>CM061133.1:136608789-138082662 GCA_030789695.1 Scilla litardierei | reverse complement strand
GTGCACAATAGAATGAAATGTCAACTGCGATGTATATATATATAAAATATGAACTAGAGTACAATAAAATCATACATCGCTGACAAACAAAACATTGATCCAACGATCAGGGCACACAAAACTACATCAAAATAGCACACACGACATCAGAATGTCACAAAACATACAACATCATCAGAATACATCATCATACATCCAAAAGTATCAAAATACATCAAAATGATACAGAACCCCACTCCATCCTACCCAAACTCTCTCACACTAGATGTATCATCCAAGGAGCATCGGAGAGTCCTCAAAGAAGCTCAAGGGGAAGCGGCAGGATCTGCAGCAGTAGCAGGCTCTGCAGGAGAAGTGGTGGTCACAGGAACATCTGGAATGTCAACGGGAGCGACGACAGAAGTGGCAATCTCTGGAGCAGCAACAGTAGTGGCCTCGGGAGCAACAGTCGAAGTATCCACCGCAGGAGCGGTGGCAACAGGTGTGCTCTCGGGGGCACCAGCAGACGAAGCAGCAGCAGCATCACCAGAAGTGCCCTCGGGGGCATGAGTAGAAGCACGAGCAAGCTTCTCAATGTCCTCCTCATCCAACTCATCCTCGTCAGAAAAAGACGGAGGGACCTCAATATCAAGGTGACGAGCTATACGGCAGAGAATCTCCTCAGAACGAGCCTGACGAGACTCCAAACGTCGCAGAGAACGAACGAGCTCGGCAAGAGTGGAAGGGGGTGTAGCAGAGGCAGAGGCAGAGGCTGACGCTGAAGGTGTCATCTGCTGAACGAGACGGAGCGCCGTAAGAGACTTCTTGACGGCCGTCGCGTTCAGGGGAGGACCAAGTGGACACTCATCGTCAGGAGGCAATGTGACACGGAAGTGATGGAATACCAGAGTCACCAAGCACAGGAAGGGGATATGAGCCGACTTCGTGGACTTGCAAATACACTCGAAAGAGTCCATCTTATCGAGTATAATGCGAGCCCAGTTAATCGAGCTCCCCATGAAAATAGCATAGATCAACTTCAAGAAAGGCTAGGACGGTAGAGATGAGGAGCCGTACTTGGGAAGCAAGCACGACTTCAGAATCAAATTTAGGACCCAGGCGATAGGCTTGAAGGATTTGGAGGGCACGCCAATCATGGCGGGGTGAATCTCATGAAAGATCTGAGAGAGGACGACCTGATCAAGGGAGGTGATATCATCAATAGAAATTTCAGAGGGGAGGAGGCCAGACGAGGAGATACCCAAAATCTCTCCTAAGATTTCTGCTGTGAGGACTATAGGAGTCCCCAAAGCAGTCGTCTCAACAGAGTGGGTCCCATCGTACTGACCCTGGATCCTATTGGCCTAGAAAAGTTTTACTAGGCGAGGGTAGGGGTGAGGGTTCGCCTTCGGGTCATATCGAAGGTAATCGAGTAGACCGGAGGACGAAAGAAGATCGGCGAGGCCTAGGAAGTCACTAAACTGGACGAAATGCTCCAGAAGCAGTGGGAAGTGTTCGATACGGTTGTAAGCCACGAGACACAAAGGGTCGTCGCGACACAACGAAATATCGACACCGCCAACAGACATCGGAGCCTTTCCCTTAGGCTTAGGGGTAGACGTACGTGGTCGGGAGCTAGACTCAGGATGGCTAGGAGGAGTGGGTTCCCTATGAGTCGCAGGCTCGGGTCTGTATTCCTCATCAGAATCAGAAGGAGGTGTAGGGGCACGAAATGCAGCTGGCTTGGGCTTGGTCTGAGATCTGGCACGGGGTTTCGCAGTCGCCGTCCTCTTACGCTTAAGAGGAGGCGGAGTCGAAGAGGGTTGGGTGGTTTTCGAACGGCGTCTAGGAGGGGTTCGCGTAGGATGATCGGGATCTGTAGGGGATGGCCCTACGGTCATAGGCGATGGGCTCGTAGGACGGATCGGGATTCGTGTTCTTGCCATAATCGAAGCAAGACATGACGCACAAGAGAACGAAAACCCTAGCCGAATAGATATAACCCTAGCCGAATAGATCTAAACCTAGAAGCTGAAAGAGTAAACCCTAGAGATTGGAAACCCTAGACAGGAGAGGGAGAGAGGGAGGTTACCCTAGGAAGGAGGTCGACGGCCGGTGACGGAGGGTTTGGTCGGAAAACGGCCGAAGATCGACGGAGAGGGAGGAGGGAAGTCCAAGGGGTCGGGGGGTTTTGGCTAGAGAGGGACTTCGATCGACTTGAATGAAAAAAAATCGATTAGATTTCATTTAAGTCGGTCGGAAGTCGAAAAGACGCAACTGTCCCCGTCACAACTAGTCGGTCACAGTTCAAGCAGTGACCGACTAGATCTCGATCTAGTCAGTCGGTCAATGAGCTTGAACCGACTAGTTATAAACAGTAACTAAAGCCAAATTTCCTGACAAGAATTAGTCGTTCTAAGCTCATTCACTGACCGACTAGAACTGAATCTAGTCGGTCGGCCAATGAACTTGGACCGACTAAGAGAGTTCAAAAATTGAAAATCTATGAAATTTGATTTCTCTCCTAATCACACTTGGATGAAACATCAAAATACTCTCATTAATCATTATACTACCCCATTAAATATCGAAAATTTGAAATTTGACGATTACGCACAAATCAAGCGAAAATTCCGAAAAATCAACAAAAAATCCAGAAAATTTCAATTAATCTAGCATGAGCAAATATAAAGAATTGAATAGCATGCAAGATTATTGAATAAATATGAATCCTATATGTCGGATTCACCCATAATCCCCAATTCTCGACGTAACCGCACAAAGGAGTCCTCCTTTAGGGGTTTCGTGAAAATATCGGCGATTTGCTTCTGGGTTTCAACGTACACTAATATGATGTCCTTTTTAGCAACATGATCATCTAAGAAATGGTGTCAGACATCTATGTGTTTCGAACGGGAATGGTGTACCGGGTTCTTGAAAAGACATATTGCACTTTGGTTGTCAACCATGATAGGGCAAGTATCACAGTTTATACCAAAGTCTTTAAGTGTGTGTCTCATCCAAAGAACTTGAGCACACTCGGCACCGGCGGCAATGTATTCCGCCTCGGTGGTTGAAAGTGATACGGAATTTTGCTTCTTGGAAAACCAAGAGACAAGGGAATTTCCTATAAAATGGTAAGTGCCACTAGTACTTTTCCTGTCGGATTTGCATCCCGCATAATCGGCATCACTATATGAGATTAACTCATACGTGCTAGATTTTGGATAAAGTAATCCAAAATCAAGTGTATAACTTAGATAACGGAAAATACGTTTTACCGCTACTAAGTGAGACTCCTTAGGTCGAGACTGATACCGAGCACATACGCATACGACAAACATAATATCAGGCCTACTTGCAGTAAGATAAAGTAAATTGCCTATCATACCTCGATATAGACGAATGTCTACATCCTTACCGCCCGTATCCTTATCACTCGTATCCTTATCAAGATGCGTAGTCGTGCTCATTGGAGTCTTCTTTCCGGAGGCATTCTCCATTCCAAATCGCTTTAGCAACTCCACCGTAAACTTCGTTTGGTGGATGAAGATTGCATCGTCCATTTGGCGAATTTGGAGACCTAAGAAATATTTGAGCTCACCCATGTGGCTCATCTCAAATTGATCCTTCATCACATTAGAAAACTCTTCGAAAAGAGCAAAGTTAGTAGCACCGAAAATGATATCATCAACATATATTTGAACTAAAATTATATCATTATTCGAATACTTAACAAATAATGTGGAATCAACTTCTTATATTTTAAATCCTAAATCCAAAAGAAAATTATTTAGACGGTCATACCAAGCTCGAGGAGCTTGTCTCAAACCGTAAAGAGCTTTCTTAAGTTTAAAAACATGATTTGGAAATTTTTCATTAATGAAGCCCGGTGGTTGAGAAACATAAACTTCCTCAACGACATCTCCGTTTAAAAATGCACTTTTTACATCCATTTGAAATAATTTAAAATCCTTATGGCATGCAAAAGATAATAGTAATCTAATTGATTCTAATCTAGCTACCGGAGCGAAGGATTCTTCGAAATCAATACCTTCCTCTTGACTGTAGCCTTGAGCAACTAACCGAGCTTTGTTCCGGACGACGACTTGGTTTTCGTCGGTTTTGTTCTTGAAGATCCACTTTGTCCCTATGACGGTGTGGTTCTTCGATGGCAATGGAACAAGCTCCCAAACTTCATTCCTCTCGAATTGAATGAGTTCCTCCTCCATGGCTAAGATCCAAGCGCTATCTTCCCATGCTTCATTAACATTCTTTGGCTCTATCGAGGAGGCAAAGGCACAATGAGCGAAGTAGTTCACTTGCGATCTCGTCTTGACACTATCATGGATATTGCCAATGACTTGCTCATGAGGATGGTCACGAACGGTATGAAGCCGTTTGGGAATACCTTGATCACTAGGAACATTCTCAACAACTTCATTAGACGGGTTAGTCTCAATAGAATCAATAGAATCATTAGAGTTAGAATTACCAATTGAATCACAAAAGACATCCATAGAGTCATCATCATTAGTAATTCTAGTTGGAACAAATCCTTCATTAAATGACACATGAAGCGATTCCTCGATCGTTGAGGTTTGTTTGTTGAATATCTGGTAGGCTTTGCTACGCGAAGAATATCCAACAAAAATCCCCTCATCGGATCTTGGATCGAATTTGTCCAAACTACCATACGTGTTCTTGATAAAACATTTTGAACCAAAAACACGAAAATGTTTAACTTGAGGCAACCTACCAAACAATAATTCATAACAAGTTTGTTTAGTGCCGGGCCTCAAAAGTATTCTATTAAACACATAGCAAGCGGTATGTACCGCTTCCGCCCAAAATTGATGGCCAAGTTGGCTATCATCAAGCATAGTGCGAGCACACTCCACTAGCGTCCTATTCTTTCTCTCAACAACACCATTTTGAGGAGGTGCACGAGGGAATGAAAAGGTGTGTGTAATACCAACTTCATCACAAAATGTCTCAAAAGACTCATTCTCAAATTCACCTCCATGATCACTACGAATAGTGACAATGGTGGTTCCTAAGAGATTTTGTACTTTCTTAACAAAAATTGTGAAGTTTTCAAAAGCTTCATTTTTATTACACAATGAAAATACCCAAGTAAACCTAGAAAAGTCATCAACGATGACAAGTCCGTATCTAGAATTACCTAATGAAGCAACTCTAGTTGGCCCAAATAAATCTAGATGTAATAGCTCTAGAGGCCGCCGCTTAGAAGAAATGCTTTTCTTAGGTTTAAATGAAGATTTTGGAAGCTTGCCTCGTTGACACGAGTCACAAAAGCTTTTCTTTTGAAAGACAAGCTTAGGGAAGCATCTACTAGAATTTAACTTGGAAAGCTTAAAAAGTGTTCCAAAGTTCACATGACCAAAACGTCGATGCCATAAGTGTTGTTCACTTGTGTTGGCAATAAGACATTGTTCATGTGATCTTGAAAGATCTAGGATATATATATCCTTATGGCGTGTGCCGGAAAACAATAATTCATTATTATCTTTTCTTAAAATATGGCACATTCCTTTCGCAAAGTTAACTTTGTAACCTTTGTCACAAAGTTGACTTATTGAAATGAGATTGTGGTTTAATCCTTTAACAAGGTAAACATCACATATAATGGGTTTAGAAGGATTACCCACTTTACCAACACCTATGATGGTTCCGCTCTCGTTGCCTCCAAATACAACGCGGTTTCCATTTGCAATGGGAACCACTCTAGAGAGCAATTGAGCGTCACCCGTCATGTGTTTTGAACACCCGCTATCGAGTATCCAATTCCCCTTGGAGCTAAATTTAAATTTGTTGCTCCTTTTCTTTTTCTTTTCCTTGAGTACCTAAAGATAGAAAATTTCATATCATGGTACCCAAGGTCATTGGGTCCAAAAGATTAGACCTTTGGAAGACAAGTCCAATTGGACTTAGACTTCCCCACATAATTTCTACTATGCACAACATCCGAAAAATAAGCATTCATGTAAACTTGTTTTCATCCTTGCTTGTGTCCTTTGGGCTCCAAATTGTGAATATTTTGGGAGCCCTCATCCTATTGGGTGCATGCATGTATTGTTGGTTTCTACGTGATGCATGTCGTGGATAGGCATAATGAACACGATGGAATGGTGCATGTGGATAGTTATTCATACGATGATGTGGGTGAACATATGCATGTGGAGGAACACCTGCGTGAGGGTGTCTTACATGGTGTGCACGTGCCCGTGAACGTGTAGCATAGAAATCATCATATGTGTGAGCCGGTGGAGTAGGACGTGTGTTCCTACGTGGCATAGTAAGCATGCCCCTTCTTTGGAGGTCCACCCAAAGTGGGTTTCTTTCTGAAAGAGGGTGTGGACGAGGTGGAAGCACCATTGGTAGATGAACTACCAATAGAGTGTTTGCTACCACTCGTTGAGTCACCGGAAGTTGGCCTAACAAAAGTAGTGGCCGATTTGGATGAACTTCCCATCGTATACCCCAAGCCAATGTGGTGATTGGCCGGAAGTAATTCACTTAGGATTTTATCCAAATGGTCCTTACCCTTATTGAATTTAGTAATTCGGCCTAATGTGTTCTCATATTTCTCGGTGAGAGAACGCATAGAAGCATCCAAAGTGGATACTTGCGATGTGAGCACATAAACACGAGATTTAAGATTCTCATTCTCAATACTCAAAGTCGAGTTTTGAGAAGTCAAATCCGCTATCTTGTGTTCCTCCGGATCTTCAATGCTAACATGTTCAAGTTGAGTCTTGAGATTAACAATCTCATTCTTCAACCCTTCAACAACGGTGTCGTTGTTGGTGATGATAGTTTTAGGCGAGGTTTGAATGCTAGCTAAGTCTTCTTTTACTTTAGTATACCTATTTACTAATTTAGTATACTTAGACCATAATTGAGAATTAGCATTCCTAAGGTCATCCATAGTTACCTCATCGCCTTCGTTGTCGCTATCATCGGAAGAAGAAGATCCTTGATCATGCTCCTCTCTTGCCATGAAGCACATGTGTGCTTGCTCCACTTGCTCATCGTCCGACTCTCCGCTTAAGGAATCCTCGGAGTCGGTGAATGTTGACCCGACAAGCCCCTTTTTGTTCCCTTTCTTGTACTTCTTGGACTTGTCGTACTTTGGCGCCTTCCACTTCTCCTTTTGCTTGTTTAGAGGACACTCCGCTTTCATGTGTCCTGGCTTGTTGCATTTAAAGCACAAAGAAGAAGAGGAGTTAGATGAATTGAACTTCGATTTGTTTTTGAAGTTACCTTTCCGGAAGAACCGGTTGAACTTCTTGGCCATGAGTGCCATGGACTCCAAGTCCAACTCGTTTTCCGAGTTCTCATCATCGGTTGATGTGGAAGTAGATGGAACGGCCTTGAAAGCAATAGCTTTCTTCTTTGGCTCTTCTTGTTGTAGGTAAGACTTCATCTTTTCCTGCACTTCAACTTGCTATCCTTGCGTACCTCGTATGATATTAAAGTACCCATTAGTTAAACAACGGTATACTTGTTCATATCATTACCTTCCTCGATGGCGAAGGTACGTTTTTCCCAACTCGAAGGAAGTCCTTCGATAAGCTTCGAACATTTCTCCTTTTGGGTGTAGGATTTGCGAGAGCCTCTAACTCGTTTATGATGTCGACGAAGCGAGCATAATACTCCTTCATCATCTCACCCTGTAGCATATGAAACATCTCGTAATCTTTATTAACTACAACGAGTTTAGAGTCTCTTACCCTACTCGTCCCTTCATGTAATATGAGGAGGGAGTTCCATATTTGATATGCACTCTTACATGTGCATATCTTGTTGAAATCCTCGGGTTCCAAAGCACATTGCAAGGCGTTCATTGCCTTGGCATTGCTTACCTCCGCGGCGACCTCCGCGGGAGACCATTTCTCGAAATCTTCTTCGGTTGGCTCGACATATTCCTTCATCGTGGTCCTCCATAGTGAAGCACTCCGGAGGAAAGTCTCCATCCGGCATTTCCAGTACCTGTAGTTGGTACCGTTGAAGAATGGAGGCCTCGTCGAGGAATGTCCTTCCATTACCGAAGACGCTCCTTCACGGTTCTTGAAGGTGCTATAGTCGGAAGGTGGACGAACGGTCTTGTTGTCGTTGGCAGACATAGCTATAGACTTGGCTCTGATACCAAATGTAATGCCCTGCTAAGCTACTGCACAAGTACTAGAGGGGGGTGAATAGTACTTTAAAATAATTAAGAGCCTAATTCCTAATTACTTGCAAACTCTACCAAACAATGCGGAAAATGCGGAAATGTAAATGTTAGACAACAAAGAAACAATCACAAACAACGATATTACTGGGTTCGGATCCACCCAAGTCTCCCCTACTTGTTTCCGGTGATCCTACGTCCCAACCACCCGGATCCCCTCCGGATACTTGAGTTAGAAACACTAACTCAAGATTTCCACTATGAAATACTTGTGAAAAACCTTCACAAGTCAAATCATACACAAAGTAATTTGTGACTCCCACAACCCGGGATCACAACCACACTCTCACAACCGAGAGTGAAACTTACAATATGAAAGTAAATGAGATAGAAACTTCTTACCGACAAAATACATATGCCTTGAGTAATGCTTACGAATTAAGGCAATGATGATTTTGAGGAAGAAGAAGTGGCACCAAACCCTAGCTCCAAGATGTAGATCAGTAATGGAGAGCTATGGGGATGTTGGTGACCTAGAATCAAGCACTTGGCTTGGAAGGCTTCACACTCAATGAATCTCTCTTTGGAAGTAAGAGTGAGGAGAGATTATTGAATGGAATGAAAGAGCTTTGAATGAGCTTGGAATGATTTCTCTTGATCTCTAAACTTGTAATAATATCAGCCTTGACTGCAATGAATGCAGCCCATCAAGTATATATAGGATAGAGGAGAGAGAGAAAGAAATTCGAGTCATTAAATGCTCCAACGGCTCTTTTCTGAACCTAACTAGTCGGTCAAAGAACAACCACCGACCGACTAGTTCATCAACTAGTCGGTCGGTCATTTAACGTAGACCGACTAATGAAAGAACAGCCAAAAGGTTGAAGCACAGACAAAAGGAACAAGTCGGTCCAAAAAGAGTAGCTGACCTACTAGTTTCACAACTAGTCGGTCGGTTACTCAACTGAGACCGACTAAGAGATAAAACTGAAGTCTGAGCACAAATTGATTTAGTCGGTCCAAGAACAAATGTTGACCGACTAATTCACCAACTAGTCAGTCGCCAAATGAGCATAGACCGACTAACGATAAACAGTAAGTTAGGTGAAAATTGGCATGTATAGTAAAGCTAAACTAGTCGGTCTAAGAAGGAAAGTTGACCGACTAGTTCATCAACTAGTCGGTCGATCAATGAACACAGACCGACTAATGATAAACAGTAGCTCAGGCTCAAATGTGCATGTACAGGGAAAGCTCAACTAGTAGGTCACAGAAGCATCACTGACCGACTAGTTCACAAACTAGTCGATCGGTGAGTCAACTTAGACCGACTAACTGTAAACAGTAAAGAGCTTAGAATTCACTGACAAAAACTAGTCGGTCCAAGAAGCTTTGCCGACCGACTAGATCACCATCTAGTCGGTCAGTTCTTCTTCTTGAACCAACTAACATGCACAAGAAGTCCCGAATCGAAGCGCGATGCTTCGGGAAAGATTGTATGGACTTCAACTAAGATCCTAGAGCTAAGATATGAGCGTTATGAAGATTTAAACCGTAAGTCCTACTCAAGGCTTAACATTCTACGAAAGAAGCTTAAAGACTATAAATAAAACTTGACGATACCGTCTTCAATAGCTTCAATCGAATCTTCATGACTTCTAAAATGGTCCATAAGCTTCAACGAAGCTTTAGGCATACGATCACGTGCTTTGAGAAGTCTCGAGATGTCGCTTTGGATGTTCATATGAATTTGGCGACGATCTCCATAACTGCGCTCACAAATTGTTAGTTCACGATATATTTATGTTTGTCCATCATCCAAAACCAAATCCGGGGAGTCCAATATCCAACATTCTCCCCCTTTTTGGTGATGACAACCCAACATAAATAATAATCAACAATAATGATTCAAATGAAATTTACTTACTCCCCCTGCATTGATGACACGTTAATTCCAAATTAAACAATAATAATACGCATCAAGCAGACGAGTAAAGTATATAAATGAGAATCGATTATTGAAATATCGAATACCAAATGTTGGTTATTGAAATATCGAATTTGAAAATCAATTTATATATCTTAACTCCCCCTGAATCTAACATATCAAATTAGATTCTTGGAAAAATGCTCTAAATTTTCATTTAGCACATCGTTGTTATTATATCTCTCCCCCTTTGGCATAAGCAAAAAGAGCGGGAGGAGAACAACGACAACTATGGCTTCAAATAAAAAGCACGGTAGTCGTAGAATACGACGACGGTTCAAGTGACACCAAGGAAAAATACGAAGAGAATCAAGGCGTGTCAATGAAACCATAGTCGAAAATCGATAAATAAAATCATCAAAACTCAAATCAATTTTACGGATTGAGTTATGGAATATACTCTCCAATATCAACATTCTTGGTAAATTTAGTGCATGGAAAACAATTCTATGTTTCCATAGAAGAAATTTCTATTAAACCAAGTTAATAGCGTCGAGCGACGAAGTCAAACATCAGAGACAAAAAAAATTATAAATTGTGCACAATAGAATGAAATGTCAACTGCGATGTATATATATATAAAATATGAACCAGAGTACAACAAAATCATACATCGCTGATATACAAAACATCGATCCAACGATCGGGGCACACAAAACTACATCAAAATAGCACACACGACATCAGAATGTCACAAAACATACAACATCATCAGAATACATCATCATACATCCAAAAGTATCAAAATACATCAAAATGATCCAAAACCCCACTCTATCCTACCCAAACTCTCTCACACTAGATGTATCATCCAAGGAGCATCGGAGAGTCCTCAAAGAAGCTCAAGAGGAAGCGGCAGGATCTGCAGCAGCAGCAAGCTCTACAGGAGAAGTGGTGGCCACAGGAACATCTGGAATGTCAATGGGAGCGACGGCAGAAGTGGCAATCTCTGGAGTAGCAACAGTAGTGGCCTCGGGAGCACAAGTCGGAGTATCCACCGCAGGAGCGGTGGCAACAGGTGTGCTCTCGGGGGCACCAGCAGACGAAGCAGCAGCAACATCACCAGAAGTTCCCTCGGGGGCACGAGTAGAAGCACGAGCAAGCTTCTCAATGTCCTCCTCATCCAACTCATCCTCGTCAGAAAAAGACGGAGGGACCTCAATATCAAGGTGACGAGCTATACGGCAGAGAATCTCCTCAGAACGAGCCTGACGAGACTCCAAACATCGCAGAGAACGAACGAGCTCGGCAAGAGTGGAAGGGGGTGCAGCTGAGACAGAGGCAGAGGCTGATGCTAAAGGTGTCATCTGTTGAACGTGACGGAGCGCCGCAAGAGACTTCTTGACGACCGTCGCATTCAGGGGAGGACCAAGTGGACACTCATCGTCAGGAGGCAATGTGACACGGAAGTGACGGAATACCAGAGTCAACAAGCACGGGAAGGGGATATGAGCCGACTTCGTGGACTTGCAAATACACTCGAAAGAGTCCATCTTATCGAGTATAATGCGAGCCCAGTTAATCGAGCTCCCCATGAAAATATCATAGATCAACTTCAAGAAAGGCTGGGATGGTAGAGATGAGGAGCCGTACTTGGGAAGCAAGCACGACTTCAGAATCAAATTTAGGACCCAGGCGATAGGCTTGAAGGATTTGGAGGGCACGCCAATCATGGCGGGGGGAATCTCATGGAAGATCTGAGAGAGGATGACCTGATCAAGGGAGGTGATATCATCAACAGAAATGTCAGAGGGGAGGAGGCCAGACGAGGAGATACCCAAAATCTCTCCTAAGATTTCTACTGTGAGGACTATAGGAGTCCCGAAAACAGTCGTCTCAACAGAGTGGGTCCCATCGTTCTGACCTCGGATCCTATTGGCATAGAAAAGTTTTACTAGGCGAGGGTAGGGGTGAGGGTTCGCCTTCGGGTCATATCGAAGGTAATCGAGTAGACCGGAGGACAAAAGAAGATCGGCGAGGCCTAGGAAGTCACTAAACTGGACGAAATGCTCCAGAAGCAGTGGGTAGTGTTCGATACGGTTGTAAGCCGCGAGACACAAAGGGTCGTCGCGACACAACGAAATATCGACACCGCCAACCGGCTTCGGAGCCTTTCCCTTAGGCTTACGGGTAGACGTACGTGGTCGGGAGCTAGACTCAGGATGGCTAGGAGGAGTGGGTTCCCTATGAGTCTCAGGCTCGGGTCTGTATTCCTCATCGGAATCAGAAGGAGGTGTAGGGGCACGAAATGCAGCTGGCTTGGGCTTGGGCTAAGATCGGGCATGGGGTTTCGCAGTCGCAGTCCTCTTACGCTTAAGAGGAGGCGAAGACGAAGAGTGTTGGGTGGTTTTCGAACGGCGTCTAGGAGGGGTTCGCGTAGGTTGATCGGGATCCGTAGGGGATGGCTCTATGGTCATATGCGATGGGCTCGTAGGACGGATCGGGATTCGTGTTCTTGCCATAATCGAAGCAAGACACGACGCACAAGAGAACAAAAACCCTAGCCGAATAGATATAACCCTAGCCGAATAGATCTAAACCTAGACGCTGAAAGAGTAAACCCTAGAGATTGGAAACCCTAGACAGGAGAGAGAGAAAGAGAGAGCGGGGGGGTTACCCTATGAAGGAGGTCGACGGCCGGCGACGGAGGGTTTGGTCAGAAAACAGCCGGAGATCGACGGAGAGGGAGGAGGGAAGTCCAAGGGGTCGGGGGATTTTGGCTGGAGAGGGACTTCGATCGACTTGAATGAAAAAAAATCGATTAGATTTCATTTAAGTCGGTCGAAAGTCGAAAAGACGCAACTGTCCCCGTCACAACTAGTCGGTCACAGTTCAAGCAGTGACCGACTAGATCTCGATCTAGTCGGTCGGTCAATGAGCTTGAACCGACTAGTTGTAAACAGTAACTGAAGCCAAATTTCCTGACAAGAATTAGTCGTTCTAAGCTCATTCACTGACCGACTAGAACTGAATCTAGTCGGTCGACCAATGAACTTGGACCGACTAAGAGAGTTCAAAAATTGAAAATCTATGAAATTTGATTTCTCTCCTAATCACACTTGGATGAAACATCAAAATACTCTCATTAATCATTATACTACCCCATTAAACATCGAAAATCTGAAATTTGACGATTACGCACAAATCAAGCGAAAATTCCGAAAAATCAACAAAAAATCCAGAAAATTTCAATTAATCTAGCATGAGCAAATATAAAGAATTGAATAGCATGCAAGATTATTGAATAAATATGAATCCTATATCTCGGATTCACCCATAATCCCCAATTCTCGACGTAACCGCACAAAGGAGTCCTCCTTTAGGGGTTTCGTGAAAATATCGGCGATTTGCTTCTGGGTTTCAACGTACACTAATATGATGTCCTTTTTAGCAACATGATCATCTAAGAAATGGTGTCGGACATCTGTGTGTTTCGAACGGGAAAGGTGTACCGTGTTCTTGGAAAGACATATTGCACTTTGGTTGTCAACCATGATAGGGCAAGTATCACAGTTTATACCAAAGTCTTTAAGTGTGTGTCTCATCCAAAGAACTTGAGCACACTCGGCACCGGCGGCAATGTATTCCGCCTCGGTGGTTGAAAGTGATACGGAATTTTGCTTCTTGGAAAACCAAGAGACAAGGGAATTTCCTATAAAATGGCAAGTGCCACTAGTACTTTTCCTGTCGGATTTGCATCCCGCATAATCGGTATCACTATATGAGATTAACTCATACGTGCTAGATTTTGGATAAAGTAATCCAAAATCAAGTGTATAACTTAGATAACGGAAAATACGTTTTACCGTTACTAAGTGAGTCTCCTTAGGTTGAGACTGATACCGAGCACATACGCATACGAAAAACATAATATCGGGCCTACTTGCGGTAAGATAAAGTAAACTACCTATCATACCTCGATATAGATGAATGTCTACATCCTTACCGCCCGTATCCTTATCACCCGTATCCTTATCAAGATGTGTAGTCGTGCTCATTGGAGTCTTCTTTCCAGAGGCATTCTCCATTCCAAATCGCTTTAGCAACTCCACCGTATACTTCGTTTGGTGGATGAAGATTGCATCGTCCATTTGGCGAATTTGGAGACCTTAGAAATATTTGAGCTCACCCATGTGGCTCATCTCAAATTGATCCTTCATCACATTAGAAAACTCTTCGCAAAGAGCAAAGTTAGTAGCACCGAAAATGATATCATCAACATATATTTGAACTAAAATTATATCATTATTCGAATACTTAACAAATAATGTGGAATCAACTTCTCCCATTTTAAATCCTAAATCCAAAACAAAATTATTTAGACGGTCATACCAAGCTCGAGGAGCTTGTCTCAAACCGTAAAGAGCTTTCTTAAGTTTAAAAACATGATTTGGAAATTTTTCATTAATAAAGCCCGGTGGTTGAGAAACATAAACTTCCTCAACGACATCTCCGTTTAAAATGCACTTTTTACATCCATTTGAAATAATTTAAAATCCTTATGGCATGCAAAAGATAATAGTAATCTAATTGATTCTAATCTAGCTACCGGAGCGAAGGATTCTTCGAAATCAATACCTTCCTCTTGACGGTAGCCTTGAGCAACTAACCAAGCTTTGTTCCGGACGACGACTTGGTTTTCGTCGGTTTTGTTCTTGAAGATCCACTTTGTCCCTATGACGGTGTGGTTATTCGATGGCAATGGAACAAGCTCCCAAACTTCATTCCTCTCGAATTGAATGAGTTCCTCCTCCATGGCTAAGATCCAAGCGCTATCTTTGCATGCTTCATTAACATTCTTTGGCTCTATCGAGGAGGCAAAGGCACAATGAGCGAAGTAGTTCACTTGCGATCTCGTCTTGACACTATCATGGATATTGCCAATGACTTGCTCATGAGGATGGTCACGAACGGTATGAAGCCGTTTGGGAATACCATGATCACTAGGAACATTCTCAACAACTTCATTAGACGGGTTAGTCTCAATAGAATCAATAGAATCATTAGAGTTAGAATTACCAATTGAATCACATAAGACATCCATAGAGTCATCATCATTAGTAATTCTAGTTGGAACAAATCCTTCATTAAATGACACATGAAGCGATTCCTCGATCATTGAGGTACGTTTGTTGAATATCTGGTAGGCTTTGCTACGCGAAGAATATCCAACAAAAATCCCCTCATCGGATCTTGGATCGAATTTGTCCAAACTACCATACGTGTTCTTGATAAAACATTTTGAACCAAAAACACGAAAATATTTAACTTGAGGCAACCTACCAAACAACAATTCATAACAAGTTTGTTTAGTGTCGGGCCTCAAAAGTATTCTATTAAACACATAGCAAGTTGTATGTACCGCTTCCGCCCAAAATTGATGGCCAAGTTAGCTATCATCAAGCATAGTGCGAGCACACTCCACTAGCGTCATATTCTTTCTCTCAACAACACCATTTGGAGGAGGTGCGCGAGGGAATGAAAAGGTGTGTGTAATACCAACTTCATCACAAAATGTCTCAAAAGACTCCTTCTCAAATTCACCTCCATGATCACTACGAATAGTGACAATGGTGGTTCCTAAGAGATTTTGTACTTTCTTAACAAAAATTGTGAAGTTTTCAAAAGCTTCATTTTTATTACACAATGAAAATACCCAAGTAAACCTAGAAAAGTCATCAACGATGACAAGTCCATATCTAGCATTACCTAATGAAGCAACTCTAGTTGGCCCAAATAAATCTAGATGTAATAGCTCTAGAGGCCGCTTAGAAGAAATGCTTTTCTTAGGTTTAAATGAAGATTTTGGAAGCTTGCCTCGTTGACACGAGTCACAAAAGCTTTTCTTTTGAAAGACAAGCTTAGGGAAGCCTCTACTAGAATTTAACTTGGAAAGCTTAAAAAGTGTTCCAAAGTTCACATGACCAAAACGTCGATGCCATAATTGTTGTTCACTTGTGTTGGCAATAAGACATTGTGCATGTGATCTTGGAAGATCTAGGATATATATATCCTTATGGCGTGTGCTGGAAAACAATAATTCATTATTATCTTTTCTTAAAATATGGCACATTCCTTTTGCAAAGTTAACTTTGTAACCTTTGTCACAAAGTTGACTTATTGAAATGAGATTGTAGTTTAATCCTTTAACAAGGTAAACATCACATATAATGGGTTTAGAAGGATTACCCACTTTACCAACACCTATGATGGTTCCGCTCTCGTTGCCTCCAAATACAACGCGGTTTCCATTTGCAATGGGAACCACTCTGGAGAGCAATTGAGCGTCACCCGTCATGTGTTTTGAACACCCGCTATCGAGTATCCAATTCCCTTTGGAGCTAAATTTAAATTTGTTGCTCCTTTTCTTTTTCTTTTCCTTGAGTACCTAAAGATAGAAAATTTCATATTATGGTACCCAAGGTCATTGGGTCCAAAAGATTAGACCTTTGGAAGACAAGTCCAATTGGACTTAGACTTCCCCACATAATTTCTACTATGCACAACATCCGAAAAATAAGCATTCATGTAAACTTGTTTTTCATCCATGCTTGTGTCCTTTGGGCTCCAAATTGTGAATATTTTGGGAGCCCTCATCCTATTGGGTGCATGCATGCATTGTTGGTTTCTACGTGATGCATGTCGTGGATAGGCATAAGGAACATGATGGAATGGTGCATGTGGATAGTTATTCATACGATGATGTGGGTGAACATATGCATGTGGAGGAACACGTGCGTGAGGGTGTCTCACATGGTGTGCACGTGCCCGTGAACGTGTAGCATAGAAATCATCATATGTGTGAGCCGGTGGAGTAGGACGTGTGTTCCTACGTGGCATAGTATTGGTGTACATATAAGCATGCCCCTTCTTTGGAGGTCCACCCAAAGTGGGTTTCTTTCCGAAAGAGGGTGTGGACGAGGTGGAAGCACCATTGGTAGATGAACTACCAATAGAGTGTTTGCTACCACTCGTTGAGTCACCGAAAGTTGGCCTAACAAAAGTAGTGGCCGATTTGGATGAACTTCCCATCGTATACCCCAAGCCAATGTGGTGATTGGCCGGAAGTAATTCACTTAGGATTTTATCCAAATGGTCCTTACCCTTATTGAATTTAGTAATTCGGCCTAATGTGTTCTCATATTTCTCGGTGAGAGAACGCATAGAAGCATCCAAAGTGGATACTTGCGATGTGAGCATATAAACACGAGATTTAAGATTCTCATTCTCAATACTCAAAGTCGAGTTTTGAGAAGTCAAATCCGCTATCTTGTGTTCCTCCGGATCTTCAATGCTAACATGTTCAAGTTGAGTCTTGAGATTAACAATCTCATTCTTCAACCCTTCAACAACGGTGTCGTTGTTGGTGATGATAGTTTTAGGCGAGGTTTGAATGCTAGCTAAGTCATCTTTTACTTTAGTATACCTATTTACTAATTTAGTATACTTAGACCATAATTGAGAATTAGCATTCCTAAGGTCATCCATAGTTACCTCATCGCCTTCGTTGTCGCTATCATCGGAAGAAGAAGATCCTTGATCAAGCTCCTCTCTTGCCATGAAGCACATGTGTGCTTGCTCCACTTGCTCATCGTCCGACTCTCCGCTTGAGGAATCCTCGGAGTCGGTGAATGTTGCCCCGACAAGCCCCTTTTTGTTCCCTTTCTTGTACTTCTTGGACGTGTCGTACTTTGGCGCCTTCCACTTCTCCTTTTGCTTGTTTAGAGGACACTCCGCTTTCATGTGTCCTGGATTGTTGCATTTAAAGCACAAAGAAGAAGAGGAGTTAGATGAATTGAACTTCGATTTGTTTTTGAAGTTACCTTTCCGGAAGAACCGGTTGAACTTCTTGGCCATGAGTGCCATGGACTCCAAGTCCAACTCGTTTTCCGAGTTCTCATCATCGGTTGATGTGGAAGTAGATGGAGCGGCCTTGAAAGCAATAGCTTTCTTCTTTGGCTCTTCTTGTTGTAGGTAAGACTTCATCTTTTCCTGCACTTCAACTTGCTATCCTTGCGTACCTCGTATGATATTAAAGTACCCATTAGTTAAACAACGGTATACTTGTTCATATCATTACCTTCCTCGATGGTGAAGGTAAGTTTTTCCCAACTCGAAGGAAGTCCTTCGATAAGCTTCGAACATTTCTCCTTTTGGGTGTAGGATTTGTCGAGAGCCTCTAACTCGTTTATGATGTCGACGAAGCGAGCATAATACTCCTTCATCATCTCACCCTGTAGCATATGAAACATCTCGTAATCTTTATTAACTACAACGAGTTTAGAGTTTCTTACCCTACTCGTCCCTTCATGTAATATGAGGAGGGAGTTCCATATTTGATATGCACTCTTACATGTGCATATCTTGTTGAAATACTCGGGCTCCAAAGCACATTGCAAGGCGTTCATTGCCTTGGCATTGCTTACCTCCGCGGCGACCTCCGCGGGAGTCCATTTCTCGAAATCTTCTTCGGTTGGCTCGACATATTCCTTCATCGTGGTCCTCCATAGTGAAGCACTCCGGAGGAAAGTCTCCATCCGGCATTTCAAATACCCGTAGTTGGTACCGTTGAAGAATGGAGGCCTCGTCGAGGAATGTCCTTCCATTACCGAAGACGCTCCTTCACGGTTCTTGAAGGTGCTATAGTCGGAAGGTGGACGAACGGTCTTGTTGTCGTTGGCAGACATAGCTATAGACTTGGCTCTGATACCAAATGTAATGTCCTGCTAAGCTACTGCACAAGTACTAGAGGGGGAGTGAATAGTACTTTAAAATAATTAAGAGCCTAATTCCTAATTACTTGCAAACTCTACCAAACAATGCGGAAAATGCGAAAATGTAAATGTTAGACAACAAAGAAACAATCGCAAACAACGATATTACTAGGTTCGGATCCACCCAAGTCTCCCCGACTTGTTTCCGGTGATCCTACGTCCCAACCACCCGAATGCCCTCCGGATACTTGAGTTAGAAACCCCCACTCAAGATTTCCACTATGAAATACTTGTGAAAAACCTTCACAAGTCAAATCATACACAAAGTAATTTGTGACTCCCACAACCCGGGATCACAACCACACTCTCACAACCGAGAGTGAAACTTACAATATGAAAGTAAATGAGATAGAAACTTCTTACCGACAAAATACCTATGCCATGAGTAATGCTTACGAATTAGGGCAAGGATGATTTTGAGGAAGAAGAAGTGGCACCAAACCCTAGCTCCAAGATGTAGATCAGCAATGGAGAGCTATGGGGATGTTGGTGGCCTAGAATCAAGCACTTGGCTTGGAAGGCTTCACACTCAATGAATCTCTCTTTGGAAGTAAGAGTGAGGAGAGATTATTGAATGGAATGAAAGAGCTTTGAATGAGCTTGGAATGATTTCTCTTGATCTCTAAACTTGCAATAATATCAGCCTTGACTGCAATGAATGCAGCCCATCAAGTATATATATGATAGAGGAGAGAGAGAAAGAAATTCGAGTCATTAAATGCTCCAACGGCTCTTTTCTGAACCTAACTAGTCGGTCAAAGAACAACCACCGACCGACTAGTTCATCAACTAGTCGGTCGGTCATTTAACGTAGACCGACTAATGAAAGAACAGCCAAAAGGTTGAAGAACAGACAAAAGGAACTAGTCGGTCCAAGAAGAGTAGCTGACCGACTAGTTTCACAACTAGTCGGTCGGTTACTCAACTGAGACCGACTAAGAGATAAAACTGAAGTCTGAGCACAAATTGATTTAGTCGGTCCAAGAACAAATGTTGACCGACTAATTCACCAACTAGTCGGTCGCCAAATGAGCATAGACCGACTAACGATAAACAGTAAGTTAGGAGAAAATTGGCATGTACAGTAAAGCTAAACTAGTCGGTCCAAGAAGGAAAGCTGACCGACTAGTTCATTAACTAGTCGATCGATCAATGAACACAGACCGACTAATGATAAACAGTAGCTCAGGCTCAAATGTGCATGTACAGGGAAAGCTCAACTAGTAGGTCACAGAAGCATCACGGACCGACTAGTTCACAAACTAGTCGATCGGTGGGTCAACTTAGACCGACTAACTGTAAACAGTAAAGTGCTTAGAATTGACTGACAAAAACTAGTCGGTCCAAGAAGCTTTGCCGACCGACTAGATCACCATCTAGTCGGTCAGTTCTTCTTCTTGAACCAACTAACATGCACAAGAAGTCCCGAATCGAAGCGCGATGCTTCGGGAAAGATTGTATGGACTTCAACTAAGATCCTAGAGCTAAGATATGAGCGTTATGAAGATTTAAACCGTAAGTCCTACTCAAGGCTTAACATTCTACGAAAGAAGCTTAAAGACTATAAATAAAACTTGACGATACCGTCTTCAATAGCTTCAATCGAATCTTCATGACTTCTAAAATGGTCCATAAGCTTCAACGAAGCTTTAGGCATACGATCACGTGCTTTGAGAAGTCTCGAGATGTCGCTTTGGATGTTCATATGAATTTGGCGACGATCTCCATAACTGCGCTCACAAATTGTTAGTTCACGATATATTTATGTTTGTCCATCATCCAAAACCAAATCCGGGGAGTCCAATATCCAACATTCTCCCCCTTTTTGGTGATGACAACCCAACATAAATAATAATCAACAATAATGATTCAAATGAAATTTACTTACTCCCCCTGCATTGATGACACGTTAATTCCAAATTAAACAATAATAATACGCATCAAGCAGACGAGTAAAGTATATAAATGAGAATCGATTATTGAAATATCGAATACCAAATGTTGGTTATTGAAATATCGAATTTGAAAATCAATTTATATATCTTAACTCCCCCTGAATCTAACATATCAAATTAGATTCTTGGAAAAATGCTCTAAATTTTCATTTAGCACATCGTTGTTATTATATCTCTCCCCCTTTGGCATAAGCAAAAAGAGTAGGAGGAGAACAACGACAACTATGGCTTCAAATAAAAAGCACGGTAGTCGTAGAATACGACGACGGTTCAAGTGACACCAAGGAAAAATACGAAGAGAATCAAGGCGTGTCAATGAAACCATAGTCGAAAATCGATAAATAAAATCATCAAAACTCAAATCAATTTTACGGATTGAGTTTTGGAATATACTCTCCAATATCAACATTCTTGGTAAATTTAGTGCATGGAAAACAATTCTATGTTTCCATAGAAGAAATTTCTATTAAACCAAGTTAATAGCGTCGAGCGACGAAGTCAAACATCAGAGACAAAAAAATTTATAAATTGTGCATAATAGAATGAAATGTCAACTGCAATGTATATATATATATATATATAATATGAACCAAAGTACAACAAAATCATACATCGCTGACATACAAAACATCGATCCAACGATCGGGGCACACAAAACTACATCAAAATAGCACACACGACATCAGAATGTCACAAAACATACAACATCATCAGAATACATCATCATACATCCAAATGTATCAAAATACATCAAAATGATCCAGAACCCCACTCTATCCTACCCAAACTCTCTCACACTAGATGTATCATCCAAGGAGCATCGGAGAGTCCTCAAAGAAGCTTAAGAGGAAGCGGCAGGATCTGCAGCAGCAGCAGGCTCTGCAGGAGAAGTGGTGGTCACAGGAACATCTGGAATGTCAACGAGAGCAACGGTAGAAGTGGCAATCTCTGGAGCAGCAACAGTAGTGGCCTCGGGAGCACCAGTCGGAGTATCCACCGCAGGAGCGGTGGCAACAAGTGTGCTCTCGGGGGCACCAGCAGACGAAGCAGCAGCAACATCACCAGAAGTGCCCTCGGGGGGCACGAGTAGAAGCACGAGCAAGCTTCTCAATGTCCTCCTCATCCAACTCATCCTCGTCAGAAAAAGACGGAGGGACCTCAATATCAAGGTAACGAGCTATACGGCAGAGAATCTCCTCAGAACGAGCCTGACGAGACTCCAAACGTCGCAGAGAACGAACGAGCTCGGCAAGAGTGGAAGGGGGTGCAGCTGAGGCAGAGGCAAAGGCTGACGCTGAAGGTGTCATCTGTTGAACGTGACGGAGCGCCGCAAGAGACTTCTTGACGACCGTCGCATTCAGGGGAGGACCAAGTGGACGCTCATCGTCAGGAGGAAATGTGACACGGAAGTGACGGAATACCAGAGTCAACAAGCACGGGAAGGGGATATGAGCCGACTTCGTGGACTTGCAAATACACTCGAAAGAGTCCATCTTATCGAGTATAATGCGAGCCCAGTTAATCGAGCTCCCCATGAAAATAGCATAGATCAACTTCAAGAAAGGCTGGGACGGTAGAGATGAGGAGCCGTACTTGGGAAGCAAGCACGACTTCAGAATCAAATTTAGGACCCAGGCGATAGGCTTGAAGGATTTGGAGGGCACGCCAATCATGGCGGGGGGAATCTCATGGAAGATCTGAGAGAGGATGACCTGATCAGGGGAGGTGATATCATCAACAGAAATGTCAGAGGGGAGGAGGCCAGACGAGGAGATACCCAAAATCTCTCCTAAGATTTCTGCTGTGAGGACTATAGGAGTCCCCAAAACAGTCGTCTCAACAGAGTGGGTCCCATCGTACTGACCCCGGATCCTATTGGCATAGAAAATTTTTACTAGGCGAGGGTAGGGGTGGGGGTTCGCCTTCGGGTCATATCGAAGGTAATCGAGTAGACCGGAGGACAAAAGAAGATCGGCGAGGCCTAGGAAGTCACTAAATTGGACGAAATGCTCCAGAAGCAGTGGGCAGTGTTCGATACGGTTGTAAGCTGCGAGACACAAAGGGTCGTCGCGACACAACGAAATATCGACACCGCCAACCGGCTTCGGAGCCTTTCCCTTAGGCTTACGGGTAGACGTACGTGGTCGGGAGCTAGACTCAGGATGGCTAGGAGGAGTGGGTTCCCTATGAGTCTTAGGCTCGGGTCTGTATTCCTCATCAGAATCAGAAGGAGGTGTATGGGCACGAAATGCAGCTGGCTTAGCCTTGGGCTGAGATCGGGCACGGGGTTTCGCAGTCGCCGTCCTCTTACGCTTAAGAGGAGGCGAAGACGAAGAGGGTTGGGTGGTTTTCGAATGGCGTCTAGGAGGGGTTCGCGTAGGTTGATCGGGATCCGTAGGGGATGGCTCTATGGTCATAGGCGATGGGCTCGTAGGACGGATCAGGATTCGTGTTCTTGCCATAATCGAAGCAAGACACGACGCACAAGAGAACGAAAACCCTAGCCGAATAGATATAACCCTAGCCGAATAGATCTAAACCTAGAAGCTAAAAGAGTAAACCCTAGAGATTGGAAACCCTAGACAGGAGAGAGAGGGGGGGTTACCCTAGGAAGGAGGTCGACAGCCAGCGACGGAGGGTTTGGTCGGAAAACGGCCGGAGATCGACGGAGAGGGAGGAGGGAAGTCCAAGGGGTCGGGGGATTTTGGCTGGAGAGGGACTTCGATCGACTTGAATGAAAAAAAATCGATTAGATTTCATTTAAGTCGGTCGGAAGTCGAAAAGACGTAACTGTCCCCGTCACAACTAGTCGGTCACAGTTCAAGCAGTGACCGACTAGATCTCGATCTAGTCGGTCGGTCAATGAGCTTGAACCGACTAGTTGTAAACAGTAACTGAAGCCAAATTTCCTGACAAGAATTAGTCGTTCTAAGCGCATTCACTGACCGACTAGAACTGAATCTAGTCGGTCGGCCAATGACCTTGGACCGACTAAGAGAGTTCAAAAATTGAAAATCTATGAAATTTGATTTCTCTCCTAATCACACTTGGATGAAACATCAAAATACTTTTATTAATCATTATACTACCCCATTAAACATCGAAAATCTGAAATTTGACGATTACGCACAAATCAAGCGAAAATTCCGAAAAATCAACAAAAAATCCAGAAAATTTCAATTAATCTAGCATGAGCAAATATAAAGAATTGAATAGCATGCAAGATTATTGAATAAATATGAATCCTATATCTCGGATTCACTCATAATCCCCAATTCTTGACGTAACCGCACAAAGGAGTCATCCTTTAGGGGTTTCGTGAAAATATCGACGATTTGCTTCTGGGTTTCAACGTACACTAATATGATGTCCTTTTTAGCAACATGATCATCTAAGAAATGGTGTCGGACATCTATGTGTTTCGAACGGGAATGGTGTACCGGGTTCTTGGAAAGACATATTGCACTTTGGTTGTCAACCATGATAGGGCAAGTATCACAGTTTATACCAAAGTCTTTAAGTGTGTGTCTCATCCAAAGAACTTGAGCACACTCGGCACCGGCGGCAATGTATTCCACCTCGGTGGTTGAAAGTGATACGGAATTTTGCTTCTTGGAAAACCAAGAGACAAGGGAATTTCCTATAAAATGGCAAGTGCCACTAGTACTTTTCCTGTCGGATTTGCATCCCGCATAATCGGCATCACTATATGAGATTAACTCATACGTGCTAGATTTTGGATAAAGTAATCCAAAATCAAGTGTATAACTTAGATAACGGAAAATACGTTTTACCGCTACTAAGTGAGACTCCTTAGGTCGAGACTGATACCGAGCACATACGCATACGACAAACATAATATCAGGCCTACTTGCGGTAAGATAAAGTAAACTGCCTATCATACCTCGATATAGACGAATGTCTACATCCTTACCGCCCGTATCCTTATCACCCGTATCCTTATCAAGATGCGTAGTCGTGCTCATTGGAGTCTTCTTTCCGGAGGCATTCTCCATTCCAAATCGCTTTAGCAACTCCACCGTAAACTTCGTTTGGTGGATGAAGATTGCATCGTCCATTTGGCGAATTTGGAGACCTAAGAAATATTTGAGCTCACCCATGTGGCTCATCTCAAATTGATCCTTCATCACATTAGAAAACTCTTCGAAAAGAGCAAAGTTAGTAGCACCGAAAATGATATCATCAACATATATTTGAACTAAAATTATATCATTATTCGAATACTTAACAAATAATGTGGAATCAACTTCTTCCATTTTAAATCCTAAATCCAAAAGAAAATTATTTAGACGGTCATACCAAGCTCGAGGAGCTTGTCTCAAACCGTAAAGAGCTTTCTTAAGTTTAAAAACATGATTTGGAAATTTTTCATTAATGAAGCCCGGTGGTTGAGAAACATAAACTTCCTCAACGACATCTCCGTTTAAAAATGCACTTTTTACATCCATTTGAAATAATTTAAAATCCTTATGGCATGCAAAAGATAATAGTAATCTAATTGATTCTAATCTAGCTACCGGAGCGAAGGATTCTTCGAAATCAATACCTTCCTCTTGACTGTAGCCTTGAGCAACTAACCGAGCTTTGTTCCGGACGACGACTTGGTTTTCGTCGGTTTTGTTCTTGAAGATCCACTTTGTCCCTATGACGGTGTGGTTCTTCGATGGCAATGGAACAAGCTCCCAAACTTCATTCCTCTCGAATTGAATGAGTTCCTCCTCCATGGCTAAGATCCAAGCGCTATCTTCCCATGCTTCATTAACATTCTTTGGCTCTATCGAGGAGGCAAAGTCACAATGAGCGAAGTAGTTCACTTGCGATCTCGTCTTGACACTATCATGGATATTGCCAATGACTTGCTCATGAGGATGGTCACGAACGGTATGAAGCCGTTTGGGAATACCTTGATCACTAGGAACATTCTCAACAACTTCATTAGACGGGTTAGTCTCAATAGAATCAATAGAATCATTAGAGTTAGAATTACCAATTGAATCACAAAAGACATCCATAGAGTCATCATCATTAGTAATTCTAGTTGGAACAAATCCTTCATTAAATGACACATGAAGCGATTCCTCGATCGTTGAGGTTTGTTTGTTGAATATCTGGTAGGCTTTGCTACGCGAAGAATATCCAACAAAAATCCCCTCATCGGATCTTGGATCGAATTTGTCCAAACTACCATACGTGTTCTTGATAAAACATTTTGAACCAAAAACACGAAAATGTTTAACTTGAGGCAACCTACCAAACAACAATTCATAACAAGTTTGTTTAGTGCCGGGCCTCAAAAGTATTCTATTAAACACATAGCAAGCGGTATGTACCGCTTCCGCCCAAAATTGATGGCCAAGTTGGCTATCATCAAGCATAGTGCGAGCACACTCCACTAGCGTCATATTCTTTCTCTCAACAACACCATTTTGAGGAGGTGCACGAGGGAATGAAAAGGTGTGTGTAATACCAACTTCATCACAAAATGTCTCAAAAGACTCATTCTCAAATTCACCTCCATGATCACTACGAATAGTGACAATGGTGGTTCCTAAGAGATTTTGTACTTTCTTAACAAAAATTGTGAAGTTTTCAAAAGCTTCATTTTTATTACACAATGAAAATACCCAAGTAAACCTAGAAAAGTCATCAACGATGACAAGTCCGTATCTAGCATTACCTAATGAAGCAACTCTAGTTGGCCCAAATAAATCTAGATGTAATAGCTCTAGAGGCCGCTTAGAAGAAATGCTTTTCTTCGGTTTAAATGAAGATTTTGGAAGCTTGCCTCGTTGACACGAGTCACAAAAGCTTTTCTTTTGAAAGACAAGCTTAGGGAAGCCTCTACTAGAATTTAACTTGGAAAGCTTAAAAAGTGTTCCAAAGTTCACATGACCAAAACGTCGATGCCATAAGTGTTGTTCACTTGTGTTGGCAATAAGACATTGTGCATGTGATCTTGGAAGATATAGGATATATATATCCTTATGGCGTGTGCCGGAAAACAATAATTCATTATTATCTTTTCTTAAAATATGGCACATTCCTTTCGCAAAGTTAACTTTGTAACCTTTGTCACAAAGTTGACTTATTGAAATGAGATTGTGGTTTAATCATTTAACAAGGTAAAAATCACATATAATGGGTTTAAAAGGATTACCCACTTTACCAACACCTATGATGGTTCCGCTCTCGTTGCCTCCAAATACGACGCGGTTTTCATTTGCAATGGGAACCACTCTGGAGAGCAATTGAGCGTCACCCGTCATATGTTTTGAACACCCGCTATCGAGTATCCAATTCCCCTTGGAGCTAAATTTAAATTTGTTGCTCCTTTTCTTTTTCTTTTCCTTGAGTACCTAAAGATAGAAAATTTCATATCATGGTACCCAAGGTCATTGGGTCCAAAAGATTAGACCTTTGGAAGCCAAGTCCAATTGAACTTAGACTTCCCCACATAATTTCTACTATGCACAACATCCGAAAAATAAGCATTCATGTAAACTTGTTTTTCATCCATGCTTGTGTCCTTTGGGCTCCAAATTGTGAATATTTTGGGAGCCCTCATCCTATTGGGTGCATGCATGCGTTGTTGGTTTCTACGTGATGCATGTCGTGGATAGGCATAAGGAACATGATGGAATGGTGCATGTGGATAGTTATTCATACGATGATGTGGGTGAACATATGCATGTGGAGGAACACGTGTGTGAGGGTGTCTCACATGGTGTGCACATGCCCGTGAACGTGTAGCATAGAAATCATCATATGTGTGAGCCGGTGGAGTAGGACGTGTGTTCCTACGTGGCATAGTATTGGTGTACATATAAGCATGCCCCTTCTTTGGAGGTCCACCCAAAGTTGGTTTCTTTCCGAAAGAGGGTGTGGACGAGGTGGAAGCAACATTGGTAGATGAACTACCAATAGAGTGTTTGCTACCACTCGTTGAGTCACCGGAAGTTGGCCTAACAAAAGTAGTGGCCGATTTGGATGAACTTCCCATCGTATACCCCAAGCCAATGTGGTGATTGGCCTGAAGTAATTCACTTAGGATTTTATCCAAATGGTCCTTACCCTTATTGAATTTAGTAATTCGGCCTAATGTGTTCTCATATTTCTCGGTGAGAGAACGCATAGAAGCATCCAAAGTGGATACTTGCGATGTGAGCACATAAACACGAGATTTAAGATTCTCATTCTCGATACTCAAAGTCGAGTTTTGAGAAGTCAAATCCGCTATCTTGTGTTCCTCCGGATCTTCAATGCTAACATGTTCAAGTTGAGTCTTGAGATTAACAATCTCATTCTTCAACCCTTCAACAACGGTGTCGTTGTTGGTGATGATAGTTTTAGGCGAGGTTTGAATGCTAGCTAAGTCATCTTTTACTTTAGTATACCTATTTACTAATTTAGTATACTTAGACCATAATTGAGTATTAGCATTCCTAAGGTCATCCATAGTTACCTTATCGCCTTCGTTGTCCCTATCATCGGAAGAGGAAGATCCTTGATCATGCTCCTCTCTTGCCATGAAGCACTTGTGTGCTTGCTCCACTTGCTCATCGTCCGACCCTCCGCTTGAGGAATCCTCGGAGTTGGTGAATGTTGCCCCGACAAGCCCCTTTTTGTTCCCTTTCTTGTACTTCTTGGACTTGTCGTACTTTGACGCCTTCCACTTCTCCTTTTGCTTGTTTAGAGGACACTCCGCTTTCATGTGTCCTGGCTTGTTGCATTTAAAGCACAAAGAAGAAGAGGAGTTAGATAAATTGAACTTCGATTTGTTTTTGAAGTTACCTTTTCGGAAGAACCGGTTGAACTTCTTGGCCATGAGTGCCATGGACTCCAAGTCCAACTCGTTTTCTGAGTTCTCATCATCGGTTGATGTGGAAGTAGATGGAGCGGCCTTGAAAGCAATAGCTTTCTTCTTTGGCTCTTCTTATTGTAGGTAAGACTTCATCTTTTCCTGCAAATTCAACTTGCTATCCTTGCGTACCTCGTATGATATTAAAGTACCCATTAGTTGAACAGCGGTATACTTGTTCATATCATTACCTTCCTCGATGGCGAAGGTACGTTTTTCCCAACTCGAAGGAAGTCCTTCGATAAGCTTCGAACATTTCTCCTTTTGGGTGTAGGATTTGTCGAGAGCCTCTAACTCGTTTATGATGTCGACGAAGCGAGCATAATACTCCTTCATCATCTCACCCTGTAGCATATGAAACATCTCGTAATCTTTATTAACTACAACGAGTTTAGAGTCTCTTACCCTACTCGTCCCTTCATGTAATATGAGGAGGGAGTTCCATATTTGATATGCACTCTTACATGTGCATATCTTGTTGAAATCCTCGGGCTCCAAAGCACATTGCAAGGCGTTCATTGCCTTGGCATTGCTTACCTCCGCGACGACCTCCGCGGGAGTCCATTTCTCGAAATCTTCTTCGGTTGGCTCGACATATTCCTTCATCGTGGTCCTCCATAGTGAAGCACTCCGGAGGAAAGTCTCCATCTGGCATTTCCAGTACCCGTAGTTGGTACCGTTGAAGAATGGAGGCCTCGTCGAGGAATGTCCTTCCATTACCGAAGACGCTCCTTCACGGTTCTTGAAGGTGCTATAGTCGGAAGGTGGATGAACGGTCTTGTTGTCGTTGGCAGACATAGCTATAGACTTGGCTCTGATACCAAATGTAATGCCCTGCTAAGCTACTACACAAGTACTAGAGGGGGGGTGAATAGTACTTTAAAATAATTAAGAGCCTAATTCCTAATTACTTGCAAACTCTACCAAACAATGCGGAAAATGTGGAAATGTAAATGTTAGACAACAAAGAAACAATCGCAAACAACGATATTACTGGGTTCGGATCCACCCAAGTCTCCCCGACTTGTTCCCGGTGATCCTACGTCCCAACCACCCGGATCCCCTCCGGATACTTGAGTTAGAAACACTAACTCAAGATTTCCACTATGAAATACTTGTAAAAAAACCTTCACAAGTCAAATCATACACAAAGTAATTTGTGACTCCCACAACCCGGGATCACAACCACACTCTCACAACCGAGAGTGAAACTTACAATTTGAAAGTAAATGAAATAGAAACTTCTTTCCGACAAAATACCTATGCCTTGAGTAATGCTTACGAATTAGGGCAAGGATGATTTTGAGGAAGAAGAAGTGTCACCAAACCATAGCTCCAAGATGTAGATCAGCGATGGAGAGCTATGGGGATGTTGGTGACCTAGAATCAAGCACTTGGCTTGGAAGGCTTCACACTCAATGAATCTCTCTTTGGAAGTAAGAGTTAGGAGAGATTATTGAATGGAATGAAAGAGCTTTGAATGAGCTTGGAATGATTTCTCTTGATCTCTAAACTTGCAATAATATCAGACTTGACTGCAATGAATGCAGCCCATCAAGTATATATAGGATAGAGGAGAGAGAGAAAGAAATTCGAGTCATTAAATGCTCCAACGGCTCGTTTCTGAACCTAACTAGTCGGTCAAAGAACAACCGACTAGTTCATCAACTAGTCGGTCGGTCATTTAACGTAGACCAACTAATGAAAGAACAGCCAAAAGGTTGAAGCACAGACAAAATGAACTAGTCGGTCCAAGAAGAGTAGCTGACCGACTAGTTTCACAACTAGTCGGTCGGTTACTCAACTGAGACCGACTAAGAGATAAAACTGAAGTCTGAGCACAAATTGATTTAGTCGGTCCAAGAACAAATGTTGACCGACTAATTCACCAACTAGTCGGTCGCCAAATGAGCATAGACCGACTAACGATAAACAGTAAGTTAGGTGAAAATTGGCATGTACAGTAAAGCTAAACTAGTCGGTCCAAGAAGGAAAGTTGACCGACTAGTTCATCAACTAGTCGGTCGATCAATGAACACAGACCGACTAATGATAAACAGTAGCTCAGGCTCAAATGTGCATGTACAGGGAAAGCTCAACTAGTCGGTCACAGAAGCATCACTGACCGACTAGTTCACAAACTAGTCGGTCGGTGAGTCAACTTAGACCGACTAACTGTAAACAGTAAAGAGCTTAGAATTGACTGACAAAAACTAGTCGGTCCAAGAAGCTTTGCCGACCGACTAGATCACCATCTAGTCGGTCAGTTCTTCTTCTTGAACCAACTAACATGCACAAGAAGTCCCGAATCGAAGCGCGATGCTTCGGGAAAGATTGTATGGACTTCAACTAAGATCCTAGAGCTAAGATATGAGCGTTATGAAGATTTAAACCGTAAGTCCTACTCAAGGCTTAACATTCTACGAAAGAAGCTTAAAGACTAGAAATAAAACTTGACGATACCGTCTTCAATAGCTTCAATCGAATCTTCATGACTTCTAAAATGGTCCATAAGCTTCAACGAAGCTTTAGGCATACGATCACGTGCTTTGAGAAGTCTCGAGATGTCGCTTTGGATGTTCATATGAATTTGGCGACGATCTCCATAGCTGCGCTCACAAATTGTTAGTTCATGATATATTTATGTTTGTCCATCATCCAAAACCAAATCCGGGGATTCCAATATCCAACATGAGAGACCCACTATTTGGACCACCGGGTACATGAGCCAAGCCCACAAAGATTTTTTTCTCTCGCCTCGACCAACGTTCTCACATCGCCACCAAGTTCGCACACGACAAAACCTTATTCACTCTCGGATTTTTCTCCAAAGTCGAATCATTATTCCCGAACTTGGGATGGCTTGGTTTCCTCCACGCCCATGCACAATCCTACCCCGTGCTCACACTAGAATTCCTCTCCACGATCAAAATCAAGCCGGGGTCAAACATCATTTTTCGCCTTCGAAACCTAAATTTCTGTGCTCCTTTGACCACTATCAATGATATCTTCGGGTTCCCTAATCTTGAAGGTAGCTCCCTTGCCAATGAATTGCAAGCCAACTTTGACGTCGACTTCTTTTGGAAACGTCTCACATTGCATGATCAATATCCTAGGGCCATGGCCATGGCATCTTCGATTATTCACCCGGTCTTCCGCCTCGCCCATCGCATTATTTCCAGCACTTTCTTTCTACAGGATGAGTCCGGCACCGTGACCACCCCAGATCTTTTCATTTTATGGGCGATGACTTTTCCTTTCATTCCCGGTGTTGACGGGATTACTTTCGAGGCACCACGTGTTCGCATCAATGCCGCGTCGTGGCTAATTCAAAAATTAGTTGACAATAGCCATGCGAATAAAGGCAAATATTGCTGCGGTGGTCTCATCACACTCATTGCCCAGCATCCACCCTTCAACATCGAGTTTCCTCCTGATTTGATTCGTGCACCAGGATCTACCCATCTTGACATCGATGTCCTGAGGCACACTCACATCATCAAGCCGCTTGGCGACGGTCGGTTTGCTTTCCACTATGGCCATCCCCTGCACCTTATACCATTCTACCGAACCCTGATCGCGTCACTATTGAGCTTCCGACAGATTGGTCATTCCATCCTGACCCTGAATTTGTGGGGGGGCTGCACCTTCAGTTCCATCTTTCCGACGCTCCGCGTTCACTTTACCCTGCCGCCCACTTTACCGAGCAGGATATTCCTGAATATCAAGGAGACCCCAGGGCTGGACCCAGTGCCACCACTCCGGCTGATGTAGCTGTTTCTTCCGAGGCTTTGACTACGGCCCTGCTTGGCCTAGCCTCTCGTGCCGATACGATCACTACAGCCGGTACCCCTTCTGCTGTGCGTCGTGCCACTTCTGCTCGCCTCGCTCTCGAGGTCGAGATGGCTGCTCTGCGCGCTGGCGTATCCTCCTCCACCCCCTCAGATCCATCTACCTCTTTTCTATCCCATCCCCGTTTCTGTAGGAAGATATATGCCCATGAGGTAATTTATCTTGATCATACGTCTTGTTCATACCGTACATGGTACATATTATTCTAAGTATAAAATCATTTGTATTAATATACTTAGATAATATCCATTGACTTATAGTTAGGTCCTTACATATCTAGATGAGATCTCGATTATGAGTAAGTAAGAGACCGAATAGAAACGTAAGTCTAAAACGATTTGTGATCATAGATGTGTCGAGAACTGGATATCGACACATCGGATAGATCACTGTGTCTTCGTCTTACCTTCGGGTAATGATGATCTCATAGTCATTCGACTTGCTGAAGTCGGAGACGAGACACAGGTGCTCATTGGAGAATGAGTTCACTGAACGACCAAGTTAGAGTTATTAAATGGTTAACTTTAATGATCTGTCTTTAATAACTCTAGGGTGATGATAGGTTAGTTGATCCTTAAGACCTGAAGTCATCTGTACCAACCTGTGAGCGGACGGTGTAGCTTAGACCCATGATCTAGCTTCGAGGACCAGTCCTGATGAAAGATCTTAGGTTGGGTTGCACCTGAAGCTCTCGAGGTGAGTAAATGACTAAGATGGGATTCGTCACTTCCATTAAAGGGAAGTTAGTGTTACAGGCTCAGTACGGTCTTTATGTTAATCCTCGGCCGGGGTACGTTGCAAGTAGTACAACGTGTATACAATAAAGACCGTCGTATACTGACCAATGTTGTCTAATAGGGTTGACAGAAAACCATACCCTAGGCCAACAATAAACACAGTCTTGACGAAGGGATTTTTAGCTAACGGCATTCATCACTGACACAGCCAATGCAAACCCTATGATACTTTTGTCAAAGGGTCGATCACATTATGATGACTCTGAAACAGGGACGACAGCTACTGCTCGTAGTGATCGTCGTCTAGGGGTTTCGAGCCCCAACCTGTAGTAAGGTCAGGCTGTAGGGTCTCACACCGAGTAGTGTTCGTGTCTTAGTAATTGGAATATAGAAAAGAGAGAAATATCATTTGATGATATTAAACATTCACAAAACGGTTGTGAATATTAGTCGCATTAGCAATAGGGACACAACGTTGCATTAGATGCAAACTTTGACTAAACATGTTGTAAATTAGTTACGACGAATTTATTAGGAACAAACTTGTTGGAAAGGGTTACCTGGATGACGGGATTGTCCCGGTCTAAACACAGGTTCAAACCGCGTCCAAATCAGAGCTCAAACGAGTCCAGAAACGCAGAAATAGTTCAAGGAGAAGCGGGTTAGACCCACTGGACCAAAAGGCCCATGTGTAAAGGCAAAACGGGCGCCGCCCGCTGGCTGCAACGGGCGCACGCCCGCTGAACAGCGGGCGCGGCCCGCTGTGTGCAGCAGGCGGGCGCCCGCTGCATCAGCGGGCGTGGCCCGCTGCACAGCGGGCCAGTGCCCGCTAATGCAGTGGGCACGGCCCGCTGCAGCAGCAGGCGGGCGGCCCGCCCTTGCTCCCTTGGGTGGGCGCGCCCGCTAAGCCTAGCGGGTGCGCCCGCAACTTAAGTCAAATTAGGGTTTTTGAAACCCCTAATGACGGCTATGAATTTTGAGAAATTGCTAAACTTTGAGCAATTGTTTGAGGGGTCAAACGAAGTCGAAATTTGTCGCTGTCAGTTCCTACGCGTTCACCATTCCAAGCTCTTCTGATTGATAGCTTGTTTGGTGTCTGAAGTTTAGTATGCGAGGAGAATTAATTAGTTAAAGTTTGACTTTGTGAAAGGCTAACTTTAAAGTTGAAATTAAGCCAAATGGCTTAAATTGTTTTTTCTCTTCATGGGGATTGTCCCACATTGCCCGCAACGAGAGGTTGAGTGCTCACTCCCTATATAAATAGGGGTGCACTCTCCTCGTTGAAAAACACACCAGTCAACGATCGGGTAGCTCCAGAATTTTAGAGCAAGCTCGATCCGCGACTAAACTCTCTCTCTATTTTCCTGTTCTCCGGAGTAGTCCTAGCACGACTACAAAGGGGGTTTGGATCTGATCCGGACGTCTAAGACACGGGTTTCTTCTCAAGTGAAACTTTCTACCGCGTGTGATCGGCTCGGAGGCGAAAGCGGCTCGGGCGGATCGGAGCGAGGGTGCGAGGCGGCTCAGGCAGATCGAGTCAACGCGGCTCGGCTACGTGGAGCTTCTCAAGACGGTGCGGTACATCTTGCCTGCTCCAGGGCCAAGATTCCGGGTATGTGGTTAAGCATTTTTAGTGCAGATTTTATTAGTCGCTTTAGTGTAGATCCTTCTTGGGGTGGTCAGATTGATTCGGGTTCAATATTACATATTTAACCCCCCATTTAGCACTATTTTGTGCTCATGTGATGCTACATTGTTCTCTAATACGTACGTATTTTCTACACATTTATTTATTAGAGAAAACACACTATTTGAGCACAAAACAGTAATTAACGAAGTATTTCTGCACTTTTTATATTTTTCCTAGCACCGTCTCGATCTCACGATTCCAACGACTATTTATTTGTATTTTTCTGAGATCTGTACTAATTACTGTGTATTTTTGAATGCAGAATACAATTTAAATGAAGAAATACGTTTTAAATACGCTAGCACGCATCTTGGCGCGCCACGCGGCGGCACCAGAGCGATTCCCGCTTGAATCTAACGGCCAGTGATTATCCGTGCACGGAATTTCCTCAGCCGTTGGATCGCAAATCCAACGGCAACGATCGAGCGACTGCAGCGTCTAAAAGGCGGGTTACGTGGCCATCTTGAGACCGTTCGATTTCGATCGAACGGTCAGTTACAAATCCAAACCGATGGCGACGTGGCTCGATATCTGGCCGTCGCTCCGAGATCCAACGGACGTCACCAAAGCCGCTGCGATTTTGAATTCGCGAGGCGGAGAGATCATCGCGTGCCACGTGGCGGGATCGTAGGCGCTGACCGCTCGAATCAACGGACGAGATCCCATCCGAAGCGGCGAACGAAGCGGATGTGTTAAGGGCGACGTGGCTGCTTATCGAGCGTCGGATCACGATCCAACGGTCAGCATCGAATCCGATTCGATTTCGTTAGCGGAGCGGGCTTCGCACAGTTTTTAAAGCACACGTGTCGCGTACAGATTCAATCCCGCATTTGATGAGCGGCTGGCGTTTGATCCGCTTTAGATCGACGGTGAGGATTGATTCGGGCGCGAAATGGATGCGGGTTTAGACCCGTTAGCAACCCCAAACCCGCAATCTTATTATATAAGCGTATTTAGGTTTTTTTGGGCGTATTCAAGCAGATTGGGGCGTATTTTGAGCGTATTGGAGGCTCTAGGAGCCGTATTCTCCCCCTGAAAAATTCTGTAAAATTCCAGATGCTATTTTCTTATTTCCAGAGAGTTTTGATGTCTTTTCAAGGATATTTGGTGATGAATTCTTAACTTAAACTCCTTAATTAGTGCTTTTTCTACCGTATTTTGCTATATTCTTGATGTATTTGGCTATGGAACTTATTTATTCTGATATTATGAGTAGCTAAATCTCTGTTGTGCTTGGTATGGAATAGTTAGGGGATATTATTCGTGTTTATTTGGTTGAAATTCCTTGTGCTAAATCGTAAAACGTCGCTAAAATTGTAATCTTTGTTCGTAAATCGACTTTTTTAGATTCCAAAAGAATTAATTAAGTTGATGATCGCCCCAAAAGGGTGAGTTTTGATCTCCCCAAAAGGGAGTGTCATACCGTAGTTTTGATCTCTCCAAAAGAGAGTTTCATATCGTATTATAGCTTTAGCGACGATCTTTTTGAATATTGTGTTTGAACCCCCAAAAGGGCATCTTCCGATGAATTGCTCCCAAAAGGAGAATTCATTGAGTTATATTGGATATTTTTCCCGGTGAATTGCTCTCAAAAAGAGAATTCACTGTGATATATTCATCAACCAAATTAATACGAATCGTTGACCCTAACGAACCCATACCATGTGCAAACTTTTTATAGGTATTTTCATACACGAATTTCTTTGTTCGCACGTCACCATCACGCACTTTCTCACCATCGCCATCATTGTCGTAGTGGTTAGTTTCTTTTCGTAGGATTTCTATTTGATTTGAATTGTGGTTGCAACAGATTTCTTCCCGTGGATTCGACATCTGGACTCCCAGATTTTACTACTTGTACGGACTCTTGCGCTTGAGAGAGAGCACCTTTCGGAGCCCACCAAGTTTATGGCACCGTTGCCGGGGAGGAATGGTTTGTGACTACGGTTTATTTCATTTAGAGGACCTTCGGTGAGATCTTTCCACTTTACTGTACATAAACTCTTTTTTTATTATTTTATTTTAATTTTTTAAAAAAATGGAATATATGAACTTCTATTGCACAAAAAATCTTTATGATGCACGATATGCTAATGCACACAAACATAGAATGGAGAAGCTCAAAATTGTTAATTTTAATCAAACTGACTGTGAAACTTTCTTTCAGGCCTGGAGGAGGTTCACAGACATTATATCGAGCTATCTGCAGCATGGGTACACAAATGAAGAGCTTATGGCGTTCTTCCTAGATGGACTACAACCGCAGCTGCAGGAATTATTGGGAGGCATGACGCCGACAGTGGCGTGGGAATACATGGAGTCTCTGTAAGAAAACGAAGAAACCGTGGAAGATACTTCAGAGAGCGATTCAGCGGAGCCTTCGTACCTCGATCAAGAGGAGCAAAGCATAGACGTACCTTTGCCATCCTTGAAAGAGGAAGCTTACTTGACCATTCAGACACAGGAGGCCACATCCCATCAATTCCAAGAAAATTTCCTTGCTCGGAGTCGGCAAATTCAGAAATCCATTGAAGATCTTAATTTGATTGCCACTTGCTTAGAAGAAAGTAAGGCTTTTGAAACTCAATTTCAAGATTCTAATACGATTTTATCTTCTATTGCAGGAATATCGAGCGAGCCATGTCACGTTGATGACACGAATAAAAATATATACATGGCAGAAAGTGTGTACGAAAGAGAGGACGAGCTAGCAATTTTGGATGAACGAGAGGAGGAAACAGCTAGGGAAAAGGGTTTTGAGATTATCGCCATGGAGTCAGAACCATGCCCTCCTCCAGTTTTGTCCCAAAATCATTTATCCCTCTCTCCATTGATCGAGCATCGTACAGAGAGTAGTGCAAATCTTTCAGGGAGTAGTCGTCAACTTATTTTAATTTCTTTCACTTATTTTGATGACTATATTTGGAATATTTTTATTGCGAAGAATCTTAAACTAATTTGGACTGACATAACTCATCTCTCGCAGGACATTGACAAACAGCTTATAGAGATGCTTGAAGTTGTGTTGCTGGGGTCCAAATTAGTTTTTGGAGGAAGAATAATAGCCGAGGAGCGCAAGGAGCAAATTGAACAACTTCCTCCACCATCAAAGATTCGGGATCCGCCATTTGATCACGGTGTGTTCTTTCCAGTAGTGTAGTTTTTATATGCTTTCTAGGTTGATTGCTTGAATAAACTCGTACCTCTTCCGACATTGAGGACAATGTCCATCTTTAGTTGGGGGGTGTGTATGAGACCTTAGGATTTTTTTTTGAGAAGAATAAATCACCAAATCTCATCTTTTAAAACTCCTTCCTATGCCTCAAATGCGGATGATTATACGTTAATTGAGTTCTAAAAATTGTTTATGGCTTGATTAATTATTTTTCCTTCATGGAATTGCCGTTAATATGCTATACATGAAATTTTTCAATTTCCATGATTAATATCTCGAAATAGTTTGAATTGATTTCATGCATGCTAATGTGATGGAAAAAGCTTAAGTATACACGCTTTTTAAGAATAGTTTTCAAGTTGAAGAGGAATTTGGCCTTTGTTATTAATGTTTATATTCATGTTGATGGGTTTTGAGTTGCTTACAAAGAAAGAAAAGAAAGAAAAGAAAGAAAAGAAAGAAAAGAAAGAAAAGCAAAATGAATGAAAAGACAAATGAACGATGAAAAATGAATAAATGAGTATGTCACTAATAAATAACTTGGTTGGCTCGAGTAGTACAGTCCGAGGGGTCCTTCTTGGCCTAATGCCCTATGATCGTCTGATTTGGGAGCCATTGACCGGAAACTCACTCATTTGATGGAGCGATCCAAGTTATACCTTTTTCTGTGAATGTTGCTTGATGCGCGTTACGCGGAACGAATAAAAGAAAAAGAAATGGTGAATATACTAAGCAACTTCATTACCCATGTCTTGAATGATTATTTTGATAGGCCAATTCCTTGGAAACAAGAAAACCAGGTTATAACGACGTGTTATACTTTCGCTTGCGCAAAACAATGCTTGCATGTTATTTATTCATACTAAATTAGAGAAAATTTCATGTGATTGATTTTGTTCAGGGATGTGTATATTGATGGCCAAGACCATGTTGGAATACGTATTATTGAGCCACGCCATGAGCAATTTGAAAGAACTTATTGTTTTATTACTCATCCGTATTTATCGCTCTTTTTGCCAGAGACTAGCAAATCGCTAGTTGGGGGGTGTGATTCGGGTTCAATATTACATATTTAACCCCCCATTTAGCCCTATTTTGTGCTCATGTGGTGCTACATTGTTCTCTAATACGTACGTATTTTCTACACATTTATTTATTAGAGAAAACACACTATTTGAGCACAAAACAGCAATTAACGAAGTATTTCTGCACTTTTTATATTTTTCCTAGCACCGTCTCGATCTCACGATTCCAACGACTATTTATTTGTATTTTTCTGAGATCTGTACTAATTACTGTGTATTTTTGAATGCAGAATACAATTTAAATGAAGAAATACGTTTTAAATACGCTAGCACGCATCTTGGCGCGCCACGCGGCGGCACCAGAGCGATTCCCGCTTGAATCTAACGGCCAGTGATTATCCGTGCACGGAATTTCCTCAGCCGTTGGATCGCAAATCCAACGGCAACGATCGAGCGACTGCAGCGTCTAAAAGGCGGGTTACGTGGCCATCTTGAGACCGTTCGATTTCGATCGAACGGTCAGTTACAAATCCAAACCGATGGCGACGTGGCTCGATATCTGGCCGTCGCTCCGAGATCCAACGGACGTCACCAAAGCCGCTGCGATTTTGAATTCGCGAGGCGGAGAGATCATCGCGTGCCACGTGGCGGGATCGTAGGCGCTGACCGCTCGAATCAACGGACGAGATCCCATCCGAAGCGGCGAACGAAGCGGATGTGTTAAGGGCGACGTGGCTGCTTATCGAGCGTCGGATCACGATCCAACGGTCAGCATCGAATCCGATTCGATTTCGTTAGCGGAGCGGGCTTCGCACAGTTTTTAAAGCACACGTGTCGCGTACAGATTCAATCCCGCATTTGATTATCGGCTGGCGTTTGATCCGCTTTAGATCGACGGTGAGGATTGATTCGGGCGCGAAATGGATGCGGGTTTAGACCCGTTAGCAACCCCAAACCCGCAATCTTATTATATAAGCGTATTTAGGTTTTTTTGGGCGTATTCAAGCAGATTGGGGCGTATTTTGAGCGTATTGGAGGCTCTAGGAGCCGTATTCTCCCCCTGAAAAATTCTGTAAAATTCCAGATGCTATTTTCTTATTTCCAGAGAGTTTTGATGTCTTTTCAAGGATATTTGGTGATGAATTCTTGACTTAAACTCCTTAATTAGTGCTTTTTCTACCGTATTTTGCTATATTCTTGATGTATTTGGCTATGGAACTTGTTTATTCTGATATTATGAGTAGCTAAATCTCGGTTGTGCTTGGTATGGAATAGTTAGGGGATATTATTCGTGTTTATTTGGTTGAAATTCCTTGTGCTAAATCGTAAAACGTCGCTAAAATTGTAATCTTTGTTCGTAAATCGACTTTTTTAGATTCCAAAAGAATTAATTAAGTTGATGATCGCCCCAAAAGGGTGAGTTTTGATCTCCCCAAAAGGGAGTGTCATACCGTAGTTTTGATCTCTCCAAAAGAGAGTTTCATATCGTATTATAGCTTTAGCGATGATCTTTTTGAATATTGTGTTTGAACCCCCAAAAGGGCATCTTCCGATGAATTGCTCCCAAAAGGAGAATTCATTGAGTTATATTGGATATTTTTCCCGGTGAATTGCTCTCAAAAAGAGAATTCACTGTGATATATTCATCAACCAAATTAATACGAATCGTTGACCCTAACGAACCCATACCATGTGCAAACTTTTTATAGGTATTTTCATACACGAATTTCTTTGTTCGCACGTCACCATCACGCACTTTCTCACCATCGCCATCATTGTCGTAGTGGTTAGTTTCTTTTCGTAGGATTTCTATTTGATTTGAATTGTGGTTGCAACAGATTTCTTCCCGTGGATTCGACATCTGGACTCCCAGATTTTACTACTTGTACGGACTCTTGCGCTTGAGAGAGAGCACCTTTCGGAGCCCACCACAGATCCACCCCAAGTTGGCATAGATCGGGCTAAGTTCTGGCTCCCCAGAGCCTAGCTAAATAGTTTAGCTAGTGTAGAAATTTTGATTTCTGGTTTTTCCGCTGTGCTTTTGTGCCTCCGTGGTCCGTCCGACTTAGGACGGATACGGATCCGAGCTCTGGGGGTCCGCCAAAACCCCAACAGTTTCATCTCTCTCGAGCGAAACGTAGCCGCCATTCTCCGTCTTCTGACCCATATCCACGGCGCTCCACCACCATCTCCACCCCTATCAACTCCTCCATCACCTCCTAGACGATCGTCCCCTCTCACCACCACTGTTCCCTTCCCACCACTATTACCGTTGACCCGCCACTTCCACCACCTTTCACCTCTATCACCACCGCCTACTAGCGTCGCAAGAAACAGGACGTTGTGCGAGCGAGATCATTACCCCCACCCTCTTCATCAGTTATTGTATCCCTACCACCCTTGGTTACCACCGACACCCTACCCATCATTCACATCCCCACCGAGCCCATCCGTGCACGATCTCCATCTGTTTCTCCAGTTCTTCGCTCACCCGTCACCTCTCCCGACCACACCCTGTTGGATCTGGATCCTAGCCTAGAGGGGGGGTGAATAGGCTGATAAAAAATTCTCGTGCAACCCACGAGAAATCACACGCAGTTATAACAGCAGCAGAAGCAGACACAGAGTACACAGCAGATTTACACTGGTTCGGTCGTCCCAACGACCTACTCCAGCCCCCAAAGCTAATACTAGATTGAATAGTGCAATAGGTACAAAGTCACAAGTTAGAGCACGCTCAGAGCACTCTCTACGCCTCTACACTCTCCGGACTCTCAGTACCCCACACACAGTGTTTCCTCTCACTATCAATCCTAGCAAAGCTTTCTACCAGCTAGTCCCAAACTAGCTGGGTCCCACTTGTCTAGTCCCAACTAGACAAGTCCCAAAATAGTCACCAAAAATGGTAAAAGTTTCCCCTACAGAGAACGTTACACTAAGACACAAATAAAAGAGTTTAAGGGTTTAGAAATGCTCAGTTTGTGTCTGTGTAGGCGTCTCTGTCAATCAGCACGTCGTCAGCTCCAATCTGACGCAAACGGTGTCTCAATCCGACTCTTGGATGCCAAGATATGCACTGGTCTGTGCGTAAAGCAGTTTCAGTTCAATCCTCAATAGACTGCAGTCTGTGCGCTCAATAACTCCTTAAGAATAAAGCGGTCGGTGCGCTAAGGAACACAGTTCAGAGTCTTTAAGTCACGGTCGGTGCGCAAAGGAACTCCCTTATATTTCTCGCAGCCACGTCAGCTCACCTTCGTTGCGATTTCTTCGTTTTCGCATGCAGCGTTGCCATGGGTTCCGATCTTCGAGCGGCGTGCTTCAACTCAGGGATGCGACGATTGCTTCAGCGACGGCGACTCGAGCAGCACTTGGCGTTGTGGACGACGGCAGCGACAACTCACGGAGGAGAGCGTCAGTGTTCAGCGACGGGTGGTTTCTTCGACGTCTCCATCTACAACAGCAGCCTCGAGTAAGGTGACGGAGACCTCTTTAAAGAACAGTGATGGCAGCTTCGACGACTCGGCAATGGCTCAGATCTTCAGCAACGGCGAGGACGTCTTCGTGCAGCGGCTCTCCTTCGTCAGCGGCGACGGGTTTCGCTGCAGATTCGAACGCCTCACAGCAGCGGCGATCGTCGACCTTTTGACGGCGGTTTCCTTCACGGCGAGGTCGTGCGAACAGAGGCGATGATATGAGCTTGAAGGCAAAGCTTGAAGACGACCGCAGCGATGGGCAGCACGGTGAAGGTTGACGGTGACTCTCCTTCGTAACGGCGGTGGCAGCGACGTCTTCGAGCGGCGACGTCAGCAACTGGGTGATGGCTCCTCTACAGCGAGATGGCAACGAGCGGCGATCCTCTTCGACGACGGGGCAACTGGTAGAAGAGCTCGCGGCGACGGCAAGTCTTGGAGCTCCTCGTTGATGGAGAAGACGATGTCAAGGGGAGCACTTTGTTGCAGTAGGCTGCCCTCAATGTCGAAGGGGTTTGCGAGATGTTTGCTTGGCCAGGGGAGATGCTTGCGTGAACATCTAGTTTGCCTGGGGAGATCGCTCGAGGATGTCGAGGGTTTTGAAGCTGATAGGTTGATTTTTTTTTTGAGGCTAAGAGTTTGTGTGAAGATTTTGGAATATTAATGTAAGGCTGTGGCACAAACTTTGCGCAACTTTGAATATTTTAGCCTCTCTCCCCCTTTTTGATTGCCGCAAAAATTATATCCCCTCTCTTGATTTTTTTGTTGTATTGCTGCAACCTAGGCAATTGATAGGGTGTGTGCTTATATAGGATAGCCTAGGGTTTTTGGAGAGAATCCCTAATAGATAGGGATTTTGAATTTTGATTGGGAATAGAAGTTTGAATAGGGTATGGGTAGCAACAAATCCATCTAATTGATTTGATCAAATATCAAATTGATTTGAATCAACCCAATCTCCTAAGTAAGTTTGACTCAATCAAATTGGATTCTATTTGATCTTATAGCAATACTAATGGGATTAGGAAGAATTCAAATATTTGTAAATCTTACTAAAAGATTTGATCAAGCCAATCTCATCCCCATCTCATCCCATATTAGACCAAGTCCAAATTTTGTTCTTCATTGACCAATTCACACTTCTTTGTGCACAAACACTCCATCTCTCCCAATGTGCTATACGAATAGCAAATCCGCCAAATATCGAAAGTATATCATTTTGCCAAGCCTGAAACACACTGAACACACACATGAGATATACCGACACGTTTGTCATCATCAAACCAAGATCCTAGATCGTTGCTTCCAACAATCTCCCCCCTTTTGGTGATGACAAACCCATAAAAGATTTGAGCAATAGGTATGGGTGTGTGTAGTGTGTTGAAGAGTGTGATGCAAAATGAATTGTGGAATGAGATAATCAAGTAATACACCATAGCATGCACAACATTATTGCTCCCCCTTCTCTCAAGCTCCCCCTTCAACATTTATTCAAGTATTTTTCTCAAGCTCCCCCTTCAACAAATAATACCGACACCAAACAACACACAAATCCTTCAACAAATAATACCAACAACAAACAACACACAAATCCTTCAACAAATAATACCGACAACAAACAACACACAAATCCTTCAACAAATAATACCGACAACAAACAACACACAAATCACACAAATCTTTCACAAATCTTTCTTCCTCTTTCTCCCCCTTTGTAATCACCAAAAGTGGATTAATGAAGTCACAAAAATATTCCATGCAAAAATAAACCATTATTAAATGTAGCATGCAATTTGCATGAATTTTCCACAAAATAGACAATCCAAGCTCATAGGATTTCATAACAGGACTTCTCCACCTTTGTGTAAGTATAGTGATATAGACAATAAAGTACAAGAGGAGATTCAATTTTAGAAAATCAACCAAATCAATCCACATTTTCCAATTTTCATGAATATCACTAGGATTGATTTTTCCCACCTCATCAAAAATGAGTTCAAGTTACCGAACCCCGAAACATGGCCTAAAAGGACTTTTAAATGCGGGGTGGCATTGCTTGACGAGTTATATACACCAACGCTAATGATTACCCATGTAGCACAAGTTGGATACTCGTGGGTTGTGTTTTAGCCATGAAGTGTATCCATTTTTCATACGGAGCAAATATCGTTTTTTTTTAAATTCTTTTGTGCTCAATTTTAATTCATGGCTAAACACATCATATCCCTTAGAAATTTCAGAAATTAATCATTCCTACATTCACTTTCCATTATCTCTCAAAAGAATCTCCAAAAGCACTAAAAAGTCAAATATCGTGAAAGTGCAAATGTAGGTGTAGAAGTCAAGTTTAAAACTTATGAGACATGTCATGGCTACTAAAAAGAATAACATCATGTTCATGTAGCTACAACAATAATGAATTGACTTCTACAAGGGATAGATTGATCATTCATACAATCCAACTTAAGAGATACATAAGAGGATAATCAATAAGCACATATTTTTTTTTTTTTTGATTTTTCAAAATTTTTTTTTTCAGAAATAAAAACATTAAAAATCATGCATGCAAGCACACAAAATAAAATAAAAACAAGCACTCAAAACAAGTCTATGAAGGTATGCAATGAAATGCAAAGAGGGATAGAAAATTATACCTTCTCGTCGCTTTTTGACGAAGGAGCTAAAAGAATGAGACATTGAATTTAATGCTCCTCGCCAAAACTCCATCACACCTACATAAAAGGTGTTAAGTGTGACCTTGGAATCCAACAAGGTCCACTAGTGTTAGCCAATATTGTTTTAGGAACCCACACTTGTTTAAACTTGATATTAGTGTTCCTAAATTTGCAATAATATGAAGTATGGCCTACACTATCACAAGTAAAGCACTTTGCATATAAGTTCTTCACAATAGATGGTACATTGTGGAACTTCTTGAATTTTTGCTTTTCAACGTTTTTCATACCAAAACCAAGTCCTCATCTATTATTGCCATATAATTGATTCTCCAAAATAGTGTCCAACGATTGTTTTCCCGTAGAGAATTTCTTAATGACAAGTTCAAGATTAGAGACTTTGGTTTTTAACAATTTATTTTCTTCCACAAGCAATGTGCATTTACTTATAAAAGCTCTCTTGTTTTCCTCTTCCTTCTTTTCAAATTCAACCATTTTTCTTTTGAACTCATTATCCAACATGCAGAATTTATCATTAAGCTCTCTAATAACATAGTCTTTTTCAGTCTCGAGCTTAATCAAATCAAGTTTAAGCATGCTAATATTATTCATCAAGGAAGGACAAGAGAGACAAGGTGCTTCATCATTAAAACTGGACTTTTCCTTTTTCAGAGTGTCAATAGTAGAGTCACGAGCAGCAATATCAATTTTGAGTTTCTCAATCTCTTTAGACATTTCATATTCAGATTGTTGCATTTCAAAGTTTTCATTTTGATAATCATCTATAGTGGATTCAAGCTCTACTATTTTATCTTGCATTTCTTTACAAAGAGTAAGGAGTTCAGTTTTACTACCAGAAGTTACCTCATTGTGTATTCCCATCAATGCCATGCATGAATGGGCTTCGTGTTCCTCCTCCTCGCTCTCAGCTTCGCTATCCATGTCCCAAGTAAGCACCTTGGATTTTCCCTTTTCTTTAGCTACCTGAGCTGTCTCATGTGGGCAATCCCTCATTTGATGTCCTCTTTTCTTGCATTTAAAGCAAGTCATTCTATTAGTAGTATTCTGATCATAATTTTGCTTAGAAGACTGAAAAAAGTTAGAGCGATTAAACCTGGGTGCCATTTCTGCTCTTCCTTGCTTGGTCTGGACAAACTTTCTGAAATTTCTGACCATTAGCGCTATGTCATCATCTTCTTCTTCACTTTCGTCAGCTTTCAGAGCAAGTGGCTTGGTAGCTTTCTCTTTTTCCTCAGGTTTCTCCCTTTCATTAATATTTTACAGTTCAAGCTCGTGGGACATTAAATTACCTATTAAGTCCTCCACCTTCATCTGTGACAGATCTTTCGCTTCTTGGATGGCAGTGACTTTAGGCCTGAAAGAGCTTGGCAGAGCTCTTAATATCTTCCTCACCTGCTCAAGGCTAGAATATGGCTTACCGAGCGAACTAGACTTGTAGACAATGTTGGTGAACCTCGCAAACATTTCTGATATCGTCTCTGATGGTAGCATGCGAAATCCCCCGTATTCCGTGCTCAGAAGTGCAAGTCTAGACTCCTTCACCTGTGACGTTCCCTCGTGCGTCACCTCCAAAGTATGCCATATTTCCTGCGCAGTTAGACAATGTGAGATACGATTGAATTCAGATTTATCTAATGCACAAATAAGAGCATTCATAGCTTTAGCATTTAAAGAATAAAGTTTCCAATCATTATCATCCCACTTATCATCAGGTTTAGGCAACTCAGTATTTTCAATTTTAATAACAGGTGATTTATAGCCTTTTTCAACAATTTGCCAAGCTTTATAATCAATAGAAATAAGGTAGATTTTCATACGATTTTTCCAGTAAGCATAATCTCCTCCATTAAATCTAGGTGGACGTGAAATAGACTGACCCTCAGCAAAAGCACTATCAATGTGGTCCATGGTCAAACTAGGCTAGATCCTAAAACCTGCTCCGATACCACTTGTTGGATCTGGATCCTAGCCTAGAGGGGGGTGAATAGGCTGATAAAAAATTCTCGTGCAACCCACGAGAAATCACACGCAGTTATAACAGCAGCAGAAGCAGACACAGAGTACACAGCAGATTTACCCTGGTTCGGTCGTCCCAACGACCTACTCCAGCCCCCAAAGCTAATACTAGATTGAATAGTGCAATAGGTACAAAGTCACAAGTTAGAGCACGCTCAGAGCACTCTCTACGCCTCTACACTCGCCGGACTCTCAGTACCCCACACACAGTGTTTCCTCTCACTATCAATTCTAGCAAAGCTTTCTACCAGCTAGTCCCAAACTAGCTGGGTCCCACTTGTCTAGTCCCAACTAGACAAGTCCCAAAATAGTCACCAAAAATGGTAAAAGTTTCCCCTACAGAGAACGTTTAACTAAGACACAAATAAAAGAGTTTAAGGGTTTAGAAATGCTCAGTTTGTGTCTGTGTAGGCGTCTCTGTCAATCAGCACGTCGTCAGCTCCAATCTGACGCAAACGGTGTCTCAATCCGACTCCTGGATGCCAAGATATGCACTGGTCTGTGCGTAAAGCAGTTTCAGTTCAATCCTCAATAGACTGCAGTCTGTGCGCTCAGTAACTCCTTAAGAATAAAGCGGTCGGTGCACTAAGGAACACAGTTCAGAGTCTTTAAGTCACGGTCGGTGCGCAAAGGAACTCCCTTATATTTCTCGCAGCCACGTCAGCTCACCTTCGTTGCGATTTCTTTGTTTTCGCATGCAGCGTTGCCGTGGGTTCCGATCTTCGAGCGGCGTGCTTCAACTCAGGGATGCGACGATTGCTTCAGCGACGGCGACTCGAGCAGCACTTGGCGTTGTGGACGACGGCAGCGACAACTCACGGAGGAGAGCGTCAGTGTTCAGCGGCGGGGGGTTTCTTCGACGTCTCCATCTACAACAGCAGCCTCGAGTAAGGTGACGGAGACCTCTTTAAAGAACAGTGATGGCAGCTTCGACGACTCGGCAATGGCTCAGATCTTCAGCAGCGGCGAGGACGTCTTCGTGCAGCGGCTCTCCTTCGTCAGCGGCGACGGGTTTTGCTGCAGATTCGAACGCCTCACAGCAGTGGCGATCGTCGACCTTTTGACGGCGGTTTCCTTCACGGCGAGGTCGTGCGAACAGAGGCGATGATATGAGCTTGAAGGCAAAGCTTGAAGACGACCGCAGGGATGGGCAGCACGGTGAAGGTTGACGGTGACTCTCCTTCGCAACGGCGGTGGCAGCGACGTCTTCGAGCGGCGACGTCAGCAACTGGGTGATGGCTCCTCTACAGCGAGATGGCAACGAGCGGCGGTCCTCTTCGACGACGGGGCAACTGGTAGAAGAGCTCGCGGCGACGGCAAGTCTTGGAGCTCCTCGTTGATGGAGAAGACGATGTCAAGGGGAGCACTTTGTTGCAGTAGGCTGCCCTCAATGTCGAAGGGGTTTGCGAGATGTTTGCTTGGCCAGGGGAGATGCTTGCGTGAACATCTAGTTTGCCTGGGGAGATCGCTCGAGGATGTTGAGGGTTTTGAAGCTGATAGGTTGATTTTTTTTTTGAGGCTAAGAGTTTGTGTGAAGATTTTGGAATATTAATGTAAGGCTGTGGCACAAACTTTGCGCAACTTTGAATATTTTAGCCTCTCTCCCCCTTTTTGATTGCCGCAAAAATTATATCCCCTCTCTTGATTTTTTTGTTGTATTGCCGCAACCTAGGCAATTGATAGGGTGTGTGCTTATATAGGATAGCCTAGGGTTTTTGGAGAGAATCCCTAATAGATAGGGATTTTGAATTTTGATTGGGAATAGAAGTTTGAATAGGGTATGGGTAGCAACAAATCCATCTAATTGATTTGATCAAATATCAAATTGATTTGAATCAACCCAATCTCCTAAGTAAGTTTGACTCAATCAAATTGGATTCTATTTGATCTTATAGCAATACTAATGGGATTAGGAAGAATTCAAATATTTGTAAATCTTACTAAAAGATTTGATCAAGCCAATCTCATCCCCATCTCATCCCATATTAGACCAAGTCCAAATTTTGTTCTTCATTGACCAAGTCACACTTCTTTGTGCACAAACACTCCATCTCTCCCAATGTGCTATACGAATAGCAAATCCGCCAAATATCGAAAGTATATCATTTTGCCAAGCCTGAAACACACTGAACACACACATGAGATATACCGACACGTTTGTCATCATCAAACCAAGATCCTAGATCGTTGCTTCCAACACACCCCTCCACTCTCGTTCGAGGAGGATGAGGAGCCTTCTGTTCCTGCATCTTGATTTCCTTTTTTCTGATTTTCCCCCTAGCCAGTTTTTTCCAATTCACCATGATCATATCTTTTCTCACACATTGTTAGGATCAGCTTGGGGGAGATCTATATTTTGTGCTTGTGGTCGTGTCATTTGTTTGTCGTGTGCTTTTTGTGTGTGTTTGTGTGTGTGTCTTTTGTCTAGTTGGTTTCGGTCTTTATTTTATTTATTTTTCTATGTCTCATTTCCTGTGTTTTTCATGTTTTTTCCGTTTCTGTCTGTGTCATGTGCGTACTTCCCTCCCATCTTTAGTTGCTCTCCCGCACTTCATCCTATTGCATTGAGGACAATGCAACGTTCAGCTTGGGGGAGTCGCACTATGTGCGTCAGTCGTGTCTTTTTCGCCATTTTTGAGTTGTTTTCGTTGTGTTTTTTCCATCCTTTTATTCTCCCTCTCCTAGAGATGACCCTACATGATGAAACTGCCACTACCCCCCCCCCCCCACACACACACACACACACATAGCTAAGCTACAATAACTATCTTCACTAACCCTAGGAAGCCGAGTTCTATTGCATCTTATGCTCCATGGGTTCACTTCGCCTTTTGCGTTGAGTTGTGTGTTGTGACTAGCTAGTTGGTGTGCTTTTAGGTCGTGATTTGGTTTTATATGCCTATCCTTGGATGACCCTTAGACTATCATGCTTCAATTTCGAATATGTGGTATATTGCTTCTACTTCCTGCTTCATTATGCATGAATCATACTATATATATATACGCTTCAAATCGCATGTGTCGGGACCCTACCAATAGGACTAAGATAACACATGTTGCTTACGCTCTGATATGCGAAAAATGCCTTTTGCCAAGTGTTTAGAATTCGAATTCTTTTTTGTTTTACTTGGTGCAAATCCCCTCGTCGTGTACTTAACTCCCACTTGGGAGAGTACACAATTTTGCCACATACTAGCACATCGTTCTCCCGCTTTTGGAGAATGCGCATTTTCATACTTCTAAAAAAGGGAGAGAGAAGATTGGAAAATCCAAAAGCGAAAAAGGGGGGAAGAGAGGAGAAAAGAGAGAATATGTATAGCCAAAATCCAAAAAAATATACAAATATCCAAAACCCAAAAAAAAATCTATTGTAAATATTACTCCTACCGCCGTGAATAAAGGGAAGGCGAGAATTTGCACCAAGTGCTCTCCTCCAAACCTACTCGACCCCTTTCATTTTCGAACACATTTGGCATAGGAGCTTTCTAGCAGTCATCTCGACAATCGTGCGGTGATTTCCTAGTTTATAGCGGTAGAGTCCCGAACATATGACATGTTTCTATTCTTACTTTATTCTCATGCATGCTTGAACTATTATTCACCACAAACTCGAATTGATTAGATATTTGGGTCGTTCCATGGACATGTGTATATGGAGCTTCATCGCATGATTTAGACAGTGACACCATTGGCTAGCTCACAACCACACTCACTCGCGCTTTATAGCGGTAGAGTCCCGAACATATGACATGTTTCTATTCTTACTTTATTCTCATGCATGCTTGAACTATTATTCACCACAAACTCGAATTGATTAGATATTTGGGTCGTTCCATGGACATGTGTATATGGAGCTTCATCGCATGATTTAGACAGTGACACCATTGGCTAGCTCACAACCACACTCACTCATGCTTCACCGCGTGGACCCACGACACTAGTAGGGACTCATATTCCTGGGCTTAGTGTTATGCGTCTTGCATGCTTACTTAGTGTGTTTTGTTTGTTTCCGTTGGCTCTGACGGGTAATTTAGGATTTTCTTTTCTTTTTATGTTTCTCTCTTTCTATTTTCTTCCACCTGGCTTCTATTCTCACTCGTCTTCCTAGAGGATGTGGAAGAGTTCAGCTTGGGGGATTTTGACGTGCATTTATATTTTATATATTCATGAACATCTTCTCCGTCGTTTTCTGTCGCTTTTTGTTGTTTCGTATATATTCCTTTGTGTTTTTAGTTTCTTTTTACTTTCGTTGTGTTTGTGTGCATTTGCAGGACATTGCTAGCGCAGGGGACATATACGACCAACATCATGAGTCTCCGGAGCAGCGAAAAGTGTCGCACGAGATCCTAAGAGCCATTCGTCAAGAAAAAAGCCATGTATCAACTCTCAACCGATCGGGTGGAACAGCCACCCGATCGGGTCATGCAGTCCATGTCAATGCTGAAGAAGAGACAGTTCCACCCGATCGGTTCAGTGATCGGGTGGATGAATAACAAAGGGCAGTTTTGATGGCCAAATCTCACCCGCTCGGTTGACTTGTCAACCGATCGGGTCACTTGTAGCTGCTGCTTCTCATGCTCAAGAAGTCGAAGACACACCCGATCGGTTCAGTGATCGGGCGAGATTTATCAGAAGCTGAAGACACAATTTCCCGTCGTTTCACCCGATCGGATGAAGTCTCATCCGATCGGGTGAATGTCTATTTTTATCTTTTTGTGGGAATATTCCCTGGCATCTTGCCCACTTGTATAAATAGAGCTTGGTTTTCTCAGAAACACAATCCCCATTTTAAAGCTATTTTTAGGGATTTTAGCTGCTTGGAATTAAACTCGAATTGTAAGTTCTTTGATCATTTCTATATTTTGATATTGTGTTTATGCTTCCATTTGCTATAGTAAACAATCGCTTGATTTATATTCTTATGGCTATATTTTGTTTTATTGCATTTCATACCATGCTTAGTGAGTAATTCTTCAATTTGGGACATTGGTGGAAGCCCCTCGTGGGTTCTTTCTAGAACGGCCGTAGGTCTAGGGATCCGATTAGATCTAGGGATTTTGATGGTTACGTGGGGGTGATTCATTGTCATCGACGGGAAAAAGACCGCCTTTGACCGTTGGGCCAAGAGAAAATAAAACATGAGTTTGATTCTCTAGCCATAGCTCACCCCCTAGCGTAGACATTGAGTCCCTACACGTGGGGAACTGCTTGGACGAAATGTTGGGAGCGATCGTTACGAGCTTAGTGCTCTCGGACTCAAATGGTGATGGACATGGGAATGCCCACCGTCCGAAGCCGGGTAGACCTAGCGTATCATCCTGGGCATTGACCGGAATATCTGGCCCATGGGACGCTAGGTATCACTTTTAGAAGCAACGTCTCACCGCCAAGCCCTAGCATTTGGTCAGATTCCTATCCTTCGGTCGTAATAGTGAGAATCCATTATTAGGGCGGAAGCCAAAGTCCTAGGTTACCTTTTTACCTTTTACATCCTTTCTATTTGTTTACTATTGTGGCAACCATCTGAGAATCGGCTAGCTCTTGCACCGGGTGATCCGGTTCATGAATGTTTACAAGTACAACACACGCCTCCCCGTGATCGACCCCCAAGCCACACTTTGACATTGTGCGCTTGCGGTTAATAAATTTTAATTCTATTATCCTCGTCCCGATTTGCGTGTCAAACGGACGGCCAGTCAACTACATTATTATTAACTTAGGTAAATTCTTACCAAACCGCTTATTGTTATTTTGAACAAGATGTTTGTACACATACAAAGAGATAAATTGCCTCGAGGTATACACATATCCCAACAGTGTGGACGGTTATTCGTGTGATAGATGCCTAAATCTCGCCAAGGTGGAGATGTGTGAAAGTTGGCTTGATTTTGGTGCTGACGAGTCATGTTTATTTAGTCGAGCTGTCTTGTACCGAGATAGCTCGTCTGTGCTCGGATACGACCCATCTAACTCGAAACAAGTCAGATCGGTCAAATGTCGGGCTATGGGACTTCAGCAGCGTATTGGACTCTCAGTCGTGAGGGTCGTGAGGGTCAGCGGCTCAGATGGATCGACAACTCTACGGTTCGACCTACCCAGTGGGTCGAACAGCTTGGGCCAGCCTGTCGGATCGCTCGACCTTCAAGAGGAAGCTCGGTCGTGCGATGCGTGACCCACTTAGATGTGACGGATGCTAGTAGGGTGCAGTGCTTGCCTACTAGGGTTCGGCGCATTAAATTCCTAGAGTTGTGATTGGATAGTAATTTCGTTAAAATCATGATTCATATATTTTGGGGACTCCTCCTCAATGATGGCACATATTGTACACTAGGGGTATATAAGGCAGTTTTATAGGTGGGTTTCAAAGGACCACCATGTGGACCACATTGGAGAATTTGAGCCACCATTTGTAAGAGCCAACTTTGAGAGATATTGTAGAGAGCTTTTGGAGAGATTGTTGTGTGCTTCTTCTTCGTTTGTGAAAAGAAGATTTGTATTCTTTCTTTCCTTTCGTTATAAAGCTCATTGGTATTCTCGTGGCCGGCCGATAGCCTAAATGTATCTCTCGTAGCGCTTTTCGTTTGTTTGGTTACGTGTCCTTTTGTCCTCAGTTATCGACGATCCTTTGTATTTCGATGTGTTGTGTGTCATCAGCGCACAACACCTGAGAGTTGCTAAAATTACAGTACAAGTTAAGACCAATTTTTAGATCTATGCGAAAGGTATGCCTTCCTTCTTTCCAGTTAGTAGGTCCGTACGGGGTTTTCCAAGCCCAATGCCCGAAGATCATTTGACTAGGAGCCATTGACCCAAAACTTGTTACATAAATCGTTCTAAATTTTAAAACCTGATGATGAAATGAAAACAAAAATAGAAGCAAGCTTAAAATCATGGGTTTTTGGCAAATTTGGGTGTGTTGGTAGTTAAATTCTTTGAAGTATATGAATTGTAAAAGGAGATTACATTATACCATGGAAAAGTGCAAGTTTAAGTTGCATCCTGTTTGCTAGATGGTTTTGGTGTGTTATTGTGATGATTGAGTATATTTCAATACATTTCTTGCTAAGATGAGTGATATGTGGATGAATTGATTTTCATGAACTATGCCATGACTCATTTTAGGGATTTCCATACTCTTGATTGTTTAAATTTTCTATGCATAAAATATCACTCCAAAAGCTTAATCACATCTTAACTATGTTGTAAGAATTTTCAAGAATTTTTTGGAAATCAATTGATGCTCAAGAGCTGAAGAGAAGCGAGACTCGTAACAGGCTACATGGTCGTGTGTGACACACCACACGACCGTGTGGTGAAACTACACAAGAAAGAGAAGCAAACACAGCCGTGTCGTCGGCCGGGTGGAGATTAAAGCTAAAAGAGAGGTGTAGCGCACGGTCATGTCACACGACTGTGCAGAAATGAAGCAAGGAGAAGAAGCTGTCACACGGTCGTGTCGTTCAATGACACGACTGTGCTAGGCAACGAACATAAGACCTTTTTTGAGCTGCAGTTACACGTCGTGTGACCTCAAGATTCAGATGGCAGCCAAAAGAGGGACACGACCACAGAAGAGTGAACTATCTCGCAAACTCAAGCGATGCGCTCTCCAACAGTCGCCTGACATTCTCTCTGAACCATTGCGAGAGAGTCAACAGTCATTACTCACATGTGCAACGGCATGCCCGATCTGGGGAGTCAGTTATGTGTGCGATATCCGAGATCGGCATAAATCCCGTTAACGTGATGTAACTAACCCCATCTCTACAAAAACAGCACAACAATCATATCTAAGGTATGCTAAACTTATGCACTCAAACCTACACACTTTCTTGCTTCTACTTGAATTGACTTAAGCATCGGAGTCGAGTCGAATTAGAAATCTACCCTCCAATTCTATGATGTGCTTCTCTCCCTTTCAGACACCAGAAAAGGAGATCAATCCGATGAAACCCTCTTCTGGTTCTATGTTGCAAAGACACCTATATCAACAGCCCACCCAAGTTCTACGATGCAAGAGCTGGTATCAACGTAAATAATCTCATTGCAATAAATATGTCTCCTAATTTTTTTGACTCAATCAAATGACCGCTGGCACACACCCACCTGAACTCTCAACTACCACTCCCCTCTTTAAAATTTTTTATTTTTTACCGATAAAAAATGACCCTTACCACGTGCAGCGCACGAGCAGGCAACCAGTATAAACTGTCAGAGAGAGAGCGAAAGAAAGCGAAAAAGACAGCTGAACACAATCTCTGCTCTCTGCTCTCCCCGCTGCTGCATTGCGCTGAAGCGGAGTCCATCTCGAGGGGCTTCTAAACTGCAAAGAAACAGAAAATGCCAGGGTGCAAACTGTAAACTTGCAGCGATTTCAACGGCTACTACTCTCACTGGCAAGCAAGTGGGGCAAGCGTGCAGCTCTCTCTCTCCGGAGATGGTTAATTAAAGAGGTAGCATTTCTGATTTCTGCTGCACATTGTTATTTTACTCTGCGAAATGTTTGTGAATCTTGAGATTCGCAAAACTTTTTATCAATTTAAATCGAAATAGGTTCGAAATCCGAGGGGCTTATGGCAATTAATGCTCCTTTGTCTCTCTCCCCTCTGGTACTGTTTCTTTGGTCTTCTCCTGCTCGTTCTTGCTCTCCTCCCCAAAGGTGACAGACATTCTCAACATTTTTTCCTTTTCTTTTTAATTTTACAGATTTTAACTTTGATTACCAAATATGCTGTTTTGTTGGGTTTTTATGTTTTTCTTTTTGGGCAATTCTTACTGAGTCCTGTGGTCTGTTCCTTATGGGTTCTTTTTTGACTTGGTTCTTATTTTTGTTTTGTTTACATGGGTAACTTTTGTTGAAGGGTTCACTATAAAAGTTTATGGCTTGATTTATTTTTTTGCAGTAAAATGTGAAGCTGAGGATGAAACTTTGGACTTTGGAGGAGCTGCAGCCATCTCCCATTTTCGAAAATACAAAATTTGTGGAAGGAAACTGTTTGCTGGTAAGCAATCTGGCCTCTTCAATCTTCATCCTTATCCATTTGTTTAAGGGTCACTTTCTTCTCACAACACAATGTGGTCAAAATTTTAAGATATTATAACAAGCAAACCCCTTTTCCCCCCTTTTCTGGGATATAATAATGGTACTAATTTCCAGCTTCGATACAGCTGTTTTCAAAACAAACAAAAACTCCGAAGTTAAATTTTGTTTATGCACGACTCGTAGTGCTAAATCTTTTGTTTGGCGAATTGGGGTAGATTTTGATGCAGGTGAGTGAATTTGTTCTCTATTACTGCTGCTATTATTCTTCTTCTTCTTCTTTAAATTTTTAATCTACAAATTGGCCCATGTTATTACTCTCTTTCAATGATGGAAACTGTTTCTCAAAGATTGAAAAGGCTGTGAATGTTAAACGTTGAATACACGTAAAGAGAAGCCCACAAGATGATGGTGCAATGTAGCTAATGATGCCGAAATGGATGGGTCATTGAGTTAGAAAGAAGAGAATTAGCCATGTATGCATTAGCCAAAGCTTTGCAAGCCATCATTGTGAATAAAAATTGTTGGGAGGTTGATTATGATGGTTGAGTCATGTGCAAGAAAGTCTAGGGCTGGTAGCAAAAAATTTGGAAATTGTACATATATATGAGATTTGTACTGGATAAATAATGGGTATAATATAACCTCATGCGGTTCTAAAACTCCACACTCCGTTAATTTTTTTTTTTTAAGATTTAGAACCATTTATTTTGATTTATATATTCTAAAATCGCAAAACACCGAATACATGTGGAAGCCAATGTGTTTTATCATGTTCATCTACCTGTAACAAATTTAATAGTTTGGCATGAATAGAAGTTTTGTACGAAAGAATGAATAGGTAAGACATGTTGGGTTCATCCGATGTTCTGTGGGTTTAGAATATGAAGATCAAAATGAACGGTTTTCAATCCTTTAAAAAATAGCAGAGGTGGGAGTTGTGGAGGACGTATAAATGCAAACTCTTGGAGGTTGGAATTTGGACCCAGGATTGGATGTCTAAAGTTCTTAGTTAAATCCTAGCCATCTAATTAAATTCTATCCGACCAGTTGAATTCTATCAAAATTGCAACTTTTGCATTAGGTATCATTTAATAAAAAGTTTGAATCCAACTCTTGGTAATGTGCAGCTCTATCCCTCTAAGGTGTCATTTGAGTCTTCGCCATTCAACTATTTGCAGGGCACCATGACAACCATCGATAAAGCAGGCAATGTCGCGTTGGACGTTGAAAGCCTCATGCAGCCCCTTGATAGATGTTGCTCTGGGAGCCCAAGACTGAAAGCAAGTACTCCATATTTAGCATTACCTTCACAATGCCAGGGTTGATATTTGAACCACATCTGTACATATTTTCTGTTTAATTTACAGAAAGCACTCTCCCGTAAAGGGTCATGGCGGTCGGACAGGCGGAACGGCGACGAGCAAGAAATAGATGAAGCAGCCAAAAAGCTAGTGGTTAAAGGTACATGATATGCATGCTTGATCCCTTTGATACCTGTGCCTTTGTTGAAAAGAGTTGGTGGGTGGGTGGTGAGTTTAGCTTTATTATACTTTTAGAATATACCTCCAAAAAAAGAGCGTACGTATAAAGACAATACATTAATGGGTTGTCTGGGTATTGTTTTGATTTAGACTTTACCTAAGATTTAAGTTCTATTATGAGTTTTGTTAACTAGATCGCATCTAGCCAAAAAAACATTCAGATGATTTGTTTTGTTCTTTTCGATTTTCAGTCGTGCCTTCGCAGCTGGATCAGTTGAAGCAGCCGGCAATGCCGAGCAAAGCTCTCATAGCCGTGCAGTCTCCGGCTGCTAACAGCCACCCCATCACTGCAGATTCAGGGGACGGAAAGAGCAAGAGATTGAAGAGCTTGATCACCATCCACCCTCGAAAGATCCTTCTCCTGTTTGCCACCGTGTATTTTTCCTTATCCCCACCCTTTTAATTCATATTAATAACTTAGTCCCATACAATCTCTGCTTTTTTTTTAATATTTAGTGACCCACCAAAGAATCTTGCCAGTTTAAAACAAGAAACATTTAAAATATATGTGGGCCTCTTTTTTGTTCATATGAATCTGGTTGCAAGCTGGCTGTGATTCATTTAAGCTCAACTGAATTCTCTGAACCCCTTTATAACTAGAGAGCTTCATAATGCAGTACTACTGTTTGAAGCCATGAACAGGTCAGCCCTCGTGGCTATCATTTTTTGTGTCCCTAGTGTAAATTTTTATTTTTATCTGGTACTTGACTCATAGGCCTTGTTCGGAAACAAAATTTAAGGCTGAGATTGAGACTAGAGAGGTTTCAAAGCCTAGCAAATGAATTTTCACAAACGACCTTGATTTTATTTGTTAACTTGAATGAAAACTCATTTTCAGAAACTGTGATGCAAAACTAGACGTTAAAATCGGAGAAAGGGCATCAGTACACTGCTACTTATGTTGATGCACAGGCTGTGTTGGCAAATGTGTCTGCAGGTCGAGCATGGGAACGATGATTCTGATATACTTCACCCTCGCCATTAACAGAAGGGACGGAAGATAGCTAGCCGTTCTCTTAGGTGGTGAAGATGGGAGACACAACAGATGGGGGCCATTGATGAGATGCAGGGAAGCTCGTACATCATTTTTATGTCCTACTCCCCCCACTTTGCTTTTGAAATAGGAACTGTGAGTTGTCTGTGTAGTGGGTTGTTCTGGCTGTGAGATCTTGTTTTGATTTCATTTAATTTTTCTAAGGAGGTCAGATGTGTAACGTAGTGAGTTTGCAATTGGTTTCTGTTGCGCAATGAATTCTTCCAGAGATCTCATTCATTGCTATGTTTCTAGTGATGATATTGTCAGAAACCGCGCTTGCCGGAATGAATGCTGGACTTTTGGGTGGAATTTTGTATTGGGAGACTATTTTAAAATTTTACATTGTTTATAGTTCTTCAACAGAGGTAGAGTATCATACCACCTACGAGATAGTTTGCCTACGTTCGTTACTTGTAGATATGTGGGTTTTACTTCGTAATCCTACTCCATTGTAACAATTAGAGTGTTATACATATTGTTTGCAATTCGATATTTCATGAGCGAATTAAATATTGAGATTGACTCTCATGTCACTCAATTTCACTATCAGCGGCACACTTTCATGAAACCGTTTGTTTCTTCTTTCTTGTGGATTTGTCGATCTGTTTACGAAGTCATATTTAGGTTCACAATTTCGTTTTCTGTTTAGCAAGCTCTTTATGCTTCTTATAGCAGCATCATGAATTTGAGTGTGTAAAATAAGTTAATTATTGCTTAAGGGTAGAATAGTCGTTTTTCATTTACATGACTGCATAAACTCATTTTTGTTATGAATGAGGGAGGCCTTTGGCCTCCCATCCTTCATTACACATTCATTAGGTCCCCCATTACTTAGGATAATGGGGACCCTTGGTCTACTAGAGGCTTTTGGCCTTTACACTATGAGATAAATAAATAGAGCAACATGGCTCTTAGCCATGGTTACTCATTCTTAGCAATGAAATGATATCTCTCTCTCTCTTGAGTTTATATTCATCCAACACGTTATCAGCACGTGTTCTCCGTTCTTGAGCAAAAAATCTTCATCTAAATTCATCCCTACGCGCAAGGAATCTAACGTTGCTGCGGCGGTTCGTTGGAGCGTTGCGGCATCCTCAAAGCGTTCGGGAGCTTGGATTATTATTTCTACGGATCATCGTCGCGTTCTTCCCTAGATCATTGATCTAGAGGTAAAACCCTATAATTCTGTAGATAAAATTAGACTAAATAATTTTTACATTGTTTTAATATACAAGTAAAAAAAAAATTTAGTCTAATAAAAGAGAAAAAAAAATTTCCCTATTACAAAGTTTTCTCTCTGAAAATTTTTTTTTCCTTTTGCCATTAAAATTCTTCGGTGGGAAGAAGAACCGGAATGACATCCTCCCCTCCCCCCTGACGGAGGAGGGGGCATTCCCACAACGCAGACCACGCTCCCCCCTGCAGCGGGGGGGCCTTTCCGCGCCGCTGCCCCCCGCTGCAGGGGGCGGCCCGAGGCCGATCCCCCCCTGCCGCGGGGGGGCCTTCCGCGCCGCCGCCCCCCGCTGCAGGGGGGCGGCCCGAGGCCGATCCCCCCTGCAGCTGGGGGGCCTTCCGCGCCGCCGCCCCCCGCTGCAGGGGGGCGGCCCGAGGCCGATCCCCCCTGCAGCTGGGGGGGCCTTCTGCGTCGCTGCCCCTCGCTGCAGGGGCCCGAGCCCGAGGCCCGAGGCCGAGGCTAATAGCTTATTTTTGGCCCGAAGCCATAATAATTGCGGCAAACAACTTTGCAGAACTGCGGAACGGGCCACAAGCGCTTATACTAAAAATAATTTTTGGCCCGAAGCCACAAAATTCTACACAAATTCCTTCTTCATAATTTTAAAGAAGAATTAAATTTGCAAATTGAAATTTATGAGAAAAACTTTGTAAAATCAATAATTACATTTATATGTTCCTCTATTTATTTAAACATCTCTCTTGCAAATTATTATGTATGGTTTACTAGAATTTTTAAAAAAAATATAATCATCTCAGAGATCCTGAGACCGCTCTGCCGTTAGTTAACTAAACTAACGGTGTATGACGTTTTCACGTGGTTTACGAGATAATTATATTTTCTAGTTTACTTTTTCCATATTTTTTGTGTTTGAGATATATGCGTGGTTGTTTAATTTATGCCTGTAGCATATAAACTGCGTGGATGTTTAAAATAAGTAAAAATGTGTCTTTCGGGATCGGCCATTGCATACCTATTTACATTTCCAGCACTTTTTCTTTTTTTGAGAGAATTTGTAAGTGAGGAAATTGTATAAATAGCCAAGACTCGGTGCAACAGCATAAGAAGACGAATGCAGAAATAGGGACCCACCCAGGGTTTCCAAAGTTGTATTTTTCATTCTCTTTTCTTTGGACTGTAATCGGACTTTGGACTGTGTATTATTTTGGGTATCTGGCCGATCCCCACATTTTTACTTATTAATTTCTTTATGCATGGATTGTTGAATTTATTTTAATTCATGCTTATCTTTAAATTGCATAGACAAAATGGCTAAATTGGCAAGCGTCGATTTCGAGGTGCTCGATGCAGCTGGCAAGAATTACTTGAGCTGACGAGTGGACCTGAAGTTCCACTTGCGCTCCATGGCGCTCCTTCACTCCATCCTGGCCCCCGTAGTGGCCCAATCATCGGCTCCCGCAGCATCCGATGCATCTGCTAGCAAAGCCCCAGAAACGGCCCCTTCAGCTGGCAGTACCTCTACCACTGTCTCTGACATGGATAAGGCGAAAGCCATTATCTATATCAGACGACACATAGATCGGACCCTGAAGGCCGAATACTTGACGGTAGAGGACCCTCTGGAGTTATGGACAGCGTTAGAGGCACGCTACAGACATCAAATTGATGTCATACTCCCGCGTGCCCGCTATGAGTGGGAGAACCTCCGACTTCAGGACTACAAGTCCGTTGTTGAGTACAACTCAGCACTTCACAACATCACCTCACGCCTGAAGTTGTGTGGTGAAGAAGTCTCGGAGCACCGCATGTTGGAAAAGACATTTACCTCGTTTCACGAGAAAGATGCTATCCTCATGCAGCAGTATCGTGAACGCAATTTCACGAAGTTCTCTGACCTGCTCTCTTGCCTCCTGCGTGCAGAGCAGAATAGAGACCTTTTACTGGCCACTCATAACCAGCGCCCGGCAGGCTCAGCTCCTATTCCCGAAGCCCACAGTGTTCACCCCCCGAAGTGGAAGAACAAGAAGAGGGGCAGAAAGAACAAAGGAAATGCCCCTATGAAACCAGCCAATGCTCCTCCCCAAAACAAGAAAACAAAGGGAAGAAAAACTTCACTTGGAAGCGTAAGAACACTGATACAGTGTCAAATCCAAAGAAGACATGGGTGACAAATGTCATCATTGTGGCATGACTGGACATTGGTCTAGAAACTGTCGCACACCTCGCCACTTCCAAGAACTGTATCAGGCGAGCCAGAAGCCTCCGCCTGAAACAAACATGGAAAATGTGGAAAATCCGACGAAGTTCACTTCCAAGGATTTCGAAAATGACGACCTGCTCGATTGAGCCTTATCTTTATCTATGCTTTTCAAAGAATAAATTGTAGCTTCATCTCTAGCATGCTTAATAAAGACGATCTTTTATTTTGAATGTATGCATTTTACATTTCCATCAATAAATTATCGTTTTTTTCTTATATAGATGATGTATGAGTGCCTAGTGGACAGTGCCTCGACGCACACTATCCTTCGCGATGAATGCTATTTCAATAGGATAAGTAAATATGACGGTCATGTCATTACAATTTCAGGACTGTCCAAAATAATCGAAGGATCTGGTGACGCAATATTATTGCTCCCAAATAACACAAGACTAAAAATCAATAATGCACTATTTTCTCCACGATCAAATAGAAATCTCATAAGCTTCAAGGACATCCGTTTAAACGGATATCACTTAGAAACTAGAGATGAAAATAAGGTTGAATACCTATATGTCACTCTTCGTAAAGGCCAGAAGACCATCTGCGAAATATTTAAGGGAATCGCGTCGAGTCTCTTCCAAACATACATTCAACCAGTCGAAGCCAATATGACTGAGCACCAGACGTGCCAGCCAATGCCACCATTTCAACTATGGCATAACAGACTTGGTCACCCTGGATCCATTCTGATGTGACGCATCTTATCTGAATCCCGCGGACATGATTTGAAGAACCAGAAGATTCTTCAGAAAGATGAATTTCCTTGTCCCCCTTGTTTCAAGGGGAAACTAATAACGAGACCATCGCCCCTAAAAGTGGGTTTAGAGTCTCCTGGCTTCCTTGAGAGGATACATGGTGACATTTGCGGGCCTATTCATCCAGCAAGTGGCCCATTTCGGTACTTCATGGTACTAATAGATGCATCCACAAAATGGTCTTATGTGTGCCTCTTGTCCACCCGTAACCTAGTTTTTCCAAAACTGTTGGCATAGATAATTAGGTTACGTGCTCATTTCCCCGATAACCATATCAAGAAGCTACGTCTTGATAATGCGGGCGAATTCACATCTCAAGTCTTCGAAGACTATTGCCAGGCAACGGATATAGAAGTTGAACATCCAGTAGCTCATGTTCACACCCAGAATGGATTAGCAGAGTCTCTTATAAAGAGACTCCAATGGATTGCACGTCCATTGCTTATGCAATCCCAATTTCCGGTGGATGCTTGGGGGCATGCTATTCTGCATGCCGCATCTCTTATCAGGATACGCCCCTCTGGAGGCAATACATTATCCCCGATGCAACTAGCATACGGCTCAACTCCAGATATATCTCATTTGAGAATATTTGGTTGTGCGGTCTATGTTCCAATAGCACCACCTCAGAGGACCAAAATGGGTCCTCAACGTCGTCTAGGAATCTATATTGGATTTGATTCACCCTCGATTATTAGATACCTAGAACCCCTAATGGGGGACTCATTTAAGGCACGTCTTGCTGATTGTGAATTCGATGAGAAAACTTTTCCAAAGTTGGGCAAACATTCCAAGAAGCCTGAAGCTTCGGAGACCATTAATTGGGAAAATAAGTCTTTGTCCTTTTATGATCCGCGTACAAATCTGTGTGAAGATGAGATCCTGAAGATCCTTCACATCCAGAATACAGTACACCAATTGCCGGATAAATTCACGGACAGCCAGAAGATTGTCCGTTCACACGTCCCTGCTGCTAACACTCCAGCTAGGATTGACATCCCTATAAATGGATGCAATCCACCCGCAGCAGAAATGGCTGTACCTCAATTGAAAAGAGAACGGCCACCAGGTTCAAAAGATAAAGTTCCTCGAAAGAGGAAGATTCCTGGTGAAAATAAGATTATCCCTCCACAGGATACTGAGCTCAGGACAGCTACCTCTCCCCTCCTAATTTCCCTCGCAGAGAAAACATTAGGAGAAACATCATTAAACTTTGTACGTACTGGGGAGGTACTGGACCAACATAGCACAGTCGTCGACGACGATTTTGCGTTCACTATTGCCGTTCACGTCGCTGAATACGACGATGACGTCGAACCACTTTCTCTAGCGGATTGTAAACGCAGAGATGATTGGCCAAAGTGGGACGTGGAGATAAGAGTAGAGCTGGACTCACTCTCGAAACGCAAAGTCTTTGGACCCGTAGTCCAAACACCAGTAGGTGTTGGACCTGTGGGATATAAGTGGGTTTTCATTAGAAAAAGAAATGAAGAAAATCTGATCGTCCGCTACAAGGCACGTCTTGTAGCACAGGGGTTTTCCCAAAGACCGGGTATCGATTATGAAGATACATACTCCCCGGTAATGGACGCTAATACATTCAGATTCTTAATAAGCCTATCATCTCTGGCAAGCCTAGAAATGCAGCTCATGGACGTTGTGACTGCATATCTTTATGGCAATTTAGATAAAAAGATCTATATGAAACTACCAGATGGGTTTAACTTACCCACAAAGATGAAAGAGATACCTCGGGACGTATTCTCTGTTAGACTACATAGATCCTTGTATGGACTAAAATAGTCAGGCAAAATGTGGTATAACAGACTAAGTGATTTCCTTGCACAGCAAGGATTCACTAATAACGAAGTCTGCCCGTGCATCTTTATCAAAAGAACGGGAAAAGGATTCGTCATCATAGCAGTTTATGTTGATGACTTAAATCTCATAGGCTCTCCAGCAGAGATTAATGAGATATCTGCAAGGCTAAAGCACACTTTTGAAATGAAAGACCTCGGCAGAACGAAGTATTGCCTTAGCTTGCAGATTGAACACCTATGAGGTGGAATCCTTCTACATCAATCCAATTATACCAGGAAGCTTTTAAATAAGTTCCAAATGGATAAATGTCATCCTTTATGTACCCCTATGGTCGTGAGATCATTAGACGTACAAAAGGACCCCTTCCGGCCTTTGGAAGAGGGGGAGGAGATACTGGGTCCAGAAGTACCCTACCTAAGTGCCATTGGTGCACTTCTCTATCTGGCTAACTGCACGCGTCCCGATATAGCATTTGCAGTCAATCTCCTAGCCAGACACAGTGCAGCGCCTACAAAGCGCCACTGGAATGGAGTAAAGCATCTTCTGCGATACCTCCAGGGTTCCGTAGACCTTGGACTTTACTACCAGAGAGGTGCCTCCTCCCAGTTACTTGGTTATGCCGATGCAGGCTATCTTTCAGATCCACATACGGCAAAATCACAGACTGGTTTTGTCTTTACCTATGGAGGAACTGCTATCTTCTGGAGATCGGTAAAACAAACCACTACTGCTACATCTTCCAACCATGCAGAGCTCATCGCGATCCATGAAACGAGCAGAGAATGTTTTTGGCTACGCTCCGTCGTCCAACACATCCTCCAATCCACTGGCCTGAAGACCGGTGATCTGGAGCCTACTGCCCTATTCGAAGATAACGCCGCGTGCATTGCTCAGCTTCAGAAGGGCTACATCAAAGGCGACAGGACAAAGCACATTTCTCCCAAGTTTTTCTGAATGCACGAGCAGAAGAACGACAAGCAGATTGAAGTTCGACAGATCCAATCATGCAACAACTTAGCTGATCTTTTTACTAAGGCATTGCCTAAATGTACTTTTGTAAAGCTTGTAAAGAACATTGGTATGCGACAGTTGAAAGACCTGCAAGCCTGAAGCTTGTACGGATCAGGAGGAGTAACATGTGGGTTGCACTCTTTTTCCTTAAGTTGTTGGGTTTTCCCACTGGGTTTTCCACAGCTAAGGTTTTAACGAGGCAAACACACTTACTCTGGATCCAGAAGTATCCACCCCTTGCCTCAGTAGCTGAGACCGAAGTGATGAATGTGTAAGGGGGAGTGTTATGAATGAGGAAGGCCTTTGGCCTCCCATCCTTCATTACACATTCATTAGTTCCCCCATTACTTAGGGTAATGGGGACCCTTGGTCTACTAGAGGCTTTTGGCCTCCCCACTATGAGATAAATAAATAGAGCACCATGGCTCTTAGCCATGGTTACTCATTCTTAGCAATGAAATGATATATATCTCTCTCTCTTGAGTTTATATTCATCCAACAATTTTTGGTATTTTTTTGTATTAAGTCTTTTCACAATGCAATATATGATAAATGTTATGAATGAGGGAGGCCTTTGGCCTCCCATCCTTCATTACACATTCATTAGGTCCCCCATTACTTAGGGTAATGGGGACCCTTGGTCTACTAGAGGCTTTTGGCCTCCCCACTATGAGATAAATAAATAGAGCACCATGGCTCTTAGCCATGGTTACTCATTCTTAGCAATGATATATATATATATATATATATATATATATATATATATATATATATATATATATCTCTCTCTCTCTCTCTCTCTCTCTCTCTCTCTCTCTCTCTCTCTCTCTCTCTCTCTCTCTCTCGAGTTTATATTCATCCAACACGTTATCAGCACGTGTTCTCCATTCTTGAGCAAAAAAATCTTCATCTAAATTCATCCCTACGCGCAAGGAATCTAACGTTGCTGTGGCGGTTCGTTGGAGCGTGCCTCCCCACTATGAGATAAATAAATAGAGCACCATGGCTCTTAGCCATGGTTACTCATTCTTAGCAATGAAATGATATCTCTCTCTCTCTTGAGTTTATATTCATCCAACAATAAACTCTAGTTTGTTTTCTCAATTTTCACACAACATGAACATGCGTGTGTGGCTTGGGATATGCGGCTTTTTTGTTGTGGGGGGGTTCTTCGCAGAACATGGTTCCGGTTCTGTTTTTTGAACGGAACCTAATTCGGGTTCGCTTGGGAGCAGAATTTGGATCAGACCAGGTTATTTCATGAGCATATATTGGGCTTTGGCCTATTTTTAAGGATTAGTGTGCATGTGTGTATGTATGTGTGTATACATACATATACATGTACATATGTATATGTGTGTGTATCTATTATACAAATGAGGGGGGATGATGTGATGTTAGTCCTATGTGGCATCCGAAGAGGGATGCCACATGGGATGCCACATCACCCTAAAGAAAAAAAAACCTAAAGCCCCATTATTTACATGTTTGCCATTACATTTTCATGAACCCAAAAACCCCTCCATCTTATATTACACATGAGGCGGGAAGATTTGATGTTACTCCCACATGGCACCTATGTCTTATATGGCAAGGGGGGAGGGTTGCCAGCCCATCATGGTGGGACACACTTGGGGGGAGCGTGTGAGGTTGGGTCTGGTTTGGGATGATGTTGTGGAGCACCCAAAGAAAGTCACCCTCATTGCACTTATTTGCAGCTTGCCTTTGCTTTTTCATGAAACCCAAATGTCCCTTCCTCTTTCACGTATTTACGGGTTTGCCATCGGTCTTTTTTCACTTTGATCCCCCGCCTTTTTTACACTTTAACACATGCTTTTCCCCCTTTTACCCCCAGAGGATACCCACACACACCCACAATTTCCTCTCTTTTTCAGTTGCGTGCAAATCCCACATCTTCTGTGTGAGTTTCTTCTTGGGTCCTCGTGCAATATATGCACGAGTTATTTCCAGTACACACATATGTATTTACATACATACATATATGGGTAAATACATATATATACATACATATGTATATATGCAATATATGCACGAGTTATTTCCAGTACACACATATGTATTTACATACATACATACATATATTGGTAAATACATATATATACATACATATATATACATATATACATACATACATATATATACATATATCTATTATATAAAACACAACCTTTTTTGAATTTTGTCCCAATCATAAGTCCAGTCATATTTTGTTTATCCCAGTCACCAAGAACAGCCTGGATTCACGTGGAGAAGGGCCAGGATGAAGCCACGTAACATCGTGGGTCCCGCTGAGAAGAGCGTTCGAGAAAAAATTTGAAACGCACCACACTTCTCAAATCGCGTTCTAGGGCACAACACAGAGATGGGTAAAAATGGGGGAACTCAAAATTTAGGGGGGAAGTGAAATTGGGGGGAGCTCGATATTCCAACCCCGATGCATTTCGGTCCTCCACTTTCGCCTCTCTCTCTCCCCCTCCCCCATGTTCTCCCTCATTTCTCTGTCTCCCCCCTAAAAACATCACTTACTTGGGCCACCCACCGGTCCTCCTTTTCGACGCCATCAAGTCTGACTCTATCACCTCCAAAGGAGACTTCATCATCGAGCTTACCTCCACCTGAAGATTTGCCTCGAGGTTTCTGCTAGATCTGATCGCTTCTTAAGGGTTTTGGGGGACGCTTGGGTGTGATTTGATCGAAGTACACACGAGCCTCTGAAGTCTCTGCAAGATCATCTGCAACATCCCAAAAAGAAGACGAAGCCAAATTACAATCTGGAAAAAGTGAGGCAGATTTTTTGTATTTTGTTGCATCAATCCATTGCATAATAAATTGATTGATCGGAAACTATAATAGCATTCAAAATACATAGTGGGTAGCAAATTTATCAGTTGAAATTTCCAATTAATTTCTGGTGTTAATATACTAAATATCATTGCATTCTGGTGTTAATATTGTTCATTTATTTGTGGCTAATTGTGTCCCTAACCAGTTGCGTTGTTTAGATACTATCAGTAAACAATGAACTCATTTTTAAAGATATAGTTTAAAGGTGCTGCTTTTTGAATTGAGGGTTTAATTACACATGTTTAATGGGGGGTAACATACATGATTATCTGATATTTGGCAGGAGCTGGCATCATCACGGGAGAGGAGCAGGAGCTAGAACACTATTGAGAAGGAAGTTAGAGGAGCAGCAGCAAGCATCAGAGCTGTAGTAGGCCATTGGGTAGCAAGGGAGAAGGTTACTGGGGCTTCAGTTGCTTGATTTCAAGAACCAGAGCCTACATTCATCATCATCCTATTTCCGGCCCAACAACTATTTTCACTTAATTAAAACATCTTGACATGCCTCAGAAGCAGCAGCTCGAGTAAATGATCAGAAGCAACAGCTCGGGTGAAGGAGAAGAAGCAAGAGCACGATGAAATATTAATATATATATACAGCTCGGTTGGCATTCCTATCTAAGTATATCTATTACATCTGGAGGGTGTCTGCAAACTGTTCCATCAATTGCCTCCAAGAGAACCGAAAGCTTTCCCTTAATCGTTAATCCCCAAAATTTTGAATTGCTCCAAAGTGTTCGTACCGATAATATTTAGCTCCATTGCATTTCTTTTGTTCAACAATCTGCAAGGTAATGAAAATGGAAATTACAATATGGTTAAAACATTCAATTTGTAATGATGATAATGGAAATTTTATGATGTGTGCATGCCTTGCTTAAAATTAATGGAAATTGTAACATTAATGTGTGTGTGTTAACCATTAAAAATTCTGATTATCTATAACTTCTCCTATTTTCAGTAACACAGATAAATGTTGATTAGATTTGTATTTTCAGCTCATGATATTTCAGATTCTTGATGTGCACTTATAAAAAATAATTGTGATGAACAATAATTATGCTACATTAATGATCTTAGTCTAAATTGTCGCAAATATTTTTTAGGCACTGATATTATTTTTGGGGTGCTAAAACTGTTTAGATTGCTGCAAATTTTTTTTGGTATGATGGAATATTAGGGATGAAAATTTAAGGTTAAAATAATTAGTAGTGGATAAATGATTTTTATAATTTGGAAGATAATGAAATTTTTTGGGATAAAAGATTTAGGGGAATCAAGATTTTGAGAGGGGGCACATTTTAAATGAACCGTGCCCTTAGGGGGGGTTTGAGGGGGGAATCAATTGATAGATGTTGTTTTTGTTCGAGTTTACGGAGAGAATGCTCTATGGGGTTTTTAGGCCACTTCTGATGGTTCGAGCAACATTGTGCCCAATGCATTCACTTCATTAAGAAGCCCCATGCCTGCTCAGTTTTAGGTTTGCACTTTGCATATTATTGCATGATTTAGAACTCCTTTTTCATTTTTAACCAACTGCCTTTTTCATGCTTCTATTTGCTCTCAGATTCTTTTCAAGAGGCTTTGGATGTGTCGGCCCTTATCAGAGGATGAGTTCTGTCATTCTATCAAAGAAAACTATTTTAAGCCCAATAAGTTTTATTTGGGCTTATCATATGATCAAATTCCATGTCCTACATTGTGTTCTGGTTAGTACAAAAAGGGCAATGTTTGCTATTGGTTTTCTTCTTCTCATCTTCGAAGCTTCTCATCTTCAAGGTAAGTTTTTGCAATAATGACCATAATGTCTCCATTTTGAAGAGTATCTATTATACATTTGAGGGATGGTTTTGTATTGTTTTGGTCTTTTTTCAATATTTGTGCTTTTTTGTATTGTTTTATACTTTTGGTTGGGGTAGTGATTTTCTTTGCTTTTGCTTTTCCTTTTTATTTAGTGTTAGGTTCCTACTTTGCATAAAAGATTCGGGTTTGTTGATACTTCTTTATGTTTTTGAGGGTGCACAAAGGTTCGGATTTTTCCGTCGTCGAAGGAGATCGAGAAGAAGATGGGATCGATGAGGTGAGGTTCTCTCAGTATCTCTTTTGAGGGGGAGATTGCCAGCCGAGGGAAGATCAAGATGCTACTTATCTCGAAGCTTCGAACAGGTCCCCCTTTTGATGAAACATCCATAGCATGCATTTTGCGAGATTTGCTGCATGCAGTCGAATATCTTCTTGGTAACAGAAAAATTCATATGGATATCAAAGGTCATAGTTGAAATCCTCACCTTTTCTTATTGCCATATTTTCCATTCATAATTTATATCTTCATCTCTTGCATCTTGAATTGAAGTATAATTAAATGATTTCTTAATTTTTATGATCTTCTCTTCTCCTCTCTTCTCTGCTGTTGAAATATCAAGACATCATCAGATGAGACATTTCCATTGTCATTGGCAGCTGCAGATATATTGTTGACAAAGAATGGAGATGTGAAGGTTTGTGATCCTTTTCTATAATAAGTACAATGATAATTGATAGACTATAGTTCACATCCCATAACTAGCTATAGCCTCTGTCACTATTAATTAGGTTGTAGTTACTAAATTTGTTAATGAGCGAGCACTATATGGCATTGTCTTTTTTGGTCTACTTTTGTTTTAGTTGTGATTAATTTTCTCTTTCATATGAGAAGTTTTATGCCAAAAAAAATAATGAAACCCTTCACTACACCTGACAAAAAATGATTTTAAAGGTGTCTTCTATATTTCTAAATGTATTATGTATGTGCATATGTTTCAATGTAACATTTTCCATGTATATACACATGTGGGTAAGTTTCCCATTAATATTTTCTGTGAATAGTGTTCATGTATGTATACCTGTTTTAATGTACCCATGCTCCATGTGTTTACCAGACCGAATTTTTCCAAACTTTTCTGTTAATCTTCTATTCACTGGATTTGCTGGAGTCATTTGAAATTGTTAGGGACGGAATAGTTCTCTGTATTAGCTTAAAAACCTTTATTATCTTTGTGCTTAGATCTGGTTCTCTGTATTTTTTCAGGCTTTCTTTGGAATTTTTGAAGGCTATGGTAGTACGAAAGCAGCAGAATTTGTGTCGGAAAACTTGGGGAAGAACATTGAAGCGGATGTAACAACATCTGATAAAATGTTCCTTTGCTGTTTACATGCTTCTCTACTTTCTCTGCTTCTAGGCTCATTATGCACAAACTTCGTCTGCCAGTGCCAGAGCTTCTGCCACTCTAAAGGTAGGCTATGTGTTCGTGCCATCCAAGTGTTCATGCCCTCCATGTGTTTGTGATTTTTCCTCAATTGTTTTTCTTATTTTTTAAAGTTGAAGTCTTATATTTCTTCAATGGAAGAGTACATTCAGGTGAAGTCTTTGCCCCATGTGTTTGTGTTTTGTTTGATTTTGGCCCAAAAGTATTGGATTTTCTGTAAAGTTGAGATTTTGTTGATTGTTTTTTGATTTGATCGTTATTTCTTTGGTGTTTGCTTGATTATCTCAATGAATAATGTTATCTTTGTTTGAAAATTTGTTTACAGGATACTTAACACTGGTTATTGATGCAGGAATTTATGGGCAAAAACCTGCTGGCATTGAATGTTATGTGGAAGATATGGAGCAGGTAACCAAGTGAAAATCTTAAGCTTCTTGGTGTTCTTTTCGTTTATTTTTATTTTTTAAGAGATCATTTCCATTGACTGAATATGAGTATATACCGATGCTTGAGAATTTGAAAGAACGACCTCAAATTGGAAATGCTGGGGTGCTGTCTCGCACATCAGAAATAGCCTTGAGAAGTTAAAAGAACGATAAATCTTTATTCCGTTAGACAAAATAATAAATTTCTTTTTAAAACATTTTCTTTCATGGCATCCTACAAGTTCCTTGTGGCATCCTATTCTTTAGGTGGGTAAAACTGAGTTTTGTTGTAATACATAATGTTAACTGTTCATATGGCTTGAAAGACTCCAACCATGTCATCAAATATACAATTATCATGCATCTAAAAGCTAATTATAGGACGCCAAACACCGTTTATATGCTGTTAAAATATTTTGTTGTATGTTCATAATGCTAACTATTCATATGGCTTGAAGAACTCCAAACATGTCATCAAATATACAATTATCATGCATCTAAAAGCTAATTGCAGGACTCCAAACACCGTGCATATGCTATTAAAATATTTTGTTAACTAATCATCATGTTAACTAATCATCATGTTAACAAAATACATACTGTTAACCAATATCCTATTTTGAATGCAAACACAGTTCTTTTTGTTAACCAATATCCTCTCACACAGGATTTGGTTAAGAGGATGTATTTTGTTAACCAAACTTATAATATCTAAATTTTGAATTCAAACTTATATTTTGACATTCAAAATCTATCCTGTTAATATATTATTTATCTAAATATATTAGACAAAATAATAACTTATAGTTTGTGTCACGACCCGCTTCCCTAAAATGGAGGCGAGACGTGAAAAGGTCCGCACGAGAGTGGAGCTGTGAAGCCCCAAACCCGATAAGCGTCCACAAATAGATAAACAGGTCCCTGTAACCACAACAGAATAACAATAATAACACAAGGAGAGACTGAAATAAAATTCCACATCTCACAAATTGTCCAACATCAAGAAAAGTCCAACATCCAGAAAAGCCACCAGGCTAAAAGAAAAGAGTCTAAAGGTCCAGAACAAGGCCAACAAAAGATGCCACAACAACAAGTATGGGTGCTACGCACCGATAACAAAACAACTGTCTAATAAAAGTAAAGCACAACGAAGATGCTAGGACTGGTCCCCAGTGTCCACGTACTCCCCGTCAAACACGGGCTCGGGCTCGGCGTCAGCAAACACCTCGTCCTCAACGAGGTACTCAGGCTCAGGATCTAACATGTGTTACCTAAAAGAGTAAAGGGGCACATGTCAGCAAGTCTAAAAAGACTTGGGCAAGGAAACTGAAGGTAAGGCAACTAGCAACCTAGCAGTTTAGTATGATGCATGGCATGGCAGTTATAACATGAGTGCACAATTTAAAACATGGCAAGACGGTTTGTACAAGAGAGCAATCATCGGGACAAGACAAGAGTAGCCAAGCTACTATCAATTCAATCAATTCACATTTTGTAGGTGTTTATGCCATTCGCTGAATGGCATAGCATTTCAGACCGATCGGCACTAAACACTACCCAATACTCACACGATATGGAGCCTGGGGTCCCTGCACATTAAGCTCATCTAGTGAGCCTAGGGTTGCCCCGCACATTGAGCTCGCATTCTTAGTTCACAATTCGTTACATCGAGCGTTGGGGTTTCCAACTCATTATGCTCGCTTCTGGTCACGAGCTAGGAAACACAAGTATGGCGTATGGAACACCTAGCCGGAACACGCAATTCGGGCATTGGTTATCAACCAACACATGGCCCGCTTCTGGAACACGAGCCAGGAACACAACATTGTAGCGAAGCTACGCAATCACAGCAATACCTAAAGAATGCGAGGTCATGACAATTTGTTTGCGTACAGTTAATTAAATTAAACGTGACAGGCGAAATGCAATGACATGAACATATTCGCATACCGTTAATTGAAAGTAAACGTGACATGGTAATTGTGCAACATGCTAAAAGTCAGAACTAGCTTCGTTGTCAAGCTAGTTCCCCAATTTGCGCCTAGGCGAGTATCATTTAGTCGCCTAGCCTCTTTTACGCCTATAACAAGAAAATGGCCTAAAACATGGCCTAAACCCTAAGTGGCAAGTTTCACTTGCCTAGCACCGGGGATGACGACCACTTCGTCACACGGATGCTATCTACGGGGGAAATCACTGTTATGGGGAAACATACAACAAACAACATGAAATTAATTAGGGTTTTCATAAAATTATAAATAAGTTATGAAAACAATGGTAGAATGATTTCTTACCGAGAGAAGGCGGAAGAAACACTCCGGGGAACCCTAGGATCAGATCTGGAAAAGATTGGAGAAGTTTGGGGAAACTAGGGTTTTAGGGGATTTGGGGATTTGATGGGTTTTGATGGAGATTTGGGGAAGATGAGGGGTGGAATGAGTGAATGGATGGATTGGATGATGGATTTAGGGCTTGGAATGGAGAAATGGAGCTTGGAGGAAGATGGGGGCTGAAGGGGGAAGTTTTTAGGGTTTTGGGTCGTGTTGGAGAAGAAGAAGTCGAATGGGTTGGGTTTAAATAGGCTAGGCTGGCGGCTGCCCAGAAATTAGGGTTTTAACACTGGTTAGTCGGTCAAAGAGCAACCACTGACCGACTAGTTAGGCAACTAGTCGGTCGGTCGACCAACGCAGACCGACTAAGTGCAAACAGTAACTCCTGAACGAAAATAGGATTCTAGAGTTAGTCGGTCCATGAACAAGTACTGACCGACTAGTTTAGCATCTAGTCGGTCGATGAACGTTCTTAGACCGACTAAGAGTAAACAGTAGCTGATACAAAAATAATTTGATGAGTTAGTCGGTTCAAGAAGCATTGCTGACCGACTAGTTTGCAACCTAGTCGGTCAACCAATGTTCTTAGACCGACTAACGATAAACAGTAACTCCTGAGAAATTTAGAAAGCAAACTAGTCGGTCCAAGAAGGATTGTCGACCGACTGGATCGTCATCTAGTCGGTCGATGGCCCTTCTTACACCGGCTAATGAGCACAGAAAAGTACCGATACAGAGCGCGAGGCCCCGGTATCGATTCCTAAGACTCCTAGGCTTGATCTAATAGTTAGATATGACCGTTATGAAGTCCGTCACGAGTGACATACTTCGAAATCGACAATCCTAAGGAAGAAGCGAGAAAATACGACGAATCGATCGAAAATGAAATCTACGGAGACGAAAACCACGCATAAGGAGAAAATCCATCAAAACATATATTATAATACATAAAATCCAGATACATGAAAAGCAGTCGTTACATCCTCCCAAACTTAAGAAAAATTCCGTCCTCGGAATTTCCAAAAATTCACGAGTCCGGAAACAAAAGTGGGAAACGCTCTCGCATCTCATCCTCATTCTCCCAAGTAGACTCTCCAGGTGAACCGTGTCGCCACATCACCCTCACAAGATTGACAATCTTGTTCCGAAGCGATTTCTGACGCCTGTCCAGAATCTGCACCGGATACTGGTCATACGTCATATCGGGGCGAACGGTAATCTCCGAAAAATCCACCGCATGAGACGGATCGCTAATGTATCGACGAAGTTGCGACACATGGAAAACATTGTGAACTCCTTCCAAAGATGGCGGCAAGGCCAAGCGGTAAGCTACCTCGCCAACCCTCTCCAAAACGTCAAATGGTCCAATGTATCGCGGGCTCAACTTTCCACGCTTCCCGAAACGAATCACACCACGATTCGGGGAAATCTTCAAGAACACATGGTCGCCCGGCTGAAACTCCAAAGGACGACGTTTAGCATCCGCCCAATGCTTAAAACGGTCCTGAGCAATTCTCAACCTCTCCCAAATATTCCTGACGATCTCCACGGCCTCCACGATCATCTCAGGTCCCAACAATTCCCGATCACCAACGTCATCCCAACTCAATGGCGATCGACATTTCCTCCCATAAAGAGCGGCGAAAGGCGCCATGCCAATACTCGCCTGGAAGCTGTTGTTGTAGGAAAACTCTACCAAATGCAGATGGTCCTCCCACGAACCCTTGAAATCCAACATGCACGCCCTCAGCATGTCTTCCAAAATCTGAATCGTCCTCTCGGACTGGCCATCCGTCTGCGGATGGTACGCCGTGCTGAAACTCAGACGCGTACCTAAGCTCTTCTGCAAACTCTGCCAGAACTGAGATGTGAACCTCGTGTCTCTGTCAGACACGATACTCACGGGGACTCCATGAAGTCGCACAACTTCTTGCACGATTCACGTTACATCACTATCCAAACTAGGAAAAGGAAATAAAAACGGAGAGTAAAAGAATTTTACCTCCATATATCTCCTTGCTAGCGCCTCAGTGGACTGTCCCACTCGGAACGGAATAAAGTATGCGGATTTGGTCAATCGATCTACGATCACCCAAATCGCGTCATTCTGCTTCGGACTCCGAGGTAGTCCAGTCACGAAATCCATAGTGATGTGTTGCCACTTCCACTCCGGAATCGGAAGCGGTTGTAGCAACCCGTCCGAACGCTGATGCTCCGCCTTCACTTGCTGGCAAACCAAGCACTTGGCTACACTCCGAGCCACGCTCCTCTTCATACCATGCCACCAATAAATCAGACGAAGATCCTGGTACATCTTGGTGCCACCAGGATGCACAGAATACGGCGAACTGTGTGCCTCCACCATCAGCTCCTCTCTGATATCCCCAGCAGGCACACACAACCTGGCTCCAAACCTCAGCGAGCCATCCTCATGAATCGAAAAGTCAGTCTGCAGACCGGCTTCCACCTGCTCCCGAATCCTCACCAGCTTCGGATCCTCAGCCTGGCCAGCCTTAATCCGATCCACGATCGTCGACTGTACCTGCATGTACATCAACGAAGAAGCCTCCCCAGGAAGAACAATCTCCACGCCAGACTCGCAAAAATCCTGCTGCAATCTCCACTGCGAGGTCAAAATCATCACCGCCAGAAGCCTACTCAAAGCATCCGGAACCACATTCACCTTGCCAGGGTGAAACTGCAAATCAATATCATAATCCGCCATAAGCTCCAACCATCGACGCTGTCGCATGTTAAGCTCCTTCTGAGTGAAAATATACTTCAAGCTTTTGTGATCGGTGAAAATCTTCACTTTCTCACTCAGCAGGAAGTGCCTCCAAATCTTAAGAGCAAACACAACGGCAGCCAACTCCAAATCATGCGTCGGATAATTCTTCTCATGAACCTTAAGCTGACGAGACGCATACGCCACAACATGCCCGTGCTGATGCAACACACAACCGAGACCCTTGCCAGAAGCATCGTAAAAGATCTCAAATCCACCGCTGCGATCAGGCACAACAAGAATAGGGGCACTCGTCAACCTCTCCTTCAGAATACCAAAAGCACTCTCACAATCACCCGACCAAACATAAGCAATATCCTTCCGCGTCAACCTGGTCATCGGCTCAGCAATACGAGAAAAGTCCTTAATGAATCGCCGATAATAACCAGCAAGTCCAAGAAAACTCCGAATCTCAGACGCTGACGACGGAACAGGCCACTCCCTGATGGCCCGAATCTTCTCGGGATCCACTGAAATACCATCTCCACTCACCACATGCCCGAGAAAAGCAACTCGATCCAGCCAAAACTCGCACTTCGAAAACTTAGCATACAAACGATGCTTCCTCAAAATCTCCAACACCGAACTTAAGTGCGAGGTATGCTCTTCCTCCGACTTCGAATAGATCAGAATGTCGTCAATAAAGATAACGACAAACTTATCCAAAAAGTCATAGAAAATCAGGTTCATCAGATTCATGAAGACTGCGGGCGCGTTAGTTACGCCAAAAGGCATAACCACGAACTCATAGTGTCCATACTTCGTCCTGAACACTGTCTTCGGAACATCTCCCTTCTTCACCTTCAACTGATGGTAACCACTCCTCAAATCCAATTTAGAAAACACCCTCGAACCTCCAAGCTGATCAAAAATATCATCGATGCGAGGCAACGGGTATTTATTCTTAATGGTCACCGCATTCAACTCCCGATAGTCCACGCACATGCGACGCGAACCATCCTTCTTCTTAACCAACAACACCGGTGCTCCCCACGGAGACACACTAGGATTAATATAACCCTTCTGCAACAGCTCATCCAACTGCTTCCGCAACTCTTCCAATTCTGCAGGTGCCATACGATACGGCGCCTTCGAAATCGGCTGCGCACCCGGAACAAGATCGATAGAAAATTCCAAAGCCCGATCAGGTGGCAAACCAGACATCTCCTCGGGGAAGACGTCGCCAAAATCACGCACCACAGCTGGCCACTCCAGCTCCATCTGCATAGCCACAGCCTCCACCGGCCTGGCCCGAAATCTGACAGGACCAAGCGAACTGCTACCATGACTGAACTCAAATACTGGATGTCCAGGAATCTCGAACACCACCTTCTTCCTCCTGCAGTCGATCGTAGCATAGAAGCTCGCAAGCCACTCCATCCCAAGAACTGCATCATAGTTGATGATGTCGTGGACAATGAAATCCGCAAAAAGCTCATGTCCACAGACCACCAACGAGCAAGAATTGCAACCACGATGCACCGAGACCACACCATTCCCTGTGATGATATTCCAACTCTTGGGAAGAGGGGACGTCGACAAGGAATGCCTCTCCACGAAGCTCCGAGAAATAATGCACATCGATGCACCAGAGTCAAAGAGGACTCGTGCAGAAAATGTGCAAACCAAAACCACACCTAATCAATCAATTAACAATCAAACCCTATTCTAGCAAACAACCATGTTCAAGCAAACAACACAATTAAACAATCAAAACCAGCTCAAGAAATGACAGCTAGATTGAGGATTACCTGCGATAACCTCATCCACAGCCTCGCTCTCCGCAGCGGTCATCAGAAAAGACTGCCTCCTCGGCGGAACAGCCTGCCGAAAAGTCTGCCTCTGCGGAACAAGAGCTGCTCCACGTCCAGCAGGAACAGGCGCTCGCTGCTGCAACGGCTGAGCTGCAACAGGAGCCCTCCGCAGCGGATCCGCATGCCGACAATCCTTCACGACATGAGAAGCATCACCGCAAATCAAACACTGGCCCAGAAACTTCCGACACTGATCCTTGACGTGACCAGGCCTGCCGCAGAAATGGCAAAACTTCGGAATAGACCCTCCTGGCCTCTTAAACTGAGCAGACTGATTAGGCCTGAATCCAGGTCTAACCATGGCTCTCGCCTGCTCCACAGGCCTCTTCCCAGCACCAACAACAGACCCCTTCCTCTGGTTCACGAGCAGCTCCTGCCTCTTGGCAGCGACCAGAACCTTCTGATAAGATTCCCGGTCAGAAGAGGTCACAAAACTCTGGAGCTCCGAAGCAAGCCCCTGCAGGAACCTCTGAGCTCTCTCCTCAGCGTCCTGCACCATCTTTGGTGCAAACCGACTCAGCCTCATGAACTCTTGGTGATACAAGTCCACCGACGAGTTCCCCTGCTTCAGATCGATAAAACGCTGCAGCATCTCCTCCTTGGCAGCCTTCGGGAAGAACTCACCCTCAAATCTGGCTTTGAAGGTAGCCCAAGCTATCGGCTCCACCAACAACTTCTCCTCTGCATCCCACCAATTCCTGGCGTTATCCTTGAGCTGCCTCTTCGCCAAATCAACCCATCCAGCCGGGGTGATCTTGGCCATCTTCAGACTGTCCTCGACGTTCCGAATCCACTCATCGGCAGCCAGAGGACCCGCAGAACCATCAAAATATGCGGGACCCAGCTCCCGAAATTGCTTCGCTCCTGGCTCAGAGCGAGGGGCATCCGGAAGAGCCCGGGCAGCTCGAGCAAGTGGAGCATTCTGGACTTGCAGAAGCACGCCCTGTTGCACTTGCATCATCTGCAACATCATCCGCATCATCTCACCGCTGGTGGGTTCCCGCTCAGGCTCCTCATCATGAGGGAGCGCACCACTACCCCCACCACGGGTGAAACGCCTTCCTGCCATCTAGTGACACAGAAAACGAATCAGATTAGACTCATAGCTTATGACTCAGACGTCGAACTTAGTTTGTTGGACATTCTAACATTATTATCGCTATTCCAAAGATCGCAGTTACAGAGGGACCTGCATGGGCCACCACTAAAACCTGTCACGACCCGCTTCCCTAAAATGGAGGCGAGACGTGAAAAGGTCCGCACGAGAGTGGAGCTGTGAAGCCCCAAACCCGATAAGCGTCCACAAATACATAAACAGGTCCCTGTAACCACAACAGAATAACAATAATAACACAAGGAGAGACTAAAATAAAATTCCACATCTCACAAATTGTCCAACATCAAGAAAAGTCCAACATCCAGAAAAGCCACCAGGCTAAAAGAAAAGAGTCTAAAGGCCCAGAACAAGGCCAACAAAAGATGCCACAACAACAAGTATGGGTGCTACGCACCGATAACAAAACAACTGTCTTATAAAAGTAAAGCACAACGAAGATGCTAGGACTGGTCCCCAGTGTCCACGTACTCCCCGTCAAACACGGGCTCGGGCTCGGCGTCAGCAAACACCTCGTCCTCAACGAGGTACTCAGGCTCAGGATCTAACATGTGTCACCCAAAAGAGTAAAGGGGCACATGTCAGCAAGTCTAAAAAGACTTGGGCAAGGAAACTGAAGGTAAGGCAACTAGCAACCTAGCAGTTTAGTATGATGCATGGCATGGCAGTTATAACATGAGTGCACAATTTAAAACATGGCAAGACGGTTTGTACAAGAGAGCAATCATCGGGACAAGACAAGAGTAGCCAAGCTACTATCAATTCAATCAATTCACATTTTGTAGGTGTTTATGCCATTCACTGAATGGCATAGCATTTCAGACCGATCGGCACTAAACACTACCCAATACTCACACGATATGGAGCCTGGGGTCCCTGCACATTGAGCTCATCTAGTGAGCCTAGGGTTGCCCCGCACATTGAGCTCGCATTCTTAGTTCACAATTCGTTACATCGAGCGTTGGGGTTTCCAACTCATTATGCTCGCTTCTGGTCACGAGCCAGGAAACACAAGTATGGCGTAGGGAACACCTAGCCGGAACACGCAATTCGGGCATTGGCTATCAACCAACACATGGCCCGCTTCTGGAACACGAGCCAGGAACACAACATTGTAGCGAAGCTACGCAATCACAGCAATACCTAAAGAATGCGAGGTCATGACAATTTGTTTGCGTACAGTTAATTAAATTAAACGTGACATGCGAAATGCAATGACATGAACATATTCGCATACCGTTAATTGAAAGTAAACGTGACATGGTAATTGTGCAACATGCTCAAAGTCGGAACTAGCTTCGTTGTCAAGCTAGTTCCCCAATTTGCGCCTAGGCGAGTATCATTTAGTCGCCTAGCCTCTTTTACGCCTATAACAAGAAAATGGCCTAAAACATGGCCTAAACCCTAAGTGGCAAGTTTCACTTGCCTAGCACCGGGGATGACGACCACTTCGTCACACGGATGCTATCTACGGGGGAAATCGCTGTTATGGGGAAACATACAACAAACAACATGAAATTAATTAGGGTTTTCATAAAATTATAAATAAGTTATGAAAACAATGGTAGAATGATTTCTTACCGAGAGAAGGCGGAAGAAACACTCCGGGGAACCCTAGGATCAGATCTGGAAAAGATTGGAGAAGTTTGGGGAAACTAGGGTTTTAGGGGATTTGGGGATTTGATGGGTTTTGATGGAGATTTGGGGAAGATGAGGGGTGGAATGAGTGAATGGATGGATTGGATGATGGATTTAGGGCTTGGAATGGAGAAATGGAGCTTGGAGGAAGATGGGGGCTGAAGGGGGAAGTTTTTAGGGTTTTGGGTCGTGTTGGAGAAGAAGAAGTCGAATGGGTTGGGTTTAAATAGGCTAGGCTGGCGGCTGCCCAGAAATTAGGGTTTTAACACTGGTTAGTCGGTCAAAGAGCAACCACTGACCGACTAGTTAGGCAACTAGTCGGTCGGTCGACCAACGCAGACCGACTAAGTGCAAACAGTAACTCCTGAACGAAAATAGGATTCTAGAGTTAGTCGGTCCATGAACAAGTACTGACCGACTAGTTTAGCATCTAGTCGGTCGATGAACGTTCTTAGACCGACTAAGAGTAAACAGTAGCTGATACAAAAATAATTTGATGAGTTAGTCGGTTCAAGAAGCATTGCTGACCGACTAGTTTGCAACCTAGTCGGTCAACCAATGTTCTTAGACCGACTAACGATAAACAGTAACTCCTGAGAAATTTAGAAAGCAAACTAGTCGGTCCAAGAAGGATTGCCGACCGACTGGATCGTCATCTAGTCGGTCAATGGCCCTTCTTACACCGGCTAATGAGCACAGAAAAGTACCGATACAGAGCGCGAGGCCCCGGTATCGATTCCTAAGACTCCTAGGCTTGATCTAATAGTTAGATACGACCGTTATGAAGTCCGTCACGAGTGACATACTTCGAAATCGACAATCCTAAGGAAGAAGCGAGAAAATACGACGAATCGATCGAAAATGAAATCTACGGAGACGAAAACCACGCATAAGGAGAAAATCCATCAAAACATATATTATAATACATAAAATCCAGATACATGAAAAGCAGTCGTTACAGTTTGCATTCAAATTATTATCTAAATTTTGAATGCAAACTTATATTATCTATAGTTTGCATTCAAAATATAACCTGTACATTCAAAATATCATGTTATATCTCCATACATGATAATTGAATGCAAAATGTACATGATATTTTGTTGATGTACATGACAAAATATGTTGTACATTTTAATGCTAAATGTCCTCTTATACATCGTAACATTCAAAATATATAGATGTTTTGTTATATTTTGAATGCAAAATGTCATGTATATTTTGTTAACAAAACATATGCAAGATGTCCAAAGACGTCAGTACAGAATGTAAAATATATGCAAGATTTTTTGTTATATTTGAATGCAAAATGTCCTGTTATATTTTGAATGCAAAATGTACTGGACATTCAAAACAAATGTACAAGATATTTTGACATTCAGGATATCTAAAGTTAACAAATGTATATGATATTAACATGATTTATTTTGAATGCAAACTTATATAAATTAATTAAAGTACATCAAATTAAATTGCATCACGTACTTGCATAATAATAAAAATTGTACAGTTAACTCAGTGTTTGCATTCAAAAGAGTTAATATAACTTGCATAACCCAGGTTTTTTTATTCAAAAGAGTTAATATAACTTGCATAACACAGTTTTTTTATTCAAAAGAGTTAATATCATGTTAATATTAAATTTAATATTTAAGTTTGGGTGATTAGTTAACATGATATTAGTTAACACAGCATTCTGTTAAAATTTGCAGGCACGCATTTGCTTTTTGAAATCTGTTCTCATTTTTTAATTTTGTTAAAGTTTAAGAGAGAATGACATGCAAACTTGCATTTCTGAGAGACAATGATACCAATCCTGATAGCTGATACCAATCCTGTTAATAGGTTTGGAGAGGAAATTAAAAAAGAATCAGGTGGCTGATACCAATCCTGGTGTCTATGTAGGTTGTTATCTTGATTGTTCAAGCTTGAATGTTGAATTTGTTGTTTTCAATAGTTCAGTTACCATGTATGCTTATGTTTTCCATAATGATTTAGCTTGATCATTGAAATTGGAATATCCTATTAAAGTTGTTAAATTTAGAAGCATATGATCTTCTTAATTTAGTCCATTTTTTTCCCCAAAAAATCATATTCATGTTGGTTTATTTTGGGAATTTAGCCGTGTATTGCAGAAACTTGACAAAAAATCTATTTTTTAATTAAATGCATTAAAATTGGGGGCGTGCCATTAAGTTGCTTCAACTATCATGATCCGTGCTTACAGTTAGAGGCTTCTCATTGCCAGCTATGTTCTTGCATATCATGAGAACATCATTATTTGTATTTTTTTGGTTGACCCTTTGCTTTGTGATTATTGTTGATAAAACCAAAAATCCAGCCAAGAATTTTAACTACTTCCACATGATTTCTGTTAAGCATCAGCTTTTTGATACATGGCAGAATGATGCATATATGGCAGGTTGATAAATTGGAATCATCATTTGTTTTTTCCTTCCCAAACAATGGGAATGGTGCATTAATTGGAAAGATGCATAAATTGGCAGGTTGATACATGGCATAATGATGTGTAAATGGGAATGATGCATAAATTAGAATTAGGTGCATAAATTAGAATGATTCCCATCTTTATGGTCTATAATGATATAATCATGTTGATACATGGCAGAATGATGCATAAATTGGAATCATCATTTGTTTTTTAATTCCCAAACAATGTGATTGATGCATAAATTGAAATGATGCATAAATTGACAGGTTGATACATGGAAGAATGATGCATACATGGTAGGTTGATAAATTAGATTCATCATTTGTTTTTTAATTCCGAAACAATGGTAATGATGCATAAATTGGAAAGATGCATAAGTTGGCAGGTTTATACATGGCAGAATGATGCATAAACGATGCATAAATTGGCCGGTGCATAAATTAGAATGATCCTCATCTTTATGGTCTATAATGATACAATTAGGTTGATATATGCCTTCACCTGCCTATTTTCGTCATGTTGGGGGGATGATAATCTACTTATTTTTTCATTCTCCCTTCAATTTAATAATTTGTTATTGTTATAAACGGGCTTTGGAGGCCCAACCCGTTAGTGGGTATCCACCCATTATGTAACCATATTACTATAAATACAGGGCTACGGGGTTCCGTAGCCACCATGGTTTACAACACGTTATCAGTACGCTCGAAGCTAAGCCGAACCCCTGCCGACGGACGAACGCGACGCGAACGGGCTTCCTTCACTGAACGTCGCTAGATCCGGCGGGTAGGATCTAGAGGTAACCCTAAAACCCTAGATCTAAAATTTCATATGCGCATATGTCTAGATCCAAAATTCTTGGATCGATTGTTTAATGAAAATCAAGGTTTTTATTGATTAAAAATCAATTTTTTACAATAAAAACGTTTTCTTTTGGAGATTAAAAATAGATTTTTTCCACTAAAAATTAGATTTTTATCCCCAAAACCCATGAAACCCTAGGGGATTTTCTCGCCGGAACGCGAATTCCCCCTAGATCTCGCGCCAAAACCCTCGCCCGCCGCCCGAATCGGCGGCAAAACCCTCGCCCGCTGCCCGAAGCGGCGGCAAAACCCCCCTCCGCTGGACGGCGGGCGGCCCCGCCGCCTGCAGCAGCGGGCCAACCCGCCGCTAGCGACGGCGGGCGGCCCCGCCGCCAGCGACGGCGGGCGGCCCCGCCGCCAACCCGCCGCCGGCAGCGGCGGGCGGCCCCGCCGCCGGCAGCGGCGGGCCCACCCACGCCGCCGGCAGCGGCGGGCCCCCAACCCCGCCGCCCGTAGTGACGGGCCCCGTCGCCTGCAGCAGCGGGCCCCAACCCCCCGGCAGCCGCTCGTATCGGGCCCCCCCGGTGCGCGCTCATGCCCGGAAACCCTAGCCGCCTGAAGCGGCAATCCGCGCGACCAAAAACCCTAACTAGGGTTTCACCCCGAAAATTTCTTTGATTTTCAAAACTTTTCAGATTTAATTGCGATTTTTCCGTCAAAATCTGGACAAAATTACATGTGATTTTTTATTCATCGCATTTTATTCGGATTATCTGATTATTACACGTTTAATAATTAGGAAGATTCTGCGACCGCTCTGCTGTTAGTTAACTAACCTAACGGTGTATGACGTTGCCCAGTGGTCCAATAATTATTAAACGAAAAATTTTCATTTTCATTATAAAATTTTTGTGATGATTAAATGCATGTTTAGAAATTTGTATGCCTGCCGCATATTTAATGATTCTGTGATGTACATTTCTTTAGCATGCTAAAATCACTAATGACATAGTTTAATGCCTGTAGCAAAACTGTATGTTTGATTTTTTTTAAAATGCCTGCAGCATATAAATAGCATGTGTATACATCATACTTATTCGAACTTTGGTTAATTGAGCACAATTTTTTAGCTTACTAGATTTATATTATATGTATGATGTGCTCATGACATGACAATATTTTATGACAACAAACCAATAATGATTTCAATAAATTTTAACATCATATCCTAGTTGACAAAATGAACCTGGAGTTCAAAACCAAAATGAACCTGAAGTTCAAAATCAAATCAAAAGTCAACACCCTTTCACACTAATAAAAATTAACAAGTACGAGGGATTATACGAAAAACATTTATGCGTTCTCTTTTAGAAATACGCATTTCGCGGTAAATAGATCTCTCAGATCTATGGTTTGTATAAACCAATATTGACACCAGCAGTTGTCATAACACCACCGAACTCTTTTGAGTAATCTCACTTTACAAGGTATGATTCTTGAATCTAACCTTATGTTTTAAGCGTACGCCCGAAGTCGTGGCTTAATAGATAAGTGAGAAATTATAAAATTCGTACCCACGTAATTGTTTCCCCTAGAGTATGATTCTATATCCACACAATACTTGAATAACTCAATAAAAATGGCCTGTAGACCATACTTGAGTTTCCAAATAGACTTTTAAAAGTCTATCATAAACTAGAAAAGTGGAAATATAGAAACTAACTCATTTCCCTTGTATAAGTCTACTTTGTAAGTCCAATAAACATTCTTCCTTATAAACGACAATAGGGACGACTGAAAACAGGGGAAGTCTTGAATAAAAATGAGAAAGGGAAGATATGATGTATCTCGATATGGAGTATGCAATGGCAACCCAATATCAGACCAGAAGTTCTGAAAAGACCCATAATGCTTTTTTGCAAAATTAATGGGCATTAAAGTATGCCATATAAAAATATATACATATCTAGTCTAAACGACGAAAGTCAAATTGACTGTATGTATATTTCGCTACTCCCCGAGGACAAATAAATTTTGAAAATAAATTTGATCTGTTGTCATAATATGAGTCTAAAATGAGCACAATTGTGGACGTATATTTTATACAACCCACATCATACTATGAAACTTGTTGCTCTAACATAATTATTAGTAGTATTCTCTTGCAGTATATATGTGCCTTTTACGCATTTTATTTTACTGTAAATGATTTATCATCCTGAATACTCCTAAAATGAGGATGCCATGTACTCTCTGAAACTTATAAAGTTTCAAAGGATATTCGTCAAAATGAAATCCCTAATGACTCAAGAAACCAATAAAGCTTGAAGCTTTATCCAACTATGATCCGCATAATAGTCATTGTGAAGATGTAATCCTTCACAGTTTGAACAGAATTCACCTATTACCGGACAAAATTAACTTGAGCATTTTAATGGACGTTCAAAAGTCCCACATAAATTCGAACAGAGGAATTAATTTGGAACACCAGAAGTGTCCAGAATCGACCAACTTTGGATCGATGTCACCCTGGTTTGATGATGCAAGACATCATTAACCAGACGAACCCGGAGATTCTTCAAAAAAGGGTGAAACTCTCATTATCCCATTCAAAAGGGAAAAATGATTACGAGATCATCTCCATTCACATGGACATTGACTCTCCTCACTTCCTCAAACGAATTTAAAATGATATACTATCATTAGTAAAATGAGACCTTTAGGCCTCTTGAGAGTATTTGAGGGATAAAAGTGGACTCACACACTCCCTACATATGGCTAAAGATGTACCTTAGAGTACTCATCTATATATCCTCTTAAAATGGTCATAATCAAAACCTTGTTATCCAACCGCAGTCTAGATTAGTATTAATCACAACGGACATATTACATTACTAGGATATTGGTTGGGCTTTTACTTACCCTCATACCTCCCTCAAAAATGCCGCAGTGGAACTTATTCATCGGGACTAACCCTCCTAGATGAATATGTTCCGAGATCCCCAAACGGGGGAGGCATTAGAGCACATCTTATAGATGGAGCCTTGACGGGTTCATATCCCTAGTTTTATGCTCAACTTCATTGAAGTCGAGCTATTTGCGGATTTTTGGGATAACACTGGGAAATCAATTTAACAACTGGAAGAAAATTGAACACCCTGAAGCTTTGTGTTCACACCCAGAAATGGGTTATATGTAAATCATTAAAATGATTTAAACGGATTACTTATCCACTAGAAATCCAGTTGTAAGGTGACCACGTGGGAGCATGCAAACCATCAGAACGCCTCCTTAGAAACTATTTATATGAGCCTGATCACCTCATATAAACAGTTTCCGAGAACCCCTAACGGGGGAAGCGTTTAGTGCACATCTTATCGATGGAGTCATGATGAGTTTACATCCCCATATCACCACTATGGACCATTTAAAACATTAATACTTATGATCTGATTATCATGAATAGTGATGAGATCCGGAAGATCCACATTTATGAAACTGTTAAACAGTTATCAGACATAGCTACCGACAATATAAATATTGTCAAATTCACACATCCCTTCTACTAAAAATCCAGCTAGGATTGACATACCAACTTTATGGATGCAATCTACCAGTAGCAGAAGTGGATATCCTCAATGGATGAGAGGACATACCACGAGACCCTAAAACAATACCACCACAGGAAAGTGAGCTCATCTCCATATCCTCTCCCTTTCCAGAACCTCCAGAAGAGATAAATCTGGAATAAATTGAATAATGTACGTACACGGAGAGGTATTTGGATAAAACACACTTGTCGACAATTACTCACATTTCATTTTGCCATTGATATCGTTCACAATCTCCGTTTCCTGAAGCAAACGTAGAAATTTGGCCAAATTATGTGGAACGAGGCAATAATAAGTTGAGCTGGACTCACTTATGAAATGTGAAGTGTTTGGACCTGAAGTCCTGATATCAAAAGATATCAAACCTGTGGGCTACCGAGTATTGTATAAATAAATAAAATCGTATGCTATAAGCAAAACGCTATAGCCTTAGAGGTTTATTTCGTAGAAACCAGGAAGTAACCATGTAAGATGAGTTTAACTCACTTACAAAAATAATCAAACTGATGCATCAGGCTCCCTGGTCATGATTGCGAAACCCATGCGATTAGCAAAGACAATTTTAGGCTATGTTGCTATGGATGATGTGACAACATACCTTGATGAATAATCATCCTAAAGATGAATTATCATCCCGAAGATGAAACCTTCATCCTGAAGATGAATTATCATCCTGAAGATGAAACCATCATCCCGAAGATGAATAATCATCCCGAAGATGAAACCATCATCCCGAAGATGAAACCATCATCCAGAAGATGAATAATCATCCAGCAGATGAATTACCATCCTGAAGATGAAATTATCATCCAGTCAATGAAGAAACATGGAAAATTGCACTCCACCAATACACCTACTGGTTGTATGGATGCACATTAAGAACCATTCCGTTCGCTGGAAGAGGGGAAGGATATCCTAGGTCCTGAAGTGCCTTACTCAAATGTCTTTTGTACACTCCTTTATCTGGCAGTAAACACTTTAACCAGATACAGTGCAGCGCCTACAGCGCACCACTGGACCAGAGATATGTAGCTTCTGCGCTATCTCCAAGGGTCAAGGATCATACATGTTAAATGTATTTGCAAATACAGGTTACAGATCATCGCGATGACTGCAACAAAGAAGAGACCACCTCCTGGAGACCAGCAAAGCATGCTTCCAAGGCAACATCAATCTCACCATCCCGAGAGGCTCATCAATCCAAGAAGCAAATCATAAGTACGCACAGCCAGGTCCTGCAGTACCTCGCAGACACAGTGAAGACTGGTCAGAGACGTGATGCTACTTACCGAGTCTGCAGACCACTCCTCCTCAGAAGAGATCCCTCAGATTCAGTAACTGCCATAGATGAGCGATACTTGTATAGATGAGCGATGTCTTGTATAGGTGAGCGATGCCTTGTACTTTGTATCGGAACACTGTAAGAGATTGATGTATAGTTGCCTAGGAGATCTGCAAGCCTGCAGCTTGTACAGATCAGGGGGAGTCAAATCTAGTGTTGTACTCTTTTCCCTTGGCTATTGGTTTTTCCCACTGGGTTTTCCATAGCTAAAGGTTTTAACGAGGCAACCTCATTGACTCTGGATCCAGAAGTATCCACCCCCTAAATACTTCCACTAATCAGGGGAAGTTACGGAAACTGTACTCTTTTTCATTGGCTATTGGTTTTTCCCACTGGGTTTTCCATAGCTAAAGGTTTTAACGAGGCAGTTATCCCTAACTTTGGATCCAGAAGTATCCACCTCTAGTGATATCCATCGATCAGGGGAAGTTACAGAGACTTGTACTCTTTTCCCCTAGCCATTGGCTTTTCCCACTGGGTTTTCCTTGGCAAAGGTTTTAACGAGGCAAGTACTCTTAAACTTGGGATCCATAAGTATCCATAGACCCATGATCAGATAAGCTCTATGAACCCTGAAGCGTTCATCACGGCTTACAACAATGGATGGATAAGGGGAAGTGTTATAAACGGGCTTTGGAGGCCCAACCCGTTAGTGGGTATCCACCCATTATGTAACCCAATTACTATAATTACAGGGCTACGGGGTTCCGTAGCCGCCATGGTTTACAACAGTTATGACTAATTAGTTTTATATTGTACTGCCTATGCTTTTTTTATAAGCAGGTGAGTTGCGATTTTTTATTCAAGAAGCATAGTCCTTGCTGAAGGAGTTTTTACCAATGGATCAGAAACTCATGCATGCTTTCTACAGACAACAGGGCAGCAAAGAACATGTCCCTCTAGAATTCACATCTATTTTTTCCTTCACATAGCAAAGTGAAATTACTAAGAATGTACAATAATCTGAAAATAACACTGAGAATTGCAAAGTGAATTGCTATTGCTAAACATCTTAAATCCTATGTGAATTGCAAAAATATTGCTGATAATTCACATAGTTTGGGCTGAAGGAGTTATTTTGCAATTGCACTGAGAAATAACACTGGAATATGCTTGGGCTGAAGGAGTTATTCTATATGAAAATCTGTGAATTGAAGGAGTTATTCTATGTGAATTATCAGGATCCTGGATTGGGCTATATTATTTTGCAGTGTTATTTCAGTGTTATTTCTCAATGTTATTTTGCAATCTGGATTATCAGCCCAAGCACATAGAATAACTCCTTCATCCCAATCTGGGACATGCTTGGGCTGAAATAACATGTTTTTTCCTTCACATAGTTTCTCAATGTTATTTTGCAATCTGGGTGAAGGAGTTATTCTATGTGAATTATCAGCCCAATCTGGACTTCCAGTGTTATTTCTCAGTGTTATTTTGCAATTCTATGTGAATTGAAATAACACTGAGAATTGCAAAATGAATTGCTATGTGAATTGCAAAGAGAAATAACACTGAGAATTGCAAATCATTGGAAATGGACTAAGCATTGCTATCAGCAATAATCTGGATTTAAGATGTTCAGCAATGAAAAAGCTAAAATAGAAACATGAACAATATGCAAGCATATCCGTCCTAAAGACAACCAATATGTAGGCATTGTGAGTGGTTTTTGTTCATTTGAGTGTGGTTTTTTTCTTCATCTGAGGCATCGAGGTTGGCGTGAGACATCTGATCAGGCTTCTTCGAGTAGTGGGATCTACTATTGTGATGAGATTGTATCAAGATATATATATGTAGCCTTTTCAAACATGACTGTAAAAAATTGTATTGTTTTGTGCTTAAAGATGTAAGTTACACTATGTAAATGCAGCACGTCTCTGTCCAGCACAATTTTCTATGCATTCAAAATGTATCGAAGAGTTAAATGTAAATGCTTACAACAATTCTGTCATATTTCCCTTCTTTGGACTCTTGCATGTCACAAAAGAATTTTGCATTGAGCTTAAATTGAATGTGCAATAGGCAAAGCATGTAACCCTAACATTAATATGATAGCCAAGAATACCAAAAGAATTCCAATGATAAAATGTTAATATTAGCTCATTGCAATGCATGATTAAAAGCCTGAATATTTTTCATGCTTGGATACACAACGTACAATTGTTTTTATACAAAAAAACCCGCTCTGTGGAAGTAGGTATTTAGATGTTTGACTAGCAGATTCGATAATCAACTATAAAACTAGAAACTTGGGTAGATTTGAATTTCCATCATTATTATCCTTTTGAAGCCACTCCATGATTTTTTTCTTATATAAATATACCAAAGTTCCAAACATAACCCAAAATTTTAGCGCCCAGAACTTTTCTACCCAAATTTCACTATTTTCCCACGGTACTAATGGTTGTGCACAGTAGTAAGAATTTGAGGACCAGAAAAAATTACATTAAAACTCTAAATGTAACAATTTACAAACTAAAATACTAGAAGTTGGATGATAAGAAAATTGTGAATTCAACCAGAAATACAAATCTAATACAAAAGCTAACAATTTAAGTTAATTTTTTAAAAAAGAAACATTAATTGTTATCCATGTCCTTCTTATGAGCCGACACTGTCCATGTATCACAGTCCTTTTTATGAGCAGTTGAAATCAAAACTACAATAAAAAAGAGTCGAAACTGTCCATGTATCATGTAAGAAGGATACAGTTGTCCTGATTATATTGTAACGAGACCAATGTTTTATTTGTACCATTGCTTATTCCTTAAATTTTAGCATGTATTAATATGGATTTTCTGCCTTGGTGCTTTCTTTTGTCAATTCCTCCTGGATCACATATACTTTTGTAGCAAATTCATTCAAGTTCCTATATGTGAATCTTTACCAATGCCACAAACTAATCACACAACTACTTAACGATGGTTTCAGATGATGCTATTTCACACTTCGCTTCATGTGTTATTTTCTTCCTGTCAAAAGGAGATATAAATAAAGCTTTGTCATTTTCATAATCATTCCATCCTCTAGGAAGTAGCTTGAAGTCCCAAACCATCCAAGCATGCATTATAGCTTTCTGTTGATTCTAAAACCCATTTGCCCAAACATTTAAATGCCAAATATTTAAGATTTGCATCTCCTTATTTGGACAATGTAGTTTAAAATAGTCCATCTATTATACAATTGGGTGATGTTTTTGAATTGGTTTACTTGCTAGGACAAAAGAATGGGTAGAAGGACGCATGTGCTTGAATCTGGAGGAATTAAAAGTTAGATTGAGAGTTTGTGAAAAATTTGGGGGAAATGCTAAAATTGTCGGTAGAAGTAAATCTGGAAGAAACTAAATTTTAGGGGAATTAAAATTTTAAATTTTGATGAGAACTAAATCAGGAAAGAACTAAATTTTGGAGAACTAAAATTTTAAATTTTGGTTAGAACTAAATTTGGTGAACTAAATTTTTTCAAGGAACTAAATTCTCTGTGTGAAATAAATTTTGTTTTGAATATAGTTAAAAAAAATTTACTGGGGGATATTATGAAGGTTGCTGCAAATTTTTTTGGGGGGTGTGATTTTGAATGGAGTTGAATTTTGGGGGTAAGATATTTTGAATGAGACTGTAAAATTTTTAGGGGGAGAAATTTTGAATGGGTTGAAATTTTTTCGAGGAAATATTTTGACTGCACCGTGACCTATGGTCACGGGTTATGACTAGTACATATATATATTGGAATAATGGCTATCATACATCATATGAGAGCCTCTCTCATACGCCCTCTCACATAAAGCACCCAAGTACAAGCCTACATGGGCTTGTACTTGGTTGTACTTAGTTGCTTTATGTGAGAGGGAATATGAGGCAAGGTCTCATATGGCGTATGATACCCATTATTCTATATAAATACATACATATATACATATATACATATATACATATATACATATATTTTTTTGGAGAATATGCGTTTATCTTTATTGATCTCGTCAAAAAATGTACAAGGCTCAATGAGCAGCAGAAGAGTATATGTAGGTCATGGTTAAGGCACAGGCGCCATCACCACACCCCCTACAAAACCCTTCTCTACTCCAAGGAACCCACATAATTACAAAGAATATAGAAACAAAAACAACATCACACTATTAGACCCCAGTTAGTAAAGGGCCCATTTACAACATTCTGCTCCCCTTCCATATGCCTCAAGGTGATTCTGACATCAGCAGCAATATCTTCAAATAGCATAGTCTGAAGTTTGCTCTCACCTTCGAATATCCTCCTGTTTCTTTCCTTCCATACATGCCAGACCAAAGCAGTAAGAACCGTTTTTGCAAGGGCTCCCAAGCTATCCTTTTTGTGAAAGTTTGCAAGAAATAGTTCTCCCACACCTGCTAGAGAAGTGGGGGGCGGTGTGATGATCCCAAGCTTTAGGAAACTCCTGCAGAGGAGATAATAAGTGAAATTGCATCCAAAGAATATGTGATCGACACTTTCATGAGTATTACAAGAACACAGAACACAAAAGGGGGAAGAGGGCACTCCCCATTGGACAAGTTTGTCTCTCGTAAGAAGCTTCCCATGGAAAGCCCGCAGCAGTGTGATGGCCATTTTGGGCACATGCCCCTGGAACCAAACCACCTTGTAATAAGGAAAGATAGGTCTGACCGTACGAGATCCAACCCAAGCATCTTGCAGAGTGTGAGAATTAGAATGCCATTTCCATGAGTCTTCTCCCTGCCGCAAGGAGATAGGCGCTATAGAGTTCAAGACCGGACTAAGAACAGGGGTATTAGCCCAACCCCCCTCGGTCCAATACTCGCTAACAGTTTTCATTTCCTCACCAATCGGCACCTCATGATTATCACACAACGGGCCACAAGGAAGCCAGTTATCGTACCAAAAGAGAGTAGAGGACCCCTCCCTAACAATGCGCTTAGTCAGCTTCTTAGTGATATTGCGGTAATGGAGCATGAATTTCCAGGTCCCTGATTGCATAGGAGAATTCTTAGCCACATAGAAACCCATTCTGCCCAAGTATTGCTTCCTCATATAAGAAGCCCAGATGCCATTATGCGTTAACATACGCCAAGTTAATTTGACCCCATAAGCCATATTAAGATCAGAGAATTGCCTAAGCCCCACTCCCCCCTCCTGTTTGGGAGCACAAAGATCATCCCAAGCCCAGATATGAGATTTCCCCCAAATAAACTTCCTGCATATGGAATAAAGAGTATTCAACACAGACTTTGGTATACGAAAGGCTTGCATCCAAAAAACAATCATGCCATGGATAACAGATCTGACAAGCTCTATACGCCCTGAGATAGATAGTAAAGAGGAAGACCATCCCTGCAATCTGCCCTTGCATCTATCAATCAGTCTGGTATACATAGATGCTTTAGGGTATTTAGTTGAGAGAGGAAGCCCCAAATAAGTGGAAAGAGATTGAACCCGCCAAATACCCAAAATTTTAGCAATTCTACCAGGATCCTGGTCCCCTTGCTAAAAATGCCCGCGCTTTTACTCCAATTGACTTCCAAACCAGTAAGATACTTGAATGTGCACAATAGACCCTTCAAACCCTCAAAAGATTTAGAGTTGGCCCAGCAAAAAAGCAAGGAGATCATCAGCAAACAGAAGGTGCGTGACAGCCCCAACCCTTTTCATGGATAAAATGGCACGGCTGTCATTAACAGAAGCCATCAAGAGAGAGAATGCCTTCATAACAATCACAAAGAGATACGAGGATCGGGGATCGCCTTGTCTAAGCCCTCTGTTAGATTGGAACATACCATGCGGAGATCCATTAACCATGACAGAAAAGGATGGGGTAGATATGCATTCACCAATCCAACCAATGAATCTGTGTTTGAATCCCATTTGATGCAACATGAAGAATATGAATTCCCTATTGACACTATCAAAAGCTTTGCGGAGGTCCAATTTCAGGCAAGCGCGGGCCCCCATAGGATTGTTAAAATCATGAATGTGTTCGTGCGCAAGCAAAGCACAATCAGCTAAAAGGCGATTTTCTAGAAACACAGCTTGGTTAGGAGATATAAGCTCAACGACAGCCTTCTTTAATCTATTGCAAAGAACCTTGCTGATGATCTTATACAAAACATTGCAACAAGAGATATGCCTATAATCCCCCAGATCCGTGGCATTAGCGCTTTTAGGAATAAGCGTCAAGAAAGTGTGATTAATCTGCTTGAGGATTCTGCCAGATCTAAAGAAAGAACCAATTGCTTTGGTAACATCTTCTCCCACAACACTCCAAGAGTTTTGATAAAAGTGACCATTAAATCCATCTGGCCCCGGAGCTTTATCACACCAATTTGAAAAACAGCATTTCTGATTTCCTCATCTAGGACCGGCCGCTCAACCCAGGCCGCAGCATCCTTAGTGAGGATGTGTTTAGTAGTAAGGTGAGGGAATACCCTCCAGTAATCCTCCTGATTATAGAGATTAGAGTAGAAGACATGGCCATCAACTTTTGTCTTCCTAATACTGTCATTATAAGACCCATCGGCAGATATGAGATGTTCTAGACTATTATGGCTTTAACGAGCCTCCATAGCAGTGTAGAAAAAATGGGAATTACAGTCCCCAAGTTGTAGCCAATTCTGCCTACTTTTTTGTCTCAAATTGGATTCTTCAGCATCAATAGCGTCAGCCTATATATACATATATATACACATATATATATACATATATATACACATATATATGTAGGTGAATCTTCATGCGAGAACATTTTGCACCGTGCGAAATGATTTTTAGTTTTTTTTTTGAATTTTTTTTCAAAAATTCTTTTTCCACCTTCATTATATGTTGTTATACCCCCTCAAAATATAATCGTTAAGAAATAATGTCATTTGGCCTTCGATCAAGGCATTTCAACAAATCCACCCGTTTTGAGACCGTTAAATTTTGTAACGGGTGGATGGATGCTCTAATTCCCCTAGGGTTCACCCATTATTTTTCCTGGAGTATATAATTGTATAAATTAAACATCAAAAAAGGAATTTTTGAAAAAAATAACAAAAAAGATAAATATTTTTTTGCACCGTGCGAAAAGCCCTTTTTCGCATTTGAAGATTACCATGTGTGTGTGCGCGCGCGCGCGCAAGCAAGCAAGCATGCAAACAAACAAACAAACACACACACACACACACACACACACACACACACACACATATCTATGTATGTAAATATACCCCCAACCCACACATCCCTCTCTTTTTCAGCTGCGTGCAAGTCTCACATCCTCTGTGTGAGTTTCTTCTTGGGTCCTCCTGCAATATATGCACGAGTTATTCCTAGTACACACACATGTATTTTCATACATACATATGTATATATGTATGTATGTAAATACATGTGTGTGTACTAGGAATAACTCGTGCATATATTGCACGAGGACCCAAGAATATATCTATTCAATAAAATAGGGATGTTATCATGGGTTTTTGGATATGGGTTTTTGGATAAGAGATTTTGGTTATGAGGAGAATGTGGGTATGTGTATTGTTGTATAAGAGAAATTGGTTCAGAGATAATGGATACGAGATTTAGGTTATGTGTACTTGGGTGTGTTGTTTATATAGATTTTGTATATGGGTATGAGAAATTGAGATATGAGAAATTGGTTATGAGATTTTGTATATGGGTATGTAACTGAAATCAGTGTAAATTTTGTATATGGGTATGTAATTGAAATTAGTGTAAAATTGAAATGAGAAATTGTTTTTTACGTTTGAAATCACGTTTGAAAGCGAGGAAAACATTTTTGATCACATCCTGGTCACATCGCCCATGTGTTGGGTTTGAAATCAAACTTTTTTACGTTTGAAATCATAATTTCGCTCATAAGCTTTGAGGTTGGAGGGAATTTGCGGAGGGAAAACTATTTGATCCCATCACTGATCACATCGCCCATGGGGGGTTTCTTTGAATATGAAGCGAAGAAGAGCATTTTACCCTCTTCTCACCAAGCAGCTCCTCAAGCAAAGAAGAGAAAGAAGAGAATTTTACCCTCTTTTTTTGCGTACATCGAAGAGCAAGATCATCTACCTCCTCACCAGCATCTTCTACCTCCACATTGCAGAGCTTAGAGCTCTTCCTCTTCTCCATTGCTTAGCCTAGAGCTTCATCACGTTGTGAGTTTGAGAGCTTAAAGCTTCATCACGTTGCAAAGCTTAGATCAACCTCAGCACCTCAACCCTTAGTGAGCTTTAGTTATGGCTTGACAGTTATGGCAGTTGCAAGTTTTTAGTTTTTTGTTGGTTTAAAAATTTCATTCAGGTTTCAATTTTGTATTTCAGTCAATTTTCATTCAATGTTAGAGAATTTTTGAATTTTGTGAAAAAGAATGTTGGGTTGTATAGAGCAATTTTGATATATTTCATTAGCACATGTATTGCACATGTATTTACAATCAAAATTCTCTAAATTTTCCAAGTCCAAGTATCAATTTTCAAACCTTGCCATTTTCAGTTAATATTCAAGTATCAAAATTGCAAGTTGAATATTTCAGTGCATATGTTGGATTGTTGTCAACCTCTTGGTTATTTTTCTATATTGCAAGTTGAATACATGTTGCTAATGAATATTTCAGTGAGAATATTTAAAAATTTTGTCAATGTTGATATGGTATTTGATGATATGCTCAAGATAGGTGAGAATATAATAAATTTTTTTATAGTCAATGCCTTTTTGTTTTATTTATTTTTTTGAACTGAAATTTCAGAGATTGGTATTTTTTTGATTGGTTATCAATTTTTGAAATATTAAATATCATTTTTACAGGACACTGAAATGCAATATTTAATATCATTACTGGGCACACTGAAATGCAACATGAATTGAAATTTTAATAGCATTTAGTGAATAACAGGCTATAGTTTAGTGAAATTTTAATATCTCTCAACTCATTATCTGAATAATAATAAATGAGGATTTCAGCTATAGTTTGAAATTGGATAACAGGACTATCTCTCAACTTAAGTTTGAAAACCTTGATATGATTTTAGTTATAAGATCAGATAATTTGATCAGATCTAATTATCTGATCAGATAATACATGTTTGCAATGCATGGATAATTATCTGATCTAATTATCAGATGTTCCTGTTTGTGTACTCTTGCCTGGATTGTGCATGGATAAATATTTGCAATACATGGATAAATTTGCAATACATGTTTAGTATTCTCACATATGTATAAATTTGCAATACATGGATTGTGCATGGATAATACACATTCTAAGCATGTTTAGTATTCTCACCTATGTATAAAATTTCTAGATGTTTTTAAATAATAGGTGAGAATATTTAAAGACAAAAATTTAGAATATCATGTGCGCATATCATATTTTAAATATTCTCACCTTTTTGTGTTTTTAAATAATAGGTGAGAATATTTAAAATTTTCAATTTCAAAAAAAGGAGAATGTTGGTTAAAAAAATTTCATTCTTCCCTCTTATCCATAATCTCTTCCTCTTTTTGTGTTTTTATTCAGTCAAAAAATCTCATTAATGTTTATGGATAATAACAAATTTCATTCATGTTTTTAATTTTAGTCATGTTTTTAAATATTCAAGAGCAGTATTGGCAGTATTGGTATTAAAAAAATTGGTTGTATTTTCCCAAGAGTAGTATTGCCAATACATGCCAATTTTTTTAATACCAAGGTCCAAGGGGTTTGGTTTTTAAATTTCGCACATGGGGGTTGGTATTATCCATAAACATGTTCATAGTTTGGTATTATCCATAAACATGATTTTTTATGAGATAGTCCTGTATTCAAATATTCATTGTTTGGTATTATCCATAAACATCAAGTAAAAACCCAATGTCCAAGGGAAAATTTCATTCATGTTTTTAATTTCATTCATGTTTATGAATTAAATTTGAATACAGGTCTATCTCAGGAGAATGTTGGTTTAAAAAATATCATTCATGTTTCATTTTTCAGTCATTTTTCATTCAAGTTTCAATTCAGCATTCAAGTTTCAATTCATTTTGAATATTTCAGTCATCTTTGCTATTTCTATCAATTTTGCTCAAAGTTACTTGCTCATTGGTTGGTAGAGAGTATTATTGCTATTTCAATTTTGGAATTGAATTGAAATTGAATATCAATCTGCTATTGACGGCATGACTGAAATATTGAATTGCTAAGATGACTAAGATGACTAGCAAGTATTGAATTCAATATTGCTAAGATGACTAAGATGACTAGTAAGATGCTATTCAATATTTCAGTCAATGCTAAGAATAGCAGTATTGAATAGCAGTATTGCTAAGATGCCTAAGATGACTAGCAAGATGCTATTGACACCATGAATAAGATGACTACCAACCAAAATAGCAGATTGTTATTCAATTTCAATTCAATATTTCAGTCATCTTAGCAATAATACTTGCTCATTGGTTGGTAGAGAGTGACTCAAGGTTTAACAGATTGATAAAAAAAATTTATGTTACTCTGGGTTGAATTGAATCTTAAATTTAAATTGCTTTTGACAGCATGACTGAAATTGACATTGACATTGAACTTAAACTTAAGCTGTCAATCTTAAATTCAAGCTCTCTTCAAGCTATATCATTTGGTTTTTTTGTCAGCTCTCTTCAGATTTAGCATATGGTTTTTTATCTTTTCAACTATATTCAATTTTAAAAAATTTCAGTCAAAAGCCTGAAATTTTACTTCACTAACATGATTATTGACAGTATTTTTGGAATTGGCAGTAGTTTTTCATTATTGACAGTTCAGGCTGATGGAAAAAATAATGAAATTGACAGTATAGTTTGGAAATGGATTGATAGTTCAATATTGACTGTGTTTTTTCAGTAGGGGGAGGGTTATTTGTCCTTGAATTTTGAAATGGATTTTTGGAAAAAATAATGAAATTGACAGTATAGTTTGGATGTAATCATGATTGTAATCCAGAATTGGCAGTATAGTTTGGATGTAATCCAGAAAGAGATGGAAAAAATAATGAAATTGACAACTCAATTTCAAGTATGAATTTGCTCATTGACTTGATTATTGGTATAACCTCATAGGTGAGTATTTTGAGGGGGGGGAATGCAATTTTTTTGAAATAGCAATTTTTTTTGAAATAGCAATATTGAATTGAAATAGCAATATTGAACTGAAATTGCTACTTCAATTTTGAACTGAAATAGCAATTTCATTCTGCAATTCATAATTGAAATAGCAATCTAAAATTAAATTGCAATATTGAACTGAATTCTCCTTTGTAGTTATTATTTGTATAACCTTAGAGGTGATATTTTTCGGGGGAATGCAAATGTGTCATGTGCAGAGATTATTGGTATAACCTCATAGGTGAGTATTTTGAGGGGGGAATGCAAATTTTTTTTTGAAATAGCAATATTGAATTGAAATAGAAATATTGAACTGAAATTGCTATTTCAATTTTGAACTGAAATTTTGAACTGAAATTTTGAACTGAAATAGCAATGTCATTTTACAATTCAAAATTTGTCATGGCCTGTTTAGCCATATACGGCGACTGATACGGTAGTCCTCTACGCACGAGTAGAGGGAGTATGATGAGTTGATAAGATGTAATATGGCGTAAATGTGGCTCGTGGCAGTCGTGTAATTCCGTGAAAAGTGTAGGGGCGTTTTGGTCATTTGGCCATATGAGTGGAAGTGTGTGTAGAGTGAAGGTGGGTGTGTAAAGTAGTGTCATACTTGTAAAAATTTGAAAGAGAGGGTTAGTGTGTGAGGGGCTAGTGTGAAAAGGGATGGGGTTTAGTGGCATGCTCGTAAATTTTTAGAAAGGTCAGGGGCAAACGGTCTTTTGGCCAAAAACTGCTGTGTTTACATACTAAAGTTGTGTGTGCATAAAGTAATGGAAAACTAGTAAATACTTGAAAGTTGAGGGGTAAATTTGGAAGTGTATTAAGGTCATTTTAAGCTATGCATGCTTATTCTAAAGAAAATTCTAGGGCTAGATATTTTAATAACATTTCTACACCTTTCTTTAACTTTCTTTTTTATTCTTTTCATTTTTCTATTCCTCTCTCCCAACCCCCAAGCCATGGCTGACATTCCCCTCACTCCTTTTCATTTCTTCAAGCTTTCAAAACCCTAATTTCATCTCAAAAATTCAAGAAAACCCTAGGCTACTTCAAGGAAAAAGAAAGATAAAAGGGAGAAAAAGAGAAGAGAAGAAGAAAGGAGTTCTTTGAGGTAGGATCAAGGGCGGACCTACGGCTAACCTTGTGGGGGCACGGGCCCCCATAATTTTTTTATAAAACTATCTTTCAGTACGCATGAATTAATAGCAGGAGGCGACTGAATTGATGAAGCGGGCCCCCATCAATTAAGGGGAGATGTGACCAGTGGGTTGTGATTTGTGAGAGGGGAATGAGTGAGTAATTATTGATTTATTTTTTTGTCTCGACAAACCTTCTTCTGTCTGAACTCTGCAAAAAAGTCCACTCTTCATTCTGAAACTTCTCCTTCTATCCGAGCATCCCACCCCCTTCCCCCCAAAAAAAAACAAATCAATCCACACAGTAGGTTTTAGCCCCCGCTCTGCAGCCACCTCAGCCTAGAGGTCGAGAGCAACGACAGTGCAACACCGTCGATAGCATAAAGGCTCTCTTTTCCCTTAGAACCTCTCTTTTCCCTTAAAACCCCAGCTTTGTTTAAGATATTATCTAATTTTATTTTTCATTGAAGCCCCTATGTAGCTTCTGCTCACCTCTCTCCTCTTTGTAAGTTTCCATCTTTTGATCTTATCCTTTTCCAATTGATGTATGTTGGTTGGGTTTTGTAATTTTTTTGGAGATTGTTGGTTGATTTTTTGTTGAGTTGGATGGTTGAATCTGAGGTAGAGGGTAAACGATCTGATATTTTTTCGTCTAAATTTCTGGTTTTATTGTTGTAAATCATTCATTCGTTATTGTTATGATGATTATGCCTTCAAGTTATTTTTGGATCAATCTGATTTGATCAGCTGATTTGATTTTGCTCTGTGTTGATGCTCAAGAATTTAAACTGATGATGCCCCCTCAATAAATAAATTTGCAATTTCTATCTACTTACATATACTGCTCTGCTAATTTCCATTCTTCAAGCTGGTATTGAGGTTATTATTGTAAGGTATTGTTTGTATTGTATTTTTTAATTTAATAATTTTTTATTAATATTAAATTGTGACCCCATAAGTCCAAAGGCCTGGTTTCGCCACTGGGTAGGATTCTAACTTTGGTTTGGGAATTTTTATTTGGGATTATGAGGATGCCATGATGCTATTTTGATTGCTCATGATCTTAAATCCATGGAGTATATGTGAATTAGATCAAAAAGATGACATTTTTCTTTGTTTTCCTTAACTAATTACCCTTTCCTGAAATTCAGAATTTTTGGTATGTGTTTCTCCTTCAATTTTGATCTCTGTAGTTTGAATTACCCTCTGGAAAACATATGTATGTGTAGATCTTGAAGTCCTACCCCAAATTCATATAAAATTTGTTATAGGTTCAGTTCAAATAGTAGGAGTAATAATTCAATGTTTGCAACATGTCTGAATTTCTGTCAAGCTGTACACAGTTTAGCAAAATGAGGATTATTACCTGTACACTCTATGGATCTTGTTGGAAAATTAACAAGTTTATCTAAAATTTCATCAGAGTAATTATATGTCGAAATTTTGGCTCCAACTTGCTTAAAATTGACTTTCAATACAGGCCCAGAATTCTGTCTGAAAAACTGTCTGGACAGGCTACACCAATTAATTCACTATAAATCACTCAGTTCACATTACTGCATGAAATTTTATGGATGAACCCATGACTAGTATATCTCCAACTTTCATTCAGTAAGTTTTGTCAAATTCACAATATAAATTGGTTAAAAATGCTGACTTTCTAGCTGTTCTTACAATTTCAGCATGTTGGATTGTGTTGGGTGAAGTTGGATTTGTGTGATAATGTTAATTTTTCAACTCCAAAATGCATGAATGATGTTGATGCATGTATGTAAGTATGGTTATGCTATTTGTTACTAAATTTGATGGTGAGGCATTTTTTATTTACGTGGCGTCTGTCATATGTTCGTCAAAATGCCCAAATGAATGTGCAATTGAAGAAACTTGGAAAATAGCTATGGGAGTGTTGTGCCATGTAATTCATTATGAAATTGCATATGATTATTGAAGATTATGACACGTGGTTTGTTAATTGGGATGTCTCGATCTGCTCTAAGGAGGGTGAGCATCCTGGTATGGGGATGTGGGAAGTTTGGTTATAACTTAACTATAAGGGGATGGACTGAGAAGTCAGGAAAAGTGAGGTGTGATATGTGACATTATTCCCACTCGCCTTTACCAGGAGTGAAAGGGACATACGGAGGTTGTGTTACTATGTGGAGAGCCTCACTCCTGCCAGGGACGGGGAGCTGAGAGGCCCAGCGTACAGTGCCCGTGTCCACTGCGTCGTGTGCTATATTCACCCCAAATTTGGGGTGAAGTCCAGGCCCTTATCTTTAGGTGATACCCAGGCTTCCAAAGAGTCACTAACATCTGCTAACTAACAAACTTTACATGTGTTGTTGTTGCACATCTGTTTGTTGCACTTTTACTTTGGTTGCTTGTATTCCTATTGCCTTTACACCCATAGCCCTAAATGATTTTCCTACCCTGGTTAGTTTCCTATTGGGCACGTTTTGACGTGCTCAGTTTACTTTTCAGGTCCTGAGCAGATGACCCCAGAGCAGAATCTCCCTCAGGAGATTACCCATGTGTGAGCTGACACCTTGAGGACACTACTCTTTTGGGACGTGTCTTGTAGTGTGAGTTGGGTCGTGTAGTGAGCGTGTTGTCTTTTATAGCTGTGGTATATGTTGGTGGCCTGTAGCACTTCTCATGTATGTACTCGAGTCAGTTCACTTTGTACTTGATACTGGTGTGTAGTTTATGTAAATCTGTGGTTGATGTACTCTCTGTGATGGCTGAATGTGTTGTTCTCTTTTATATGATTATATATGATGTATGATCCCAGCATTCACAGTGGCTTGTTAGTGTGTGTTTTCTTTTCACGCTCGGTGTAAATGACGCGGCTTGTCAGGCTCCATCCTCCTTTTCCCACGGTATGGGATGTCTTATAAAGTATTTGTGGGAATGGGGCGTGACAAAATTGAAATAGCAATCTAAAATGAAATTGCAATATTGAACTGAATTTCAATAGCAATTTCAATTTTGCAGGTTTAGTTTCTCATTAAATTGCAATTTAGTTTCAATTTCAATTTCATTTTAGGTTGAATGATTGAATTGCAATTCAATAGCAATTACATAAGTTTGGTTTACATATTTGCAGGACAAATTAATCATGGATAGCACCCTCCACTAACTGATAAACTTTTGCAAAAATCTGAAGAACACAACACTTTGCTTTGAAAATAAATCAAGCTTGCAGGCCAAGGTATTATTGAAAATACATCAAGCTTGCAGGACATGGTATTATTGGATGAAATAGTTGTTGATTAATTTGCAAGACACTGTTTTGTATTATTGAAAATTTTCTCATCAGTCCTGCTCATGACTCACCTTCTCTACGTAATGAGATTGACTCAAGGAGATGCCATAATAGTTTCTAACAATTTTAACTCCTAAAATGACATCAGCTTCTCCTAGGTCTTTCATCTCAAACTGAGATGACAAGAAATTTTTGTTATCATTTACAATATCTAGATTGTTCCCAAAAATTAATATGTCATCGACTTAGAGACAAATTGTAATGACCCATAGTTCCATATACACTAGGGCCTATATATTTTTATGATACATAGTGTATTTTTGTTTACTCTATAGTGTATGTATGCTTGGATATGTTTGTGGTGTGTATAGAAGTCTTGTAGTGTGTATAGTAACAACTACATTGGTTGCCTATGGATGACTATTGGGGTGTATGTCTAGCTATATGGATGTGTTATGGTATGTCTATGGTTGCATCTCGTATGGTGTAATGATATGTGTAGGAATTTGGTGATATTTGTCCCTTTTGAAGTGTAGTGCATAAAGTAATGTAGTAGATATAGTAGTGCCTAGTTATATAGTAATGTAGTATAGTAATGTAGTATGGTAATAATAATAGGGGCAAATGTGCCTGAGAACGTGTGCAGGTAGAATTACCTGCGCACGCCCCCTCTGTTCGGGGTTTCTAAATATTTTTTTTTGAAATTTTTTTTTCAGTCGCTAGATATACTTGTTATGAAGCTCTCCACAAAATTTCAGGTCAATCCGACACCGTTTGAGCCTCCGTTCATCGATTTCAAAAACGTTGCGCAAAACTGTCCAGAATTTGGACAGTTTTGCGCAACGTTTTTGAAATCGATGAACGGAGGCTCAAACGGTGTCGGATTGACCTGAAATTTTGTGGGGAGCTTCATAACAAGTATATCTAGCTACTGCAAAAAAAAAATTCAAAAACAAATACTTACAAACACCGAACAGAGGGGGCGTGCGCAGGTAATTCTACCTGCGCACGTTCTTAGGTACATTTTTTGCATAATAATATTAGTATTATTATTATGTATTATAATCATTATTATTTATTAAGTATTCTTACCTTTCATGTGTAATAGGAAATGGGTTATGTAAAGAGGCTAGTGTGAAGAGGGTTGTGCTTAGGGGTATTTTTGTAACTTAGTGAGGTGTGTGCATAGTAGAAGGGCACTTGTGTAATTAAGTTTAGGGGGGTGTGTAGTAAGATGAAGAGTGTAGAGAATGGCAAACTAGTAAATAGATGGGTTTCTAGAAGATAGATATTTATTTAACCTTTTTCTTCATCTTTCTTCATTTTTCTTCAAATTTCTACATTCTTCTTTATCTTTATTTTATTTTTCTATTTCCTATTTTCTCCCATGGGGGGGGCTGAAATTTTCTAGAGCTAAAACACAAAAAAAAGTAGAGAAAAGAAAGAAAGAAAGAAAGAAGAAAGAAAAAGGAAAAAAAACAAAGAAGAAGAAAGAAGAAGAAAAAGAAGAGGAGGAAGGAGAAGGAAGAAGGAGCCATCCAATTTTGATGAGGTAGGAATCCAATTTCCTCTAGTGTGTTATTTGGTTGTCATTTTTAGAATTGGTTCATGTTTAATCTTGAGCTAAATACATCATTAATTTCATGAAACCCCTTTTGTTCTTGATGCTGAAAGTTTATCCTGCAAATCTGAAACTTTAACTAAGTGCTGGGATTAGTTGGCTATTAGGAATGCTCTGAAAATTTTATATGATATTTAACTCGTAGTTATGAGAAACTTTCATGTTCTTAACTTTTTCTAATTCGAACTGGAAGTTGGGATAAAAATTCGAATTGTGCAACATGCCAGGAATTCTGTCAAGCTGTACACATTTCAGTAAAACGAGCACCACTACCTGCACACATCTTGGATTTTGTTTATTTTGGTCTTGTTGGAAAGCTAACAAGTTTTTCTCAAAGTCCATTAAGAATTTTATGTTGAAATTCTGGCTAGAATATGCCCAAAATTGTCTTTGAACACAGACACAGAAATCTGTCTGCAGAACAGTTTTGACACCCTTTACCAATTAATTCACCATAAATCACACACTTAATATTTTTACATGAAATTTTATATGTAGATCCAAAACAGATATATATTCAACTTTTATTTATAAAGTTTTGTCAAATTCCCAAGAGAAATGGATGAAATATGTTGATCTTTATGGATGTTCTTGCCATTTCAGCAAACTGAGGTGTTTTCTAGTGTTCAAACGATGTGTTATGGCTAGTTCTATTACTATCATTAATGGATGTTGTCATTAACTAAGAGGAAGTTTCATGATGCTAATTGGTGATGATATTATAGTGTGCCAATAACCAAGCTAATAATACCCCTTAGGTGTTTGTGGAAATGCTGAGTTAGTTTCATGTTGCTATTCGTTCATGTTGCTATTAGTCTCATGTTGTTTTTAGTTCCATGATATTGGTTTCATGCTATCATTTTCATGTTGCTAGAAGAGGATGTCATCTTGCTTTTGTTTAACTAATTTCATGTTGGATTAAGAGATATTGGCATATGTTTTGTTGGCTCATGCTTAATTAATGTAATGTTGTAATCAATGGTGAAGTTGTACAATTACATGTGTTGGGATCGTATGTGTTGGAAATGAGAACTATGTGACGAACGTTGTGGTTGGAAAGATTATATGTGTTGGAATGAAAGGAGGTGAAAATGGCGATTGTTATATGATTCCTTTTGTTACATGATACTTTTAATTGAAATGCTAAGAAATGGCTAAGTCCTCTTAAAGGAGAGTGTCACGGGGATTGGGGGACACTAAGTTGTGGGGAAAACATGAGGGGCTGGACTGGTGGTTGGTGGCCCTCCTGTTCTTGCCCGAGTGGCGGGGAGTGGCAGAAATGAGGAGAAATGGAGAAAATGTGAAGGGGAAATAAGTGGAAAACAGGGCTCCTTTAGTAAGAGCGTGTCTCGGGGAGTTTGCATGTTCCACCCCAACTGGGGGTGAGGTCCAGTTCCAAGAAGGTCTACCCACTACTTAGGGTCCAAATCACTAATAAATAACTTTCGTTACTTTGTAGCATTATTAAATGTTGCTTACTTGACATTCTTTACTTGTAGCTTCCATGTTGTATACCCTTGTTATATGCAGCATCACCTATTGTAGTTCTTGTCGCTTGCGTTTATTTTACTTACGTTGTTGCACTCTTTTGTTGTTGTACTTTCGTTATGTTATGCATTCAATGCTTTATGTTATACATGTGTTCCCTTTAGCTTATTCTATACTTCGTTTGCACCTTGCGATGAATGCATGTAGAATAGTTGCATTTTCATAATAGCATACTAGAGGGAGTTGGCATTCCTACTGGGTCACGCGTTGACGTGCCCCCGTTGACTTTTTCAGGTGTGGTTTTTGGAGATGGCTGTTAGAGCTGGAGGCTGAGTCTGGAGTTCTGTTGTTGGGAGTTGGAGCTTAGGTTGGTTGGTGAGGGGTGAGGAGAGAGCCATGCGTACTTTGGATTTTCTTTTGGGGTGAGAGATGCTTGTACTATATGAATTGATGACATGGGATGTTTGAGATGTATATGAAATTGTTCAGTGTTGGCTTTCAGTATTTCTCTGTGACTTTGTGTCGTTCTGTGTTTATTGGTTGGCTGTTTGTTGAATACTACATGTACTATTCCTAGCAATGCGCAGTGGACCTGCAGATACGTTTTTAGTTCTCGTCGCGTACCCTGCCTCCCTGTGTATCTCAGGGGGGGGGTCGTGACAGGTGGTGGCCCATGCGGGTCCCCTCACTGCGGTTGTGTACGGAATAGTACGAGTAGTGTTCTTGTGTTTGTGGGTAGTCGAATCCTAAGGTGGGTAGAGTCCAACTTTAGGATGGGACCGGATAGAATGAGCTTGAGGTATAGAACAATGGGGGTTGAGATTCGAGTGTTGATTCAATATGAATATATGTATGTCTTTATGTTTGTAGTGTACATATACATATCTAAGGTTATATAAGTGTTGAATATGGCGTGTCAAGTATATTGAGATGATATACTCACGTGCATATGACTATGATATATGTCCGAATGATTGTATGGCTCTATAATTGTGTTTGAAGTATATGTGTTACTAAATGGTTAACATATGAGTAGTGTGTAAAGTTGAGTTATATAAAAACTGAGATGCAGGTAGAGTATGGATGTAATGTGTATTGGCTATACACTATATGTGACATATGCACATGCAGAGAGTGCAAATGCATGCGTGGATCCTTGGGTTCCACCCATGTATGTGTGGATATATCTTAAGAGTATTAGTGTCATGTGTTGATATTTGTGATGAATATATGATACATGTATGGTTGTAAGCTGGTACGCTTACACCTGTGTATGGATGAATATATTTTATATGGTTATCTATTTGTATTGATATTGATATGGTAGGATTTGTGTGCTGATACATCTATGATGTTGGATGGATGCTAGGAGACATACGTGATTGTATGTCTGAGTATAGAAGTGCATGTGTATATGTGTTAATATATAGTAGCATATGAGCAGTATGTATCATAGATCTATATAGTTATTGAGCTCTAGGCACTGTATAGATATGATATGTCGTCTGTATTTGTAGTATGTGGTATATATGTACATACTGGTTGTGCCACTCAGGTATGCGTGGACATGCCCTAGGTGTATTAGAGTTGTGTGTTTGATATATATATGTGTGTATGTGTGGAAGATGTATATGGTTGCATGTCTGGTTGTAAGTGAAATTCTAGCCTGTAAGGATCAAATACACTAGGGGGGGAAGGAGTTTCCTACCGTTCAGAAACGGTCTGGAAAGTTTCAGTTAAAACGGACACAAAAACTTCATTAGTCGACTAAAGAAGGCTTAGTCGACTAACGGTCAAACTTTGGAATTTTTGACTGAAATTTTAACGGTAAGTTTCTGATGTTGACTAAAGACTACTCAGAAATTTTCAGGTCAAAATTCGAAGAAAAAGTTTTTAGTCGACTAATGGTTGCCTTAGTCGACTAAGACAGAAAAATGTGAATTTTTGACTTATCTGAAAAAGGGTTGGTAGGATATGTTATTAGGAACCTAGGACTTAGATGGATTTCATATTCAAGGCTCTGAAATCTATAAAGTATAAAAATACATCAGTCCGTAGATTTCCGTAGATATGTATGATGAGCTTCATGTGAGTATTTGAGATGCCTTTGTGCAGGGATTCCTTATCAAGTGATTATTGTCCAAACGTGGATATATTAGGAAAACTGCACATCTGCATAGATAGAGTGAGTAGCAATAATAATAATTGTCACATCAAAATCATATGGAATAGAATAGGAAAGTGAACATGGGATTATGAAATCCCAACTGTAAGCGGACATGCTTACACCGGTGTTTGGATAGATATATCATTATACGAATATTGTGTGTATTGGTATTGTTGTATGAGCCTTTATGTGATGACATGTATATGTGTGCTTGGATATATGCTAGGAGACATACATGGTTGTATGTCCACATCAATATAATGAGGTGCATGTGTATGTATGACCAGTACCATGAATGTGTGTATCAAGTGTTGATATACGAATGTGTTGTATATATATAAGTTTGGGGTAGATTGACCATGTATAACTATATTCACCCTTAGCTATGTCCTGAGTTGGAAAGTCCGAGGACGGACTTTATTTTAAGGTGGGTAGAATGTAATGACCCATAGTGCCATATACACTAGGGCCTATATATTTTTATGATACATAATGTATTTTTGTTTACTCTATAGTGTATGTATGCTTGGATATGTTTGTGGTGTGTATAGAAGTCTTGTAGTGTGTATAGTAACTACTACATTGGTTGCCTATGGATGACTATTGGGGTGTATGTCTAGCTATATGGATGTGTTATGGTATGTCTATGGTTGCATCTCGTATGGTGTAATGATATGTGTAGGAATTTGGTGATATTTGTCCCTTTTGAAGTGTAGTGAATAAAGTAATGTAGTAGATATAGTAGTGCCTAGTTATATAGTAATGTAGTATAGTAATGTAGTATGGTAATAATAATATTAGTATTATTATTATGTATTATAATCATTATTATTTATTAAGTATTCTTACCATTCATGTGTAATAGGAAATGAGTTATGTAAAGAGGCTAGTGTGAAGAGGGTTGTGCTTAGGGGTATTTTTGTAACTTAGTGAGGTGTGTGCATAGTAGAAGGGCACTTGTGTAATTAAGTTTAGGGGGGGTGTGTGTAGTAAGATGAAGAGTGTAGAGAATGGCAAACTAGTAAATAGATGGGTTTCTAGAAGATAGATATTTATTTAACCTTTTTCTTCATCTTTCTTCATTCTTCTTCAAATTTCTACATTCTTCTTTATCTTTATTTTAGTTTTCTATTTCCTATTTTCTCCCATGGGGGGGCTGAAATTTTCTAGAGCTAAAACACAAAAAAAAAGTAGAGAAAAGAAAGAAAGAAAGAAAGAAGAAAGAAAAAGGAAAAAAAACAAAGAAGAAGAAAGAAGAAGAAAAAGAAGAGGAGGAAGGAGAAGGAAGAAGGAGCCATCCAATTTTGATGAGGTAGGAATCCAATTTCCTCTAGTGTGTTATTTGGTTGTCATTTTTAGAATTGGTTCATGTTTAATCTTGAGCTAAATACATCATTAATTTCATGAAACCCCTTTTGTTCTTGATGCTGAAAGTTTATCCTGCAAATCTGAAACTTTAACTAAGTGCTGCGATTAATTGGCTATTAGGAATGCTCTGAAAATTTTATATGATATTTAACTCGTAGTTATGAGCAACTTTTATGTTCTTAACTTTTTCTAATTCGAAATGGAAGTTGGGATAAAAATTCGAATTGTGCAACATGCCAGGAATTCTGTCAAGCTGTACACATTTCAGTAAAACGAGCACCACTACCTGCACACATCTTGGATTTTGTTTATTTTGGTCTTGTTGGAAATCTAACAAGTTTTTCTCAAAGTCCATCGAGAGTTTTATGTCAAAATTCTGGCTAGAATATGCCCAAAATTGGCTTTGAACACAGACACAGAAATCTGTCTGCAGAACAGTTTTGACACCCTTTACCAATTAATTCACCATAAATCACACACTTAATATTTTTACATGAAATTTTATATGTAGATCCAAAACAGATATATATTCACCTTTTATTTATAAAGTTTTGTCAAATTCCCAAGCGAAATGGATGAAATATGTTGATCTTTATGGATGTTCTTGCCATTTCAGCAAACTGAGGTGTTTTCTAGTGTTCAAACGATGTGTTATAGCTAGTTCTATTACTATCATTAATGGATGTTGTCATTAACTAAGAGGAAGTTTCATGATGCTAATTGGTGATGATATTATAGTGTGCCAATAACCAAGCTAATAATACCCCTTAGGTGTTTGTGGAAATGCTGAGTTAGTTTCATGTTGCTATTCGTTCATGTTGCTATTAGTCTCATGTTGTTTTTAGTTCCATGATATTGGTTTCATGCTATCATTTTCATGTTGCTAGAAGAGGATGTCATCTTGCTTTTGTTTAACTAATTTCCTGTTGGATTAAGGGATATTGGCATATGTTTTGTTGGCTCATGCTTAATTAATGTAATGTTGTAATCAATGGTGAAGTTGTACAATTACATGTGTTGGGATCGTATGTGTTGGAAATGAGAACTATGTGACGAACGTTATGGTTGGAAAGATTATATGTGTTGGAATGAAAGGAGGTGAAAATGGCGATTGTTATATCATTCCTTTTGTTACATGATACTTTTAATTGAAATGCTAAGGAATGGCTAATTCCTCGTAAAGGAGGGTGTCACGGGGATTGGGGAAAACTAAGTTGTGGGAAAAACATGAGGGGCTGGACTGGTGGTTGGTGGCCCTCCTGTTCTTGCCCGAGTGGCGGGGAGTGGCAGAAATGAGGAGAAATGGAGAAAATGTGAAGGGGAAATAAGGGGAAAACAGGGCTCCTTTAGTAAGAGCATGTCTCGGGGAGTTTGCCTGTTCCACCCCAACTGGGGGTGAGGTCCAGTTCCAAGAAGGTCTACCCACTACTTAGGGTCCAAATCACTAATAAATAACTTTCATTACTTTGTAGCATTATTAAATGTTGCTTACATGACATTCTTTACTTGTAGCTTCCATGTTGTATACCCTTGTTATATGCATCACCTATTGTAGTTCTTGTCGCTTGCGTTTATTTTACTTACGTTGTTGCACTCTTTTGTTGTTGTACTTTCGTTATGTTATGCATTCAATGCTTTATGTTATACATGTGTTCCCTTTAGCTTATTCTATACTTCGTTTGCACCTTGCGATGAATGCATGTAGAATAGTTGCATTTTCATAATAGCATACTAGCGGGAGTTGGCATTCCTACTGGGTCACGCGTTGACGTGCCCCCGTTGACTTTTTCAGGTGTGGTTTTTGGAGATGGCTGTTAGAGCTGGAGGCTGAGTCTGGAGTTTTGTTGTTGGGAGTTAGAGCTTAGGTTGGTTGGTGAGGGGTGAGGAGAGAGCCATGTGTACTTTGGATTTTCTTTTGGGGTGAGAGATGCTTGTACTATATGAATTGATGCAATGGGATGTTTGAGATGTATATGAAATTGTTCAGTTTGGCTTTCAGTATTTCTCTGTGACTTTGTGTCGTTCTGTGTTTATTGGTTGGCTGTTTGTTGAATACTACATGTACTATTCCCAGCAATGCGCAGTGGACCTGTAGATACGTTTTTAGTTCTCGTCGCGTACCCTGCCTCCCTGCGTATCTCAGGGGGTGGGTCGTGACAGGTGGTGGCCCATGCAGGTCCCCTCACTGCGGTTGTGTACGGAATAGTACGAGTAGTGTTCTTGTGTTTGTGGGTAGTCGAATCCTAAGGTGGGTAGAGTCTAGCTTTAGGATGGGACCGGATAGAATGAGCTTGAGGTATAGAACAATGGGGGTTGAGATTCGAGTGTTGATTCAATATGAATATATGTATGTCTTTATGTTTGTAGTGTACATATACATATCTAAGGTTATATAAGTGTTGAATATGGCGTGTCGAGTATATTGAGATGATATACTCACGTGCATATGACTATGATATATGTCCGAATGATTGTATGGTTCTATAATTGTGTTTGAAGTATATGTGTTTCTAAATGGCTGACATATGAGTAGTGTGTAAAGTTGAGTTATATAAAAACTGAGATGCAGGTAGAGTATGGATGTAATGTGTATTGGCTATACACTATATGTGACATATGCACATGCAGAGAGTGCAAATACATGCGTGGATCCTTGGGTTCCACCCATGTATGTGTGGATATATCTTAAGAGTATTAGTGTCATGTGTTGATATTTGTGATGAATATATGATACATGTATGGTTGTAAGCTGGTACGCTTACACCTGTGTATAGATGAATATATTTTGTATGGTTATCTATTTGTATTGATATTGATATGGTAGGATTTGTGTGCTGATACATCTATGATGTTGGATGGATGCTAGGAGACATACGTGATTGTATGTCTGAGTATAGAAGTGCATGTGTATATGTGTTAATATATAGTAGCATATGAGCAGTATGTATCATAGATCTATATAGTTATTGAGCTCTAGGCACTGTATAGATATGATATATCGTCTGTATTTGTAGTATGTGGTATATATGTACATGCTGGTTGTGCCACTCAGGTATGCGTGGACGTGCCTTAGGTGTATTAGAGTTGTGTGTTTGATATATATATGTGTGTGTGTGTGTGTGTGTGTGTGGAAGATGTATATGGTTGCATGTCTGGTTGTAAGTGAAATTCTAGCCTGTAAGGATCAAATACACTAGAGGGGGGGGGGGAAGGAGTTTCCTACCGTTCAGAAACGGTCTGGAAAGTTTCAGTTAAAACGGACACAAAAACTTCATTAGTCGACTAAAGAAGGCTTAGTCGACTAAAGGTCAAACTTTGGTATTTTTGACTGAAATTTTAACGGTAAGTTTCTGATGTTGACTAAAGACTACTCAGAAATTTTCAGGTCAAAATTCGAAGAAAAAGTTTTTAGTCGACTAATGGTTGCCTTAGTCGACTAAGACAGAAAAATGTGAATTTTTGACTTATCTGAAAAAGGGTTGGTAGGATATGTTATTAGGAACCTAGGACTTAGATGGATTTCATATTCAAGGCTCTGAAATCTATAAAGTATAAAAATACATCAGTCCGTAGATTTCCGTAGATATGTATGATGAGCTTCATGTGAGTATTTGAGATGCCTTTGTGCAGGGATTCCTTATCAAGTGATTATTGTCCAAGCGTGGATATATTAGGAAAACTGCACATCTGCATAGATAGAGTGAGTAGCAATAATAATAATTGTCACATCAAAATCATATGGAATAGAATAGGAAAGTGAACATGGGATTATGAAATCCCAACTGTAAGCGGACATGCTTACACCGGTGTTTGGATAGATATATCATTATACGAATATTGTGTGTATTGGTATTGTTGTATGAGCCTTTATGTGATGACATGTATATGTGTGCTTGGATATATGCTAGGAGACATACATGGTTGTATGTCCACATCAATATAATGAGGTGTATGTGTATGTATGACCAGTACCATGAATGTGTGTATCAAGTGTTGATATATGAATGTGTTGTATATATATAAGTTTGGGATAGATTGACCATGTATAACTATATTCACCCTTAGCTATGTCCTGAGTTGGAAAGTCCGAGGACGGACTTTATTTTAAGGTGGGTAGAATGTAATGACCCATAGTGCCATATACACTAGGGCCTATATATTTTTATGATACATAGTGTATTTTTGTTTACTCTATAGTGTATGTATGCTTGGATATGTTTGTGGTGTGTATAGAAGTCTTGTAGTGTGTATAGTAACAACTACATTGGTTGCCTATGGATGACTATTGGGGTGTATGTCTAGCTATATGGATGTGTTATGGTATGTCTATGGTTGCATCTCGTATGGTGTAATGATATGTGTAGGAATTTGGTGATATTTGTCCCTTTTGAAGTGTAGTGCATAAAGTAATATAGTAGATATAGTAGTGCCTAGTTATATAGTAATGTAGTATAGTAATGTAGTATGGTAATAATAATATTAGTATTATTATTATGTATTATAATCATTATTATTTATTAAGTATTCTTACCTTTCATGTGTAATAGGAAATGGGTTATGTAAAGAGGCTAGTGTGAAGAGGGTTGTTCTTAGGGGTATTTTTGTAACTTAGTGAGGTGTGTGCATAGTAGAAGGGCACTTCTGTAATTAAGTTTAGGGGGGGTGTGTGTAGTAAGATGAAGAGTGTAGAGAATGGCAAACTAGTAAATAGATGGGTTTCTAGAAGATAGATATTTATTTAACCTTTTTCTTCATCTTTCTTCATTCTTCTTCAAATTTCTACATTCTTCTTTATCTTTATTTTATTTTTCTATTTCCTATTTTCTCCCATGGGGGGGCTGAAATTTTCTAGAGCTAAAACACAAAAAAAAAGTAGAGAAAAGAAAGAAAGAAAGAAAGAAGAAAGAAAAAGGAAAAAAAACAAAGAAGAAGAAAGAAGAAGAAAAAGAAGAGGAGGAAGGAGAAGGAAGAAGGAGCCATCCAATTTTGATGAGGTAGGAATCCAATTTCCTCTAGTGTGTTATTTGGTTGTCATTTTTAGAATTGGTGCATGTTTAATCTTGAGCTAAATACATCATTAATTTCATGAAACCCCTTTTGTTCTTGATGCTGAAAGTTTATCCTGCAAATCTGAAACTTTAACTAAGTGCTGGGATTAATTGGCTATTAGGAATGATCTGAAAATTTTATATGATATTTATCTCGTAGTTATTAGCAACTTTCATGTTCATAACCTTTTCTAATTCGAACGGGAAGTTGGGCTAAAAATTCGAATTGTGCAACATGCCAGGAATTCTGTCAAGCTGTACACATTTCAGTAAAACGAGCACCACTACCTGCACACATCTTGGATTTTGTTGATTTTGGTCTTGTTGGAAAGCTAACAAGTTTTTATCGAAGTCCATTGAGAATTTTAAGTTGAAATTCTGGGTAGAATATGCCCAAAATTGGCTTTGAACACAGACACAGAAATCTGTCTGCAGAACAGTTTTGACACCCTTTACCAATTAATTCACCATAAATCACACACGTAATATTTTTACATGAAATTTTATAAGTAGATCCAATACAGATATATATTAAACTTTTATTTATAAATTTTTGTCAAATTCCCAAGAGAAATGGATGAAATATGTTGATCTTTATGGATGTTCTTGCCATTTCAGCAAGCTGAGGTGTTTTCTAGTGTTCAAACGATGTGTTATGGCTAGTTCTATTACTATCATTAATGGATGTTGTCATTAACTAAGAGGAAGTTTCATGATGCTAATTGGTGATGATATTATAGTGTGCCAATAACCAAGCTAATAATACCCCTTAGGTGTTTGTGGAAATGCTGAGTTAGTTTCATGTTGCTATTCGTTCATGTTGCTATTAGTCTCATGTTGTTTTTAGTTCCATGATATTGGTTTCATGCTATCATTTTCATGTTGCTAGAAGAGGATGTCATCTTGCTTTTGTTTAACTAATTTCCTGTTGGATTAAGGGATATTGGCATATGTTTTGTTGGCTCATGCTTAATTAATGTAATGTTGTAATCAATGGTGAAGTTGTACAATTACATGTGTTGGGATCGTATGTGTTGGAAATGAGAACTATGTGACGAACGTTGTGGTTGGAAAGATTATATGTGTTGGAATGAAAGGAGGTGAAAATGGCGATTGTTATATGATTCCTTTTGTTACATGATACTTTTAATTGAAATGCTAAGAAATGGCTAAGTCCTCTTAAAGGAGGGTGTCACGGGGATTGGGGGACACTAAATTGTGGGGAAAACATGAGGGGCTGGACTGGTGGTTGGTGGCCCTCTTGTTCTTGCCCGAGTGGCGGGGAGTGGCAGAAATGAGGAGAAATGGAGAAAATGTGAAGGGAAAATAAGGGGAAAACAGGGCTCCTTTAGTAAGAGCGTGTCTCGGGGAGTTTGCCTGTTCCACCCCAACTGGGGGTGAGGTCCAGTTCCAAGAAGGTCTACCCACTACTTAGGGTCCAAATCACTAATAAATAACTTTCGTTACTTTGTAGCATTATTAAATGTTGCTTACTTGACATTCTTTACTTGTAGCTTCCATGTTGTATACCCTTGTTATATGCATCACCTATTGTAGTTCTTGTCGCTTGCGTTTATTTTACTTACGTTGTTGCACTCTTTTGTTGTTGTACTTACGTTATGTTATGCATTCAATGCTTTATGTTATACATGTGTTCCCTTTAGCTTATTCTATACTTCGTTTGCACCTTGCGATGAATGCATGTTGACGTGCGCTTATATTTTATATATTCACGCACGTTTTCTTTTGTGTTTCTCCGTGTTTTCCGCCGTCTCTTATTCGTTTTCGTATATTTTCCCGTTTTCTTTCACTTTTCTTTGTTTGTCCATGATTGCAGGAGTTCGACCACGTAGGGGACGTTTTACGATGATATCCCAAGTCCCCGGAGCAACGGGAGAAGTCACACGTGATCCAGAGGGTCAAACGGCAAAGTATTCATCTTTCAGCCCCTCACCCGGTCGGTTGGTCATCTCCAACCGATCGGGTGATGCACGCGTGCACCAACCGGTCTCCGTCGCAGCTCACTCCGAAGTCACCCGACCGGTTCACAGACCGGTTCAGCGGGGGCTATTCTCTGTTTTCTCGAAGCAAAGCGCCAACCGATCGGGTGACTCTCACCCGATCGGTTCATCTGTAGCTGAGAAAGATGAGCTGAAGACACGGACGTCGAACCGGCCGATTCACCCGACCGCTCCAAGATCCAACCGGTCGCTCAAGAACTCACCCGATCGGTTCATGTGATCGGGTGAAAACTCGCCGTTTTCTGATATTTATTTGTAACGGATCAACCGATCGGTTGACTTGTCAACCGATCGGTTGATGCGACGGCCTATATATAGAGCCCCTAGGGTTCCAGAAACGGGGAGTTGCTGTTTTTCTACTGTTTTATTTCCTTGTGACGGCTGTAATTGTTACTCTTTTGTAAGTTTTCAGATCTTTCTAAAATTTTAGTATTGTCTTTATTACTCCTTTACTTCCGCATTGCAATTGTCCGATTATGATTTCAACGGTTAAATTTCAGTTAGATTGCTTTTTCATGAATTTTTGTGAGTAGTTCCCAAATCTGGGATTTTGGTGGAAACCCCTTCGGGGGCTCTTCCTGATGCGTCCATAGGGTTAGGAAATCGATAGGGAGTAGGAATCTAACGGTTACGCGGGGTGTTTCATTGTCATCGACGGGAAAAAGACCGCCTTTGACCGTCGGGCCAAGGGGGAATAAACTTGGCGGTTGACTCCCTAGCCATAGCTCACGCCTTTAGCGTAGACGCCAAATCCTAGCACGCAGGAGCGGCAGGATGAGACGTTGGGAGATATCGTTGCGGACTTAGTGCTCCCGGGATCGATCAGTGTTAATGGACACGGGAGTGCCCACTGATCGAATCCGGGAAGTCCGGTGTATCATCCTGGGCACCGACCGGAATATCGGGCCCATGGGACGCCGGTATCACTTTCAGAGGCAACGTCCCACCATTAGACCCTAATCTCGATCGCTATCCATACCCGTAGGCCGTATTAGCGAGCGTCTCTCGGCGGGTTGGAAACCAAAGTCCCGGGTTTACTTTCTTTTCGTTCTTACGCTTTTATCCCCTTTTGTGACAACCAACCACCGATTCAGGCTAGCTCGCCCCTCGGGGTGATTTAGGTCCTACCTGACTCAAGCACAACCTCGCCTCCCTGAGTTCGATATTCCCGCACCCTACACTAACCGTGAAACTTGCGGTAAACGACACCGCGCCGCCGCGACTCAAGCGGGGCGCCGGTCAAGTTTATGGCGCCGTTGCCGGGGAGGCAACGTGCTTGATATTTTAGGATCTCTTGAACCCTCGTGTCTAGCTCACATCCCTACCTCGCGATAATTTTCGCATTCTCCTTTTTCTTTTTATTTTTCTTATTTTTATTTCTTATTTTATCTGTCTCTTTCCCACTTGTCGCTTCACGGGTGTTTGTTGTTTTTCATGCGCAGGAGTTCAAGGAGTCTCGACGACTTGATCCCCCTCGATCCAGAGATTAACGCCACCCTTAGGCGCTTGGCCGCCGAGAAGCGGAGAAGGGAAGATCCCGAATCCATGGAGGAGAACACCCCACCTCAGAAGTCTCTGCTGGAATACTCGATGCCATCTATCGAGTCCACTTCCGCCATCCGTCCTCCAGCTATCACGGCCCAGAGCTTTGAGCTAAAGCCGTCATTGGTGACATGGATCCAGCAGGATCAGTTTGTGGGTGCACCCATGGAGAGCCCGATCGAGCATCTAGACTCCTTCTTAGAGAAGTGTGACACCTTCCGGATCAATGGTGTCACGACAGAGGCTATCCGTCTGAAGCTGTTCCCCTTCTCCTTGCGAGACAAAGCAAAGCAATGGCTAAGGGGGAAGGACCCCAACACTTTCAACACCTGGGAGAATTTCTCCAACGCTTTTCTGACAAAGTTCTTTCCTCCGGGGAAGACCATGAAGTTGAGGAGTGAAATCTCCTCCTTCTCCTAGGCCAGCCACGAGTCCTTGCATGAAGCTTGGACGAGATATAAAGAGATGCAAAGAAGATGCCCTTGCCATGAGCTTCCGAAGTGGCAGATTATTAATCTGTTCTACAATGGGTTGAGGGATGACCTGAAATCTTCTATGGATGCCGCGGCTGGGGGTTCCTTCATGTCTAGAAGCGAGGAAGATGCCGGGAATATTCTGGAAAATATGGCATCCAACAATGAGCGGTGGTGTGACGAGAGAGCCACACCAAGAACTGGGGGTATACACAGAGTCGAGGACGTCGACAAACTTTCAAGCAAGTTTGACTTGCTTTCGACCCAGATCTCCGCACTGATGGTAGGAGCCGGTGGGGCCGGTACACAGCAAGTTTCTGCGGTAGAGTCCGAATTCCTTGGGGAATTCGACGGTGGTGACATCTCACCACCGTTGGATCAGGCGAGCGCACTATTTTACAACCCCACGGGGAATGCGCCATATCCACCAAGGACAAATTCCAACCCGGCCTACTCTCCCAACAACCGGAACCACCCGAATTTCAGCTACCGGCCACCATTTCAGCCATCGCCGCCTCAGCAGCCGCAGCAACAAGCATATCAGCCGGCTAGGCCACAGCAGAGTCAGTTTCAGCAGCAACCATCTCAGCAACAATCCTACGTCCCCAGGAATCAGCAGCCGTTCCAGCAGCAGCAGCAGTATGGCCAACAGAGGGCCGTCTCTCCGGTTGAGTCTCTCTTGACTCAATATATTACCAACCAGGAGAGGATCAACCAGAAGCTGGAAATGGGTCAGCGGACCCTCACGGACCAAGTAACCCAGCTGGGGTTACAAGTGGAGAACCTTGCAAGGTCACAAAACCAATTACCGCCACAACCGGAGGTGAACCCGAGGGGAGCACCCCAGACATTGGCACTCGTGCACGAGCACGCGAATGTGTCTGCTATCGTTCTGAGAAGCGGGACACAAATTCCTACTAGAGTGTCCCCTAGCAACCCGGAAGCACCATTGGTCGTTGAGAGACCAACTAAAAAATCAAATGACGCCGGTGCTTCGTCATCAAATCCTATGACTCCGGAGGGAGTCTCTGAAGAAGAAAAAGAGAAGAAGGAGGAAGAGATCCCTAAAGTGTACAAACCCGTTGTGCCATTTCCCCAACGGTTGGCTCAGGCAAAAATTGATGAGAAATATGGCAAGTTCTTCGCCATGGTCAAGGACCTGAGTTTGCAGATCCCCTTCCTAGAAGCAATTGAAACAATCCCCTCCTATGCAAAATTCTTGAAAGATTTGGTGACTAGAGGGTCCAGAAAGGAGAAAGTAGTGTTGACGGCGGAGTGTAGCGCTCTTATCCAGAGGGCAAATCCGCCGAAACTTAAAGACCCGGGGAGCTTTTCCATTCCTTGCACGATCGGAGCAGTGAAGGTTAATCGTGCACTCGTCGATCTAGGAGCGAGAGTTAGCTTGATGCCCTTGTCGATGTACAAGAGAATAGGAATGGGTGATTTGGAGCCCACCGGGATGACCCTGCAACTAGCTGACCGGTCGGTAAAATATCCGGTGGGAGTTGTGGATGACATTCACGTGAATGTGAGAGGGGTGCATGTGCATGTGGACTTTGTGGTCATGGACATGCCCGAAGACGCACACACCCCCATTATCCTGGGACGGCCTTTCATGGCCACTGCTGGCGTTCTAATAGATGTGAAGAACGGAAAACTATCTTTGAACGTCGGCAGAGAGAAAGTTGAGTTTGACCTGGGATTATCTATGAAGCACCCCGATCCCCCTGATGACCCTGGATGCAATTTGGTTGAGATAGAAGAAGAAAAAGCTATAGAGGAGAGCTCCTGGGAGATTCTCCTGAGAAACCCCCCCGATGACTTGGGGGAATTAGAAGATGAAGAAGGCCCCGAAGACAAAGAAGCTACTGGAAAACCAAGTGCAGCGAGAACGACCCCTCCCGGGTTCCCCAAGACTCCTCCTGCGAGGAGAACGGGGAAAGAGCTCACGGACCTCACTAAAGATGAGGTCCGGATCCTGAAGAAGATGGCGGGAAGTGCCAACACCAAGGAAAAGCCCCCGGATCTCAAGAACAAAGGGAGGGTAGTCGAGCAAGTATTTTTCCAGCCGCTGACTACTCCAAGCGCCTTCAGCCCCAGCGAGGAAGAGATACCGAAGTTTGGGCATTACCCGTATCAGCCACCATGAGCATCTCTTGCGGGCGTCGAGCCAACGACGTTAAACAAGTGCGCTTCATGGGAGGCAACCCATGTTCTAAACTTTTTCCCACTTTTTAGCGTTAATTTTTACTTTATTTTATCTATTTTTATAAATAAAATCAGCCACGAGAACATCCGTTCGGGGACTTGAGCAAATTTCTTGGTTTTTGCAGGAAACAGGCCCCAACCGATCGGGTGACAACTCACCCGATCGGTTGGGATGTATCAGATACATGCCGAGATCCGTCCCCGAATGAACCGATCGGTTGAGTAGTGAAGAGACCGGGTGGCAGACCGGGTGAGCTGGGGAGAACTCTCGGGAAATCTTGGGGAATATCAACCGATCGGTTGAGTTCTAGCACGATCGGTTGACGCGACCGGGTGAGCAGCCCTAAGTTCTCGGGAAATTGTGTGGAGCGGCCAACCGATCGGTTAAAAAGTCACCCGATCGGTTCGCCTGTAGCATTTCTTCGGCAAGATTTTCGACCTAACAGTCAACCGATCGGGTGACAAGTCACCCGATCGGTTCGACTTAAAACCCTATATAAACCCCCCCGACACCCGCTCGTTTCCATCTCGCCCGATCGCAAAAAACCCCAAAATCCGACGTCGTTTCGCCTGCCCCTCTTCGCCAACAACCGATCTTCACTCCCCCACGCCCTCTACTCCTCCATTACTCCCACTCTCCACCTCCTTCATCAACCCCTCCATCATCTACACCATCTCTCTCCTCCCATTCCGAGATTTTGACCTAATTTTCTCCCGAACCACCCCCATTTCGAAAATTATTGCCGAAGGAGTTCGCCGCGGCTCCACGCTACTCTCGCTGAACAGTGTGGGGCATCAACGAGCAAGCTCCGCCACTCCGCTTGGGTAAACTCGCTCCTAAGCTTATTTTATACATTTGCCCTATTTATTGTGCTTGCTCGTTTGCTTGTGTTGGTGTGCATCCACGATTTTTGCACTAATTCTTGCTCGCACACACACATGGCTAAAGATAAGGATAAGGGGAAGGGTATCATGAGGGAAGAGGAGCCGTCTCGAAAGAGACGAAAACAAACACGCCCCCCTTTCCGTACACGAGCACATACACTTGGCCCTCCTCCACCTGTTATTCCCCCTGTGGACCCAATGTTGGGCCCACACGGGTATATTTTTCGGAACCAGGAGCACAAAGATTTTTACCGTAGGCTTGATGCTCGAGGGCATCTATCCACCAAGTTCCCGCACGCACGTACACTTTTCGATCTCGGTGTCTTCACCGAGGTCGAATCTCTTTTCGCTAACTTAGGGTGGTTAGCCTTTCTTAATACACATGCCATATCCTACCCAGCCCTCACACTCGAATTCCTCTCTACACTTGTCTGGGAGTCCGGGTCGATCATTCGATTCCGGGTGCGTAACCGTAGTGTCACCACGAGCCTGAACACGATTAACGATATATTTGGTTTCCCCAATCTCGGGGATGATTCCATCCGACACTACGGGTACACGCCCAAGTTTGATGTCGATCAATTCTGGTTCCGCCTCACGCTGATCCGCGACTACCCCCGAGGAAGGGCCAAGGCCTCCTCCATCATTCATCCCGTGTTTAGATTGGCCCACAGAATCATTTCATCTGCATTCTTTCCTAGGGACGAGTCAGGCACTGTGACTATCCCTGACCTTTTTATCCTTTGGGCCATGAATTTTCCTTATGTCCGGGATGATGATGGAGTTAGCTTCAGGGCCCCTACCGTCCCCATCCATGGCGGTGATTGGCTTGTTTACAAGCTACTCGAGATCAGCCGGGCCGGTAAGGGGAAGTTTTGTTGCGGGGGCATCATCACGATCATCTGCTCTCATGCCCAATTCAATATTACCATCCCCGGTAATCTTCCTGCTGCCGCAGGACCCTCACATCTTGATATTGATGTCATGCGGCACATCCACATGATCAAACCCCGCTCGGATGGCCGCTTCATATTTCATTATGGCCACCCCCCAGCCCCTTACACCATTCTGCCCAACCCCGCTCGCATGACCCTTGCTCTCGTGGGAGATTGGACTTTCCCTCCTGATCCCGATTTCTTAGCTGGGTTGAATCTTCCTTTCTTTCCCGCAGACGCCCGTAGATCACCGTCCCCTGCCGCCCACTTAGGCGAGCAGGATATCCCTGCGTCTGTGGGAGATTTAGGGGCTGGCCCGAGTCGTCCCGTTTCTGCTCTGGGACCGATCACGTCTGAGCACCTCCTTGCGGCCATTTCTGGCCTTGTCTCCTGTGCTGGCATGACCACTGCCGCCAGCACCTCTTCGACCTTACCTGGCGGCACCACCTCTGCCTCGCGTCAGTCTACGTCTTTTGGTCGCCGTCAGGTATCTGCCCGTCTAGGACTTGAGAGGGAGGTCGTTGCCCTTCGTGAGCTCGCCATGTCCTCTGTTTCCTCAGACCCATCGCCATCCTCCTTTCTTACTCACCCACGTTTCCTCGCACTGGAGAGGAACGTGGCGGCCATTCTCCGCCTTCTTACCCATATCCACGGACCACCTCCACCTTCACCACCCCCACCTTCACCACCCAGGCGATCTTCTCCTCCACCCACCCACACTTCTCCACATCCATCACCCCCCTCACCACATTCCTCCCCTCCCTCTTCACATCACATCCCAGCATCCAATTCACCCCTCCCGACCACTTCCACCGCACCCACGCTACCTCACTTCTCCTCCGTCACTCCATACGTGCGCCGGAGGAAATTGCCGGTGCGCTCCAGATCCCTCCCACCACCTCCCACTACCGTCACCACCGCACCTACTTCCTCCACTTCTATTCCTCTCACCACCGCCTTGATCGCCTTCCTACCACCACCACCCATCACCACCGACACTCGTCCCATTGTTCACACCACCACTGCCCCTACTACTTCGCCCCTTCCCCCACTTCTCAGCACACCCCCAGCCTCCCCCGACCACCCATCCACACCCTCTTCCGAGGAGGACGAGGACTCAGCTCCTCCTGTTTTCTAGATTCCCCCCTTTTGTTTTTGACTCCCCCTTGCACATATCTGGATTTCATTGATCATATCGTTTCGCTAGCTCTTTCTGGTCTAGCTTGGGGGAAGTCTACTTTGGTGTGCTGTCGTGTTTTTTTTGTTTTTCTCATTTTTATGTGTGTGTTCGTTTTTCACTTTTTGAGTGTCGTGTCGTGTGATTTTATTTTATTTTTATTTTCGTATTGTTTGATTTTGATCTTGTTTTTTCTTTCTTTTTCAGTTTTATCTATGTGTTTTCCTCGTTTTCATTTCTTTTCGTGTCTGTGCGTATCCCCCCCCCTTTTCATTGCCCTCCCGTACTCACTCTTATTGCATTGAGGGCAATGCAAGTTTCAGCTTGGGGGAGTCGCACTTCGTGCGTCATTTGTGTTGTTTTTCTACGTTATTTGAGTCGTTTTCCATCGTGTTTTTCTTTTTTTTCTTTTTCCTTCTTTCTTTAGCTCTTTCTCCTAGAAATGAATCCTATGATGAATCGCCACAAAGTCACACACACCTAGCATTGCATCGATAATCACACTCACTAACCCTAGGATTTCGAGTCCTCTTGCATTTCACGCATCGTGGGTCCACTTAGCTTTTTGTGAGTCGTGTGTCGTGACTAGCATTTGGTGCGCTTCTGCTTTGTGGTTTTACTTTATATACCGGTTCAGGAATGACCCCTAGATTGTCATGCTCCGATTTGAATATGCGGTTTGCTTCTAATGTCTGCTTCTATATGCATGCTATTTATATCGTATACTTCAATTCGCATGCGTCGGGATTCCACAACTAAGGACTAGGATACCCCATTTAGCCTAAGCTCTATTTAGCAACAATAGTCTCCTTTGCCCGAGTGTTTAGATTTCGACTTCTTTTTTGTTTTACTTGGTGCAAATCCCCTCATCGTGTACCGTTCTCCCACTTGGGAGAGTACACATGTGTATAGCCAATATCCCAAAAATCCAAAAAAAAAGGAGAAAAGAAAAGAAAAACCCAAAAAGAAAAGAAAAGAAAAAGATTGTATAGCCAAAAAGCCAAAAAATATGCAAATACCCAAAACCCAAAAAAAATTCCCGTGTGAATATTTTCATACTTGCCAAGAATAAAGGGAAGGCGAGAATTTGCACCGAGTGTTCTTCTCCACATCATCTCAACCCCCGTCGTTATCGAAAACACTTGGCTTGGGAACCTTTTAGCTAGTATCTAGGCTATAGTGGCGTGATTTCCTTAACCCTAGTTGTGGAGTCCCCGATGCATGATACGCTTCTATTCTCTCTATTCTCATGCATGCTTGAACTTATATTCGCCGCTTAATTCAATTCGATTCGATATTTGGGTCATATCTTGGATTTGTGTATATCGAGCCTCGTAGCACATCGTAGAAAGCATCACCATTTGCTAGCACACGACCACGCTCACTCGCGCTTCACTGCGTGGACCCACGACACTTATTTGGACTCGCTTTCCTAGGTTTAGTGGTGTGATTTGGCGTTTGCCTGCTAGGTGAGTGGTTTTTGATTTTGTTGGCTCTGATGGGCGATCTAGGGCTTAGAGTTTTCTTTTTCTTTCTTCCTCTCTATTTTCCCCTTCCGAGCTCCTACTCTCACTCGTCTTCCTCGAGGACGAGGAAGAGTTCAGCTTGGGGGATTTTGACGTGCGCTTATATTTTATATATTCACGCACGTTTTCTTTTGTGTTTCTCCGTGTTTTCCGCCGTCTCTTATTCGTTTTCGTATATTTTCCCGTTTTCTTTCACTTTTCTTTGTTTGTCCATGATTGCAGGAGTTCGACCACGTAGGGGACGTTTTACGATGATATCCCAAGTCCCCGGAGCAACGGGAGAAGTCACGCGTGATCCAGAGGGTCAAACGGCGAAGTATTCATCTTTCAGCCCCTCACCCGGTCGGTTGGTCATCTCCAACCGATCGGGTGATGCACGCGTGCACCAACTGGTCTCCGCCGCAGCTCACAACGAAGTCACCCGACCGGTTCATAGACCGGTTCAGCGGGGGCTATTCTCTGTTTTCTCGAAGCAAAGCGCCAACCGATCGGGTGACTCTCACCCGATCGGTTCATCTGTAGCTGAGAAAGATGAGCTGAAGACACGGACGTCGAACCGGCCGATTCACCCGACCGCTCCAAGATCCAACCGGTCGCTCAAGAACTCACCCGATCGGTTCATGTGATCGGGTGAAAACTCGCCGTTTTCTGATATTTATTTGTAACGGATCAACCGATCGGTTGACTTGTCAACCGATCGGTTGATGCGACGGCCTATATATAGAGCCCCTAGGGTTCCAGAAACGGGGAGTTGCTGTTTTTCTACTGTTTTATTTCCTTGTGACGGCTGTAATTGTTACTCTTTTGTAAGTTTTCAGATCTTTCTAAAATTTTAGTATTGTCTTTATTACTCCTTTACTTCCGCATTGCAATTGTCCGATTATGATTTCAACGGTTAAATTTCATTTAGATTGCTTTTTCATGAATTTTTGTGAGTAGTTCCCAAATCTGGGATTTTGGTGGAAACCCCTTCGGGGGCTCTTCCTGATGCGTCCATAGGGTTAGGAAATCGATAGGGAGTAGGAATCTAACGGTTACGCGGGGCGTTTCATTGTCATCGGCGGGAAAAGGACCGCCTTTGACCGTCGGGCCAAGGGGGAATAAACTTGGCGGTTGACTCCCTAGCTATAGCTCACGCCTTTAGCGTAGACGCCAAATCCTAGCACGCGGGAGCGGCAGGATAAGACGTTGGGAGATATCGTTGCGGACTTAGTGCTCCCGGGATCGATCAGTGTTAATGGACACGGGAGTGCCCACTGATCGAATCCGGGAAGTCCGGTGTATCATCCTGGGCACCGACCGGAATATCGGGCCCATGGGACGCCGGTATCACTTTCAGAGGCAACGTCCCACCATTAGACCCTAATCCCGATCGCTATCCATACCCGTAGGCCGTATCAGCGAGAGTCTCTCGTCGGGTTGGAAACCAAAGTCCCGGGTTTACTTTCTTTTCGTTCTTACGCTTTTATCCCCTTTTGTGACAACCAACCACCGATTCGGGCTAGCTCGCCCCTCGGAGTGATTTAGGTCCTACCTGACCCAAGCACAACCTCGCCTCCCTGAGTTCGATATTCCCGCACCCTACACTAACCGTGAAACTTGCGGTAAACGACACTGCGCCGCCGCGACTCAAGCGGGGCGCCGGTCACATGTATAATAGTTGCATTTTCATAATAGCATACTAGAGGGAGTTGGCATTCCTACTGGGTCACGCGTTGACGTGCCCCCGTTGACTTTTTCAGATATGGTTTTTGGAGATGGCTGTTAGAGCTGGAGGCTGAGTCTGGAGTTCTGTTGTTGGGAGTTGGAGCTTAGGTTGGTTGGTGAGGGGTGAGGAGAGAGCCATGTGTACTTTGGATTTTCTTTTGGGGTGAGAGATGCTTGTACTATATGAATTGATGCAATGGGATGTTTGAGATGTATATGAAATTGTTCAATGTTGGCTTTCAGTATTTCTATGTGACTTTGTGTCGTTCTGTGTTTATTGGTTGGCTGTTTGTTGAATACTACATGTACTATTCCCAGCAATGCGTAGTGGACCTGCAGATACGTTTTTAGTTCTCGTCGCGTACCCTGCCTCTCTGCGTATCTCAGGGGGGGTCGTGACACAAATAATTACACAATCTGATCCTATTAGTTTAGAATAAACACAAAAATCAGATGTGTTTACAACAAAGCCATTCTTTATTAAGGTGTTGTTGAATTTCTCATACCATTGCTAAGGAGCTAGCTTTAACCCGTATAAAGACTTTCTAATCCTGCAAACCCTATTCTCTTTACCAGCAACTACAAAACCGTCGGGTTGGGACATGTAGATTTCTTCTTCTAGATCACCATTTAGGAAGACTGTCTTAACATCCATTTGATATATGACTAACTCATGAATTGCAACTAAGGTAATTAGAGTCCTGATGGTTGCAAATAGGTGTCAAAGTAGTCTAATCCTTTCTTTTGAGTAAAACCCCGGATCACAAGTCTAGCTTTGAATTTTTCTATCGATCCGTCAGAAATCATCTATTTCTTGAAAATCCATTTATTACTAATGGGCTTATTTCCTTTAGGTAACTCAGCTAATTCCCAAGTTTAATTGGATACAATAGAATCAAGTTCGCTTTTAATAGCCTCTTTCCAAAAGCTAGCATCAATGGATCTCATTGCCTCATCATAGGTTTTAGGGTCTTCTTCTATTATAAAGGTAGACACTATCTCATCACTAAGCTTGTCTATACATCCATTTTCTGACAGAAAGGTAGTTATAAAGTCAGGTTCAAAATTGGTTTCAGTCCTTTGCCTCTTACTCCTTCTAGGTTCTTCACTAAAAGTAGAACTACATGTATGCATATCAGAAGATATAAGTGAAGAAGAAGGAAGAGACTCAATACGAGGTACAAGGGACAAGGATTCTGTTAATTCCTTTTTTCAAAGAAAAAACATGCTCAAAAAACTCTGCATCTCCAGACTCAGAAATAGAGTTATCTGTTAAGGACATGAATCTATATGCAGCACTATTATGAGCATACCCTATGAAAACCGTATCATAAGTTTTAGACCCAATGTTTGACTTCTTAAAGTCAGGTAGTCCTACCTTTGTCAGACACCCCCATACTCTAAGGAATTTAAGGTTAGGGGGATAACCTTTCCATAATTCATAAGGTGTTTTGTCTAGTTTCTTATGGGGTACTCTGTTAAGGATATGGCCTGCAGAGAGAATGGATTCCCCCACATGTCATCAGATAATCCTGAACTTAAGAGCATGGCATTCATCATTTTTTTCAATGTCATGTTCTTTCGTTCAGCTATACCATTTTGTTGAAGAACATAAGGAGCACTGAACTCATGTATGATACCATTCTTTTCACAGAAGTCGTTTAAAGTATGGGAGCTATATTCTCCACCTCTGTCAGACCTAAACCTTTTGATTTTTCTATCAAGTAGGTTTTTTACTTGTCTTATATTTAATGAACATTTCTTCAGCCTCATCCTTAGTTCATAGAAGATATACCCTAGTGAATCTAGAGTAATCATCTACAAAAGTGATGTAATACTGTTTTACTCCTTTGCTTCTAGTAGATTTAAAGTCTGCTAGGTCTGAATGAATTAAACCGAGAAGTTCTGACTGCCTAACAACAACAGGTTTACGAGGTTTTTTAGTATATTTAGCTTCTACACAAATTTGACATTTAGAGAATTCAGATGAACTTGCAGCAGATATTAGATCTAAGTTATTTAATTTCTTAATAGAAGCAAAATTGACATGCCCTAGTCGGTAATGCCATAAGTCTAAAGACTCAGCAATATAAGCAACAACAGATTTATTCATTGAATCAGAAACTACATTCAGAATGAAGAGTCCATCACTCAGATAGCCCTTCCCAACAAAGTCCCCACTGCGAGAAATAACAACCTTGTCAGCCTCAAAGACAAGTTTTAGACCTTCTTTGTTTAGTAAGGCACATACACGAGGTTGTGATGCAGAGATGGGATATAAATGACGTTTCTGAGGGAAAGAGTCTTTCCTAATGTTAGTTTCGGCACAATAGTATCTTACCAGCAAATCGGACAACAGCGGAATTTCCCACGAAGACGCATTTTGTGTCTGCATCATCCTTGAAGTCGTGGAACGGATCCTTGTTTGCGCAGAGATGTCATGTAGCTCTAGTGTCTAGTATCCAATCAACGTTATTGGCCACCATGTTAGCTTCATCAATGACAACAACAATGACTTCATCTTGTTTAGCAAGGTTCGCTTGAGCAGCAGGTCCACCTTGTTTCTGAGGCGGCTTTTGGGTTCCCTGGCGTTGAAAGCATTGGTAGGCCGTATGGCCAGGTTTACCGCACATATAACAGACAACATTTGGCTTCTGGACCTTGCTGTCTGGTTTGGTGAAGTGACTTGACTTCTTGTTCTGTCCTTGTTTAAAGGGCTTCTTCCCTTTGTTGTTGAACCTGGTTTTATTGGAGGGGCTAGTAGATTCAACGATGTTAGCTTTGACAGAATTGACAGGAGAAGAGTCAGGCTTATCTTTGAGGACATTAGCCTCTTCAGTTTGCATATGACTGATGAGCTCCAGTAGGGACAGATCTTTCTTCTTGCGTTTGAGATGGTTCTTGTACTCAGCCCAGGAAGGTGGGAACCGCTCCAACAACACGTTCGCTTGAAAGATCTCGCACATCTTTATGCTTTCGTTGAGAACATCTGCGCAAAGGTTCTCGTAGTTGTGAACTTGTTCCATGATGGGCTGGTCGTCGAGCATTTGGAAGTGGAGCCACTCGCCAACGACATACTTCTTCCCTGCATCATCAGATCCATACTTCTTTTCTAGGGAATCCCAGATAAGTTTAGCAGACTTATGAATCATGTGTAAATCAAATAAGGAATCCTTCATATGATGAAGGAGGTGACAACGAACAGTTTTGTTGTCTTTATCATATTTCTTAATTTCTACAGAAGTAGAAGTGATGGCATGAGGAATAAACACGGTAGCATCACCATCAACGGAAGTTGGTGGAGTGCCGGAAGGAGGAGGAAGTGGGGGACAGTCATTGAAAAGTACGTATTCAATTTCAAATTGTTCAAAATACATCAAGAGTTTTTGGGACCACCGTTTATAGTTTGTACCATCGAGGGGTGCCAATTTGGACAGATCAAGGAATAATTTGGTAGGAGTGACAGCCAGAGACAAGAAGGTAGTTGTTTTCAAATTGTTACACATGAAAGGGAAGAGCTATGATTGCAGGAACAAAACATGGAGTTAAAAGATCAGAGAAATAAACCAAGATATAAACTGCAGGAACAACGAGAAGAGAAGGTAACAGTGGAAAAACAGAGAGAAAGGGAAAACTTATCCAGTGAAGATGAACTGCTCCGTGGCTGGGCCACTGCCTTGAAAATAACTACGGCCCGATCGTGGTGGTAATCGGATGATGTTGGTTGCTACCCGACGTTAATGCAATCGCGTCTGAACGCGTCCACTTGCAGCCAGAAGCGTGGAGTTTGCGCAGAGATCGATACACAGGAAGAATGAAAGAGGTGGTGATTTTCGTGTATATTGAAAGAGAGAAGAGACTGCTGATATATATAGCAGACGTAAAAGACTGTTGAGATTCAAACAGTAAGCTGCTGTTAATTGCTGCATTAAACGTTAGAATTCAATAGACGCAATGAAGACAGATTTGAATGCCGACGTTTTTCTTTTTTGAATTCCAAAAGACGCAATAAACAACAGCTTAATAGACCGCAATGAATAAGGAAGGTTAATGGCTCATATACTCAATGAATCTGAACGGAGCCTAAAAAGGAAAGTCGTGCCAACCAAAAAAGAAAGAAGGCCCACGCAACACAACACAACACAACACAACACAACACGACTCGGCACGGCTCGGCACGGCTCGGCTCGGCATGGTGCGTATGTGGTGGTTATGTGCGCCCTCGCTCGTTCACAAAAGAGTCGTACCCCTTGGGGCATGCCCCAAGGTAGCCACAAGTCTAAAAAGAACTCAATAAAGTAAAAAGGGAATTCCGATGTGAGACAAAAAAATTGGGAGTGAACAAATGGCTAAAAGAGCCATTAATTTCAACAATCCCCAACTTAATGGCTCAAGAAAGAGAAGAGAAAGCTCCTGGGTAAAGAGGGATGAATACTTAAGTATCAATGTCTTTCGATTGAATTGATAGGTAGTGAAGTGAGGCAACAACTTACTTTCTAACGAGTGAATTGCTCTTGAACTCATTAGAGTTCGGTTGAGACCCCCCACAACACATATTGTTCCCTTGAGTTTGTGCAAACTATATGATACATAACAAGCGCTATAGGCCATGCGCACACCTTTGGTCTCGTGAGTGCTCTAGAAAGACTGCCATTGTCTTTCATAGAGGGCAGCCAAACCCTCACCCCCATATAGGTGGTTCATCAAGTTCTTCTCCATAGCATCACCAAAACTGGATATGAAACCATTAAGAGCATACAGCTCAACCTCTGCTTAAGTCCATTAAGTCCTTCTCAATAGCACCACCAAAACTGGTTATGGACTTGTCTCAAAGTGAATCAATTAAGTGCTTCTCAATAGCACCACCAAACTTGGCTATGGATTCAAAGAACGCTACCACACGCCATAAGGATGGAAATGTAGTGTTTATTAAGAATCATATAGCTTCGTTAGACCACACTAGGTATCAACCATATAACTTTAACTCATGGGCTTTAGCCCCATCCCCCTCGACGAATGAAGAACTACTTTCCTTGGTAATCCTTTGGTTTGTTGATCTGCAAGATTTCTTTCAGATCTTACATATTCCAAAGAAATTACTCTATTTTTCAGGAGTTGTTTAACCACACCGTGCCTAATCCGAATGTGTCTTTTCTTCCCGTTGTAGACACTATTTTTAGCAACACCAATGGCTGCTTGAGAATCACAATGAAGGAAAACTGGAGCAGTTTTTCCTCCCCACAAACGCATGTCTGCTAACAAGTTCCTTAGCCATTCAACCTCTTGCCCTGCCAACTCAAGAGCAATAACTTCAGATTCCATGGTGGAGCATGCTATACATGTCTATTTGGAAGACTTCCAAGATATAGCACCTCCACCCAAAGAGAATAAAAAACCACTAGTTGAACTAACTTCATCGTTATCTGAAACCTAGTTTGCGTCACAAAATCCTTCTAACATAGCAGGAAATTTGCGAAAATGCAAACACCGAGCAACAGTCCCTTTCAGGTACTTTAATAAACGATAAAGAGCAGTCCAATGTTCATTACTTGGGTTATGAGTATATCGACTTAGCCTGCTAACAGCATAGGCTATATCAAGTCGAGTACAGTTCATAAGGAACATCACACTTCCTATGCTTAGCATATTCAGATTGAAAAATACTCTCTCCTAAATTCTTTTTCAAATGTATGCTAGGGTCATAGGGTGTTCTAGCAGGAACAACATCAAAGCAGTTGAATTTCTTCAGCACCTTCTCCATGTAATGAGATTGACTAAAGGAGATGCCATAAGAGTTTCTAACAATTTTAACTCCTAAAATTACATCAGCTTCTCCTAGGTCTTTCATCTCAAACTGAGATGACAAGAAATTTTTGGTATCATTTACAATATCTAGATTGTTCCCAAAAATTAACATGTCATCAACATAGAGACAAATAATTACACTATCTGATCCTATTAGTTTAGAATGAACACAAGAATCGGATGTGTTTACAACAGAGCCATTCCTTATTTAAGGTGCTATTGAATTTCTCATACCATTGCTAAGGAGCTTGCTTTAAGCCGTATAAAGTCTTTCTAAGCCAGCAAACCTTATTCTCTTTACCAGTAACTACAAAACCCTCGGGGTTGGGACATGTAGATTTCTTCTTCTAGATCGCCATTTAGGAAGGCTGTTTTAACATCCATTTGATGTATGACTAACTCATGAATTGCAGCTAAGGCCATTAGAGTCCTTATGGTTGCAATCTTGGTCACAGGAGAATAGGTGTCAAAATAGTCTAATCCTTTCTTTTGAGTAAAACCCCGGATCACAAGTCTAGATTTGAATTTTTCTATCGATCCGTCAGGTCTCATCTTTTTCTTGAAAATCCATTTATAACTAATGGGCTTATTATCTTTAGGTAACTCAGCTAATTCCCAAGTTTGATTGGATACAATAGAATCAAGTTCGCTTTTAATAGCCTCTTTCCAAAAGCTAGCACCAATGGATCCCATTGCCTCATCATAGGTTTTTGGGTCTTCTTCTATTATAAAGGTAGACACTATCTCATCACTAAGCATGTCTATACATCCATTTTCTGACAGAAAGGCAGTTATAAAGTCAGGTCCAAAATTGGTTTCAGCCCTTTGCCTCTTACTCCTTCTAGGTTCTTCACTAAAAGTAGAACTACATGTATGCATATCAGAAGATATAGGTGAAGAAGAAGGAAGAGACTCAATAGGAGGTACAAGGGACACGGATTCTGTTAATTCCTTTTTCAAAGGAAAAGCATGCTCAAAAAACTCTACATCTCTAAACTCAGAAATAGAGTTATTTGTTAAGGACATGAATCTGTATGCATCACTATTATCAGCATACCCTATGAAAACAGTATCATAAGTTTTAGACCCAATGTTTGACTTCTTAAAGTCAGGCAGTCTTACCGTTGCCAAACACCCCTACACTCTAAGGAATTTAAGGTTAGGGGGATAACCTTTCCACAATTCATAAGGTGTTTTGTATTGTTTCTTATGGGGTACTCTGTTAAGGATATGGCCAGCAGAGAGAATGGCTTCCCCCATATGTCATCAGATAATCCTGAACTTAAGAGCATGGCATTCATCATTTCTTTCAGAGTCATGTTCTTTTAAGGTGTGGGAGCTATATTCTCCACCTCTGTCAAACCTAAACCTTTTGATTTTTCTATCAAGTAGGTTTTCTACTTCTGTCTTATATTTAACGAACATTTCTTCAGCCTCATCCTTAGTTTATAGAAGATATACCCTAGTGAATCTAGAGTAATCATCTACAAAAGTGATGTAGTAATGTTTTCCTCCTTTGCTTCTAGTAGATTTAAAGTCTGCTATGTCTGAATGAATTAAACCAAGAAGTTCTGACTGCCTAACAGTAACAGGTTTACGAGGGTTTTTAGTGTATTTAGCTTCTACACAAATTTGACATTTAGAGAATTCAGATGAACTTGCAGCAGATATTAGATCTAAGTTATTTAATTTCTTAATAGAAGAAAAATTGACATGCCCTAGTCGGCAATGCCATAAGTCTAAAGACTCAGTAATATAAGCAACAACAGATTTATTCATTGAATCAGAAACTACATTCAGAATGAAGAGTCCATCACTCAGATAGCCCTTCCCAACAAAGTCCCCACTGCGAGAAATAACAATCTTGTCAGCCTCAAAGATAAGTTCTAGACCTGCTTTGTTTAGTAAGGCACCAGACACGAGGTTGCAACATAGAGGTGGGATATAAAGGACGTTGCTGAGGGAAAGAGTCTTTCCTGATGTTAGTTTCAGTATGATAGTACCTTTACCAGCAAATCGGGCAGCAGCGAAATTTCCCATGAAGACACATTCTGTGTCCGCAGCATCCTTGAAGTCGTGGAACGGATCCTTGTTTGCACAGAGATGTCTTGTAGCACCAGTGTCTAGTATCCAATCAACGTTATTGGCCACCATGTTAGCTTCAACGATGACAGCAATAATGACTTCATCTTGTTTAGCAAGGTTCCCTTGAGCAGCAGGTCCACCTTGTTTCTGGGGCGACTTTTGGGTTCCATGGCGTTGAAAGCATTGGTCGGCCTTATGGCCAGGTTTCCTGCACAAATAGCAGACAACGTTTGGCTTCTGGACCTTGCTGTCTAGTTTGGTGAAGTTACTTGACTTCATGTTCTGTCCTTGTTTAAAGGGCTTCTTTCCTTTGTAGTTGAACCTGGTTTTGTTGGAGGGGCCAGTAGATTCAACGATGTTAGCTTTGACAGAATTGACAAGAGAAGAGTCAGGCTTATTTTTGAGGCGATTAGCCTCTTCAGTTCTCATATTACCGATGAGCTCCTGCAGGGACAGATCTTTCTTCTTGTGCTTGAGATGGTTCCTGTACTCAGCCCAGGAAGGTGGGAACCGCTCCAACATTATGTTCGCTTGAAAGATATCGCACATCTTTATGCCTTCGTTGAGAACATCTGCGCAAAGGTTCTCGTAGTTATGAACTTGTTCCATGATGGGCTGGTCGTCGAGCATTTGGAAGTGGAGCCACTTTCCAACGACATACTTCTTCTTTTCTGCATCATCAGATCCATACTTCTTTTCTAGGGAATCCCAGATAAGTTTAACAGACTTATGAATCATGTATAAATCAAATAAGGAATCCTTCATATGATGAAGGAGGTGGCAACGAACAATTTTGTTGTCTTTATCATATTTCTTAATTTCTGCAGAAGCAGAAGTGATGGCAGGAGGAATAACAATGTAGCATCACCATCAATGGAAGTTGGTGGAGTGCCGGAAGGAGGAGGAAGAGGGTGACAGTCATTGAAAAGTACGTATTCAATTTCAAGCTGTTCAAAAAACATCAAGACTTTTTGGGACCACCGTTTGTAGTTTGTACCATCGAGGGGTGCCAATTTGGACAGATCGAGGAACAATTTGGTAGGTGTGACAGCCAGAGACAAGAAGGTAGTTGTTTTCAAATTGTTACACATGCAAGGGAAGAGCTATGACTGCAGGAACAAAATAGGGAGTTAAAAGATCTGAGAAATAAACTGCGGGAACAACGAGAAGAGAAGGTAGCAGTGGAAAAACAGAGGAGAAGGAAAAACTTATCCAGTGAAGATGAACTGCTCTGTGGCTGGGCCACTGCCTTGAAAATAACTACGGCCCGATCGTGGTGGTAATCGGATGATGTCGGTTGCTATCCAACGTTAACGCAGTCGCGTCTGAATGCGTCCACTTGCAGCCAGAAGCGTGGAGTTTGCGCAGAGATCGATACACAGAAAGAATGAAAGAGGTGGTGATTTTCGTGTATATTGAAAGAGAGAAGAGACTGCTGATATATATATAGCAGACGTAAAAGACTGTTGAGATTTAAACGGTAAGTTGCTGTTAATTGCTGCATTAAACGTTAGAATTCAATAGACGCAATGAAGACGGATTTGAATGCCGACGTTTTTCTTTTTCGAATTCCAAAAGACGCAATAAACAACAGCTTAATAGACCGCAATGAATAGGGAAGGTTAATGGCTCATTTAACTCAATGAATCTGAGCAGAGCCCAAAAAGGAAAGTCGTGCCAGCCAAAAAAGAAAGAAGGCCCACGCAACACAAAACAACACAAAACAACACAACACGGCTCGGCTCGGCTCGGCACGGTGCGTGTGTCGTCGTTATGTGCGTCCTGCCCGTTCACAAAAGAGTTGTACCCCTTGGGGCATGCCCCAAGGTAGCCACAAGTCTAAAAAGAACTCAATAAAGTCCAAAGGGAATTCCGATGTGGGAGAAAAAAATTGGAGTGTCACGCCCCATTCCCACAAATACTTCATAAGGCAATACAACCCAGGGTAAGGAAGGATGGAGCTTGACAAGCCGTGGTATTACACCAAGCATGAATGGAAAAACACAATAAGCAAGCCGCTGCGAAGGCTGAGATCATACATCACAGATTTATAAAAGAAAGAAGCAACACACATACTGCCATCACAGAGAGCACATATCCACAGAACTACCTAACCAAAGAACATACCACTCACTATCATCAAGTACAAAGTGAACTGACTCAAGTACATACATGAGAAGTGCTACAAGCCACCAACATATAACACAACTACAAAAGGCAACTCCCATACCACTCAACTCAACTCTCACTACACGACACCGCCCAAAGAGTGGTGTCCCTAAAACAAACACTCATGCCTGAGAAATCTCATGAGGGAGATCCTGCTCTGGTGGTCCCTGCTCAAGACCTGAAAAGTAAAGTGAGCACGTCAAAACGTGCCCAGTAGGAAACTAACTAGGGCAGGAAAAATCATTTAGGTGTTATGAGTGTAAAGGCAATAGGAGTACAAGCAACCAAAGTGAACAGTGCAACACACAGACGTGCAACAACAACACATGTAAAGTTTATTAGTTATCAGTTGTTAGTGACTCTTTGGAAGCTTGGGTATCACCTAAAGATAAGGGCCTGGACCTCACCCCAAATTAGGGGTGAATATAGCACACGACGCAGTGGACACGGGCACTGTACGCCGGGCCTCTCAGCTCCCCCGTCCCTGGCAGGAGTAAGGCTCTCCACATAATAACACAACCTTCGTATGCCCCTCCACTCCTGTTAAAGGCGAGTGGGTGTAAATATCACATATCACATAATCGTTCTCCCCAACTTCTCAGTCCAGCCCCTTATAGTTAAGTTATACCCAAACTTCTCACATCCCCCATACCAGGATGCTCACCTGCTTTAGAGCAGAACGAGTCACCCCAGTTGACATGTCATGTATCATAATCTTCATTGAAAATACACAATTTCTCATGGGTAATACATGTCTCACAAGTTAAAATGCCATTTTCCAAGTTTCTTCAATCTGAAGTTCATTCGGGCATTTTAACAAACATGTGGCGTGCGTCATAAAATGAACATTGTCACATCATCAAAAATTAGTAACAAAAACATGTATGAACTTTCTTATAGATATCAACATCATTCATGTAGATTGGTATGGAAAAACTAGCAATCGCCCAAGTTTCAACTTCATTCAAATGGTTCAACTCGCTGAAATGTGCAGAATCAGCTACTAAGTCAGCATGTTTCATCAATTTTTCTTGTGAATTTGACAAAACTCAAAGAATGAAAGTTGGAGATATAATAGTCCTGGGTTCACCCATAAAATTTATGCAGAAATATGCAGTATATGATTTATAGTGAATTATTTAGTAAAGTATGTCAAATCTGTTTTTCAGACAGATTTCTGGATCTGTATTAAAAGCCAATTTTATGCATGTTGGAGCCAGAATTACGACATATAAGCAATCTGATGAACTTTTAGAAAAACTTCTTAAGTTTCCAACAAGACCAAGATCAACAAAATCCATAGAGTAAGCAGGTAATAGTGCTCATTTTTCTGAACCGTGTACAGCTTGACAGAATTTCAGACATCTTGCAAACAATGAATTTTTACTCCTACTTATTGAATTCAACATGTGACAAATTTTATATGAATTTGGGGTAGGCCTTCAAGATCTACAACTACATATTTTTTTCAGAAGTAATTCTAACTACAGAAATCAGAATTGATGTATAAACACACATGCAGAATTTCTGTTATTCAAAAGAGGGTGATTTGCTAGGAAAACAAGGGAAAGATTGAATCTTTGGGGCTATTACAAACATAATACATGAAATCCAGAACATAAACAATATAATTAGCATCCTAACATTCTCATATCCCTAAATAAGAATTCCCAACCTAGGTTAGAATTCCTACCTCAATGAAGTCTCTTTATTTCTCTCTTCTCTTTCTCTTCCTTCCACCCTTCTTTCTCTTGAAAAGCTAGGGTTTTTTTCTTGAATTTTTGGAAGCAAAAGCTAGGGTTTTTGGAGTGTTGAGGGACTGAAAATGGGGAAGGGAATTTCGTTCAAAGGGTTAGGGGTGGGGGAGAGAGGAATAGAAAATGAAAAGAAAAAGAAGGAAGGTTAAAGAAAGAGCTAGAATGGTTTACAAAATATCTAACACTAGAACTCTCTTAGGGTAAGCATGCATAGGTTAAAATGACTTTAATACCCTTTCAAAATTACCCCTCAAGTTCCAAGTATTTACAAGTTTGCCATTACTTTATGCACACACAACTTTAGTATGTACGCACAGCAGTTTTAGTCCAAATGACTGTTTTGCCCCTCGCCTTTCTAAAATTTTAGGGGGTTGCCATTGACCCCTAACCCCTTTCACACTTGCATGGATTCCCTACACACACTCATGCATGCCTACACATGCATACATGCACCACGCACACACGTCCAACGCCTTCCTGTTGTTTTGCACCCACGACGTCTTTCACACTTCTCCGCACTCAATCTCACTTTCTCTTATCTTAGCCACGCATCACGACCGAATCCCCCTTTCACTGTGTTACATACATCGATGTCCACGTTTATTTCATGCCTATGTATGCATCGTAAGTAGAAATACCACGTGTGTTCAGTGGAATACACATATAGGCTAAATAGGGCATGACATCCTACCCTCTTAAACTAAAGTTCGTCCTCGAACTTTCGAAGTCCAATGGTTCTAGTATAAAAAGAAAAATACTTCTAATTCCCAGGGCCTATGTTTATATATATATTACCCTACACCACTATCCCCACGAAATTTTGCACTTAAGATTATTAAAAGAAACATTGATACAGTGATAAGATACTTACATAAACAGGTGAGGGTATCTGTCTCTCATCTCTTCCTCGCGCTCCCAGGTGGACTCACCAGGGGACTCTTGTTGCCACATAACCCTTACTAGATTAATGGCCTTCTTCTTCAGTTTCTTCTTCTCCGATCCAGGATGGCCACTGGTTGCTGTTCGTAAGTACGGTCTGGGCACGCTTCAATCTCTGAGAAGTCCATGAGGTGACTAGGGTCGTCCATATATTTCCGAAGTTGGGATACATGGAACACATCATGGATGTTTTCAAGGGATGGAGGTAAGGCAAGGTGATAGGCGACCTCATCAACACGAGCCAATATCTCGAATGGACCAATGAACATCGGGCTCAACTTCCCTCGTCGACCAAATCGAATCATGCCACGTGTCGGGGAGATCTTCAAGAACACGTAATCACCTGGCTGAAACTCCAATGGACGCCTTTTTGTATCTGCCCAATGCTTATGCGATCCCAAACGATACGAAGATTTCTCCTTGACTGTTTGAACTACATCGATCGCTCCCATTACCAAGTCAGGTCCTAAGAGTTCATGGTCCACAACATTGTCCCAGCTTAGAGGCGATCTGCACTTCCTTCCATATAGAGCAGTAAACGTTGCCATTCCAATGCTTGCTTAATAACTGTTGTTGTAAGCAAACTTCACCAAGTGCAAGTGATCTTCCCAGGATCCCTTAAAGTCTAGCATACATGTCTTTAACATGACCTCGAGGATCTGAATAACTCGCTCCGATTGCCCATCTGTCTGGGGATGATATGCGGTACTAAATTTGAGATGAGTCTCCAAACTAGACTGCAAACTTCTCCAAAAATGTGAGGTGAATCTGGTGTCTCGATCAGAGATTAAACAAACAGGAACCTCGTGAAACCTCACGATCTTCTCCAGAACGATCTGGAGTCGTCAGAACTGGCGCGATAGTCAACCTTCTCTTCAACTCCTCAAATACATGCTGACATTACTCAGACCAGATATAAGCAACATCCTTCTACATCAGGTGAGTAAGTGGGCCGCAATCTTAGAGAAGTCCTTGATGAATTTCCTATAATAGCCAGCCTATCCCAAGCAACTCCGAATCTCTGAAACTGATTTGAGAACATGCCATTTCTCAACTGCAGCCACCTTTTCTAGATCAATTGATATGCCATTTCCCGAAACTATGGGCCCCAAGAAAGCCACCTTAGACAGCCAAAATTGGCTTTTACTATATTTGGCATATAACTGATGTTGTCTCAAAGTCTCTAGTACAATCCTCAGGTGCTCCGCATGCTCTTCCTCATCCTTAGAATATATCAGGATATCATCAATAAAGACTACCACGAACTTGTCTAAATAGTCAAAGAATACTTGATTCATTAATCTCATGAAAGTAGCTGGAGCATTGGTCACACCGAAGGGCATCACCAGGAACTCATAATGTCCATAACGGGTTCAAAAAGCTGTCTTCGAAACATCAGACCCCCGAACCCTAATCGGATGATAACCACTCCGTAAGTCCAACTTTGAGTAGACTCGGGACCCACCAAGCTGATCAAAGAGGTCGTCAATGCGAGGAAGTGGGTACTTGTCCTTTATTGTCACCTTGTTTAACTCCCTGTAATGAATACACATCCTCTGGGACCCATCTTTCTTATTCACCAAAAGCACTAGTGCTCCCCAAGGTGACACGCTTGGCTGTATCAGTCCTCGTTCTGATAAGTCCTTTAGCTGATTACGAAGCTCAGCCAACTCAGGTGGTGCCATCCGATAAAGAGCCTTCGCAATGGGCTGTGTGCCTGGTACCAATTCAATGGTGAACTCCAATGATCGATCAGGAGGAAGTCCATAAATATCATCAGGAAAGACATCGAAAAATCCTCGCACAACCCTGAGTGAGGCTGGCTCTGCTTCCATGGCCGACGCAAACACTTCTGCTTCCACTGGTGTCGCTCTGAATCTCACAGGTTCTAATGTACAACTACCGCTCCTGACTTCGAATTCTGGGTGATCGGAAATCTGGAAGACTACCCTCCTTAATTTACAATCAGTAATGGCACAAAACATCGCTAACCAGTCCATCCCAAACACCGCTTCAAAGGTAGGCATCTCAATCACAAGGAAGTCGACATATAACTCCCGACCACAAATTTCTACTGGACAACAACGGAACCCTGAAGTACCCCTAGTCACACAATTTCTCGTATGAATATTCCAACTAACAGTGAAAGAGTCAACTGGTATTTGCATTTTTGTCCACCAATTGTCAGGACAGAAAACAGTGTGAAGCCTCAAAATCAGAAAGTACCAAGGCAGGAAAAACGCTACTTTAACCATACCTAAAAGCCAACAAGGAAATAAAACCAACGCCTATCATAACTGAGCAACAAGTGATATGATGTAAAGTAGAGAGAGGCCTAGAACCATACCAGTGATAACCTGGCCTGGGTTTTCTGCCTCTACTACTGTCATGGTGAAAGCCTGGGCCTTCTAGCAGAGTTTGCCTTCTTATAGGCCTGCCGCTGAGAAGGCAAGGAAGGTCCTCTAGAGGCTAGTGTGCTTGGTCCAGCTGGTACTGGAAGGGAAGGCCGCTGCGGACCAGGTGGAAGGGCTCGTCGCTGCATCGGTCTAGCAGCCACAGGTACTACCAGGGCTGGGTAGGCACCCTATCAAGGGCAGAACCTGCTAATTTGTCCTCGGCCACCACAAGCAAAGCACCGTCTAGCCAAAGTCCTACACTCCTTCCACTCATGACCAATCTTGCCACAGAATTGGCATGTCAGACGTCTCTGTGTCACTGCAGGAGCTCCTGGCCTCTTGAACTGGGCCGTCTGTATTAGGCAAGATTTTGACTTCTGTGATCTTGATGTTCGTCTGTACCTGCAGGCATCTTCCCTATGCTCCGTAATTGGATCTCATTTAATCTTTCCGCCTCGAGCACATCCTCCTGTGTGGCGAGTGTCTGTGTAGATATTGCCCCTCTATACGCTGGATCTAGTCCCATACGGAAGCGTCGAGCTCGGGTGGCATCCGTCGCAACAAGCTCCGGGGCAAATTTTCTCAGCAAGGAAAACTCGGCGTCATATTCCTCCACACTCCACCGGCCCTGAGTCAACTGCTCAAGATGCTGTCTGAGCTCATCTTTTGCAGTCTCTGGAAGAAACATGGATTCAAAACGCTCCTTCAAAGTCTTCCAAGAGATAGGACCTTTCAGATGCTGCTCCTGGGCATCCCACCAACCTCTAGCCTAATGGGTCAACTGTCTTTTTGATGTATCAATCCAACTCTCCAATGGAAAATCAACAGCTGTGAGGTCATCCTCTGTGCGTCGTAACCACTCATCGACCTTCGATGCAGTCTCCTTGCCAGAAAAAGTCCTCGGTTTCATTGCCCTAAATTGCTTGAAGCCTGGGGTATTCTGACCCTTCATCTTGGTAAACATCTCAGCCTGCTGACACAGACTCGCCTGGAAATCGAGCAAATTCTTCTCCATCGAAGAGGGCTCAGCGTGCTCCATCTCAGACGACGATATCTCGTTTCCACTATCCATTCTGTCAAAAGAGAGGACAACACAATGGAATTAGTACCATATGTGATGGCATTAAAATGTGTTAGATGTATCGTCCTTCCGCATTTCGCAGTGTGAGTGGACCTGCACGGGCCACCACTAAACCTGTCACGCCCCATTCCCATAAATACTTTATAAGGCAATACAACCCAGGGGAAGGAAGGATGAAGCTTGACAAGCCGCGGTATTACACCAAGCGTGAATGGAAAAACACAATAAGCAGGCCACTGCGAAGGCTGGGATCATACATCACAGATATATAAAAGAAAGAAGCAACACACATACTGCCATCATAGAGAGTATATATCCACAGAACTACCTAACCAAAGAACATACCACACACCATCATCAAGTACAAAGTGAACTGACTCAAGTACATACAAGAGAAGTGCTACAAACCACCAACATATAACACAACTACAAAAGACAACTCCCACACCACTCAACTCAACTCTCACTACACGACACCGCCCAAAGAGTGGTGTCCCCAAAACAAACACTCATGCCTGAGAAATCTCCTGAGGGAGATCCTGCTCTGGTGGTCCCTGCTCAAGACCTGAAAAGTAAAGTGAGCACGTCAAAACGTGCCCAGTAGGAAACTAACTAGGGCAGGAAAAATCATTTAGGGGTTATGAGTGTAGAGGTAATAGGAGTACAAGCAACTAAAGTGAAAAGTGCAACACACAGATGTGCAACAACAACACATGTAAAGTTTATTAGTTATCAGTTGTTAGTGACTCTTTGGAAGCCTGGGTATCACCTAAAGATAAGGGCCTGGACCTCACCCCAAATTAGGGTGTGAATATAGCACACGACGCAGTGGACACGAGCACTGTACGCCGGGCCTCTCAGCTCCCCCGTCCCTGGCAGGAGTGAGGCTCTCCACATAATAACACAACCTCCGTATGCCCCTCCACTCCTGGTAAAGGCGAGTGGGTGTAAATATCACATATCACATAATCGTTCTCCCCAACTTCTCAGTCCAGCCCCTTATAGTTAAGTTATACCCAAACTTCCCCCATCCCCTATACCAGGATGCTCACCTGCTTTAGAGCGGAACGAGTCACCCCAGTTGACATGTCATGTATCATAATCTTCATTGAACATACACAATTTCTCATGGGTAATACATGCCACACAAGTTAAAATGTCATTTTCCAAGTTTCTTCAATCTCAAGTTCATTCAGGCATTTTAACAAACATGTGGCATGCGTCATAAAATGAACATTGTCACATCATCAAAAATTAGTAACAAAAATATGTATGAACTTTCTTATTTATATCAACATCATTCATGTAGATTGGTATGGAAAAACTAGCAATCGCCCAAGTTTCAACTTCATTCAAATGGTTCAACTTGCTGAAATGTGCAGAATCAGCTACTAAGTCAGCATATTTCATCCACTTCTCTTGTTAATTTGACAAAACTCAAAATATGAAAGTTGGATATATAATAGTCCTGGGTTCACCCATAAAATTGCATGCAGAAATATGCAGTATATGATTTATAGTGAATTATTTAGTAAAGTATGTCAAATCTGTTTTTCAGACAGATTTTTGGATCTGTATTAAAACCCAATTTTAAGCATGTTGGAGCCAGAATTATGACATATAAGCAATCTGATGAAATTTTAGAAAAACTTCTTAAGTTTTTAACAAGACTAAGATTAGCAAAATCCATAGAGTGTGCAGGTAATAGTGCTCATTTTTCTGAACAGTGTACAGCTTGACAGAATTTCAGACATCTTGCAAACAATGAATTTTTACTCCTACTTATTGAATTCAAAATATGACAAATTTTATATGAATTTGGGATAGGACTTCAAGATCTACAACTACATATTTCTTTCAGGAAGTAATTCTAACTATAGAAATCAGAATTGATGTATAAACACACATGCAGAATTTCTGTTATTCAAAAGAGGGTGATTTGCTAGGAAAACAAGGGAAAGATTGAATCTTTGGGGCTATTACAAACATAATACATGAAATCCAGAACATAAACAATATAATTAGCATCCTAACATTCTCATATCCCTAAATAAGAATTCCCAACCTAGGTTAGAATTCCTACCTCAATGAAGTCTCTTTCTTTCTCTCTTCTCTTTCTCTTCCTTCCACCCTTCTTTCTCTTGAAAAGCTAGGGTTTTTTTTCTTGAATTTTTGGAAGCAAAAGCTAGGGTTTTGGAGTGTTGAGGGACTGAAAATGGGGAAGATAATTTCGTTCAAAGGGTTAGGGGTGGGGGAGAGAGGAATAGAAAATGAAAAGAAAAAGAAAGAAGGTTAAAGAAAGAGCTAGAATGGTTTACAAAATATCTAACTCTAGAACTCTCTTAGGATAAGCATGCATATGTTAAAATGACTTTAATACCCTTCCAAAATTATCCCTCAAGTTCCAAGTATTTACAAGTTTGCCATTACTTTATGCACACACAACTTTAGTATGTACGCACAGCAGTTTTTGTCCAAATGACTGTTTTACCCCTCGCCTTTCTAAAATTTTACGGGGTTGCCATTGACCACTAACCCTTTTCACACTTGCATGGCTTTCCTACACACACTCATGCATGCCTACACATGCATACATGCACCACGCACACACGTCCAGCGCCTTCCTGTTGTTTTGCACCCACGACGTCTTTCACACTTCTTCCGCACTCAATCTCACTTTCTCGTCTCTTAGCCACGCATCACGGCCGAATCCCTCTTTCACTGTGTTACATACATCGATGTCCATGTTTATTTCATGCCTACGTATGCATCATAAGTAGAAATACCACGTGTGTTCAGTGGAACACACGTATAGTGCTAAATAGGGCATGAGTACATGGAGTGAATAAATGGCTAAAAGAGACATTAATTCCAACAATCCTTAACTTAATGGCTCAAGAAAGAGAAGAGAAAGCTCCTGGGTAAAGAGGGATGAATACTTAAGTATCAAAGCCTTTCGATTGAATTGATACGTAGTGAAGTGAGGCAACAACTTACTTTCTAATGAGTGAATTGCTCTTGAACTCATTAGAGTTAGGTTGAGACCCCCCACAACACATATTGTTCCCCTTAGTTTGTGCAAACTCTGTGATACATAACAAGCGATATAGGCCATGCGCACACCTTTGGTCTCGTGAGTGCTCTAGAAAGACTGCCATTGTCTTTCATATAGGGCAGCCAAACCCTCACCCCCACATAGGTGGTTCATAAAGTGCTTCTCCATAGCACTACCAAAACTGGTTATGAAACCATTAAGAGCATACAGCTCAATCTCTGCTTAAGTCCATCAAGTTCTTCTCAATAGCACCACCAAAACTGGTTATGGACTTGTCACAAAGTGAATCAATCAAGTGCTTCTCAATAGCACCACCAAAACTGGTTATGGACTTGTCTCAAAGTGAATCAATCAAGTGCTTCTCAATAGCACCACCAACTTGGCTATGGATTCAAAGAACACTACCACACGCCATAAGGATGGAAATGTAGTGTTTATTAAGGATCATATGTCTTCGTTAGACCACACTAGGTATCAACCATATAAGTTTAACTCATGGTCTTTAGCCCCATCCCCCTCGACGAATCAAGAACTACTTTCCTTGGCAATCCTTTGGTTTGTTGATCTGCAAGATTTCTTTCAGACCTTACATATTTCAAAGAAATTACTCCATTTTCAGGAGTTGTTTAACCACACCGTGTCTGATCCGAATGTGTCTTTTCTTTCTGTTGTAGACACTATTTTTAGCAACACCAATGGCTGCTTGAGAATCATAATGAAGGAAAACTGGAGCAGTTTTTCCTCCCCACAAACGCACGTCTGCTAACAAGTTCCTTAGCCATTCAACCTCTTGCCCTGCCAACTCAAGAGCAATAAATTCAGATTCCATGGTGGAGTGTGCTATACATGTCTATTTGAAAGACTTCCAAGATATAGCACCTCCACCCAAAGAGAATAAAAAACCACTAGTTGAACTAACTTCATCGTTATCTGAAACCTAGTTTGCATCACAAAATACTTCTAACACAGCAGGAAATTTGCAAAAATGAAAACACCAATCAACAGTCTCTTTCAGGTACTTTAATAAACGATGAAGATCAGTCTAATGTTCACTACTTGGGTTATGAGTATACCGACTTAGCCTGCTAACAGCATAGGCTATATCAGGTCGAGTACAGTTCATAAGGAACATCACACTTCCTATGATCATTGCATATTCAGATTGAGAAATACTCTCTCTTAAATTCTTTTTCAAATCTATGCTAGGGTCATAGGGAGTTTGTAACGGTCGGTTTCTGATCGTTATTTCTTTGTGCACGTGCTTTTGATCGTGCACGTGTTTATTTTTGACTTTATTTGATTTTGAACATTATTTTGTGATATGTTGACGTGATCGTCTCTGAAAGTATATTAGATTGTGGAACAACTTTGGAACGACATATCTCGAGTCGTTCTTCCGCGATACTAACTTATTTGTTGTGACGTCGCGACTTTCTGTTTTGACGCGAGACGTTTCCATTTTTAGTTTCGGCTCTCGACGTCAAAATTTAGATCCGTCTTCTCCACTCTCTTTCTTTCGTCGTCCCGAACACCCTATAATTATTTTACAATTTTTGGACTTAATTTAACCTATTTTCCATTTTTTTGAAAGTTTTAAATAATTTTAAAACCTATTTTTATAAGTTTTTTAATTATGATAAAATTCCTATATTATAATAACGTATTAAAGAATTTTTAGACCAAATTTCAGAATTTTTGGCCGCACCCATCTTGTGTGAGGGAGAAGAGAGTAAATTTATTTTAAATTAATTATTTTAATTATTTAATTACATTTTTCTTAAACCCTAACCCTAACCCTAGCTCTAACCTATTTATATTAGCCCTAGGCTAGGTTATTTCCGCATTACACAAAACCCTAGCCGCCGTTTCCTCTTCCAAAGCTTCGTCGCAACGTTGCGACGAACGTCCCAGTGCACGACCGACGGCCGCCCCGCAAATGCCAGTGCCCGACCGGAGCCCGCTCCTGCATCGCCGCTTGCAGCGCTCCGTTGCAACGTTGCAACCCGCATCACCCGCTCCGACCGAGGAGATTGCCCGCTCCGACCGAGAGAACAGCCCGCACAGCCGCTTCGCCCGCACCGCTGCACGTCGCCCGCATCGCCAAGAGCCTGACCGAAGCCGCTCCCCGCACCGACCGAGAGGCCGCTCCGCACCGCTCCCTAGCGCTGCACGCCCGCACCCGCAAGCGTCCGACCGAGAGACCCGCTCGGTCTGACCGAGGGAATCCCTCGCACCGTACCACGCCCCAGCCTCCGCTGCGCTGCAACACGCACGACCGAGAGCCCCTCTCGGTCTGACCGAGAGGAACCCCCGCATCGACGGTGTCTGACCAACCGCACTTCGTCACAACCTAGTTTATCCCACACCAACTCCTGTGGTGGGCCCCCCAAGTTCTCCAGAGGTGTTGTGGGTCCCCCATTGACCCCTAGCACTGCTGTGGGCCCCACTTGGGTGTGCTACTTCGTGGATTTGCCGTCTACGACGTTGCGACACATCGTAGGCCTTCGTCGCAAGTTTCGACTTTTGGGGAATCGTGCGAGGACCAGATCTGAAGCTGAGGAGCCCTCCGATCAGACACGACTTCCTATCTACGGCAAACTTCGGTTCAGGTTGGTTCCCCGAAACTCGTAGAAACCCCCACAATAGCTGACTGAACCCTAAACTAAAAATCGTCAACTTGAACTAAAATTTATTTTCCAGCACCAGTAAAACGTTGTACGAACTTAGAAAATCGACGAATGGACTTTGTTGACTGTGCACATAGGATAGATCGTCAAGTAGGCTGAAACATCGAAAAAAGTGACTTTTGACGAATAGGATAGTCCCGATAACCTAGAAACGAACCCTAATAGGATTAGATGAAATTGAGACCTGACACCTTCGTCATGGCGATATTTCAGACGGACTTCCGCGGACGAGACGCTTGGACGAGACGCTTCGAGAGGACGACACACTCGCCATCGCAGGCAAGAGTATCCACTTGCACTTTTGGCCGTGCTTAGGCCTAAGTTGGATAGAATTGATAACTGTGAACAAATAGAACCGGACGTGAAATGATAGCGTCCGGGACGACTCCTGACGGCTCAGACTTGACGACGAAGTCTGAGCCCGACAACAACAACTTTTGACATCATAGGGCTATCATGTGTGTGCGTGTGTGTGGACACCCTAGAATAACCCTTCCCGTCCCGTCCCGTCTTGCAAAGCCCGCTGGGTAATAGGGCACTCTTCGAGTGATCCCTTGTACAGATTCATAGCCTGCGGGCAATAGGGCACTCTCCAAGCTAGAGAGAGTGATCCCTTGTACGGATACACAGCCTGCGGGCAATAGGGCACTCGCCAAGCTAGAGCGAGTGATCCCTTGTACTGGTGTCTTGTCTTGTCTTGTCTTGGGGTTTGGGGTTGGGTTGAGCGTGCGCACGGTAAGAGGGTCTGATCCCCCTCGAACCGTAAGGCATGAACCCTTGTCATGTCTCACTTGTCTTGTCTTGCCTTGTTTCCGTCACGTCCCGACTTGTCTTGACATCTGTAGGTTAGTCCCGTAGTTGGTAGCACACGCTACGACTACTACTTGTTGCGCTTTACTTTCCTGCTGCGTTATTTCTGTTTGTTACTCAGTTATAACCCCAGCATGTTAATCAACCAGTAAAACGTTGTCTAAAAGTTGATACACTTGTAGTTTGGTCTAACCCTTTTTATAGACCTGACCTGACGTACAGTTCCTTCTTTTGGTGATGTACGTCAGGTGTTGAGCCAGAGTACGTCGACGAGGCGGACATGCCAGCTGACGTAGAGCCGGAGGACGTTGATCCGGAGTATGACCCTGAGGAGGACCAGAGTTAGAGGCCTCCAGTTACTGATCCAGATTTCTGTTCCAGTTTAGATTGGGTGTGTAACACCTGTTGTTTTCTTGCCTAGGTTGGGTGCTTGCACCGGTAGTTTCTTTTTTTTCCTGCAGTTGTAGCCCTTCGGGCGTTTTAGACTCTCAGTACTTTTTGGATGTTATTTTGGAATAAAATGAAATGCTATCTCTTTCAGTACTTTTATTGTTTCTTACTAACTTGCAGGGACCTGTTTCCTTCGTTTTGGAATACCACAGATGCTTATTGGGTCTGGGCTCTCTGCCCCGGCCTAAGCGGGCCTTAGTCACGCTTCGCCTCCGTCCTTTTTGGGAAGCGGGGCATGACTGGTTTTAATGGTGGCCCATGCAGGTCCCATCCTTCTGTGAATACGAAACAATCGAAGTATTGAAATTCATTTTATTATCATCCAGTAATCGTACGAGTCTAACCTCTGTGTTTCTGTCAATAGGATGGCAGGACGACGTGTTACCCGATCAGGGAACTTAGGAGATGGAGTTCAGGAGGACCAGAGCGGAGACTTCCGTCAGTTTCTTGGTGTGATGAGGGAGATGCTGGATGTTCAGTATCAGTTGGTTCAGCAGTCCCAGCGTGCTGCTCAGGCTGTTCCAGTTGCACCACCACCACCTCCACCTGCCCCTCGAGCTGCTCCAGGAGTGAAGCAGTTCAACGAGCTCCAGCCGAGAACATTTTCGGGGAAGGAGGGACCCCTAGCTGCTGACGAGTGGATCCAGAGCACGGAGGAGAAGTTAGTTGCTGTGAAGATTCCTGATGATACCCGTGTGGAGATAGCAAAGATGCAACTGACGGAGAATGCAAGAAACTGGTGGCGCATCGAGGAGATGCGTCTTGAGAAGCCAGTGGGATGGAAGACCTTCAGGTCTATGTTCAAGGATAAGTACTTCACCAAGTCTGCTAGGAGGGAGCTGCTGAGCAAATTTATAGACCTGAAGCAGGGAGATATGACTGTCGAGGAGTATGAAGCTGAGTTTGAGATGCTGAGCCGTTTTGCCCCGCATATGGTGAGGAAGGAGGAGAAGCGAGCTGATCGCTTTTGTCAGGAACTGCGTCCGAAGATTCAGGCTTCTATGTCTTCGGCGAGTTTCTCGACTATGAGGGAGGTGCTTGATGCTGCGAAGAATCATGAGCTCATAGCTCTTCTGCTTGACCCTCTAGCTGATAAGGGGAAGCATCCCATGGAGCAGTACCGGCCGCCTGCTAGGCCGGCGATGAGGCCAGTTCAAACAGTACCATTCAAAAGGCCTGGAGCACGAGTTCAGATTCAGTGCAAGGGCCCGTGCCACTTCTGCGGAAAGCCTAGACATGTTCAGGCCACCTGCAGAAAGAAGATGGGGCTATGCTTAATTTGTGGAGATGCCTCGCATGCTGCGAAGGATTGCCCGAGAGCTCGTCATGCTGTAGTTGGAGCGCCAGCCTCGCTGCAGATGAGAGTGCCTGCTCCAGTTCAGAGAGGACCTGCTGCTCGTGGACCACCTTTGCCGCCACAGAGGCAGATGTTTCAGAGAGCAGCACAGCCCCAGAGGCCGGTGTATACCATGACTGCTGTGGAGATTGAGGAGCTGGATGGGGTTATAGCAGGTAACTCTTGACCCTCGTCTTTCATTTCATAGTTTAGATCTTATTATTATTAGTGTTGCTTGCTTGACTTGTTTGTTAGAGTAGTTTGATTTGACCGTAGTTCCCTTATATCTTAGGCACCATTCTAGTGTCCTCTCACACAGCCTTGGCTTTGTTCGACTCCGGTGCATCTATGTGCATCATATCCCGGAGGTTTGTAACAAAGCACTCCATTCCCACCCATACACTCCCTAAGTGTTGGGACATCACTACAGGGAACGGAGTGGTGACGGTGACCTTGGGATGTCGATCGATTTCTTTGGTGGTCAGTGGACACGAGCTCTTCGCAGGTTTCATTGTCCACGATCTGCCACACTTCGATGTCGTTCTGGGCATCGATTGGTTGGGAGACTTCCACGCCTCGATCGACTGTCACAGCAAGAGGGCGGTGTTCCGGATTCCAGGTCATCCGGAGTTCGAGTTCCGCAGCAGAGTTGAGTCGCTTGGGCCCATCAGATTTCGGGCCAAGCCGGAGGTGCCGATCGTTACAGCCATGCAGATGGAGATGGAGATCGGGCGACCAGCAGTCTTCAGAGACTTTGACGATGTCTTCCCAGAGGATATCTCAGGTTTGCCACCCGACAGAGCTTTAGAGTTTGGAATTGATCTCATGCCGAGAGCGCAGCCGATATCGAAGGCACCGTACCGTATGGCTTCCGCTGAGCTCGAGGAGCTGCGGAAGCAGTTGGATGAGTTGCTGCAGAAGGGTTTCATCCACCCTAGTGTGTCACCATGGGGTGCACCAGTTTTACTTGTGAAGAAGAAGGATGGGTCCCGTAGGATGTGCGTGGACTATCGAGGATTGAATGCTGTCACCGTGAAGAATAAGTATCTGCTGCCGTGCATCGACGATATCTTTGACCAGCTTGGTGGTTCGAGAGTCTTCTCGAAGTTGGACTTGAGGAGTGGAAACCATCAGTTGAAGGTAAAGAAGGACGATGTTCAGAAGACGGCTTTCCGGACGAAGTACGGACATTATGAGTTCGTGGTCATGCCGTTTGGCGTGACCAATGCTCCAGCTGTGTTCATGAATTTGATGAATTTGATTTTCTATGACTTCCTGGATAAGTTTGTCGTTATCTTCATTGATGACATTCTTATTTACTCGAAGTCTGAGGAGGAGCACAGCTGTCAACTAAGGACAGTGCTGGAGACGCTGAGGCGACATAAGCTTTATGCCAAGTATAGCAAGTGCAAGTTCTGGCCGGACAGAGTCGCATTCATGGGACACGTGGTGTCCGGTGATGGCATATCTGTGGATCCGAAGAAGGTCAGAGCAGTCAGAGATTGGCCGACTCCGCAGTCAGCGTCAGACATCAGGAGCTTCATTGGTTTAGCAGGCTATTATCGACGGTTCATCAAGGATTTCTCGAAGATTGCGGAGCCAATGACGAAGCTGACAAGGAAGGACGTGGAGTTTCTTTGGTCAGATGCTTGTGAGGAGGCCTTCAGTATCTTGAAGGTGAGATTGACCACGGCACCGGTGTTGGCAGTACCGGATCGAAGCGGGGGGCTTCGAAGTTTATTGTGATGCATCAGGGAAGGGCCTAGGATGCGTCTTGCATCAGCATGGCCACGTGGTCGCGTACGCTTCTCGTCAGTTGCGGACTCGTGAGAAGAATTACCCGACGCACGATCTGGAGTTGGCAGCAGTGATTTTTGCACTGAAGATTTGGAGGCACTTCTTGCTAGGTGAGAGTGTGAAGATTTTCACCGATCACAAGAGCTTGAAGTACATCTTTACGCAGAAGGAGCTCAACATGCATCAGAGGCGATGGTTAGAGCTCATGGCTGACTACGAGATTGATTTGCAGTATCATCCGGGGTAGGTGAACGTAGTGCCGGATGCCTTGAGTAGACTTCCTACTGCGATGATGCATACTGCCGACTGGAGGATTCAGCAGGAGCTGAGAGCGATGGATTTGGAGGTTGTCCTACCTGGTGTGGTTCATTTGTTCATGAATTTGCAGATTCAGTCCACGATCGTGGATCGGATCAAGGCAGCACAGGCAGGAGATCCGAAGCTGCAGAGGATCAGGAGGCAGGTTGAAGCTGGACTACGGACGGAGTTCGTGATTCATGAGGATGGTTCGTTGCGGTACGGCAGCAGACTCTGTGTACCTGCAGGTGATGTTCGCGAGGAGCTGTTGAGCGAGGCTCATAGCTCGCCATATTCTATACATCCTGGAGGCACCAAGATGTATAAGGACCTCCATCTAAATTATTGGTGGATTGGCATGAAGAGGAGCGTGGCACGGAGCATTGCCAAGTGTTTGATATGCCAACAGGTGAAGGCTGAGCACCATCGTACTACTGGGTTACTGCAACCGCTTCCTATTCCAGAGTGGAAGTGGCAACATATTACGATGGACTTCATGACTGGTTTACCTCGGACCCCGAGGCAGAACGACGCAGTTTGGGTGATCGTGGATCGGTTGACCAAGTCTGCGCACTTTATCCCATTCCGAGTGGGCCAGTCTACGGAAGCTTTGGCGAGGAAATATCTGGAGGTAAATTTCTTTTACTTCTATTTTGATTTCCTCTTTGAAATAGTCGTGACGTAGACCGTGTACGTGCAGGAGATTGTACGCTTACATGGAGTCCCCGTGAGTATTGTGTCTGACCGAGACACGAGATTCACATCTCAGTTCTGGAGAAGTCTGCAGGAGCATTTGGGTACAAGTCTGAGTTTCAGCACGGCGTACCATCCGCAGACTGATGGCCAGTCCGAGAGGACTATCCAGATTCTGGAGGATATGCTGCGAGCTTGTACGCTTGATTTGAAGGGATCATGGGAGGACCATCTTCACTTGGCGGAGTTCTCATATAACAACAGCTACCAGGCGAGCATTGGCATGGCACCGTTTGTTGCCTTATATGGAAGGAAATGTCGATCGCCACTGAGCTGGGATGACATCGGAGGTCGGGAGCTGTTGGGTCCAGAGATGATAGTGAAAGCTGTGGATGTCGTGAGGGACATCAGGGAGAAGCTTAGAGTTGCACAGGATCGCTTCAAGCACTGGGCAGATGCCAAGAGGAGACCTTTGGAGTTTCAGCCTGGAGACCACATCTTCCTGAAGATTTCTCCGAACAGCGGAGTTATTCGTTTTAGGAAGAAGGGAAAGCTGAGTCCGAGGTATATTGGGCCATTTGATGTGCTAGAGCGTGTGGGAGCAGTGGCCTACCGCCTTGCTCTGCCACCATCTTTGGAGGGCGTTCACGACGTATTCCACGTATCTCAGCTACGTCGGTACGTCAGTGATCCGTCGCACACGGTTGATTTCTCAGAGATTACGGTTCGCCCGGACCTGACATACGACCAGCAGCCTGTGCAGATCTTGGACCGTCGACAGAAGCAGTTGAGGAATAAGATAGTCGAACTGGTGAGAGTGATGTGGCGTCACGGATCACCTGGAGAGTCCACCTGGGAGCGTGAGGATGATATGAGAGAGCGCTTCCCGCATCTTTTTCCCAGCGATGCTTGATGTTGATTCCGAGGGCAGAATCATTTCTAAGTTGGGGAGGATGTAACGGTCGGTTTCCGATCGTTCTTTCTTTGTGCACGTGCTTTTGATCGTGCACGTGTTTATTTTTGACTTTATTTGATTTTGAACATTATTGTGTGATATGTTGACGTGATCGTCTCTGAAAGTATTAGATTGTGGAACAACTTTGGAACGACATATCTCGAGTCGTTCTTCCGCGATACTAACTTATTTGTTGTGACGTCGCGACTTTCTGTTTTGACGCGAGACATTTCCATTTTTAGTTTCGTCTCTCGACGTCGAAATTTAGATCCGTCTTCTCCACTCTCTTTCTTTCGTCGTCCCGAACACGCTATAATTATTTTACAATTTTTGGACTTAATTTAACCTATTTTCCATTTTTTTGAAAGTTTTAAATAATTTTAAAACCTATTTTTATAAGTGTTTTAATTATGATAAAATTCCTATATTATAATAACGTATTAAAGAATTTTTAGACCAAATTTCAGAATTTTTAGCCGCACCCATCTTGTGTGAGGGAGAGGAGAGTAAATTTATTTTAAATTAATTATTTTAATTATTTAATTACATTTTTCTTAAACCCTAACCCTAACCCTAGCTCTAACCTATTTATATTAGCCCTAGGCTAGGTTATTTCCGCATTACACAAAACCCTAGCCGCCGTTTCCTCTTCCAAAGCTTCGTCGCAACGTTGCGACGAACGTCCCAGTGCACGACCGACGGCCGCCCCCGCAAATCCAAGTGCCCGACCGGAGCCCGCTCCCGCATCGCCGCTTGCAGCGCTCTGTTGCAACGTTGCAACCCGCATCACCCGCTCCGACCGAGGAGATCGCCCGCTCCGACCGAGAGAACAGCCCGCACAGCCGCTTCGCCCGCATCGCCAAGCGCCTGACCGAAGCCGCTCCCCGCACCGACCGAGAGGCCGCTCCGCACCGCTCCCTAGCGCTGCACGCCCGCACCCGCAAGCGTCCGACCGAGAGACCCGCTCGGTCTGACCGAGGGAATCCCTCGCACCGCACCACGCCCCAGCCTCCGCTGCGCTACAACACGCACGACCGAGAGCCCCTCTCGGTCTGACTGAGAGGAACCCCCGCATCGACGGTGTCCGACCAACCGCACTTCGTCACAACCTAGTTTCTCCCACACCAACTCCTGTGGTGGGCCCCCCCAAGTTCTCCAGAGGTGTTGTGGGTCCCCCATTGACCCCTAGCACTGATGTGGGCCCCACTTGGGTGTGCTACTTCGTGGATTTACCGTCTACGACGTTGCGACACGTCGTAGGCCTTCGTCACAAGTTTCGACTTTTGGGGAATCGTGCGAGGACCAGATCTGAAGCTGAGGAGCCCTCCGATCAGACACGACTTCCTATCTACGGCAAACTTCGGTTCAGGTTGGTTCCCCAAAACTCGTAGAAACCCCCACAATAGATGACTGAACCCTAAACTAAAAATCATCAACTTGAACTAAAATTTATTTTCCAGCACCAGTAAAACGTTTTACGAACTTAGAAAATCGACGAATGGACTTTGTTGACTGTGCACATAGGATAGATCGTCGAGTAGGCTGAAACATCGAAAAAGTGACTTTTGACGAATAGGATAGTCCCGATAACCTAGAGACGAACCCTAATAGGATTTGATGAAATTGAGACCTGACACCATCGTCGTGGAGATATTTCAGACGGACTTCCGCGGACGAGACGCTTGGACGAGATGCTTCGAGAGGACGACACACTCGCCATCGCAGGCAAGTGTATCCACTTGCACTTTTGGCCGTGCTTAGGCCTAAGTTGGATAGAATTGATAACTGTGAACAAATTAAACCGGACGTGAAATGATAGCGTCTGGGACGACTCCTGACGGCTCAGACTTGACGACGAAGTCTGAGCCCGACAACAACAACTTTTGACATCATAGGGCTATCATGTGTGTGCGTGTGTGTGGACACCCTAGAATAACCCTTCCCGTCTTGTCACGTGCCGTCCCGTCTTGCACAGCCCGCTGGGCAATAGGGCACTCTTCGAGTGATCCCTTATACAGATTCACAGCCTGCGGGCAATAGGGCACTCTCCAAGCTAGAGAGAGTGATCCCTTGTACGGATACACAGCCTGCGGGCAATAGGGCACTCGCCAAGCTAGAGCGAGTGATCCCTTGTACTGGTGTCTTGTCTTGTCTTGTCTTGGGGTTTGGGGTTGGGTTGAGCGTGCGCACGGCAAGAGGGTCTGATCCCCCTTGAACCGTAAGGCGTGAACCCTTGTCGTGTCTCACTTGTCTTGTCTTGCCTTGTTTCCGTCACGTCCCGACTTGTCTTGACATCTGTAGGTTAGTCCCGTAGTTGGTAGCACACGCTACGACTACTACTTGTTGCGCTTTACTTTCCTGCTGCGTTACTTCTGTTTGTTACTCAGTTATAACCCCAGCATGCTAATCAACCAGTAAAACGTTGTCTAAAAGTTGATACACTTGTAGTTTGGTCTAACCCTTTTTGTAGACCTGACCTGACGTACAGTTCCTTCTTTTGGTGATGTACGTCAGGTGTTGAGCCAGAGTACGTCGACGAGGCGGACTTGCCAGCTGACGTAGAGCCGGAGGACGTTGATCCGGAGTACGACCCTGAGGAGGACCAGAGTTAGAGGCCTCCAGTTGCTGATCCAGAGTTCTGTTCCAGTTTAGATTGGGTGTGTAACACCTGTTGTTTTCTTGCCTAGGTTGGGTGCTTGCACCGGTAGTTTCTTTTTTTTTCCTGCAGTTGTAGCCCTTCGGGCGTTTTAGACTCTCAGTACTTTTTGGATGTTATTTTGGAATAAAATGAAATGCTATCTCTTTCAGTACTTTTATTGTTTCGTACTAACTTGCAGGGACCTGTTTCCTTCGTTTTGGAATACCACAGACGCTTATTGGGTCTGGGCTCTCTGCCCCGGCCTAAGCGGGCCTTAGTCACGCTTCGCCTCCATCCTTTTTGGGAAGCGGAGCGTGACAGAGTTCTAGCAGGAACAACATCAAAGCAGTTGAATTTCTTCAGCACCTTCTCCATGTAATGAGATTGACTCAAGAAAATGCCATAAGAGTTTCTAACAATTTTAACTCCTAAAATTACATCAGCTTCTCCTCGGTCTTTCATCTCAAACTGAGATGACAAGTAATTTTTGGTATCATTTACAATATCTAGATTGTTCCCAAAAATTAACATGTCATCAACATAGAGACAAATAATTACACTATCTGATCCTATTAGTTTAGAATGAACACAAGAATCGGATGTGTTTACAACAAAGCCATTCCTTATTAAGGTGTTGTTGAATTTCTCATACCATTGCTAAGGAGCTAGCTTTAAGTCGTATAAAGACTTTCTAAGCCTGCAAACCTTATTCTCTTTATAAGTAACTACAAAACCCACGGAGTTGGGACATGTAGATTTCTTCTTCTAGATCGCCATTTAGGAAGGCTGATTTAACATCCATTCGATGTATGACTAACTCATGAATTGCAGCTAAGGCAATTAGAGTCCTTATGGTTGCAATCTTGGTCACAGGAGAATTGGTGTCAAAGTAGTCTAATCCTTTCTTTTGAGTAAAACCCCTGATCACAAGTCTAGCTTTGAATTTTTCTGTCGATCCGTCAGGTCTCATCTTTTTCTTGAAAATCCATTTATTACTAATGGGCTTATTATCTTTAAGTAACTTAGCTAATTCCCAAGTTTGATTGGATACAATAGAATCAAGTTCGCTTTTAATAGCCTCTTTCCAAAAGCTAGCATCAATGGATCCCATTGCCTCCTCATAGGTTTTTGGGTCTTCTTCTATCATAAAGGTAGACACTATCTCATCACTAAGCATGTCTATACATCCATTTTCTGACAGAAAGGCAGTTATAAAGTCAGGTCCAAAATTGGTTTCAGTCCTTTGCCTCTTACTCCTTCTAGGTTCTTTACTAAAAGTAGAACTACATGTATGCATATCAGAAGATATAGGTGAAGAAGAAGGAAGAGACTCAATAGGAGGTACAAGGGACAAGGATTCTGTCAATTCCTTTTTCAAAGGAAAAACATGCTCAAAAAACTCTGCATCTCTAGACCAGAAATAGAGTTATCTGTTAAGGACATGAATCTATATGCATCACCATTATGAGCATATCCTATGAAAACAGTATCATAAGTTTTAGACCCAATGTTTGACTTCTTAAAGTCAGGTAGTCCTACCTTTGCCAGACACCCCTACACTCTAAGTGTAATGACCCTAATTTTCGTATACGCGTATTTGTATGTATTTTTGATATAGATACGTCTGTATATTTTTGGGAAGTATGCCCATATTTTTTCTTTAATTATTTTGGTGGAGGAATTATTTTTAAATAGATTTTAACCCATTATTAATATTAGGAAATGAAGGTATTAGAATGGAATACCATGTATTTAAGGAATATGGTGTATTTTGCCATGTATTCCTATTTTCCTAATAATTCTAATTTCTAATTTTGTAGCCATGAAAACACACATGGCTATGTGTCATGAGATTAACTTAAGCTAGGACACTTGGCCTAATCTTGACCAAGATGTGTGGTGGAGAGTAATTTAGGAAATGCAAGTTACTAGGCAAGAAAACAAAAACCCAAAAATGAAAGAAAATCCCATTTTTTCTCTCTTCCACTCTCTCCCTCATTCCCCCTTGCACCAGGCCGAAATTTGTATGCCCCCTTTTCTTTCTTTTTGCTTCATCTTCATACATCAAACACCATCCCTAATAATCCCTCTTCCATCACTAAGAACCCACAAAAATTTCCCTTCTCATTTCCACACCAAGACCTAGCCAAAATAGCCTAAAAATCCTACTTTTTGGGGGATCAAATTGGAGCTTTGAAGAAGGAGGCTCAAGTGTCATCAAGGATTAAGAAGGGCACAAGATTGGATTTGGAGGACTTTTTACAAGGTAGGAATTACCTATCACTCTTAGCAATATTCATTTAGGATTTGGGTGCTAATTTTAGTTTGAGAATTATATGGAAAATGTTTAATTTCAACATTGTAGATCAAATTGGTAGCATGATTAGTTTGAAGTATGAGATGCTATATATATTAATGTGCCATGTAGTAGGATTAGTTGGTGTGTCTCATTGGAAAAGTTAGTAGTTTGCTAAATAATCATACTAGCATGACATGTTCTATCTTTAGTTGCTAAATGTTCTTCTTGTAAATTTGGAACATGTCAATGGTTAGTAATGTTGTAAAATATCAAGCTAGAATAGTCATGTTAATTAGGACATTCAATATGTTAGCTTACTAAAAATGTTGCTAGTTTGATCATATGCTAGTTCCTTTTAACATGAAGTTGCAAGTTATGTGGTTGTGTTTGTGTGAGAAATATATTTAATGTTATCCTTTTTGTAAGATTGAAATTAGGTTAAGGACTTGCAATTAACATAAATTTATTCAGTTTCTAGTGTAATGATGTTAAATGGGGGCATTGAGCATGTTAGAACTAGATTTTGTAAGAAACTAGTTGCTGGAATTTTTGTTACAGCAGAACAGCAACTTGTAAAAAATTCGTAGAAAATAGCAGAAAAATCAGAAAAATAAAATTAAGGACACTACGAAAAACTAGAGAAAATTTCCTACAACTTTGAAGAGAGGACGAGAGCCAATTCTGACTACAATTAGGGTAACAGAGCCATTCTTTCTGGACTGTCGGTTTTGACAGAATTGTGTTGTAATTTTGAGTAGGATTTTTCTCATAATTGTGCTCTTGCTTAAGTTAATTTTGAATATGCTAATTTGTGCTTTATTAACATGCTCTTAAGATGCATTTATGATGATGTTTAATTATGTTGTGATTCATGTGGAAAAGTTATTGAAAATGAGATTATATGTATGTTGGAACATGAGTGATATTTGAGACTACTAAATGATGCCATGATTAATGAAGTAATGATTATCAAAGAAAAACTTGTGAATGAGAATGAGAATTTGACATCGAAGATCTCGGTCCATTCTTGAAATGGGTGAGATTCCCGATATGGGTTTGTGGGAAACACGGATAAATGGTATGTGTTAAGGAGCGGGCATAGTATGATTCTCACTCGCTTCGTTACTCCCGGAAGGGGGAGTTGACTAGAGTTGGAGAGGCCGCCGATGCGCTCGTGACGCATCTGGACGGTAATTGATGGTTTTCTCCGTTTGTCCGACAGAAAAACCGAGATGATTCTCACTCCGCTACCTTGTCCAATCGGGTACGGAGTTACGAGAGGCCCCTCCAGTGCTTGTGTCACTGGAGTGGTACCACTTTTCACCCACCCTGGGTGAAGTTCGCTCTCTTAGCAGCCTATGGTTTATCCGGGTTCCAAATACAGAATAACAATTTAATTTATTTAACTTAATCGTTTATTACTTCAGTCTCGTTCACTGTTGTTTACTTTCAGCATTTGTACTCTGTTTTTAATTTTCTGCGTAATATATAATGATGTGATACCTGTAGTTAGGTAGTTAGTAGGGAGACCAGTTCAAAACTGGGTTCTACTAGGGTGATTAGGAGTTCCTACAGGGTCACGCGTTGACATGTCCCATCCCGTGGTTTACAGGTGCGAGTCCCGAGCAGTCTTCAGGTGTTACAGAGCCGGAGGTCGGTGCCAGTGCTACCGAGGTAGAGCCTTCAGGAGACTATGTACAGTTAGATTTTCCGGGGTTAGACTAGTGGGTGCGTTGTACTCGGTGTGTACCTTTGTAATTTTGGGCTGGGGTTTCTTTTTGTTGTACCGCTTTTTGTACCCCTGTTGTATAGATGATGCATGTATGTATGTATTGTTGAATATTGGACTCCCGGATTTGGTTTTGATGATGAGCAAACATAAATAATCCATGAACTAACAATTTGTGAGCGCAGTATTGGAGATCGTCGCCAAATTCACGAGAACATTCAAAGCGACATCTCAACACTTCCCAAAGCTCGTATTCATGCCTAAAGCTTCGTTGAAGCTCTTGCGCCGTTTTGGAAGTTATGAAGATTCAATCGAAGCTCTCAAAGACCGTTTATTAAGGTTTTATTTATAGTCTTTTTAGCTTCGATATATAGAATGTTAAGCCTTGAGTATATCTTACCATTCTAACTTCATAACGCTCATATCGTAGCTCTAGGATCTTAGTACAAGTTCATTCTAACTTCCTCGAAGCGTCGCGCTTCGATTCGGTCTTGTATGTGCATGTTAGTTGGTACAAGAACAAGTACTGACCGACTAGATGGTGATCTAGTCGGTCAGCAACTCTTCTTGGACCGACTAGTTTGATTCCTTAATTTCTTGGACTTTTCTGTTTACAGTTAGTCGGTCTACGTTGACTCACCGACCGACTAGTTTGTGAACTAGTCGGTCAGTGATGCTTCTTTGACCGACTAGTTGTGACTTACTATTCATGCTAAATTTCTCCTAAGCTACTGTTTATCGTTAGTCGGTCTAAGAACGTTTGGTGACCGACTAGTTGACAATCTAGTCGGTCAACTTTTGTTCTTGGACCGACTAAGTCAACTTGTGTTCAGACTATTTCATTTTGCCTCTTAGTCGGTCTACGTTCACTGACTGACCGACTAGTTGTGAAACTAGTCGGTCAGAAAGTCTTCTTGGACCGACTAGATTTCTAGGTTTGAAATTCTCTTTCTTCTCAGTTCCTCTCTTAGTCGGTCCATGCTGTTTGACTGACCGACTAGTTGATGAACTAGTCGGTCAGTGATTGTTCTTTGACCGACTAATTCTCACAGATTTCTATCCGTTGGAGAATGACCTAAGTTGTTTTTATGGGACCCTATAAATACGAACCTAGGTCATTTCTATCTAGGTGAGAGCTTCCATTCAGAGATTCATTGAGATCAAAAGAGATAGCTATTCTCACTCAAATCAAAAGCTCTCTTCCTCACAAGAAACCCATTCTCTCTCATTTCTAGATCTAGAATCCATCTAGAGAGAAGCTTGTTCTTGGTGAGCTCTTCAAGCTATTGCTTGATCCAAGTCTCCAAATCATCCCTAGGCACCGATTGCTGGTCATTTCCTTGGTGCTAGGTCTTGGTGACTTCATCTTCCTCAAATCCTCCATTTCACCTATTGGGTAAGAAAAACTCAAGGTATATGATTTTGTGGTAAGTTTGATTATTTCAATATAACTCATTTATATTGCTTGTCGATTCTCTCGGTTGTGAGAGAAGGTTGTGATCCCGGGTTGTGGGATTCACTATTGTCGTTGTTGTATGATTTGATCTTGTGAAGGTTTTTCACAAGATATTCATAGTGGAAATCTTGAGTTAGGGTTTCTAACTCAAGTATCCGGAGGGGATCCGGGTGGTTGGGACGTAGGATCACCGGGAACAAGTCGGGGAGACTTGGGTGGATCCGAACCCATTAACATCATTTGTTTGCATTGTTAATTTTGTTGTTGTCATTCAATTTAAGCTTCCGCAAATTGATTTGGTAGTTGTTTGCAATTTAATTTGGAATTATACTCCTTATTATTTTAAAGTACTATTCACCCCCCCTCTAGTACTTGTGCAGTAGCTGGTAGGGCATTACATTTGGTATCAGAGCCAGATACTTAGCTATGTCTGCCAACGACAACAAGACCGTGCGTCCACCTTCCAACTATGACACCTTCAGGAACCGAGAAGGAGCATCTTCGGTGATGGAAGGACATTCCTCTACGAGGCCTCCATTCTTCAACGGTACCAACTACGGGTACTGGAAATGCCGGATGGAAACCTTCCTCCGGAGTGCATCCTTATGGAGGACCACAATGAAGGAATACATAGAGCCCGTAGAAGAAGACTTTGAGAAATGGACTACCGCGGAGATCGCCGCGGAGGTAAGCAATGCCAAGGCAATGAACGCCTTGCAATGCGCATTAGAGCCCGAGGACTTCAATAAGATATGCACATGTAAGAGTGCATATCAAATTTGGAACTCCCTCCTCATTCTTCATGAAGGGACGAGTAGGGTAAGAGACTCTAAACTCGTAGTCGTAAACAAAGATTACGAAATGTTTCATATGCAACAGGGCGAGAAGATGAAAGAATATTACGCTCGCTTCGTTGACATAATAAACGAGTTAGAGGCCCTCGGCAAGTCCTACACTCAAAAGGAGAAGTGCTCAAAGCTTATTGAAGGACTTCCCTCTTCTTGGGAAAAACGTACCTTCGCCATCGAGGAAGGTAATGACATGAACAAATATATCGTAGTTCAACTAATGGGTACTTTGATGTCATACGAGGTACGCAAAGATAGCAAGGTGAAGTTACAAGAAAAGATGAAGTCCTATTTGAACCAAGATGCGCCTAAGAAAAAGGCGATTGCATTCGAGGCGGCTTCATCCACCTCTACCGATGATGAGGACTCGGAAGAAGAAATGGACATGGAATCCATTGCACTCATGGCAAAGAAGTTCAATCGCTTCTTCCGAAAGGGTAACTTCAAACAAAAATCTAAATTTACTTCTACTAACGCCTCTCCACCTTTGTGCTTTAAATGCAATAATCCAGGACACATCAAAGCGGATTGTCCTCAAAACAAGCAAAAGGAGAAGTGGAAGGCGCCGAAGTTCGACAAGTCAAAGAAGTACAAAAAGGGGTACAAAAAGGGACTTGTCGGAGCAACATTCACCGACTCCGAGGATTCCTCAAGCGGAGAGTCGGATGATGAGAAAGTGGAGCAAGCGCACATGTGCTTCATGGCAAGAGAGGAGCATGATCAAGGATCTTCCTCCTCTGATGATAGCGACGACGAAGACGATGAGGTAACTATGGATGATCTTAGGGATGCTAACTCTCATTTATGGTCTAAATACACAAAATTAGTAAATTGATATACTAAAGTAAAAGATGACCTAGCTAGCATTCAAACCTCGCCTAAGACTATCATCACCAACAACGACACCGTTGTTGAAGAGTTAAGAAATGAGATTGTTAATCTCAAATCTAAACTTGAACATGTTAGCATTGATGATCCGGAAGAACATAGGATAGCGGATTTAACTTCTCAAAACTCGACTTTGAGTATTGAGAACGAGAATCTTAAATCTCGTGTTTATGTGCTCACATCGCAAGTATTCACATTAGATACTTCTATGCGTTCTCTCAAAGAGAAATATGAGAACACATTAGGCTGAATCAATAGATTCAATAAGGGTAAGGACCATTTGGATAAAATCCTAAGTGACGTACTTCTGGCCAATCACCACATTGGTTTGGGGTATACGATGGGATGTCCATCCAAAGCGGCCACTACTTTTGTTAGGCCAACTTCCGGTGACTCTACGAGTGGTAGCAAACACTCTATTGGTAGTTCATTTACCAATGGTGCTTCCACCTTGTCCACACCCTCTTTTGGAAAGAAACCCACTTTGGGTGGACCTCCAAAGAAGGGGCATGCTTATATGTACACAAATACCATGCCACGTAGGAACACATGTCCTACTCCACCATCTCACACATATGATGATTTCTATGCTACACGTTCACGGGCACGTGCACACCATGTGAGACACCCTCACGCACTTGTTCCCACACATGCATATGTTCACCCACCTCATCGTATGAATAATTCTCGTCATGCACCATTCCATCATGTTCCGTATGCCTATCCACGTCATGCATCACGTAGAAACCAACAACGCGTGCATGCACCCAATGGGATGATGGCTCCCAAAATTTTCGCTATTTGGAGCCCAAAGGACACAAGCATGGATGAAAAACAAGTATATATGAATGCTTATTTTTCGGATGTTGTGCATAGTAGAAATTATGTGGGGAAGTCAAAGTCCAATTGGACTTGGCTTCCAAAGGTCTAACTTTTGAGGACCCATTGACCTTGGGTACCATGATATGAAAGTTTCTATCTTTAGGTACTCAAGGAAAAGAAAAAGAAGAGGAGCAACAAATTTAAATTTAGCTCCAAAGGGAATTGGATACTCGATAGCGGGTGTTCAAAACACATGACGGGTGACGCTCAATTGCTCTCCGGAGTGGTTCCCATTGCAAAAGGAAATCGCGTCGTATTTGGAGGCAACGAGAGCGGAACCATCGTCGGTGTTGGTAAAGTGGGTAACCCTTCTAAACCCTTAATTAGTGATGTCTATCTAGTTAATGGTTTAAATCATAATCTTATTTCAATAAGCCAACTTTGTGACAAAGGTTACAAAGTTAGCTTTGCGAAAGGATTGTGTCATATTTCAAATGATAATAATAAATTATTATTTTCTGGCACACGCCATAAAGATATTTATATTTTGGATCTTCCTAAGTCATATGAACAATGTCTCGTTGCCAACACAAGTGAACAACACTTATGGCATCGACGCTTTGGACATGTGAACTTTGGAACACTTTATAAACTTTCGAAATTAAATTCCATTAAAGGTTTTCCGAAGCTCGTCTTTGAAAAGAAAAGTTTTTGTGATTCTTGTCAACGTGGCAAGCTTCCTAAATCTTCATTTAAACCTAAGAAAAGCATTTCTACGAAACGGCCACTAGAGCTATTACATCTAGATTTATTTGGGCCAACCAGAGTTGCTTCCTTAGGAAATGCAAGATATGGACTAGTCATCGTTGATGATTATTCAAGATTTACATGGGTATTTTTCTTATGTAATAAAAATGAATCTTTTGAAAACTTCACAATATTTGTGAAGAAAGTACAAAATCTCATCGGAACCACCATTGTCACTATTCGTAGTGATCATGGGGGTGAATTTGAGAATGAGTCTTTCTCAAATTTTTGTGATGATCTTGGAATTACTCACACGTTTTCTTTCCCTCGCGCACCTCCTCAAAATGGTGTTGTTGAGAGGAAGAATAGAACGCTTGTGGAGTGTGCTCGCACTATGCTCGAAGATAGTCAACTTGGTTATCAATTTTGGGCGGAAGCGGTACACACCGCTTGTTATGTGTTTAATAGAATACTTTTGAGGCCCGGCACCAAACAAACTTGCTATGAATTGTTGTTTGGTAGATTGCCTCAAGTTAAACATTTTCGTGTTTTCGGCGCAAAATGTTTCATTAAAAACACATATGATAATTTGGACAAGTTTGATCCGAGATCGGATGAGGGGATATTTGTTGGGTATTCCTCACGTAGCAAAGCCTACCGGATATACAACAAAAGATCCTCCACGATCGAGGAATCACTTCATGTCTCTTTTAATGAGAATTTTACTACTTCTAGAATTTCAAATGATAATGATTCTATGGATGTTTTATGTGATTCGTTTAAAAATTCTAAGTCTATTGATTCAATTGATTCTATTGAGACTAACCCGACTAATGAAGTTGTTGAGAATGTGCCTAGTGATCAAGGTATTCCCAATCGGCTTCATACCGTTCGCGACCATCCCCATGAGCAAGTTATTGGCAATATTAATGATAGTGTCAAGACAAGATCTCAAGTCCACCACTTCGCCAATTGTGCCTTTGCCTCATCGATAGAGCCAAAGAATATCGTTGAAGCGTGCGAAGATAGTGCTTGGATCCTTGCCATGGAGGAGGAACTCATTCAATTCGAGAGGAATGAGGTATGGGAGCTTGTTCCTTTGCCATCGAAGAACCACACCGTCATAGGGACAAAGTGGATCTTCAAGAACAAAACCGACGAAAATCAAGTCGTCGTCCGGAACAAAGCTAGGTTAGTTGCTCAAGGCTATCGCCAAGAGGAATGTATCGATTTCGAAGAATCCTTCGCTCCGGTAGCTAGATTAGAATCAATTAGACTTTTATTGTCTTATGCATGCCATAAAAATTTTAAGTTATTTCAAATGGATGTTAAAAGTGCATTTTTAAACGGAGATGTTGTTGAGGAAGTTTACGTTTCTCAACCTCCGGGCTTCATAAATGAAAAATTTCCAAATCATGTTTTTAAACTAAAGAAAGCTCTTTATGGTTTTAGACAAGCTCCTCGAGCTTGGTATGATCGCCTAAAGAATTTTCTTTTGGATTTGAATTTTAAAATGGGCGAAGCCGATTCTACACTTTTTGTTAAGCATGCGAATAATGATATTTTATTAGTTCAAATTTATGTTGATGATATCATTTTCGGTGCTACTAACTTCACTCTTTGCGAAGAGTTTTCTAATGTTATGAAGGACCAATTTGAGATGAGCCACATGGGCGAACTCAAATATTTCTTAGGTCTCCAAATTCGCCAATTGAACGATGCAATCTTCATCCACCAAACGAAGTATACGGTGGAGTTGCTTAAGCGATTTGGAATGGAAAGTGCTTCCGGGAAAAAGACTCTAATGAGTACGACTACGCATCTTGACAAGGATACGGGCGGTAAGGATGTAGACATTCGTCTATATCAAGGTATGATAGGTAGTTTACTTTATCTTACCGCAAGTAGGCCCGATATTATGTTTGCCGTATGCGTATGTGCTCGTTATCAGTCTCAACCTAAGGAGTCTCACTTAGTAGCGGTAAAGCGTATTTTCCGTTATCTAAGTTACACTTTAGATTTTGGATTACTTTATCCGAAATCTAGCACGTATGAGTTAGTCTCATACAGTGATGCCGATTATGCGGGATGCAAATCCGATAGGAAAAGTACTAGTGGCACTTGCCATTTTCTAGGAAATTCTCTTGTCTCTTGGTTTTCCAAGAAGCAAAATTCCGTATCACTTTCAACCACCGAGGCGGAATATATTGCCGCCGGTGCCGCTTGTGCCCAGGTTCTTTGGATGAGACACACTTTGAAGGATTTTGGTATTCACTGTGATACTAGCCCTATCATGGTGGATAACCAAAGTGCTATCTGTCTTTCAAAGAATCCGGTGCACCATTCCCGATCAAAACACATAGATGTCCGACACCATTTCTTAGATGATCATGTTGCTAAAAAGGACATCATTTTAGTGTACGTTGAAACCCAAAAGCAAATCGCCGATATTTTCACGAAACCCCTAAAGGAGGACTCCTTTGTGCGGTTGCGTCGAGAATTGGGGATTATGGGTGAATCCGAGATATAGGATTCATATTTCATTCAATTATCTTGCATGCTATTATATTTTGCGATATTTCATTCATGCTAGATTTATTGAATTTTTGGGAATTTTATGTGATATGTTTGAATTTATGATCGAATTCGTATTTCAATGTCGTATTTAAGATTTCGACGTTTTATGGGGTAATTTAGATGACTAATGAGAGTGTTAAGATGTTTCATCCAAGTGGTTTGTGAAGAGAAATCAATTATCAATTTTTGGACTCTTCTAGTCGGTTTCAGTTCATTTGTCAACCGACTAGATGCTCATCTAGTCGGTCCGCAAATGAACTCAGACCGACTAGATCAAGCTTTCATCTAACTCTTTGCATTTTCTTTCTTTAGTCGGTCACAGTACATCTACCGACCGACTAGATTGAAAACTAGTCGGTCAGTGAATATACTGCGACCGACTAATTCTAGCCCTAAAAATCCATGTTTGCCTCTGTTTCGACTTAGTCGGTTCAAGCTCACTGACCGACCGACCGTCAACCCCCGAAAATCTAAGACTAAAAAGGCCATACTCCACTCACCCTCTACTCCTCCCGATTCCGACACTGAATTTATCCCTGAGGATGAGCCTAGCCATAGGGAACCCACTCCTCCACTTCGTCCTAGGACTCGCCAGCCAAAGGGAAAGGGCCCAATGCCAGCGGGTGGTGTTGACATATCGTTGTGTCGCGACGACCCTTTGTGTCTCGCGGCCTACAACCGTATTGAACACTGCCCGATGCTATTGGAGCACTACGTTCAGTTTTCGGATTTCCTTGGCCTAGCAGATCTCCTCTCCTATAGTGGTCTCCTTGATTATCTCCGATACGATCTTAAGGCAAATCCTAAACCATATCCTCGCCTAGTTAAATTGTTCTATGCCAATCGTGTTCGAGGCCAGTACGATGCTAGTCACTCCATCGAGACTACTGTCTTGGGAACTCCTATAGTTCTCACGGCAGAAATCTTGGGGGAGATTCTTGGCTGCTCGTCGTCTGGTCTCCTGCCTTCAGACATTTCCGTCGACGATATATCTTCTTTGGATCAGTCCGTTCTTTCTGACATCTTCCATGTGATCCCTCCTGCCTTTATTGGAGTTCCTTCAAAGTCGTTCAAGCCAAATTCCTGGGTTCTGAATCTTATTCTGAAGTCGTGCTTGCTTCCCAAGTACGGCTCATCTTCACTTCCATCCCAGCCATTCCTGAAGCTTATCTACGCTCTATTCTTGGGTTGCGAGATTAATTGGGCTCGCGTTATACTCGATAAGATGGACTCTTTCGAGTGTATACGCAAGACCAATAAATCTGCGCATATTCCATACCCTTGTCTGTTGACCCTTGTGTTTCGTCATTTCCGAGTCCCTCTCCCTCCTGACGATGAGCATCCCTTGGGTACTCCTCTAAACGCGACGGCCGTTAAGAAATCTCTAGCGGCGCTTCGTCACGTGCAAAGGTCTACCGCATCTGCTTCCCAGTCTACTCCGTCAGCTGCTGCAGCCCCCGCTCCTCCTGCCACATTAGACGATGTCGTACGCCTTCTTCGTCAGCACGACTCTCGTTTGGCTCGTACTGAGGAGGTCGTCTGTCGTATGGCTCGTATGATGGGGATTGATCTTCCTCCTTCAGTTTCTGAGGCCGAGGAGATGGACGATGAGGAGCTTGACGAGCTTGTCACTTCCTTAGCCCGTGGCGATGAGGCCACTGCTGCTGCTGCTACCTCTTCAGCTCCTGGAGATGGCACCACTTCCGGTGCTCCAGAGACTTCTGCTTCAGCACTTCAGACTTCTGAGCCTGCTGCTGGCCCTGCTGTCGAGCCTGCACATCTATCTCCTGCTGCTGTTGAGACCCCTGCTGCTGCGACCCCTGCTGTTGAGCCAGTTGTTTCCACACCTACCCCGACGATCCCGTCTGTTGAGACGCCTCTTCTCCCTGCAAAGCCTGAGTCCACTCCGTCGACTGGACCCACGGAGACTGCAGATCCAGCCACTTCCTCGTGATCGTTTGTTCCGAGGACTCTCCACTGCTCATTGGATGATTTACCTTTTTGAGAGTGTTTTATTTTGGGTTAGGATGGAGATTGATGGTTGTTTTTGATGTACTTTTGAGTTTTCTGGATGTCGGTGTTGGATATTTTGATGTACTTTGGATATTGATGATGATGTTATATTTTGATGTAGACGATGATGTTGTACTTTTTGATGTTTATATAGATGATGTGTTGCATTTGATGTGATGTACATTTTTATATTTGATATCTTTTTGGATGTACTCATGATGTTATCATTTATATATATTCATCGATGTTCATGTTGTGATATTTACTTCGTCGTGCACATTAATTCTCATTCGATGTCCATGCTATGTTAAATCGTCGCTCGACGATTGAAAAACTTGGTTAAATAGAGTATATTTCTATATTTGTATAGAATTGTTTTCCATGCACAAATTTAACCAAGAATATTGAATATTGGAGAGTATGTTTCATTATTCAATAAATAAAAAAATTTATTACCAAATTTTTTTTATGATTTTGATTATCGCTTTTTGATAATGGACAATTTAGCACACCTTGATTTGATTTCATCATTTTTTTCCTTTGGTGTCAATTAGTTCCATCGTCATTGTCTACGACTCCCGATGTTGGATTTTCCATTTCCTAGTTGTTGTCGTTGTATGCCCCCCATTTTTGGGATAATGCCAAAGGGGGAGAGATAATGATAATAAATAGCGCAAATGAAAATTTAACTCAATTTCCAAGAATCTAGTTTGATATGTTAGATTCAGGGGGAGTTAAGATATATATAAGGATTTTCAAAATCCGATATTTCGAAAATCGATTCTCTTTATTTATCTTACTCATCTGATTGATGCAATTCATATATATTCATTTTGGAATTAACGTGTCATCAATGCAGGGGGAGTAAGTATTTTACATTTGAATCATTATTTTTGTTTATTATTTATGTTGGTTTGTCATCACCAAAAAGGGGGAGAATGTTGAATATTGGACTCCCCGGATTTGGTTTTGATGATGAGCAAACATAAATAATCCATGAACTAACAATTTGTGAGCGCAGTATTGGAGATCGTCGCCAAATTCACGAGAACATTCAAAACGACATCTCAACACTTCCCAAAGCTCGTATTCATGCCTAAAGCTTCGTTGAAGCTCTTGCGCCGTTTTGGAAGTTATGAAGATTCAATCGAAGCTCTCAAAGACCGTTTATTAAGGTTTTATTTATAGTCTTTTTAGCTTCGGTATATAGAATGTTAAGCCTTGAGTATATCTTACCATTCTAACTTCATAACGCTCATATCGTAGCTCTAGGATCTTAGTACAAGTTCATTCTAACTTCCTCGAAGCGTCGCGCTTCGATTCGGTCTTGTATGTGCATGTTAGTTGGTACAAGAACAAGTACTGACCGACTAGATGGTGATCTAGTCGGTCAGCAACTCTTCTTGGACCGACTAGTTTGATTCCTTAATTTCTTGGACTTTTCTGTTTACAGTTAGTCGGTCTACGTTGACTCACCGACCGACTAGTTTGTGAACTAGTCGGTCAGTGATGCTTCTTTGACCGACTAGTTGTAACTTACTGTTCATGCTAAATTTCTCCTAAGCTACTGTTTATCGTTAGTCGGTCTAAGAACGTTTGGTGACCGACTAGTTGACAATCTAGTCGGTCAACTTTTGTTCTTGGACCGACTAAGTCAACTTGTGTTCAGACTATTTCATTTTGCCTCTTAGTCGGTCTACGTTCACTGACTGACCGACTAGTTGTGAAACTAGTCGGTCAGAAAGTCTTCTTGGACCGACTAGATTTCTAGGTCTGAAATTCTCTTTCTTCTCAGTTCCTCTCTTAGTCGGTCCATGCTGTTTGACTGACCGACTAGTTGATGAACTAGTCGGTCAGTGATTGTTCTTTGACCGACTAATTCTCACAGATTTCTATCCGTTGGAGAATGACCTAAGTTGTTTTTATGGGACCCTATAAATACGAACCTAGGTCATTTCTATCTAGGTGAGAGCTTCCATTCAGAGATTCATTGAGATCAAAAGAGATAGCTATTCTCACTCAAATCAAAAGCTCTCTTCCTCACAAGAAACCCATTCTCTCTCATTTCTAGATCTAGAATCCATCTAGAGAGAAGCTTGTTCTTGGTGAGCTCTTCAAGCTATTGCTTGATCCAAGTCTCCAAATCATCCCTAGGCACCGATTGCTGGTCATTTCCTTGGTGCTAGGTCTTGGTGACTTCATCTTCCTCAAATCCTCCATTTCACCTATTGGGTAAGAAAAACTCAAGGTATAGGATTTTGTGGTAAGTTTGATTATTTCAATATAACTCATTTATATTGCTTGTCGATTCTCTCGGTTGTGAGAGAAGGTTGTGATCCTGGGTTGTGGGATTCACTATTGCCGTTGGTGTATGATTTGATCTTGTGAAGGTTTTTCACAAGATATTCATAGTGGAAATCTTGAGTTAGGGTTTCTAACTCAAGTATCCGGAGGGGATCCGGGTGGTTGGGACGTAGGATCACCGGGAACAAGTCGGGGAGACTTGGGTGGATCCGAACCCATTAACATCATTTGTTTGCATTGTTAATTTTGTTGTTGTCATTCAATTTAAGCTTCCGCAAATTGATTTGGTAGTTGTTTGCAATTTAATTTGGAATTATACTCCTTATTATTTTAAAGTACTATTCACCCCCCCTCTAGTACTTGTGCAGTAGCTGGTAGGGCATTACATGTATATGGACCCATATGATGTAATGTAACTTCAGTGTTGATGTATTTACTTTTCAGTACTGCGTTTTTATTTCTGTTGGAGCACTTTTCTTTCTCTGTGTACTATTCCAGTGTTATTGCAGTGGCCTGCTAATTTATTTCATAATCAACCACAAAAAATGCCTATTAGTATTTAGATAAGAGGGCTCGAAGCCTAAGTCTGAATACTACGGCGACCTCGTCAGCTACGCCCCCGTACTTGGGTGAGCGAGGCATGACAGGTTTTTGTGGTGGCCCATGCAGGTCAGCTCACACTGCGATACACGTAAGAGTAGTACAAGTAAGCTCCAACATTATGATTCGCAATTTTGGTACTGAATGTTGTTTCCATGTTCATTCTTGCAGAATGGATCCGGGGAATGGATCGTTCGAGAACAGGACCCCTGCTTCTGATGCTGCTTCTTCTGAGGCTTCCCTGATGGGGAAGATTCTGATAGGAATTCTGGAGCATATGCAGCAGATGGAGGATCGAGTGGCTAGTGGTGCGCCATCGAAGCCAGTGGGTATCAGGCAGTTTAGAGCTTTGCACCCGAGATCCTTTTCGGGAAAGGAGAGTTCTCTGGAGGTGTACGAGTGGATCAGGCATTCTGAGGATGATCTGGAGGCTATTGGATATCCGAGGGATAAGTGGGTGGATGACGCGAAGAGACAGCTGACACATCAGGCACGAGATTGGTGGGATGCTCAGGAGTTACATTTGACCAAGCCGATCTCGTGGGAAAAGTTCAGAGAGTTGTTTGAGGCTCAGTATCTGCCAGAGACGAAGAAGGATGAGCTGCGGTTGAGGTTTGAGCACCTGACTCAGGGTGGACGGAGCATAGATGCTTATGATGCAGAGTTCTCACTATTGAGCAAGTTTGCTCCGGAGTTGGTGCAGTCAGAGGCCACCAGAGCTAGGCGATTCAGGATGGGGCTGGACCCCGAGTTCAGAGCAGCGATGTCGACTCAGGTGTTGCTTACTTACAGTGCCGTGCTGGAGGCGGCCAGGATGCATGAGACGCACCTGAAGAGTGTGGGTAGGGGTCCAGCAGCATCTGAGAGGCGCTCTGTGGGTCAGCAGAGGAGTTTCCCGAGGCCCACCCAGACCACTTAGTTTAGGAGGCCTGGAGCTCCACCAGCACCACAGCGACATCAGTCTTGTGCATTTTGTGGGAAGACTGGACATGAGCAGCGGGATTGCAGGTTTAGGCATGGGTGATGCTTTACCTGTGGTCAGTTTGGACACATCAGTAGGCAGTGTCCTCAGCAGGGGCAGACTTCAGGTCCTGGGGCACCAGTGGCAGTCTGGCCTGTGCAGCAGCAGCAGAGGACCCTTCCGCCGGCTCCACAGAGGCTTCCACTGCCAGCACCACCAGCGCCTGGTGCAGTGACACAGAGAGGACCACCTAGGCCTCTGCAGCAGCAGCAACAGCAGACCCCTAGGAGAGCGGCACCAAGGCATCAGGCTTTCACTATGACGGCTGTCGAGGCAGAGGACACCGGTCGTGTTATCACTGGTACCTATTTCTTTTCTGAGTTGAATGCTTTGTTATTTTCAGTATGTTATGTTTGTGGTTGTGATTAGGATGCTTAGATTCTTATGTTAGTTTATGTTTATTCTCTTAGGTTTTGTTAGAGTTGCTTCTTTCCCTGCCTTGTCACTTTTCGATTCGGGAGCATCTCATTGCTTCATGTCTCAGCAATTTGTGACTAGGAATTCATTAGTAGTAGACTCCTTTGCTTCTAGTTGGAACATCCATACAGGGAATGGAGTGATCCGTAGTTCTTCGGGATACCGACAGTGTCCTGTTGAGATTTGTGGACGTAGGCTGTATGTAGATTTCTTAGTGATGGAGATACCTCATTTTGAAGCAGTATTTGGGATGGACTGGTTAGGGATGTTCTATTCCACTATAGATTGTAGGCTCAGGAAGATAGTGTTTCGGATTCCGGATCATCCAGAGTTCGAGTTTCTTAGTGGTAGTAGTTCCCTTGGACCATTGAAGTTTAAGGCCAGCCCAGTAGAAGTGATGATGGAGATGGATGCTGAACCTTTATTGCCGAGGGTAGTCCGGGATTTTCCTGATGTCTTTCCAGATGATATCTATGGACTCCCTCCGGATAGATCATTAGAGTTCACCATCGATCTGATTCCAGGTACTCAACCGATTGCAAAGGCTCCATACCGTTTGGCTCCTCCAGAATTAGCTGAGCTTCGTAGTCAGTTGAAGGATTTGTCAGAGCGTGGTTTGATTCAGCCAAGTGTTTCGCCATGAGGTGCGCCAGTACTTTTGGTGAACAAGAAGGATGGATCTCGAAGGATGTGTATCGATTACCGGGAGTTGAATAAAGTCACTGTGAAGAACAAGTATCCTCTCCCCAGGATTGATGACATCTTTGATCAGTTGGGTGGATCCTGTGTGTATTCAAAGCTGGATTTGAGAAGCAGATATCATCAGGTGAAGGTCAGAGGATCAGATGTTCCGAAGACTGCATTTAGAACCCGATATGGTCATTATGAGTTCTTAGTGATGCCCTTCGGTGTTACTAATGCACCAGCCACATTCATGAGGTTGATGAACCAAGTCATCTATGAGTATCTGGATAAGTTTGTGGTCGTCTTCATAGATGATATCTTGGTGTACTCGAGATCCGAGGAAGATCATGCTGGGTATCTGAGGATAGTCCTGGAGACTCTGAGGCAGCACCAGTTATATGCTAAGTATAGCAAGTGTCAGTTTTGGCTGACCAAGGTTGCTTTTCTGGGACATGTTGTATCTGGAGATGGGATAGCTGTAGATCCGGAGAAGGTTGCTACAGTAGAGAAGTGGCGAGTTCCTAAGTCAGTAACAGAAATCAGAAGTTTCTTGGGATTGGCTGGATACTACAGGAAGTTTATCAAGGATTTTTCTAAGATCGCTGCACCGATGACTCATTTAACCAAGAAGAATGTTGCTTACAATTGGTCAGAGGAAAGTCAGCGAGCATTTGATGAACTGAAGCATAGATTAATCACTGCACCTGTCCTAACGATTCCAGACCGTTCGGGTGGATATGATATTTACTGTGACGCGTCAGGCAGAGGATTGGGATGTGTTCTTCATCAGCATGGTAGGGTGGTAGCTTATGCTTCTAGATTGTTAAAGACCCATGGGAGGAACTATCCTACGTTTGACTTGGAGTTAGCAGCAGTGGTGTTTGCATTGAAGTTGTGGAGGCATTTTCTTCTGGGTGAACGTGTAAAGATATACACAGATCACAAGAGTTTAAAGTACGTGTTCACTCAGAAAGAGCTGAATATGAGGCAGCGGAGATGGCTCGAGTTGATGGCTGATTATGATGTCGAGCTCCAATATCACCCTGGGAAAGTCAATGTAGTACCTGATGCTCTTAGTCGCATGCCGACAGTGATGATGTTGACAGCTCAGAGAGAACTTCGGGGTAATATTCGACAGTTGGAGATTGAAGTTGTCTTATCGGGTTTCCCAGTGATGATGAAGAACTTGCAGGTTCAATCTGATTTGGTTGAAAGGATTAAGGCAGCTCAGTCTGGAGAAGCGAAGTTGAAGAAGATTCGCGAGCAGACAGAAGCTAGACTTCGTAATGATTTCTGTGTTCATGAAGATGGATCCCTGCGTTTTGGGCACAGGATCTGTGTGCCATCAGGTGACATTCGGGATGAACTGTTGAAAGAAGCTCATAGATCACCTTATTCTATCCATCCTGGAGGCACCAAAATGTATCGTGATCTGCGACAACATTTTTGGTGGCACGGCATGAAGCGTAGTGTGGCTAGAAGTGTAGCTTCATGTATGACTTGTCAGCAAGTCAAGGCCGAGCATCAGAGAACGGCAGGACTTCTGCAACCTCTTCCAATTCCAGAGTGGAAGTGGCAGCATGTGACGATGGATTTTGTAACTGGCTTACCTCGTACTTCTCGAGGACATGATGCTATTTGGGTAATCGTTGACCGATTAACCAAATCAGCTCACTTCATACCTTTTCAAGTCGGCCAGTCGACAGACCATCTTGCTAAGAGATACATGGAGGAAATCGTGAGGCTTCACGGAGTACCTGTAAGCATAGTCTCCGACCGTGACACAAGATTTACGTCACATTTTTGGAGAAGTCTGCAGGCTAGCTTGGGAACTCAACTGAATTTCAGCACTGCATACCATCCACAGACAGACGGTCAGTCGGAGAGGACAATTCAGATTCTAGAAGATATGCTGAGGGCGTGCATGCTGGATTTCAAAGGTTCCTGGGATGAACATCTACATCTGGTAGAGTTCGCCTACAATAACAGTTATCAAACCAGTATAGGCATGGCACCATTTGCAGCCTTGTATGGAAGAAAGTGCCGATCTCCTCTCAGTTGGGATGATGTTGGAGATCGTGAATTGTTGGGCCCTGATATGATTGCTGAAACCATAGATATTGTGAGAGTTGTCAGAGACAATCTTCGCATAGCTCAGGACCGTTACAAGCACTGAGCAGATGCAAAGAGACGACATTTGGAATTTCAACCAGGAGAGTTGGTATTTTTGAAGATCTCGCCGACACGAGGGCTAATTCGATTTGGAAGACGTAGGAAGCTGAGCCCAAGATATATTGGACCTTTTGAAGTTCTGGCTCGTGTTGGAGAAGTGGCTTACAGAGTTGCCTTGCCAGCATCTCTTGAGGGAGTGCATAATGTATTTCATATATCGCAACTCAGGAGATGTGTTGGAAATCCGGATCATGTCGTCGACTTCTCTGAGATCGAAGTGCGACCAGACTTGACTTATGATCAGCAGCCTGCAGCCATTCTAGACCGGAGGCAGAAGATGCTTAGAAAGAAGTCGATCAATCTAGTGAGGGTTATGTGGCACCGAGAGTCACCAGGAGAGTCTACCTGGGAACTTGAGGATGAGATGAAAGAGAAATACCCTCACTTGTTTGTCTGATGTAATTTTGTTTTTGTATATGATATGATGTATAGAAAGTTTTTCTCTCTTAATTTGAAATTCCGAGGACGGAATTTATTTTAAGGGGGGTAGGATGTAATGACCCTAATTTTCGTATACGCGTATTTGTATGTATTTTTGATATAGATACGTCCGTATATTTTTGGGAAGTATGCCCATATTTTTTCTTTAATTATTTTGGTGGAGGAATTATTTTTAAATAGATTTTAACCCATTATTAATATTAGGAAATGAAGGTATTAGAATGGAATACCATGTATTTAAGGAATATGGTGTATTTTGCCATGTATTCATATTTTCCTAATAATTCTAATTTCTAATTTTGTAGTCATGACAACACACATGGCTATGTGTCATGAGATTAACTTAAGCTAGGACACTTGGCCTAATCTTGACCAAGATGTGTGGTGGAGAGTAATTTAGGGAATGCAAGTTACTAGGCAAGAAAACAAAAAACCCAAAAATGAAAGAAAATCCCATTTTTTCTCTCGTCCACTCTCTCCCTCATTCCCCCTTGCACCAGGCCGAAATTTGTATGCCCCCTTTTCTTTCTTTTTGCTTCATCTTCATACATCAAACACCATCCCTAATAATCCCTCTTCCATTACTAAGAACCCACAAAAATTTCCCTTCTCATTTCCACACCAAGAACTAGCCAAAATAGCCTAAAAATCCTACTTTTTGGGGGATCAAATTGGAGCTTTGAAGAAGGAGGCTCAAGTGTCATCAAGGATTAAGAAGGGCACAAGATTGGATTTGGAGGACTTTTTACAAGGTAGGAATTACCTATCACTCTTAGTAGGATTCATTTAGGATTTGGGTGCTAATTTTAGTTTGAGAATTATATGGAAAATGTTTAATTTCAACATTGTAGATCAAATTGGTAGCATGATTAGTTTGAAGTATGAGATGCTATATATATTAATGTGCCATGTAGTAGGATTAGTTGGTGTGTCTCATTGGAAAAGTTAGTAGTTTGCTAAATAATCATACTAGCATGACATGTTCTATCTTTAGTTGCTAAATGTTCTTCTTGTAAATTTGGAACATGTTAATGGTTAGTAATGTTGTAAAATATCAAGCTAGAATAGTCATGTTAATTAGGGCATTCAATACGTTAGCTTACTAAAAATGTTGCTAGTTTGATCATATGCTAGTTCCTTTTAACATGAAGTTGCAAGTTATGTGGTTGTGTTTGTGTGAGAAATATATTTAATGTTATCCTTTTTGTAAGATTGAAATTAGGTTAAGGAATTGCAATTAACATAAATTTATTCAGTTGCTAGTGTAATGATGTTAAATGGGGCATTGAGCATGTTAGAACTAGATTTTGTAAGAAACTAGTTGCTGGAATTTTTGTTACAGCAGAACAGCAACTTGTAAAATTCGTAGAAAATATCAGAAAATTCAGAAAAAAAAATTAAGGACACTACGAAAAACTAGAGAAAATTTCCTACAACTTTGAAGAGAGGACGAGAGCCAATTCTGACTACAATTAGGGTAACAGAGCCATTCTTTCTGGACTGTCGGTTTTGACAGAATTGTGTTGTAATTTTGAGTAGGATTTTTCTCATAATTGTGCTCTTGCTTAAGTTAATTTTGAATATGCTAATTTGTGCTTTATTAACATGCTCTTAAGATGCATTTATGATTATGTTTAATTATGTTGTGATTCATGTGGAAAAGTTATTGAAAATGAGATTATATGTATGTTGGAACATGAGTGATATTTGAGACTACTAAATGATGCCATGATTAATGAAGTAATTATTATCAAAGAAAAACTTGTGAATGAGAATGAGAATTTGACATCGGAGTTCTCGGTCCATTCTTGAAATGGGTGAGATTCCCGATGTGGGTTTGGGGGAAACACGGATAAATGGTAGGTGTTAAGGAGCGGGCATAGTATGATTCTCACTCGCTTCGTTACTCCCGGAAGGGGGAGTTGACTAGAGTTGGAGAGGCCGCCGATGCGCTCGTGACGCATCTGGACGGTAATTGATGGTTTTCTCCGTTTGTCCGACAGAAAAACCGAGATGATTCTCACTCCGCTACCTTGTCCAATCGGGTACGGAGTTACGAGAGGCCCCTCTAGTGCTCGTGTCGCTGGAGTGGTACCACTTTTCACCCACCCTGGGTGAAGTCCGCTCTCTTAGCAGCCTATGGTTTATCCGGGTTCCAAATACAGAATAACAATTTAATTTATTTAACTTAATCGTTTATTACTTCAGTCTTGTTCACTGTTGTTTACTTTCAGCACTTGTACTCTGTTTTTAATTTTCTGCGTAATATATAATGATGTGATACCTGTAGTTAGGTAGTTAGTAGGGAGACCAGTTCAAAACTGGGTTCTACTATGGTGATTAGGAGTTCCTACAGGGTCACGCGTTGACGTGTCCCATCCCGTGGTTTACAGGTGCGAGTCCCGAGCAGTCTTCAGGTGTTACAGAGCCGGAGGTCGGTGCCAGTGCTACCGAGGTAGAGCCTTCAGGAGACTATGTACAGTTAGATTTTCCGGGGTTAGACTAGTGGGTGCGTTGTACTCGGTGTGTACCTTTGTACTTTTGGGCTGGGGTTTCTTTTTGTTGTACCGCTTTTTGTACCCCTGTTGTATAGATGATGCATGTATGTATGTATATGGACCCACGTGATGTAATGTAACTTCAGCGTTGATGTATTTACTTTTCAGTACTGCGTTTTTATTTCTGTTGGAGCACTTTTCTTTCTCTGTGTACTATTCCAGTGTTATTGCAGTGGCCTGCTAATTTATTTCATAATCAACCACAAAAAAATGCCTAGTAGTATTTAGATAAGAGGGCTCAAAGCTTGAGTCTGAATACTACGGCGACCTCGTCAGCTACGCCCCCGTACTTGGGTGAGCGGGGCGTGACACTAAGGAATTTAAGGTTAGGGGGATAACTTTTCCACAATTCATAAGGTGTTTTGTCTAGTTTCTTATGGGGTACTCTGTTAAGGATATGGCCAGGAGAGAGAATGGCTTCCCCCATATGTCATCAGAAAATCCTGAACTTGAGAGCATGACATTCATCATTTCTAAGTTATTTAATTTCTTAATTGAAGAAAAATTGACATGCCTTAGTCGGCAATGCTATAAGTCTAAAGACTCAGCAATATAAGCAACAACGGATTTATTCATTGAATCAGAAACTACAATCAGAATGAAGAGTCCATCACTCAGATAGCGCTTCCCAAAAAAGTCCCCACTGCGAGAAATAACAACCTTGTCAGCCTCAAAGACAAGTTTTAGACCTGCTTTATTTAGTAAGGCACCAGACACGAGGTTGCGACACAGAGGGGAGATATAAAGGACGTTGATGAGGAAAAGAGTCTTTCATGATGTTAGTTTCAGTATGATAGTACCTTTACCAGCAAATCGGGCAGCAGCGGAATTCTCCATGAAGACGCATTCTGTATCTGCAGCATCCTTGAAGTCGTGGAACGGATCCTTGTTTGCACAGAGATGTCTTGTAGCGCCAGTGTCTAGTATCCAATCAACGTTATTGGCCACCATGTTAGCTTCAACGATGACAGCAGCAATGACTTCATTTTTTTAGCAAGGTTTCCTTGAGCAGCAGGTCCACCTTGTTTTTGGGGCGGTTTTTGGGTTCCCTGGCGTTGAAAGCATTGGTAGGCCTTATGGCCAGGTTTCCTGCACAAATAGCAGACAACGTTTGGCTTCTGGACATTGATGTCTGCTTTGGTGAAGTGACTTGACTTCATATTCTGTCCTTGTTTAAAGGGCTTCTTCCCTTTGTTGTTGAACCTGGTTTTGTTGGAGGGGCCAGTAGATTCAACGATGTTAGCTTTGACAGAATTGACAGGAGAAGAGTCAGGCTTATTTTTTAGGCGATTAGCCTCTTTAGTTTGCATATGACTGATGAGCTCTTGGAGGGATAGATCTTTCTTCTTGTGTTTGAGATGGTTCCTGTACTCAGCCCAGGAAGGTGGGAACCGCTCCAACAGCATGTTCGCTTGAAAGATCTTGCACATCTTCATGCCTTTGTTGAGAACATCTGCGCAAAGGTTCTCGTAGTTGTGAACTTGTTCCATGATGGGCTGCTCATCGAGCATTTGGAAGTGGAGCCACTTACCAACGACATACTTCTTCTTTTCTGCATCATCAGATCCATACTTCTTTTCTAGGAAATCCCAGATAAGTTTAGCAGACTTATGAATCATGTATAAATCAAATAAGGAATCCTTCATATGATGAAGGAGGTGACAATGAACAGTTTTGTTGTCTTTATCATATTTCTTAATTTCTGCAGAAGCAGAAGTGATGGCAGGATGAATAACAACGGTAGCTTCACCATCAACGGAAGTTGGTGGTGTGCCGGAAGGAGGAGGAAGAGTGGGACAGTCATTGAAAAGGAAGTAGTCAATTTCAAGTTGTTCAAAAAACATCAAGAGTTTTTGGGACCACCGTTTGTAGTTTGTACCATCGAGGGGTGCCAATTTGGACAAATCGAGGAACGATTTGGTAGGAGTATGTAACGACCCGGTTCCCGGGCCCGTTACTTTTTGGTATTTGCGCAGGTCCTGCAGTTAACCAGTGAAAACAAAATAGCCATGATGCAGATATGTACAAAAATACCCAAATAGTGTCCAATTATTACATCCATACTGTACAGAGATGTTCCAACAGACGTACATGAAGAAAAGAAAATACAACTGAAAACAACTCTGAAAGCTGCGGACTCATGGTCAAATTCTGGCGCTATTAACTCTAGAGCATCTGCCTCCATATGTAAGTCGTCTGCGGTGCCACAGAGATGGAACCGTAGGTAAGTCACAACAATTCTAACAATAGAAATAAAGTGGTGCAAAAGTATGGAACAGACTATAGTAAACAAAAGATGGTCATACTGGTGCAAAAAATAAGGTAAGAACAGACAGGTATGTAAGAGCGATAAGTAAGGTACTGGTGGCTGTACGTAAAGGAGACTGTGTAAGTGTAAGAGTGATAACTATGACATGACATATGGTAGCAATAATATTTTGACCAATGGAATGTCAATAGTAAGACAACCAAGTTAACAATGTTTTGACCAATCTGTAATGGGATGACAATAGATAGACATAGTAATACTTAAGAAAAGATGAGCGTCACTTGACTATCTAATAGTGTAGGATGGCCTAATAATAAGAAGTCTACCTTAACTTCCAAATCAGCCAGTCAGTCAGGGCTTGAAGGCACATGTCACTTCAAAGACCACAGGAACAAGTCCATTGGTTGACCAACCCCCTTCCCATTCCTTCCTAGACACTGATTCAGTCGTAATTCAAGACCGCTCATTAGTAAACCGTTCTATTACATTCGAGTAGTCTCGACTTAGTCTGTAGAATAGTAGTAGTCGTGACTGAAGCAATGGTCTCAATCAATTATCAATTAGTGCAACATTAATCAAACTAGTGCATCAGTCTTAAATACCGTAAGGGCCCAATAGTGTGCTCCGTAAATGTCTGAGAGCCCAATAGTGTTCTCAGTAAATGTGCTCCGTAAATACCCTAAGGCCCAATAGTGTGTTCCGACAATACCAACAACCATGAGCACAATACAGCAATCAAACTAGTGCATCAGCCTTGGCTCGAGTGTACGATATGCAACCAGAAGTGCACCCATCCCACGGAGCAACTCGTGAATATCTACCTACCATTCCTGATATCTACCTACCATCCCCTTCAGGGTGATGGTACAGCTTAACTAATAAGGGTGGACCCAGTCACTCCCGCACACTTCGTAGCTCAAGACTACCCCATAACCCGTGTATTATCATATTTCACATTTATAACCGTATCAGTATTCGTGTCCGTATCCATATCTGTATCTGTATCCGTATGGCCTCATAGGCCCATCATTTCGTACTTCCAATAATGTGTACAACAATACATCCCTCAATGAGTACAACAAATACATGTGGTATTTACTTGCTGAAAAGTCAAGGCAGAAGCCTCAACAGAGAATATCAGTCCTGAGCAATGCTTTGAAGTCCAACAACTATGATATCCAATTCCATAAAAGTTTATTATCTCAATTTAGTCATGAGCAATTCTTTTGAAGTCCAACAACTATGATATCAAATTCCATAAAAGTGCACTATCCCAATTTAGTCCTGAGCAATGCTTTGAAGTCCAACAATAAAAGTGCACTATCTCAATTTAATCCTTTGGTCATTCCACTATTGATTAGTCCTATGGTTAATTAGGTCTCTAATCATTGGTTCAAGTCAATAGTTGTTCTGAGACTAGATGTCATGTCCTAAGTTCGTACAAGTACACTATCCAGATTTCTAATGATAGAATTAGAGTGACTTACTCTTTTAGAGATTGCCGTGGTAAGACGAGGTTGGAGCAATAGCTTATAAAGGTGCTGGTGCACGAGAATTGGTACCTGCAAATACAAGAAATCGTTGGTTACATGCTACTCTATTTTCCATCTATTTTATTTAGTCGTTTCGACTTTATAATCGATTGAAACGTTGTCAAAAAGTGTTTTAAATTTTTCTATAGCCTAGATATAAGGAAAATAATTTTACTGCAAGAGGAAATATTTTTCGGAAGCTCATAGTAATTTTTATAATTTTTAAAAGCTCAAATTAGATTTAAAAACTAATTTTTAATTAAGTACGTAATTATTCAATAATTTCTTCTGGATGCAATCTGCATCGGAAAGTTGCGAATGAACTGTCAAAATGACCGTATCGGAGAGTACTTTAACATATATTTTTCTCACATATTAGTGTACGTGAAAATATCAAGTTACGGATTTTTGAATGAAAATAACATATTTATCTTTTGGGCTTAAAAATTAATTCCGGAAAATCTAAGCGTCCGATTGAGACGAAACTAGTGCCATTGGGTCCAGAATGTCATTTCTGATTTTCTAGGGCTATCCGCATATTTTTCTGGTCTCTATATTATTTATAATTAATTTTAAACTATTAAGTCCATTATATACTTAATATATATATGTTTTTTTGTAAATACGTATACGTTTTGGTATACGTTTTCTACGCTCTCACCTTCGACACACGCGAGGGCAGCATCGTTCGACGTCGGGGAGCGGCGCTGCAGTCACGGTAGGGGTGGTGCTCTCGGGGGCTGGCTGTGGCGGCGGAGCAGCAGCGTGGGCGGCGACGCTGGGGAGCGGACGACGGCGGTAACTGGCAGCGGAGGCTGGCACTTCGAAGCGACGGGCTGCTGCGGGCGTTGGGGGGCTCGGAGAGGATGTGCGGGCGACGGGCACAGCGTGCGGTGAGCTTCGGGAGGCCATCGGCGAGGGAGGAGGCGGAGGAAGGCGGAGCAGATGGGTTTGACGCAAGGAGCTTCGCCGGAGCTTGACGATGGCGGTGTCGACGTGAAGCGTAGGTCGGGCGATTGACTTCGACGGCGGGCGGAAGGCCTAGCGACGGCGTCGGCGGCGTCACGAGGAAGCAGCGGAGGCGTGCGGAGCGGGGGTCAGTGTCGCTCGGAGGTGCTCCAGTGGAGGAGCTGCTGCTAGCGGCGGGCTTCTCGGTGGCGTGCTGTCGGGGGTGTTTCGAAGGCGGAGGTGGAGGAGCGGAGCTGTGGTCGTGGCAGCGGTGCTCCGGTGGGCTCTTGCAGGCAGACGAAGGAGACGGGGGCTTGAAGATGGCCACGACGGTGGGGTGTGCAGGGTGTTCGTCGGAGCACGGCGAGGCTCGTTCGGAGTGGGGGTGATGGCATTAACAGTGAGAGAGGGACTGTGTGCATGGGGAAGAGAACGAAGGGGAGAGAGATTGTACGAGAGGGTTTTTAATTAATAATCTTAATTACTAACCTAGGGATTAAATGGGGTATTTATAGGGGAATTGGGTTCATGAACCCATACTTAGCATTAAATGAAAACTTTAGTTAGTCAAATAATATTAATTAGGGTAGGTTAGCTTTAGGACTAAGTTTAGACGTTGTCCCCCATGTGTTAGTCATGTTAGGTTAATCTAATATTTAATTGGGTTAAGGTAGTTAGTAATTTAGCTAGGGTAATTAGTGGCAGTAAAAATTGTAACGAAATTACGATTTTGCCCCTACTAGTAAATGTGTCCGAAAAATTACGAAAACATACCCACGGATTCGTATCGTCGCGAGGATCGTGAATACGAAGTCCGTTTCAGGGTTTGAGCTATGGAAATACTAGTTTTTGGCCAAAACGTTTAGAAAGCGGGTTCACGGGTTCACTACTGATTTGACTTCAGAAAATTACGAAATTAATGTGGAAAGCCCTAAATGATTATTGAATGTTACTGTAAAAGTTTGAAAACGTTTTGAAGCTGTTTGATTAGAAAATAAATTCATAAAGCCAAAACGGTAATAATTGAAAATGAATTTTATCAGAAATGTTTTGAGTATTTGATGAAATCCGATCTTACTAAAATACTCCATAACTAGGCTGGTACTTCGAAATATTTTTATAAGAAATTTTTGAAATCAGTAAAACTCCTGACAAACCATTATAAAATAGTTTAAAAATTGAAAAATTGGTCAAATTCGTAAATAGTTTGTCTTGATGAAAACATGCCGTTACATCCTACCCTCCTTAAAATAATTCCGTCCTCGGAATTTAAAAATCTTTTTGAAACAAATAATTGATGTTATGAAGAAGCTCAAGCAAATAAATGATAGAAAAGATAGTAATCTAGTAAAATAGGTTGTAAATAACATGAAATATAATGTGATATCACAACATCAAGAAAACAAGAGATGTTATATATAAATACATACTATTGACATCACCATAGTTTCCGTAACTATTCCTGAGACCAGTATCATCATAATAGTTACTTTGGCTTTCCAAAATTAACATGAGATAATAACATCACATGAAAATGAGGGCTATTCTGATGAGAACATCTGTTCGAACTTGGAACCTGAGGTGATAAGCCAGTAGCAAGCTATTTAAACCACATAAACCGGAAGACCATAAAGTTTATTCGTGCTACTGTGGACTAACTGGATCTAGCCACAGATGTTGTTCATAATATAGAATGTAACGATTAATCCACGGGTACCAACAACATCACTTTCCATAATGCCCAACCACATGCTATCGTCCAGATCAACGCCCAAAGGTAAGTACAGGGCCAACACCCAAAATCAGTACTCACTTCTAGTATTCCTTCCATCAATCTCCATAATATCCCACAATAAGGCAAGATCCAAGCTCTCATCCAGAGCCAAGCACAAGGCCTACATCCAACTTCAACTCCCAAGGCCAAAATCATGCCAATAAGCATCGCCATCATTCCTTCCCTAGACCAATACTTGACATCCGCAACACCCAACATTACCCAACAAATAAACAACCAAAAACACACTTTTCCGCAAACCAAAAGGAGTAGTCGCAAGAGGAAGCCTAGACGGGACATCAATCTGGGTGAGACCCAGGGCAGAGAGCTCAAGAGAAGCCCAAGGATCATGGCATCCCAAGATCTCAGCCACACAGCGGCGGCGAGGGTCGTCGCCAATGCCAAAAATCCCAAAACAAATCGTCGGAGGGCCATCGGTGGTTGTCGATTTATGGTGGCTGTGACTGCTTGACGTGGCGGGTGTCACTGGAGTAGGGTGGGGTGGTGGAGCTTCGGGTGAGGTCGGAGGAGTTGAGACGAGTTGGGTCGAGTTCACTTGGGGAAGAGGCCGGGAAGAGGAGTGGAAGTCGATACGACGTAAGGGAAACTACGTGGTGGCTTGGTGAGGAAGAAGAGGGGGTCTCTTAAAGAAAAGAGGGGCACCGAAAGTCGTCGGTAGGGTAGACTAGGTTAGGCAGGATCGGGGCTCGAGGTGAGGAAGAGGACAAAAGGCAATAAAGAGGAGGAGAGATGGTAGGTGGAAAAAGATACGTCTCATGGGAAATCGGGCACAAGATGAAAGTAGGGTTTAGAATAGAAATACGATCTCAAGAAGACGTAACAACCTACACTTGCACGTCGGGTTTGGCTCGTCTCAAATCCTTTAGCATCATCCTCCAATACTTATGAGTGTCCTTCAATTTACTTCCGTTGTCGAGCTACCCTCCTTAAAATAGACGTAGCGACTTTTCAAGGTCAATCGAAAGGTCATCAAGAGTGATGGGAATCAAGGAAGTCCTAATGAAGATGTCAATAAGGACACTTCACCCGTACATCCAATACGGGTGAACACTCGAGACATCCTGTACTCGAGAGTTCTATTTGAGTATTTTATACCGTACACCCTGATCTTGCTATATTGTTCACGAGGTAGGTAGCGTGGACCTGCATGGGCCACCAAAGCTGTATCAGTTACTGTTTACTCTTAGTCGGTCTAAGAACGTTCATCGACCGACTAGATGCTAAACTAGTCGGTCAGTACTTGTTCATGGACCGACTAACTCTAGAATCCTATTTTCGTTCAGGAGTTACTGTTTGCACTTAGTCGGTCTGCGTTGGTCGACCGACCGACTAGTTGCCAAACTAGTCGGTCAGTGGTTGCTCTTTGACCGACTAACTAGTGTTAAAACCCTAATTTCTGGGCAGCCGCCAGCCCAACCTATTTAAACCCAACCCAAACGACTTCTTCTTCTCCAACACGACCCAAAACCCTAAAAACTTCCCCCTTCAGCCCCCATCTTCCTCCAAGCTCCATTTCTCCATTCCAAGCCCTAGAATCATCATCCAAACCATCCATCTACTCTATCTACCTCTCATCTTCCCCAAAATCTCACCAAAACCCATCAAAATCCCCAAATCCCCCAAAACCCTAGTTTCCCCAAACTCCTCCAATCTTTTCCAGATCTGATCCTAGGGTTCCCCGGAGTGTTTCTTCCGTCTCCTCTCGGTAAGAAATCTATCAACCGTTGTTTTCTTAACTTATTTATATTTTTATGAAACCCTAATAAAATTCGTGTTGTTTGTTGATTGTTCCCCCAAAACAGCGATTTCCCCGTAGATTGGTACCCGTGTGACGAAGTGGTCGTCATTCCCGGTGCTAGGCAAGTGAAACTTGCCACTTAGGGTTTAGGCCATGTTTTAGGCCATTTGCTTGTTGTAGGCGTAAAAGAGGCTAGGCGACGAAATGATACTCGCCTAGGCGCAAATTGGGGAACTAGCTTGACAACGAAGCTAGTTCCGGCATTTAGCATGTTGCACAATTTCCATGTCATGTTACTTTCAATTAACGGTACGCGAATATGTTCATGTCATTGCATTTCGCCTGTCACGTTTAATTTAATTAACGGTACGCAAATAAATTGTCATGACCTCGCATTCTTTAAGTGTTGCTTGATTTCGTAGCTTTGCTACGATACTTGTGTTCCTGGCTCGTGACCAGAAGCGAGCATAATGAGTTGGAAACCCCAACGCTCGAAATGTATTGAATTGTGAACTAAGAATGCGAGCTCAATGTGCGGGGCAACCCCAGGCTCACTAGCTGAGTTCCATGTGCGGGGACCCCAGGCTCCATATCGTGTGGGTATTGGGTAGTGTTTAGTGCCGATCGGTCTGAAATGCTATGCCATTCAGCGAATGGCGTAAACACCTACAAAATGTGAATGTATTGAATTGATAGTAGCTTGGCTACTCTTGTCTTGTCCCGATGATTGTTCTCTTGTACAAATTGTTTTGCCATGTTTTAATTGTGCACTCATGTTATAACTGCCATGTCATGCATACTAAACTGCTAGGTTGCTAGATGCCTCACTTTCAGTTTCCTTGCCCAAGTCTTTTTAGACTTGCTGACATGTGCCCCTTTACTCTTTTGGGTGACACATGTTAGATCCTGAGCCCGAGTACCTCGTTGAGGACGAGGTGTTTGCTGACGCCGAGCCCGAGCTTGTGTTTGACGGGGAGTACGTGGACACTGGGGACCAGTCCTAGTGTCTTCGTTGTGTTTTACTTTTGTTAGATAGTTGTTTTGTTATTCGGTGTGTAGCACCTATACTTTGTCGTTGTTGCTTTTGTTGGCCTTGTTCTGGGCCTTGGACTCTTTTCTTTTAGCCTGGTGGCTTTTTTGGATGTTGGACTTTTGTTGATGTTGGACAATTTGTGAGATGTGGAATTTTATTTCAGTCTCGCCTCGTGTTATTATTGTTATTCTGTTGTGGTTACAGGGACCTTTATATGTATTTATGGACGCTTATCGGGTTTGGGGCTTCACAGCTCCACTCTCGTGCGGACCTTTTCACGTCTCGCCTCCATTTTAGGGAAGCGGGTCGTGACAGCTATTAACTCTAGAGCATCTGCCTCCATATGTACGTCGTCTGCGGTGCCACAGAGATGGAACCGTAGGTAAGTCACAACAATTCTAGCAATAGAAATAAAGTGGTGCAAAAGTATGGAACAGACTATAGTAAACAAAAGATGGTCATACTGGTGCAAAAAGTAAGGTAAGAACAGACAGGTATGTAAGAGCGATAAGTAAGGTACTGGTGGCTGTACGTAAAGGAGACTGTGTAAGTGTAAGAGTGATAACTGTGACATGGCATATGGTAGCAATAATATTTTGACCAATGGAATGTCAATAGTAAGACAACCAAGTTAACAATGTTTTGACCAATCTGTAATGGGATGACAATAGATAGACATAGTAATACTTAAGAAAAGATGAGCGTCACTTGACTATCTAATAGTGTAGGATGGCCTAATAATAAGAAGTCTACCTTAACTTCCAAATCAGCCAGTCAGTCAGGGCTTGAAGGCACAGGTCACTTCAAAGACCGCAGGAACAAGTCCATTGGTTGACCAACCCCCTTCCCATTCCTTCCTAGACACTGATTCAGTCATAATTCAAGACCGCTCATTATTAAACCGTTCTATTACGTTCGAGTAGTCTCGACTTAGTCTGTAGAATAGTAGTAGTCGTGACTGAAGTAATGGTCTCAATCAATTATCAATTAGTGCAACATTAATCAAACTAGTGCATCAGTCTTAAATACCGTAAGGGCCCAATAGTGTGCTCCGTAAATGTCCGAGAGCCCAATAGTGTTCCCAGTAAATGTGCTCCGTAAATGCCCTAAGGCCCAATAGTGTGTTCCGACAATACCAACAACCATGAGCACAATACAGCAATCAAACTAGTGCATCAGCCTTGGCTTGAGTGTACGATATGTAACCAGAAGTGCACCCATCCCACGGAGCAACTCGTGAGATATCTACCTACCATCCCATTCAGGGTGATGGTACAGCTTAACTAATAAGGGTGGACCCAGTCACTCCCGCACACTTCGTAGCTCAAGACTACCCCATAACCAGTGTATTATCATATTTCACATTTATAACCGTATCAGTATTCGTGTCCGTATCCATATCTGTATCTGTATCCGTATGGCCTCATAGGCCCATCATTTCATACTTCCAATAATGTGTACAACAATACATCCTTCAATGAGTACAACAAATACATGTGGTATTTACTTGCTGAAAAGTCAAGGCAGAAGCCTCAACAGAGAATATCAGTCCTGAGCAATGCTTTGAAGTCCAACAACTATGATATCCAATTCCATAAAAGTTTATTATCTCAATTTAGTCATGAGCAATTCTTTTGAAGTCCAACAACTATGATATCAAATTCCATAAAAGTGCACTATCCCAATTTAGTCCTGAGCAATGCTTTGAAGTCCAACAATAAAAGTGCACTATCTCAATTTAATCCTTTGGTCATTCCACTATTGATTAGTCCTATGGTTAATTAGGTCTCTAATCATTGGTTCAAGTCAATAGTTATTCTGAGACTAGATGTCATGTCCTAAGTTCGTACAAGTACACTATCCAGATTTCTAATGATAGAATTAGAGTGACTTACTCTTTTAGAGATTGCCGTGGTAAGACGAGGTTGGAGCAATAGCTTATAAAGGTGCTGGTGCACGAGAATTGGTACTTGCAAATACAAGAAATCGTTAGTTACAGGCTACTCTATTTTCCATTTATTTTATTTGGTCGTTTCGACTTTATAATCGATTGAAACGTTGTCAAAAAGTGTTTTAAATTTTTCTATAGCCTAGATATAAGGAAAATAATTTTACTGCAAGAGGAAATATTTTTCGGAAGCTCATAGTAATTTTTATAATTTTTAAAAGCTCAAATTAGATTTAAAAACTAATTTTTAATTAAGTACGTAATTATTCAATAATTTCTTCTGGATGCAATCTGCATCGGAAAGTTGCGAATGAACTGTCAAAATGACTGTATCGGAGAGTACTTTAACATATATTTTTCTCACATATTAGTGTACGTGAAAATATCAAGTTACGGATTTTTGAATGAAAATAACATATTTATCTTTTGGGCTTAAAAATTAATTCCGGAAAATCTAAGCGTCCGATTGAGACGAAACTAGTGCCATTGGGTCCAGAATGTAATTTCTGATTTTCTAGGGCTATCTGCATATTTTTCTTGTCTCTATATTATTTATAATTAATTTTAAACTATTAAGTCCATTATATACTTAATATATATATGTTTTTTTTTGTAAATACGTATACGTTTTGGTATACATTTTCTACGCTCTCACCTTCGACACACGCGAGGGCAGCATCGTTCGACGTCGGGGAGCGGCGCTGCAGTCACGGTGGGGGTGGTGCTCTCGGGGGCTGGCTGTGGCGGCGGAGCAGCGGCGTGGGCGGCGACGCTGGGGAGCGGACGACGACGGTAACTGGCGGTGGAGGCTGGCACTTCGAAGCGACGGGCTTCTGCGGGCATTGGGGGGCTCGGAGAGGAGGTGCGGGCGACGGGCACAGCGTGCGGTGAGCTTCGGGAGGCCATCGGCAAGGGAGGAGGCGGAGGAAGGCGGAGCAGATGGGTTTGACGCAATGAGCTTCGCCGGAGCTTGACGATGGCGGTGTCGACGTGAAGCGTAGGTCGGGCGATCGACTTCGACGGCGGGCGGAAGGCCTAGCGACGGCGTCGGCGGCGTCACGAGGAAGCAGCGGAGGCGTGCGGAGCGGGGGTCAGTGTCGCTCGGAGGCGCTCCGGTGGAGGAGCTGCTGCTAGCGGCGGGCTTCTCGGTGGCGTGCTGTCGGGGGTGTTTCGAAGGCGGAGGTGGAGGAGCGGAGCTGTGGTCGTGGCAGCGGTGCTCCGGTGGGCTCTTGCAGGCAGACGAAGGAGACGGGGGCTTGAAGATGGCCACGGCGGTGGGGTGTGCAGGGTGTTCGTCGGAGCACGGCGAGGGTCGTTCGGAGCGGGGGTGATGGCATTCACAGTGAGAGAGGGACTGTGTACATGGGGAAGAGAACGAAGGGGAGAGAGATTGTACGAGAGGGTTTTTAATTAATAATCTTAATTACTAACCTAGGGATTAAATGGGGTATTTATAGGGGAATTGGGTTCATGAACCCATACTTAGCATTAAATGAAAACTTTAGTTAGTCAAATAATATTAATTAGGGTAAGTTAGCTTTAGGACTAAGTTTAGACGTTGTCCCCCCATGTGTTAGACATGTTAGGTTAATCTAATAGTTAATTGGGTTAAGGTAGTTAGTAATTTAGCTAGGGTAATTAGTGGCAGTAAAAATTGTAACGAAATTACGATTTTGCCCCTACTAGTAAATGTGTCCGAAAAATTACGAAAACATACCCACGGATTCGTATCGTCACGAGGATCGTGAATACGAAGTCCGTTTTAGGGTTTGAGCTATGGAAATACTAGTTTTTGGCCAAAACGTTTAGAAAGCGGGTTCGCGGGTTCACTACTGATTTGACTTCAGAAAATTACGAAATTAATGTGGAAAGCCCTAAATGATTATTGAATGTTACTGTAAAAGTTTGAAAACGTTTTGAAGCTGTTTGATTAGAAAATAAATTCATTAAGCCAAAACAGTAATAATTGAAAATGAATTTTATCAGAAATGTTTTGAGTATTTGATGAAATCCGATCTTACTAAAATACTCCATAACTAGGCTGGTACTTCGAAATATTTTTATAAGAAATTTTTGAAATCAGTAAAACTCCTGACAAACCATTATAAAATAGTTTAAAATTTGAAAAATTGGTCAAATTCGTAAATAGTTTGTCTTGATGAAAACATGCCGTTACAGAGTAACAGCCAGAGACAAGAAAGTAGTTGTTTTCAAATTGTTACACCTGAAAGGGAAGAGCTATGACTGCAGGAACAAAACATGGAGTTAAAAGATCCGAGAAATAAACTGCGGGAACAACGAGAAGAGAAGGTAGCAGTGGAAAAACAGAGGAAAAGGGAAAACTTATCCAGTGAAGATGAACTGCTCCGTGGCTGGGCCACTGCCTTGAAAATAACTACGGCCCGATCATGGTGGTAATCGGATGATGTCGGTTGCTATCCAAGGTTAACGCAGTCGTGTTTGAACGCGTCCACTCGTAGCCAAAAGCTTGGAGTTTGCACAGAGATCGATACATAAGAAGAATGAAAGAGGTGGTGATTTTCGTGTATATTGAAAGAGAGAAGAGACTGTTGATATATATATATATATATATCAAACGTAAAATACTATTGAGATTCAAATGGTAAGCTGATGTTAATTGCTGCATTAAACGCTGGAATTCAATAGACGTAATGAAGACAGATTTGAATTCAGACGTTTTTCTTATTCGAATTCCAAAAGACACAATAAATAACAGCTTAATAGACCGCATGAATAGGGAATGTTAATGGCTAATTTAACTCAATGAATCTGATCGGAGCCCAAAAAGGAAAGTCGTGCCATCCAAAAAAGAAAGAAGGCACGCACAACACAACACAACACAACACGGCACGACACGGCATGGCACGGCATGGCACGGCTCGGCACGGCACGGCTCGGCTCGGCTCGGCTCGGCTCGGCGTTTGTATGGTTGTTATGTGCGTTCTCGCCCGTTCACAAAAGAGTCATACCCCTTGGGGCACACCCTAAGGTAGCCACAAGTCTAAAAAGAACTCAATAAAGTCCAAAGGGAATTCCGATGTGGGACAAAAAACATTGGGAGTGAACAAATGGCTAAAAGAGCCATTAATTCCAACAATCCCCCACTTAATGGCTCAAGAAAGAGAATGGAAAGCTCCTGGGTAAAGAGTGATGAATACTTAAGTATCAATGTCTTTCGATTGAATTGATACGTAGTGAAGTGAGGCAACAACTTACTTTCTAATGAGTGAACTGCTCTTGAACTCATTAGAGTTCGGTTGACCCCCCCCCCCCCCCACACATATTGTTCCATTGAGTTTGTGCAAACTCTACGATACATAACAAGCGTTATAGGCCATGCACACACCTTGGGTCTCGTGAGTGCTCTAGAAAGACTGCCCTTGTCTTTCATAGAGGGCGGCCAAACCCTCACACCCATATAGGTGGTTCATCAAGTGCTTCTCCATCGCACCACCATAACTGGTTATGAAACCATAAAGAGCATACAACTCAACCTTTGCTCAACTCCATCAAGTGCTTCTCAATAGCACCATCAAAACTGGTTATGGACTTGTCTCAAAGTGAATCCACCAAGTGCTTCTCAATAGCACCACCAAACTTGGCAATGGATTCAAAGAACACTACCACACGCCATAGGGATGGAAATATAGTGTTTGTTAAGGATCATATGGCTTTGTAAGACCACAATGGGTATCAACCGTATAACTTTAACACATGGGCTTTAGCCCCATCCCCCTCAACGAATCAAGAACCACTTTCCTTGGCAATCCTTTGGTTAGTGGATCTGCAAGATTTTTTTCAGACCTTACATATTCCAAAGAAATTACTCCTTTTTTAGGAGTTATTTAACCACACCATGCCTGATCAGAATGTGTCTTTTCTTCCCGTTATAAACACTATTTTTAGCAACACCAATGGCTGCTTGAGAATCACAATGAAGGGAAACTGGAGCACTTTTCCCTCCCCACAAAGGCACGTCTGCTAACAAGTTCCTTAGCCATTCAGCCTCTTGCCCTGCCAACTCAAGAGCAATAAATTCAGATTCCATGGTGGAGAGTGCTATACATGTCTATTTGGAAGACTTCCAAGATGTAGCACCTCCACCCAAAGAGAATAAAATACCACTAGTTGAACTAACTTCATCGTTATCTGAAACCCAGTTTGTATCAAAAAATCATTCTAACACAGCAAGAAATTTGTTGAAATGCAAACACCAATCAACAGTCCCTTTCAGGTACTTTAATAAATGATGAAGCGCAGTCCAATGTTCATTACTTGGGTTATGAGTATACCGACTTAGCCTGCTAACAACATAGGCTATATCAGGTCGAGTACAGTTCATAAGGAACATCACACTTCCTATGATTTTAGCATATTCAGATTGAGAAATACTCTCTCCTAAATTCTTTTTCAAATGTATGCTAGTGTAACGACCACTTTTCGTTGTACGTTGTTCGTGCACGTGTTTTCGACCGTGCACATGTTTATTTTAGACTTTGTTTGTTTGTGAACACTTTGTTGTGATATGCCGTCGTGAACGTCTCCAAGAGTAGTAAATTGTGACACTAATTTGGAACGACATTTCTCGGGTCGTTTTCCCACGATTTGATCTTATTCGAAGAGACGTTGTGATTCTCACTCTTGACGGGAGACGTTTCTATTTTTAGTTTCATCGCTCGACATCGAAATCGAGATCCGTCTTCTTAGTTAGCTTTCTTTCGTCACCACGATCACCTCGATATTTATTTTATAATTTTTGGAGTACATTTGACCTACTTTATATTTTTAACAAGGTTTAAAATATTTTTAATAGCTACGTTTTAAATTATTTTCGGCCAAATAAAATTTATTTAAGTTTAAAACGTTTTAAAAAATTTTTGAGCCAAATCTTAGCCCCTATCTTGGCCGCACCCAATCCTTATGAGATTAGGAAGGAGAGATTTGAATTTTAAATTATTTTAAACTCCTAATCCCATTAGGATTAGCCCTAGACCAAGTCAACCCCTCTACACTATATAAACAACACCTAGGAAGACCTATTTTCGCAAGAAAATAACCCTAGCCGCTTCCAAAACTCAAATTCACGCTTGCGACGTTTCGTCACAATGTTGCGACGACCGTCACCCGCACTGACAGAGGAAAACAGCTCCGTTTCCCCGCACCGACCGACAGCCCCGTCCGCACCAAGCTCTGCACCGCACCGCTGCATCGACCGAGAGATTCTCTCGGTCAGACCGAGAGATCTCACCGCTCCGCACGCCGCACCGCACCGCACCAAGCCCCGCTCCTGTCGCCCGCTCCACACCGTGTCTGACCGAAGCCCCCGCCCGCACCGACCGAAGCCCGCTTCATTGCAACGTTGCAGACGTTACAGCACCCGTTCCCCCGCACCGACCGAGAGGCCGCCACGCACCGACCGAGAGCCCGACCCCCGCTCCACACCCCGCAGCTGTGCACGCCCGTTCCCCCGCACCGACCGAGCCAAGCCCCCGCATCCGACTGTGTCCGACCGAGAGCCAAACATCGCAACCCCGAACCCGTTGCACCACTTGCCACTGTGGGCCCCCCAAGTTCTCCAGAGGTATTGTGGATCCCCTATTGGTCCCTAGGACTACTGTGGGCCCCACCTAGGTGTCTCCACTTCGCGGATTGGACGTTTACGACGTTGCGATACGTCGTAGCTCGTCGTCGCACGTGCTAGCTTTGGAATCTGGATTCGTTGCTCTAGTTGCTGATCTGATTATTTGAGCGAGGAATCTATATTGGAATCTGGACTTGGGGCGCGTTCTTTTATTCCAACCCCTGGCGTCGCTACCCGACGCCAGTGTAGCTTTCGCGTCGTGTTGAGGTAACGCTTTGCACCCCTAGGACCCCCAACCCATTGCCTGTTAACCAAGACTAAAATCAATGTTTTTAAAGTATTTTAAATGTTTTAGAATTCACTAATCAAGATTTAAAAAACGGATGTAGGCCGGTGGACTTGTGCACGTAGAATATTGTGACTTGGACTCGTTGGACGGCGTTTCTCTGACGTGATACTTTCAGGCAAGTGAAACTTGCCAACTCTTATGTAGGGCCATGTTTTTAGGCCACTTCCATGTTTTTAGCATAAAAGAGACTAGACAGTGAAATGATAGCTGTCTAGACGCAACTTTAAGATCTAGCTTGCAACGAAGCTAGATCTGACACTCTACCATGTCATGCATACATTGATATCTGTCACGTTTAAATTCCTTATCTGTACGCACTTTTAACTGCCATGCATGGCATCTTACATGTCATCCAAGTTGATTGTTGCATTCGTAGCACACGCTACACTACTTGTACTTCCTTGTACGGCTAGGTGCACCCCTATGCCAACATAGTAAAACACTTCCTGGCTCGTGATCCAGAAGCGGGCCTCATGTGTTGGTCAAAAGCCAATGCCCGATACACGTGGAGGGGTAGGGATAAGCGATCACTTGAGCTTAGGAGTTGGCCCGCGCAGCCACTCTAGCCAAAAGGCGTAATCTCTGTGCACGAGGTGCTTACTTGACTTGTACTTGTCTTTGTGAATGATTCATGTAAAACTTGTCATCCATGCCATGTTTAAATGCCATGCTCGTACTTTACTTTACTTGTTGCACTCTTACTTTAACTGCCATGTCATTGCATCATGCTAGAACTGCTAGGTTGCTTTACTTTTACCTACTTTCAGTTTCCTTGCACAAGTCTCTTGTAGACTTGTTGACATGTGCCCCTTGCTCTTTTGGGTGTCACATGTTAGACCCTGAGCCAGAGACCGTAGCTAAGGACAAGGTGTTTGCTGACGCTGAGCTGGAGCCTACTTTTGACGAGGAGTTGGTGGACACCGGAGACCAGTCTTAGAGACTGATTTTAGTTGCTTTTGCTTTAGGCTGCTGTTAGTTGTCGGTGCTTGCACCATTACTTTGCTTTCGTACTTTGTACTTTTGTTGGCCATGCTGGGGCCTCTTTTTAGACTCTTTTCTTTAGCCTGGTGGCTTTTCTGCGATGTTGGAGTTTATTATTATGGATATTCTGAGATTTATCTTTTGTCTCATTTCCTTATTATTATCTTTGTTTCGTTTCGTGTTGCAAGGACCTGTAGTTTAAAGTGATTGACGCTTATCGGACTTGCAGCTTTGTAGCTTCAAGTCTGAGCGGACCTTCTCACGCTTCGCCTCCACGTTTTTGGGAAGTGGTGTGTGACAGGTTTTGTTGGTGGCCCATGCAGGTCACTTCTTGCAATTGCGAACTAACGGAACAACGATAATAACGGAATGTCCATTAAATAAATTACAACATCCAAGTCATTAAACTTTGAGTCTAATTTGTTTGTTCGTTTTCTATGTTATTAGATGGCTGGACGACGACAGACCCGATCTGGTAGTTGATTCGGGTTCAATATTACATATTTAACCCCCCATTTAGCCCTATTTTGTGCTCATGAGATGCTACATTTATCTCTAATTCATACGTATTTTCTACACATTTATTTATTAGAGAAAACACACTATTTGGGCACAAAACAGCAAATAATGAAGTATTTCTGCACTTATTATATTTTTCTTAGCACCGTCTCGATCTCACGATTCCAACGACTATTTATTTGTATTTTTCTGAGATATGTGCTAATTACTGTGAATTTTTGAATGCAGAATACCATTTAATTGAAGAAATACGGAAGAAATACGTTTAAAATACGTATATACGGTCGGCGCACGATTTTTGGCGTGCCACGTGGCGAGCATCGAGCGGACGCCCGCCTAATCATATGGATGAGATATCAGAGGCGACGCGGCTTCGTTCTAACCGCACGATTTCGATCCGACGCTCCAGATCAACCCCAAGCGGATGAAGACGTGGGCGATTCTCAGCCCTCCGATGTAGATCCAATGGCCCATATCATCGCCGCTCGAAGTGGAATCATAGGCGACGTGGCGCACTCCTGGGCGTCGGATCGCAATCTAACGGACATCGTCGCCCCCGCATTCGAGCTGCAGTCGGCGGGAACTTGTCCACGTGGCGCGATCCCCTCGAGTTTCTGCGTGATCTGACGGCCATTATACACCCCTCATTTGAATCGAAACAGCAGCGACGTGGCCTCCATCATCACCGTTGCTGCGAGATCCTACGGCCACAAGAACCCCCGCATTTTGAAATGAGAATGAACGTTAGCGGGGTTGCGTGGCGAAATGATATCCGTTCGATCATGCGATCGGACGGTGGAGAAGCAACCCAAGATGAACTCGGATGCAGATCGGAGCGGGTGTAGATCCGAACCCACAGCGTGACACGTGTCGGCTTCTCGTTCCATCCCGCATCGATCGACGGCATACAATTGCTCCGCTCGAGATGAGCGGCTCAGATGATGCGGGCGCGATTTTAGAGCGGGTTTAGACCCGTTAGCACAACCCAAACCCGCAATCTTATTATATAAGCGTATTTAGGGTTTTTTGGGCGTATTCAAGCAGATTGGGGCGTATTTTGGGCGTATTGGAGGCTCTAGAAGCCGTATTTCCCCTCTGAAAAATTCTGTAAAATTCCAGAGGCTATTTTCTTATTTCCAGAGAGTTTTGATGTATTTTCAAGGATATTTGGTGATGAATTCTTAACTTAAACTCCTTATTTAGTGCTTTTTCTACCGTATTTTGCTATAATCTTGATGTACTTGGCTATGGAACTTGTTTATTCTGAAATTATGAGTAGCTAAAACTTAATTGTGCTTGGTAGGGAGCAGTTAGGAGATATTATTCGTGTTTATTTGGTTGAAATTCCTTGTGCTAAATCGTTTAACGTCGCTAAAATTGTAATCGTTGTTCGTAAATCGACTTTGTTAGATTCCAAAAGAATTAATTAAGTTGATGATCGCCCCAAAAGGGTGAGATTTGATCTCCCCAAAAGGGAGTTTCATACCGTAGTTTTGATCTCTCCAAAAGAGAGTTTCATATCGTATTATAGCTTTAGCGACGATCTTTTTGAATATCGTGTTTGAACCCCCAAAGGGCATCTTCCGATGAATTGCTCCCAAAAGGAGAATTCATTGAGTTATATTGGATATTTTTCCCGGTGAATTGCTCTCAAAAAGAGAATTCATTGTGATATATTCATCAACCAAATTAATACGAATCGTTGATCCTAACGAACCCATACCATGCGCATACTTTTTATAGGTATTTTCATACACGATTTTCTATGTTCATATCGTTCACGTGTTCACATCACCATCACCGTCATCATTTGTGAAGTGTTTAGTTTCTCTTCGTAGGATTTCTATTTGATTTGAATTGTGGTTGCAACAGATTTCTTCCTGTGGATTCGATATCTGGACTCCCAGATTTTACTACTTGTACGGACTCTTGCACTTGAGAGAGAGAACTTTTCGGTCCCACCAAGTTTTTGGCGCCGTTGCCGGGGAGGAATGGTTTGTGACTACGGTTTATTTCATTTAGAGGACCTTCGGTGAGATCTTTCCACTTTACTGTATATAAACTTTTTTTTATTTTTATTTTATTTCAAAATGGAATTTATGAACTTCTATTGCACGAACAATCTTTATGATGCACGATATGCTAATGCACACAAACAAAGAATGGAGAAGCTCAAAATTGTTAATTTTAATCAAACTGATTGTGAAACTTTCTTTCAGGCCTGGAGGAGGTTCACAAATATCGCATCGAGCTATCCGCAGCATGGTTTCACAAATGAAGAGCTTATGGAATTCTTCCTAGAAGGACTACAACCTCAGCTGCAGGAATTATTGGGAAGAATGACGCCGACAGTGGCGTGGGAATACATGGAGTCTCTGCAAGAAAACGAAGAAACCATGGAAGAGACTTCAGAGAGCGATCCAACAGAGCCTTCGTGCCTCGATCAAGAAGAGCAAAGCGTAGACGTACCTTTGCAATCCTTGAAAGAGGAAGCTTACCAGACGATTCAGACACAGGAGGCTACATCCCATCAATTCCAAGAGAATTTCCTTGCTCGGAGTCGGCAGATTCAGAAATCCATTGAAGATCTTACTCTGATTGCCACTTGCTTAGAAGAAGGTAATTATTTTGAAACTCAATTTAAAGAAACTAATACGAGTCTATCTTCTATTGCAGGTATACCGAGCGAGGACACGAATATAAATATATACATGGCAAAAAGTGTGTGCGAAAGAGAGGATGAGCTAGCAATTTTGGATGAACGAGAGGAGGAGACAGCTAGGGACAAATCTTTCAGGGAGTAGTCGTCAACTTGCTTTAATTTCTTTCACTTATTTTGATGGCTACGTTTGGAATAATTTTATTGAAAGGAATCTTGAAATAATTTGGACTGACATAACTCATCTCTCGCAGGACATTGGCAAACAGCTTATAGAGATGCTTGGAGTCATGTTGCTGGGGTCCAAATTAGTTTTTGGAGGAAGAATAATCGCCGAGGAGCGCAAGGAGCAAATTGAACAACTTCCTCCACCATTAAAGATTCAGGATCCGCCATTTGATCACGGTGTGTTCTTTCCAGTAGTATAGTTTTTATATGCTTTCTAGGTTGCTTGCTTGAATAAACTCGAACCTCTTCCGACATTGAGGACAATGTCCATCTTTAGTTGGGGGTGTGTATGAGACCTTAGGATTTTTTTAGAAGAATAAATCACCAAATCTCATCATTTTAAAACTCTTCATATGCCTCAAATACGGATGATTACGCATTAATTGAGTTCTGAAAATTTTTATGGCTTGAGTTAATTAATTTTTCCTTCATGGAATTGCCGTTAATATGCTATTCATGAAAATTTTCAATTTCCACGATTAATATCTCGAAATAGTTTGAATTGATTCCATGCATGCTAATGTGATGAAAGAGCTTAAGTATACACGATTTTAAAGATTAGTCTTCAAGTTGAAGAGGAATTTGGCCTTGGTTACTAATGTTTATATTCATGTTGATGTGTTTTGAGTTGCTTACAAAGAAAGAAAATAAAATAAAATAAAAAAAATTTTGAATGAAAGAAAAGAAAATGAATGATGAAAAATGAATGAATATGTATGTCACTAATAAATAACTTGGTTGGCTCGAGTAGTACAGTCCGAGGGGTCCTTTTTGGCCTAATGCCCTATTATCGTCTGATTTGGGAGCCATTGACCGGAACCTCACTCATTTGATGGAGCGATCCAAGTTATACTTTTTTCTGTGAATGTTGCTTGATGCGCGTTACGCGGAACGAATAAAAGAAAAGAATGGTGAATATACTAAGCAACTTCAATACCCATGTCTTGAATGATTCTTTTTGATAGGCAAATTCCTTGGAAACAAGAAAACTAGTTTATAACGACGTGTTATACTTTCGCTTGCGCAAAACGATGCTTGCATGTTATTTATTCATACTAAAATAGAGAAAATATCATGTAATTGATTTTGTTCATGGATGTGTATATTGATGGTCAAGATCATGTTGGCATGCGTATTATTGAGCCACGCCATGAGCAATTTGAAAGAACTTATTGTTTATTACTCATCCGTATTTATCGCTATTTTTGCTAGAGACTAGCAAATCGCTAGTTGGGGGGTGTGATTCGGGTTCAATATTACATATTTAACCCCCCATTTAGCCCTATTTTGTGCTCATGAGATGCTACATTTATCTCTAATTCATACGTATTTTCTACACATTTATTTATTAGAGAAAACACACTATTTGGGCACAAAACAGCAAATAATGAAGTATTTCTGCACTTATTATATTTTTCTTAGCACCGTCTCGATCTCACGATTCCAACGACTATTTATTTGTATTTTTCTGAGATATGTGCTAATTACTGTGAATTTTTGAATGCAGAATACCATTTAATTGAAGAAATACGGAAGAAATACGTTTAAAATACGTATATACGGTCGGCGCACGATTTTTGGCGCGCCACGTGGCGAGCATCGAGCAGACGCCCGCCTAATCATACGGATGAGATATCAGAGGCGACGCGGCTTCGTTCTAACCGCACGATTTCGATCCGACGCTCCAGATCAACCCCAAGCGGACGAAGACATGGGCGATTCTCAGCCCTCCGATGTAGATCCAATGGCCCATATCATCGCCGCTCGAAGTGGAATCATAGGCGACGTGGCGCACTCCTGGGCGTCGGATCGCAATCTAACGGACATCGTCGCCCCCGCATTCGAGCTGCAGTCGGCGGGAACTTGTCCACGTGGCGCGATCCCCTCGAGTTTCTGCGTGATCCGACGGCCATTATACACCCCGCATTCGAATCGAAACAGCAGCGACGTGGCCTCCATCATCACCGTTGCTGCGAGATCCTACGGCCACAAGAACCCCCGCATTTTGAAATGAGAATGAACGTTAGCGGGGTTGCGTGGCGAAATGATATCCGTTCGATCATGCGATCGGACGGCGGAGAAGCAACCCAAGATGAACTCGGATGCAGATCGGAGCGGGTGTAGATCCGAACCCACAGCGTGACACGTGTCGGCTTCTCGTTCCATCCCGCATCGATCGACGGCATACAATTGCTCCGCTCGAGATGAGCGGCTCAGATGATGCGGGCGCGATTTTAGAGCGGGTTTAGACCCGTTAGCACAACCCAAACCCGCAATCTTATTATATAAGCGTATTTAGGGTTTTTTGGGCGTATTCAAGCAGATTGGGGCGTATTTTGGGCGTATTGGAGGCTCTAGAAGCCGTATTTCCCCTCTGAAAAATTCTGTAAAATTCCAGAGGCTATTTTCTTATTTCCAGAGAGTTTTGATGTATTTTCAAGGATATTTGGTGATGAATTCTTAACTTAAACTCCTTATTTAGTGCTTTTTCTACCGTATTTTGCTATAATCTTGATGTATTTGGCTATGTAACTTGTTTATTCTGAAATTATGAGTAGCTAAAACTTAATTGTGCTTGGTAGGGAGTAGTTAGGAGATATTATTCGTGTTTATTTGGTTGAAATTCCTTGTGCTAAATCGTTTAACGTCGCTAAAATTGTAATCGTTGTTCGTAAATCGACTTTGTTAGATTCCAAAAGAATTAATTAAGTTGATGATCGCCCCAAAAGGGTGAGATTTGATCTCCCCAAAAGGGAGTTTCATACCGTAGTTTTGATCTCTCCAAAAGAGAGTTTCATATCGTATTATAGCTTTAGCGACGATCTTTTTGAATATCGTGTTTGAACCCCCAAAAGGGCATCTTCCGATGAATTGCTCCCAAAAGGAGAATTCATTGAGTTATATTGGATATTTTTCCCGGTGAATTGCTCTCAAAAAGAGAATTCATTGTGATATATTCATCAACCAAATTAATACGAATCGTTGATCCTAACGAACCCATACCATGCGCATACTTTTTATAGGTATTTTCATACACGATTTTCTATGTTCATATCGTTCACGTGTTCACATCATCATCACCGTCATCATTTGTGAAGTGTTTAGTTTCTCTTCGTAGGATTTCTATTTGATTTGAATTGTGGTTGCAACAGATTTCTTCCCGTGGATTCGACATCTGGACTCCCAGATTTTACTACTTGTACGGACTCTTGCACTTGAGAGAGAGCACCTTTCGGAGCCCACCAGTAGTGGGCCCAATCGTGTTGAGGTACCGGATAGAGAGCCCACCAATGCTGAGATCATGAGGATGATGCATCAGATGATACAGGTGCAGCAGGGCATGCTCCAGAATACCTGATTCGGGTTCAATATTACATATTTAACCCCCCATTTAGCCTTATTTTGTGCTCATGTGATGCTACATTTTTCTCTAATTCATACGTATTTTCTACACATTTATTTATTAGAGAAAACACACTATTTGAGCACAAAAGAGCAATTAACGATGCAATTCTGCACATTTTATATTTTTCCTAGCACCGTCTCGATCTCACGATTCCAACGACTATTTATTTGTATTTTTCTGAGATCTGTGCTAATTACTGTGTATTTTTGAATGCAGAATACATATTAAAGGGGGAAATACGCAAGAAATACAGATTAAATACGAAAATACGGATCCGCACAGATCTTGGCACGCCACGCGTCATTCATCCACGCGTCCCCACTCAGATCCGACGGCTGAGCGCGCGAATCTCAAAGCAAAAAAAAAAGGCGGGCGACGTGGCAGTATAATTACCGTTGGATCTCAATCCAACGGTGCGAAAGAGCTGCTCGCGAACTCAAAACACATGCGACGTGGCGCGCATCCGTTGAGCTGCTGCCTCATCGAACGGGCCAAGCAGCGGGCGACGTGGCGTCGTTGCGCTCGTTGGATGATGATCCTACGGCTGCGATCTAACACGATGCGACCTCGGAGACGAAGCAGAGCTCGCGATCTGGGAGCTACGTGGCTTCATCAGGGCCGCTATTGCTCGATCGGACGGTCGATAACGATGAATCTCGGAAGCGAAGCGGTCGAATTAATCGAGCGACGTGGCCTCTCCGCAGCGCTTGGATGACGATCGGACGGTCCACGTTAACCCCGAAGCGGATTCGGAGATCCGAAGTGCTGGGCGTGAATTTAAAAGCACACGTGGCGTCGCGAGATTAGATCCCGCACGGATCGAACGGCCACAATTTGCCCCGCTTTAGATCTACGGCCCAGATTGATTCGGGTGCGGATTTTGTGCGGGTTTGAACCCGTTAAGCAACCCAAACCCGCAATCTTATTATATAAGCGTATTTAGGGTTTTTTGGGCGTATTCAAGCAGATTGGGGCGTATTTTGGGCGTATTGGAGGCTCTAGAAGCCGTATTCTCCCCCTGAAAAATTCTGTAAAATTCCAGAGGCTATTTTCTTATTTCCAGAGAGTTTTGATGTATTTTCAAGGATGTTTGGTGAAGAATTCTTAACTTAAACTCCTTATTTGATGCTTTTTCTTCCGTATTTTGATATAATCTTAACGTATTTTGCTATGAAACTTGTTTATTCTGATATTATGAGTAGCTAAATCTCTGTTGTGCTTGGTATGGAGTAGTTAGGGGATATTATTCGTGTTTATTTGGTTGAAATTCCATGTGCTTAATCGTTAAACGTCGCTAAAATTGTGATCGTTGTTCGTAAATCGACTATTTTAGATTCCAAAAGAATTAATTTAGTTGATGATCGCCCCAAAAGGGTGAGATTTGATCTCCCCAAAAGGGAGTTTCATACCGTAGTTTTGATCTCTCCAAAAGAGAGTTTCATATCGTATTATAGCTTTAGCGACGATCTTTTTGAATATTTTGTTTGAACCCCCAAAAGGGCATCTTCCGATGAATTGCTCCCAAAAGGAGAATTCATTGAGTTATATTGGATATTTTTCCCGGTGAATTGCTCTCAAAAAGAGAATTCATTGTGATATATTCATCGACCAAATTAATACGAATCATTGACCCTAACGAACCCATACCTTGCGCATACTCTTTATAGGTATTTTCGTACACGTATTTCTATGTTTATATTGTTCACGTGTTCACATCACCATCACCGTCACCATTGTTGAAGTGTTTAGTCTCTTTCCGATAGATTTCTATTTGATTTAAATTGTGGTTGCAACAGATTTCTTCCCGTGGATTCGACACCTGGACTCCCAGGTTTTACTACTTGTACGGACTCTTGCACTTGAGAGAGAGCACCTTTTCGGTCCCACCAAGTTTTTGGCGCCGTTGCCGGGGAGGAATGGTTTGTGACTACGGTTTATTTCATTTAGAGGACCTCCGGTGAGATCTTTCCACTTTACTGTACATAAACATTTTTTTATTATTATTATTTTAATTTTTAAAAAATGGAATATATGAACTTCTATTGCACAAACAATCTTTATGATGCACGATATGCGAATGCACACAAACATAGAATGGAAAAGCTCAAAATTGTTAATTTTAATCAAACTGACTGTGAAACTTTCTTTCAGGCCTGGAGGAGGTTCACAGACCTAATATCGAGCTATCCGCAGCATGGTTTCACAAATGAAGAGCTCATGGAGTTCTTCATAGAAGGACTACAACCTCGGCTGCAGGAATTATTGGGAAGCATGACGCCGATAGTGGCGTGGGAATACATGGAGTCTCTGCAAGAAAACGAAGAAACCGTGGAAGAGACTTCAGAGAGCGATTCAACGGAGCCTTCGTGCCTCGATCAAGAAGAGCAAAGCGTAGACGTACCTTTGCAATCCTTGAAAGAGGAAGCTTACCAGACTATTCAGACACAGGAGGCCACATCCCATCAATTCCAAGAGAATTTCCTTGCTCGGAGTCGGCAGATTCAAAATTCCATTGAAAATCTTAATTTGATTGCCGCTTGCTTAGAAGAAGGTAATGCTTTTGAAACTCGATTTCAAGAATCTAATACGAGTGCATCTTCTATTGCAGGAATACCGAGCGAGGACACGAATATAAATATCCACATGGCAGAAAGTGTGTGCAAAAGAGAGGACGAGCTAGCAATTTTGGATGAACGAGAGGAGGAGACAGCTAGGGAAAAGGGTTTTGAGATTATCGCCATGGAGTCAGAACCATGCCCTCTTCCAGTTTTGTCCCAAAATCATTTATCCCTCTCCACAATGAACGAGCATCGTACAGAGAGTAGTGCAAATCTTTCAGGGAGTAGTCGTCAACTTGCTTTAATTTCTTTCACTTATTTTGATGACTATATTTGGAATATTTTTATTGTGAAGAATCTTAAATTAATTTGGACTGACATAACTCATCTCTCGCAGGACATTGGCAAACAGCTTATAGAGATGCTTGGAGTTACGTTGCTGGGGTCCAAATTAGTCGTTGGAGGAAGAATAATCGCCGAGGAGCGCAAGGAGCAAATTGAACAACTTCCTCCACCATCAAAGATTCGGGATCCGCCATTTGATCACGGTGTGTTCTTTCCAGTAGTGTAGTTTTTAATTGCTTTCTAGGTTGCTTGCTTGAATAAACTCGTACCTCTTCCGACATTGAGGACAATGTCCATCTTTAGTTGGGGGGTGTGTATGAGACCTTACGATTTTTTTTTGAGAAGAATAAATCACCAAATCTCATCATTTTAAAACTCATTCATATGCCTCTAATGCGGATGATTATACATTACTTGTGTTCCAAAAAAGTGTTTATGGCTTGATTAATTATTTTTCCTTCATGGAATTGCCGTTAATATGCTATTCATGAAAATTTTCAATTTCCATGATTAATATCTCGAAATAGTTTGAATTGATTTCATGCATGCTAATGTGATGGAAAAAGCTTAAGTATACACGATTTTTAAGAATAGTTTTCAAGTTGAAGAGGAATTTGGCCTTTGTTATTAATGTTTATATTCATGTTGATGGGTTTTGAGTTGCTTACAAAGAAAGAAACGAAAGAAAAGAAAAAAGAATGAAAAATGAACAATGAAAAATGAATGAATATGTATGTCACTAATAAATAACTTGGTTGGCTCGAGTAGTACAGTCCGAGGGGTCCTTTTTGGCCTAATGCCCTATTATCGTCTGATTTGGGAGCCATTGACCGGAACCTCACTCATTTGATGGAGCGATCCAAGTTATACTTTTTTCTGCGAATGTTGCTTGATGCGCGTTACGCGGAACGAATAAAGGAAAAGAAATGGTGAATATACTAAGCAACTTCAATACCCATGTCTTGAATAATTCTTTTTGATAGGCCAATTCCTTGGAAACAAGAAAACTAGAATAAAACGACGTGTTATACTTTCGCTTGCGCAAAACGATGCTTGTATGATTTTTTATTCAAATTAAATTAGAGAAAATATCGTGTGATTGATTTTGTTCATGGATGTGTATATTGATGGCCAAGACCATGTTGGAATGCGTATTACCAAGCCAGGCCATAAGCAATTCGAAAGAACTTATTGTTTTATTGATCGTCCGTATTTATCGCTATTTTTGCTAGAGACTAGCAAATCGCTAGTTGGGGGGTGTGATTCGGGTTCAATATTACATATTTAACCCCCCATTTAGCCCTATTTTGTGCTCATGTGATGCTACATTGTTCTCTAATACGTACGTATTTTCTACACATTTATTTATTAGAGAAAACACACTATTTGAGCACAAAACAGTAATTAACGACGTATTTCTGCACTTTTTATATTTTTCCTAGCACCGTCTCGATCTCACGATTCCAACGACTATTTATTTGTATTTTTCTGAGATCTGTGCTAATTACTGTGAATTTTTGAATGCAGAATACCAATTTAATGGAGGAATACGCAAGGAAATACGTATATACGGTCGGGGCGCGAATATTGGCGCACACGTGGCGGATTATCGGCCGTTGGATTCGAATACAACGACCCACATCGCACAAGAAGACATAGGCGACGTGGCCAAACCCTCGCCGTTGGATCACAATCCAACGGACAGGAAAGACGCTGAGGCGCGCTTCGGAGCTAACAGCCGCGTGCTACGTGGCAAGATCCTAGGAGGCAGCCGCGCGAACCAACGGTCGAGATCGATGGAACGACGCGAAAATTCTGAGCGACGTGGCGATCGTTTGATCGCCCGATCGCGATCGAAGGGCTGAAAGAACTTCCGCTCGAATTCGGAGAGCCCAGCTTACGGGGTGACGTGGCGCAACGAGGACCGGACGATCACGAACCCAACGGCACAGATTGAAGCGGGTCCGAGTTCGAAGCGGGTAGCGGGCTTCGCACGATTTTTGAACGCCACGTGGCGCACGGTGGTCCGATCCCGCTTTGATCAACGGTCCACAATTGCCCCGATCCAGATCTACGGTCGGGATGCGTTCGGGTGCGGGTTTCAAACCCAATAAGCTTCTAAAACCCGCAATCTTATTATATAAGCGTATTTAGGGTTTTTGGGGCGTATTCAAGCAGTTTGGGGCGTATTTTGGGCGTATTGGAGGCTCTAGAAGCCGTATTCTCCCCCTGAAAAATTCTGTAAAATTCCAGAGGCTTGTTTCTAATTTCCAGAGAGTTTTGAAGACTTTTCAGAGAGATTTGGTGATATTCTCTTCAACTTTAGCTTGTATTTGGGTGTTTTAGCTTGTATTTTGCCTCTAAACTTCCGTATTTTGCTATTAAACCTATGAATTCTGATCTGAAAATTGTTTATTCTGATATTATGAGTAGCTAAATTGTTATTGTGCATGGTTTGGAGTAGTTAGGGGATATTATTCGTGTTAGTTTGGTTGAAATTCCTTATGCTAAATCGTTTAACGTCGCTAAAATTGTAATCGTTGTTCGTAAATCGACTTTTTTAGATTCCAAAAGAATTAATTAAGTCGATGATCGCCCCAAAAGGGCGAGCTTTGATCTCCCCAAAAGGGAGTTTCATACCGTAGTATTGATCTCTCCAAAAGAGAGTTTCATATCGTATTATAGCTTTAGCGACGATCTTTTTGAATATTTTGTTTGAACCCCCAAAAGGGCATCTTCCGATGAATTGCTCCCAAAAGGAGAATTCATTGAGTTATATTGGGTATTTTCCGGTGAATTGCTCCCAAAAGGAGAATTCATTGCGTTATACCTATCAACCAAATTAATACGAATCGTTGACCCTAACGAACCCATACCATGTGCAAACTTTTTATAGATATTTTCATACACGATTTTCTATGTTCACGTGTTCACATCACCATCACCGTCACCATTGTGAAGTGTTTAGTCTCTTTCCGATAGATTTCTATTTGATTTAAATTGTGGTTGCAACAGATTTCTTCCCGTGGATTCGACACCTGGACTCCCAGGTTTTACTACTTGTACGGACTCTTGCGCTTGAGAGAAGCACCTTTCGGAGCCCACCAATACCCAGAGTGCTCCTCGCTACGAGCCAGGAGCGAAGCAGTTTCGGGAGCTGGGCCCGACTTACTTTGATGGATCTGAAGGACCGTTGGCTGCCGAGGAGTGGATCAGGAATACTGAGGATAATCTGAAGCTGTCGAAGGTCAACCCGGCTGGATGGGTTGAATTGGTAAAGAAGCAGCTTAAGGATAATGCCCGCAACTGGTGGGATGCAGAGGAGGAGCTGTTGACGACGCCGATACCTTGGGCTACTTTCAAGTCTAGGTTCGATGAGGAGTACTTTTCAAAGGCGGCCAGGAGGGAGATGTTGCAGCGATTCATTGAGCTGAAGCAGGGAAATCTGACGGTGGACCAGTACCACCAGGAGTTCACTAGATTGAGTTGCTTCGCGCCGAAGATGGTAGAGGATGCTGTGGAGAAGGCACAGAGGTTTCTGCAGGGCCTTTCCCTAGACTTGCAGAGCATGATGTCTACGACGGATATGGAGTCATATCAGAAGTTGCTGGTAGCTGCTCGGAGACAGGAGCTGATTGCGAGGCAGAAGAGAGGACAGATTTCTGGAGCTGGGAAGAGGCCTATGGAGCAGGTCAGAGGAGTGGTTAGGCCTGGGTCTAGGCCTAATCAACCAGTGCAGTTCAAGAGGCCAGGTGTGCCTACTCAGAAGACTTGCTATTTCTGTGGCAAGACCGGGCATGTTAAGGAGCAGTGTAGGAAGATGTTGGGACAATGCCTGATTTGTGGAGATCCTACTCATGCTATGAAGGAGTGCCCGAAGTCTAAGCTGCCTTGGAAGGAACCAGTTGCCGCACAGCCATTGCAGCAGAGAGCACATGTACCTGCAGGTCGTGGAGCAGCCCTCGCTCCGCAGAGGCAGGCTTTTCAGCAGGCCATGCAGCCGAGGAGGCAGGCTTACCTGATGACGACAGTGGAGAGCGAGGCTGTGGATGAGGTTATCGCAGGTAACTCTCGACCTAGTTGTTTCCTTCTTTAGATAATTTTGATTGTTAGCCATGTTTGATTGCTTGCATATGATTGTTGCTAGAATAGGTTTTGATTGTTAGACTGTTTGTTAGGTGTGATTTTGGTTTGCACATTTCCCGCACGAGTCCTCTTTGACTCAGGTGCATCGATGTGCATTATTTCTCAGAGCTTCATGGAGAAGCATTCCTTGACGACTTCCCCTCTCCCCAAGAGTTGGAACATCGTTACAGGAAACGGCGTGATCTCGGTGCATCGTGGGTGCAATTCTTGCCCTTTGGTGGTTTGTGGACATAAGCTTTACGCTGATTTCATTGTCCACGACATCATCAACTATGATGCAGTGCTTGGGATGGAGTGGCTTGTGAGTTTCTATGCTATGATCGATTGTCAGAGGAAGAAGGTGGTGTTCGAGATCCATGGACATCCGGTGTTTGAGTTCAGTCGAGGTAGCAGTTCGCTTGGCCCTGTCAGATTTCGGGCCAAGCCGGTGGAGATCGTTGCTATGCAGATGGAGCAGAGTAGACCAGCTGTGGTGCGTGAATTCGACGACGTCTTCCCCGAGGAGATGTCTGGACTGCCGCCCGATCGAGCTCTCGAGTTTTCGATCGATCTTATCCCGGGAGCGCAGCCTATTTCGAAGGCGCCGTATCGTATGGCTCTGGCAGAGTTGGAGGAGTTGCGTAGACAGCTGGATGAGCTTCTACAGAAAGGTTACATTAATCCTAGCGTGTCTCCGTGGGGAGCACCGGTGTTGCTGGTAAAGAAGAAGGATGGTTCGCGTCGCATGTGTGTGGATTACCGGGAGCTGAATGCTGTGACCATCAAGAATAAATATCCCTTGCCCCGTATAGATGACATCTTTGATCAACTTGGAGGATCGAGGGTGTTCTCTAAGTTGGATCTGAGGAGTGGTTACCATCAGCTTAAGGTGAAGAAGGAGGACATCCCGAAGACAGCGTTCAGGACGAAGTATGGTCACTACGAGTTCGTGGTTATGCCTTTCGGTGTGACCAACGCACCCGTAGTTTTTATGAACCTGATAAATCTGATCTTCTATGACTTTCTAGACAAGCTTGTTGTCATCTTTATTGACGACATTCTAATCTATTCAAAGTCGGAGGAAGAGCATGCATCGCACTTGAGGACAGTGTTGGAGATTTTGAGGAAGCATCGTTTGTATGCTAAGTATTCCAAGTGCGAGTTTTGGCTGGATAGAGTTGCTTTTCTCGGGATGTGGTGTCAGGCGATGGAATTTCAGTGGATCCCGAGAAGATTATGGCTATCAAAGAGTGGCCTGTTTCGCAGTCAGCGTCTGAGATCCGGAGTTTCCTTGGGCTTGCAGGTTATTATCGACGTTTCATTAAGGACTTTTCCCGGATTGCTGAGCCGATGACCAGACTGATGCGGAAGGATGTACCATATATTTGGTCTGAGGATTGTGAGAAGGCTTTTGATATTCTGAAGGAGAGATTGACGACTGCCCCTGTTCTTGCTGTGCCTGATCGGAGTGGAGGATTCGAGATCTTTTGCGATGCTTCTGGCAAGGGTCTTGGTTGTGTGTTGCACCAGCATGTGCACGTGGTTGCGTATGCTTCTCGTCAGCTTAAGGCTCATGAGAAGAATTACCCAACACACGATTTGGAGTTGGCTGTTTTCGTGTTTATGCTGAAGATTTAGAGGCACTTCCTGCTGAGCGAGAAGGTGAAGATCTTCACTGATCATAAAAGCTTGAAGTATATCTTTACGCAGAAGGAGCTCAACATGCGATAGTGGTGGGACCGAAAAGGTGCTCTCTCTCAAGTGCAAGAGTCCGTACAAGTAGTAAAACCTGGGAGTCCAGGTGTCGAATCCACGGGAAGAAATCTGTTGCAACCACAATTTAAATCAAATAGAAATCCTACGAAAAGAAACTAAACACTTCACAATGGTGACGGTGATGGTGATGTGAACACGTGAACATAGAAAATCGTGTAAGAAAATATCTATAAAAAGTTTGCACATGGTATGGGTTCGTTAGGATCAACGATTCGTATTAATTTGGTTGATGAATATATCACAATGAATTCTCTTTTTGAGAGCAATTCACCGGGAAAAATATCCAATATAACTCAATGAATTCTCCTTTTGGGAGTAATTCATCGGAAGATGCCCTTTTGGGGGTTCAAACAAAATATTCAAAAAGATCGTCGCTAACGCTATAATACGATATGAAACTCTCTTTTGGAGAGATCAAAACTACGGTATGAAACTCCCTTTTGGGGAGATCAAATCTCACCCTTTTGGGGCGATCATCAACTAAATTAATTCTTTTGGAATCTAAAACAGTCGATTTACGAACAACGATTACAATTTTAGCGACGTTATACGGTTTAGCATATGGAATACAACCAAATAAACACGAATAATATCCCCTAACTACTCCACACCATGCACAAATAAGTTCTAGCTACTCATACTTTCAGAATAAACAAGATCCATAGCCAAATACATTGAAATTATATCAAAATACGGTAGAAAAGCATCAAATAAGGAGTTTAAGTTAAGAATTCATCACCAAATATCCTTGAAAATACATCAAAACTCTCTGGAAATAAGAAATTAGCCTCTGGAATTTTACAGAATTTTTCAGGGGGAGAATACGGCTTCTAGAGCCTCCAATACGCCCAAAATACGCCCCAATCTGCTTGAATACGCTCAAAAAACCCTAAATACGCTTAAATATAAATCATTACGGGTTTTGAAAGCTATTGGGTTCAAAACCCGCTTAAAAATCGCGCCCGAACACATCCGAACCGTCGATCCAGATCGGAGCAAATGAGGGCCGTTGATCCAAGCGGGATCGGACCACGCCTCGCCACGTGGCCTTTAATTTTCGTGCGCAAACCCGCTTCGTTTCTTCGATCCGCGCCCGCTTCGTTTGTAGCCGTTGGATTGAATATTGACGCCCACGATCGCGCCACGTCGCTCCTCTTTTGCTTCAGGCGGGAAGAACAAGCTCCGTTGGATCTTAATCCAACGCCTCAGATCACGCCACGTCGCCGGAGGGAGCTGCTCTTCGATTTCGAGCGGGGAAAATATGGACCGTTCGATCGGAGCGGGGGTCGTCCGATGGATGCCGCGTGTCCCCAGCTCGAGACGAACTCAGCAGCCTCGATTTAAATTTGCGGGAGCGATTTCGTCCGTTGGATCATCGCTTTGCGGTCTAGATGAAGCCACGTAGCCTCCTTGTTCGCAGATGTGCATGTGCCGCTTCGCTCCGAGCGGCGCCGTTGGATTAAAGCGGAACGGTCTAAGATTCTTCCACGTGGCAGTAGAATTTCCGCTCTCCGCTTCGATTGTCTGGGTTGCTCCGCGCCGTTCGATCGCGATCGAATGGTCGGAACGACGCCACGTCGCCCGCGTCGAGTTCGAATTCGAATTCGCGTTACATGCGCTTCGAAATTGCACGCCGTTGGATCGTTCCATCGCACGGTCAAAAGTGTGCCACGTGTCTTCGCGGGACATGGATGTCACCCGCATCTCTCTTCGTTTTGGGCGCTTGCGAGCCGTTGGATCGCGATCCAACGGCCATAGGCATCGCCGCTTCGCTGTTTTGGGAGAAGATTACCGACCGTCGGATTGAGCGGAAACGGGTCTGATGACGCCACGTGGCAATCACTGATTGGCTGGATGCCGTATTTATCGTATTTTAAGCGTATTTCTCCATTTAATTGGTATTCTGCATTCAAAAATTCATAGTAATTAGCACAGATCTCAGAAAAATACAAATAAATAGTCGTTGGAATCGTGAGATCGAGACGAATCTAGAAAAAATATAAAATGTGAAGAATTACGTCGTTAAATGCTGTTTTGTGCTCAAATAGTGTGTTTTCTCTAATAAATAAAAGTGTAGAAAATACGTATAAATTAGGGAACAATGTAGCATCATATGAGCACAAAATAGGGATAAATGGGAGGTTAAATATGTAATATTGAACCCGAATCACACCCCCCAACTAGCGATTTGCTAGTCTCTAGCAAAAATAGCGATAAATACGGACGATCAATAAAACAATAAGTTCTTTCGAATTGCTTATGGCATGGCTCAATAATACGCATTCCAACATGGTCTTGGCCATCAATATACACATCCATGAACAAAATCAATCACATGATATTTTCTCTAATTTAGTATGAATAAATAGTATGCACGCTTCGTCTTGCGCAAGCGAAAGTATAACACGTCGTTATAAACTAGTTTTCTTATTTCCAAGGAATTGGCCAATCAAAATAATCATTCAAGACATGGGTATTGAAGTTGCTTAGTATATTCACTATTTCTTTTCTTTTATTCGTTCTGCGTAACGCGCATCAAGCAACATTCGCAGAAAAAAGTATAACTTGGATCGCTCCATCAAATGAGTGAGTTTCCGGTCAATGGCTCCCAAATCAGACGATCATAGGGCATTAGGCCAAGAAGGACCCCTCGGACTGTACTACTCGAGCCAACCAAGTTATTTATTAGTGACATACTTATTCATTCATTTTTTCATCATTCATTTTTCATTCTTTTCATTCAAAATTTTTTTCTTTTCTTTTCTTTTCTCCATCTTTTTCTTTGTAAGCAACTCAAAACCCATCAACATGAATATAAACATTAATAACAAAGGCCAAATTCCTCTTCAACTTGAAAACTATTCTTAAGAATCGTGTATACTTAAGCTTTTTCATCACATTAGCATGCATGAAATAAATTCAAACTATTTCGAGATATTAATCATGGGAATTGAAATTTTTCATGAATGTCATATTAACGGCAATTCCATGAAGGAAAAATAATCAACTCAAGCCATAAAAAATTTTCAGAACTCAATTAATGTATAATCATCCGCATTAGAGGCATATGAAGGAGTTTTAAAAAATGAGATTTGGTGATTTATTCTTCCAAAAAAAAATCCTAAGGTCTCATACACACCCCCCAACTAAAGATGGACATTGTCCTCAATGTCGAAAGAGGCACGAGTTTATTCAAGCAAGCAACCTAGAAAGCATATAAAAACTACACTACTGGAAAGAACACACCGTGATCAAATGGCGGATCCCGAATCTTTGATGGTGGAGGAAGTTGTTCAATTTGCTCTTTGCGCTCCTCAGCGATTATTCTTCCTCCAGAACCTAATTTGGACCCCAGCAACACAACTCCAAGCATCTCTATAAGCTGTTTGCCAATGTCCTGCGAGAGATGAGTTATGTCAGTCCAAATTAATTTAAGATTCTTCGCAATAAAAATATTCCAAATAGAGTCATCAAAATAAGTGAAGGAAATTAAAGCAAGTTGACGACTACTCCCTGAAAGATTTGCACTACTCTCTGTACGATGCTCGTTCATTATGGAGAGGGATAAATGATTTTGGGACAAAACTGGAGGATGGCATGGTTCTGACTCCATGGCGATAATCTCAAAACCCTTTTCCCTAGCTGTCTCCTCCTCTCGTTCATCCAAAATTGCTAGTTCGTCCTCTCTTTCGCACACACTTTTTGCCATGTATATATTTATATTCGTGTCCTCGCTCGATATACCTGCAATAGAAGATGAACTCGTATGAGATTCTTTAAATTGAGTTTCAAAAGTATTACCTTCTTCTACGCAAGTGGCCATCAAATTAAGATCTTCAATAGATTTTTGAATCTGCCGACTCCGAGCAAGGAAATTCTCTTGGAATTGATGGGATGTGGCCTCCTGTGTCTGAATAATCAAGTAAGCTTCCTCTTTTAAGGATGGCAAAGGTACGTCTACGCTTTGCTCTTCTTGATCGAGGCATGAAGGCTCCGTTGAATCGCTCTCTGAAGTCTCTTCCACGGTTTCTTCGTTTTCTTGCAGAGACTCCATGTATTCCCACGCCACTGTCGGTGTCATGTCTCCCAATAATTCCTGCAGCTGTGGTTGTAGTCCATCTAGGAAGGACGCCATAAGCTCTTCATTTGTGAACCCATGCTGCGGATAGCTCGATATAATGTCTGTGAACCTCCTCCAGGCCTGAAAGAAAGTTTCACAGTCAGTTTGATTAAAATTAACAATTTTGAGCTTCTCCATTCTATGTTTGTGTGCATTAGCATATCGTGCATCATAAAGATTGTTTGTGCAATAGAAGTTCATATATTCCATTTTGAAATAAAATAAAATAAAATAATAAAAAAAAGTTTATGTACAGTAAAGTGGAAAGATCTCACCGAAGGTCCTCTAAATGAAATAAACCGTAGTCACAAACCATTCCTCCCCGGCAACGGCGCCAAAAACTTGGTGGGACCGAAAAGGTGCTCTCTCTCAAGTGCAAGAGTCCGTACAAGTAGTAAAACCTGGGAGTCCAGGTGTCGAATCCACGGGAAGAAATCTGTTGCAACCACAATTTAAATCAAATAGAAATCCTACGAAAAGAAACTAAACACTTCACAATGGTGACGGTGATGGTGATGTGAACACGTGAACATAGAAAATCGTGTAAGAAAATATCTATAAAAAGTTTGCACATGGTATGGGTTCGTTAGGATCAACGATTCGTATTAATTTGGTTGATGAATATATCACAATGAATTCTCTTTTTGAGAGCAATTCACCGGGAAAAATATCCAATATAACTCAATGAATTCTCCTTTTGGGAGTAATTCATCGGAAGATGCCCTTTTGGGGGTTCAAACAAAATATTCAAAAAGATCGTCGCTAACGCTATAATACGATATGAAACTCTCTTTTGGAGAGATCAAAACTACGGTATGAAACTCCCTTTTGGGGAGATCAAATCTCACCCTTTTGGGGCGATCATCAACTAAATTAATTCTTTTGGAATCTAAAAAAGTCGATTTACGAACAACGATTACAATTTTAGCGACGTTATACGGTTTAGCATATGGAATACAACCAAATAAACACGAATAATATCCCCTAACTACTCCACACCATGCACAAATAAGTTCTAGCTACTCATACTTTCAGAATAAACAAGATCCATAGCCAAATACATTGAAATTATATCAAAATACGGTAGAAAAGCATCAAATAAGGAGTTTAAGTTAAGAATTCATCACCAAATATCCTTGAAAATACATCAAAACTCTCTGGAAATAAGAAATTAGCCTCTGTAATTTTACAGAATTTTTCAGGGGGAGAATACGGCTTCTAGAGCCTCCAATACGCCCAAAATACGCCCCAATCTGCTTGAATACGCTCAAAAAACCCTAAATACGCTTAAATATAAATCATTGCGGGTTTTGAAAGCTATTGGGTTCAAAACCCGCTTAAAAATCGCGCCCGAACACATCCGAACCGTCGATCCAGATCGGAGCAAATGAGGGCCGTTGATCCAAGCGGGATCGGACCACGCCTCGCCACGTGGCCTTTAATTTTCGTGCGCAAACCCGCTTCGTTTCTTCGATCCGCGCCCGCTTCGTTTGTAGCCGTTGGATTGAATATTGACGCCCACGATCGCGCCACGTCGCTCCTCTTTTGCTTCAGGCGGGAAGAACAAGCTCCGTTGGATCTTAATCCAACGCCTCAGATCACGCCACGTCGCCGGAGGGAGCTGCTCTTCGATTTCGAGCGGGGAAAATATGGACCGTTCGATCGGAGCGGGGGTCGTCCGATGGATGCCGCGTGTCCCCAGCTCGAGACGAACTCAGCAGCCTCGATTTAAATTTACGGGAGCGATTTCGTCCGTTGGATCATCGCTTTGCGGTCTAGATGAAGCCACGTAGCCTCCTTGTTCGCAGATGTGCATGTGCCGCTTCGCTCCGAGCGGCGCCGTTGGATTAAAGCGGAACAGTCTAAGATTCTTCCACGTGGCAGTAGAATTGCCGCTCTCCGCTTCGATTGTCTGGGTTGCTCCGCGCCGTTCGATCGCGATCGAATGGTCGGAACGACGCCACGTCGCCCGCGTCGAGTTCGAATTCGAATTCGCGTTACATGCGCTTCGAAATTGCACGCCGTTGGATCGTTCCATCACACGGTCAAAAGTGCGCCACGTGTCTTCGCGGGACATGGATGTCACCCGCATCTCTCTTCGTTTTGGGCGCTTGCGAGCCGTTGGATCGCGATCCAACGGCCATAGGCATCGCCGCTTCGCTGTTTTGGGAGAAGATTACCGACCGTCGGATTGAGCGGAAACGGGTCTGATGACGCCACGTGGCAATCGCTGATTGGCTGGATGCCGTATTTATCGTATTTTAAGCGTATTTCTCCATTTAATTGGTATTCTGCATTCAAAAATTCATAGTAATTAGCACAGATCTCAGAAAAATACAAATAAATAGTCGTTGGAATCGTGAGATCGAGACGAATCTAGAAAAAATATAAAATGTGAAGAATTACATCGTTAAATGCTGTTTTGTGCTCAAATAGTGTGTTTTCTCTAATAAATAAAAGTGTAGAAAATACGTATAAATTAGAGAACAATGTAGCATCATATGAGCACAAAATAGGGATAAATGGGAGGTTAAATATGTAATATTGAACCCGAATCACACCCCCCAACTAGCGATTTGCTAGTCTCTAGCAAAAATAGCGATAAATACGGACGATCAATAAAACAATAAGTTCTTTCGAATTGCTTATGGCATGGCTCAATAATACGCATTCCAACATGGTCTTGGCCATCAATATACACATCCATGAACAAAATCAATCACATGATATTTTCTCTAATTTAATATGAATAAATAGCATGCACGCTTCGTCTTGCGCAAGCGAAAGTATAACACGTCGTTATAAACTAGTTTTCTTATTTCCAAGGAATTGGCCAATCAAAATAATCATTCAAGACATGGGTATTGAAGTTGCTTAGTATATTCACTATTTCTTTTCTTTTATTCGTTCTGCGTAACGCGCATCAAGCAACATTCGCAGAAAAAAGTATAACTTGGATCGCTCCATCAAATGAGTGAGTTTCCGGTCAATGGCTCCCAAATCAGACGATCATAGGGCATTAGGCCAAGAAGGACCCCTCGGACTGTACTACTCGAGCCAACCAAGTTATTTATTAGTGACATACTTATTCATTCATTTTTTCATCATTCATTTTTCATTCTTTTCATTCAAAATTTTTTTCTTTTCTTTTCTTTTCTCCATCTTTTTCTTTGTAAGCAACTCAAAACCCATCAACATGAATATAAACATTAATAACAAAGGCCAAATTCCTCTTCAACTTGAAAACTATTCTTAAGAATCGTGTATACTTAAGCTTTTTCATCACATTAGCATGCATGAAATAAATTCAAACTATTTCGAGATATTAATCATGGGAATTGAAATTTTTCATGAATGTCATATTAACGGCAATTCCATGAAGGAAAAATAATCAACTCAAGCCATAAAAAATTTTCAGAACTCAATTAATGTATAATCATCCGCATTAGAGGCATATGAAGGAGTTTTAAAAAATGAGATTTGGTGATTTATTCTTCCAAAAAAAAAAATCCTAAGGTCTCATACACACCCCCAAACTAAAGATGGACATTGTCCTCAATGTCGAAAGAGGCACGAGTTTATTCAAGCAAGCAACCTAGAAAGCATATAAAAACTACACTACTGGAAAGAACACACCGTGATCAAATGGCGGATCCCGAATCTTTGATGGTGGAGGAAGTTGTTCAATTTGCTCTTTGCGCTCCTCAGCGATTATTCTTCCTCCAGAACCTAATTTGGACCCCAGCAACACAACTCCAAGCATCTCTATAAGCTGTTTGCCAATGTCCTGCGAGAGATGAGTTATGTCAGTCCAAATTAATTTAAGATTCTTCGCAATAAAAATATTCCAAATAGAGTCATCAAAATAAGTGAAGGAAATTAAAGCAAGTTGACGACTACTCCCTGAAAGATTTGCACTACTCTCTGTACGATGCTCGTTCATTATGGAGAGGGATAAATGATTTTGGGACAAAACTGGAGGATGGCATGGTTCTGACTCCATGGCGATAATCTCAAAACCCTTTTCCCTAGCTGTCTCCTCCTCTCGTTCATCCAAAATTGCTAGTTCGTCCTCTCTTTCGCACACACTTTTTGCCATGTATATATTTATATTCGTGTCCTCGCTCGATATACCTGCAATAGAAGATGAACTCGTATGAGATTCTTTAAATTGAGTTTCAAAAGTATTACCTTCTTCTACGCAAGTGGCCATCAAATTAAGATCTTCAATAGATTTTTGAATCTGCCGACTCCGAGCAAGGAAATTCTCTTGGAATTGATGGGATGTGGCCTCCTGTGTCTGAATAATCAAGTAAGCTTCCTCTTTCAAGGATGGCAAAGGTACGTCTACGCTTTGCTCTTCTTGATCGAGGCACGAAGGCTCCGTTGAATCGCTCTCTGAAGTCTCTTCCACGGTTTCTTCGTTTTCTTGCAGAGACTCCATGTATTCCCACGCCACTGTCGGCGTCATGTCTCCCAATAATTCCTGCAGCTGTGGTTGTAGTCCATCTAGGAAGGACGCCATAAGCTCTTCATTTGTGAACCCATGCTGCGGATAGCTCGATATAATGTCTGTGAACCTCCTCCAGGCCTGAAAGAAAGTTTCACAGTCAGTTTGATTAAAATTAACAATTTTGAGCTTCTCCATTCTATGTTTGTGTGCATTAGCATATCGTGCATCATAAAGATTGTTTGTGCAATAGAAGTTCATATATTCCATTTTGAAATAAAATAAAATAAAATAATAAAAAAAAGTTTATGTACAGTAAAGTGGAAAGATCTCACCGAAGGTCCTCTAAATGAAATAGACCGTAGTCACAAACCATTCCTCCCCGGCAACGGCGCCAAAAACTTGGTGGGACCGAAAAGGTGCTCTCTCTCAAGTGCAAGAGTCCGTACAAGTAGTAAAACCTGGGAGTCCAGGTGTCGAATCCACGGGAAGAAATCTGTTGCAACCACAATTTAAATCAAATAGAAATCCTACGAAAAGAAACTAAACACTTCACAATGGTGACGGTGATGGTGATGTGAACACGTGAACATAGAAAATCGTGTAAGAAAATATCTATAAAAAGTTTGCACATGGTATGGGTTCGTTAGGATCAACGATTCGTATTAATTTGGTTGATGAATATATCACAATGAATTCTCTTTTTGAGAGCAATTCACCGGGAAAAATATCCAATATAACTCAATGAATTCTCCTTTTGGGAGTAATTCATCGGAAGATGCCCTTTTGGGGGTTCAAACAAAATATTCAAAAAGATCGTCGCTAACGCTATAATACGATATGAAACTCTCTTTTGGAGAGATCAAAACTACGGTATGAAACTCCCTTTTGGGGAGATCAAATCTCACCCTTTTGGGGCGATCATCAACTAAATTAATTCTTTTGGAATCTAAAAAAGTCGATTTACGAACAACGATTACAATTTTAGCGACGTTATACGCTTTAGCATATGGAATACAACCAAATAAACACGAATAATATCCCCTAACTACTCCACACCATGCACAAATAAGTTCTAGCTACTCATACTTTCAGAATAAACAAGATCCATAGCCAAATATAAGGACGGAATCATTTCTAAGGTGGAGAGGATGTAACGACCACTTTTCGTTGTACGTTGTTCGTGCACGTGCTTTCGACCATGCACGTGTTTATTTTAGACTTTGTTTGTTTGTGAACACTTTGTTGTGATATGCTGTCGTGAACGTCTCCGAGAGTAGTAAATTATGGCACTAATTTGGAACGACATTTCTCAGGTCGTTTTCCCACGATTTGATCTTATTCGAAGAGACGTTGTGATTCTCACTCTTGACGGGAGACGTTTCTATTTTTAGTTTCGTCGCCCGACGTCAAAATCGAGATCCGTCTTCTTAGTTAGCTTTCTTTCGTCACCACGATCACCCCGATATTTATTTTATAATTTTTGGAGTTCATTTGACCTACTTTATATTTTTAACAAGGTTTAAAATATTTTTAATAGCTACGTTTTAAATTATTTTCGGCCAAATAAAATTTATTTAAGTTTAAAACATTTTAAACAATTTTTGAGCCAAATCTTCGCCCCTATCTTGGCCGCACCCAATCTCTATGTGATTAGGAAGAAGAGATTTGAATTTTAAATTATTTTAAACTCCTAATCCCATTAGGATTAGCCCTAGACCAAGTCAACCCCTCTACACTATATAAACAACCCCTAGGAAGACCTATTTTTGCAAGAAAATAACCCTAGCCGCTTCCAAAACTCAAATTCACGCTTGCGACGTTTCGTCGCAACGTTGCGACGGCCGTCACCCGCACCGACCGAGGAAAACAGCTCCGTTTCCCCGCACCGACCGACAGCCCGGCCCGCACCAATCTCCGCACCGCACCGCTGCATCTCCCCCGCACCAAGCCCACACCGACCGAGAGATTCTCTCGGTCAGACCGAGAGATCTCGCCGCTCCGCACGCCGCTCCGCACCGCACCAAGCCCCGCTCTTGTCGCCCGCTCCGCACCGTGTCTGACCGAAGCCCCCGCCCGCACCGACCGAAGCTCGCTTCGTTGCAACGTTGCAGACGTTGCAACGCCCGTTCCCCCGCACCGACCGAGAGGCCGCCCCACACCGACCGAGAGCCCGACCCCCGCTCCGCACCCCGCAGTTGTGCACGCCCGTTCCCCCGCACCGACCGAGCCAAGCCCCCGCATCGGACTGTTCCGACCGAGAGCCAAACGTCGCAACCCCGCACCCGTCGCACCACTTGCCACCGTGGACCCCCCAAGTTCTCCAAAGGTATTGTGGGTCCCCTATTGGTCCCTAAGACTACTGTGGGCCCCACCTAGGTGTCTCCACTTCGCGGATTGGACGTTTATGACGTTGCGATACGTCGTAGCCCGTCGTCGCACGTGCTAGCTTTGGAATCTGGATTCGTTGCTCTAGTTGCTGATCTGATTATTCGAGCGAGGAATCTATATTGGAATCTGGACTTGGAGCGCGTTCTTTTATTCCAACCCCTGGAGTCGCTACCCGACGCCAGTGTAGCTTTCGCGTCGTGTTGAGGTAACGCTTTGCACCCCTAGACCCCCAACCCATTGCCTGTTAACCAAGAATAAAATCAATGTTTTTAAAGTATTTTAAATGTTTTAGAATTCACTAATCAAGATTAATAAAACGGATGTAGGCCGGTGGACTTGTGCACGTAGAATATTGTGACTTGGACTCGTTGGACGGCGTTTCTCTGATGTGATACTTGCATGCAAGTGAAACTTGCCAACTCTTGTGTAGGGCCATGTTTTTAGGCCACTTCCGTGTTTTTAGCGTAAAAGAGACTAGACAGTGAAATGATATCTGTCTAGACGCAACTTTAAGATCTAGCTTGACAACGAAGCTAGATCTGACACTCTACCATGTCATGCATACATTGATATCTGTCACGTTTAAATTCCTTATCTGTACGCACTTTTAACTGCCATGCATGGCATCTTACATGTCATCCAAGTTGATTGTTGCATTCGTAGCACACGCTACACTACTTGTACTTCCTTGTCCGGCTAGGTGCACCCCTATGCCAACATGGTAAAACACTTCCTGGCTCGTGATCCAGAAGCGGGCCTCATGTGTTGGTCAAAAGCCAATGCCCGATACACATGGAGGGGTAGGGATAAGCGATCACTTGAGCTTAGGAGTTGGCCCGCGCAGCCACTCTAGCCAAAAGGCGTAATCTCTGTGCACGAGGTGCTTACTTGACTTGTACTTGTCTTTGTGAATGATTCATGTAAAACTTGTCATCCATGCCATGTTTAAATGCCATGCTCGTACTTTACTTTACTTGTTGCACTCTTACTTTAACTGCCATGTCATTGCATCATGCTAGAACTGTTAGGTTGCTTTACTTTTACCTACTTTCAGTTTCCTTGCACAAGTCTCTTGTAGACTTGCTGACATGTGCCCCTTGCCCTTTTGGGTGTCACATGTTAGACACTGAGCCAGAGACCATAGCTGAGGACGAGGTGTTTGCTAACGCTGAGCCGGAGCCTACTTTTTACGAGGAGTTGGTGGACACCGGAGACCAGTCTTAGAGACTGATTTAGTTGCTTTTGCTTTAGACTGCTGTTAGTTGTCGGTGCTTGCACCATTACTTTGCTTTCGTACTTCGTACTTTTGTTGGCCATGCTGGGGCCTCTTTCTAGACTCTTTTCTTTAGCCTGGTGGCTTTTTTGCGATGTTGGAGTTTATTATTATGGATATTCTGAGATTTATCTTTTGTCTCATTTCCTTATTATTATTTTTGTTTCGTTTCGCGTTGCAAGGACCTGCAGTTTAAAGTGATTAACGCTTATCGGACTTGCAGCTTTGTAGCTTCAAGTCTGAGCGGACCTTCTCACGCTTCGCCTCCACGTTTTTGGGAAGCGAGGCGTGACAGCTAGGGTCATAGGGAGTTCTAGCATGAACAACATCAAAGTAGTTGAATTTCTTCAGCACATTCTCTACGTAATGAGATTGACTCAAGGAGATGCCATAAGAGTTTCTAACAATGTTAACTCCTAAAATGACATTAGCTTCTCCTGGGTCTTTCATCTCAAACTGAGATGTCAAGAAATTTTTGGTACCATTTACAATATCTAGATTGTTCCCAAAAATTAACATGTCATCGACATAGAGACAAATAATTACACAATCTGATCCTATTAGTTTAGAATAAACACAAGAATCGGATGTGTTTACAACAAAGACATTCCTTATTAAGGTGCTATTGAATTTCTCATACCATTGCTAAGGAGCTAGCTTTAAGCCGTATAAAGACTTTCTAAGCCTGCAAACCTTATTCTCTTTATAAGTAACTACAAAACCCACGGAGTTGGGACATGTAGATTTCTTCTTCTAGATCGCCATTTAGGAAGGCTGATTTAACATCCATTCGATGTATGACTAACTCATGAATTGCAGCTAAGGCAATTAGAGTCCTTATGGTTGCAATCTTGGTCACAGGAGAATAGGTGTCAGAGTAGTCTAATCCTTTCTTTTGAGTAAAACCCCTGATCACAAGTCTAGCTTTGAATTTTTCTATCGATCCGTCAGGTCTCATCTTTTTCTTGAAAATCCATTTATTACTAATGGGCTTATTTCTTTTAGGTAACTCAGCTAATTCCCAAGTTTGATTGGATACAATAGAATCAAGTTTGCTTTTAATAGCCTCTTTCCAAAAGCTAGCATCAATGGTTCTCATTGCATCATCATAGGTTTGCGTCTTCTTCTATTATAAAGGTAGACACTATCTCATCACTACGCATGTCTATACATCCATTTACTGACAGAAAGACAGTTATAAAGTCTGGTCCAAAATTGGTTTCAGTCCTTTGCCGTTTACTCCTTCTAGGGTTTTCACCAAAAGTAGAACTACATGTATGCATATCAGAAGATATAGGTGAAGAAGAAGGAAGAGACTCAATTGGAGGTATAAGGGACAACGATTCTGTTAATTCCTTTTTCAAAGGAAAAACATGCTCAAAAAACTCTGCATCTCTAGACTCAGAAATAGAGTTATATGTTAAGAACATGAATCTATATGCAGCACAATTATGAGAATACCATATGAAAACAGTATCATAAGTTTTAGACCCAATGTTTGAATTCTTAAAGTCAGGTAGTCTTACCTTTGCCAGACACCCCCACACTCTAAGGAATTTAAGGTTTGGGGGATAACCTTTCCACAATTCATAAGGTTTTTTGTCTAGTTTCTCATGGGGTACTCGGTTAAGGATATGACAAGCCGAGAGAATGGCTTCCCCCCACATGTCATCAGATAATCCTAAACTTAAGAGCATGTCAGTCATCATTTCTTTCAGAGTCATGTTCTTTCGTTCAGCTATACCATTTTGTTGAGGAACATAAGGAGTACTGAACTCATGTATGATTACATTCTTCTCACAGAAGTCTTTTAAGGTGTGGGAGCTATATTCTCCACCTCTGTCAGACCTAAACCTTTTGATTTTTCTATCAAGTTGGTTTTCTACTTTTGTCTTATATTTAATGAACATTTCTTCAGCCTCATCCTTAGTTTTTAGAAGATATACCCTAGTGAATCTAGAGTAATCATTTACAAAAGTGATGTAGTAATGTTTTCCTCCTTTGCTTCTAGTAGATTTAAAGTCTGTTAGGTCTGAATGAATTAAACCGAGAAGTTCTGACTGCCTAACAAAAACAGTTTTACAAGGTTTTTAGTGTATTTAGCTTCTACACAAATTTGACATTTAGAGAATTCAGCTGAACTTGCAGCAGATATTAGATCTAAGTTATTTAATTTCTTAATAGAAGCAAAATTGACATGCCCTACTCGGCAATGCCATAAGTCTAAAGACTTAGCAATATAAGCAACAACAGATTTATTCATTGAATCAGAAACTAGATTCAGAATGAAGAGTCTATCACTCAGATAGCCCTTCCTAACAAGGTCCCTACTGCGAGAAATAACAACCTTGTCAGCCTCAAAGACAAGTTTTAGACCTGCTTTGTTTAGTTAGGCACCAGACACGAGGTTGCGATGCAGAGATGTGATATAAAAGACGTTGATGAGGGAAAGACTCTTTCCTAATGTTAGTTTCAGCATGATAGTAACTTTACCAGCAACTCGGACAACATCGAAATTTCCCATGAAGACGCATTCTATGTCCACAGCATCCTAGAAGTCATGGAACAGATCCTTGTTTGCGCAGAGATGTCTTTTAGCGCCAGTGTCGAGTATCCAATCAACGTTATTGGCCACCATATTAGCTTCAACGATGACAGCAGCAATGACTTCCTCTTGTTCAGCAAGGTTGGCTTGAGCAGCAGGTACACCTTGTTCCTGGGGCTTCTTTTGGGTTCCCTAGCGTTGAAAGCATTGGTAGGCCTTATGGCCATGTTTCCCGCACACATAGCAGACAATGTTTGGCTTCTGGACATTGCTATCTGCTTTGGTGAAGTGACTTGACTTCTTGTTCTGTCCTTGTTTAAAGAGCTTCTTCCCTTTGTTGTTGAACCTGGTTTTGTTGGAGGGGCCAGTAGATTCAACGATGTTGGCTTTGACAGAATTGGCAGGAGAAGAGTCAGGCTTATCTTTGAGGCGATTAGCCTCTTCAGTTCGCATATGACTGATGAGCTCCTACAGGGACAGATCTTTCTTCTTGTGTTTGAGATGGTTCATGTACTCAGCCCAGTAAGGTGGGAACTGCTCCAACAGAACGTTCGCTTGAAAGATCTCACACATCTTCATGCCTTCGTTGAGAACATCTGCAGAAAGGTTCTCGTAGTTGTGAACTTGTTCCATGATGGGTTTGTCGTCGAGCATTTGGAAGTGGAGCCACTTGCCAACAACATACTTCTTCTTTCCTGCATCATCAGAACCATACTTCTTTTCTAGGGAATCCCAGATAAGTTTAGTAGACTTATGAATCATATATAAATCAAATAAGGAATCCTCCATATGATGAAAGAGGTGATAACGAACAGTTTTGTTGTCTTTATCATATTTCTTAATTTCTGCAGAAGCAGAAGTGATGGCAGGAGGAATAACAACCGTAGCATCACCATCAACAGAAGTTGGTGGAGTGCCAGAAGGAGGAGGAAGAGGGGGACAGTCATTGAAAAGGAAGTAGTCAATTTCAAGTTGTTCAAAAAACATCAAGAGTTTTGGGGACCACCGTTTGTAGTTTGTACCATCGAGGGGTGCCAATTTGGACATATCGAGGAATGATTTGGTAGGAGTGACAGCCATAGACAAGAAGATAGTTGTTTTCAAATTGTTACACATGAAAGAGAAGAGCTATGACCGCAGGAACAAAACAGGGAGTTAAAAGATCAGAGAAATAAACCGAGAAATAAACTGCGGGAGCAACGAGAAGAGAAGGTAGCAGTGGAAAAACAGAGGAAAAGAGAAAACGTATCTAGTGAAGATGAACTGCGTCGTGGCGTGGTGTTGAGTATTGGTGTTTCATACTAATCTTATCTTGATGATGATCACAACATTATGTTGTTGCTAATGACTCTTATGTTTTAGTCTTTCAGTTTTATTTCAAGAATATCTTTCTTGGAGACTAATCACTTGGTGCAAGGATGGACATCAAGTGGAGAAGAACCAACGCTTGGACTTAAGAAGTGCCAAAGCTTGGAGATGATGGAGAGCAATCAAGGCATCAAGATTGAAGACTTAGACTCTAAGGAAAGCATTGTAATCCATGTAATTTACTTTATTACTTTCTCTCTCTTTTGAGTCTAGGATTAATGTAATGCCTTGTTAGATGGTTTACTCATTCATGCATATGCATCTAACCATCTTAGTGAGCCTTAGGATTATCATAGAATCCAACCTATTAGGTTCACTCTGTCCAAAGACCCATTTGGAGTCTCTGGCTTTCCATCGTCGCCGCTGAAGGAAACACAGTCGACTGGGTGATTTCCAGTCGCCTGTAGATCCTTCTACAGTCGCCTGATATGCACAGCTCAAGTCAACATTTCATTTGACTCAAACTTGAGCTTTACGCATAGTCGACTACTGGTCAGTTTACAGTCGCCTGTATATTTATAGTCGCCTGTAGATTGGTCATCAGTCGCCTGAATAGCGTAAGTGCAATCTCTGCATCTCTATGTTGTTTCTCCATCTTATACTGCAGACGACTGATTAAGGTTTTACAGTCGCCTGACTAATAGACAGTTGACTGTATTATTGACATCAATCACCTGTGTGCTTAACTGGAGAAAGAGTGCAGCTCTCTGTTTTATTCCATCCCCTGTAGCAGTCGCCTGCTGAAGGATTAACAGGGGCATGTCCTGTTTACAGTCAACTGTATCGACTTCATCAGTCGACTGTCCTGGCTCAGATTATAGCCGTTGGATATTTTCTAGTCGTTGATCAGTCGACTGTCTTTTGATCATCAGTCGACTGTTCCTGTTGTTTTCGCCCAGTTTCTAGCCGTTGCAGAATTGATTCTTTGGCTGTTTTCTTGGGTTTTGGGGTTTGTTATAGAGTTTCTATATATATGAGTATGATGTCATCTCTTATCCTTCTTGATGCTATTGAATATCTCAAGATATCTATAAGCAACTCATAAACTCCCTCAATTCCCTCTCAAGAGATATCATTCTTCTTCATGCATTGAAGTCCAGCTCAAGGGAATTCATTCAAGTGCTTTCAAGCATATCTCAACACTTGGAGATCCTCTTCCATGCCTTGCATCCATTCATGAGTAAGCATCTCAAGGCATAGGTAAGAGTATTTACATTACTTGGTATAATTTGTGTCTCTAATTCTCTTTGTGTGAATTCGAACTTCTCTCTTTGTGGGAGGTTGTCTCTTTGTAGGACTTAGGATATTCTCTTTGTGGGAATAATTCTTTGTGTGAGTAACTCTCTTTGTGGGAGTTTACTGTCCTAGTGTAGGGCTAACCCTAATTCTCTGAGTGGGAGTTAGTGATTCTCTGTATGGGAGTCTTGATCCTCGTGTAGGATTGGTTGGGTCCTTGTGTAGAGCATAAATCATCTTTGTGGGGTATCTCCTTGTGAGATTTGTATTCACTTCTCTGTACGGGAATGTAGTGAATATTGGTGTGGCTGGATGTACCCAAGTTTGGAGAACCAGGGTAAAACTTTGTGTTTGCGTTTGGATTGATTGTGCCTTTTAATTCCTCTTGCATATATAATTCCGCATTTGCAAGTTAAATTTTAATTGGACAATTTTATTGCCATTACACTATTCACCCCACCTCTAGTGTGTGTTGTAGTATTGCAAGGGTAAGGCGATCATTACACGTGGGCCACTACCTTGAAAACAATTACGGCCCGACCGTGATGGTAATCAGATGATGTCGGTTGCTCCCCGAGGTTAACGCAGTCGCGTCTTAACGCGTCCACTCGTGGCCAGAAGCATGGAGTTTGCACTGAGATCGATACACAGGAAGAATGAAAGAGGTGGTGATTTTCGTGTATATTGAAAGAGAGAAGAGATTGCTGATATATATAGCAGACGTAAAAGACTGTTGAGATTCACACGATAAGCTGATGTTAATTGCTGCATTAAATGCAGGAATTCAATAGACGCAAAGAAAACAGATTTGAATTCAGACGTTTTTCTTTTTCGAATTCCAAAAGACGCAATAAACAACAGCTTAATAGACCGCAATGAATAGGGAATGTTAATGGCTCATTTAACTCAATGAATCTGAACGGAGCCCAAAAAGGAAAGTCGTGCCATCCAAAAAAGAAAGAAGACGCAACAGAACATAACACGGCGCGGCGCAGAGCGCGCGCGTGGTGGGTATGTGCGTCCTCGACCGTTCACAAAAGAGACGTACCCCTTGGGGCACGCCTCAAGGTAGCCACAAGTATAAAAAGAACTCAATAAAATTTAAAGGGAATTCCGATGTGGGACAAAAAAAATTGGGTGTGAACAAATGGCTAAAAGAGCCATTAATTACCCTTTTTTCGGTTCTTGTTAGAGAGTAATAGGACTCAAGAGAGAAAGAGACAAGATTTCTTAGCAAAAGAATAAGTCACAATAGCTAAGAGCCATGGTGCTCTATTTATATATCTCATAGTGGGGAGGCCAAAAGCCTCTAGGAGACCAAGGGTCCCCATTACTCTAAGTAATGGGGGCCTACTCCCTCATTCATAACACTCCCCCTTACACATTCATCACTTCGGTCTCAACTACTGAGGCAAGGGGTGGATACTTCTGGATCCAGAGTAAGTGTGTTTGCCTCGTTAAACCTTAGCTGTGGAAAACCCAGTGGGAAAACCCAACAGCTTAAGGAAAAAGAGTGCAACCCACATGTTACTCCCCCTGATCCGTACAAGCTTCAGGCTTGCAGGTCTTTCAACTGTCGCATACCAATGTTCTTTACAAGCTTTACAAAAGTACATTTAGGCAATGCCTTAGTAAAAAGATCAGCTAAGTTGTTGCATGACTGGATCTGTAAAACTTCAAGCTGCTTGTCGTTCTTCTGCTCGTGCATCCAGAAAAACTTGGGAGAAATGTGTTTTGTCCTGTCGCCTTTGATGTAGCCCTTCTGAAGCTGAGCAATGCATGCGGCGTTGTCTTCGAATAGGGCAGTAGGCTCCAGATCACTGGTCTTCAGGCCAGTGGATTGGAGGATGTGTTGGACGACGGAGCGTAGCCAAAAACATTCTCTGCTCGCCTCATGGATCGCGATGAGCTCTGCATGGTTGGAAGATGTAGCAGTAGTGGTTTGTTTTACCGATCTCCAAGAGATAGCAGTACCTCCGTAGGTAAATACAAAACCTGTTTGAGATTTTGCCGTGTGCGGATCAGAGAGATAACCTGCATCAGCATAACCAAACAATTTGGGGGAGGCACCTCTCTGGTAGTAAAGTCCAAGATCAATGGAACCCTGAAGGTATCGCAGAAGATGCTTTACTCTGTTCCAGTGGCGCTTTGTGGGCGCAGCACTGTGTCTGGCTAGTAGATTAACTGTAAACGCTATATCGGGACGCGTACAGTTAGCCAGATATAGAAGTGCTCCAATGGCACTGAGGTAGGGTACTTCAGGACCCAATATCTCCTCCCCCTCTTCCAGTGGCCGGAAGGGGTCCTTATGTACATCTAGTGATCTTACGACCATAGGAGTACCTAAAGGATGACATTTATCCATATGAAACTTGCGTAGAAGTTTCTTTGTATGGTGTAATAGGATTCCACCTCTTAGGTGTTCTATCTGTAAGCCTAGACAATACTTTGTTTTGCCTAGGTCTTTCATTTCAAAAGTATGTTTAAGGCTTTCAGATATCTCTTTGATCTCTGCAGGAGATCATATGAGATTTAAGTCATCTACATATACAGCTATGATGACAAATCATGTTCTCATTCTTTTGATAAAGATACACAGGCAGACTTCGTTATTCGTGAATCCTTGCTGTGCAAGAAAATCACTTAGTCTGTTATACCACATCTTGCCCGATTGTTTTAGACCATATAATGATCTATGTAGCCTTACAGAGAATACGTCCCGAGGTATCTCTTTCATCTCTGGGGGTAGATTAAACCCATCAGGAAGTCTCATATAGATATTTTTATCTATATCGCCATATAGATATGCAGTCACAACGTCCATGAGCTGCATTTCTAGGCTTTCCAGAGAAGTTAGGCTGATTAAAAATCGGAAGGTGATCGAATCCATGACCGGGGAATACGTATCTTCGTAATCAATCCCCGGTCTTTGGGAAAATCCCTGGGCTACAAGGCGTGCCTTATAGCGAACGATCACATTATTTTCATCTCTTTTTCTTATGAAAAACCCACTTATATCCCACAGGTTTTACACCTACTGGTGTTTGGACTACTGGTCCAAAGACTTTGCGTTTCAAGAGTGAGTCCAGCTCTACTCTTATTGCCTCGTCCCACTTTGGCCAATCATCTCTGCGTTTACATTCCGCTAGAGATCGTGGTTCGACGTCATCGTCAAATTCAGTGACGTGAACGGCAATATCGAACGCAAAATCGTCGTCGACGACTATGCTATTTCTGTCCAGTACTTCTCCAGTACGTACAAAATTTAATGATGTTTCTCCTATTGTTTCCTCTGCTGGGGAAATCAGGAGGGGAGAAGTAGCTGGTCTGAGCTCAGCATCCTGTGGAAGGATAATCTTAGTATCGCCAGGAGTCTTCCTCTTTCGAGGAACTTTATCTTTTGAACCTGGTGGGCGTCCTCTTTTCATTTGAGGTACAACCAATTCTGCTGCCGGTGGGCTGCATCCATCTATGGGGATGTCAATCCTAGCTGGCGTATTGGCAGCAGGGACGTGTGAACGGACAATCTTCTGGTTGTCTGTAACGACTGCTTTTCATGTAACTGGATTTTATATATTATAATATATGTTTTGGTGGATTTTCTCCTCTTGTGTGGTTTTCGTCTCCGTAGATTTCATTTTCGATCGATTCGTCGTATTTTCTCGCTTCTTCCTTAGGATTGTCGATTTCGAAGTAAGTCACTCGTGACAGACTTCATAACGGTCGTATCTAACTATTAGATCAAGCCTAGGAGTCTTAGGAATCGATCCCGGGGTCTCGCGCTCCGTATCGGTACTTTCTGTGCTCATTAGCCGGTGTAAGAAGGGCCACCGACCGACTAGATGACGATCCAGTCGGTCGGCAATCCTTCTTGGACCGACTAGTTAGCTTTCTAAATTTCTCAGGAGTTACTGTTTATCGTTAGTCGGTCTAAGAACGTTGGTTGACCGACTAGGTTGCAAACTAGTCGGTCAGCAATGCTTCTTGAACCGACTAACTCATCAAATTATTTTTGTATCAGTTACTGTTCACTCTTAGTCGGTCTAAGAACGTTCATCGACCGACTAGATGCCAAACTAGTCGGTCAGTATTTGTTCATGGACCGACTAACTATAGAATCCTAATTTCACCTGTAGCTACTGTTTACACTTAGTCGGTCTGCGTTGGTCGACCGACCGACTAGTTGTCAAACTAGTCGGTCAGTGGTTGTTCTTTGACCGACTAACTAGTGCTGTAAACCCTAGTTTTGCCCTAGCCGCCAGCCTAGCCTATAAATACCCAACCCAAACGTTTTCTTCCCCTCCAACTCGACCCTAAATCCTAAAATCGCCCCCATTGATCCCCCACCTTCCTCCAAGCTTCATTGCTTCATTCCAAGCCCTAGAATCATCATCCAATCCATCCATTCACTCCATCTACCCCTCATCTTCCCCAAATCTCCATCAAAACCCATCAAAATCCCCAAATCCCCCAAAACCCTAGTTTCCCCAAACTTCTCCATTCGCTTCCAGATCTGATCCTAGGGCTCCCCGGAGTGTTCCTTCCGTCTTCTCTCGGTAAGAAATCGATCTACCTCGTTTTCATAGCTTATTTATAATTCTATGAAACCCTAATTAATTTCATGTGTTTGGTGTTTGTTTCCCCCCCAAAACAGCGATTTTCCTCGTAGATAGCATCCGTGTGACGAGGTTGATCGTCATCCCCGGTGCTAGGCAAGTGAAACTTGCCACTTAGGGTTTAGGCCATGTTTTAGGCCATTTGCATGTTGTAGGCGTAAAAGAGGCTAGGCGACGAAATGATACTCGCCTAGGCGCAAATTGGGGAATTAGCTTGACAACGAAGCTAATTCCGACTTTTAGCATGTTGCACAATTACCATGTCATGTTTACTTTCAATTAACGGTACGCGAATATGTCATGTCATTGCATTTCGCCTGTCACGTTTAATTCAATTAACTGTACGCAAATAAATTGTCATGATCTCGCATTCTTTAGGTATTGCTGTGATTGTGTAGCTTCGCTACAATGTTGTGTTCCTGGCTCGTGTTCCAGAAGCGGGCCATGTGTTGGTTGATAGCCAATGCCCGAATTGCGTGTTCCGGCTAGGTGTTCCCTACGCCATACTAGTGTTCCTGGCTCGTGACCAGAAGCGAGCATAATGAGTTGCTAACCCCAACGCTCGATACATTGAATTGTGAACTAAGAATGCGAGCTCAATGGCGGGGCAACCCTAGGCTCACTAGATGAGCTCAATGTGCAGGGACCCCAGGCTCCATATCGTGTGAATATTGGGTAGTGTTTAGTGCCGATCGGTCTGAAATGCTATGCCATTCAGCGAATGGCGTAAACACCTACAAAATGTGAATGTATTGAATTGATAGTAGCTTGGCTACTCTTGTCTTGTCCCGATAAATTGTTCTCTTGTACACATTGCCTTGCCATGTTTCAATCGTGCACTCATGTTATAACTGCCATGTCATGCATACTAAACTGCTAGGTTGCTAGATGCCTCACTTTCAGTTTCCTTGCCCAAGTCTTTTAGACTTGCTGACATGTGCCCCTTTACTCTTTTGGGTGACACATGTTAGATCCTGAGCCCGAGTACCTTGTTGAGGACGAGGTGTTTGCTGACGCCGAGCCCGAGCTTGTGTTTGGCGGGGAGTACGTGGACACTGGGGACCAGTCCTAGTGTCTTCGTGGTGTTCTACTTTTATTAGACAGTTGTTTGTTATTGGTGCGTGGCACCCATACTTTGTTATGTCGTCGCTTTTGTTGGCCTTGTTCTGGGCCTTTAGACTCTTTTCTTTTAGCCTGGTGGCTTTTCTGGATGTTGGACTTTTGTTGATGTTGGACAATTTGTGAGATGTGGAATTTTATTTCAGTCTCTACTTGTGTTATTATTGTTATTCTGTTGTGGTTACAGGGACCTGTTTATGTATTGTGGACGCTTATCGGGTTTGGGGCTTCACAGCTCCACTCTCGTGCGGACCTTTTCACGTACTCGCCTCCATTTTCGGGAAGCGGGTCGTGACAGGTTTTAGTGGTGACCCATGCAGGTCCACTTCTGTAACTGCGATTTTTGGAATAGCGATAATAATATTAGAATGTCCAATAAATTAAGTTCGACGTCCGAGTCATAAGCTATGAGTCTAATCTGATTTGTTTTCCGTGTCATTAGATGGCAGGAAGGCGTTTCACCCGCGGTGGTGGTAGTGGTGCGCCCCCTCATGATGAGGAGCCTGAGCGGGAACCCACCAGCGGTGAGATGATGCGGATGATGATCCTGATGATGCAAGTGCAGCAGGGCGTGCTTTTGCAAGTCCAGAATGCTCCACCTGCTCGAGCTGCCCGGGTTCTTCCGGATGCCCCTCGCTCTGAGCCAGGAGCGAAGCAATTTCGGGAGCTGGGTCCCGCATATTTTGATGGTTCTGAGGGTCCTCTGGCTGCCGATGAGTGGATTCGGAACGTCGAGGACAATCTGAAGATGGCCAAGATCACCCCGGCTGGATGGGTTGATTTGGCGAAGAGGCAGCTGAAGGATAACGCCAGGAATTGGTGGGATGCAGAAGAGAAGTTGTTGGTGGAGCCGATTGCTTGGGCTACCTTCAAGGCTAGGTTTGAGGGTGAGTTCTTCCCGAAGGCTGCCAAGGAGGAGATGCTACAGCGTTTTATCGATTTGAAGCAGGGGAACTCGTCGGTGGACATGTACCACCAGGAGTTCATGAGGCTTAGTCGGTTTGCGCCGAAGATGGTGCAGGACGCTGAGGAGAGAGCTCAGAGGTTTCTGCAGGGGCTTGCTTCAGAGCTCCAGAGTTTTGTGACCTCTTCTGACCGGGAGTCTTATCAGAAGGTTCTGGTCGCTGCCAAGAGGCAGGAGCTGCTCGTGAACCAGAGGAGAGGGTCTGTGGCTGGTGCTGGGAAGAGGCCTGTGGAGCAGGCAAGAGCTGTGGTTAGACCTGGATTCAGGCCTAACCAGTCTGCTCAGTTTAAGAGGCCAGGAGGGTCTATTCCGAAGATCTGCCATTTCTGCGGCAAGCCTGGCCACGTCAAGGATCAGTGTCGAAAGTTTCTGGGCCAGTGTCTGGTTTGCGGTGATGCTTCTCATGTCGCGAAGGATTGTCAGCATGCGGATCCGCTGCGGAGGGCTCCTGTTGCAGCTCAGCCGTTGCAGCAGCGAGCGCCTGTTCCTGCTGGACGTGGAGCAGCTCTTGTTCCGCAGAGGCAGGCTTTTCGGCAGGCTGTTCCGCCGAGGAGGCAGGCTTTTCTGATGACCGCTGCGGAGAGCGCGGCTGTGGATGAGGTTATCGCAGGTAATCCTCATTCTAGCTATTACTTTCCTATTTGGTCTTGATTGCTAGATTATGTTGTTTGCTTGAACATGGTTGTTTGCTAGATTAGGGTTTGATTGTTAATTGCTTGATTAGGTGTGATTTTGGTTTGCACATTTCCTGCACGAGTCCTCTTTGACTCTGGTGCATCGATGTGCATTATTTCTCGGAGCTTCGTGGAGAGGCATTCCTTGTCGACGTCCCCTCTCCCCAAGAGTTGGAATATCGTTACAGGGAATGGTGTGGTCTCGGTGCATCGTGGTTGCAATTCTTGCTCGTTGGTGGTCTGTGGACATGAGCTTTTTGCTGATTTCATTGTCCACGACATCATCAACTATGATGCAGTTCTTGGGATGGATTGGCTAGCGAGCTTCTATGCTACGATCGACTGTCGGAGGAAGAAGGTGGTGTTCGAGATTCCCGGACATCCAGTATTTGAGTTCAGTCGTGGTAGCAGTTCGCTTGGTCCTGTCAGATTTCGGGCCAGGCCGGTGGAGGCTGTGGCTATGCAGATGGAGCTGGAGTGGCCAGCTGTGGTGCGAGATTTTGGTGACGTCTTCCCCGAGGAGATGTCTGGTTTGCCGCCTGATCGAGCTCTGGAATTTTCTATTGATCTTGTTCCAGGTGTGCAGCCGATTTCGAAGGCGCCGTATCGTATGGCACCTGCAGAGTTGGAAGAGTTGCGAAAGCAGTTGGATGAGCTTTTGCAGAAGGGTTATATTAATCCTAGTGTGTCTCCGTGGGGAGCACCGGTGTTGTTGGTTAAGAAGAAGGATGGTTCGCGTCGCATGTGCGTGGACTATCGGGAGTTGAATGCGGTGACCATTAAGAATAAATACACGTTGCCTCGTATCGATGATATTTTTGATCAGCTTGGAGGTTCGAGGGTGTTTTCTAAATTGGATTTGAGGAGTGGTTACCATCAGTTGCAGGTGAAGAAGGGGGATGTTCCGAAGACAGCGTTCAGGACGAAGTATGGACACTATGAGTTCGTGGTTATGCCTTTCGGCGTAACTAACGCGCCCGCAGTTTTCATGAATCTGATGAACCTGATTTTCTACGAATTTTTGGATAAGTTTGTCGTTATCTTCATTGACGACATTCTGATCTATTCGAAGTCGGAGGAAGAGCATGCCTCGCACTTAAGGACGGTGTTGGAGATTTTGAGGAAGCATCGTTTGTATGCTAAGTTTCCGAAGTGCGAGTTTTGGCTGGATCGAGTTGCTTTTCTCGGGCACGTGGTGACTGGAGATGGTATTTCTGTGGATCCCGAGAAGATTCGGGCCATCAGGGAGTGGCCTGTTCCGTCGTCAGCATCTGAGATTCGGAGTTTTCTTGGACTTGCTGGTTATTATCGGCGATTCATTAAGGACTTTTCCCGTATTGCTGAGCCGATGACCAGGTTGACGCGGAAGGATGTTGCTTATGTTTGGTCGGGTGATTGTGAGGGTGCTTTTGGTATTCTGAAGGAGAGGTTGACGACTGCCCCTATTCTTGTTGTGCCTGATCGCAGCGGTGGATTTGAGATCTTTTGCGATGCTTCTGGCAAGGGTCTCGGTTGTGTGTTGCATCAGCACGGGCATGTTGTGGCGTATGCGTCTCGTCAGCTTAAGGTTCATGAGAAGAGTTACCCGACGCATGATTTGGAGTTGGCTACCGTCGTGTTTGCTCTTAAGATTTGGAGGCACTTCTTGCTGAGTGAGAAAGTGAAGATTTTCACCGATCACAAAAGCTTGAAGTATATTTTCACTCAGAAGGAGCTCAACATGCGACAGCGTCGATGGTTAGAGCTTATGGCGGATTATGATATTGATTTGCAGTTTCACCCTGGCAAGGTGAATGTGGTTCCAGATGCTTTGAGAAGGCTGCCAGCGGTGATGATTTTGACTTCGCAGTGGAGATTGCAGCAGGATTTTTGCGAGTCTGGTGTGGAGATTGTTCTTCCTGGAGAGGCTTCGTCGTTGATGTACATGCAGGTGCAGTCGACGATCGTGGATCGGATTAAGGCTGGCCAGGCTGAGGATCCGAAGCTGGTGAGGATTCGGGGGATGGTGGAAGCCGGTCTGCGGACTGACTTTTTGATTCATGAGGATGGCTCGCTGAGGTTTGGAGCCAGGTTGTGTGTGCCTGCTGGGGATATCAGAGAGGAGCTGATGGTGGAGGCACACAGTTCGCCGTATTCTGTGCATCCTGGTGGCACCAAGATGTACCAGGATCTTCGTCTGAATTATTGGTGGCATGGTATGAAGAGGAGCGTGGCTCGGAGTGTAGCCAAGTGCTTGGTTTGCCAGCAAGTGAAGGCGGAGCATCAGCGTTCGGCCGGGTTGCTACAACCGCTTCCAATTCCGGAGTGGAAGTGGCAGCACATCACTATGGATTTCGTGACTGGACTACCTCGGAGTCCGAAGCAGAATGACGCGATTTGGGTGATCGTAGATCGATTGACCAAATCTGCGCATTTTATTCCGTTCCGAGTGGGACAGTCCACTGAGGCGCTAGCGAGGAGATATATGGAGGTAAAATTCTTTTACTCTCCGTTTTTATTTCCTTTTCCTAGTTTGGATAGTGATGTAACGTGAATCGTGCAGGAAGTTGTGCGACTTCATGGAGTCCCCGTGAGTATCGTGTCTGACAGAGACACGAGATTCACATCTCAGTTCTGGCAGAGTTTGCAGAAGAGCTTGGGTACGCGTCTGAGTTTCAGCACGGCATACCATCCGCAGACGGATGGCCAGTCCGAGAGGACGATTCAGATTTTGGAAGACATGCTGAGGGCGTGCATGTTGGATTTCAAGGGTTCGTGGGAGGACCATCTGCACTTGGTGGAGTTCTCTTACAACAACAGCTTCCAGGCGAGTATTGGCATGGCGCCATTCGCCGCTCTTTATGGGAGGAAATGTCGATCGCCATTGAGTTGGGATGACGTTGGTGATCGGGAGTTGTTGGGACCTGAGATGATCGTGGAGGCCGTGGATATCGTCAGGAATATTCGGGAGAGGTTGAGGATTGCTCAGGACTGTTTTAAGCATTGGGCGGATGCTAAACGTCGTCCTTTGGAGTTTCAGCCGGGCGACCATGTGTTCTTGAAGATTTCCTCGAATCGTGGTGTGATTCGTTTCGGGAAGCGTGGAAAGTTGAGCCCGCGATACATTGGACCGTTTGACGTTTTGGAGAGGGTTGGCAGCTTATCGCTTGGCCTTGCCGCCATCTTTGGAAGGAGTTCACAATGTTTTCCATGTGTCGCAGCTTCGCCGTTACATTAGCGATCCGTCTCATGCGGTAGATTTTTCGGAGATTACCGTTCGCCCCGATATGACGTATGACCAGCATCCAGTGCAGATTCTGGACAGGCGTCAGAAATCACTTCGGAACAAGATTGTCAATCTTGTGAGGGTGATGTGGCGACACGGTTCACCTGGAGAGTCTACTTGGGAGAATGAGGATGAGATGCGAGAGCGTTTCCCACTTTTGTTTCCGGACTCGTGAGTTTTGGAAATTCCGAGGACGGAATTTTTTCTTAAGTTGGGGAGGATGTAACGACTGCTTTTCATGTAACTGGATTTTATATATTATAATATATGTTTTGGTGGATTTTCTCCTCTTGTGTGGTTTTCGTCTCCGTAGATTTCATTTTCGATCGATTCGTCGTATTTTCTCGCTTCTTCCTTAGGATTGTCGATTTCGAAGTAAGTCACTCGTGACGGACTTCATAACGGTCGTATCTAACTATTAGATCAAGCCTAGGAGTCTTAGGAATCGATCCCGGGGTCTCGCGCTCCGTATCGGTACTTTCTGTGCTCATTAGCCGGTGTAAGAAGGGCCACCGACCGACTAGATGACGATCCAGTCGGTCGGCAATCCTTCTTGGACCGACTAGTTAGCTTTCTAAATTTCTCAGGAGTTACTGTTTATCGTTAGTCGGTCTAAGAACGTTGGTTGACCGACTAGGTTGCAAACTAGTCGGTCAGCAATGCTTCTTGAACCGACTAACTCATCAAATTATTTTTGTATCAGTTACTGTTCACTCTTAGTCGGTCTAAGAACGTTCATCGACCGACTAGATGCCAAACTAGTCGGTCAGTATTTGTTCATGGACCGACTAACTATAGAATCCTAATTTCACCTGTAGCTACTGTTTACACTTAGTCGGTTTGCGTTGGTCGACCGACCGACTAGTTGTCAAACTAGTCGGTCAGTGGTTGTTCTTTGACCGACTAACTAGTGCTGTAAACCCTAGTTTTGCCCTAGCCGCCAGCCTAGCCTATAAATACCCAACCCAAACGTTTTCTTCCCCTCCAACTCGACCCTAAATCCTAAAATCGCCCCCATTGATCCCCCACCTTCCTCCAAGCTTCATTGCTTCATTCCAAGCCCTAGAATCATCATCCAATCCATCCATTCACTCCATCTACCCCTCATCTTCCCCAAATCTCCATCAAAACCCATCAAAATCCCCAAATCCCCCAAAACCCTAGTTTCCCCAAACTTCTCCATTCGCTTCCAGATCTGATCCTAGGGCTCCCCGGAGTGTTCCTTCCGTCTTCTCTCGGTAAGAAATCGATCTACCGTCGTTTTCATAGCTTATTTATAATTCTATGAAACCCTAATTAATTTCATGTGTTTGGTGTTTGTTTCCCCCCCAAAACAGCGATTTTCCTCGTAGATAGCATCCGTGTGACGAGGTTGATCGTCATCCCCGGTGCTAGGCAAGTGAAACTTGCCACTTAGGGTTTAGGCCATGTTTTAGGCCATTTGCATGTTGTAGGCGTAAAAGAGGCTAGGCGACGAAATGATACTCGCCTAGGCGCAAATTGGGGAATTAGCTTGACAACGAAGCTAATTCCGACTTTTAGCATGTTGCACAATTACCATGTCATGTTTACTTTCAATTAACGGTACGCGAATATGTCATGTCATTGCATTTCGCCTGTCACGTTTAATTCAATTAACTGTACGCAAATAAATTGTCATGATCTCGCATTCTTTAGGTATTGCTGTGATTGCGTAGCTTCGCTACAATGTTGTGTTCCTGGCTCGTGTTCCAGAAGCGGGCCATGTGTTGGTTGATAGCCAATGCCCGAATTGCGTGTTCCGGCTAGGTGTTCCCTACGCCATACTAGTGTTCCTGGCTCGTGACCAGAAGCGAGCATAATGAGTTGCTAACCCCAACGCTCGATACATTGAATTGTGAACTAAGAATGCGAGCTCAATGGCGGGGCAACCCTAGGCTCACTAGATGAGCTCAATGTGCAGGGACCCCAGGCTCCATATCGTGTGAATATTGGGTAGTGTTTAGTGCCGATCGGTCTGAAATGCTATGCCATTCAGCGAATGGCGTAAACACCTACAAAATGTGAATGTATTGAATTGATAGTAGCTTGGCTACTCTTGTCTTGTCCCGATAAATTGTTCTCTTGTACACATTGCCTTGCCATGTTTCAATCGTGCACTCATGTTATAACTGCCATGTCATGCATACTAAACTGCTAGGTTGCTAGATGCCTCACTTTCAGTTTCCTTGCCCAAGTCTTTTAGACTTGCTGACATGTGCCCCTTTACTCTTTTGGGTGACACATGTTAGATCCTGAGCCCGAGTACCTTGTTGAGGACGAGGTGTTTGCTGACGCCGAGCCCGAGCTTGTGTTTGGCGGGGAGTACGTGGACACTGGGGACCAGTCCTAGTGTCTTCGTGGTGTTCTACTTTTATTAGACAGTTGTTTGTTATTGGTGCGTGGCACCCATACTTTGTTATGTCGTCGCTTTTGTTGGCCTTGTTCTGGGCCTTTAGACTCTTTTCTTTTAGCCTGGTGGCTTTTCTGGATGTTGGACTTTTGTTGATGTTGGACAATTTGTGAGATGTGGAATTTTATTTCAGTCTCTACTTGTGTTATTATTGTTATTCTGTTGTGGTTACAGGGACCTGTTTATGTATTGTGGACGCTTATCGGGTTTGGGGCTTCACAGCTCCACTCTCGTGCGGACCTTTTCACGTACTCGCCTCCATTTTCGGGAAGCGGGTCGTGACAGGTTTTAGTGGTGACCCATGCAGGTCCACTTCTGTAACTGCGATTTTTGGAATAGCGATAATAATATTAGAATGTCCAATAAATTAAGTTCGACGTCCGAGTCATAAGCTATGAGTCTAATCTGATTTGTTTTCCGTGTCATTAGATGGCAGGAAGGCGTTTCACCCGCGGTGGTGGTAGTGGTGCGCCCCCTCATGATGAGGAGCCTGAGCGGGAACCCACCAGCGGTGAGATGATGCGGATGATGATCCTGATGATGCAAGTGCAGCAGGGCGTGCTTTTGCAAGTCCAGAATGCTCCACCTGCTCGAGCTGCCCGGGTTCTTCCGGATGCCCCTCGCTCTGAGCCAGGAGCGAAGCAATTTCGGGAGCTGGGTCCCGCATATTTTGATGGTTCTGAGGGTCCTCTGGCTGCCGATGAGTGGATTCGGAACGTCGAGGACAATCTGAAGATGGCCAAGATCACCCCGGCTGGATGGGTTGATTTGGCGAAGAGGCAGCTGAAGGATAACGCCAGGAATTGGTGGGATGCAGAAGAGAAGTTGTTGGTGGAGCCGATTGCTTGGGCTACCTTCAAGGCTAGGTTTGAGGGTGAGTTCTTCCCGAAGGCTGCCAAGGAGGAGATGCTACAGCGTTTTATCGATTTGAAGCAGGGGAACTCGTCGGTGGACATGTACCACCAGGAGTTCATGAGGCTTAGTCGGTTTGCGCCGAAGATGGTGCAGGACGCTGAGGAGAGAGCTCAGAGGTTTCTGCAGGGGCTTGCTTCAGAGCTCCAGAGTTTTGTGACCTCTTCTGACCGGGAGTCTTATCAGAAGGTTCTGGTCGCTGCCAAGAGGCAGGAGCTGCTCGTGAACCAGAGGAGAGGGTCTGTGGCTGGTGCTGGGAAGAGGCCTGTGGAGCAGGCAAGAGCTGTGGTTAGACCTGGATTCAGGCCTAACCAGTCTGCTCAGTTTAAGAGGCCAGGAGGGTCTATTCCGAAGATCTGCCATTTCTGCGGCAAGCCTGGCCACGTCAAGGATCAGTGTCGAAAGTTTCTGGGCCAGTGTCTGGTTTGCGGTGATGCTTCTCATGTCGCGAAGGATTGTCAGCATGCGGATCCGCTGCGGAGGGCTCCTGTTGCAGCTCAGCCGTTGCAGCAGCGAGCGCCTGTTCCTGCTGGACGTGGAGCAGCTCTTGTTCCGCAGAGGCAGGCTTTTCGGCAGGCTGTTCCGCCGAGGAGGCAGGCTTTTCTGATGACCGCTGCGGAGAGCGCGGCTGTGGATGAGGTTATCGCAGGTAATCCTCATTCTAGCTATTACTTTCCTATTTGGTCTTGATTGCTAGATTATGTTGTTTGCTTGAACATGGTTGTTTGCTAGATTAGGGTTTGATTGTTAATTGCTTGATTAGGTGTGATTTTGGTTTGCACATTTCCTGCACGAGTCCTCTTTGACTCTGGTGCATCGATGTGCATTATTTCTCGGAGCTTCGTGGAGAGGCATTCCTTGTCGACGTCCCCTCTCCCCAAGAGTTGGAATATCGTTACAGGGAATGGTGTGGTCTCGGTGCATCGTGGTTGCAATTCTTGCTCGTTGGTGGTCTGTGGACATGAGCTTTTTGCTGATTTCATTGTCCACGACATCATCAACTATGATGCAGTTCTTGGGATGGATTGGCTAGCGAGCTTCTATGCTACGATCGACTGTCGGAGGAAGAAGGTGGTGTTCGAGATTCCCGGACATCCAGTATTTGAGTTCAGTCGTGGTAGCAGTTCGCTTGGTCCTGTCAGATTTCGGGCCAGGCCGGTGGAGGCTGTGGCTATGCAGATGGAGCTGGAGTGGCCAGCTGTGGTGCGAGATTTTGGTGACGTCTTCCCCGAGGAGATGTCTGGTTTGCCGCCTGATCGAGCTCTGGAATTTTCTATTGATCTTGTTCCAGGTGTGCAGCCGATTTCGAAGGCGCCGTATCGTATGGCACCTGCAGAGTTGGAAGAGTTGCGAAAGCAGTTGGATGAGCTTTTGCAGAAGGGTTATATTAATCCTAGTGTGTCTCCGTGGGGAGCACCGGTGTTGTTGGTTAAGAAGAAGGATGGTTCGCGTCGCATGTGCGTGGACTATCGGGAGTTGAATGCGGTGACCATTAAGAATAAATACACGTTGCCTCGTATCGATGATATTTTTGATCAGCTTGGAGGTTCGAGGGTGTTTTCTAAATTGGATTTGAGGAGTGGTTACCATCAGTTGCAGGTGAAGAAGGGGGATGTTCCGAAGACAGCGTTCAGGACGAAGTATGGACACTATGAGTTCGTGGTTATGCCTTTCGGCGTAACTAACGCGCCCGCAGTTTTCATGAATCTGATGAACCTGATTTTCTACGAATTTTTGGATAAGTTTGTCGTTATCTTCATTGACGACATTCTGATCTATTCGAAGTCGGAGGAAGAGCATGCCTCGCACTTAAGGACGGTGTTGGAGATTTTGAGGAAGCATCGTTTGTATGCTAAGTTTTCGAAGTGCGAGTTTTGGCTGGATCGAGTTGCTTTTCTCGGGCACGTGGTGACTGGAGATGGTATTTCTGTGGATCCCGAGAAGATTCGGGCCATCAGGGAGTGGCCTGTTCCGTCGTCAGCATCTGAGATTCGGAGTTTTCTTGGACTTGCTGGTTATTATCGGCGATTCATTAAGGACTTTTCCCGTATTGCTGAGCCGATGACCAGGTTGACGCGGAAGGATGTTGCTTATGTTTGGTCGGGTGATTGTGAGGGTGCTTTTGGTATTCTGAAGGAGAGGTTGACGACTGCCCCTATTCTTGTTGTGCCTGATCGCAGCGGTGGATTTGAGATCTTTTGCGATGCTTCTGGCAAGGGTCTCGGTTGTGTGTTGCATCAGCACGGGCATGTTGTGGCGTATGCGTCTCGTCAGCTTAAGGTTCATGAGAAGAGTTACCCGACGCATGATTTGGAGTTGGCTACCGTCGTGTTTGCTCTTAAGATTTGGAGGCACTTCTTGCTGAGTGAGAAAGTGAAGATTTTCACCGATCACAAAAGCTTGAAGTATATTTTCACTCAGAAGGAGCTCAACATGCGACAGCGTCGATGGTTAGAGCTTATGGCGGATTATGATATTGATTTGCAGTTTCACCCTGGCAAGGTGAATGTGGTTCCAGATGCTTTGAGAAGGCTGCCAGCGGTGATGATTTTGACTTCGCAGTGGAGATTGCAGCAGGATTTTTGCGAGTCTGGTGTGGAGATTGTTCTTCCTGGAGAGGCTTCATCGTTGATGTACATGCAGGTGCAGTCGACGATCGTGGATCGGATTAAGGCTGGCCAGGCTGAGGATCCGAAGCTGGTGAGGATTCGGGGGATGGTGGAAGCCGGTCTGCGGACTGACTTTTTGATTCATGAGGATGGCTCGCTGAGGTTTGGAGCCAGGTTGTGTGTGCCTGCTGGGGATATCAGAGAGGAGCTGATGGTGGAGGCACACAGTTCGCCGTATTCTGTGCATCCTGGTGGCACCAAGATGTACCAGGATCTTCGTCTGAATTATTGGTGGCATGGTATGAAGAGGAGCGTGGCTCGGAGTGTAGCCAAGTGCTTGGTTTGCCAGCAATTGAAGGCGGAGCATCAGCGTTCGGCCGGGTTGCTACAACCGCTTCCAATTCCGGAGTGGAAGTGGCAGCACATCACTATGGATTTCGTGACTGGACTACCTCGGAGTCCGAAGCAGAATGACGCGATTTGGGTGATCGTAGATCGATTGACCAAATCTGCGCATTTTATTCCGTTCCGAGTGGGACAGTCCACTGAGGCGCTAGCGAGGAGATATATGGAGGTAAAATTCTTTTACTCTCCGTTTTTATTTCCTTTTCCTAGTTTGGATAGTGATGTAACGTGAATCGTGCAGGAAGTTGTGCGACTTCATGGAGTCCCCGTGAGTATCGTGTCTGACAGAGACACGAGATTCACATCTCAGTTCTGGCAGAGTTTGCAGAAGAGCTTGGGTACGCGTCTGAGTTTCAGCACGGCATACCATCCGCAGACGGATGGCCAGTCCGAGAGGACGATTCAGATTTTGGAAGACATGCTGAGGGCGTGCATGTTGGATTTCAAGGGTTCGTGGGAGGACCATCTGCACTTGGTGGAGTTCTCTTACAACAACAGCTTCCAGGCGAGTATTGGCATGGCGCCATTCGCCGCTCTTTATGGGAGGAAATGTCGATCGCCATTGAGTTGGGATGACGTTGGTGATCGGGAGTTGTTGGGACCTGAGATGATCGTGGAGGCCGTGGATATCGTCAGGAATATTCGGGAGAGGTTGAGGATTGCTCAGGACTGTTTTAAGCATTGGGCGGATGCTAAACGTCGTCCTTTGGAGTTTCAGCCGGGCGACCATGTGTTCTTGAAGATTTCCTTGAATCGTGGTGTGATTCGTTTCGGGAAGCGTGGAAAGTTGAGCCCGCGATACATTGGACCGTTTGACGTTTTGGAGAGGGTTGGCAGCTTATCGCTTGGCCTTGCCGCCATCTTTGGAAGGAGTTCACAATGTTTTCCATGTGTCGCAGCTTCGCCGTTACATTAGCGATCCATCTCATGCGGTAGATTTTTCGGAGATTACCGTTCGCCCCGATATGACGTATGACCAGCATCCAGTGCAGATTCTGGACAGGCGTCAGAAATCACTTCGGAACAAGATTGTCAATCTTGTGAGGGTGATGTGGCGACACGGTTCACCTGGAGAGTCTACTTGGGAGAATGAGGATGAGATGCGAGAGCGTTTCCCACTTTTGTTTCCGGACTCGTGAGTTTTGGAAATTCCGAGGACGGAATTTTTTCTTAAGTTGGGGAGGATGTAACGACTGCTTTTCATGTAACTGGATTTTATATATTATAATATATGTTTTGGTGGATTTTCTCCTCTTGTGTGGTTTTCGTCTCCGTAGATTTCATTTTCGATCGATTCGTCGTATTTTCTCGCTTCTTCCTTAGGATTGTCGATTTCGAAGTAAGTCACTCGTGACGGACTTCATAATGGTCGTATCTAACTATTAGATCAAGCCTAGGAGTCTTAGGAATCGATCCCGGGGTCTCGCGCTCCGTATCGGTACTTTCTGTGCTCATTAGCCGGTGTAAGAAGGGCCACCGACCGACTAGATGACGATCCAGTCGGTCGGCAATCCTTCTTGGACCGACTAGTTAGCTTTCTAAATTTCTCAGGAGTTACTGTTTATCGTTAGTCGGTCTAAGAACGTTGGTTGACCGACTAGGTTGCAAACTAGTCGGTCAGCAATGCTTCTTGAACCGACTAACTCATCAAATTATTTTTGTATCAGTTACTGTTCACTCTTAGTCGGTCTAAGAACGTTCATCGACCGACTAGATGCCAAACTAGTCGGTCAGTATTTGTTCATGGACCGACTAACTATAGAATCCTAATTTCACCTGTAGCTACTGTTTACACTTAGTCGGTTTGCGTTGGTCGACCGACCGACTAGTTGTCAAACTAGTCGGTCAGTGGTTGTTCTTTGACCGACTAACTAGTGCTGTAAACCCTAGTTTTGCCCTAGCCGCCAGCCTAGCCTATAAATACCCAACCCAAACGTTTTCTTCCCCTCCAACTCGACCCTAAATCCTAAAATCGCCCCCATTGATCCCCCACCTTCCTCCAAGCTTCATTGCTTCATTCCAAGCCCTAGAATCATCATCCAATCCATCCATTCACTCCATCTACCCCTCATCTTCCCCAAATCTCCATCAAAACCCATCAAAATCCCCAAATCCCCCAAAACCCTAGTTTCCCCAAACTTCTCCATTCGCTTCCAGATCTGATCCTAGGGCTCCCCGGAGTGTTCCTTCCGTCTTCTCTCGGTAAGAAATCGATCTACCGTCGTTTTCATAGCTTATTTATAATTCTATGAAACCCTAATTAATTTCATGTGTTTGGTGTTTGTTTCCCCCCCAAAACAGCGATTTTCCTCGTAGATAGCATCCGTGTGACGAGGTTGATCGTCATCCCCGGTGCTAGGCAAGTGAAACTTGCCACTTAGGGTTTAGGCCATGTTTTAGGCCATTTGCATGTTGTAGGCGTAAAAGAGGCTAGGCGACGAAATGATACTCGCCTAGGCGCAAATTGGGGAATTAGCTTGACAACGAAGCTAATTCCGACTTTTAGCATGTTGCACAATTACCATGTCATGTTTACTTTCAATTAACGGTACGCGAATATGTCATGTCATTGCATTTCGCCTGTCACGTTTAATTCAATTAACTCTACGCAAATAAATTGTCATGATCTCGCATTCTTTAGGTATTGCTGTGATTGCGTAGCTTCGCTACAATGTTGTGTTCCTGGCTCGTGTTCCAGAAGCGGGCCATGTGTTGGTTGATAGCCAATGCCCGAATTGCGTGTTCCGGCTAGGTGTTCCCTACGCCATACTAGTGTTCCTGGCTCGTGACCAGAAGCGAGCATAATGAGTTGCTAACCCCAACGCTCGATACATTGAATTGTGAACTAAGAATGCGAGCTCAATGGCGGGGCAACCCTAGGCTCACTAGATGAGCTCAATGTGCAGGGACCCCAGGCTCCATATCGTGTGAATATTGGGTAGTGTTTAGTGCCGATCGGTCTGAAATGCTATGCCATTCAGCGAATGGCGTAAACACCTACAAAATGTGAATGTATTGAATTGATAGTAGCTTGGCTACTCTTGTCTTGTCCCGATAAATTGTTCTCTTGTACACATTGCCTTGCCATGTTTCAATCGTGCACTCATGTTATAACTGCCATGTCATGCATACTAAACTGCTAGGTTGCTAGATGCCTCACTTTCAGTTTCCTTGCCCAAGTCTTTTAGACTTGCTGACATGTGCCCCTTTACTCTTTTGGGTGACACATGTTAGATCCTGAGCCCGAGTACCTTGTTGAGGACGAGGTGTTTGCTGACGCCGAGCCCGAGCTTGTGTTTGGCGGGGAGTACGTGGACACTGGGGACCAGTCCTAGTGTCTTCGTGGTGTTCTACTTTTATTAGACAGTTGTTTGTTATTGGTGCGTGGCACCCATACTTTGTTATGTCGTCGCTTTTGTTGGCCTTGTTCTGGGCCTTTAGACTCTTTTCTTTTAGCCTGGTGGCTTTTCTGGATGTTGGACTTTTGTTGATGTTGGACAATTTGTGAGATGTGGAATTTTATTTCAGTCTCTACTTGTGTTATTATTGTTATTCTGTTGTGGTTACAGGGACCTGTTTATGTATTGTGGACGCTTATCGGGTTTGGGGCTTCACAGCTCCACTCTCGTGCGGACCTTTTCACGTACTCGCCTCCATTTTCGGGAAGCGGGTCGTGACATTGTCCGTGAATTTATCCGATAAAAGATGTACTGTATTCTGGATGTGAAGAATCTTCAGGATCTCATCTTCACACAGATTAGTACGCGGATCATATAGGGACAAAGACTTCTGGTCCGAACTAATGGTCTCAGAAGCTTCTGGCTTCTTAGACTGTGTGCCCAGTTTTGGAAAAAATTTCTCATTAAATTCACAGTCTGCAAAACGTGCCTTGAATGCGTCACCCGTCAGGGGTTCAAGGTATCTGATAATAGAGGGCGAATCAAACCCAATATATATACCTAGACGACGCTGAGGACCCATTTTGGTCCTCTGCGGTGGTGCTATTGGGACATATACCGCACAACCAAACACTCTCAAATGAGAGATATCCGGAGGTGCGCCGTATGCTAGTTGCATCGGGGATAAAGTGTGACCTCCAGAGGGTCTTATCCTAATAAGTGATGCGGCATGTAAAATAGCATGCCCCCAAGCATCCACAGGCAACTGGGATTGCATAAGCAATGGACGTGCAATCCATTGGAGTCTCTTTATAAGGGACTCAGCTAATCCGTTTTGGGTGTGAACATGTGCTACAGGATGTTCAACTTCAATACACGTTGCCCGGCAATAGTCTTCGAAGACTTGTGAAGTAAATTCTCCCGCATTATCAAGACGTAGTTTCTTGATTTGGTTATCGGGGAAATGAGCACGCAACCTTATTATTTGTGCCAATAGCTTTGGAAAAGCTAGGTTGCGGGTGGACAAGAGGCACACATAAGACCATTTGGTTGATGCATCAATCAGTACCATGAAGTACCGAAATGGGCCACTTGAGGGGTGAATAGGCCCGCAAATGTCACCATGAATTCTCTCAAGGAAGCCAGGAGACTCTAATCCCACTTTCAGGAGGGATGGTCTCGTTATAAGTTTTCCCTTGAAACAAGGGAGACATGGAAATTCACCCTTTTGAAGAATCTTCAGGTTCTTCAATTTGTGTCCACGGGATTCAGAGATGATGCGTCGCATCATTGCTGTTCCAGGGTGACCAAGTCTATTGTGCCAGAGTTCGAACTCTGGCAAGGATTGGCACGTCTGGTGCTCAGTCATATTGGCTTCTATTGGTTGAATGTATGTTTGGTAGAGACCCGACGGGAGTCCCTTGAATCGTTCGCAGATGATCTTCCGGTCATCTTTCTGACGAGTTACATACAGATATTCAACCGTATTTTCATCTCTGGTTTCTAAGTGATATCCGTTTAAACGGAAATCTTTGAAACTTACGAGATTCCTATTTGATTTAGGAGAGAATAATGCATTTTTTATTTGAAGTCTTGTGTTATTTGGGAGCAATATAATTGCTTCACCAGATCCTTCGATTATTTGGGACAGTCCTAAAATTGTGATAACAGGACCGTCATATTTATTTACGCTATTAAAATAGCAATGACCGCGAAGGATTGTGTGCGTTGAGGCACTGTCCACTAGGCACTCAGACATCATCTATATAAGCAAAAACGAAATTTTATTTGAGCGAAAATGTAAACATTCATTCGAAAATAAAAGTTCGTACTTAAGCAAATAAAAGATGAAGATACATTTAATTCTAAAAAGCATAGATAAATGATGGTGCTCAATCGAGAAGGTCGTCGTTCTCGAAGTCTTTTGCAATAAACATTGTTGGTGGCTGAACAGCCGCCAAGTTTGTTTCAGGTAGAGACTTCTGGCTCACCTGGTATAGATCCTGGAGGTGGCGAGGAGTGCGGCAGTTTCTGGACCAATGGCCAGTCATGCCGCATCTATGGCATTTATCCTCCCAGTTCTTCTTTGGAAGTGACACTTGCTCGGTGTTCTTTCGCTTCCAAGTGAAATTTCTTTTTCCCTTATTGTTTTTGTTTGTCTGGGGAGCTGCACCTCTTGGTTGCTTCATTATAGCTTTCCCTTTAGTGTTTTTAGCCTTCCTCTTGTTTTTCCACTTCTGGGGAGAAACGTGATGGGCTTCAGGGATAGGGGCAGTGCCAGCTGGACGTAAGTTATGAGTTGCAAGCAGTAAGTCTCGATTCTGCTCTGCCCTAAGTAGGCATGAGATCAGATCGGAGAATTTCGTGAAATTGCGTTCACGATACTGCTGCATGAGGATTGCATCTTTCTCGTGGAACGGGGTAAATGTCATTTCCAACATGCGTTGTTCTGTCACTTCTTCACCGCACAACTTCAGGCGTGAGGTGATGTTATGAAGTGCAGAATTGTACTCAGCGACGGACTTATAGTCCTGAAGTCTGAGGTTTTCCCACTCATAACTGGCACGCGGTAATATAACATCAATTTGATGTTTATACCGAGCTTCCAGCGCTGTCCACATGTCCTTTGGATCCTCAACCGTTAAGTATTCGGCCTTTAAGGTCCGATCTATATGTTTCCTAATGTAGATTATGGCTTTCGCCTTATCTACATCGGATACAGTGGTTGTAGGGCTGCTGCTAGTTGTAGCAGAAGCTTCGGCCGCTGCGGGGGCCGAGGAAGGAGCCAAAATGGACCCAAGGAGGGCCATCGAACGCAAGTGGAACTTCAGGTCCACTCACCAACTCAGGTAATTTGTCCCTGCAGAGTCAAGGACTTCGAAATCGACGCTTGCCAATTTTGCCATTTATCTACGCAATTTAAAATGAGCATGAATTAATTAAAATTAAAAATTCATGCATAAAGAAATAAACAAGTAAAAATGCGGGGATCGGCCAGATACCCAAAAATAAACAGTCCAAAGTTCGTTTACAGTCCATAAAAGGAAAGAAAAATACAACTGCGGAAACCCAAACTGAACTGGGTCCCTATATCTCCGTCTTCATATGCTATTGCATCGAGCTTTGGCTTACACAGTCATGAATCGACTCCTTGCGGTCCAGCGGACGCGGCCAGGGAATTGACTAAGCCAGGACCACTTGTTACCCAGTCAAGCTAGGTTGGTCCAGCAAACTTAGCCAAGCACATTGACCGACATCATGATCCATTGAAGGAGTTTTCATCAATTCTATGTGCTGTTGCATCGAGCTTTGGCTTTAAAATACAAATTTCCTCACTTACAAATTCTCTCAAAAGAAAATAAAAGTGCAAGGAAAGTAAATATGTATACAATGGCCGATCCCGAAAAACACATTTTTACTGAATTAAACATCCACGCAGTTCTAAATATGCTACGGGCATAAAAGTAAACAACCACGCATATATCTCAAGCAAAACATATGGTAAGGGAAACTAGAAAATATAAATATCTTGTAGACCACGTGGAAACGTCATACATCGTTAGGTTAGTTGACTAACGGCAGAGCGGTCTCAGGATCTTTAAGATAGTTATATTTTAAAAAAAATCCTAGTAAACCATAGATAATAATTTGCAAAAGCGATGTTTAAATAAAGTTGTCAACATGGACTATAGAAATTATTTGTGATTTAACATAGAGGATAGTCCCTTTAAGTAATTGGCTTCAGGCCATTATTTAGTGGGCAAAAATAATAACCGATAAGTAATTGGGGCTGCAGGCCCAATTAATTTATTTAGTTATTGATAGGCACAAGTGGGATGCAGGCCCAACAACAAAACTATCAATGTTAATTAAATTAAGCCCATTTTTGGGTTGGGGAATACAAAAAAAAAAAATCCCAAAACCCTAGGCGGGGGCAGGGGCAGACTTGGAACAAGAGAGGAGACTCTTGCTTCTGATGATGAGGATGATGGGGAAGAAGATGATGGCGGGGTTCTATGTAAGTTATTCTATTCTTCTAATTGCATTTTATTGTATTTTAACAAGGCATGATATTGTATTTAGCCGATTTTAAACAAGCCAAAAAGAGGTTGTAAAAAATCATGGCTAAGAATAAAACTTTGTTTATCTACGGGATCGATGGAAATTACCTCTAGATTGAAAATCTAGGGAAGATCGAAAAACGAGAAGATCCGTAGAGACAAAAATCCACGCTCCGAAAACGCCCAAGAGATTCCTTTAGCAATGCACGCCAAAGAGAAAATCCGCCACGAACAGCAGCAACCAGAGATTCCTATGCGCGTAACAAATTAGAGGATGGATTTTGGAGTGTAGAAAAGCTCAAAAAAAGAGGAGCAAACGTGCTGATAACGTGTTAGAGAGTAATAGGACTCAAGAGAGAAAGAGACAAGATTTCTTAGCAAAAGAATAAGTCACAATAGCTTAGAGCCATGATGCTCTATTTATATATCTCATAGTGGGGAGGCCAAAAGCCTCTAGAAGACCAATGGTCCCCATTACTCTAAGTAATGGGGGCCTAATGAATGGGTAATGAAGGAGGGGAGGCCAAAGGCCTCCCTCATTCATAACAGTTCTTATTTTTTCCCCCTTAATATAATTTATTGTTCATCTTTCTTATCTATTCTTAAATATCAACTTGAATATCGAGTCAATTGGCTCGGTGATATTCCTCATCCTTACGAAAGTAACCGGAATCATCTTCATAGCCGAAGGTTGCTTTTTATTATTAACAGCCGCAGTCTTCTCCGTCTTCTTATTCTTGAGCTCGATTATTTTTGTTGGGACCATGTGTCTAAAATATGATTGACATGGTTCTAAAATATGTGAATTTCCATTTTCGGAAGGAACTTTTACTCAGGTTTTTGTTGACGAAACAATCACGAGGATTTAGATTTTATTAAAAAATCAAGAAAGACTTAATTCGAACCCGTCCGGTTTATGTACCCACGTCCAGAACCTTCTGTAGAAACAATCTCAACCGTACACTTGGGCGAATCCTCACCAGACCGCTTTGCGATTAGGGAATCTAGGGTTTCTGATCTTCGTTCAAACTCGATAAATACCCGTCTATTTCCCGTCCTCTTCCACCAAGCCTTCATTTCACCCTTTTGTTCTATTTCCAGCCGCAAGTAATTATGTTGCCTTTTCTTTGATTAATTTTATTCTCTTAGGAATTTATCATTTATAATTATATTTCTATGTTTTGAAAAATGTCGTGAAGGATGCTTAAGGGGGGCTGATGTGATGATCCTTTCCCCAAATGATCGACTTTGATTATAAAGTGCACTATTTGTTATATTTCTCTTCATATGAGAAATCAAGCCATCGGTCTGATCTCCCCTGCTTTCATCTTTTTTTATTTTATTGAATATATTCGAAAAAAATTGGTTATTGTTTTATATTTGATTTTAGATTGTTTTGATTTTGTGAAAAAAAAGAATATAAAAGTAGCCGATGATGAAAAACTTTAGGCTTGTTTCTCAAAACATTCGCAGTGGCCGCCTGATGGCTTTCGCCTCGCCGGGCTTGCAGAGCATATGCTGTTAACCATCTCCTTCCTTGGATGTCTGAGACTACTTTTTAATTGTTTTTTAATTTTATGTTTCATTTATCACTTTATATTTATCTCTCATCCTAATATTCTCGTTAGGGTGTTGATTTTGTTTCAAAATTTGTTAATTCATAATTTTTTATGATTTTTGAATGTCTTTTGAAATTTTTAACTATTTCTCATGAAGAATGCTGTTTACATGGTCAGATTTGGTTTTTTTTCATGAATCGAAAAAAAACATCATATTGATGTGCTATTGTGTGTTGATGTGATGTACATCAATATCAATATGACGTTTTTTTCTTTTTATGGAAAAAATTTAGAGAACTCTTTTGCTAAAAGATGATGATTATATATACTCTTAAATAATGGTGTATATAATGATTATTTGTTTAAAAAAATATGAGGTGTAGTAGCGTGTATAATGATTATTTGTTTAAAAAAACATTTTACCTCATGCTGTCATTTCATTTTCTTTTATTTGTCTTTTTGACATATAATCAATATACTCACCCATGGATGTATTTAGTTTTCATCCCCTAAATTAGGGGTGTAATATTTATAACATGTGCTATCGGTCACAGTTCATTTCAAATCTTTGTTTTTCTAAAAATTATTTGCCCTTACAAAATTTTGGATAATAAAATGCCGCTTCATAATTTATAAGAACAAAAACTTCACTTTACAATTTTAAAAAACAAAAATTTTGACGCATGCACCTTTGGATTGATACTGTTGCGGGGTGAAACTCGCGGAAAATGAATTTGTATTATGGGGAACCAATGGCACGATGGTTATGTGAATGACAGGATTAGGGGAGGCTGTTTAGCAGGTGATTAGAGGGATGATGAGGCTAAACTTGCTGCTGAGGCTGACCACGGTGTCAAATTCGGTAGGATATGATGGAGTCGTACTGCTTAGGACAAGGGCGAGCACGACCGGGGATGATGAGCTGATCTGCACAAGGAGCAACTTGTCAGAAAGGTCGGGTTGAGGTTCAATCCTTAGCCTCTCCGATGCCTAAGTCAGTACGAGAACTTAAACGAGGGCTAGGCACGCAGGTCGGGCTGAGGGTGAGCCAACCGTACGTGACGAGCTATGAGTGGAAGAACAAAGATGTGGACGACCTTTACTCTTTTGTGTGAGTGATAAGATGGAGAGTAAATTTGCTAACCACTTCACCGTTGGAGGCGAATGTGTTTTTATACCTGACGGGGGGCGGTTAGGTGGGGCTGACCTGGCATGCTGACTCGATGTGTTGAGCTGGTCCGGGTGTCAGCGGAAGCTTCGGGACGAGGATGTCAGAAACAGGAGTATCAGCCACGCTTTTGTCAGACGGCGCCACGGCCAGGGGTGCTTTTGTCAGAGTGTCAGGGCCGAAAGCATTAAGTGTCAGGGGGCACAGCGGCCAGGGGGTCCTTTGTCAGATGGTCAGGCGGCGTAAGTGTCAGTAGTGTCCTTGTACTAGATTATTTGTCGTGTCCGACATGCCAGAGATCCATCGGAGCGTCTCCCAGGGGGAGGACTCCAAACGCGTCGACGGTCCGGCCCGGGTTGAGGCTGGGCGGCCCGGATGCACATTTTGCGTGCTGGTCCTTGCGAACCGGGGGCGGACTGACGCGTATTCCTCCGGCGCTGTGTCGGGGAGCGCCTTTATCAGTGGCCAAGGTAGGGTGCGCCCATCTCCATGTCGGGTCAGACTCTAGGGTCGGAAGGCGCCCTGCGGGCCTCTGAAGGTCAGGCATGGAGCGCCCCGTTGCGGGGTTGGTCGCCCCTTCGGGGGGGATAGGGGCGTACCGACGGGGTAATTTGGCGGTTTAGGGCGGAAGGTCGGACTACTGTGATCTTTAGGTCGTAACAATTGTCCCCGGCATTCGAGTTCGAGGTGGGAGCCCGACTCAGTTCGGATGACGCATCACTTCCCCTTCTTTGAAATGGCGGTTCAGATTTCGATCCGTGCTCGGGAGCGGCGGCGCAGTTGTGGAAATTCCAGCCCGGTTAGCCATTATTGCGATTTGAAAGTGCCTGGGGGAAATCGAAGCGCCTCTATGAGTGATCTCGCGACGCATGGATGAAGGCGTCTTTTCATGCCAGTTGAGGTGTCAGGGATGCTCGGATGAGCGCCGTGTGGCGACACGTCGACGGTCGAGATGACCCGTCGTCTTCTATAAGTATGGGAGGAGGGGGCGGAAGCTTTCTTCCGGCTTCGATTTTTCTTCCTACCTTCTGGTTTCTGTCAGTCGTTCGACGACATTGTCGCTGTTGTCTTTGCCAGAGGCCCGCTCCCAGTCGGCTTCTCAGCTCGACCACTCGCTAGGAAGTTCCTGTATCCTTTAAGCGATGGCTTCTCATTCTGACTCTGGAACGGGTAGCAGTGCGGGGTGCGGAGGCCTCAGCGATGGAGAACGTGGCGCCCTGACGTATAGAGGGCGATAGCAGCCATCAGGTGCCGGTCGGACAGGATTAACATTAGGGAGATTAGGATGCGGTTCGTGCATCCACCCTGCGAAGCACGGGTACCGGAATCCGAGGAGAGGGTGTGTTTGCCTGGGGATAATGATGTTGGGGTCTACGTCCGATCCTTCGAGTTGGGACTTCGATTCCTGATCCACCCTTACCTCCTACACCTGATGAACTTTCTAGAGGTGCCGATTTTCACCTTGGCACCCGCTCTTGGGGCTTGCTGGTGGGGTTCGTCGTGCTATGCTTTGCCAGCTCTCTGAGTCTGTACTTGGCTTTGTTCCAGCACTTCTTTGTAGTTCGGAAGAGGGGGATGTACCACTGCATCTGCGCGAGGGAGGGGAGGGAGCTCATCGTCGGGGTGCCCGCCGATGTTGGTAGGTGGATGGAGGATTTTGTTTTCGTTGAGATGCCGGTCGATGCGGTGCTGATGTCGAACTGGGGGTGCTGAACCCTCTGGTGAACGATAGGGTGAAGCTAGCCGAGGAGGACCTGGCGAAGGTGCGGATCTTGGCAGGGCTGCCCGAGGCGCACCGTTGGTTGGAGAACTTGACGCTGGTCAGTCAGCTTGCCCATGATTTTTGGTCCCAATGTAGTTTGAGTCGGGCGTGCCTTTATCTGCCATTACCGTGATGAGCATGTCGTCCTAAGGGAGATTTCTTCTTTTTGCACGACCGACCGATGTAATGTTGTATTCCCGGCGTTCTCCATGAATAGCCTCGCTATTTGAAATAAATTGGTTGGATTGATCTTGTCTTGGTTTCGTCTTCTTCTTATTGAGTGTGTGGACCACTTGCTTGCTTGCGAGGGTATAATTGCCCCCCAACGTTCCTCTATCCAGGAGCGCTAGGTCATGTGGAGGGGGATGTTGAGACACAATATGTTGATGGCATATGCGTGAGCTCTGGCCGGACCGGCGAACCATTGGTTCGGGTCGAGGTGAGGCATTCTGCCCTGTCAGGCCCTGTCAGGTTGTGGGGCGTCGTTGTCGTAGTCCGACCCCGAGCAGGTGACGCCCAATGTCCCTGGCCGCCGTAAAGATGGCGGGGCCCTTCTTGGACCCGGTTGTGGGACGAGGCGGGGTTTGAAGTTGTTTTTTCTTGGCGCGGTCATTTCGATGCAAAAGAGGGCGGTAGTCAAAGCGTGTCGGAGTCTGTTGCATGGATAGAGGCTATCAATAGTGAGGTCGACCCCTCGGTTGCCGCACTAAGCGGCGACGCCTCAGGCGGTAGTGGCCCGAAAGGATAGGTCTTGTCTCGCCCTTCTTCCCCTCTTTTTGTTTAAAGGGAACGACGGGTTCGGTCCGAGGGAGGCCTCGTTTCGTAAGGTCGGCCCCCGCTGCTATTGTAAGGTTCGGACTATATATATGTAGTTTCTGTTAGTTTCGCTACCTTTCATTTGGCAAAGCCCCGACTTATACCTATTGAGGGAGTGCGCAGCTCGGCCCCTCTTCTCTCTGCCGTGATGGGTGGCCCAGTTTCGTGAGCTCCCCTCGCAATTTGACGGGGGGTCCTTCCCAAGTTAGAGCATGCTCGGAGAGTGATTAGGGATTCGCTTGGAATAGTCTTTTCATTAAAATTTACAAGAATTCAATCTTAGTTTTTACATGAGGTCTTGGCAAGGTCTTCGATAGTTAGGTGAGTACGACCCGATCCGTTGGCGAGCTGGGGAGTTGTTCCATCCCGCTGTAAACTGCATCAGGATGGGCGGACTCTTCTCTATAGGGCAGCCCTCCTTCTCTTCCATTGCTCGTCGCGTCCCTCTGCGCGTCCCCTATGCTGAAGGGTTGCAAGGTCTCCTTGGCTACTTGGATTCACCAGGGAAGCTGTCTTGCTGTTGTCCTCCATCAGATCGCTCTTACAGAGTTTTCTCGAAAGGAGGTCGGAGGGAAACCCTGTGAGAGGAGGAGCACGAGGTGGCGGTGGCGGTGACGCGATGCCTCGTCTTTCGCCTTCTTGCCCATGACGGGTTGTAAGGTCTCTTTGGGGAGTCCTTGCATCGAAGGGAACCCTGGACGAGGTGGAGGACGGGGTGTCGGAGGTGGAGAACGAGGCAGCGGAGGTGGCGTCGTCTCCCCGGGAGGGTCTCCAGCGGCCCGGCCTCGATGGGAAGATAAATGAAAGGGAGGTGGGTCGTTAGGAGGCGCATCGGTGGAGGCTGGTGAGCCGGGTAGGGCTTTTGCCTTTCCTACCGCCAGGTCTTGGGGTGGGGCGGATGCTGGTCGGGGGGGAGCGAACCATCGCAAGTCCTCCGATTCGACTGTTTCATCTGGTTCAGAGCAGACGAAGGAGTGGAAGGCGGGGCTCCCCTTGTGCAAGAGGAATAGACCATCGACGATCTGTATGTAAGAGGAATAGCACATCGGTGTGGCGGGCCATTGGGAGGCGGGCCCGTGAAAGCTGGTATGTCCAGGCAGAGGCTGGAGTGCCCAATAGGGTGATCTGGCAGGGCTGCCACATCCTTCAGGTTCTCGCCCTGGAGCACCAGCGCGCATCGGGTGCCAGAAGAGGGGCACTGCCCGCCATTGGAGCCCCAGTTCCCTTGGCGTAAAGTGTCCAAGGGAAGTTAAGGAGTGACAGGCAGGGCATCCCATGTGTAAGGGAAATAGCCCGTCGGCGATCGTTTTGTGGAAGCAATCGCCCATCGGGGTGGCTGGGGCCCTTGCTCTTCCTCATCTTTCATGGAGAGGATTGAGACTGACGTGCCCTCATATTATTTCTCTCTCTCTCTCTCATTCGAAGGGGTGAGGGGAGTATTTATAGAAGGAGTTTGTTGAAGGTTTTCCCCAAGTTAATGCGATGAGCTGGCATCATTAATGGCGTGCCCTCATAGGCTCCTCGGAATCACGCCCTTTGGAAACCGCTTTTGCCAGGTGGCGCTCGGATGCGATTCATCAGTCCATGCCTTTCGGGGGATGTGTTGTCATTAATGGCGTGTTTCCCAAGCGTCCTTTCATTTTGATAAGTCGCATCGAAGGCCTCCTTTATCGGGACCCGGTGTAGTTCAGCGGTCCTTGGCCTGCGTGTGACCTTCCTTGGTCCCTGTGCACTTGTCCTTTCTCCTAGGCTCGAGATTTCAAGTGCCATGGGTCTGCTTGGGGGGTGAGCGGGTGGATATCTCATTCTGCACTCCTCCACGGCTCGGGTGGTCGGAGTTCGTCAGACCCGCCCCGGCCGTTTAGTGGGGAGGCGAGCGCGTAGCTCGGCCCGTGCCCTTCTCTGGTTTGGGTGGCGAGGGTCGGCCCTGCCCCAGAATTCTTGAGGGGGGGAGAGAGCGCGTAGCTCGGCCCGTGCCCTTCTCTGGTTTGAGTGGCGAGGGTCGGCCCTGCCCCAGAGTTCTTGAGGGGGGAGCGAGCGCGTAGCTCGGCCCGTGCCCTTCTCTGGTTTGGGTGGCGAGGGTCGGCCCTGCCCTAGAGTTCTTGAGGGGGAGCGAGCACGTAGCTCGGCCCGTGCCCTTCTCTAGTTTGGGTGGCGAGGGTCGGCCCTGTCCCAGAGATCTTGAGGGGGGAGCGAGCGCGTAGGTTGGCCCGTGCCCCTCTCTGGTTCGGGTGGAGAGGGTTGGCCCTGCCCCAGAGTTCTTGAGGGGGGAGCGAGCACGTAGCTCGGCCCGTGCCCTTCTCTGGTTTTGGGTGGCGAGGGTTGGCCTTGCCCCAGAGTTCTTGAGGGGGAGCAAGCGCGTAGGGGGGAGCAAGCGCATAGCTCGGCCCGTGCCCTTCTCTGGTTTGGGTGGCGAGGGTCAGACCTGCCCCAGAGTTCTTGAAGGGGGGAGCGAGCGCGTGGCTCGGCCCGTGCGTTTCTCTGGTTTGGGTGGCGAGGGTTGGCCCTGCCCCAGAGTTCTTGAGGGGGGGAGCGATCGCGTCGCTCGGCCCATGCCCTTCTCTGGTTTGGGTGGCGATGAGGGTTGGCCCTGCCCCAGAGTTCTTGAGGGTGGAGCGAGCGCGTGGCTCAGCCTGTGCCGTTCTCTAGTTCGGGTGGCGAGGGTTGGCCCTGCCCCAGAGTTCTTAAGGGGGGAGCGAGCGCGTGGCTCGGCCCGTGCCCTTCTCTGGTTTGGGTGGCGAGGGTTGGCCCTGCCCCAGAGTTCATGAGGGGGGAGCGAGCGCGTGGCTCGGCACGTGTCCTTCTCTGGTTTGGGTGGCGAGGGTTGGCCCTGCCCCAGAGTTCTTAAGGGGGAGAGCGAGCGCGTGGCTCGGCCCGTGCCCTTCTCTGGTTTGGGTGGCGAGGGTTGCCCCTGCCCCAGAGTTCTTGAGGGGGAGAGCGAGCGCGTGGTTTGGCCAGTGCCCTTCTCTGGTTTGGGTGGCGAGGGTTGGCCCTGCCCCAGAGTTCTTGAGGGGGGAGCGAGCGCGTGGCTCGGTCCGTGCCCTTATCTGGTTTGGGTGGCGAGGGTTGGCCCTGCCCCAGAGTTCTTGAGGGGGGAGCGAGCGCGTGGCTCAGCCCGTGCCCTTTTCTGGTTTGGGGGGAAGGTTGGCCCTGTCCCAGAGTTCTTGAGGGGGGAGCGAGCACGTGGCTCGGCCCGTGCCCTTCTCTGGTTTGGGTGGCGAGGGTTGGCCCTGCCCCAGAGTTCTTGAGGGGGGAGCGAGCACGTAGCTCGGTCCGTGACCTTCTCTGGTTTCGGTGGCGAGGGTTGGCCCTGTCCCAGAGTTCTTAAGGGGGGATCGAGCGCGTAGCTCGGCCCATGCCCTTCTCTGGTTTAGGTGGCGAGGGTTGGCCCTGCCCCAGAGTTTTATGCGTTCGAACTGAAACACTCAAGTGGAGACAACAAGGTTTGGAAATATGCGGAAAAGTAAATGTTTTATTAGAGAGGCTCACAATTACTGATAGAACTTTAGCATGTGCTCCGTGTTCTAGGGGTGGGCCAGTTTGCTTCCGTCAAGGGTCGCCAGGATGTACGTGGCTGGTCCGATGATGTCGACAATCTCGTATGGCCCCTCCCATTTGGCGGCCAACTTTCCTTGGCAAGTGGTCTCGGGCTTGAAGGCGGCATCCCTCAGGACCAAGTCGCCGACTCTAAAGGTCTGCTTCTTCACCCTGGAGTTGTAGTGCCGGGCCATCCTCTGGCTGTGCCAGACGAGGTTCGTCAAAGCTCGATCCCTTACTTCGTCCACGAGTTCAAGACTGAGGCCGAGGTCCTCCCCATTGATATCTCCATCGAAGAACTTCAGCCGAAGTGTCTCCTCTCTGATCTCCACGAGAACGACCGCTTCCGAACCGTTTGCCAGCATGAACGTGCTCTCTCCGGTTGAGGCCTTGTGGGTGGTACGGTAGGACCAGAGAATGCCTGGTAGCTCATCCACCCACATCCCAAGGGCGACATCGACCTTCTTCTTCAGGGGCCCAGGATGCATTTATTTGCGGCCTCCACCATCTCGTTGCACTGCGGGTGGGCGACGGACGTAAAATGAAGCTTGATCCCCCAGCCCGAACAGAAGTCACGGAAGCCTTCGCAGTTGAACTGTCTTCCATTGTTCGTTACTATAGAGCGGGGTATCCTGAAGCGACATATCACGGACTGCCAGATAAAGCCCTTCATATCCATCCGTGTGATGCGCGCCAACGGCTCAGCCTCGACCCACTTAGTGAAGTAGGCTACGGCGACGACTAGGTATTTCCTTCCCCCGAAAACCTTTGGGAAAGGTCCGAGGATGTCGAGCCCCCATTTGGCGAATGGGATCGGGCTTACAATAGGCACCAAGTCGGCCAGAGGCGCTACCATGTGTAGGCCAAATTTCTGGCACGCCTCACACCTTTTGACGTACCGAGTCGTGTCATGGATCATAGTCGGCCAGTAGTACCCCTGGTACACTATCTTGTGTGCGAAAGTTCGTCCATCGTGGTGGTTCCCGCAGAAGCCCTCGTGTACTTTCCGGATGACTTGCTCAGCCTGCTCTGGCCACAAGCATTTCAGGAGTGGCAGGGCATCAAAGTTGGCACGACGCCGGCGGTATAATACTCCGTCGAGGAGTACGAACGACAGGGCCCGCCTCTCCACCTTCTTGGCCTACAGCTGCTCCTCACGCAGGGCCCCCGTTTCCAGGTACTTCACTATTGGGGTCATCCACGTCGCTGTCGAGCCGACACACATTAGGTCTTCTTCTTCAATGGTGGGCGTCAGCAAGCTTTCGATGTAGATGGCCTTTCCGATCTTGGCTGCAGAGGAGGAGGCCAGCTTGGACAGGGCGTCGGCCCAGAGGTTGTTGGAGCGGGGTAAGTGCTGGACCTCAGCCTTCTCGAACTTCTGGAGCTAGGCCTGGATGCGCTTAAGGTAGCGATTCATCGTCTCTTCTCGGGCCTCGAAGCTCCATTAGATTTGTTGGATGATGAGCCGTGAGTCACTAAAGCAACAGCACGTTCGTCGCCCCCACCGCCCTGCAAAGCTTCAACCCATTGACCGCGGCCTCATATTCCGCGACGTTGTTGGTTGCCAGGAAGTTGAAGCGCATGGCGTACTCCAGTAGGCAACCGTCGGGAGTTTGGATGATGATACCTACCCTCGTCCCGGATCCTGTCACCGAGCCATCGACGTGAACGGTCCATAGCCTGCCCGCGTCTCCCCCGGCGGGTTCGGAGGGTCCAGCCACCTCCATTGCTTGCAGGGGCGCAGCTGCTGGTGGGGCGTCCGGCAGGTTTGTCGGGGGCTCTTCGGCGGTGCACTCCACCACGAAGTTCGCCAGTGCCTGGCCCTTTAATCGTCGTCCAGACCTTGTATGTTATGTCAAACTCGCTAAGCTCGATACTCCAGTTGAGCATCCTGCCTGACCGCTTCTGTCTCTTCAGGTTCTTTCTGTAGGGGAATTGGTGGTCCCTTAGGGCACAAAAACTCTAGTCCCGTCCTAAGTCGGACGGAACATAGACACAAAAATCATAGCAGCGGAAGAAAAATCTATGTTAACTAATTAACATGCAGTTAAAAAACAATTTTCTAACTGGCCCTAAGGTCCAAGACCCTATGCCAAGATCTATGCCGACTTGGGATGGATCTGACCATCCCAAGAAGGATCTAGCCTACTGCGATTAAACTAAACTAATGCTAATAATACTTTAACCACATACCCGGAATCTCAGCCCTGAAGCAGGCGAGATGTTCCGCGCCGTCTTCCGAGCTGCTCCCGTCCCACGCCGAGCCACTCCTTGAACCGCTCCCCGAACCGCTCCTCGAACGGCTCCTCGAACCGCTCCGCATCCCGAGGCGATCAATCCCCGTGCCGCCGAGCCAACCACGCGCCGAAGAAAGTTTCACGCGAGTGAAACCTCCGCCAAGATTTCAGATCCAGAATCCGAACTCCTTCGTGGCTTTGCTAGAGCCCTCAGGAGTAAGGCAGAAATTTAGGGAGATAGAGAAATATTTATTTAAGCTTAGATCCGAGCGTGCTCCAACATTTACGAGAGCCGCTCAGATCTAGAGCTTGGGACGAGTTTTGAGAAAGGGGGGAGACCCCTATTTATATAGGCGGCGGACTCTCCCCTTTTCTCAAAATCCGATGTGGGACTAATTATTTGGGTTAGTTAAAATCAAGTTAGTTTACACTTCAAAAAAGTGCAAACTTCCGTGAATTTTAACTCACTCACCGTTGAGCTTCAAGATCGATATAACCTATCAATACGACAAGCGTTCAACGGTGAACGCATAGGAAAAAACCGTTCGTCAATCGGAGTTCGTTTGACCCTCCAATTGAGTGTCCAAAGATCAGCCCAAGAAGCAATTTTCGCAAAACTGCAGCCGTCATACGAAGCACGCAGCACGCAGCCCTAGGGCTGCGTGCGGGGCCCACTGCGCCAGGCCCGTGCGCTGCACGCGCCTCAGCGCGCCCTGCAGGGGCGCGTGCCCCGCACGCGCCCAGCGGGCGCGTGCCGGGCACGCGCCCAGCGGGCGCGTGCAGGGCACGCGCCCGCGTGGGCCCAGTGCCCACGCGGGCTGATTTGAATTGCCCGGCCATTTGGCCGGGCCTTGGGCTTCTGTGCCCTTTTAATTTAATCAGCCCCCTTGGGCTGATGGGCTTTTGGGGTTTGCACTGTTTTGGCCATAACTTTTATGTTTGGCGTCCGATTTGGACGCCGTTCGAACCTGGGTCTAGACCGGGACATTCCCGTCTTACCCGTGAACTTTTCCTTGTGTTTATATTATTAAATATTGTATTAAACAATTTAATACACATTTAATCGCTTTTGCATCAAATGCAAAATAGTCCCTATCTAAGCTTAAATTATCACATTGCATCAAATGCAATTATCTCTTCTTTTGCATCAAATGCAAATATTCTCCCTAACTATTTTCTACCTATTACTAAACGAAGCGTTGCACTCTGTGTGAGACCCTACAGCCTGACCCTTACAACAGGTTGGGCTCGAAGCCCTATACGGCAGTGACCACGAGCAGTGGTTGCCGTCCCTGCTTCAGGAATCATCATTATGTGGTTAGCTCATTGACATGAGTATAGTCGGGACCACCTGACTGTTTCCGTGATGAATTCCGCAGTTATAGTCTCTTCGTCTTAAATATGTCGTTCGGATCAAGTCTGGGGTACGGTCAAACTGTCAACCCCAATAACTTGACTCCGGTTAGTTTCTATCGATCTTTAGTCAACTAATGTTGGACTTCTTCCAACATACTCTGCGCAGAGTTTTTACTAAAGACCGAACTAACTCTACGACACTAACTCCCATTGACCGGGAGAGACGAATCCTCTTTTGGTCATTACTCGCCTCGTACGTTTCAAGTGACACCCAATCAAAAGACCTTTCGACAGGCCTTGCCTCGAAGCTAGGTCAGTTGATCTAAGTGGCACCGTTCACACACAGGTCCGTCAAAATGACCTCAAGTCAAAAGACCAACTATCCTATCATCACTCAGAGTTATCACTGACAGATTGGTCAATATAACCATATGATAACTCTAGTGGATCGTTCAGTGAACTCATTCTAATGAGCACCTGTGTCTCGTCTTCGACTTCGCCAAGTCAAGCGATCATGAGATCATCGCCACCGCTAAACGGTGAAGACTAAGACACAATGGTCTATCCGATGTTTCAATATCCTTGTCTCGAAACATCTACGACCACGAACCATTTCAGACTTATGCTACAGACGGTCAAACGTTTCTCCATGATCGAGATACTCATCTCGATACCCGTTTGACCTTGCATAAAGTCTCAGGACTTTACCTAAGTTGATATCTAATGTTAACTACATTACAATATAACTTAGATAAATTATTACCAAACAGCTTACTGTTATTTCGAACAAGATGTTTGTGCTATTCACACAGGAATAAATGGCCTTGAGGGCATCATATTCCTACATCTCCCACTTGCACTCAGGCCCATTTATCTCGATATCTAATATCGTTTTTACACATAAGTTTTCCCGACTTCATGTGGTAGAGCCTTCGTGAGTGGATCTGCTAAAATCGTCTACACTATAGACTTAAGGGGTTTCTATGTTTATGTTAGACCAACCATTTGAATCGCATTCAAATAATTCATTTGGTCTATCGGAATCTATAATACTTTATTTCCCTGGATCTTATCCAGTTCATCGTATCTTACGATAATAATTTCAAATTAGTTATTGGTCATTTTAAATGGCTCATATCTATTCTTGATAAAGTATCAAACCTTTTGATTACTTTGTCAAAATGTATGTTCCATCCCTTTGATGATTCGCATGTAATTTACACGCTCCCACTGACCTTGAAAACTCTCTGGCTAATTCATATAAGTTGGTTTGTCTAAATCATATTTAGAAAAACGAACTTATAAGTGAATGCTCCAATTTTCGTGGTCAACTTGAGCGTTTACATCGAGCTTTGGTCCGAGTAGATCTGTACACATCTGTTGGCGAAACCGGTTTCATCATAATCCGTTTTAAAGAAATTAGGATGAAAACCGTTCCCGTCCAACAAGATTGTACTTCACTATTTTCCTTTCTGCACCAATCTTTTAACTTAAAGATTTACTTGCGGAAAGTGAGGAAACATTTTCCTTGGGTACGTAAACTAAATTCTCAAATTTATTTATGCACACGGACCTGCATCAAGTTTTAAATCGAAGTTACTACTCCGAATTTCATCCTAGAAGTTTGACTAAGTCATCATCAGTTATGATGTCTTAACTCGACTTTTCGTCTCACGAAATTCGAGGAAAAATACAACTTCCTTACGATTGATTTATTGAATATATTATTGATAATGTCCTTATAGAACATTATCAAAACCTAGGCATTACTATCTGGGACTTAACCCAGAGGGAGGACTTAACTCAGAGTCACTTATTTATGGATCACACCAAGTCTAACTAAGTGTGATTTATATCGTTTAACACTCTGATGTGTTAACAGACTTGACCTGAGAGAAAATCACATTTTCTTTTAATTACACAAGATTTTATTTAGCTAAGTATTTGTCCATTCGATCTAATCGAATCAGTTTAAATACTTTAGTCATTTCGTTCTTTATTTTATCAGACTTGTGTTTCATCAAGAACATGTGTCTTAATAAAATATACGAATAACTTATTTTGTTAAAAGTAGACTTGGGTACATCAGTATGTACGAGACTGAGTTCGACAACTCATTCTCCCACTGTCTCACAGATGGGTTTCGGCCATTGTATCTAAGAGGCTAAGACTCACAAGTGTCCGTAGACTTCATAATACGAGAGGTCAGACCCCTCTTTATGTGACTTGTGAAGCTTAATCTCTAGATACGGCCTAGTCTAATTTTACCATATAAGTTTGCTACTATCTTGTGTATTTTATATATTAACATTTAATATATATTTAGTTATTTACAAATTACTTAACGCAAAACATTACTTCAGAAGCAATGTGACGACATTCGTCAAAAATGTGTTAAACGTCTTTTGTATAACAATTCATTCTGAAATCGTGACATCAAAATATGTCACATTTTCATTTCCTCCTACTTATGCCTTTACTAATGATAAATTAAACTAACTTTCTCAATTGACTTTCCGAAGTTCCTTCTTCCCTTTTCTAAATCACATTTAGATATTAACATAAATAAATAGATATGCAAGCAACTTATGTATCCAAACGCTTGAGCTTTGCAATCTTGAGTGTAGCTCAAGAAGTTGCTTGTCTCAAGATCCGGTTGGGATACATAGTCTTGCACCACTCATGCACTCGTATTCGACTCAAACGGTTTAATCGAATTTTTGAACTTTGCGGATCAAAATTGTTTGTCCGTACAACCTTGAGGGTAGCTCGACAAGTTGTAGGGAGAAACATACTTTGAATGTTCAAGCTGCCTCATATAGAGACGAGTGACATGTAGCTTTAATTTATTTGTTGGACCCAGAACTTAATGAAATCATATTTCTTAAGTCTGTTCTTTAGAAGGTCATTTAATGTCAACGAGAATATAGTCTTAATTCTATCAATTAGAATTTAACTTGATATTCAATTAATCAACTTTTGACCAATTAACTTATTCTAATATTATCAATTGATTCTTTCGGTAAACATAGTCTTGCCCTAGTTTTAGCATATGTTCAATATTAAATATAGGTAGATTGGCTTTTATCTATCTATATCCTCCCACTATTTTTACGAACGTTTTAAAGCTTAATAACGAACGATTTAATCGAATTAAAATTAATGGGTAAGAGTTCCAATCACCTTGAGTCTAAACAACCTTGAGTGTAGCTCAACAAGTTGATTGACTCTGTGATCGGAAGATGACTCTTCATCGATCATATCGGATATGACTCTCTTAATCGGTTTTTGCCCCTAGCCATTTGTGATCATGAGTGTGCTCATCCAAATCACAATGTCTAGTCTAGTCGGACCCTTGTTTTCATGTCTAGCCTGACTTGCCCCTCAGCTCGGTGTATGCACGACACGTCGGTTTGGGTCAGGTCTTAGACTTACATCAAGTCAGACTACATCGTTGACTTAACTTACGCCGACGCTCGGGGTACGAGACGACGGTTAGGGTTAGTCAAGATTTCATCTTATGTATTTAAGGAGTTGGTTTCTACAGGGTTGCCATGTCATAGCTTGAGTGTATCTCAACAACTATAACACGGGCCCTATAGTTGCTAACCCCTAAAACAAGGAGGGCTACGGCTAATCTTGAAAAAGATCATTAACGTATTTGACTTAGATATAGTCCAGGGTGTCATACAATCATGATTCGCGACATTGCGGTCCAGCGGAACTCAGCCAGGGAATTGACTAAGCCAGGATCACCACCCCTTGGACTAGCAAGGGTTGACCCAGAACTCTTAGCCAAGCACATTGACTGGATCATGGTCCATTGAATGAAGCTTGTCATTTTTGTATGTATGCCATAGACTAAACAGCTTTTATTAACAACTAATTAATCCTATCAACTAGTTGAATCCTTAAATTCAAACTTTTTAGGATTTGTTTAATAACTTTTATTAAGTCCTTATCAACTATAAGGTTCACGTGCTACCCTAATCGTTATTAGGATTTTAATAAATTTTATTAACAACGCTAGAAGCGAAGTCCTTTAATGAAAATTAACAATTAGAACGATTAGAATTGAAAATTCATTTAAAGGACTACCCTAATCAGGAATTAGGTCTTAATATTGTTGTTAATGATTTATTAAAACATAGCATGTCATTAAAATTCAAGTAATAAATTTTAATCAATTTTAATGGCTAACCTAAAGGTTTGTCTTGTGTTATCAAATAAGGGACAAGATAAACAAGCCATTAAAATAAAGCTACACTAATTTTATCAACATAAAATGAAAGTGTATTTCTATTTAACAATTAAATAAACTAAGTTTATCGCATAAACAATTTTTGGACTGCATACATAAATTTAACATTCAAATTTAAAATATGATTTTAAAAATATTTTATTTTTATCTCATAAAAAAAAACTAAATTTTAAAATCACTAACTTTGCATGCTATTAAAAAAATTTATCGCATAAAAATTTTAATCTTTAAAATCAGTTTTAAAATTATCTCATAAAATTAAAACACTATTTTAAAGACTTTCATGCTTAAAAATTTATCAAATAAAAAATTTTAGGCATCCAAAATAAATTTAAACTTTTAAATTTTTAAAATTAGTTTTAAAATTATCACATAAATTTTAAAACGTTATTTTAAAATTTTTCATGTTCAAAAATATCAAAAAAGAATTTTGAACATCTAAAACATTTTTAAAATTTTATCTCATAACTTTAAAAACATTTAAAAGTATTTAAAAGCGTTAACACGTTTAATAAAATCGCAGTACCTAGATCGCTACGCAAACCTAGGCTCTGATACCACTGTATGGGAATTGGTGGTCCCTTAGGGCACAAAAACTCTAGTCCCGTCCTAAGTCGGACGGAACATAGACACAAAAATCATAGCAGCGGAAGAAAAATCTATGTTAACTAATTAACATGCAGTTAAAAAACAATTTTCTAACTGGCCCTAAGGTCCAAGACCCTATGCCAAGATCTATGCCGACTTGGGATGGATCTGACCATCCCAAGAAGGATCTAGCCTACTGCGATTAAACTAAACTAATGCTAATAATACTTTAACCACATACCCGGAATCTCAGCCCTGGAGCAGGCGAGATGTTCCGCGCCGTCTTCCGAGCTGCTCCCGTCCCACGCCGAGCCACTCCTTGAACCGCTCCCCGAACCGCTCCTCGAACGGCTCCTCGAACCGCTCCGCATCCCGAGGCGATCAATCCCCGTGCCGCCGAGCCAACCACGCGCCGAAGAAAGTTTCACGCGAGTGAAACCTCCGCCAAGATTTCAGATCCAGAATCCGAACTCCTTCGTGGCTTTGCTAGAGCCCTCAGGAGTAAGGCAGAAATTTAGGGAGATAGAGAAATATTTATTTAAGCTTAGATCCGAGCGTGCTCCAACATTTACGAGAGCCGCTCAGATCTAGAGCTTGGGACGAGTTTTGAGAAAGGGGGGAGACCCCTATTTATATAGGCGGCGGACTCTCCCCTTTTCTCAAAATCCGATGTGGGACTAATTATTTGGGTTAGTTAAAATCAAGTTAGTTTACACTTCAAAAAAGTGCAAACTTCCGTGAATTTTAACTCACTCACCGTTGAGCTTCAAGATCGATATAACCTATCAATACGACAAGCGTTCAACGGTGAACGCATAGGAAAAAACCGTTCGTCAATCGGAGTTCGTTTGACCCTCCAATTGAGTGTCCAAAGATCAGCCCAAGAAGCAATTTTCGCAAAACTGCAGCCGTCATACGAAGCACGCAGCACGCAGCCCTAGGGCTGCGTGCGGGGCCCACTGCGCCAGGCCCGTGCGCTGCACGCGCCTCGAGGTGCGTGCAGCGCACGCGCCTCAGCGCGCCCTGCAGGGGCGCGTGCCCCGCACGCGCCCAGCGGGCGCGTGCAGGGCACGCGCCCTGCGTGGGCGCTGGCGCCCCACGTGGGCGCGTGCAAAGCACGCGCCCGCGTGGGCCCAGTGCCCACGCGGGCTGATTTGAATTGCCCGGCCATTTGGCCGGGCCTTGGGCTTCTGTGCCCTTTTAATTTAATCAGCCCCCTTGGGCTGATGGGCTTTTGGGGTTTGCACTGTTTTGGCCATAACTTTTATGTTTGGCGTCCGATTTGGACGCCGTTCGAACCTGGGTCTAGACCGGGACATTCCCGTCTTACCCGTGAACTTTTCCTTGTGTTTATATTATTAAATATTGTATTAAACAATTTAATACACATTTAATCGCTTTTGCATGAAATGCAAAATAGTCCCTATCTAAGCTTAAATTATCACATTGCATCAAATGCAATTATCTCTTCTTTTGCATCAAATGCAAATATTCTCCCTAACTATTTTCTACCTATTACTAGACGAAGCGTTGCACTCTGTGTGAGACCCTACAGCCTGACCCTTACAACAGGTTGGGCTCGAATCCCTATACGGCAGTGACCACGAGCAGTGGTTGCCATCCCTGCTTCCGGAATCATCATTATGTGGTTAGCTCATTGACATGAGTATAGTCGGGACCACCTGACTGTTTCCGTGATGAATTCCGCAGTTATAGTCTCTTCGTCTTAAATATGTCGTTCGGATCAAGTCTGGGGTACAGTCAAACTGTCAACCCCAATAACTTGACTCCGGTTAGTTTCTATCGATCTTTAGTCAACTAATGTTGGACTTCTTCCAACATACTCTGCGCAGAGTTTTTACTAAAGACCGAACTAACTCTACGACACTAACTCCCATTGACCGGGAGAGACGAATCCTCTTTTGGTCATTACTCGCCTCGTACGTTTCAAGTGACACCCAATCAAAAGACCTTTCGACAGGCCTTGCCTCGAAGCTAGGTCAGTTGATCTAAGTGGCACCGTTCACACACAGGTCCGTCAAAATGACCTCAAGTCAAAAGACCAACTATCCTATCATCACTCAGAGTTATCACTGACAGATTGGTCAATATAACCATATGATAACTCTAGTGGATCGTTCAGTGAACTCATTCTAATGAGCACCTGTGTCTCGTCTTCGACTTCGCCAAGTCAAGCGATCATGAGATCATCGCCACCGCTAAACGGTGAAGACTAAGACACAATGGTCTATCCGATGTTTCGATATCCTTGTCTCGAAACATCTACGACCACGAACCATTTCAGACTTATGCTACAGACGGTCAAACGTTTCTCCATGATCGAGATACTCATCTCGATACCCGTTTGACCTTGCATAAAGTCTCAGGACTTTACCTAAGTTGATATCTAATGTTAACTACATTACAATATAACTTAGATAAATTATTACCAAACAGCTTACTGTTATTTCGAACAAGATGTTTGTGCTATTCACACAGGAATAAATGGCCTTGAGGGCATCATATTCCTACACTTTCGAGGGGCAGGTCCGTGTGGACAGCGATGGGATGGGCCTGGAAGTATGGCCGGAGCTTCCTCTCCGTGGTGATCAGGCAGTAGGCGGCCTTCTTGATGGGGCTGTAGCGACTCTCCGCCTCTCGGAGAATCCAGCTAGCATAGTATACTGGCCGCTGAACTCCGTTCTCCTCTTTGATTAAGGCGGAGTTGACGGCTTCTTCGTTGCTCGCCAGGTATAACCCTAGCTGTTCCCACTCTTCTGGCTTTGCGAGCAGATGAGGGCTTTGCAGGTAAGCCCTCAGCTCTACGAACGCTCGGACGCAGTCATCGTCCCACGGGATCACCTTCCTGTTGGCCTTGGGCCCGCCGAGGGCCATGCGCAGGACTCTGAAGAAAGGGAGCGACTTCTCCGCCGACTTCGACAAGAATCTCCCCAACGCCGTGATTCGGCAGTTCAGTCGCTGCAAATCCCGGATGGTGCGTGGTTCTGCCATGTTAACGAGGGCTGATACCTTGTCGGGGTTTGCCTCGATCCCTTGTTTCGTTATCATGAAGCCAAGGAATTTTCCTAACTACACGCCGAAGACGCACTTCGCCGGGTTCAGCCTCAAGCCATACTGGCGCACCTTCTGGAATGTCTCCCGCAAGTCGGCGAGATGGTTCGGGGCTCTCTTGCTCTTCACCAGCATGTCATCGACATAGACCTTCTGGTTCCGCCTGACCTGCAAGCTGAATATCCGGTCCACTATCCGTTGGTAAGTCGCTCCGGCATTCTTCAGTCCGAAGGGCATCTTTGTGTAATAGAAGGTGCCGCTATCGGTGATGAAGGACGTCTTCTCCTCGTCATCCTTCGCCATCGGGATCTGGTTGTATCCCGAGACGGCGTCCATGAAGCTCAACAATTCGTAGCCGGACGCCTGGTCGACCAAGTGGTTGATCCTTGGGAAGGGAAAGCTGTCCTTTGGACACGCCTTATTGAGGTCCGTGAAGTCGACGCACATGCGCCACTTCCCGCTGGCCTTTTTCACCAAGATGACATTGGCGAGCCAGTCCGGATAGTCCACCGGCCTGATAAACTTGGCCTGGAGAAGACGCTCTACTTCTTCCTCAGTATCCCTTTTCTTCTCCCCTCCAGCGCTCCTCTTCTTCTGTCGGACCGGTCGACACCCTGGGTCCGCATTCAACTTGTGGGAGATTATCATCGGGTCGACCACTGGCATGTCCGCGGGTGACCAGGCGAATATGTCCACGTTCTCTCGGAGGAGGCTGATGAGGGACATCCTAAGATAAACCGGGAGCTTTGTGCCGATGGAGACAGTCTTGCCCTCCTACGCGGCCACAAGTACCTCCTCGACTTCTTCAGCAGGAGTCAGCCGTTGGTCGCAGAAGTCTTCCCTTTCGTCAAGAATGTCAACCGACAAGGCCTGCTCTGGGCCCTTGCGCTTGGTAGACCCTACGTAGCAGCTCCGGGACAGCTTCTGGTTCCCCCGCACTAGCCCCACCCCTCGCGGGGTCTGGAATTTCACCATCTGGTGGAGCAGGTTGGGGAGCGCTTCAATGGCCGTCATGTACGTCCGCCCAATGATCCCGTTGTACGCCGATGCAACATCGACGACAACGAATTTTGTCATGCGAGTGACGACCCTCGGTTCCTCTCCAAGCGACACCGACAGGGTGATCAATCCCACCATGGGGACCGAGTGACCAGTGAAGCCAACGATGGGCCCTGTGCAGGGCCTCAGGTCTGCCTGGTTCAATCCCATCTTCTCGACTGTCGACATAAACAAGATGTCGCAGGAGTTGCCCGTGTCGATCAAGAGCCGACTGATGATGGCCATCCCGATCTGAGCTTCGATGACGATGGCGTCGTCATGCGGAAGCTCGATTCCCTCCAGGTCCTCGTCGGTGAAGGTGATTGAGGACCGCGTCACTCTTCTCTGATTCGTCTCGCTACCGAGGCCCGCCGCCATCGCCTGCCGGGTGTATGCCTCCCTACTTGACGATGGCACTCCTCCAGTGGGATGGTCCACTGCATATCACATCTATGCGCATGACCGGCTTCAGCTGGCGGGGCTCCTCCTGCTCATCGCGTGGCAGCAGATCTGCTCTTTGCGCCCTTCGCGGGGTTCTCTCCTCCCGAAACAGTCTTCTGCCCTCGACGAAACCCCCGAGGTGGCCCACCTGGATCAGTCGCTCGATCTCCCTCTTGAGGGTGAAGTAGTCATCGGTATCATGGCCGTGGTCCCGACGATACTGACAATATTTTCGGAGATCTCGCCGCGTCGGTTCCAATCTCATCTCCCTAGGCGGCTCCAACAACAGTCTGGCCCTCGTCGCCGTGGCCAATACCTCTATTATGGGGGCGTTGAGCCGCGTGTGGTGGGCCTGCAGTGGTCCCTCTATCCTCGGGATCGCTTGGGCGGGCCCCTAGGCGGGGGTGAGCTCTCGCATTGGTCCCCGGCGATCTTGCGGACGACGGCCCCCCCGGGTCACGTTGGGGTTGAGTCGGCTGGTTGTGTCCCTGGGGTCCATCTTCTTTCCTCGGCCTTGGATAAGACCGAGGATCGCCCTGGGGCAGCTTCACCAGGTTGGCCGGTTTCTTCCCACCGAGAGTCTCCTCGCTCAGTGCGTACCCCTCCGCCTGAGCGATCAGCGCGTCGTTGTTGGCGGGTGGGTCCCTGAGCAGGGACTTGTGGAGGCTCCGGTTGCACAGCCCCATCTTGAAGGCCAGCATGAGTACTTCATCACCGCAGGCCACCACCGCCCGTCTTTCATCTTGAAAGAGGCGCATGTACTTTCCAGTTGTCTCTCCTTCCCCTTGGACCATCGTGCTGAGGTAGTCCAAGGGCTTCTTCCTTACGCGACCGGCCCGGAACTCTTGGTAGAACTTGTGGGACAGTTTGTCGAAGCTCCCAATGGATCTTGTCGATAGGCCATAGTGCCACTCCAGCGCCATATCCCGCAAGCTTTGTGAGAAAAGCCGACACAGGTGCGCGGCATCCACATCTTGCGCCACCATCGCCCCCCGGTATTGTTGTACGTGCGAGAGGGGGTCGCCTCTTCCGTTGTAGGTGGCCAGCTGGGGGACCTTGAATCTTGCAGGTCTCGGATTCGATGTGATCCACCGTGCCAACGGTGTGGCCTCCTTAGGGTAGGCGGGGTGCTCTGGCTCGCGCCCTCTCTGCCATTCTGGGGTTTCCCTCCTGTCCTGCCTCGGCTGCCGACGGTCATCATGCCCTGGGAAAAGCGAAGCGCTCCCCGGGGTGGACACCTTCCATGTGCTGGGGACTTGACAGGCGACGAGCTACGGTCATTCCAGCACCGTCGACTTACAGCCATCGTCTCCGGGATCTCTCTCCGCTCTTGGTTCTCCCTTAGGAGCCTTTCGCGCTATGCGATGATGAAGCGGAGTTGCTGACGAACGACTTCCTCGTCCAGACGATTTAGACCCCTCAAAACCCCTCAAAACGACTTCCTCATACATAGACCCCTCAAAACCCTATCAAAAACCAATAAAACCCCTCTGTAACCCGCGCCCAAAATCAGATCTGCACGTAACCCAAATTCTGGGCCAGCAGCGACTCGGCCGAGTGGAAAGCTCACTCGGTCGAGTGAGAATTCCTACAGAAACCTCAAAAAATAACTCTATGTTTAAAGCCGTCAAAAACATGTCACTCGGCCGAGTGGAAAGCTCACTCAGTCGAGTGAAAGTGTCACTCGGCCGAGTGACACTGATATGCGAATTCCAGCGCTGCAGTATCAACTTGTAGAAATTCTCAAGATTTCATCCGACCTCCGATTGGCACGTTCTTCACAGCGTTGGAACCGTCATGAAGTCTTCTATCCATAAAAAATATGAGAAAAATAATTTTTCTATTGGAATGATATAAGATTTCAAAAGACTGAGACGATGTCTGAAAATCTAGGCGCTCGTGTCATCGGCGTCACTCGGCCGAGTACACTGCGTCACTCGGGCGAGTAACTTGCATGACTCGACCGAGTGGCATGTTTCTGGAATCCTTCCTTCTCCTCCTCGCCTCCTCGATGAGTCTATCGATCTTCTTCTTCTCCCGCTCATCGTCCAGCACCGTTAGCTCCTCAATAAGGCCATGAGCGATGCTCCGGTACGCGTACAAGTCCTTTAAGCTCATTGTTGCTCCCAATCGCTCCATATTTCCTGAAATCCGAAAAAAACATGAAATAGTGAAAAGTAACATAATATCGTCGAATAATCGTGAAAATCACGATATGGGTGATCGAAATGATATGCAAACAAGCAGAAAAAAGGGGTAAAATAAGTTGCGATCAAAATCAAAAACTTGATCGGCCCCGGATATACACCCGAAAAATGATTGTAGTTTTACCGCAAGCGCACGGTGAAGTGGCGAGCGGGTATCGAACACGAGGAGGTGGTGTTGGCTCCAATCTATCTTAGGTTGGCTCGACTACGAATGTTTAATTGGTGTAGATTGTTTATGATGTGATGTAATGGAAATAGTGATGGATGTCGGTGTCGGTGATAAAGATGTGGGTTAAAATATCGATTCATATTTAATATAATAAAAGAGTTTAGAGCTAGGGAATCCCCACTACGGATCGTCATACATCTCTGTGAATCGTGAATCTCAATACTACTCGACTTGCGATGAGGTGAACTAGTCGTAACTGAATATAGAACCAAGCTCACGCTCTTGCGCTATTGCCGGTCTATAGCAACCTAGATTAGGGCCCACTCTCGTGCAAAGCCTAACCTAATCCACTAGCATGTAGATCGACACCACCATCCAAACGCTCCTCGAGCCCCCTCTAGTGCAAACTCGAGATACGATCTAGGTTGTCATAGTTCGTATTTGTCCAATCTCTTGCAAACAAATATGGGTATAGATTTATAATAAAAATGCTAGCTATGGTCTAATCTCTTGCAAACCAAGTCTAATGGATTTCGATTATAAACCTAATTCGAATATCTAGGCCTTCCCATCGATATGAATCCAATATCTTGCAAACCCCAAATCGATGGAAATTCCAATCAATCCGTAATAAATCAATCACAACCTAACCCTTTAGCAATTCTACCAACACAGAAATTCATTAATCATAAATCTGAAATTAGATCCATAGGGTTCATCCCCTTCCCTAGAACAACTATCAACCAAGCATAGCAATGACGATATAGGAATCAATAAAAAACATTGCTTGCAAGTAAAAAGATATCAAATCAAAGATTCAAATAATAAGAACAAAGATACTTAGCTTTGATGAAGAACTTCAATTCCAATACAAGCTTTTAGGTCCAAGAGGGGGCCTAGGGCTTGGCCTAACCACTAAAAAATACACTAAGAAAACATAATGGGAACCCCATCTAATGACGGCTACAAACCTCATACATAGCCCCCTCAAAACCCTATCAAAAACCACTAAAACCCCTCTGAAACCCGCGCCCAAAATCAGATCTGCACGTAACCCAAATTCTGGGCCAGCAGCGACTCGGCCGTGTGGAAAGCTCACTCGGCCGAGTGAGAATTCCTACAGAAACCCCAAAAAATAACTCTCTGTTTAAAGCCGTCAAAAACTTGTCACACGGCCGAGTGGAAAGCTCACTCAGTCGAGTGAAAGTGTCACTTGGCCGAGTGACACTGATATGCGAATTCCAGCGCTGCAGTATCAACTTGAAGAAATTCTCAAGATTTCATCCGACCTCCGATTGGCACGTTCTTGGTAGCGTTGGAACCGTCATGAAGTCTTCTATCCATAAAAAATATGAGAAAAATAATTTTTCTATTGGAATGATATAAGATTTCAAAAGAGTGAGATGCTATCTGAAAATCTTGGCGCTCGTGTCATCGGCGTCACTCGGCCGAGTACACTGCGTCACTCGGGCGACTAACTTGCATGGCTCAACCGAGTGGCTTGTTTCTGGAATCCTTCCTTCTCCTCCTCGCCTCCTCGATGATTCTATCGATCTTCTTCTTCTCCCGCTCATCGTCCAGCGCCGTTAGCTCCTCAATAAGGCCATGAGCGATGCTCCGGTACGCGTACAAGTCCTTTAAGCTCATTGTTGCTCCCGATTGCTCCATATTTCCTGAAATCCGACAAAAACAAGAAATAGTGATAAGTAACATAATATCGTCGAAAAATCGTGAAAATCACGATATGGGTGATCGAAATGGTATGCAAACATACAGAAAAAAGGTGTAAAATAAGTTACGATCAAAATCAAAAACTTGATCGGCCCTGGATATACACCTGGAAAATGATTGTATTTTTACCGCAAGCGCACAGAGAAGTGGCGAGCGGGTATCAAACACGAGGAGGTGGTGTTGGCTCCAATCTATCTTAGGTTGGCTCGACTACGAATGTTTAATTGGTGGAGATGGTTTATGATGTGATGTAATGGAAATAGTGATGGATGTCGGTGTCGGTGATAAAGATGTGGGATAAAATATCGATTCAAATTTAATATAATAAAAGAGTCTAGAGCTAGGGAATCCCCACTACGGATCGTCATACATCTCTGTGAATCGTGAATCTCAATACTACTCGACTTGCGATGAGGTGAACTAGTCGTAACTGAATATAGAACCAAGCTCACGCTCTCGCGCTATTGCCAGTCTATAGCAACCTAGATTAGGGCCCACTCTCGTGCAATGCCTAACCTAAGCCACTAGCATGAAGATCGACATCACCATCCAATCGCTCCTCGAGCCCACTCGAGTGCAAACTCGAGATACGATCTAGGTTGTCATAGTTCGTATTTGTCCAATTTCTTGCAAACGAATATGGGTATAGATTTATAATAAAAATGCTAGCTTTGGTCTAATCTCTTGCAAACCAAGTCTAATGGATTTCGTTTATAAACCTAATTCGAATATCTATGCCTTTCCATCGATAGGAATCCAATATCTTGCAAACCCCAAATCGATGGAAATCCCTATCTATCCGTAATAAATCAATCACAACCTAACCCTTTAGTAATTCTAGCAACACAGAAATTCATTCATCACAAATCTGAAATTAGATCCATAGGGTTCATCCCCTTCCCTAGAACAACTATCAACCAAGCATAGCAATGACGATATATGAATCAATAAAAAACATTGCTTACAAGTAAAAAGATATCAAATCAAAGATTCAAATAATAAGAACAAAGATACTTAGCTTTGATGAAGAACTTTAATCCCAATACAAGCTTTTAGATCCAGGAGGAGGCCTAGGTCATGGCCTAACCTCTAAAAAAGGCTCTAAGAAAACATAATGGGAACCCCCTCTAATGACGGCTACAAACCTCATACATAGTCCCCTCAAAACCCTATAAAAACCACTAAAACCCCTCTGAAACCCGCGCCCAAAATCAGATCTGCGCGTAACCTAAATTCTGGGCCAGCAGCGACTCGGCCGAGTGGAAAGCTCACTCGTCCGAGTGATAATTCATGCAGAAACCCCAAAAAATAACTCTCTGTTTAAAGCCGTCAAAAAATTGTCACTCGGCCGAGTGGAAAGCTCACTCGGTCGAGTGAAAGTGTCACTCGGCCGAGTGACACTGATATGCGATTTCCAGTGCTGCAATATCAATTTCCAGAAATTGTCAAGATTTCATCCGACCTCCGATTGGCACGTTCTTGGCAGCATTGGAACCGTCATGAAGTCTTCTATCCATAAAAAATATAAGAGAAATAATTTTTCTATTGGAATGATATAAAATTTCAAAAGAGTAAGAGGCTGTCTGAAAATCTAGGCGCTCATGTCATCGGCGTCACTTAGCCGAGTACACTGCGTCACTCGGGCGAGTAACTTACATGACTCGACCGAGTGGCCTGTTTCTGGAATCCTTCCTTCTCCTCCTTGCCTCCTCGATGATTCTATCGATCTTCTTCTTCTCCCGCTCATCGTCCAGCGCCGTTAGCTCCTCAATAAGGCCATGAGCGATTCTCCGGTACGCGTACAAGTCCTTTAAACTCATTGTTGCTCCCGATCGCTCCATATTTCCTGAAATCCGAAAAAACATGAAATAGTGAAAAGTAACATAATATCGTCGAATAATCGTGAAAATCACGATATGGGTGATCGAAATGGTATGCAAACATGCAGAAAAAAGGTGTAAAATAAGTTGCGATCAAAATCAAAAACTTGATCGGCCCCGGAAATACACCCGGAAAATGATTGTAGTTTTACTGCAAGCGCACGGTGAAGTGGCGAGCGGGTATCGAACACGAGGAGGTGGTGTTGGCTCCAATCTATCTTAGGTTGGCTCGACTACGAATGTTTAATTGGTGGAGATGGTTTATGATGTGATGTAATGGAAATGGTGATGGATGTCGGTGTCAGTGATAAAGATGTGGGATAAAATATCGATTCAAATTTAATATAATAAAAGAGTCTAGAGCTAGGGAATCCCCACTACGGATCGTCATACATCTCTGTGAATCGTGAATCTCAATACTAATCGACTTGCGATGAGGTGAACTAGTCGTAACTGAATATAGAACCAAGCTCACGCTCTCGCGCTATTGCCGGTCTATAGCAACCTTGATTAGGGCCCACTCTCGTGCAAAGACTAACCTAAGCCACTAGCATGAAGATCGACATCACCGTCCAATCGCTCCTCGAGCCCACTCTCGTGAAAACTCGAGTTACGATCTAGGTTGTCATAGTTCGTATTTGTCCAATCTCTTGAAAATGAATATGGTATAGATTTATAATAAAAATGCTAGCTTTGGTCTAATCTCTTGCAAACCAAGTCTAATGGATTTCGATTATAAACCTAATTCGAATATCTAGGCCTTCCCATCGATAGGAATCCAATCTCTTGCAAACCCCAAATCGATGGAAATCCCTATTTATCCATAATAAATCAATCACAACCTAATCCCTTTAGCAATTCTAGCATCACAGAATTCATTCATCACAAATCTGAAATTAGATCCATAGGGTTCATCCCCTTCCCTAGAACAACTATCAACCAAGCATAGCAATGACGATATAGGAATCAATAAAAACATTTCTTGCAAGTAAAAAGATATCAAATCAAAGATTCAAATAATAAGAACAAAGATACTTATCTTTGATGAAGAACTTAAATCCCAATACAAACTTTTAGATCCAAGTGGGGGCCTAAGGCATGGCCTAACCTCTAAAAAAGGCTCCAAGAAAACATAATGGGAAGCCCCTCTAATGAAGGCTACAAATCTCATACATAGCCCCCTCAAAACCCTATCAAAAACCACTAAAAACCCTCTGAAACCCGTGCCCAAAATCAGATCTACGCGTAACCTAAATTCTGGGCCAGCAGCGACTCGGCCGAGTGGAAAGCTTACTCGGCCGAGTGAGAATTCCTTTAGGAACCCCAAAAAATAACTCTCTGTTTAAAGCCGTCAAAAACATGTCACTCGGCCGAGTGGAAAGCTCACTCAGTCGAGTGAAAGTGTCACTCAGCCGAGTGACACTGATATGCGAATTCCAGCGCTGCAGTATCAAATTGCAGAAATTCTCAAGATTTCATCCGACCTCCGATTGGTGCATTCTTGGCGGCGTTCGAACCGTCATGAAGTTTACTATCCATAAAAAAATATGAGAAAAATAATTTGCAAATTGGAATGATAGAATATTTTAAAAGAGTGAAAGGCTGTATGAAAATCTGGCCGCTCATGTCATCGGCGTCACTCGGCCGAGTACACTGCTTTACTCGGGCGAGTAACTAGTGTGACTCGACTGTGTAGCATGTTTCTGGAATCCTTCCTTCTCCTCCTCGCCTCCTCGATGATTCTATCGATCTTCTTCTTCTCCCGCTCATCGTCCAGCGCCGTTAGCTCCTCTATAAGGCCATGAGCGATGCTCCGGTACGCGTACAAGTCCTTTAGGCTCATTGTTGCTTCCGATCGCTCCATATTTTTTGAAATCCGACAAAAACAAGAAATAGTGAAAAGTAACATAATATCGTCGAATAATCGTGAAAATCACGATATGGGCGATCGAAATGGTACACAAATATGCAGAAAAAAGGTGTAAAATAAGTTGCAATGAAAATCAAGTACTTGATCGGCCCCGGATATACACCCAAAAAATGATTGCAGTTTTACCGCAAGCGCACGGTGAAGTGGCGAGCGGGTATCAAACACTAGGAGGTGGTGTTGGCTCTAATATATCTTAGGTTGGCTCGACTACGAATGTTTAATTGGTGGAGATGGTTTATGATGTGATGTAATGGAAATGGTGATGGATGTCAGTGTCGATGATAAAGATGTGGGATAAAATATCGATTCAAATTTAATATAATAAAAGAGTCTAGAGTTAGGGAATCCCCACTACGGATCGTCATACATCTCTGTGAATCGTGAATCTCAATATTACTAGACTTGCGATGAGCTGAACTAGTCGTAACTGAATATAGAACCAAGCTCACGCTCTCTCGCTATTGCCGGTCTATAGCAACCTAGATTAGGGCCCACTCTCGTGCGAATCCTAACCTAATCCACTAGCATTAAGATCGACATCATCGTCTAATCGCTCCTCGAGCCCACTCTCGTGCAAACTCGAGTTACGATCTTGGTTGTGATAGTTCGTATTCGTCCAATCTCTTGCAAACGAATATGGGTATAGATTTATAATAAAAATGCTAGCTTTGGTCCAATCTCTTGCAAATCAAGTCTAATGGATTTTGATTATAAACTTAATTCGAATATCTAGGCCTTCCCATCGATAGGAATCCAATCTCTTGCAAACCCCAAATCGATGGAAATCCCTTGCTATCCGTAATAAATCAATCACAACCTAACCCCTTTAGCAATTCTAGCAACACAGAAATTCATTCTTCACAAATCTAAAATTAGATCCATAGGGTTCATCCCCTTCCCTAGAACAACTATCAACCAAGCATAGCAATAACGATATAGGAATCAATAAAAAACATTGCTTGCATGTAAAAAGATATCAAATCAAAGATTCAAATAATAAGAACAAAGATACTTTGCTTTGATGAAGAACTTCAATCCCAATACAAGCTTTTAGATCCAAGATGGGGCCTAGGGCTTGGCCTAACCTCTAAAAAAGACTCAAAGAAAACATAATGGGAACCCCCTCTAATGTCGGCTACAAACCTTTTACATAGCCCCCTCAAAACCCTAGCAAAAACTCCTAAAACCCCTCTGAAACCTGTGCCCAAAATCAAATCTGCACGTAACTTAAATTCTGGGCCAGCAGTGACTCGGCCGAGTGAGATCTGCACGTAACTTAAATTCTGGGCCAGCAGTGACTCAGCCGAGTGGAAGCTCACTCGGCCGAGCGATAATTCCTGCAGAAACTCCAAAAAACAGTACTCTATCAAAAACCGTCAAAAACTGGTCACTCGGCCGAGTGGAAAGCTCACTCGGCCTAGTGAAAGTGTCACTCGACCAAGTGACACTGATATGCGAATTCCAGCACAGCAGTATCAACTTGCATAAATTCTCCAGATTTCATCCGACCTCTGATTGGCGCATTCTTGGTGGCGTTGGAACCTTCATGAAGTCTACTATCCATAAAAAATATGAGAAAAATAATTTTCGGATAGAAATGATAGAAGATTTCAAAAGAGTCAGAGGCTGTCTGAAAATCTGGGTGCTCGTGTCATCGGCGTCACTCGGCTGAGTACACTGCTTCACTCTGGCGAGTAACTAGCAAGACTCGGCCGAGTGGCCTGTTTCTGGAATCCTTCCTTCTCCTCCTTGCCTCCTCGACGATTCTATCGATCTTTTTCTTCTCCCGCTCATCGTCCAACGCCGTTAGCTCCTCAATAAGGTCATGAGCAATGCTCAGGTACGCGTACAAGTCCTTTAGGCTCATTGTTGCTCCCAACCGCTCTATATTTCCTGAAATCCGACAATAACAAGAAATAGTGAAAAGTAACATAATATCGTCGAATAATCGTGAAACGCACGATATGGGCGATCGAAATAGTATGCAAACATGCAGAAAAAAGGTGTAAAATAAGTGGCATTCAAAATCAAAAACTTGATGGACCCCGGATATACACCCGAAAAACAATTATAGATTTACCACAAGCACACGGTGAAGTGGCGATCGGGTATCGAACACAAGGAGGTGGTGTTGGCTCTAATCTATCTTAGGTTGGCTCGACTATGAATGTTTAATTAGTGGAGATGGTTTATGATGTGATGTAATGAAAATGGTGATGGATGTCGGTGTCGATGATAAAGATGTGGGATAAAATATAGATTCAAATTTAATATAATAAAAGAGTCTAGAGCTAGGGAATCTCCACTACGGATCGTCATACATCTCTGTGAATCGTGAATCCCAATATTACTAGACTTTCGATGAGGTGGACTAGTCATAACTGAATATAGAACCAAGCTCACGCTCTCGCGCTATTGCCGGTCTATAGCAACCTACAATAGGGCCCACTCTCGTGCAAACCCTAACCTAAGCCACTAGCATGAAGATCGACATCATCATTCAATCGCTCCTCGAGCCCACTCTCGTGCAAACTCGAGTTACGATTTAGGTTATGATAGTTCGTATTCGTCCAATCTCTCGCAAATGAATATGGGTATAGAATTATAATAAAAATTCTAGCTTTGGTCCAATATCTTGCAAACCAAGTCTAGTAGATTTCTATTATAAACCTAATTCGAATATCTAGGCCTTCCCATCGATAGGAATCCAATCTCTTGCAAACCCCAAATCGATGGAAATCCCTAGCTATCTGTAATAAATCAATCACAACCTAACCCCGTTAGCAATTCTAGCAATACAGAAATTCATTCATCACAAACCTGAAATTAGATCCATAGGGTTCATCTCCTTCCCTAGAACAACTATCAACCAACCATAGCAATAACGATATAGGAATCAATAAAAAACATTGCTTGCATGTAAAAAGATATCAAATCAAAGATTCAAAAAATAAGAACAAAGATACTTAGCTTTGATGAAGAACTTCAATTCCAATACAAGCTTTTAGGTCCAAGAGGGGGCCTAGGGCTTGGCCTAACCACTAAAAAAGACTCTAAGAAAACATAATGTAAACCCCCTCTAATGACGGCTACAAACCTCTTATATAGCCCTCTCAAAGCCCTAGCAAAAACCACTAAAAACCCTCTAAAACCCGCGCCCAAAATCAGATCTGCATGTAACTTAATTTCTGGGCCAACAGCAACTCGGCCGAGTAAAAAGCTTACTCAGCCGAGTGAGAATTCTTACAGAAACTCCAAAAAACAGCACTCTGTCAAAAACCGTCTAAAACTGGTCACTCGGCCGAGTGGAAAGCTCACTCTGCCAAGTGAAATTGTCACTCGGCCAAGTGAAATTGTCACTCGGCTGAGTGACACTGATATGCGAATTCGAGCACTGCATTATCAACTTTCAGAAATTCTCCAGATTTCATCCGACCTCCGATTCGTTATTGGCGGCGTTGAAATCGTCATGAAGTTTACTATTCATAAAAAATATAAGAAAAATTATTTGCCCATTGGAATGATAGCAGATTTCAAAAGAGTGAGAGGCGGTCTGAAAATCTGTGCGCTCGTGTAATCGGCGTCACTCGACTGAGTACACTGCTTCACTCGGGCGAGTAACTAGCGGGACTCGACCCAGTGGCCTGTTTAGGGAATCCTTCCTTCTCCTTCTCGCCTCCTCGACGATTCTATCGATCTTCTTCTTCTCCCGCTTATCGTCCAACATCGTTAGCTCCTCAATAAGGCCATGGGCGATGCTCCGGTATGCGTACAACTCCTTTAGGTTCATTGTTGCTCCGATCACTCCATATTTTCTGAAATCCGACAAAAACAAGAAATAGTGAAAAGTAGCATAATATTGTCGAATAATCGTGAAAAGCGCGATATGGGCGATCGAAATGGTATGCAAACATGCAGAAAAAGGTGTAAAATAAATTGCGATCAAAATCAAAAACATGATCGGCCCCGGATATACACCCGGAAAATGATTGTAGTTTTACCGCAAGCACACGGTGAAGTGGCGAGCGGATATCGAACACGATGAGGTGGAGTTGGCTCCAACTATATTAGGTTGGCTTGACTACGAATGTTTAGTTGGTGGAGAAGGTTTATGACGTGATGTAATGGAAATGGTCATGGATGTCGGTGTCGATGATAAAGATGTGTGATAAAATATCGATTCAAATTTAATATAATAAAAGAGTCTAGATCTAGGGAATCCCCACTACGGATCGTCATACATCTCTGTGAATCGTGAATCTCAATATTACTAGACTTACGATGAGGTGAACCAGTCGTAACTGAATATAGAATCAAGCTCACGCTCTCTCGCTATTGCTGGTCTATAGCAACCTAGATTAGGGCCCACTCTTGTGCAAACCCTAACCTAAGATACTAGCATGAAGATCGACATCATCGTCCAATCGCTCCTTGAGCACACTCTCGTGCAAACTCGAGTTAGATCTAGGTTGTGATAGTTCGTATTCGTCCAATCTCTTGCAAACGAATATGGGTATTGATTTATAATTAAAAATGCTAACTTTGGTCCAACCTCTAGCAAACCAAGTCTAGTGGATTTCGATTATAAACCTAATTCGAATATCTATGCCTTCCCATCGATAGGAATTCAATCTCTTGCAAACCCCAAATCTATGGAAATCCGTAGCTATCCATAATAAATCAATCACAAACTAACCTCTTTAGCAATTCTAGCAACATAGAAATTCATTCATCATAAATTTGAAATTAGATCCATAGGGTTCATCCCCTTCCCTAGAAGAACAATCAACCAAGCATAGCAATAAAGATACAGAAAACAATAAAAAAATTGCTTGCATGTATAAAGATATCAAATCAAAGATTCAAATAATAAGAACAAAGATACTTAGCTTTGATGAAGAACTTCAATTCCAATACAAGCTTTTAGATCCAAGAGGGGGCCTAGGGCATGGCCTAACATCTAGACTCTAAGAAGACATAATGGGAACCCCTCTAATGACGGCTACAAACCTCTTACATAGCCCCCTCAAAACCCTCGCAAAAACCCGTAAAAACCCTCTAAAACCCGCGCCAAAATCAGATCTGTACGTAACTTAAATTTTGGGCCGGCAGCGACTCGGCTGAGTGGAAAGCTCCTCTGCCGAGTGAGAATTCCGGCAGAAACTCCAAAAAACAGCACTCTGTCAAAAACCTTCAAAAACTGGTCGCTCGGCCGAGTGGAAACCTAACTCGGTCGAGTGAAAGTGTCACTCGGTCGAGTGACACTGATATGCGAATTCCAGCACTGCAGTATCAAATTGCAGAAATTCTCCAGATCTCATCTGACCTTCGATTGGTTCGTTCTTGGCGGCATTGGAACTGTCATGAAGACTACTACCCATAAAAAATACGAGAAAAATAATTTTTCTATTGGAATGATATAAGATTTCAAAAGAGTGAGAGGCTGTCTGAAAATCTGGGCGCTCGTGTCATCGGCGTCACTCGGCCGAGTACACTGCTTCACTCGGGCATGTAACTAGCGAGACTCTGCTGAGTGGCCTGTTTATGGAATCCTTCCTTCTCCTCCTCGCCTCCTCGACGATTCTATCGATCTTCTTCTTCTCCCGCTCATCGTCCAGCATCGTTAGCTCCTCAATAAGGCCATGAGCGATGCTCCGGTATGCGTACATGTCCTTTAGGCTCATTGTTTCTCCCGATCGCTCCATATTTCCTAAAATCTGAAAAAAACAAGAAATAGTGAAAAGTAACATAATATGGTCGAATAATCGTAAAAATCGCGATATGGGCGATCGAAATGGTATGCAAACATGCAGAAAAAAGGTGTAAAATAAGTTGCGATCAAAATCAAAAACTTGATCGGCCCTGAATATACACCCAGAAAACGATTGTAGTTTTACCGCAAGCGCACGGTGAAGTGGCGAGCGGGTATCAAACACAAGGAGGTGGTGTTGGCTCCAATCTATATTAGGTTGGCTCGACTACGAATGTTTAATTGGTGGAGATGGTTTATGATGTGATGTAATGGAAATGGTCATGGATGTCGGTGTCGGTGATAAAGATGTGGGATAAAATATCGATTCAAATTTAATATAATAAAAGAGTCTAGAGCTAGGGAATCCCCACTACGGATCATCATACATCTATGTGAATCGTGAATCTCAATATTACTAGACTTGCGATGAGGTGAACTAGTCGTAACTGAATATAAAACCAAGCTCACGCTCTCGCGCTATTGCCGGTCTATAGCAACCTAGATTAGGGCCCTCTCTCGTGCAAACCCTAACCTAAGCCACTAGCATGAAGATCGACATCATCGTCCAATCTCTCCTCGAGCCCACTCTCGTGCAAACTCGAGTTAGATTTAGGTTGTGATAGTTCGTATTCGTCCAATCTCTTGCAAATGAATACGGGTGTAGATTTATAAAAAAATGCTAGCTTTGATCCAATCTCTTGCAAACCAAGTCTAGTGGATTTCGATTATAAACCTAATTCGAATATCTAAGCCTTCCCATCGATAGAAATCCAATCTCTTGCAAACCCCAAATCGATGGAAATCCCTAGATATCCGTAATAAATCAATCACAACCTAACCCCTTTAGCAATTCTAGCAACACAGAAATTCATTCATCACAAATCTGAAATTAGATCCATAGGGATCATCCCCTTCCCTTGAACAACTATCTACCAGGCATAGCAATAACGATATAGGAATCAATAAAAAACACTGCTTGTATGTAAAAAGATATCAAATCAAAGATTCAAATAATAAGAAAAAAGATACTTAGCTTTGATGAAGAACTTCAATCCCAATACTAGCTTTTAGATCCAAGAGGGGGCCTTGGGTATGGCCTAACCACTAAAAAAGACTCTAAGAAAACATAATGGGAACCCCCTCTAATGACGGCTACAAACCTCTTACATAGCCCTCTCAAAACCCTAGCAAAAACCACTAAAAATCCTCTGAAACCCGCGCCCAAAATCCGATCTGCACGTAACTTAAATTCTGGGCCAGCAGTGACTCGGCCAAGTGGAAAGCTCACTCGGCCGAGTGAGAATTCCTGTAGAAACTCCAAAAATATCACTCTGTCAAAAAACGTCAAAAATTGGTCACTCGGCCGAGTGGAAAGCTCACTCGGCCGAGTGACACTGATATGCGATTCCAGCACTGCAGTATCAACTTGATGAAATTCTCCAGATTTCATCCGACCTCCGATTGGTGCATTCTTGGCAGGCGTTGGAACCGTCATGAAGTATACTATCCATAAAAAATATGAGAAAAATAATTTTCCTATTGAAATGATAGAAGATTTCAAAAGTGTGAGAGGCTGTCTGAAAATCTGGGCGCTCGTGTCATCGGCATCACTCGGCCGAGTACACTGCTTCATTCAGGCGAGTAACTAGCGGGACTCGACTGAGTGGCCTGTTTCTGGAATCCTTCCTTCTCCTCCTCGCCTCCTTGATGATTCTATCGATCTTCTTCTTCAGCCGCTCATCGTCCAGCGCCGTTAGCTCCTCAATAAGGCCATGAGCGATGCTCCGGTACGCGTACAAGTCCTTTAGGCTCATTGTTGCTCCCGATCGCTCCTTATTTCCTGAAATCTGACAAAAACAAGAAATAGTGAAAAGTAATATGATATCGTCGAATAATAGTGAAAAGCGCGATTTGGGCGATCGAAATGGTATGCAAACATGCAGAAAAATGGTGTAAAATAAGTTGCGATCAAAATCCCCCAAGCTTACCTCTTACTCGTCCTCGAGGAAGATAAGTAGAGAGACGAACTCGGGAAATGAAAAGAAACGAAAAGATACGAAATAAAAATAATACGAAGTGGAAGGGGTCGCTAGAGTATTCTCTCAGTTCTCAATCCATAAGCTACACATCACGAAAACTTGGAAAATACGAATCACATGCTTTAAAGTGTTCATATCTTACTTAAACATGGTATTTGCAAGCTTTTAAGAACAACAAAAGGGACTCTCTAAATTCATACAATCAATTCATATCCACATCTCGCATTTCATAGAATTTAATATACGAATATTGGCGACGCACTTTTCAATCAAGAGTTATAACAGAAGCATATAAGAATCACACCAAGCATGCAATAGAGAATGGAATAAGAGACATGGCATTCACATATTTACATCGATTCATAAGAAATCTCCATAACTAAAGTATTTTGCTAAGTTCCAGTAGTATCAAACTTCCCCATTCGTGCACCTCTCCACTCTAATTTCGCACTCACTCATATGGTCATGTGAATTCCCCCCAAGCTTAGCTTGAGACATCACATCTAAAGGAATATGATAGTGGAAAATGGGATTTTTGCCTTGGTTTTTCCAAGTATTTTGTGGCTCCTATAATGAGATAGAGAAACATTTTTCTTTTTCTTTTTGAACTTTTTGTTTCTCATTTTTCTTTTTGGATTTTGTTAGGAGCTATTTGATTTGTATTTTTGGTTTTGGCTCCTTTTTGGCTTTTTGGTCTTTTTGGAGCTAACTTTTTCTTTTGTAGGGATTTTTGGGAAATAGATGCGATGTAAGTAGCTTTAGGAGGTGAACTTAAGTGATATGTAGAGAATAAAAGATATTTGTGGAGAAAGAAATAATGTAACACTCGGTTCACTCTAAGATGTGCACGAACGGTTCAATAAAATAATAGTTCAACTAAAACTCATATCGAAGCATGGATATTCTCAATCATTTCAATAAATAGTGAAATCAAGCAGTAAAGGGTACAATCATATCGGGCATGCAACAGAAGGTGAATAAGACAATAAGGCAGATGCTTCCGATATACAATTGATGCGTGAATCTTGGTGCACTTCCAACAACAGCATACTAAACACTAATCCATACATTCAGATTCAATTAATATCATGCATTCATATAGAGGAATCATCAAAAGAATATATAAGCAAGCACATGGATAGCAGGACTATGGAATACTCTAGGTAGCATGGCAAGGAATAATAAGCATCGTGATGGTTGCTAAAGTAATAAAAGATATCATCATAAGGAACACATCTAGCAAAAGGAGGAAAAGAAAATAAAGAAAAGAAAATCAAGCACACAACATGATGCATGAACACACATAAAAGTAAAATAAGATGGAAAAATCAAAACGATGATGCAAAATTTTTGAAAAATTCTAAAAACCCTAAAAGTAGAGTAAAATTGCAACTAAATGGTATGGAAATGCACTCCCCCAAGCTTAAACTTCACATTGTCCTTAATGTGATCGTAATGGAAGAATACGAGGAACAACGATAAATATGGAGGGGTGAAAAATGATGAATGAATGACATGAAATCCTAATGCAACTACATGCACATGCAATGATGCATGAGAGCGCCTTCTCCCAAGCTTATACCAAATAATCCTATTCAAATGACTCGATCAAAAATGTCACGGCTTTGCTACGCGAGATCAAGTCAAATGAATAAGAAAGTAAGGTTTCACTTGAAAGAAATGCTCGATGGTGGTGAGCAAAAGGATGTGGCGTATCAAAATATGAAGATGCCAATTAATATATATAATGTGTTTGGGGTGTAAAAGATTTTTGTTACCGTCATATGAGTTGATATTTATTCAAGCAATCTATACGGCCCTCTCGCTATCGAGAGAATTCGTGTTTATTGAAAGCATAAAATTTTACGCTATTGCTACACTACTGGATTAATATCATCTATAGCAAAAGGTGGATCCAGTATCTTTGCCGGTGCAGGAAACTGCTCCAACTGCTCTTTCCGTGGCTCCGCCAAGCGCGTGTGTCCACGAACACCAACGAACTCCAGCAATGCATCCTCCAGCATTCCCACAAGGAGTCCACCTGTACCCTGCAGAGAATAGGATGCATCAGTTCGCTGCAAAAAATTCACCCTCATAATAAAAGTATCCCAAAGAGGATCGTCTATAGAAATATATGGAATAAATAATGGTGGACGATACTTTTCTGGAAATAATCCAATATCCTCCCGTACTGTGATAGTTGTCTCCATGGTGTCCTCTCTAAGCTGCTCAGGTAAATCTAGATCATAGGTGTGGACCTCTTCGACAGGCTCGTCAAACTGTAAAACGTCCAAGCATACCTCCGATCCATAATCGTACGTGCATTGCAAAAGGTACGACATGTCAAAAATATCTGAATCAAAGTAAATATCAAATGGAATACATGATTCAAAAATGGAATTTGTAAAAATATCTCCCTGAGTAGGAGCAGTAAGCTCTATGGGACAGTCCTCGACGTCAGTGGAAGGATGAGGTGGCTGCAGGAGCTCCAATGGAGGAGGGTAGTGCTCGGGATCCTCATGAATGAATGTTTCCTCGTCCTGATGTACGACCTCCTTGGTGATAAGCTCTGGCTCTGTGTGTATGGCCTCCTCAAAAGCATGCTCTGACTCCGCATGTGAGGCCTCCTTGTCAATATGCTCTGGCTCGACAGGGTGCTCTTTTGCCTTCTCATCAACTATCAATGTAGGTGCTCTCTGGAATGGTGATGCTGGCTGCTCATGTGTGTCAACTTGTGGGGATGTATCATGGGGAGAGGAATGCTTGCAAGCAATCCAAAAATATAGTCTATCCCCCTCAAGACTGACATGGATGTCCTCCTCAATTGTTTCTGCAGCTGAAATACGGTTTATAACAAAATCTGCAAATCGTAGCTCAAATGCATCACCTGATGTAATGCTAACTGAACCAGTGAACCTCACTGACTCCAAGAGGCCCTCCAATAAGTTCTGAAATGTGTCCTCATCTGGCGGCGCATATGACTCAATTTCTGCTTCCTTCACTGCCTCTTCGTCCATCCACTCTTCATATGCAATAGTTGTATCGTAGGATGTGGGATCGACGACGGCACATTCTGGCTCTTGTAGTATGTCTGGCGATGCTTCTTGCCCATAATATGAAGAAGCACAACTGATAGCGTTGGAAATCCCTGCAACCTTACGCATGAGCGCATTCATTTTAAGTTCCCTCTTCACCCATTCCAATTGAAGGTCGCCCTTATCAAGCCTGGCTTGCATTTCAACCTGGTGTGCATGCATCTCATCAAAAAAAATCCTTTGTTTCTCATCAAGTCGGGCTAGTGCATTTCCTCAAAAAAGTATTCACCCATCTGAGTACTCTAATCAAAATAGTATTCTCCCGTCTGAGCACTCTGATCAAAATCTGTGGTCTGCATAGTATAATCCATAACACCTGATCAACAAAGGTAAATACCTGAAGAAAAATATCAGTGGCACAAAAGAATATGGAATGATAATAATGGTGGCGGGGGTGAAAATTTACTTTTGTTAATTTTTTTTGTTTTTTTCGTAGCCAAATCAACCTAATTATGACAAATTGGCACCCAATGGGAAACACCCCCCGGCAACGGCGCCAAAAACTTGAACGCGCCCGGATATACACCCGGAAAACGATTGTTGTCTTATCGCAAGCGCACGGCGTAGTGACGAGCGGGTATCGATCAGAGAGGACAATTGACAGTACTCTATTTTGATCACCTCGCTATCGATGGAATAATGGAATGGTTTTGATAATAGTGTCACAATCGTTCAAATAGCAAATAGAATTCAATATAATAAAGCGTCTAGGGATATGAAATCCCCACTACGGATTATCACTTATCCTTGTGGATCATGAATCTCAATGTTGCAAGGCTTGAATTAAGTGAACTAGTCGCAACTGAATGTAGAACCAAGCTCACGCTCTCGCGCTATTGCCGGTCTATAGCAGCCCATTCTCGTGCAAACCCTAATCTAAGCCACTAGCATGAAGATCGACATCATCGTCCAATCGTATCTCGAGCCCACTCTCATGCAAACTCGAGCTATGATCTAGGTTATGACAGTTCGTATTCGTCCAATCTCTTGCAAACGAATATGGGTATAGATTTATAATAAAAATCCTAGCTTTGGCCCAATCTCTTGCAAACCAAGTCTAGAGAATCTCGATTATAAACCTAAATCGAATGTCTAGGCCTTCCTATCAATTGAGATCCAATCTCTTGCAAATCTCAATCGATGCAAATTCCTAGCTACTCGTAATAAATCAATCCCAACCTAACCTTACTTTAATCCTAGCAACAATTCAATTCATTCATCACAATTCAAAGATCGGGTCCATAGGGTTCATCCCCATGCCCTAGAACGACAAAACTACTCACAATTCATCATAGAAATCTCAGAAATAAAGCAATAGATCAAAGCACAATTCATTGTAGAGAGAAAGCAATTCATAAAAACTAGAATTTTAGCAAGAAAGAACAAACCAAATTGCGCGTCTATGATCTCCAGCTGAGATTTACAAAAGGAATAGCCATCAAAAATTAATTCAAGTCTCTCCTAAAACTAGGAACAAAACTAGGTTTAAATACAAGTCAAATTCGTTTAGAAATTCCTGACAGAATTGACCATGAGCAGCCCAAAAAACCTAATTTGCGTAGCAGTTGGACATCGCCACTCGGCCGAGTGACAATGTCACTCGGCCGAGTGACAATGTTACTCGGCCGAGTGACAGACCCAATAATAAAACAGAGAATTGAGGATAATTGGGGGTCTGTCGTTCTGTCTGACTCGGGCGAGTAGGCTTCTTTACTCGACCGAATGAGAAATCCTGCTCGACCGAGTGGGTCTTCTCCAAATTTCCAGTAAGTTGGCCGCTTCTCAGAAGAAAAATCCATGTACCACTCGGACGAGTGGTATTCTCCATTCGGCCGAGTGAGCTTTCTTGCTTGACCGAGTGAAATATGAAAATCAACGGTCTGTATCCATTTCACTCGGTCGAATGCACTCATTTACTCGACCGAGTGAACTGTCTATTCGACCGAGTGAGCTGCTTCTGGGCTGTTTCTTCTTCGCCTCGCCTCCTTGTCGATTCTATCGGATTTATTCTTCTTTCGCTCATCCTCTAGCGCTGCTAACTCCTCAAATAAGCTATGGGTGATGCTCCGATGTGCGTGAAAGTCCCTTGATCTCATTTTCTCTCCAGATTGCTCCATTTCTCCTGAACTACGACAAAAACAAGAAATAGTGAAAAGCAACGCGATACCGTCGAATAATAGGGGAAAATGCAATATGGGTGATCGAAGTGCCATGAAAACATGCAGAAAAAGGTGTAAAATAAGGAGTGATCACTTCACCTTCAGGTTGATTGAATGTATACCATTTTGATATGACTGGACTAGTTTACTTTCTGAAATCAAACTGAGTCGATTACATTACTCTGCTGAAAGTTGTCATGCACATTCTAAAGAGTGAACTGAGCGTTGCATACTTTTCTTTCTCCACATATCTTAGACATCATTTCTACACTTAAAATCATTGGTGAACCTCCCTTTAGCGAATCTTATATTGGCATCTTCCCCTTGCTATAAAAGTCCATTCTCCAACTCCCCAAAATCAAAAAGAAAAATACATGTATATCTCTCTGACTTTTGATTTGGGATCCTTATTGTATATATTTATGAAAAAGAGAGAGAAAAAAGAGCAAAAGAAAAAAAAAAGAAAAGAAGTTCATACATGATCCCATTTCATTTATTTCTCTCTTTCTTCCCTCTTTTATTTTTCATTTTTTTAGCTTCAAAAATGGGGAAATTTTTTATTGTTTTAGTTGATGCCACCATGCTTATAGATAAGCATAGGGGAGGGGATCCGATGATGTATGAGAGTGTGACTACTTGTCTGTGCATGACAACCTAAGCTAGGTAATTTTCTATACTCAAGGAGATTACTAGAAGTATAACGAAATTCAGTAACTGAGATTTGGCATGCATTTCATGAAGACCACTCCTTTCTATTCTTATTGCTTCATATTGTGTGATGCCTCTTATACTCCAAATAGAAAGCGATCAATTGAAAGATGTGCGATCTATGATTACGTATGCTACTTTAGATACTTCAGGCGATGTTAATTCTAGAATGATTCCATATTTCATATTAATTTTATATTCTTGGGTTTCTACATCGAATGCATCCTTATATGATCATGATATCGAGATAAAAATCTTTGGCATGTTTTTATTCGTCGTGTGCTACTTGAGTAAGCAAGTCCACATCCTGAGAAAGTGATCTAGCACCCCCACTTCTTCATTTTCTTTTCTATCTTCTTTTTCCTTTTTCCTTTTTTACCCGCTGGGTTCGCCTTTTAATCATCTTCGTCGAGGACGAGTAAGAGGTAAGCTTGGGGGATTTTGATCGCTCCTTATTTTACACCTTTTTTCTACATGTTTTCATGTCATTTCGATCGGCCATATTGCATTTTCCACGATTATTCGACGATATCGCGTTGCTTTTCACTATTTCTTGTTTTTGTCGGATTTTAGGAGAAATGGAACGATCTGGAACGAAAATGAGATCAATGGACTTTCACGCTCATCAGAGCGTCGCCTACAGCTTATTTCAGGAGTTAGCAACGCTAGAGTATGAGCGGAAGATGAAGAATTTCGATAAAATTGACAAGGAGGCGAGTAAGAGAAGAAAAGAGCCTAGAAGCAGCTCACTCGGCCGAACAGATAGTTCACTCGGCCGAGTGACGGGCTGTGTTCGGCCGAGTGAAACGGATACGTACTGTCGATTTTTCATAGTTCACTCGGCCGAGCAAGAAAGTTCACTCGGCCGAATGGAGAATACCACTCGCCTGAGTGGTACAGGGATTTTCTTCCGAGAAGGGCCAACTTACTGGAAATTTGAAGAAGACCCACTCGGCCGAGCAGGATTGCTCATTCGGCCGAGTGAAGAAGACCACTCGTCCGAGTCAGACAGAGCGACAGACCCCCAATTTTCCCAGATTCTCTGTTTTTTATTTGGTCTGTCACTCGGCCGAGTGACATGTTCTACTCGGCCGAGTGGCGCTGTCCGACTGCTACGCGAATTAGGTTTTTTGGCTGCACCAGGGGCATTTCTGTCAGGAATTTCTGGACGAATTTGACTTGTATTTAAACCTAGTTTTATTCTTAGTTTTAGGATAGACTTGAATATTATTTTGACGGCTATTCCTTTTGTAAATCTCAGCTGGAGATCATAGACGTGCAATTTGGTTTGATCTTTCCCTTTAAAACTCTTATTTTTATGAATTGTTCTCCCTTAGCTATGAATTGTGCTTTGATCTATTGCTTTATTTCTGAGATTTCTATGATGAATTGTGAATAGTTTTGTCGTTCTAGGGTATGGGGATGAACCCTATGGATCCGATCTTTGAATTGTGATGAATGAATTGAATTGTTGCTACGATTGAAGAAAGGTTAGGTTGTGATTGATTTATTGCGAGTAGCTAGGAATTTCCATCGATTGGGATTTGCAAGAGATTGGATCCCAATTGATGGGAAGGCCTAGATATTCGACTTAGGTTTATAATTGAGATTCTCTAGATGTGGTTTGCAAGAGATTGGGCTATAGCTAGGATTTTTATTATAAATCTATACTAATATTCGTTTGCAAGAGATTGGACGAATACGAACTATCACAACCTAGATCGTGCTTGAGTTTGCATGAGAGTGGGCTTGAGGTGCGATTGGACGATGATGTCGATCTTCATGCTAGTGGCTTAGGTTAGGGGTTGCACGAGAGTGGGCCCAAATCTAGGTTGCTATAGACTGGCAATAAAGCGAGAGTGTGAGCTTGGTTCTACATTAAGTTGCGACTAGTTCACCTACATTCAAGCTTTGCAACATTAAGATTCATGATCCACAAGGATAAGTGACGATCCGTAGTGGGGATTTCCTATCCCTAAATGCTTTTATATCGAATTCTATTTGCTATTTGAATGATTGTGACACTATATTATCCAAACCATTCCATTATTCCATCGATAGCTAGGTGATCAAAATAGAGTACTGTCAATTGTCCTCCCTGAGTTCGATACCCGCTCGCCACTACGCCGTGCGCTTGCGGTAAGACTACAGTCGTTTTTCAAGTGTATATCCGGGTGCGATCAAGCCACCACTAAAACCTGTCACGCCCCGCTTCCCAAAACAGGTGCGAGGACGAGACGAATGTCCGCATGGGCTGAAGCTGTGAGGCTCAGACCCAATAAGCATATGTAAGGATACTATTTAAAATTTCAGGTTCTTGCGTATAAAACTTCATAACAATAAGAAGAGTACTCGAAAGGAAATTGCATTCATTAATAAAAGAGATCATATCTAGCATTTATATCAAGTCTAATAAAAGAAGCCCAAGCATGGCCACTACTGCAAAAAAGGAAACTAATAGTGCGACGCACCCAACCTAGACAAGAAGCAAAAACGGTGCTACTCACCCAAACTAGAAAGTAGTAACCTCTGTAAGACAGTGACGGGAAGGACCTCTAAGTCTGGTCATCGTCTGGAAAGTACTCCGGGTCAATGTCCTCTGGCTCCAAGTCCTCGAGTAAGGCCGGCTCATTTATGTACTCTGTCTCGGTACCTGACGTACTACACCCAAGAGAAAAGGAGATGTACGTCAGGTAAAGTTTACAATGAAAGGTTATAAGACTCTATTGCAAGTGTAAAGGAATTTTAAGATGACATTTTAATGTTGATTTAAAATGAGATGATGCAATAGCATGACATGCATAAGTAAGGAAAAGTAAAGACGGTGCAGAAAGTAAACGTGGCAGGCAAAGTCGTAGCGTAAGCTACCAAGACAAGACTAGACAAGACTGGACAAGACTGTGTGACACCAAGCGACTCGACACCAAGAGGGTTCATGCCTTCAGCTTAGAAAGTGGCGAAACTCTTTAACCTGGTGGCCACTGAACCCTACCATACCCCAAGTACTCAAGACAATACTGTATAAGACCACTCACTCCAGCTCGGTGAGTGTCTTTATCTCCACGGTCTGCAGGGTCACTCACTCACTCGGTGAGTGACAGGCTTCCCGTAGGTGAATCTGTACCACTGTATAGGACCACTCACTCTAGATCGGTGAATGCCTCTATCCCCACGGTCTGCATGGTAACTCACTCACACTGTGAGTGACGGGCTTCCCGTAGGTGAATCTGTACCGCTGCATAGGACCACTCACTCTAGCTCGGTGAGTGCCTCTGTCCCCACGGTCTGCAGGGTTACTCACTCACTCGGTGAGTGACGGGCTTCTCGTAGATGAGTCTGTACTAAGGATCACTCTCTCAGTCTTAGAGAGTATCATTATGCTCGATGGCGATGTAAGACATAACATGAAAGATGGTACATGGCATGACATGAGTATAGTTGTTCTACGGTGTCCACACACACACACACACACACACACACACACACACACACACACACAGATAGTTTCTAGTATGCTTGCAGTTTATACCTAGACTTCGTTGTCAAGTTTAGGCTATCATGAGGGCGTCCCAGACGCTATCATTTCACGTCCGGTTCTCTTATTCAACAGTTACCATTTTAAGAAGAAAATGGCCTAGACATGGCCATAACTATGCAAGTGGGGGCACTTGCCTGCGATGGCAAGAAGAGTGTCCGTCGAAGGCATCTCGTCTCGGTCGGCGCATTGGCCAACGTCTGCTGTCACAAGTCAACTGCGGGTGTCAGGTCGCGTTTTTAGAAGTTTCTATTATGGTATGATTCTAAGTTGATCGTGGCTAAGCTATCAGTTTTCATGTCAAGTTCTGAAAGTTCAACCTATTCGACGATTCTATCCTATGTGCACAATTAAAAATGTCTGATCGTCGATCTACGGTTTCACATCGTTTTAAAGGAGCGTAAAATAAATTTAGTGAGTTAGTTGATGATTTTTAATTATGGTTCAATGACATAACGTTTGGGTTGCTACGAGTAAGAGGACCAACCTAGTGCGACGAATGCGCATGTGTCGACGTCGGATCTGGAACGGTGGTGGTGCTTGATGTCCTCGACTACGGGTAGCACAGTAAGGATTGCCTAGGGATCATCTCAGAATCGTCTCGGCTACGGGTAATGCAACAGGATAGTAACAGCGTCGTGTTCGCCTCGGTTGTGAGTAGCACAATGAAGTGGCAACGGCAATGGCACGATGTCGAGAGAGGGTGCAAGATCTGCGGCATGTGTGGGCGCCTAAGCGCAAGGGGGGCTGCCGGGATGGGGTCTTGGCCATGAGGGTTGAAGCGAGGGGAAGGGTAGCGCCGTGAAACGACGGTGGCCTACCGTGGGAGGGATGGCCGGCAGTTTTGTGGGTACGACGGCTTGCCGTCGAGACGAGGCCGAAGCAAAGGAAGGGCCGGTAATGGGTTAGGTTAACGAGAGGGAGAGGGAGAAGAGGGATAGCTGTGATGTGCTCAAGGGGAGAGGGGAGGTCGGAACGGCCGGACTGCATCAATCGGGGGTGTTGGGGGTGGCCGGAGTAAGATGTGTCGGTGGCTAGGTGAAGAGGTAAACCATAGGCGGTAGGGTTTAGAGGGAAAGAGGCCGGAGCAAGGTGGTGGGTGGCCAGAGCAAAGGGATCGCCGACGGCCTGTGGGCAGAGATGGCCGGAGTGCTGCACACGGGGAGAAGTGCAGCTTGGAGCAATGGTGTTCGCCGATGGTTGTTGTGCTGCTGTGGACGAGAGGAGGGAGATGGGAGAATAGCAATACGAAAGGGGGCGGCCGTGGTCTTTGCTGGTGGTCGGAGAAGAAGGAGTGGCCAACGGCAAAGGGGTGTGCGTGGGTTTTTTCAAAGGCGGCAGCGTGGATTCATGCGTGATGAAACCATAGGGGGAAAAGTGTTAATAAAGATGGGAAAGGTGCTAAAGAGAGGGAGAAAGGGGTGGAATTTAAGTTGATTGGAGAGAGAGTGTGAGAGGGGGAGAGAGTAGGTATAGGGTGCAAATAGCTAGGAGAATAAATTGATGATACATATGATTCCAATGACGTTAGATTAGGATTTGGGTTAGGGTTTGAAATCTTGGATTATCTAGGGCTAATTGGATTTAAAAGTAATTAGGGTGGAAGGCCGGGCTAACGATGTCCGAAAATTACAAGAAAAATATTGGGACGACCATGATGACGAGAGAATCAAGACTATGATGGTTGGTCACATGCTAGGTTTATGGAGAATGATACTAAAGATATATAATCCAACGTCGAAGTCTAACGGTTAAGACACCTCTTCATTCAAAGCTGTTTTGTGGGAGAATGACCTGTGAAATGACCTTTTTCTAAAAATCCCAAAATAACTACTCTCTTTGAGTGTCACAACGACATATAACTTCGCGCGTTTTGGATACAACGGGAGGTTAAAATAAATACGAGTACGAAAAAGAACGTACACGCACGAAAAACACACGGTCGAAAAGCGACCATGACAACTGACCCGCCTAGCCATGGGCGGGCTAGCCGCGCCCAGTTGGGTTGGTGCGCCCAGTCCCCTTGGGACTGGGCTGGGGGCTGTTTTTGCTCTAAATCCTGCGTTTGGCGTCCGTTTTGGACGCCGTTCATGTTGGGGTTTTGGCAGACCCACAGAGCTCGGATCTTTGTCCGTCCTAAGTCGGACGAACCACAAGGGCTTAAAACGCAGCGGAAAAAACAAAACAAAAATTTTAAGCTAGCTAAACTATTTAGCTAGGCTCTGAGGGAGCCAGAACCTAGCCCGATCTATGCCAACTTGGGGTGGATCTGACCACCCCAAGAGGGATCTATTCTAAAGAGACTAATTAAATCTACACTAAAATTACTTAACCACATACCCAGAATCTTGGCCCTGGAGCAGGCAAGATGTATCATACCGTCTTCAGAAGCTCCTCGTAGCCGAGCCGCTTTGATTTGATCCGCCTGAGCCGCCTCGCACCCTCGATCCGATCCGCCCGAACTGACTTTCACCTCCGAGCCTGATCACACGCGGTAGAAAGTTTCACTTGAGAAGAACCCGCGTCTTAGACGTCCGGATCTAAATCCAAACCCCCTTCGCTAGGACTACTCCGGAGAGAGAGAGAGAGAGAGAGAGAGAGAGAGAGAGAGAGAGAGAGAGAGAGAGAGAGAGAGAGAGAGAGAGAGAGAGAGAGAGAGAGAGAGAGAGAGAGAATAGTTTAGTCGCCGATCGAGCTTGCTCTAAAAGTCTGGAGCTACTCGATCGAGGACTTGGTGTGTTTTTCAACGAAGAGATTGCGCCCCTATTTATATAGGGAGACTCACTCTTTCATTGCGAGCAATGTGGGACTTTTGCAAATGAGAGAAAAAATCAATTGAGCCAATTGGGCTTAATTTGTAGTTTAAGTGAGCTTTTCACAAAAGAAAACTTTAACTAATTAATTCTCTTTGTTCATTAAAATTTAGACACCAAACAAGCTATCAATCCGAAGGACTTCGAATTGTGAATGCGTAGGAACCGACGACGACGAATTTCGACTTCGTTTGACCCCTCAAACAATTGCCCAAAGTTGGGCAAATAATCGATTTTCGTAGCCGTCATTTGGAGTTTCAAAAAACCCTAAATGACTTAAGTTGCAGGCGCGCCCGCTAAGCTTAGCGGGCACGCCCGCCCAAGGAGAGCAAGGGCAGGCCGCACGCCCGCTGGGCAGCGGGCGTGCGCCCGCTGCAACAGCGGGCGCTGGCCTGCTGTGCAGCGGGCCACGCCCGCTGCTGCAGCGGGCGCCTGCCCGCTGCAGCCAGCGGGCTGCGCCTGTTTTCCCTTGTCTATGGGCTTGTTAGCCCAGTGCGTCTAACCCACTTCGCCTTGAACTGTTTTCGCGTTTCTGGGCTCATTTGAGCTCCGATTTGGACGCGGTTTAAACATGTGTTTAGACCGGGACGATCCCGTCATCCAGGTAACCCTTTCCAAAATATTTGTTCCTACTAAATTTGTCGTAACCAATTTACGACACGTTTAATCATAGTTTGCATCAAATACAACATTTGTTCCTATTGCTATTGCGACTAACTTTCACAACTTGACTTGTGAATATTAACTATTCAATATCATCAAATGATTTTCTCTCAATAAATCTTCCTATTACTAAGACACGAACACTACTTGGTGTGAGACCCTACAGCCTGACCTTACTACAGGTTGGGGCTTGGAACCCCTAGACGACGATCACCACGAGCAGTAGCTATCGTCCCTGTTTCAGAATCATCATAACGTGATCGACCCTTTGACAAAAGCATCATTGGGTTTACATTGGCTGTGTCAGTGATGAACTCCGTTAGCTATAGTCCCTTCGTCAAGACTGTGTCCCTGTTGGCCTAGTGTATGGTTTACTGTCCACCCTATTAGACAACATTGGTCAGTATACGACGGTATTTGTTGTATACACGTTGTACTTCTTACAACGTACCCCGGTCGAGGATTAACACAAGGACGGTACTGAGCCTGTAACACTAACTTCCCTTTAACGGAAGTGACGAATCCCATCTTAGTCATCTACTCGCCTCGAGAGCTTCAAGTGCAACCTAACCTAAGATCTTTCAGCAGGCCTAGCCTCGAAGCTAGATCATGGGTCTAAGCTACACCGTTTGCTTACAGGTTTGTAGAAATGACTTCAGTTCATAAGGACCAGTTAACCTATCATCACCCTAGAGTTATTATAGACAGTTCAGTTAAAGTTAACCATTTAATAACTCTAATTTGGTCGTTCAGTGAACTCATTCTCCAATTAGCACCTGTGTCTCGTCTCCGACTTCACCAAGTCGAATGACTATGAGATCATCATTACCCTAAGGTAAGACAAAGATACAGTGGTCTATCCGATGTGTCGATATCCAGTTCTCGACACATCTATGACCACGAACCGTTTAAGACTTACGTTTCTATTTGGTCGCTTACTTACTCATAATCGAGATGACCTAACTATAAGTCTATGGATATTATCTAAGTATATTAATACGAACGATTTTATACTTAGGATAATAGGTACCCTATACAGTATGAACAAGACGTATACTTAGGATAAATTACCTTATGGGCATATATCCTCCTACATCTCCCACTTGCACTTAGGCTATTTATCTCGGTATCTCATACCGTTATAGCATATCAGTCACTTTGACATTTATATGACAAACCTAAGAGTGGTTTTACTAACGAGTATCTACAACGAATTTTAATGGATTAATTGATACATCTCTTGATCACACAGGGTTGATCCTTTGGAAAAATGATCTGGATCAATTTTTCCGATCTTTGTATAACTAACAAATAGCTTATACCATCTAGATGTAGGGTCTAACATTTCTATAATTCAGTCTCAGCTCATTCCACTTATCTTGTGTCAATATGTCGAGTACATACGTGACACCCTAAGTCTCTATATATACGATTAAATCAAAACAATTTTGATTCAATGTTTTACACAGATGATTCATATAAGGTGGAAATCCTTTTTACTTAGTCCGAAAGACCGGAACTAAGTATCCGAGCTAGCTCCCACTGACTTTAAGAATTACCTGGTTAAGAGCTTCAATATCATATCTAAATCATATTTAGATTTATATATACGAAGATATAATCATTTGGTAAGTGCTTTAGATGGAATGTACTAGTGTCAGGTTCGGTTTGACGAATGAGTCAAGTCAAGATCGGTTTAAGGAATCTTGACATTGACTCGCTCAATCAAAACGTCCTACACTATACTTTTCCCTTAACCACATTTAATATTAACTCTTTAATAACTAAATGCAGTGTATTAAGAATTAATCTTAATGTGCGTATAATTGTGATCGCACACAATTTATGCGCCCCTGGAACCTATACTTAACTACCAATTGACTATAACATTAAGTCAGCTCAAAAATCAACATTTTCTGAAGCTTCGCATCATCATTCGAGAATTTTCGCAACCATCTCAGAAAGCCACAATCACAGACAATTTAAGCCAATCAAATTTCAACTCAACAGAAAACGCAATTTCCGAGACATTCATTAAAACAACGGATTCATAAAGATGAACCGTAATCTGTTTATCCAATAAATTTTGAGTGCAGAACACTCAATCATTGTTTTCAACCTTTAAGAAATGATACATTTTATTTAACTAAAAATTAGCATCATCTCCTTCTTGATCATGTCTCTCGAAGTCTTTGAACAGCCCTAGCAGCAACGATTGCTCAGATTGCCAACCGTCCTCTGCACTTCTCCCAATCTTCGCTTCATTTCAGCCACATGTATACATTACACAGATGTCTTTAGTATCTCATACTATATGATTGGAAATAATTACATTTTATTGAATTTAATTTGTACCTGAGGTAGAAGCATCAGTATGCCCCTTCTTCTTCTCTGCAAGATAGATCTTGCAGTTCCTCTTCTAGTGGCCAATATTGTTGCAATGGAAGCACTCGGATTTTGACGGGGCCCCTTTAGACTTTTTCTTCCCTTTCTTCGCCTTCGCAGGTTGCAGGACCTGCCTCTTCTTACCCTTACCTTTCGGCTGGTCGGAAGAAGCAGAGCCAACAACCAATGCAGTCGGCTTCTTCTCAATCTCCTCAAACTATCTAAGCATGTTGAGGAGACCAGGAAGATCCGTTTCAAGACTCTTCATTATAAAACCAGTGATGAAAGGCTTAAACTCAGGAGTTAAAGACTTCAGGATAATGTCCATGGACATCTCATTATCCAGGACAAATCCTAACTGGGCAGCGTCCTCTCATACCCGATCATCTTGATAACATGATCCTGTACGGGCCCTGCCTCCATCTTTGTGCCCCAGAGATTGCTGGTGGCTTCGAACTTGGCAGCTCTAGACCGCTTGCTATATAAATCTTGTGCATTCAGAAGCATACTTTCAACATCCATATGTTCATGCTTCCTCTGCAGCTCGTTACTCATCGAAGCCAGAGTAAGGCACCTGCCCTTCGCTGCATCCCTCTGGTACAGCTTATAGGCTTCCTTTTCCTCGAAGGTCGAATCTTCATCGGGCTTATCTGGAGCGTCATCGAACAGTACGTATCCAATCCTGGCTAGGAAAAGGACCAACTTAATGTTCCGAACCCAGTCTTTGTAGTTTTTTTTCCATCGAGCACGTTCTTCTCAACCATATATCTAAGACCCGAATCCATTCTGCATTTTATAGATACTTTAGTCAATATATGTTCGTAGTATAGTTTTAATGGTTTTAATAAAACTATATTCTCCCACTAAATTTATTAAAGCCATAATAATAAACAATTTATTATATAATAACATTTATGAGAGAGGGATCCGACTACCTTGAGTCTGACAAACTTGAGTGTGTCTCAACAAGTTGTCCGACTCTGCAGTCGGTAGACGAACTTGTCGTCAATCATATTAAATATGATTCCCTATTGATTTTACCCCTAGTCATTTGTGATCATGAGTGTGCTCATCCGGATCACAATGGCTAGCCTAGTCGGACCCTTGTTTTCGTGTCTAGCCTGACTTGCCCCGCTGCTCGGTGTATGCACGACACGTCGGTTTGGGTCCGGACTTAGACTACATTCTTGGTTAGGCTTACGCCGATGTCGAAGGATGAGACAACGGTTTAAGTCAGGTCAAGATGTCAATCAAGAAATCGGTTTCTATAAGATTGACATGTCACGGCTTGCGTGTAGCTCAACAACCGTAACACGTTTCTTACAGTTGCCAACTCCTAAAACAAGAAAGGCTACGATTTATCTTGAACAAGATTATTATCGTATTTGACTTAGGTATAGTCGATGGACTTACACAGTCATGAATCGACTCCTTGCGGTCCAGCGGACGTGGCCAGGGAATTGACTAAGCCAGGACCACTTGTTACACAGTCTAGCTAGGTTGGTCCAGCAAACTTAGCCAAGCACATTGACCGGCATCATGATCCATTTAAGGAGTTTTCATCAATTTTATGTTCGTCCAAACAACTAAATGGCTTTTAATTAAGAAAACTAGTTAATCCTTATCAACTAGTGCATCCTAAAATTCAAAATTTTATGGATTGGTTGAACAATTTTTATTAAGTCCTTATCAACTATAAGGTTCATTCGTTCAACGTGCTACCCCAATCTAATTAGGATTTTATAAAACAATTACAACATGTTTCAACATTTGTCTTTTATGAAAATCATCAATTAAACGATTTAATGAAATGATTGACAATCAAAGGGACTACCCTAATCTGGTATTAGGTTTTGATGTTGTTTTTATTTATAAAACATAACATGTCACTAGTTTATTAAAATTTCATCTCATAAAATTTTAACATTTAATGGCTAACCTAATAAGGTTCATGAATACATTATTCAATATGTCCATTAAAAGAAAATGAAACAACTAATTTATCCGCATAAATAAAAGTTTCAACTAGTGACATATAATGAAAATTTGCAAGTTAAAAATTATCTACATAATAAATAACACGCAAACCTAAAATTTAACAATTAAATTTAAAGATCAAAAATTAAAGCTTCAAAACATTTTATCACATAAAACTAGGTATCATAAAATTTTCAAATAATTTTAAAACCTAGGCTTTAAAATTTTAATCAATTATTTCTAAGATTAAAATATCGCATAAATAATTTAGAAACATATATGTAATTTAAAAGAAACTAATTTATCTTTTCATCTTATGAAAATTAAAAAAAAATTCTTTTAATGTACATATCCACTAAAGCAATTTTAAAACACTTTTAAAATCATTAGAAATTGATTTAAAAGCTTTCAAATAAAGTTTTAAAAATTTCTAACCTTTATGTAATTTAAGAAAATTAAATTTTCAAAATAAAATATTTCTTAAAATTACATAAACATTTAAATGCTCGGAAAAATATTATATCTCATAAAAAACTTTTATAAAGCATTTAAACATTAGAGACCCATTTAAAATTTATCGCATAAAATTAAATTGTCACCCAAAAAATTTTCGTGTTGCAAAAACAATTTTTTAAAACACAACATTTTTAAACTAATTTTAACATAAAGCTAAAATAGTTCGTATGTTTAAAATTAAGCAATTTTAAAGATTTAAAAAGTCGTTATAATAGATCTATAGCATAACCGTGGCTCTGATACCACTGTTGGGTTTTGGCGGACCCACAGAGCTCGGATCTGTGTCCGTCCTAAGTCGGACGGACAACATGGGCTTAAAACGCAACAAAAAAAAAACAAAACTTTTAAGCTAGCTAAACTATTTAGCTAGGCTCTGAGGGAGCCAGAACCTAGCCCGATCTATGCCAACTTGGGGTGATCTGACCACCCCAAGAGGGATCTATTCTAAAGCGACTAATTAAATCTACACTAAAATTACTTAACCACATACCCGGAATCTTGGCCTTGGAGCAGGCAAGATGTATCGCACCGTCTTCAAAGCTCCTCGTAGCCGAGCCGCTTTGACTCGATCCGCCTGAGCCGCCTCGCACCCTCGATCCGATCCGCCCGAACCGACTTTTGCCTCCGAGCCTGATCACACGCGGTAGAAAGTTTCACTTGAGAAGAACCTGCGTCTTAGACGTTCGGATCTAAATCCAAACCCCCTTTATAGTCTTGCTAGGACTACTCCGGAGAATAGGAAGAGAGAGAGAGAGAGAGAGAGAGAGAGAGAGAGAGAGAGAGAGAGAGAGAGAGAGAGAGAGAGAGAGAGAATAGTTTAGTCGCCGATCGAGCTTGCTCTAAAAGTCTGGAGCTACTCGATCGAGGACTTGGTGTGTTTTTCAACGAAGAGAGTGCACCCCTATTTATATAGGGAGTTGGCACTCACTCGATCGTTGCGAGCAATGTGGGACTTTTGCAAGTGAGAGAAAAAAATCAATTAAGCCAATTTGGCTTAATTTGTAGTTTAAGTGAGCTTTTCACAAAAGCAAACTTTAACTAATTAATTCGCTTTGCTCATTAAAATTTAGACACCAAACAAGCTATCAATCCGAAGGGCTTCGAATAGTGAATGCGTAGGAACCGACGGCGACGAATTTCGACTTCGTTTAAAGTTGGGCAAATAATCGATTTTCGTAGCCGTCATTTGGGGTTTCAAAAAACCCAAAATGACTTAAGTTACGGGCGCGCCCGCTAAGCTTAGCGGGCGCGCCCGCCCAAGGACAGCAAGGGCGGGCCGCACGCCCGCTGGGCAGCGGGCCGTGCCCGCTGTGCAGCCGGCCACGCCTGCTGCTGTAGCGGGCGCCTACCCACTGCCGTTAGCGGGCCATGCCCACTGCTGCAGCTGGCTGTGCTAGCTGTGCAGCGGAGCCAACGGGCTGCACTCGTTTGCCCTTGTCTATGGGCTTGTTAGCCCAGTGGGTCTAACCCACTTCACCTTGAACTGTTTTCGTGTTTCTGGGCTCGTTTGAGCTCCGATTTGGACGCGGTTTGAACCTGTGCTTAGACCGAGACAATCCCGTCATCCAGGTAACCATTTCTATTATATTTGTTCCTACTAAATTTGTCGTAACCAATTTACGACATGTTTAATCATAGTTTGCATCAAATACAACATTTGTCCCTATTGCTATTGCGACTAACTTTCAAAACTTGACTTGTGAATATTAACTATTCAATATCATCAAATGATTTTCTCTCAATAAATCTTCCCATTACTAAGACACGAACACTACTCGGTGTGAGACCCTATAGCCTGACCTTACTACAGGTTGGGACTCGAAACCCCTAAACGACGATCACTACGAGCAGTAGCTGTCGTCCCTGTTTCAGAATCATCATAACGTGATCGACCCTTTGACAAAAGCATCATTGGGTTTACATTGGCTGTGTCAGTGATGAACTCCGTTAGCTATAGTCCCTTCGTCAAGACTGTGTCCCTGTTGGCCTAGGGTATGGTTTACTGTCAACCCTATTAGACAACATTGGTCAGTATACGGCGGTCTTTGTTGTATACACGTTGTACTTCTTACAACGTACCCCGACCGAGGATTAACACAAGGACCGTACTGAGCCTGTAACACTAACTTACCTTTAACGAAAGTGACGAATCCCATCTTAGTCATCTACTCGCCTAGAGAGCTTCAGGTGCAACCCAACCTAAGATCTTTCAGTAGGCCTAGCCTCGAAGCTAGATCATGGGTCTAGGCTACACTGTTTGCTCACAGGTTTGTACAAATGACTTCAGGTCATAAGGACCAGTTAACCTATCATCACCCTAGAGTTATTATAGACAGTTAAGTTAAAGTTAACCATTTAATAACTCTAATTTGGTCGTTCAGTGAACTCATTCTCCAATGAGCACCTGTGTCTCGTCTCCGACTTCACCAAGTCGAATGACTATGAGATCATCATTACCCTAAGGTATGACTAAGACACAGTGGTCTATCCGATGTGTCAATATCCAGTTCTCGAAACATATATGACCACGAACCGTTTAAGTCTTATGTTTCTATTTGGTCGCTTACTTACTCATAATCGAGATCTCATCTAGATACGTAAGGACCTAACTATAAGTCTATGGATATTATCTTAGTATATTAATACGAACGATTTTATACTTAGGATAATAGGTATCATATACAGTATGAACAAGACGTATACTTAGGATAAATTGCCTTATGGGCATATATCCTCCTACAGTTCGAACCTGGGTATAGAACGGAGCAATCCCGTCATACAGGTAACCCTTTCCATGATTTATTATATTAAATTTGCATGTAAACAATTTACGAAGCATTTAATTTCCTTTGCATCACAAGCAAAAATTCCACTTCTAATATATCACAAACTCTTTACGACTTATAAAATCCATTTGCATCCAATACAAATGAACTGAGTGCATACATCCCCCATTAGGTGGTGGTGGCTCAGGACCATTTTTAGGATTATGTATCTCTGCCATTGATTCAAGAGCTAATCTCCTCCTTCTTTCGACGTTAAGCCTTCTCGTAGTGGCCTCAATCTCAGGGTCTAGTAGACGCAAGTCTGCAATGCCTTGAGATCTCTTGAACATACAAGAGAGCTAAACCAAAGAAAAAAGTTAAGAGCACCAAGAATCAATAACAAAGAAAATTATGAACAAAAACAAAAGGAATACGTAGTCTATCAACAAAGAGAAAAATCGATATCAACTCGTGCCTCCCCGACAATGGCGCCAAAGAGCTTGTTTGCTCTCACGAATCTAATAATACTTATCCCGCAAGCACACGGTGTCGTGTAGCGCTAACAGGTGAAACACAGGGAGGCAACCAATTTATGTTCTTCGTTCGAAAGCTACGCTATCGAATGGTGGTCCAATAAGGGGAATAAAAAGGGTGAAATTAGGGGATAAAATCACTAGGGCTTAGGGTATCCCCGCCAATGAACTAGAGTTAAGGTTGGATTAATAGATGACCGATTGTTTGGTTCATTGGGCTCGAGGGAGGTCGTCTAACCTAAAGGCATTCTCCTACCATCCCCTCTTGTGGTGCATGATAGGATAGTCCCTTATGTTATCTCCTACCCTCTGCTCTTACGATAATATGATAGGGCTAACCTAACCTATACCGATGCCGACTCTCGCCGATTCATCGACATATGTCAGGCGCATTATACTCGACGAATATCCCCAATCTTCCTCCCTTCCACAGTGGCATTTGGGGATTGAACCTATATTAGGAGGGCTCTAATCGGTTCACGTCTCTAGCTGGTCACACCAATAGTATGAATCATCGTAAGGATCGAACCCCGGATTATTCCTAACTCTCGTCGGTGGCCAATCCCATCGCCCACATGAGAGGAGGTCGAATCTACGATCATAATTGGCATCACAATATACACCAATTCCTCAATTAACCCAGCATCTAATCAAATGTTCATCCAACCCACACCCCTGTTTCATTGGGGTTCAACCCATTGCTCTAGATGAAATCTACTCACTACCCATTATAATAAAGATGATTTCAACCGTAGATACAATAGAAAGAGCCATGGATTTAGAGTTAAACACAAGAAATGGAAAATAGACACAATGGGAATCACAAAAGAAAACTTCTATTTAGTAAATCTAAACTATTACAAGAAGAAACTAATTAAAGCAAGTAAAAGTGTTGAATAAAAGAGTTGGAAATCTCTTACAAACCCCTTAAAACTCCAGAAAATAGCTAAACAAGAGAGATGGGTTCGCTTAGGGGAAGAAAAATGAGCTTTTATACAAACCGCAAAAAGACCAAAAAGACCCCTAACTACTCACTGGTAGTGCCCAGATCTGCGCAGAAACCCTTTTCAACGTGATCGTGTCGAAAATGACGCGGTTGCATCCAAGTGAAAAACATATGGCGACATTAGCTAAGGCGATGTGGTCGCACCGAATTCGGCTTCGATGCCTGCGTCTTCTTCAAAAAGGCTGTGTGGAGCAGCCGTTTAGTCTTCAGCTCTTTGGGATTACGCGGCTGCATCATCTTTAGTCACTCGAGCCGTGTCGATTGCATGTTTTCAATTCTTCTTCTCAGCGATGCGGCCGTTTGGATACCTTTTACGCGGCTGCGTGGAGTTGAACTTGAGCTCATCCAAGTGTTGTGATCATGTGGCTGCGTCGAGTCGACATAGCTGTGTGTATCACATTTCCTTCTTTACTTCCCCCTTTTGCACATTTTGATCTCCCGGCTCTGCTCCTTTCACCCTTTCGCGCTATATTCATGCCATATAGTCCCTAATCGGCATGTATTTCCTGCAAAGCATAGAAGAGACCATAAAAGCAAAAGAGGAAACAAAAACGGGAAAACGGGGAAAATAGAGAAATAAACGATGTAAAACGTATACGAATTTCTTACAATAAATACTCATCACGCACCAAGCCATCACCCATGAAGAATTTCAAGAATAACCACAGAGTTTAGGGAGGCCTACAGAGCATGTAATTTCTTACAGGGAGGATGAGGCAAATGAGTGCAAATGCAAAAAAGTCTACATCGAGCCTGAGCCATCTTCTTCTCTAGTTCTACCACTGCATCCACTTGTTGGGAGATGGGTATGTCCTCGATGCAATTTATCTCTGTGTACGTGTACAAATGTCTTGTTCAAAATAACAGTAATCTGTTTGGTAAGAATTTGCCTAAGTTGATAATAATGTAGTCGACATTAGAACTCAGGTAAAGTCCTGAGACGTAATGCGAGGTTAAACAAGTATCGAAATGAGGATCTCGATCATGGAGAATTGTTTGACCATTAGTAGCATAAGTCTAAAATCGTTTGTGGTCGTAGATGTTTCGAGAAAATCATATCGAAACATCGGATAGACCATTGTGTCTTTGTCTTCACATGGAGTGGTGACGATGATCTCATAATCGTTCGACTTGGCAAAGTCGGAGACAAGACACAAGTGCTCATTGGAGAATGAGTTCACTAAACGACCCAACGAAAGTTATCACATGGTTTACATAACAAATCTGTCAGTGATAACTCTCAGTGATCATATGCTAGTTGGTCCTTAGACTTGATGTCATTGTACGAACCTGTACGTTAACGGTGTCGCTTAAATCTCTGACCTAGATTCGAGGTAAGGCCTATCGAAAGGTCTTTGGTTGGATGACACTTGAAGCATGCGAGGAAAGTAATGACCAAGAAAGGATTCGTCTCTCGTTATGGGGAGTTAGTGTCGCATGTGTTGGTTCAGTCTTTAGTAATAAACTTTGGCAAAAGTATGGTAGAAGGAGTCCAACATTATTTGACTAAAGACCGATGGAGACTATCCAAGTTCAAGCTATTGGGGTTGACAGTTTGACCATACCCTAGGCTTGACTAGGCGACATAGTTTTGACGAAGGGAATAAAACTTTGGTATTCATCACGGACACACTCAAGGTGGTCCCAACAATACTTATGTCAATGAGTTAACCACATAATTATGTTACCAAAACACGGACTGCAGCTGCTGTTAGTGGTCACTGCCGTCTGGGGTTTCGAGCCCCACCTATAGTAGGGTCAGGGTGTAGGGTCTCACACAGAGTGAGACCTTCGTCAAGTAATAAATAGAATTAAGGGAGATGATGCATTGGATGCAATGGAATTAATACATCACAAAATGTTTGTGACAAAAGCTTTAAAATATTAGATGTGAGAATTTTACAGATGATGCAAAAGAAAATGAAATATGTTGTGAAATATTTACGAACATATTTATATAACAAACACGAGGAAAAGGTTAACTGTATAACAGGAACATCCCGGTCTAAACCCAGATTCAAACGGCATCCAAAACAGACGCCAAACGCACAAGTTAAAGCCAAAACATTGTAACCCGGCCTTTTGGGCATTGCAGGTCGGCGCCCGACCCGCCTGATAGGCGGGCGCCCGACCCGCCTGATAGGCAGGCATCCGTGCCTGCTAGTGCAGGCATGTGCCTACTCCTGTTAAGCAGGGTGGGTGCCCGTGCCCGCTAAGCAAGAGCGGGCATGGGAAGGGCACTCGCACCCGCTGGGCCTGCCCGCATACATGCTTCGTGCGGGCAGGCCCGTACGCACTACAGGTGCGTGCTCAGCATGCACCCATGGGGCAGATGCTAAGTACATGCAAGGCTATGTGCATAGGGCCCACGCAGGGCCCTACAACCTAGGGCTTTGTACCCTTCTTTTGGTGGCTGCTATTTTGGCTAAGAGCTTTGTTTTTTGGCCATGTTTGGGACATCGTTTGAAGGGTCAAGCAAAGTCGGAATGAGTCCCCATTTTTTCCTACCTGTTCACCATTCAGTGCTCTTCGATTTAATATGTAGTATCAATTGCGAAGCTCAATGGCGAGGGAGGAAAAATTCGATAAAGATTGGCCTTTGTAAAAGGCAAATTTTAATTTATTTTTTCACTCCAACATTTAGCCCACATCGGATATGATGAGAAGGGGAGAGGTCGGTCGCCTATATAAATATGGGCCAACCCTCCTCCTTGAAACTTGCACCAAGAACCAGATCTAAGTAGCTTCATTAAACGTAAGAAAGCTCGGATCTAAGCTTAAATTAATTATTCCCTCTTTCTCCCAAAATTCTTCCTTGTACCTGATCAGGCTCTAGCAAAGCTACGAAGGAGTTCGGATCGGATTCGAAGTCTTGATGAAGGATCCCCTCAAGGTGAAACTTTCTTCAGCATGAGGTTGGCTTGGCGACAGGGTGTCGCTTGCCTCGGGATGCGGTTCGGTTCAGGATGCGGTTCGGCTTGGGAGAAGCAACTCGGGGCATCGTTTCAAAGCGAAAAAAGTTGTTGAAAACGACGCTTCGTATTCTACGAAAACAAAATGAAAGGTATGTAGTTTAATTAACACGTGTTTATAATTGCAAATAGGTTGATAGATCTATCATTAGGGGTTGGTCGGACCCAACCCCAGGATAGTAGAGATTCTGGCTAGGGTTAACTATTTAGGGCTGGACTAAAAATTATTTTAAGATCTGTTTTTCCGTTGTTTTTATGATTTCATTGTACGAACGACTTAGGTCGGACGTTGATTTTATAGCCATAATTGCCAAGAAAACCTTACATTGGTATCAGAGCCAATCTACCTGATCTATGTTTTTGCAATTATAAAGTGTATATAATGCAGCATGTTTTCTCCATCAAATGGAGGTTTTTAATTAAATTATTAAAATGTCGTTATCATGTAATTTTTTATTTTCTAAAAATTGTTTTTGAAAATTAGATCTAATTTTAAAAGTCACGTGATAATTTTAAAAATTAGATCTTTATTATTATACGATAATTTTTTGTGTAACCTATATTTATGAGACAATTTTAAGTTGCATAATTAGCTAAATTTTATGGGATAATTTTTAGTTGATCTGTCATCATGCTAAAATGTTTAGTTAAAATTTTTAATGGTTATATTAGCTCTTGTTGATTATGTGATAATTCAAGGAAAACTTTTCGGATAGCCATTAAAAGACTTCAGAAAATTATTAGATAATTTTTTGATCGACATGCTATGATTTAAATTGTTGCAATAAATTAAAATCCTAATAATTGATTAGGGTAGCCATCTCCGATAATTACTAATTTATTTGTTCTAATAATTATTATAAAAATGCTATGATTTAAAATTGTTGCAACTTAAATTTTAAATTCTCAATACCCGATTAGGATAGCACGTTGCTATTAATAAATCCTTATAGTTGATAAGGACATTAATAAAAGTTATTAACCAATCCTAATAATTTCGAATTTTAGGATTCAACTAGTTGATAGGATTAACTAGTTTTAATGAAGCCATTTCAAGTCGATGTCACACAAATGAATAATTAGTATCCTTCAATGGATCATGATCCGGTCTAGCGTTTTTTTTGACTAGTGTTGTGGATCACCCTAGTTCGACTGGGGATAGTGATCCTTGCTTAGCCAAATCACTGGTCGTGTTCTGCTGAACCGCAAGGATGCGAGTTATGATTATGTGAAACCATCGATTACATCTAGTCAATTACGTTTAAAATCTTCTTCAAGATTAGCTGTAACACTCCTTGTTTTAGAGGTTGGCAACTAAAGGTTCTATGTTGTAGTTGTTGAGCACACTCAAGCTATGGCATAACTACCTTATGGGAACCAACTTCTCATTACACGAGATGTAGTCTAGACTTAACCTTAATCATCGTGTTGTGCCCATGCACCGAGCACCGACATAAGTTAGGCTAGACACGAAAACAAAGGTCCGACTAGACTAGTCATTATGATTTGGATAAGCACACTCATGATCATAAGTGGCTAGGGATAAAAACCAAGAATCATATATGATATGATTAATGAAGAGTCATCTACCAATCGTAGAGTCAAGCAATTTGTTGATCACACTCAAGGTTGTGAGGCTCATGGTGGATGGATCCTTTTCCCATTAAATTTAATTTATTTAAATTGTTCAGTATTATGGCTAAAAATGATCGTCAAAATAGTGGGAGGATATAGTTAGATAAAAGTCATTCTATCTATATTTAAAACTGAACATAAGCTAAACTAGGGTAGTTCTATGTTTACCAATGGAATCCAAAACATAATAACCTAAAGGAATATGCTAACTGGTCAAAATGATTGATTAAAGAATATCAAATCAAATTCAATTTGATAAGACTAAACTATATTCTCACTGACATTAGAGTGTCCTTCATACACTGGCTTAGGAAAATGATTTCTTTAAGCTCTAAGTCAACAAAATAAAAGCATGCAACTTGTCACTTGCCAATATGAGGGGAAGCTTGAACATATTGATGTTTAAAGTAAGTTTCTCCATAAAATTTGTTGAGTCAATTCAAAGTTGTATGGAAATCGATTTTGATCCGCAATGTTCGAAACTTCGATCAAATTATTTGACTCGAAGATGAGTGCCTGAGCGGTGCAAGACTATATATCCAAATTAGATTTTGAGTCAAGCAACTTGTTGAGTCAACTGAAGGTTATGAATCTCAAGTGTTTGGATGCATGAGGTGCTTGCACAACTAATATTTATGTTAGGACGTGTATTGTCTAAATGTGATTTAGAATGGAGAAGGCAATAGGGAAGTCGGTTGAGAAAGAAAGTTTTGACTATCGAAAGAAAAAGGCAAAAGTAGGAGGAACTAAAAATGTGACATATTTGATGTCACGGTTAAAGGATAATCTTTATACAAATGGAATAGATTGTCCTACGTATTGTAAAGGGAGAAATTGTTGTTTCTTGGACCATAGAGGACGTATAACACACTTTGGCGAATGTCGTCACTTTGCTTCTGAAGCAATAAATACTTTGTATAACGAGACTGTATTAGGTGGTAATAAATGAATGCGCAAGTTATGGAAAACTAATCTATGGCAAAATAGACTAGGACGTACCAAAAAGAACAGACTTAACAAGTCACATAAAGAGAGGGCTTTTGACCTCTCGTATTATGAGTCGATAGACACTTGTAAGTCTTATCTCAAAGGTATGATGGCCAAACTCCTTCTGTAAGACACTGGAAGAATAAGTTGGAGAACTCACGGTCTTGTACATGCGGATGTATCCAAACCCAAGTCAAAATTAGCCTAAATATGTTATACTTATTTTATTATGACACGTGTTCTTGATGAAACACAAGTCTGATGAAATAGAGTACACCATAACAGAAATATTTGAACTGCTTCAATCAGATCAAAGAGTCGAATACTTAGCTATATAATTCTTGTTCAATTAAAAGACCATGTGATTGTCTCTCAAGTCAAGTCTTTTAACACATCGGTGTGTTGTAGAGCATGAATCGCACTTTGGTAGACACGGTGCGATGCATGGCAAGTGACACTGAGTTACAATCCTCTCTCTAGGTTAAGTCCCAGATAGTAATGCCTAGGTTCTTAATAAGGTTTTGTGAGAACCTTATCAATATGATATTCTTCAAATTATCGTTAGGAAGTCATAGGATTACTAGATTCTCGTGAGACGACAGTCAAGTAAGACATCATAGTTGATAATAGCCTAGACAACTTCTAATATGCCATTCGAAGTAGTGACTCTAAGAAATCGCTTGATGCTATCTGGAAAAGGTCCTTATACGTAAATAAGGTATGAACATTAGTTGATGTGCCCAAGGAAAGTGTTTCCTTTGGCTACAAGTGAATCTTCGAATAAAAGATTAGTGCAGATGGAAATTAGTGAAGTACAAGTTATGCTGGTTGAGAATAGTCATCATCAAAACTCCTATAAATGGATTGTGATGAAATTTTCTCGCCAACAGCTGTGTACAGCTTTATTCAGATCAGACTCAATGTAAATGCTCACGATGACCATGAAAACTGGAGTATTCATGTATAATCTATTCTTTAAATATAATTTAGAAGAACAAACTTATATGAATTAGCCAGAGAGTTTTCAAGGTTAGTGGGAGCGAATAAAAGGCATACGAGGCATCAAGGAGCCGGAACATATGTTTTGATAAAGCGTTCAAAGAGTTTGACATTTTATCAAAAACGATTATGAATCGTGCAGATAACCAGTGACTATTTTGAAGCGTTCTCGTAAGGTATGAAAAGGATATTGTGTTAAGTCTAAAGTGAGGACGTTAAGCTAGATGAGATCCAGGCAAGTAAGGTTTTGGATTCCAAAAGACCAAGTTAATTATTTGGATGAGATTCAAATGTGTGGTCAAATATGAACATAGAAATTCCTTAGGTCTAAACTAAAGACGGTTTAGCGGATTCACTCATGAAGGTTCTACCATATAAATTCTAGAGAGACTTATGTGTAAATGCAGTATGAGATATCATGATAAATGGACCTGAGTGCAAGTGGGAGATGTTGGGAGATGGGTATGCCCTCGAGGCAATTTATCTCTGTGTATGTGTACAAATATCTTGTTCAAAATAACAGTAAGCTGTTTGGTAAGAATTTACCTTAGTTAATAATAATGAAGTCGACATTAGAACTTAGGTAAAGTCCTGAGACTTAATACGGGGTTAAACAAGTATCAAAATGAGGGTCTCGATCATGGAGAATTGTTTGACCGTTATTAGCATAAGTCTAAAATTGTTAATGTTCGTATATGTTTCGAGAAAAGGATATCGAAACATCAGATAGACCATTGTGTCTTTGTCTTGACTATGGAGTGGTGATGATGATCTCATGGTCGTTCGACTTGGTGAAGTCGAAGATGAGACACAAGTGCTCATTGGAGAATGAGTTCACTGAACGACCCAACGAGAGTTCTCACAAGGATTACATAACAAATTTGTCAGTTATAACTCTCAGTGATGATAGGCTAGTTGGTCCTTAGACTTGAGGTCATTATACGAACATGTACGTGAACGGTGTCACTTAGATCTCTGACCTAGCTTCAAGGCAAGGTATGTCGAAAGGTCTTTGGTTGGGTGACATATGAAGCATGCGAGGAAAGTAATGACCAAGAAAGGATTCGTCTCTCCCATTATAGGGAGTTAGTGTCGCATGCATTGGTTCGGTCTTTGGTGAAAAACTTTGGCCAAAGTATATTGGAAGAAGTCCAACATTATTTAACTAAAGACCGATCGAGACTAACCAATTTCAAGCTATTGGGGTTGACAGTTTGACCGTATCGTAGGCTTAACTAGGCGACATAGTTTTGACGAAGGGACTAAAAATGTAGCATTCATCACAGACATAGTCAAGGTGGTCCCGACAATACTAATGTCAATTAGTTAACCACATAATTATGATGTCGAAACAGGGATGGCACCTACTGCTCGTGGTCAATACCGTCTGGGGTTTCGAGCCCCACCTATAGTAGGGTCTTACACAGAGTGAGACCTTCGTCAAGTAATAGGTAGAATTAACGGAGATGTTGCATTGGATGCAATGGAATTAATATGTCGCAAAATGTTTGTGAAAAAAGCTTTAGAATATTAGATGAGGTAATTTTGCATATGATGCAAAGGAGAATTAAATATGTCGTGAAATGTTTACGAGCATACTTAATATAATAAAGACAATGAAAAAGTTACCTGGATGACTAGAACGTTCCAGTCTAAACCCATGTTCAAACGACGTCCCAAACGAACGCCAAACGCACAAGTTAGAGCCAAAACACCGCAACCAGGCCCTTTTGGGCATTACGGGTCGGCGCACATGCCTATTTAGCAGAGCATGTTCTTGACGTGTTTCATATTCTAGTGTAAACAATAATGTGCATGTTTATGACACTAATGTAGAGACACACTTCTCTCTCGAGTTAAGGAATTGAGCATAATCAGTAATCAATTAGTGGCTCATAACCTTAGCTTAGAGTCTCGCATTCAACAAATTACGTTGAAGTGAGAAGAGGAATCCCAAAAGCTTATAAACTTTGTTCATACTAGGGATTCACTCCACGATTTTCTTGAAAAACAACATCCGACAAACCATGGAGGAGGTTTTAGATACACTCCAAAGGTGGTTACCAAACCCACCACTATTTCTTCTTTTGGTGCAAATTCAAGAAATATTGTTATAGCACCTAAGAAGAATCACCATGCTTTCTTGTATAACAATAACACCAACAAGAAGGATGTAAATCACAAGGTGATGGGGAAGAATGAAAATCCTTTATTTCTTTGCTAAGAAGCAAAATCCTCATCTATGCATGCCAAGAAACTATTTTCTACACCTAAGCATGCCACATCCTTCCCTCTTGCAAAGGCAAAACCATTGCATATAAAATCCTTGAGTTTATGGATTCCCACTAAGTGTAGTGTGCAAGAGAGGGATAGTTACATCAACTCATTAGTTAGGGATGTGATCGCCTCATGTGATTACATTAGGAAATCAAACTCCTCTTGGGTTTGGTTCCCTAATGTTTAGGTCTCTCACACATATGCATATTGCATGGGTAATGTGCTTAAATGTGTATTTTTAGCATACCCATTGTTTGTGTGATGTTTTATGATTTTGAACATGTTTTCAAATTTATTTTTAATGAAAATAGGGACCTTGGGGAATACATTGTCATACATACACTGGTTGAACTATGTTATGATAATGAGGAGTTAATATAGTTAATATGTTTAAATTTTTTTTAAAAACAAACTTGAACTCTCATTTTGGATTTTGATTAAGATCATTATTTACAATTAGTTATTATGGTTTTAATCTTAACCCATTGATATTGCCAACATGTTTCATTCTATATTTTCTGTTGGCAATGTCATGTGTATCAATGTGGTTGATTTTTCAATATCTATGCTTTGATACACTTTAGGCCCATGGGCTCCAAGTATATTAATTTGCAATTGGTAAAGAGGATTATCTTACAATTGGTATTATTTCAATTGTTAAATATTTTTATCTTTTTCTTCCCAATTGGTATGAGATCCTAGAAGTCAATAATTTGACTATTTCTATGATCTAGGGGGAGCATGGGATATTGACTGATACCCACTAAATTTTTCTATTTGGTATCATACATCTCTTTATCTCTTGCATATTGTCACATCTTTTATTAGAATGTCAAGGGTGATATGTTTAATGTCCACCTTTTTGACAATGACAATGAGGAGAGAGATATGCATTATGTAAATCATGTATATATACATATGCATTTAGGGAGAAATAGGATTATGTAAATCTTATTTTTTATGGGAAAGAGATATTCATATGAAAGATTGGTTTATGTAATCCATACCTATTATAGGTCACCATTGTTTCTTATTATTTCAATTGGTATAATACGTATTTACAATTGGTTTATCTCATTTTGAAATTGGTGCATATAAGTAGGGGGAGCTCATTAGCATTTTGCTTTTAATTCTTTATGATTTACATAATGTGTGTCATCATAAAAAAGGGGATATTGTTGAGTATTGGTATTTTATACCAATGTTATTTTGATGATGATCACAATATTATGGTGCTGCTAATTACTCTCATATTTTCGTCTCATAGTTAACCTTCAAAAATATCACTTTTGGAGGCTAAATGCTTGGTGCAAGGATGGACATCAAGAGGAGCAATGCCAAAGCTTGGACTTAAGGGGTGCCAATGCTTAAAGATGATGGGGAGCATCAAGGCTTAAGGATTGAAGTCATAGACTCTAAGGAAAGCAATGTAATCCATGTATTATTTTATTTATTGCTTTTCCATTTTTGAGTCTAGGATTATTGTAAAACCTTGTTAGATGGACTACACATACATGCATATGCCTTTTCCATCATTAGTAAGCCTTAGGATTTTCATAGAAACCATCCTAATAGGTTCACCGGCCTAAAACTCAAACTGGAGTTTTTGGCTCTCCAACATGCAACTAATGAAGGAAGGACATGCGACTGGATGATTCCAAGCGCCTGGCCATCCTTCTACAGTCGGCTGTTGTGCACAAGCTGTAAGTCATAATTCTTGACTCATTCTTGAGCTCACTGGAGCAGACGATTGAAGTACAAAATATAGGGGCATGTCTTCCATCAGGCGCCTGTATATTGTTCTACAGTCGTCTGTATGCCAAAGTGCGTAACTTACATTTTTTAGGCATCTATACACCTTGTGTGAAAGTCGACTGATTCAGAGCTTACAGTCGCCTGTATTTTGATATGCTCCTATTTTACACTTTATTTATGCATTTTTCATCCCATAATGATTGCTCATGTCGCGATTTTAACGATTATACGACGTTTTTACGATATATTTCACTATTTCTTTGTTTCGTCTGATTTCTGGAGATATTGAGCAATCGGGAGAAATTTGGAGCCTTGAACACTTATACGCATACCAGAGCATTATGAACGATGATATTGGAGAGCTAACGATGCTGGAGGATGAGTAGAAGAAGAAGGAAGGCGAAATATACGACAAGGAAGCGAAAAGAAGGAGAAAAGAGTACTGAATCAGGCTACTCGACCGAGTGATGCAGCTCACTCGACCGAGTGGAGCAGCTTAGCTTACTAGACCGAGTGAAATTGACACGCCCAATCCAGCCTAAAGAAGAGCCATGATGTACTCAGCCGAGTGGGAATTTCCACTCGACCGAGTGAAAATCCCACTCGACCGAGTGGAGATAGAAAATGTGAAGAAATTCTTTGATGCTTCTCTATTTTTGAGATGATCTGCAGTCGGTCCCACTCGACCGACTAAGAATCTCACTCGATCGAGTGAGAAGACTACTCGACTGAGTGGTCTAAACTTCCAGAACGCTGAAAAATCCCTATTTCCTTTAGATTTCTCACTCGACCGAGTGAGCAGTTCACTCGGCCGAGTGCGTCGTCGACCAGTTTTTAAAAACTAGGGTTTGCAGCTGTTCAAGCTCAAATCTGTCAGGATTTTCTGAACTTTTGGGCAGCTATAAATACCCAGTTTTGTGGGCAACCCAAGGAGAGACTTTTGAGAATAATTTTCTTAGTTTTAATTTTAGTTCTAGTTTTCTTTTGGCGAAAGGATTGGAGAGAAGGATCTAAAATTTCTTATTCTTGAAGCTTGTACTCAAAATTGGGTTGTGTCACGCCTCGCTTCCCAAAAATATGGAGGCGAAGCGTGAGAATGTCTGCTCAGACTTGAAGCTGCAAGCTGCAAGTCCGACAAGCGTCAATCAACTTTAAAACTGCAGGTCCTTGCAACGCGAACGAAACAAAGATAATAATAATGAAATAAGACAAAAGAGATATCTCAGAATATCCATAAAATAAGTTTCAACATCACAGAAAAAGCCACCAGGCTAAAAAGAAAAAGAGTCCAAAGGCCCAAACATGGCCAACAAAAGTACAACATACAAGGTAAAGGTGCCACACACCGACAACTAACAACAAAACCTAAAACAAAAGAAAGCTCAGCAAGGTCACCAAGAAATGTCACCGGTGTCCACAAAACTCCTCCTGGGCAGACATGGACTCAGGCTCAGCGTCAGTAAAACACCATGTGCTCAGCAACGGTCTCTGGCTCAGGGTCTAACATTTGACACCCAAAAGAGCAAGGGGCACATGTCAGCAAGTCTACAAGAGACTTGTGCAAGGAAACTGAAAGTAGGTAAAGTAACCTAGCAGTTCTAGCATGAATGCAATGATATGGCAGTTAAAGTATGAGTGCAACAAGTAAGGTAAAGTAAAGTAAAGTAAAGTACGAGCATGGCATGGAATGTCATGTTTTACAAGAAACACTCACAAGTACAAGACAAGTAAAGTAAAGTAAGCACGTCGTGCACAGAGATTACGCCTTTTGGCTAGAGTGGCTGCGTGGCCAACTCCTAGCTCAAGTGATCGCTTATCCCTACCCCTCCATGTGTATCGAGCCAGGCCCTTACCCCTGAACGCGTATGCTTGCTTCTGGATCACGAGCCAGGAAGTGTATTTCAATATGGCATAGGGGTGCACCTAGCTGGACAAGGAAATTGGGCATTGGTTTTTGACCAACACATGAGGCCCGCTTCTGGATCACGAGTCCAAAAGTATTGTTCACGATGGCGTAGGGGTGCACTTAACCGGACAAGAAAGTACAAGTACAAGTATGTAGTGTGCAACATTCAATGCATGGATGACATGATATGGCAAGTAGTAAAACGTACAGGTAAGGAAAGTAAACATGACAGTTTAGTATGCATGATCAACAGGTTTAAAGGGTTGGATCTAGCTTCGTTGTCAAGCTAGATCAATTAAGGTGACAGATCTAGTTTCGTTGTCAAACTAGATCAAATAGGCGTCTAGCCAGCTATCATTTCACTGACTAGTCTCTTTTACACTAAAAACAAGGAAGTGGCCTAAAAACATGGCCCTACACAAGAGTTGGCAAGTTTCACTTGCCTGCAAGTATCACGTCAGAGAAACACCGTCCAACGAGTCCAAAATCACAATTCCTACGTGCACAAGTCCATCGGCCTACATCCGTTTTATTAATCTTGATTAGTGATTTCTAAAACATTTAAAATACTTTAAAAATACTGATTTTAATCTTGGTTAGCATGCAATTGGTTGGGGGTCCTAGGGGCGCAAAGCGTTACCTCAACACGACGCGAAAGCTACACTGGCGTCGGGTAGCGACGCCAGGGGTTGGAATAAGAGAATGCGCTCCAAGTCCAGATTCCAATATGGATTCCTCGTTGAAAAGTTCAGAGCATCAACCGGAGCAACGGTTCCAGATTCCAAAGCTAGCACGAGCGACGACGGGCTACGACGTGTTGTAACGTCGTACGCGGTAATTCCTCGAAGAGCAAGCACCTAGGTGGGGCCCACAGTAGTCCTAGGGACCAATGGGGGACCCACAATACCTCTGGAGAACTTGGGGGGCCCACGGTGGCAAGTGGTGCGACGGGTGCGGGGTTGCGACGTTTGGCTCTCGGTTAGACAGCCTCGGTGCGGGGAGATCCGTCGGTCGGGCACTAGGGGAGCGGGGTTGCAGCGCTTGGGGTGTGCAGCGGTGCGGGGGTGCGCTTGGTGCGGGGCCTTGCTTCGGTCGGAGCGGGAGACAGCACTGGTTGGGCGCTTGGCGGGTGCGTTGCAACGTTGCAACGTTGCAACGAAGCGGGGAGCGGGCGTGAGCGGGCGGTTGCTTCGGTCGGGCACGGAGCGATGCGGGCGAACGGAGCGGGCGCTGAGCGGGGGCTTGCAACGGTGCGGAGATGCGAGCGAAGCGGGGAAATCTCTCGGTCTGACCGAGAGATTCTCTCGGTCGGACAAGGGGATGCGAGCGGGGCGATGCGGAGCGGCTGTGCGAGGCTTGGTGCAGGCTTGGGTGTCGGTCAGGGCGGGCAAACGGGGGCTGTTTCCTCGGTCGGAGCGGGGGTTGGTGCAGCAACGTTGCGACGATTCGTCGCAACGTCAAATTTGAGTTTTGAAAGCGGCTAGGGTTATTTTCTTGCGAAAATAGGTCTTCCTAGAGGTTGTTTATATAGTGTAGATGGGTTGACTAGGTCTAGGGCTAATCCTAATGGGATTAGGAGTTTAAAATAATTTAAAATTTGAATCTCACCTTCTCCAACTCACCCAAGGCTTGGGTGCGGCCCAAATGAGCTGGAAATTGGCTCAAAAATTCTTTAAAACGTTTTAAACTCAAATAAATTTTCTTTGGCCGAAATTAATTTAAAACCTAGCTTTTAAAAATATTTTAAACCTTGCTAAAAATATAAAGTAGGTCAAATGAACTCCAAAAATTATAAAATAAATATCGTGGTGATCGTGATGACGAAAGGAAGCTAACTAAGAAGACGAATCTCAATTTCAATGTCAGACGATGAAACTAAAAATAGAAACGTCTCCCGTCAAAAGTGAAAGTCCCAACGTCTCATCGAATAAGATTAAATTGTGGGAGAACGACCCGAGAAATGTCGTTCCAAATTAGTGCCACTTTTTAATACTCTCAGAGACGTTCACAACAGCATATCACATCAAAGTGTTCACAAACAAACAAGGTCTAAAATAAACACGTGCACGGTCAAAAGCACGTGCACGAACAAAGTATAACGAAAAGTGGTCGTTACATCCTCCCCACCTTAGAATAAAGTCCGTCCTCGGACTTTCTAATATATCTAGTCACTCTAGTAACTACCTCAATCAAGTCACATTATAATTCAAACCAGGTATAGTCATTACAAGTGCTTATATATGCACTAGATAGTCAAACATTAACACTACCAACATGTATATATATATATATATATATATTCACGTACGTCATACACTTATACCTATTATAGTCAGTCAAATTCATACACGTATTTCAATCATATATATAAGCATACTTCCCTTATATAACTACTACTTACCTAATCACAAACCAATATTTCAGACACTCATATAAGTATGGTCCCACACTTGCAAATACAATCATTGCTCTACGTATAGATAGCTGCCTATGCACAGACAACATGGGTATACTACCCTCTAATACTTCCTAGTGTACATTCCATACCACACATCAGCACATGTGATCACATTATACCATTATTAAATCAAGTTTTACTATATCTAATATGCATTCACCACTACTATAGTTTCACAATATATAGTCATTCAAATGCATGCAAATAGTTCACCATATATTCACATCACATACGGTCCTATAACTGTATTTTCGACACGCCACATTTATCATAGTCACCAATACCCAAAACTAAGCTCATACTTACACGTGCATGGTGCACACCCATACACGCTAACATTTCATTTACATACACCAATCATACCATCATATATCCAATACATCTACACACCTAGTTTAGCTAGTACACATACGTTCACACAGGCAAGTCCTTAGTAAATAGCTATACCTCAAGACCAACACCTATAACTATATACTGGTATAGCGACTCACAATCTTGTGCGTGGCACAACCAGGCACAAACACTCCTATCACTATGCATACATCAAACATTGCTATATTCAAACTTCAGACATACCTAACAATATACTTAGAGTATACCCACTCAAGCTTGAGTGAGACTCAATACACATATCAGAATATTCTATATACGTAACACGGTATCTATACCTATACTAATACCACTCCGATATATATACGTCTACCAATACAACCATATACATACCATAAGTCAATCACACTTAATATTAGTCAGGTAATACTCACATAGTTCAATCACTCTATATACCATAATACAGACATCTGCACACGTATATTTATGTCACGACCCGCTTCCCTGAAATGGAGGCGAGACGTGAGAAGGTCCGCACGGGAGTGGAGCTGTGAAGCCCCAAACCCGATAAGCGTCAACAATACATAAGCAGGTCCCTGTAACCACAACAGAATAACAATAATAACACAAGGAGAGACTGAAATAAAATCTCACATCTCAAAAAGTTGTCCAACAAGAAAATAAGTCCAACATCCAGAAAAGCCACCAGGCTAAAAGAAAAGAGTCCAAGGCCCAGAACAAGGCCAACAAAAGCGATGACATAAATAAGTATAGGTGCTACGCACCGATAACAAAACAACTGTCTAACAAAAGTAAAACACAACGGAGACACTAGGACTGGTCCCCAGTGTCCACGTACTCCCCGTCAAACACGGGCTCGGGCTCGGCGTCAGCAAATACCTCGTCCTCAACAAGGTACTCAGGCTCGGGATCTAACATGTGTCACCCAAAAGAGTAAAGGGGCACATGTCAGCAAGTCTAAAAGACTTGGGCAAGGAAACTGAAAGTAAGGCAACTAGCAACCTAGCAGTTTAGTATGCATGACATGGCAGTTATAACATGAGTGCAAAATTAAGACATGGCAAGACAATTTGTACAAGAGAACAATCATCGGGACAAGACAAGACAGGACAAGACAAGAGTAGCCAAGCTACTATCAATTCCAAGCAATTCACTATTCACGTTGTTTTGTAGATGTTTACGCCTTATAGCTGAATGGGTTCACATTCACTGATTGGCCGCTTAACAACTACCCCACCCCAAAGAGTTTACGCCTTATCACTGCAGTTGCTGATCGGGCAGACTCCCAGTTGATTGGTCGCTTAACTCTTACCCCCAATACCCACACGTAATGGAGCCAGGGTCCCCGCACATGAGCTCAGCAAGTGAGCCAGGGTTGCCCCGCACATGAGCTCGCATTCTTAAACATTTGGCGTAGGGGTGCACCTAGCCGGAAACACGCAATTCGGGCATTGGCTATCAACCAACAATGGCCCGCTTCTGGAACACGAGCCAGGAACACAAGCAATGTAGCAAAGCTACGCAATCACTGAATTACATGAAGGATGCAATGACATGACAATTTATTTGCGTACCGGTAATGGAAAGTAAACGTGACATGGTAGTTGTGCAACATGCTAAATGTCGGAACTAGCTTCGTTGTCAAGCTAGTTCCCCAATTTGCGCCTAGGCGAGTATCATTTCGTCGCCTAGCCTCTTTTACGCCTACAACAAGCAAAATGGCCTAAAACATGGCCTAAACCCTAAGTGGCAAGTTTCACTTGCTTAGCACCGGGGATGACGACCACTTCGTCTCACGGATGCTAATCTACGGGGAAATCGCTGTTTTGGGGGACAATCAACAAACAACATGAAATCTTATTAGGGTTTCATAAAAATATAAATAGGTTATGAGTACAACGGTAGATCGATTTCTTACCGAGAGGAGGCGGAAGAAATACTCCGGGGAACCCTAGGATCAGATCTGGAAAAGATTGGGGAAGTTTGGGGAAACTAGGGTTTTAGGGGATTTGGGGATTTTGATGGATTTTGATGGAGATTTGGGGAAGATGAGAGGTAGATAGAGTGAATGGATGGATTGGATGATGGATTTAGGGCTTGGAATGAAGGATTGAAGCTTGGAGGAAGATGGGGGCTCAAAGGGGAAGATTTTAGGGTTTTGGGTCGTGTTGGGGAATAAGAAAACGTTTGGGTTGGGTTTAAATAGGCTAGGCTGGCGGCTGCCCAGAAATTAGGGTTTTAACACTGGTTAGTCCGTCAAAGAGCAACCACTGACCGACTAGTTTGGCAACTAGTCGGTCGGTCGACCAACGCAGACCGACTAAGTGTAAACAGTAACTCCTGAACGAAAATAGGATTTAGAGTTAGTCGGTCCATGAACAATTACTGAACGACTAGTTTAGCATCTAGTCGGTTGATGAACGTTCTTAGACCGACTAAGAGTGAACAGTATGATACCAAAAATAAAATGATGAGTTAGTCGGTTCAAGAAGCATTGCCGACCGACTAGTTTGCAACCTAGTCGGTCAACCAATCTTCTTAGACCGACTAAGATAAACAGTAGCTCCCTAAGAAATTTAGATAGCCCACTAGTCGGTCCAAGAAGGATTGCCGACCGACTGGATCGTCATCTAGTCGGTCGGTGCCCCTTCTTATACCGGCTAATGAGCATAAAAAGTTCCGATAAGGAGCGCGGGGCCCCGGGATCGATTCCTAAGACTGCTAGGCTTGATCTAATAGTTAGATATGACCGTTATGAAGCCCGTCACGAATGACGTACTTCGAAATCGACGATCCTAAGGAAGAAATGAGAAAATACGACGAATCGATCGAAAATGAAAACTACGGAGACGAAAACCACGCATGAGGAGAAAATCCTCCAAAACATATATTATATCATATTAAATCCAGATACATGAAAAGCAGTCGTTACATCCTCCCCAACTTAAGAAAAATTCCGTCCTCGGAATTTCCAAATACTCACGAGTCCGGAAACAAAAGTGGGAAACGCTCTCGCATCTCATCCTCATTCTCCCAAGTAGACTCTCCAGGTGAGCCGTGTCGCCACATCACCCTCACAAGATTGACAACCTTGTTCTGAAGCGATTTCTGACGCCTGTCCAGAATCTGCACTGGATGCTGGTCATACGTCAAATCGGGGCGAACGGTAATCTCCGAAAAATCCACCTTATGAGACGGATCGCTAATGTATCGACGAAGCTGCGACACATGGAAAACATTATGAACTCCTTCCAAAGACGGTGGCAAGGCCAAGCGATAAGCTACCTCGCCAACCCTCTCCAAAACGTCAAATGGTCCAATGTATCGCGGGCTCAACTTCCCACGCTTCCCAAAACGAATCACACCACGATTCGGGGAAATCTTCAAGAACACATGGTCGCCCAGCTGAAACTCCAAAGGACGACGTTTAGCATCCGCCCAATGCTTAAAACGGTCCTGAGCAATTCTCAACCTCTCCCGAATATTCCTGACGATATCCACAGCCTGCACGATCATCTCAAGTCCTAACAACTCCCGATCACCAACGTCATCCCAACTCAATGGCGATCGACATTTCCTCCCATAAAGAGCGGCGAAAGGCGCCATGCCAATACTCGCCTGGAAGCTGTTGTTGTAGGAAAACTCTACCAGATGTAGATGGTCCTCCCACGAACCCTTGAAATCCAACATGCACGCCCTCAGCATGTCTTCCAAAATCTGAATCGTCCTCTCGGACTGGCCATCCGTCTGCGGATGGTACGCCGTGCTGAAACTCAGACGCGTACCCAAGCTCTTTTGCAAACTCTGCCAGAACTGAGATGTGAACCTCGTGTCTCTGTCAGACACGATACTCACGGGGACTCCAAGAAGTCGTACAACCTCCTGCACGATTCACGTTACATCACTATCCACACCAGGAAAAAGGAAATAAAACGGAGAGTAAAAGAATTTTTACCTCCATATATCTCCTCGCTAGCGCCTCAGTGGACTGTCCCACTCGGAACGGAATAAAGTGCACAGATTTGGTCAATCGATCTACGATCACCCAAATCGCGTCATTCTGCTTCGGACTCCGAGGTAGTCCAGTCACGAAGTCCATAGTGATGTGCTGCCACTTCCACTCCGGAATCGGAAGCGGTTGTATCAACCCGGCCGTACGCTGATGCTCCGCCTTCACTTGCTGGCAAACCAAGCACTTGGCTACACTCCGAGCCACGCTCCTCTTCATACCATGCCACCAATAATTCAGACGAAGATCCTGGTACATCTTGGTGCCACCAGGATGCACAGAATACGACGAACTGTGTGCCTCCACCATCAGCTCCTCTCTGATATCCCCAGCTGGCACACACAACCTGGCTCCAAACCTCAGCGAGCCATCCTCATGAATCAAAAAGTCAGTCCGCAGACCGGCTTCCACCTGCTCCCAAATCTTCACCAGCTTCGGATCCTCAGCCTGGCCAGCCTTAATCCGATCCACAATCGTCGACTACACCTGCATGTACATCAACGACGAAGCCTCCCCAGGAAGAACAATCTCCACACCAGACTCGCAAAAATCCTGCTGCAATCTCCACTGCGCAGTCAACATCATCACCGCGGGAAGCCTACTCAGCGCATCAGGAACCACATTCACCTTGCCAGGGTCAAACTGCAAGTCAATCTCATAATCCGCCATAAGCTCCAACCATCGACGCTGTCGCATGTTGAGCTCCTTCTGAGTAAAGATATACTTCAAGCTTTTGTGATCGGTGAAAATCTTCACTTTCTCACTCAGCAGGAAGTGCCTCCAAATCTTAAGAGCGAACACAACGGTAGCCAACTCCAAATCATGCGTCGGATAACTCTTCTCATGAACCTTAAGCTGACGAGACGCATACGCCACTACATGTCCGTGCTGATGCAACACGCAACCGAGACCCTTGCCAGAAGCATCGCAAAAGATCTCAAATCCACCGATGCGATCAGGCACAACAAGAATAGGGGCAGTCGTCAACCTCTCCTTCAGAATACCAAAAGCACTCTCACAATCACCCGACCAAACAAAAGCAACATCCTTCCGCGTCAACCTGGTCATCGGCTCAGCAATACGAGAAAAGTCCTTAATGAATCGTCGATAATAACCAGCAAGTCCAAGGAAACTCCGAATCTCAGGCGTAGACGACGGAACAGGCCACTCCCTGATGGCCCTAATCTTCTCGGGATCCACTGAAATACCATCTCCAGTCACCACATGCCCCAGAAAAGCAACCCGATCCAGCCAAAACTCGCACTTCGAAAACTTAGCATACAACCGATGCTTCCTCAAAATCTCCAACACCGTCCTCAAGTGCGAGGCATGCTCTTCCTCCGACATCGAATAGATCAGAATGTCGTCAATAAAGATAACGACAAACTTATCCAGAAAGTCGTAGAAAATCAGGTTCATCAGATTCATGAAAACTGCGGGCGCATTAGTTACGCCGAAAGGCATAACCACGAACTCATAGTGTCCATACTTCGTCCTGAACACTGTCTTCGGAACATCTCCCTTCCTCACCTTCAACTGATGGTAACCACTCCTCAAATCCAACTTAGAAAACACCCTCGAACCTCCAAGCTGATCAAAAATATCATCGATGCGAGGCAACGGGTATTTATTCTTAATGGTCACCGCATTCAACTCCCGATAATCCACGCACATGCGACGCGAACCATCCTTCTTCTTAACCAGCAACACCGGTGCTCCCCACGGAGACACACTAGGATTTATATAACCCTTCTGCAAAAGCTCATCCAATTGCTTCCGCAACTCTTCCAATTCTGCAGGTGCCATACGATACGGCGCCTTCGAAATCGGCTGCGCACCTGGAACGAGGTCGATAGAAAATTCCAGAGCTCGATCAGGTGGCAAACCAGACATCTCCTCGGGAAAGACGTCGCCAAAATCTCGCACCACAGCTGGCCACTCCAGCTCCATCTGCATAGCCACAGCCTCCACCGGCCTGGCCCGAAATCTGACAGGACCAAGCGAACTGCTACCACGACTGAACTCGAACACTGGATGTCCGGGAATCTCGAACACCACCTTCTTCCTCCAACAGTCGATCGTAGCATAGAAGCTCGTAAGCCAGTCCATCCCAAGAACTGCATCATAGTTGATGATGTCGTGGACAATGAAATCAGCGAAGAGCTCATGTCCACAGACCACCAACGAGCAAGAATTGCAACCACGATGCACCGAGACCACGCCATTCCCTGTAACGATATTCCAGCTCTTTGGAAGAGGGGACGTCGACAAGGAATGCCTCCCCACGAAGCTCCGAGAAAAAATGCACATCGATGCACCAGAGTCAAAGAGGACTCGTGCAGGAAATGTGCACACCAAAATCACACCTAACAATCAATTTAGCAATCAAACCCTAGTCTAGCAAACAATCATGTTCAAACAAACAACATAATCTAACAATCAAAACCAGCTAGGAAAGTAATAGCTAGATTGAGGATTACCTACGATAACCTCATCCATAGCCTCGCTCTCCGCAGCGGTCATCAGAAAAGCCTGCCTCCTTGGCGGAACAGCCTGCCGAAAAGCCTGCCCCTGCGGAACAAGAGCCGATCCACGTCCAGCAGGAACAGACGCTCGCTGCTGCAACGGCTGAGCTGCAACAGGAGCCCTCCGCAGCTGATTCGCATGCCGACAATCTCTCGTGACATGGGAGGCATCACCGTAAACCAGACACTGGCCCAGAAACTTCCAACACTGATCCTTGATTTGGCCAGGCTTGCCGCAGAAATGGCAAGACTTCAGAATAGGCCCTCCTGGCCTCTTAAACTGAGCGGACTGATTAGGCCTGAATCCAGGTCTAACCACAGCTCTCGCCTGTTCCACAGGCCTCTTCCCAGCACCAACCAAAGATCCCCTCCTCTGGTTCACGAGCAGCTCCTGCCTCTTGGCATCGACCAGAACCTTCTGATAAGATTCCCGGTCAGAGGAGGTCACAAAACTCTGGAGCTCTGAAGCAAGCCCCTGCAGGAACCTCTGAGCTCTCTCCTCAGCGTCCTGCACCATCTTTGGTGCAAACCGACTCAGCCTCATGAACTCCTGGTGGTACATGTCCACCGACGAGCTCCCCTGCTTCAAGTCGATAAAACGCTGCAGCATCTCCTCCCTGGCAGCCTTCGGGAAGAACTCACCATCAAATCTGGCCTTGAAGGTAGCCCAAGCTATCGGCCCCACCAACAACTTCTCCTCCGCATCCCACCAATTCCTGGCGTTATCCTTCAGCTGCCTCTTAGCCAAATCAACCCATCTAGCCGGGGTGATCTTGGCCATCTTCAGATTGTCCTCGATGTTCCGAATCCACTCATCGGCAGCCAGAGGACCCTCAGAACCATCAAAATACGTGGGACCCAGCTCCCGAAATTGCTTCGCTCCTGGCTCAGAGCGAGGGACATCCGGAAGAGCCCGGGCAGCATGAGCAAGTGGGGCATTCTGGACTTGCAGAAGCACGCCCTGCTGCACTTGCATCATCTGTAGCATCATCCGCATCATCTCACCGCTGGTGGGTTCCCGCTCAGGCTCCTCATCATGAGGGAGCGCACCACTGCCCCGACCACGGGTGAAACGCCTTCCTGCCATCTAATGACACAGAGAACGAATCCAATTAGACTCATAGCTTATGACATCGGACGTCGAACTTAGTTTATTGGACATTCTAATATTATTATCGCTATTCCAAAAATCGCAGTTACAGAAGGACCTGCATGGGCCACCACTAAAACCTGTCACACCCCGCTTCCCTGAAATGGAGGCGAGACGTGAGAAGGTCCGCACGGGAGTGGAGCTGTGAAGCCCCAAACCCGATAAGCGTCAACAATACATAAGCAGGTCCCTGTAACCACAACAGAATGACAATAATAACACAAGGAGAGACTGAAATAAAATCTCACATCTCAAAAAGTTTTCCAACAAGAAAATAAGTCCAACATCCAGAAAAGCCACCAGGCTAAAAGAAAAGAGTCCAAGGCCCAGAACAAGGCCAACAAAAGCGATGACATAAATAAGTATAGGTGCTACGCACCGATAACAAAACAACTGTCTAACAAAAGTAAAACACAACGGAGACACTAGGACTGGTCCCCAGTGTCCACGTACTCCCCGTCAAACACGGGCTCGGGCTCGGCGTCCGCAAATACCTCGTCCTCAACAAGGTACTCAGGCTCGGGATCTAACATGTGTCACCCAAAAGAGTAAAGGGGCACATGTCAGCAAGTCTAAAAGACTTGGGCAAGGAAACTGAAAGTAAGGCAACTAGCAACCTAGCAGTTTAGTATGCATGACATGGCAGTTATAACATGAGTGCACAATTAAGACATGGCAAGACAATTTGTACAAGAGAACAATCATCGGGACAAGACAAGACAGGACAAGACAAGAGTAGCCAAGCTACTATCAATTCCAAGCAATTCACTATTCACGTTGTTTTGTAGATGTTTACGCCTTACAGCTGAATGGGTTCACATTCGCTGATTGGCCGCTTAACAACTACCCCATCCCAAAGAGTTTACGCCTTACCACTGCAGTTGCTGATCGGGCAGACTCCCAGTTGATTGGTCGCTTAACTCTTACCCCCAATACCCACACGTAATGGAGCCAGGGTCCCCGCACATGAGCTCAGCAAGTGAGCCGGGGTTGCCCCGCACATGAGCTCGCATTCTTAAACATTTGGCGTAGGGGTGCACCTAGCCGGAAACACGCAATTCGGGCATTGGCTATCAACCAACACATGGCCCGCTTCTGGAACACGAGCCAGGAACACAAGCAATGTAGCAAAGCTACGCAATCACTGAATTACATGAAGGATGCAATGACATGAGAATTTATTTGCGTACCGGTAATGGAAAGTAAACGTGACATGGTAGTTGTGCAACATGCTAAATGTCGGAACTAGCTTCGTTGTCAAGCTAGTTCCCCAATTTGCGCCTAGGCGAGTATCATTTCGTCGCCTAGCCTCTTTTACGCCTACAACAAGCAAAATGGCCTAAAACATGGCCTAAACCCTAAGTGGCAAGTTTCACTTGCCTAGCACCGGGGATGACGACCACTTCGTCTCACGGATGCTAATCTACGGGGAAATCGCTGTTTTGGGGGACAATCAACAAACAACATGAAATCTTATTAGGGTTTCATTAAAATATAAATAGGTTATGAGAACAACGGTAGATCGATTTCTTACCGAGAGGAGGCGGAAGAAATACTCCGGGGAACCCTAGGATCAGATCTGGAAAAGATTGGGGAAGTTTGGGGAAACTAGGGTTTTGGGGGATTTGGGGATTTTGATGGATTTTGATGGAGATTTGGGGAAGATGAGAGGTAGATAGAGTGAATGGATGGATTGGATGATGGATTTAGGGCTTGGAATGAAGGATTGAAGCTTGGAGGAAGATGGGGGCTCAAAGGGGAAGATTTTAGGGTTTTGGGTCGTGTTGGGGAAGAAGAAAACGTTTCGGTTGGGTTTAAATAGGCTAGGCTGGCGGCTGCCCAGAAATTAGGGTTTTAACACTGGTTAGTCGGTCAAAGAGCAACCACTGACCGACTAGTTTGGCAACTAGTCGGTCGGTCGACCAACGCAGACCGACTAAGTGTAAACAGTAACTCCTGAACGAAAATAGGATTTAGAGTTAGTCGGTCCATGAACAATTACTGACCGACTAGTTTAGCATCTAGTCGGTCGATGAACGTTCTTAGACCGACTAAGAGTGAACAGTATGATACCAAAAATAAAATGATGAGTTAGTCGGTTCAAGAAGCATTGCCGACCGACTAGTTTGCAACCTAGTCGGTCAACCAATCTTCTTAGACCGACTAAGATAAACAGTAGCTCCCTAAGAAATTTAGATAGCCCACTAGTCGGTCCAAGAAGGATTGCCGATCGACTGGATCGTCATCTAGTCGGTCGGTGCCCCTTCTTATACCGGCTAATGAGCACAAAAAGTTCCGATAAGGAGCGCGGGGCCCCGGGATCGATTCCTAAGACTCCTAGGCTTGATCTAATAGTTAGATATGACCGTTATGAAGCCCGTCACGAATGACGTACTTCGAAATCGACGATCCTAAGGAAGAAATGAGAAAATACGACGAATCGATCGAAAATGAAAACTACGGAGACGAAAACCACGCATGAGGAGAAAATCCTCCAAAACATATATTATATCATATTAAATCCAGATACATGAAAAGCAGTCGTTACAATTGTAACGACTGGTTTTCTTGTATCTGAATTTATTATAATATAATATATGTTTTGGTGGATTTTCTCCTCTTGTGTGGTTTGCGTCTCCGTAACTTTTATTTTCGATCGATTCGTCGTATTTTCTCGTTTTTTCCTTAGGATCGTCGATTTCGAAGTATGTCATTCATGACGGGCTTCATAACGGTCGTATCTTACTGTTAGATCAAGCCTAGGAGTCTTAGGAATCGATCCCAGGGCTCCGCGCTCCGTATCGGAACTTTTGGTGCTTATTAGCCGGTGTAAGAAGGGGCACCGACCGACTAGATGACGATCCAGTCGGTCGGCAATCCTTCTTGGACCGACTAGTGAGCTTTCTAAATTTCTCAGGAGTTACTGTTTATCGTTAGTCGGTCTAAGAACGTTGGTTGACCGACTAGGTTGCAAACTAGTCGGTCAGCAATGCTTCTTTAACCGACTAACACATCATCTAAATTTTAGTATCAGTACTGTTTACTCTTAGTCGGTCTAAGAACGTTCATTGACCGACTAGTTGCTAAACTAGTCGGTCAGTATTTGTTCGTGGACCGACTAACTCTAAATCATATTTTCGTTCAGGAGTTACTGTTTGCACTTAGTCGGTCTGCGTTGGTCGACCGACCGACTAGTTGCCAAACTAGTCGGTCAGTGGTTGTTCTTTGACCGATTAACCTGTGTTAAAACCCTAATTTCTGGGCAGCCGCCAGCCTAGCCTATTTAAACCCAACCCAAACGTTTTCTTCTCCCTCAACACGATCCAAAACCCTAAAATCTTCCCCCTTAGGCCCCCATCTTCCTCCAAGCTTCAATCCTTCATTCCAAGCCCTAAATCCATCATCCAATCCATCCATTCACTCTATCTACCACTCATCTTCCCCAACATCTCACCAAAAAATCTCATCAAACCCCAAAATCCCCCAAAACCCTAGTTTCCTCAAACTTCTCCATTGGCTTCCAGATCTGGTCCTAGGGTTCCCCGGAGTGTTTCTTCCGCCTCCTCTCGGTAAGAAATCGATCTACCGTTGTTTTCATATCCTATTGTAATTTTTATGAAACCCTAATAAAATACTTGTGTTTTGATGATTGTTCCCCATAACAGCGATTCCCCGTAGGCTAGCATCCACGGAACGAACTTTCGTAACCGTCATCCTCGGTGATAGGCAAGTGAAACTTGCATCTCTTGATTTGGGCCATGTCTTAGGCCATTTACCATGCTTTAGCGTAAAAGAGACTAAACGGTGAAAGGATAGCCGTTTAGACGTCATTGACCTAGCTTGACAACGAAGCTTGGTCCGTCACCCCCATCATGCTCATATGTCACGTTTACTTTAAATTAACGGTACGCGAATATGTTCATGTCATTGCATTTTGCCTGTCACGTTTAAATTCCCTTAACGGTACGTAATTATCTGCTCATGGCATTGCATAGTGATTATTTATCGTGACTGCGTAGCACACGCTACAATACTATGTTTCCTGGCTCGTGTTCCAGAAGCGAGCCCTGTAGTTGCTAACCCCAACGCTCGGATACCGGCTAGGTGTACTCCTATGCCAAACACACACTTATTTTCCTGGCTCGTGACCAGAAGCGAGCATAATGAGTTGCTAACCACAACGCTCGTCACATGTGGGTGGGGTAAGAGATAAGCGGACTGAGCCCGAGTGGCTTGATCCGCCACTCCGGCCAGCAGGTGAAATCTCTAGTGTTTAAGTGATTGATAGTGATAGAGATAAACGAGCAGGCCAGCAAGTGGACTCTCTATGCACTAAGTGTTAAGTGATAAGTGATAAGTGATAAGTGTTAAATGATAAGTGATTAGTGATTTGGTAGCTTTTGCTACATAGTGCGTGCTTGCTTTTTTTTAAACTGTTGCATCATAATCAACTGCCATGCCATTGTTTAACATTTAAATGCTAGGTTGTTAGTCACTTTCAGTTTCCTTGCCCAAGTCTTTTTAGACTTGCTGACATGTGCCCATTTCTCTTTTGGGTGACGCATGTTAGACCTTGAGCCTGAGTTGCTCGCTGAGGGTGAGGTGTTTGCGGACGCCGAGCTTGCGCCCATGTTGGACGGGGAGTATGTGGACACTGGGGACCAGTCCTAGTGTCTCCGTTGTGTTTTACTTTTGTTAGACAGTTGTTTTGTTATCGGTGCGTAGCACCTATACTTATTTATGTCGTTGCTTTTGTTTGGCCTTGTTCTGGGCCCTTAGACTCTTTCTTTTAGCCAGGTGGCTTTTCTGTGATGTTGAATATTTTGTGGACAAACTTTGGGATTGGTATTTCATATCCGTCTCATATTATTATTATTATTGTTGTTGTTTCGATTGCAATTACAGGGACCTGCTTATACTAAATTGACGCTTATCGGGTTTGGGGCTTCACTGCTCCACTCCCGTGCGGACCTTTTCACGTCTCGCCTCCATTTTAGGGAAGCGGGTCGTGACAGGTTTTAGTGGTGGCCCATGCAGGTCCTCTGTAACTGCCATTATCGGGATAACGATAATAATGCAAGATTGTCCAACAAATAAGTTCGACATCTGAGCCCTAAGCTATGAGTCTAATCGTTTCGTTCTCTGTGTCATTAGATGGCAGGAAGGCGAATCACCCGTGGTGGTGGTAGTGGTGCGCCCCCTCATGAAGAGGAGCCTGAGCGGGAGCCCACTAATGGGGAGATGATGAGGATGATGTTGTAGATGATGCAGGTTCAGCAGGGTGTGCTTCTGCAGGTACAGAATGCTCCGGTGACTCGAGCTGCTCGGGTGGTGGAAGCCCCTCGCCCTGAGCCCGGGGCGAAGCAGTTCAGAGAGCTGGGTCCTGCGTATTTTGATGGAACCGAAGGTCCACTAGCTGCTGATGAATGGATGAGGAATATCGAGGACAATCTGAAGATGTCCAAAGTCAACGAAGTCAGTTGGGTTGACTTGGCGAAGCGCCAGCTGAAGGATAACGCCAGGAATTGGTGGGATGCTGAAGAAAAGATGTTGGTGGAGCCGATCGTCTGGGCTACCTTCAAGGCCAGATTTGATGGTGAGTTCTTCCCGAAGGCTACCAGGGAAGAGATGCTGCAGCGTTTTATCGATCTGAAGCAGGGGAACTCGTCGGTGGACATGTACCACCAGGAGTTCATGAGGCTGAGTCGGTTTGCACCAAAGATGGTGCAGGACGCTGAGGAGAGAGCTCAGAGGTTTCTGCAGGGGCTTGCTTCAGAGCTCCAGAGCTTTGTGACCTCTTCTGACCGGGAATCTTATCAGAAGGTTTTGGTCGCTGCCAAGAGGCAGGAGCTGCTTGTGAACCAGAGGAAGGGGTCTGTTGTTGGTGCTGTGAGGAGGCCTGTGGAGCAGGCGAGAGGTGTGGTTAGACTTGGATTCAGGCCGAACCAGCCTGCTCAGTTTAAGAGGCCAGGAGGGCCTGTTCGAAGGACTTTCCATTTCTGTGGCAAGGAGGGTCATATCAAGGAATCGTGTAGAAAGTTCTTGGGGCAATGTATTATCTGTGGAGATCCCGCCCATGCTATCCGGGAGTGCCCGAGGTTGAGGCAACCTTGGAGGACGCCTATTGCTGCCCCGCCGTTGCAGCAGAGAGCCTCGGTGCCCGCTGGTCGTGGGGTGCCCCTCGTTCCGCAGAAGCAGGCTTTTCAGCAGGCCGCTCCACCGAGGAGGCAGGCATTTCTGATGACTGAGGAGGAGGTTTTGGCCATGGATGAGGTCATTGCAGGTAACTTTCGATCTAGATTGTTCCTTCCTTAATTAATTGATTGTTAAATTATGTGAATGCGTGTGTATGGTGTTGCTAGAATAAGATTTGATCGATTAGACTGTTTGTTAGGTGTGGTTTTGGTTTGCACGTTCCCTGCCCGAGTCCTCTTTGACTCAGGTGCGTCGATGTGCATTTTGGCCCAGAGCTTCGTGGAGAAGCATTCCTTGTCGACGTCCCCTCTCTCCAAGAGTTGGAACATCGTTACAGGGAATGGAGTAGTCACGGTGCATCGTGGATGCAGTCCTTGCTCTGTGGTGGTTTGTGGACATGAGCTTTATGCTGATTTTATTGTCCACAACATCACCAACTATGATGCGGTCTTTGGGATGGATTGGCTTGCGAGATTCTATGCTACGATCGACTGCAGGAGGAAGAAGGTGGTGTTCGAGATTCCCGGACATCCAGTATTTGAGTTCAGTCGTGGTAGCAGTTCGCTTGGTCCTGTCAGATTTCGGGCCAGGCCGGTGGAGGTTGTAGCTATGCAGATGGAGCTGGAGTGGCCAGCTGTGGTGCGAGATTTTGGCGACGTCTTCCCCGAGGAGATGTCTGGGTTGCCGCCTGATCGAGCTCTGGAATTTTCTATTGACCTCATTCCAGGTGCGCAGCCGATTTCGAAGGCGCCGTATCGTATGGCACCCGCAGAATTGGAAGAGTTGCGGAACAATTGGATGAGCTTTTGCAGAAGGGTTATATTAATCCTAGTGTGTCTCTGTGGGGAGCACCGGTGTTGCTGGTTAAGAAGAAGGATGGTTCGCGTCGCATGTGCGTGGACTATCGGGGATTGAATGCGGTGACCATTAAGAATAAATACCCGTTGCCTCGCATCGATGATATTTTTGATCAGCTTGGAGGTTCGAGGGTGTTTTCTAAATTGGATTTGAGGAGTGGTTACCATCAGTTGAAGGTGAAGAGGGATGATGTTCCGAAGACAGCGTTCAGGACGAAGTATGGACACTATGAGTTTGTGGTTATGCCTTTCGGCGTAACTAACGCGCCCGCAGTTTTCATGAATCTGATGAACCTAATTTTCTACGACTTTTTGGATAAGTTTGTCGTTATCTTTATCGACGACATTCTGATCTATTCGAAGTCGGAGGAAGAGCATGCATCGCACTTGAGGACGGTATTGGAAATCTTGAGGAAGCATCGTTTGTATGCTAAGTTTTCGAAGTGCGAGTTTTGGCTGGATCGAGTTGCTTTTCTGGGGCATGTGGTGACTGGAGATGGTATTTCAGTGGATCCCGAGAAGATTAGGGCCATCAGGGAGTGGCCTTTTCCGTCATCTGCGTCTGAGATTCGGAGTTTCCTTGGACTTGCCGGTTACTATCGGCGGTTCATTAAGGACTTTTCCCGTATTGCTGAGCCGATGACCAGGTTGACGCGGAAGGATGTTGCTTTTGTTTGGTCGGGTGATTGTGAGAGTGCTTTTGGTATTCTGAAGGAGAGGTTGACGAGTGCCCCTATTCTTGTTGTGCCTGATCGCAGCGGTGGATTTGAGATCTTTTGCGATGCTTCTGGCAAGGGTCTCGGTTGTGTGTTGCATCAGCACGGACATGTGGTGGCTTATGCGTCTCGTCAGCTTAAGGTTCATGAGAAGAATTATCCGACGCATGATTTGGAGTTGGCTGCCGTTGTGTTTGCTCTTAAGATTTGGAGGCACTTCCTGCTGAGTGAGAAAGTGAAGATTTTCACCGATCACAAAAGCTTGAAGTATATTTTCACTCAGAAGGAGCTCAACATGCGACAGCGTCGATGGTTGGAGCTTATGGCGGATTATGAGATTGATTTGCAGTATCACCCTGGTAAGGTGAATGTGGTTCCTGATGCGCTGAGTAGGCTTCCAGTGGTGATGATTTTGACCTCGCAGTGGAGATTGCAGCAGGATTTTTGTGAGTCTGGCGTGGAGATTGTTCTTTCTGGAGAGGCTTCTTCGTTGATGTACATGCAGGTACAGTCGACGATCGTGGATCGGATTAAGGCTGGCCAGGCTGAGGATCCAAAGCTGGTGAGGATTCGGGAGCAGGTGAAAGCCGGTCTGCGGACTGACTTTTTGATTCATGAGGATGGCTCGCTGAGGTTTGGAGCTAGGTTGTGTGTGCCAGCTGGGGATATCAGAGAGGAGCTGATGGTGGAGGCACACAGTTCGCCGTATTCTGTGCATCCTGGTGGCACCAAGATGTACCAGGATCTTCGTCTGAATTATTAGTGGCATGGTATGAAGAGGAGCGTGGCTCGGAGTGTAGCCAAGTGCTTGGTTTGCCAGCAAGTGAAGGCGGAGCATCAGCGTACGGCCGGGTTGCTACAACCGCTTCCGATTCCGGAGTGGAAGTGGCAGCACATCACTATGGACTTGGTGACTTGACTACCTCGGAGTCCGAAGCAGAATGACGCGATTTGGGTGATCGTAGATCGATTGACCAAATCTGCGCACTTTATTCCGTTCCGAGTGGGACAGTCCACTGAGGCGCTAGCAAGGAGATATATGGAGGTAAAATTCTTTTACTCTCCGTTTTATTTCCTTTTTCCTAGTTTGGATAGTGATGTAACGTGAATCGTGCAGGAAGTTATGCGACTTCATGGAGTCCCCGTGAGTATCGTGTCTGACAGAGACACGAGGTTCACATCTCAGTTCTGGCAGAGTTTGCAGAAGAGCTTGGGTACGCGTCTGAGTTTCAGCACGGCGTACCATCCGCAGACGGATGGCCAGTCCGAGAGGACGATCCAGATTTTGGAAGACATGCTGAGGGCGTGCATGTTGGATTTCAAGGGTTCGTGGCAGGACCATCTGCATTTGGTGGAGTTCTCTTACAACAACAGCTTCCAGGCGAGTATTGGCATGGCGCCTTTTGCCGCTCTTTATGGGAGGAAATGTCGATCGCCATTGAGTTGGGATGACGTTGGAGATCGGGAGTTGTTGGGACCTGAGATGATCGTGGAGGCCGTGGATATCATCAGGAATATTCGGGAGAGGTTGAGAATTGCTCAGGACCGTTTTAAGCATTGGGCTGATGCTAAACGTCGTCCTTTGGAGTTTCAGCCGGGCGACCATGTGTTCTTGAAGATTTCCCCGAATCGTGGTGTGATTCGTTTTGGGAAGCGTGGGAAGTTGAGCCCGCGATACATTGGACCGTTTGACATTTTGGAGAGGGTTGGCGAGGTAGCGTATCGCTTGGCCTTGCCGCCATCTTTGGAAGGAGTTCACAATGTTTTCCATGTGTCGCAGCTTCGTCGATACATTAGCGATCCGTCTCATGTGGTGGATTTTTCGGAGATTACAGTTCGCCCCGATTTGACGTATGACCAGCATCCAGTGCAGATTCTGGACAGGCGTCAGAAATCGCTTCGGAACAAGATTGTCAATCTTGTGAGAGTGATGTGGCGGCTCGGTTCACCGGGAGAGTCCACTTGGGAGAGAGAAGATGAGATGCCAGAGTGTTTCCCGCTTTTGTTTCCGGACTCGTGAGTATTCGAAAATTCCGAGGACGGAATTTTTCTTAAGTTGGGGAGGATGTAACGACTGGTTTTCTTGTATCTGAATTTATTATAATATAATATATGTTTTGGTGGATTTTCTCCTCTTGTGTGGTTTGCGTCTCCGTAACTTTCATTTTCGATCGATTCGTCGTATTTTCTCGTTTCTTCCTTAGGATCGTCGATTTCGAAGTATGTCATTCGTGACGGGCTTCATAACGGTCGTATCTTACTGTTAGATCAAGCCTAGGAGTCTTAGGAATCGATCCCGGGGCTCCGCGCTCCGTATCGGAACTTTTGGTGCTTATTAGCCGGTGTAAGAAGGGGCACCGACCGACTAGATGACGATCCAGTCGGTCGGCAATCCTTCTTGGACCGACTAGTGAGCTTTCTAAATTTCTCAGGAGTTACTGTTTATCGTTAGTCGGTCTAAGAACGTTGGTTGACCGACTAGGTTGCAAACTAGTCGGTCAGCAATGCTTCTTTAACCGACTAACACATCATCTAAATTTTAGTATCAGTACTGTTTACTCTTAGTCGGTCTAAGAACGTTCATTGACCGACTAGTTGCTAAACTAGTCGGTCAGTATTTGTTCGTGGACCGACTAACTCTAAATCATATTTTCGTTCAGGAGTTACTGTTTGCACTTAGTCGGTCTGCGTTGGTCGACCGACCGACTAGTTGCCAAACTAGTCGGTCAGTGGTTGTTCTTTGACCGATTAACCTGTGTTAAAACCCTAATTTCTGGGCAGCCGCCAGCCTAGCCTATTTAAACCCAACCCAAACGTTTTCTTCTCCCTCAACACGATCCAAAACCCTAAAATCTTCCCCCTTAGGCCCCCATCTTCCTCCAAGCTTCAATCCTTCATTCCAAGCCCTAAATCCATCATCCAATCCATCCATTCACTCTATCTACCACTCATCTTCCCCAACATCTCACCAAAAAATCTCATCAAACCCCAAAATCCCCCAAAACCCTAGTTTCCTCAAACTTCTCCATTGGCTTCCAGATCTGGTCCTAGGGTTCCCCGGAGTGTTTCTTCCGCCTCCTCTCGGTAAGAAATCGATCTACCGTTGTTTTCATATCCTATTGTAATTTTTATGAAACCCTAATAAAATACTTGTGTTTTGATGATTGTTCCCCATAACAGCGATTCCCCGTAGGCTAGCATCCGCGGAACGAACTTTCGTAACCGTCATCCCCGGTGATAGGCAAGTGAAACTTGCATCTCTTGATTTGGGCCATGTCTTAGGCCATTTACCATGCTTTAGCGTAAAAGAGACTAAACGGTGAAAGGATAGCCGTTTAGACGTCATTGACCTAGCTTGACAACGAAGCTTGGTCCGTCACCCCCATCATGCTCATATGTCACGTTTACTTTAAATTAACGGTACGCGAATATGTTCATGTCATTGCATTTTGCCTGTCACGTTTAAATTCCCTTAACGGTACGCAATTATCTGCTCATGGCATTGCATAGTGATTATTTATCGTGACTGCGTAGCACACGCTACAATACTATGTTTCCTGGCTCGTGTTCCAGAAGCGAGCCCTGTAGTTGCTAACCCCAACGCTCGGATACCGGCTAGGTGTACTCCTATGCCAAACACACACTTATTTTCCTGGCTCGTGACCAGAAGCGAGCATAATGAGTTGCTAACCACAACGCTCGTCACATGTGGGTGGGGTAAGAGATAAGCGGACTGAGCCCGAGTGGCTTGATCCGCCACTCCGGCCAGCAGGTGAAATCTCTAGTGTTTAAGTGATTGATAGTGATAGAGATAAATGAGCAGGCCAGCAAGTGGACTCTCTATGCACTAAGTGTTAAGTGATAAGTGATAAGTGATAAGTGTTAAATGATAAGTGATTAGTGATTTGGTAGCTTTTGCTACATCGTGCGTGCTTGCTTTTTTTAAACTGTTGCATCATATTCAACTGCCATGCCATTGTTTAACATTTAAATGCTAGGTTGTTAGTCACTTTCAGTTTCCTTGCCCAAGTCTTTTTAGACTTGCTGACATGTGCCCATTTCTCTTTTGGGTGACGCATGTTAGACCTTGAGCCTGAGTTGATCGCTGAGGGTGAGGTGTTTACGGACGCCGAGCTTGCGCCCGTGTTGGACGGGGAGTACGTGGACACTGGGGACCAGTCCTAGTGTCTCTGTTGTGTTTTACTTTTGTTAGACAGTTGTTTTGTTATCGGTGCGTAGCACCTATACTTATTTATGTCGTTGCTTTTGTTTGGCCTTGTTCTGGGCCCTTAGACTCTTTCTTTTAGCCTGGTGGCTTTTCTGTGATGTTGAATATTTCGTGGACAACCTTTGGGATTGGTATTTCATATCCGTCTCATATTATTATTATTATTGTTGTTGTTTCGATTGCAATTATAGGGACCTGCTTATACTAAATTGACGCTTATCGGGTTTGGGGCTTCACCGCTCCACTCCCGTGCGGACCTTTTCACGTCTCGCCTCCATTTTAGGGAAGCGGGTCGTGACAACAATTTATAATACACTCCCTCATACATACGCATTCATCGTATGGTCACACACATGTAACATATATATACACACCATAGTCTACTACCTATAATTAGAATACTAACACATCTATACATACATAATTAAGATGTGCAATAGTCGTGTATACCTCACGGTATGCACGCATGCAACATCCCGTAAAAGCAAGCAATACCAATCAAAATTATAACCCTACTACCATATATATACCACATATATACTCATGCAATCGAAACATAACTACTTACGTCCAAGCACAATACATATCTACCTACGAGCACATACTCACACGTACTAATATATGGGTCACTCAATAAGCCTACTCACTTAACTATACATACACTTATTATTATCACCCCTAACATACACATAGCTTTACCAATCATTTTATTTCAACCATTACAAGTATCTCTAACTACATACACTCCATTAGATATTCCAACACTAACTCTTATATACACAGGCATCCCTAGTATGGTATAGCTAACCACTCACAAATCTATAAATGCTAACACACAAACAACTTCATAATATTACGAATAACTCCGAGTATATATATATACTAGTCATACCCCGTGCCCGCGGGCACGGTTCAGTTAAGATTTTCTCCCGCGAAATTTTTGATCCCAAAAAATTATTTCCGCAGCCAAAATTTAAAAGAACAACAAATTAGCATAGAAAAATTTAGCTGCGCGGAACAACAAATTCGACACGAGCGTATTCGACGTGAAACAACAAATTCGCCGTGGGCACCTTCGTCACGAAACTACAAAGTAGCGGAAAAAAATTTGGCGGGCACCCGCCTTCAGCGTGAAACAACAAATTAGCGGAAGAAAATTTAGCTGACGCAGGCCATTCAGTTGAACAAAAATGTACAAAACACCCAATCCAATGAAATGAAAAATGAAGATAGATTGTTGAACCAAAGAGCTGAACGCAAGAGCACTCTATCCTGGAGTAAAAACATGGTAACAATTGAGTTAACTCAATAAATAGAAGTGGTCTATAAGCATAACAGTGCGAGAGTGCCGACTTTAAATGCAGACATGATCCCTTTCTAAGTCAGTCCCATGTCCTCAGTCCCACGTCAAATTAATTTTCCTGGGTTCAAGTTGAACCCAACCACAACAATTCACATCTGTTTTCCTGGAACTATAGGTTTGCTTGATCTTGGTGTTTACTGGAACTAAACGTGGAGTTTACTGGAACTATCGCAAAAGAAATTCATTGTGAAGATTTAGTATACACTCAAAGCATTAAAAATTTCTACAACTCAACATAAAAACATTTTGGCATTTTAACAAAAGGAAACTGAATTGTACCAACATAAACTTTGAAAGAGTTTGATATCAATTCTTCACAAACTTTCTATAGTCAACCGCAAACAACTCCAGGAACAACAGAGTAAGCTAACCATCCAAAAAAGGCGCAGTGGATGATAATATTATATAACGAATCAAAAGAAACCTGATTTGACAATAGAGTGCAAGCTCAATATACAGTGGTTTATTTTACATGCACAAAACCTCAATGGATATGGCCAAAGCACAATGATGCAACCAACCATAAACAACCCATTTACATACAGAATATACCATCGTGGCCCCAGGCCATTTACAACATCAGCTGATCATCTTTCAATCCTTATACTCCCACGTCTGTTGAGGATACATTTTCGTCAGTTTGAATCCGATTAGTCAGATTTGCTTCCATGAGACTTCTTTAACTTTGCGACAATGACCCACATGTTGGCCAGCTCATTTTCAAGGAAGGCTTCCTTTTGTTTGGATTCCTCGACGTTCTTTTGGAGCACGGCTTCTCTCTGCTCCTTTTCCTTAAGAGAAGCTTCCAGCATCAGCTCCCTGTTTGACGAATACGTAGTCAAATTCACATTTACAAACTTACACTGTATGACGATTTGATAAAGAATCAAATGATCAAATTAGATCACCCATAAATTGGTTGAATGAATTTATGGGTTGAATGATAAATACCTGAAATTATGAACCACTTAATTTACAAAATCCTGGAATTCGAGATCATTAAAATACCAGTTTTGAATTCTACATTTTTATTGAGGCCTTATCGAAATCATCGTGATCATTAAAATACCAGTTTTGACTATAAAAATGAAGTTTTGGGGAAAAAATTGTGCATATCAAATAATTTATTAACTCCTACTCACTTGTGGTAACCATGACACTTACTGGAACCCATACAATGCATGCCTACACATTTGTCTTGCAATATGGCAGTTTCACCATCAAGCATAACATTTCATTATTTAAAATTCATCTTGCTAATTTTTCATGCATAATTAGGTTTCATGAAACCAATTGCAAGGAACTTTCACTTTCATAGAAATTTTCATTTTCAGTTTTTACCAGGTTTTAGCCATTGGTTTGCAATACATATGAAGAGAATAGAATATTGGCATTCCTTATTTATGAATATGAAAAAAAATATTGCATAGAAATTTCCCACCTATATAAATTAAACTCACATCAAAAGTCATCATGTAAATATGAAGAGAAAATCCTGTTGGTTAGCCATTGGTTTGCAATGAAAAAAAATATAAACAATTTATAGCAAAACATCGCACCAATTTATAAACATAGAGAAGTGATAATGTTATAAACATGGAAACATAGAGAAGTGATAATGTTATAAACATCACACAAATTTTGCATAGGGTAGTGATATCCTTCAAATTTTGTTTATAACAATATATGCATAGAGAAGTGATAAACAATTTTTGCATATGAAACATAGAGAATTAACATAGAGAATTATGCATGAGAAGTGATAAACATAGAGAATAGAATAACTAACATAGAGAATTATGCATATGAAAAAAACAATTTTTTTGGTGGAGAGGAAGCTTGCAATAACAGAATGTTGAGTTTTGATGTTGAGAGAATTTTGAATAACTCAAAATACATAGTTCAATAACTCAAACTCAAATTTGCAATAACAGAATGTTGAGAGAATTGAGTGTCCTGTTGACAGAATTTTGAATTTTGAGAGAATTGAGTTTTGAGATGGCATAGAATCAAACATAACATCTGAATATAGTTCATTGAATACTTGAATTTTGAATAACATCTCAACAACATAATTCAAAATTCAACTTGCATAGAATTCTCTCAACAGAATTTTGAATACTTGAATTTTGAGTTGCATAGAATCAAACATAACCATAGTTCATAACATTGTTATTTGAGTTGCCATGAAAGCAAAGAAACAAAAAATTATCTCAAAAACCACAGTTTGAAACTCAATTCTCTCAATATTCAACAGGACACTGAAAGCACATCAACATTCAACATTCAAACTCAATTCTCTCAACATTCAACTTTGAAACTCAATTCTCTCAACATAGTTCAGTGTCCTGTTGGCAATGACAGTGTCCTGTTAATTACCCAATTTTACTTGAATACTTACATATATTTCTCTCAATTCTCTGAATGGAATGCACACTTCATTCAAATAGCAATTTATAATGAATGAATTAGTTTTCTGAGTGGAATACTTCAAGTTTTCTGAATGCAATACTTCAAATTTGAAAAATGTAATAGCAAACTTCAAGTATTCCACTCAGAATAGAAATACTTCACATTGCTTCTTAATTAACTCATTTCAGTATTCATTTGCTAATGAAATTTTGAAGCAAGTATATCAAATTTGTATAAATGAATACTGTGTCCCGTTAATTATATTTTAAAGTGTCAAGTAATTACCCTATAACATGCTCAAGCAAATACACATGGAAATAAATTGTTGAATACTTGCAAGTATAGCAATACCCTATGACATGCTCAACTATATTTTTGCAAGTATAGCAAATACACATGGAAATAAATTTATTTCATTGTCCTGTTACTTGCATATATTCTCAAACTCAAACTCACCAAGGTTATTATCCATAAATATTATTTATAGAAACTGTGTAATGTCAATAATACATTGAATTTGGCATGCAAGATTGATGTATTTTCCATAAATTTTCAAACTATTGAGGAGGATTGATGAGAAATACCTTGGCTTGCAAGCTTGATGTATTTTCAAAGAAAAGTGTTGAGTTCTTCAGAAAATGGCAAAAGTTTCTCAGTTAGTGGAGGGTGCTATCCATGATTAATTTGTCCTGCAAATAGTTAAACCAAAATAGTTAGAATTTACACATGCAAACAATTGGACTAATTCATTAGCAATTCATATGAATAAAAATGAGTGAAGATTGAGCAATTCAATTGATTGAAGCAAATATTAGTCAAACCAAATTAACAGGACAATGAAATTTGATTATGAAGAGCAAGCACCTCTATATCATAAATTGTTTACACCTAAAAATGTGAATTTACAACAAAGCTTTTTTCAGTGTAATGGATTTCAAATATGAAATCCAGTATACTCTTTATAGAGGTGCTTGCTCATATTACTCTCAACATAGCTCTCTCTCTTCTCTCACATTGTTCATTCTCAACCAAAGTTTACACATAGTTTACACCATAGTTTACACACCAAATTTTTCAAATGTCATATATACTGCATTCAACATAGTTCATTCTCTCAAAAACACCCAAATGAGATACATCAAGGGAGTTTACACACCAAATTCTATGTAATTTTTTTAGATTGGATAACATTATCCAATATCTCAGTACCCATTTCTACAAACAACACACCCAATTACACAAACAACACACCCTATCCATTTCTGAGTTATATAATGAGATTCAAGATATGTTGATATGTGTATGCAAATCACATATGTCATTCCATTGCAGTTATCACAAATGTCATTCCAATTTTCATACATGCATATGTCATTCCAATTTTCACAAATGACATTCCAATTCCATTGCAGTTATCACAAATGTAATCAGCATATGTAATTGGGTGATGTGCTGCTTGGATATCACAAATCTAATATCCTGATGTGATATCTAATATGCTGATTACATTACATATCACAAATGTAATCAGCATATCAGCATATCAGCAAATGTAATCAGCATATCAGCATATTAGCTTGGGTAATGTAATGGAATTGGAATGTAATCACAAATGTAATTGGAATGACCTGTTATCACAAATTAGCTTGGATATCAGCAGGTAATGTAATCACAGGTGATATGCTATCACAGGTGATAGCATATCATAAATTGTAATCACAGGTGATTGGAATGTAATCACAAATGTAATCACAGGTAATGGAATGACCTGTAACAGGTGATAACATTTATATGCTGCATATCACAAATGTAATTACATTTGTGATATCACAGGTAATGGATTGACAGGTGATAACATTTGTGATAGCATTTGTGATAACAGGTCATTCCATCTGCATATAATGTAATCACAGGTGATAGCATATCACAAATTGTAATTTGGATATCAGCATATTAGATTTGGATATCACAAATGTAATCAGCATATCAGCATATTAGCTTGGATATCACAATTCCATTACATCAGCATATCAGCATATTAGCATAGTACCTTCTAAACTAAGTTGCAGTGAAGATAATAAGGTCAAGAGAATTTGACCAATATTTGGAACAATCAATTATACCAAGCACAATTTGACCCCCCAAGGTAATCGCCAATTTTAATATATGAAAAATTGAGTGCAAATTGAATTTGTAGATACTGAACTCAAAATTCAATTTATAAATTTATTGATGCAAATTTACAAAACTCAAAATTTGTACTCAAAAATTTACAAATTTACAAATTTACACAGTTACAAATTCAAAGTTTGTAAATTCAATTTGTAAATTCAATTTGAGTATAAATTTGTAAATTCATTTTGTAAATTCAATTTGTAAATTCAATTTGTACTCAAATTTGTACTCAAGTTTGTAAATTGAATTTGTACCCAAAATCCATTCTTTGCAAATTGGTAAACATCAATTTCATATTCTCTCAACAGGACATAATTATCAAATTGGTAAACATAATTGGTGGCCATGTTTTGTTATAATTCTCAGCCAACATAATTTCATATTCACTCAATCTCAGCCAACTTGATAATTGAGAATTTGATAACAGAATATTCTCAGCCAACTTGGTAAACATCAATTTCATAACTCAAACCCAACTTATAATAATGAGTATCCTGTTATCACTCAATTTCATCAAGTAATATATGTCCAGTTAAAATTTTTGGCCATGTTTTTTGGAAAAGAGCATATCTGTTTTTTGCAACCCAACACTCTGAATATGAGCAACAGGACATAGTGAATTGGATATTTAATATTTGTTATCAGGACATTCCCTATATGTTATAACCAACAGGACATTCATTTGCTATAACATAGAGAATTTTAACCAACAGGAACCAAAAAATTTGATTAGCATTCATTATTTTTGGGTCATGTCATTTAACCAAAATTTTGGGTCCTGTTGGTTAGAACATAGATTAGCATAAGGAATGCTAATCAATTTTGGCATTCCTTATGTTATGCTAATCAATTAACATAGAGAATTGATAAAAAAAATTTGGGTCCTGTTGGTTATAACATAGAGAATTTTGCTTATAAGCAACAGGACAGTCATTCACATAGAGAATTTTGGTTATAACATTTGTGGTCCTGTTGGTTATAACATAGAGAATTTTAGCCGTCACTGATAGCATAAATACATTGTTTAAGTTGAACATTGAGAATTGAGTGAATTGAGTGAATTATAACTGAGTTTGTCATGGTTATTATGTGAGGTGGAGAGAATTGAGAGATTTGAGAGAATTGTTTAAATACATAATGCAAAACTCAGTTTGTGAATTATAACAACATAATATTCATAACTGAGAAAATTAATTGTGTAAATACAAACTCAGTTTTACATTGTTTAAATTGTTTAAATTATAACTCAGTTTGAATATTGAGAATTGTTTAAATTCTCTCAATTATAACCAAATACATAATAACCCAGTTTGTGAGGTGGAGATAATTGAGAGAATTGTTTAAAAATGAGTTTGTCATGGTTCAAATACATAATGCTGAAATACATTCTCTACTAAAAACTGAGTTTGTCATGGTTCAAAGACATATTTAAATTCACACATTCTCCAAAGTCACACATTCTCCAAAGACACATTCATATATCTCACCAGTTTTTGCAAACAGCTCCATGTTTTTTTGCAACTATTAGTGAATTCTCACCTATATATTCCATTGCATAACAACTGAAATTGCATGTTTTTTAGCAAGCTCCATGTTTCAATTATATATTCTCTCCATGTTTCAGCAAGCACATAGACAAAGTTTCACCTATATAGTCAGTAGCTCCATGTTTCAACTCGTAATACTCAGGTAATTATGTATGCATTCAACATAATATTAAGAACTTCTTAATTCTCAGCAAATATGAACTTCAGCAAGTTGCAAAAACTAAAGCATAGCTGAAATTCTTAATATTTCATAGGTGAACATAGGTGAAAAATGATCAAACAGGACATATAAAATTTGTTTGCAAACAGGATAGCCATATAAAATTTTAATATAAATTTACATGATCAAACAGGACATTTATATGAAAAAAATTTGATAGCAAACATGACATCCATATATGGATAGCAAACAGGACATCAAACATTTATATGAAATTTACATGTTTGCTATGAAAAAAATGTTTCCAATAGCAAACAGGAAATTTGATCAAATTTTTTTCCTATCATTTTCCTCATATCAAAAATGTTTATATGATTATCTGCAAGCTATCAACAATCCACATTTCAAAAATCCTCATATAGGTTTCCCCATATCAAAAAAATTTTCTTATCATTTTCCCCATATCATTATAGGTATTTTTTCATATCTCCAAGCTAAATTTTTTCTTTATCTGCAAGCTAAAGTGTCTTTATTCAATTGTCTTTATTCAATAAAAATATTGCCCAAGTATTTGACATTCAAGTAGCCAAGTATTTGAATAAAATATTTTAGCCAAGTATTTGACATTCAATTAGTGTCTTGAATAAAATATTTAGCTAAAATACTCTCACCCAAGTATTTGACATTCAATATTTTTACAGGACTATTGCCCAAGTGTCTTGACATCATCTTGAATATCAAAGTCCTTCAAATTTCTTATTGTATTTGCTAAAGTGCAAGCTAAAATAATTTGAATATTGGCCAAATATTTATTCAGCAAATTTATGAAGATATATGCCAAAGTGCAAGCCAATATCCAATAAATTCAACAGGAGACAATAAATTCATAAATCCAATATTCAAAATAGTGATATGGGAATAAATACTGCCAATATTTGCTGAATTTACAGTTGCAAATATCCAGGAAATTCAAAATTCAGTCAAAATTTGAATTCATCATGAATTAAGTTGAATTCAAAACAAAAAAAATGAAGAACACCATAAAAATGTTAATAAATCAATTTCAGTTTAGGACCAAAAAAACCAAAATAGCTTGATGGGTTTAAAACTTTAAGATAAATTAATTTCATATGATCAATTTATTAGCATGGAGCAAATATTAGTTTCCCCATATCAAACATGACATCAAACATGTTAATAAATCAATTTGCTAATAAAAATGAATTTGACTGATGGGTTTAAAACTGCAGGACCAAAAAAACCAAAATAGCTTGATGGGTTTAAAACTTTAAGATAAATCAATTTCATATGATCAATTTATTAGCATGGAGCAAATATTAGTTTCACCAGATCAAACATGACATCAAACATGGTTGCTATGAAATTTACATGTTTGCTATGAAAAAAATGTGTCCAACAGCAAACAGGAAAGTTGATCAAATTTTTTTCATATCAGTTTCTACATATCAAAAATGTTTATATGATTTTCTGCAAGCTATAAAAAATCCTCATATCAAAAATCCTCATATCAGTTTCCCCATATCAAAAATTTTTTTCATATCAGTTTCCCCATAATATGAAAATTTTTTTATATCAGTTTCATATCAAAAAGTGTCTTGACATCATCTTGAATATCAAATTCCTTCAAATTTCTTATTGTATTTGCTAAAGTGCAAGCTAAAACATGTTGAATATTGGGCAAATATTTATTGAGCAAATTTATGAAGATATATGCCAAAGTGCAAGCCAATATCCAATAAATTCAGCAGGAGTCAATAAATTCATAAAATAGTGATATGGGAATAAATACTTCCAATATTAGAATGGAAATAGCATAGGACTAATATGCCAACAATTCAGTATTAACAATTAACAAATGCAGTATTAACAATTCAGTATTAAAAATTTTCACAGGACAATCACTATTTTGATGTGCAACTGCCTTAACTAAAAAGAGATACTTGAATGAAGGGTTGAGGTGCTCACCAAGTGTTGAGGTGCAGAGGACGTGATGAAGCTAGCAAACTCACAAACCAATGGTTGAGTTGATGAGGAAGTGATGAAGCTCAATGCACTGCAATGGGGGTGCTCTTCTTGATGAGGGTGAAATAAAGTAAAAGAAAAAAAAATTGAGGAGAAGAGGAAGAGCTAACCGTGGTTCAGGACATCAAGATTGATCTCCGTGCTCTCCCTTGCTCTTCTTGAGCTGGAGGTAGAAGAAGATGGCGAGGAGGAACGTTGAGCTGGAGGTAGAAGAAGATGGCGAGGAGGAACGTGCGCTGTCCCTGACTCTTCGTGCTCTACCTTTGAATTTTGTGATGGCGAGAAGTGAGGAAAGTGAGCTTGAGCGTAGCAAGGATTTTGTGAGGAACGTGAGCTGATGGGATTAAAAATTTTTCCCTCCGTTTGTGAGGAACGTGAGCAAGGGATCAAAATTTTTCCCTTCGTTTGTGATGTCGAGAGCTGATGGGATTAAAAATTTTTCCCTCCGTGTGTGATGTGATCAAAATGAAGAGGATGTGATTCAAAATTTAAAAATTCTGATGTGATCAAAAGAGGATGTGATTTCTTATATCCAATCAATTTCTCATACCCTATATCTATTTCTCATACCCTATATAAACATCACACCCAATTACACATAACCAAAACCAAATTCTCTTATCCAATATCTCTTATCCATTATCTCTTATCCAAAATCTCTTATACAACAATACACATATCCACATACAACAATACACATAACCAAAATCTCTTATCCAATTTCTCTTATCCAAAAACCCATGATAACATCCCTGTTTTATTATTTATATATATATATATAGGGCGATCTTCGGTTGCGAAAAAGAGGCTTTTCGCACCGTGCGAAAAGATTTTTATCTTTTTTTTGAAATTTTTTTTTCAAAAATTCTTTTTTTGATGTTTAATCCATACAATTATATACCCCAGGGAAAATAATGGGTGAACCCGTTGGGGATTAGAGCACCCATCCACCCGTTACAAATTTAACGGTCTCAAAACGTGCGAATTTGATGAAATGCCTTGATCGAAGGCCAAATGACATTATTTCTCATTGATTATTTTTTGAGGGGGGTATAACAACATATAATGAGGGTGGGAAAAAGAATTTTTGAAAAAAAAAATTTCAAAAAAAAAACTAAAAACATTTTCGCACGGTGCGAAATGTTCTCATTTGAAAATTTTCCTATATATATATATATATATATATATATATATATATATATATATATATATATATATATATATATCACAATAGGCAAGCATCAATATACTATGGGGTTATACTCATTCAACCCACTTACACAACTTAGGTACATGCACTACGACTACATCACAAGGTCCAAGGGCCTACTAACAACTTAGAGTTGACACAGACATTGACGGGCGCTAAAGCCTAAGCAATAAAGGGATGTCGAGGTCGAAAGCGTGACGAGGGAAGGATCGATAAGCACGAGTTCAGATAGGACGAATACAAGGAGACAGCTTGGCTAGGTGAAACAGTGACTCAATTGTGACTGTTTAGGTAGAGGGAATGGAGATGTAGTGATACTTATATAGGATATAGAAAAGGGAATGGGGTAAATAGCATAAGCTAAAATACGCGAAATTTGAAAACTGTTGTACTTCAAAAGTTGAAGTCCTCGTCTGTATAAAAATATTTGGAGGTCGATAAAACGAGTTGTTCAAAATAAGGTTGAGTCGAATATACATAATAAGAGAAAATGGTTTATTGGCTTATCGGAAATCATTAAGAAAAGGAAGTAAATCATTCACACGAACATTAAGGCCGTAGTTGTTAGAAAATATTATACGGTAGTAATTCAATATAATGTTGGCAAAGATTTGTAAATTCAAAGAATGAAATTAAAGTAACTGAAGAATTTAAGCTCGTGTTAAACGCTTTCAAAGTCTTTAAGTCAGGGAAAGAAAATTTAAAATGATCAATATTGGAACTACTTTTAGAGGAACCAGGATGTGTCAAAAATAAAACTGGTTTACCCAAAGCTCTTAGCATACGAGCACATCGAGCCTGGTACGGGTATAAAAATAATTGAAATCCCATTTTGTCTAGAAATTTTTTTTTTCTAAAAGCATGTATGGTGAGCGGAAAGATAATAATAATAACTTGGTAGTAGAATTATCAAAATTGATAGCAAAGCTTTAAAATCAAATCATGGAGGGTCTAAATCAGGAAGTGGTTATGAAATAGTAATTTTACAAAAATCTGAAGTAGATAAGACGACGAGTATAAAATCGACTTGCTGAAAGCTGAAATTCCGTGTGACTTGAAAAGTATATTAAAAGGAAGCGCGATGTGTCGTTTGAATGGCATAATAAGAAAAGAAAATTATAAGTCGAGTTGGACAAAATAAAAGTACGGTTCAGAATAAAATTATTATATGAAAAGATAGTGTTTTTCCATAGGTACAAAAGTGTAGGCTGGGAAAATACCATAAGCTAGTATTTAAAATTTCGACAAAAGTTTTTAAGAATTCAAGTCAACGAAGGAGTATGAAATATAAGATATATATTAAAATTTGAACAAATTTAAACTTAGGGGAAGAGGAAATCGAAAAAAAATACTTTCAGAAGATTCAAGGTTTGTAATGGAGAGGTTCGAAAATTGACGACGATCGTCATGAGGCGATCTCGTGAATCGAGGCAAGGAAATTGGTCGGATGATCAAAACATACGTACGCCTAGGATATGAATCAGGAGAATCTACGGGGAAACTCCTACGGTCGACCAACAAAAGATTAAGAACTAAGCGCTAAGACTTTCTAAGGAGCTAGACGGTAATGAAATGCGTTCAGCTTGGTCCGAAATCGATGAACCCAAGCGAACGACTGAAGGGAATTCTAGAAGTCTAATATGGTCAGAGTTAGACAAGAACCACTAAGGTAACTCCTACGACGATCAAGTCAATTGCTAGAAGGGAGTCTAACTATCAATCAGGGGCCTCTAACTAGCAAGCACAGACGTCTAACTAAGTCTTCTTACCACCTAGTGTCATAAGAAAACGACTAGACTCAGGGCTTATGACTCGGATGTTGCAATTTATTTAATGGACATTCCGTTATTATCGTTGTTCCGTTAATTCGCAATTGCAAGACTGGACCTGCATGGGCCACAAACAAAACCTGTCACGCCCCGCTTCCCAAAAATATGGAGGCGAAGCGTTAGAAGGTCCGCTCAGACTTGAAGCTGCAAGCTGCAAGTCCGATAAGCGTCAATCAACTTTAAAACTGCAGGTCCTTGCAACGCGAACGAAACAAAGATAATAATAATGAAATGAGACAAAAGAGATATATCAGAATATCCATAAAATAAGTTTCAACATCACAGAAAAATCCACCAGGCTAAAAAGAAAAAGAGTCTAAAGGCCCAAACATGGCCAACAAAAGTATAACGTACAATGTAAAGGTGCCACGCACCGACAACTAACAACAAAACCTAAAACAAAAGAAAGCTCAGCAAGGTCACCAAGAAAGGTCACCGGTGTCCATAAAACTCCTCCTGGGCAGACATGGACTCAGGCTCAGCGTCAGCAAAACACCACGTGCTCAGCAACGGTCTCTAGCTCAGGGTCTAACATGTGACACCCAAAAGAGCAAGTGGCACATGTCAGCAAGTCTACAAGAGACTTGTGCAAGGAAACTGAAAGTAGGTAAAGCAACCTAGCAGTTCTAGCATGAATGCAATGATATGGCAGTTAAAGTATGAGTGCAACAAGTAAGGTAAAGTAAAGTAAAGTAAAGTACGAGCATGGCATGGAATGTCAAGTTTTACAAGAAACACTCACTAGTACAAGACAAGTAAAGTAAAGTAAGCACGTCGTGCACAGAGATCACGCCTTTTGGCTAGAGTGGCTGCGTGGCCAACTCCTAGCTCAAGTGATCGCTTATCCCTACCCCTCCACGTGTATCGAGCCAGGGCCTTACCCCCGAACGCGTATGCTCGCTTCTGGATCACGAGCCAGGAAGTGTATTTTAATATGGCATAGGGGTGCACCTAGCCGGACAAGGAAATTGGGCATTGGTTTTTGACCAACACATGAGGCCCGCTTCTGGATCACGAGTCCAGAAGTATTGTTCACGATGGCGTAGGGGTGCACCTAGCCGGACAAGAAAGTACAAGTACAAGTATGTAGCGTGTGCTACGAATGCAACATTCAATGCATGGATGACATGACATGGCAAGTAGTAAAGCGTACAGGTAAGGAAAGTAAACATGACAGTTTAGTATGCATGATCAACAGGTTTAAAGGGTTGGATCTAGCTTCGTTGTCAAGCTAGATCAATTAAGGTGACGGATCTAGTTTCGTCGTCAAACTAGATCAAATAGGCGTCTAGCCAGCTATCATTTCACTGACTAGTCTCTTTACGCTAAAAACAAGGAAGTGGCCTAAAAACATGGCCCTACACAAGAGTTGGCAAGTTTCACTTGCCTACAAGTATCACGTCAGAGAAAACCGTCCAACGAGTCCAAAGTCACAATTCCTACGTGCACAAGTCCACCGGCCTACATCCGTTTTATTAATCTTGATTAGTGATTTCTAAAACATTTAAAATACTTTAAAAATACTGATTTTAATCTTGGTTAGCATGCAATGGGTTGGGGGTCCTAGGGGTGCAAAGCGTTAACTCAACACGACGCGAAAGCTACACTGGCGTCGGGTAGCGACGCCAGGGGTTGGAATAAGAGAATGCGCTCCAAGTCCAGATTCCAATATGGATTCCTCGCTGGAAAGTTCAGAGCATCAACTGGAGCAACAGTTCCAGATTCCAAAGCTAGCACGAGCGACGACGGGCTACGACGTGTCGCAACGTCATACGCGGTAATTCCACGAAGAGCAAGCACCTAGGTGGGGCCCACAGTAGTCCTAGGGACCAATATGGGACCCACAATACCTCTGGAGAACTTGGGGGGCCTACGATGGCAAGTGGTGCGACAGGTACGGGGTTACGACATTTGGCTCTCGGTCAGACAGCCTCGGTGCGGGGAGATTCGTCGGTCGGGCAGTAGGGGAGCGGGGTTGCAGCGCTTGGGGTGTGCAGCAGTGCGGGGGTGCGCTTGGTGCGGGGCCTTGCTTCGGTCGGAGCGGGAGACAGCGCCGGTCGGGCGCTTGGTGGGTGCGTTGCAACGTTGCAATGAAGCGGGGAGCGGGCGTGAGCGGGCGGTTGCTTCGGTCGGGCACGGAGCGATGCGGGCGAACGGAGCGGGCACTGAGCGGGGGCTTGCAACGGTGCGGAGATGCGAGCGGAGCGGGGAAATCTCTCGGTCTGACCGAGAGATTCTCTCGGTCAGACACGGGGATGCGAGCGGGGCGATGCGGAGCGGCTGTGCGAGGCTTGGTGCGGGCTTGGGCGTCGGTCAGGGCGGGGAAACGGGGGCTGTTTCCTCGGTCGGATCGGGGGTTGGTGCAGCAACGTTGCGACGATTCGTCGCAACGTCAAATTTGAGTTTTGGAAGCGGCTAGGGTTATTTTCTTGCGAAAATAGGTCTTCCTAGAGGTTGTTTATATAGTGTAGATGGGTTGACTAGGTCTAGGGCTAATCCTAATGGGATTAGGAGTTTAAAATAATTTAAAATTTGAATCTCACCTTCTCCAACTCACCCAAGGCTTGGGTGCGGTCCAAATGAGCTGGAAATTGGCTCAAAAATTCTTTAAAACGTTTTAAACTCAAATAAATTTTCTTTGGCCGAAATTAATTTAAAACCTAACTTTTAAAAATATTTTAATCCTTGCTAAAAATATAAAGTAGGTCAAATGAATTCCAAAAATTATAAAATAAATATCGTGGTGATCGTGATGATGAAAGGAAGCTAACTAAGAAGACGGATCTCAATTTCGATGTCAGACGACGAAACTAAAAATAGAAACGTCTCCCGTCAAAAGTGAAAGTCCCAACGTCTCATCGAATAAGATTAAATTGTGGGAGAACGACCTGAGAAATATCGTTCCAAATTAGTGCCACTATTTAATACTCTCAGAGACGTTCACAACAGCATATCACATCAAAGTGTTCACAAACAAACAAGGTCTAAAATAAACACGTGCACGGTCAAAAGCACGTGAACGAACAAAGTACAACGAAAAGTGGTCGTTACAGGTTGTCTAAACTCTTGCAAGTTGATATTTTTATGATATATTTCTTTCTAAATCTGAGTTTTGTAATGAATTCTATTGCACATCTTGTTTTTATTGTGATTTTTATGATGAATTGTGAGTAGTCTCTTTGCTCTAGGGCAAAGGGATGAACCATATAGATCTAAAGTATGATTTGTGAGATCTATTGAATTGCTATGTCGCTAATCTTGGTAAGGTTTAGGTTGTGATTGATTTACTATGGATAGCTAGTGATTTCTACTGGATTTTAAGAGAGAGAGAGAGAGAGAGAGGATCTTGACTAAGAGAAGCCCTAGATATTCGATTTAGATCTATAATCGAGATTTTCTAGAATTTTTCACGTCCCGCTTCCCAAGTATGGAAAGTGATACATGAAGAGGTCTGCTTAGACTTGGAGCTGTGAAGCTACAATCTGATAAGCATCTGGTAATTTAATTCATTAGCAGGTTCTTTGCATTACGGAGAAACAACAATAATAATAAAGAAGGATGAGCAATAAAATTTATCCAACATTCAACATCCACAGATTTTATTCCAAACATACAGAGAGTCATAAAGAAGTACATAGTCTGAAAAGAAGGCCGAAGCATGGCCAAAACTAAAACAAGTAATGGTGCTGCACACCAAACAACCTAGCAGCAGCTACTAGTAAAGTAAATAACATTTAAAAGAAAGTCACCAGCTGAGACTAAGGGTAGGACCGGTATCCTCGAACTGGATGTCAGCAACCTGTCTTCCTCAGCAACTAAATCAGGCTCAAACTCAGACATGTGACACCCAAAGAGAAAAGGGCACATGTCAGCAAAAATCTCCAAAGAGAGAAAAGGATGATGGAAATTGAATTCCACCCCCAAGTGATTTTGATGATGAGCACACCAAATGAAGCTTAGTGCACTAACTACACTACAATTAAGTGTGCAGGATATGCGACAAATGAAAAGCTTTATTCATACTCAAAGAAGTGCAATCTACGCTCAAAGACAAGGACGAACGTGGCTAAGATCAAATGATGAAGCTCAAAGCTCAAATAGAACAAGAAGCTCAAGTGAAGCTCACATCTACTCCATCAAATTGATCAAGCTTCCGAAGACGTTTCCTAGTCTATAGTGAGTGTGTTGTGTCTTTTTAGGGTATTGTTAAAGCCAAATCGTATAGACAATCACACACACATAAACTATTTTAAAATGTTTTTGAATATCTTTTAAATCATCTTCAAAAATGATTTTGAGAGCTTTCTCTAGTAGTTTTGTAATTCCGTAGTGAAACTCCACACACCCTGGAGTTAGCTACTTGTTTGACTAGTTGTGTCGTAGGAAAAACTCCACTGGGAGTCGACTACCAAAGGTAGGGAGTCGACTACCAGCTGAGAATCGAGATTTCCTGAAACACACTGGGAGTCGACCACCACTCCTAGGGAGTCGACTACCAGCTGCCGAAGTTTGACGTTTTGACTTGAATTTTGAAATATCGTTGAGCGATTTTCTCCCATGATTTTTGGGACAAAAGTCAAAGTAATTTGAATTTCGAATTCACAGATTTCTCCTATAAATATAGGACCATTTTCATTGAGAAAAACACAACAACTATTGAATTCAAATTCTTTCGTGCAAACGCTCTAAAGTTCTAAAGCTCTCATTCTCTTTAGCCAATTCTGTTTTATTCTTGATCTTGCAATTTCGTTATTATTTTCTGAAGATCATAATCTCGTTTTATTGGCTAACTGTTTTTCAAATCCGTATTACTTTCTCTTGATTTTTTATTTAAAGGATTTTTGAAAAACATTAGATCTAGATCACAAAGAATTCATTCGTATCTTTGTGTGATCTAGAATCTTATTCTATCAAGCCACTACATGCAATTTTGTCTATTATTATTTGGCTATAGAATCTGGGTGTAAAACCAATCTCCACCAAATTATTGTGGTGAATTGGAAATCAATTTTATTGTGTTGTTGTTGGAACCCTAGACAAGTCTAGGTGTTGCAGGTTGGAAATCCTGGTCAAGACTAGGTCGTTGGAAATCCTAATGAGTGGAGTTAAGTATTTGTATTTGCCAAGGCAGATAGTGGAAAATCTCGTACCGGATTGGTCGGGGACTGGACGTACCCAAAAGTTGTGGGGAACCAGGATAAAAATCCTTGTGTCTGCGATTGCTTTTCTGTGTCTTATTATTTATCTCTGCGAGCAATTTTTATTTACTTTTTTATTATTATATCTTTATAATTCCTTGTTCATTTAGATATTACAAATATCATTCATTTGACTCCGCTGTGTAAAAATCTATCTCTGTGTAAAAATCTATCTGTGTGTAAAGATCTCTTATCTGATTGTAATTATAATTGTTTATATTTTATAAGAGTAACTTGTTGATTAAGAATCAAGCGTAGATCGCTCTACTTGGTTTCTTAGGCAACATTAGAAGGACGTTCATTAACAATCGAAAAAGATTTATTATTTGAACAACACTATTCAACCCCCCTTCTATTGTTGTTTGCCATCCACAGGATCCAACACTTTGTATCAAAGCGAGGCTACGAAAAGTGATGGCGTCAACATCTTTCCATTCTGAAGGACTGAATACCATGCGACCACCACTGTTCAACAGAACCAACTACGCTAGCTGGAAGATCCGAATGAAGACTCACCTGGAGTCATTAGACATTGAAGCTTGGACCGTTACTAAAGACCCGTACATCGCATCTACCGACGTTGAGTTTGGGAAATGGTCTGTCGACGACAAGAAGAGAGCTAATCTCAATGCAAAAGCAATGAATGCACTATTTTGCGACGTAACAGGAAATGAGTTCAATCGAGTCTCTCAATGTGAGACAGCACACCAAATATGGCACACTCTTCAGGTAAGTCACGAAGGAACTGAAAAGGTAAAGGAATCCCGCATAAATGTTTTACATTCAAAATTCGAATCTTTTAAAATGGAAAAAGGAGAGAGTATCACCGATGTGAATACTCGTTTTACTAATATTACAAATGAGCTTGTAGGATTTGGAAAGAAACTTTCCGAATATGAGCAGGTAATGAACATACTAAAATCCCTCCGACCCGAGTGGAAGGGAAAGACAACTGCCATTCGAGAAGCTCATAACATAAAAGACCTCACCATCGAAGAACTAATGGGAAATCTCATGGCATATGAGATTGAGCTTGAAGAAGATAAGAAGATCGAAGAAAAACCAAAGAAGAAGAATCTGGCGTTCAAAGCCCAAGAGGAAGATTCCGATTACACGGACAAAGAAGACCATATCGCATTCATCTCAAAGAACTTTAAAGAGTTCATCACAAGTAAGTATGGAAAACGCTCTTTTAGACCCACTAACAGTATTATTTATTTTTGTTGCAATAAACCAAGGCACGTCAAGAGAGACTGTCAATTGGAAAGAAACAATCGTGATTCCAGAGATCTTGGGAAGAACAGAGACAATAATGAAAAGCGAAACAATGGAAGAAACAAATTCCGATGACCAAAGAAGGAAGCTTACGCAGCCTTTGACTAGAGCGACGATTCCTCATCCGATGAATCCTCAGTAGAAGATAACGATGAAAGAAGAGAAACGGCACACATGTGCTTCATGGCATCCACATCCTCCAAGGTAAGCTTGCATCATGATTCATCTAGCGACAATGATTCGCCATCAAGTGATGATGAAGACATGGATTATAGGGGAGCATATAAGGAGCTATGCAAAATGCATGAAAAGCTCATAAAAGAACATAGAAGAACACTTAGAAATATTAGAAAGTATACTAAAGAAAAAGAATGTCACGCCCCGCTTCCCTAATATGGAAGGCGAGACGTGGGGAAGTCCGCTCAGACGTGGAGCTGTGAAGCTGTAGTCTGATAAGCGTCTGTAAAAATTTCGAAAGGTAGCAGGTCCTTGCATTGCGATGAAACAACAACAACAATAATAATGCAGATAAAAGAATATCCACCAATAACATCCAACAATTATTACAACATCACAGAATAGTCACAAAAGTACAAGTCTTAACAATAGGCCTAAAGCATGGCCAAGAAAAACAAAGAGAGATAGGTGCTACGCACCGAAACCGAACAGCACTAAAGAAAAGTAACAACTAAGGTGAGACTCCAAACGAGTCTAGGACTGGTCACCAGTGTCCTCGAACTCGGTCTCAGCAGGGACCTCAAACTCAGCGTCAACGAACTGCTCGTCCTCTGCTACCTGCTCTGTCTCAAAGTCTGACATGTGACACCCAAAGAGAAAAGGGCACAGGTCAGCAAAAGTCTCCCAAGGGAAGCGAAGAACTTTTATGCAAGGATACAAATATAGAAAACGACTAGCAGTTCTAAACAATATGAAATGACATTTAAAGAATGCAACAGTTTAAATGACATGATGCATGCACGTCGTAGCAGAAACTACGAAAACACTATTTCACGATTCACGAATCATTAACTTTTCACATTATGCACAGAGTTTACGCCTTACAGCTGAAGTGGTTGTACGGGCACACTTCTACGCTGAGTGGTCGCTTAACCATACCCCTCCACGTGTATCGAGCGTTGGTTTCCCAACAACACTGTGCTCGCTTCTGGATCACGAGCCAGGAAGTGTTTTTCATTTGGCGTAGGGCTGCACCTAGCCTCAATAGCAATACCATTTGTAGCGTGTGCTACTCAATCACGAAGAACACATGATGCATGACATGATATGAGATGAGCAGTTAAAGTGCGTACCATTAATTGAAAATTAAACATGGCATGGCAGCATGAATGAAAGCAGGTAAAGTGTCGGATCTAGTTTCGTTGTCAAACTAGATCAAAAAGGCGTCTAGGAAGCTATCATTTCACTGCCTAGTCTCTTTTACGCTAACAAACAAATTGGCCTAAAAACGTGACCTAAAACATTTACTGGCAAGTATCACTTGCCTGTTTCTGGTGATGTCGGTTGTCGTGGGTTCGCCTCGACGAGTGTTACGCTGTAAAACGACTGGTTCTCTGTTTTAGTTATACACATCACCAAATTAGATTTATTGCGAGATAATCAAAATATCAAGTTAATCCTTAAAGTGGGTTCGTCTAATTTTACTGGGTTCACTGAATAGGGTGATGCCTACATTGCGTTAAATTAACCTGATACACTTTATATCACTTAATATTATTAACCCAACATCATTAAACAATTAATAACCTGCTGATTCAAATAATACCTAATGATTTAACATTTGGATTTATACTAACAACCAACCCACTAACTAGTTAACATTTACTAAGCTAATTATAATGTCAACATAAGGGTACGGTTGTAAAATCTTCACTTATTACAACCCTATTATAATACCTATCTAATATATTATACCTCATTAAAACTCTTTATCAAAACAAGGCTGTCAACTTACTCATCATATATTTAATAAGGCCCACCACCCCTTTAATATATTCAAAATTTATTACTCAACTTTAAGTGGTTGTCTCTTACTCCACTTCAATTTTATTAAGGCTCACATAAAACAACTCTCTCCTCTCTCTCTCTCTCTCTCTCTCTCTCTCTCTCTCTCTCCCCCCCCCTCTTCTCCCTCCCACGTCCTGTTCTTCACTTCTTTTATTCTTTTTTTTGTTTCAATTAAATGTTTGCAGCAAAGGACTCGTGTGCAAGAAGCAAAGGAGAGGGGGGCACTAACCTACGCGCGACGACGGAAGAAAGGAGGAGGGGCTGACGGTGGCTCTCCCCGACGGCGCAGGCGGCGGCCTCCTCCGGCCAGGCGGCGGCGGCTTCCCACGGCCGGCGGCGGCGGCTTCTCACGGCCGGGCGGCGCGCGCTATTTGCAGGCGAGGGGGGTGCGGCCTAGGGAGGAGAGGAAGGAAGAAGGAGAAGAAGATCTGAAGATGAGGGTTTGTAGGGCTTGGATTTGATGTTTTTGAGGTTTCAATCTGAAATTGATTTGTAAAAATCTGAACTTGATCTCAGATTTCTCCTCTTTAGATTTCAGTTTGGGGTTGATGTTTGGACGTAGGTTTTCTATTTTGGTTTTGATCTCTGGTTTGGTTCTGGCTTGGAGGATTTGTTTGCATGGTGAAAATCGATTTTTTGGGTGCTGATTTGATTTTTGTTCTTGGGAAAGATTTGGAAAATTGGTTGCAGGTTGAACTGTTTGCAGGGATTTGGGTTTGGAATTGATTCTGAAATTTTAGCTTTCAGATTGGGTTTTTGATTGTTTGTGTTTGATTTTTGGAAATGGTTCTTGGAGAAAAATTTGATGAGGTGGGTTTGTTTGCAGACGATGAAGGTGGATTTCTGGTTTTGGAATACTCGGGAATTGGTTTTCAGCAAGTTTAACAGAAGAGATTTCAAGTTTTAAGAAGTTGATCCGGGGAACATCCTTCCCCATTGTCAAACTCCTCATCAATATGATTATGATAGAATTTATTTCTATCTTTAGACTAATGGTAGAGACGTATTGCTTTGCTCAAATGAAAACAAAGAGAAAGGCCAACTTAGACTTCAGAAATGTATCTGGTTGTTTAAAACATGTGTTTTGTCGTGTAGTTAAGGGTTAATGCATGTACGTAATTAAGTAAGTTTAAGTAGTCATCATTAAAAATGAAAAAGTAATTAGTGAAATTAATTAAAGTAATTAAGATTTTGTAATTAGTAAATTGTAATTAGCAGAATAATTAAGCTAAATTATTTACTAAGGCGGTAAATATTGACGATACGGTAAAACGAAAACAGTGACGCGCTCGCGTCGATACATACGGACGGAAAGTTAACTCGATGACTGAAGAAAATACTGGCACGCACAATCGAAAACCCGCCTAAAAATACTGGCCGTTACATTCTACCCACCTTAGGAAAAATTCCGTCCTCGGAATTCTCATCATCTAAGGAGTAGAAAACAAATATGGATAACGCTCTCGTATCTCATCTACCCGCTCCCAGGTAGACTCTCCTGGCGAGTCGCGACGCCACATCACTCTGACTAGATCAACAGTCCTGTTCCTGAAGACTTTCTGACGTCGATCTAGGATCTCTACTGGTTGATGTTCGTACGTCAGATCTGGCCGAACAGTAATCTCAGAGTAGTCCATGGCATGAGAAGGGTCGCTGATATAACGACGGAGCTGGGACACATGAAAGACGTCATGTACTCCCACTAAGGACGGTGGCAAAGCTAAGCGATAAGCTACTTCTCCAACTCGCTCTAGCACATCAAATGGTCCAATGTACCTCGGATTAAGTTTGCCTCTCTTCCCAAATCGAATCACTCCACGATTCGGGGAGATCTTCAGAAACACATGATCTCCCGGCTGAAACTCCAGAGGACGTCGTTTAGCATCTGCCCAATGCTTGTAACGATCCTGGGCGATCCGAATCTTGTCCCTGATATCACGCACAACATCAACTGCTTCCACTATCATCTCTGGCCCCAAGAGTTCTCTATCACCAACGTCGTCCCAACTCAACGGCGATCGACATTTTCTCCCGTAGAGAGCAGCAAAAGGCGCCATGCCAATGCTTGCCTGATAGCTGTTGTTATAGGAAAACTCCACCAGGTGCAGATGATCCTCCCACGACCCCTTGAGATCAAACATACAAGCTCTTAACATATCCTCCAAGATCTGAATAGTGCGCTCCGACTGTCCATCCGTCTGCGGGTGATACGCAGTACCGAATTTCAGACTGGTACCCAGATTGGTCTGCAGACTTTTCCAGAACTGAGATGTGAATCGTGTATCACGATCTGATACATTGCTCACAGGGACTCCATGCAAACGCACGATCTCCTATACGACATAATTCACATCACGGCTAGTACTAGAAGGAAACTATTAAGGTATGAGTTAGGTCATTACCTCCATATACTTCCTTGATAATATCTCTGTGGATTGCCCAACTCGGAAAGGTATAAAGTGCGCAGACTTGGTCAATCGATCAACGATGACCCAGATCACGTCGTTCTGCTTGGTGCTCCAAGGTAAGCTAGTCACGAAGTCCATCGTGATGTGCTGCCACTTCCACTCGGGAATCGACAGAGGTTGTAGTAGTCCAGCAGTGTGATGATGTTCAGCCTTCACTTGCTGACACACGAGGCACTTGGCAACGCTCCGTGCCACACTTCTCTTCATCCCATGCCACCAGAAATTTTGTCGAAGATCCTTGTACATCTTAGTACCCCCAGGATGAATAGAATAAGGTGAACTGTGAGCCTCATTCATCAACTCCTCTCTGATATCTCCTGCAGGCACACAGATCCTGCTACCATATCTCAAAGATCCATCCGCGTGAATCAGAAAATCTGTTCGAAGCCCTGCTTCGACTTGCTCTCTGATCTTCTTCAACTTAGCATCTCCAGATTGAGCAATCTTGATTCGATCCACAATCGTCGATTGAATCTGCATGTTCATCAACGACGATGTGACTCCTGGTAGGACAACTTCAACGTTCATCCTTCGCAGATCCTGTTGCAATCTCCACTGAGTTGTGAGAATCATCACTTCGGGCAGTCGACTCAAAGAAACCGGTACGACATTCACCCTCCCTGGATGATACTGAAGATCGATGTCGTAGCCTGCCATCAATTCCAACCATCTGCACTGTCTTATATTCAGCTCCTTCTGAGTGAATATATATTTCAAACTTTTGTGATCAGTGAAAATTTTCACTTTCTCACTCAGTAAGAAATGTCGCCAGATCTTCAGTGCAAAGATGACAACGGCTAGCTCCAAATCATGGGTCGGATAATTCGTCTCATGGATCTTCAACTGTCACGAAGCATATGCGACCACATGATTGTGCTGGTGCAGAACGCATCCAAGTCCCTTGCCTGATGCGTCGCAGAAAATCTCGAAGCCTCCGCTTCTGTCCGGAATAGCTAAGACTGGTGCAGACGTCAACCTCTCCTTCAAGGTAGAAAAGTCTTGCTCATAAGAGTCTGACCAACAGAACTTAACATCCTTTCTCGTCAATCTCGTCATCGGCTCAGCTATCCTCGAGAAATCTTTGATAAATATGCGGTAGTATCCAGCCAATCCAAGGAAACTCCTGATGTCCGAAGCCGATCGAGGTGTAGGCCATTCACTGACTGCTTTGACCTTCTCCGGATCCACTGAGATACCAGCTCCTGATATTACATGACCAAGAAATGCAATTCTATCCAGCCAGAATTCGCATTTGTTGTACTTGGCATATAGTTTATGGTGACGGAGCATCTCCAACACTATCTTCAGATGTTCTGCATGCTCTTCCTCGTTCTTCGAGTACACCAAGATGTCGTCTATGAAAATCACCACGAACTTGTCAAGGAAGTTGTAACAGATAAGGTTCATGAGATTCATGAACACAGCAGGAGCGTTGGTCACACCGAACGGCATAACAATGAACTCATAATGCCCGTACTTAGTCCGAAAAGCGTTCTTGAGCACATCTTCCTTCTTGACTCTGACTTGATGGTATCCGCTCCGGAGATCCAACTTCGAAAATACCCTCGTTCCACCAAGCTGATCGAAGATATCATCAATGCGGGAAGCGGGTACTTGTTCTTCACTGTGATCTGATTCAACTCCCGATAATCAATACACATTCTTCTCGAGCCATCTTTCTTCTTTACTAGCAAGACGGGTGCACCCCAGGGAGATACGCTGGGATGAATGAAACCCTTATGTAGTAGCTCATCCAACTGCTTCCTCAACTCTTCTAATTCTGCAGGAGCCATACGGTACGGTGCCTTCGAAATTGGTTGAGCTCCTGGCATAAGATCGATGCCGAACTCCAACGCTCGATCGGGCGGCAGTCCAGAAATGTCTTCAGGGAAGACGTCTTCGAAATCTCTCACTACTGCAGGCTTCTTTGGTTCAGCAATCATAGATGCAACGGTCAATCGATAAGGCTGGGCACGGAACTTCACAGGTCCAAGCGAACGTCCTCCGCCGACAAACTCGAAGACTGGGTGGTCAGGAATTTCGAACACCACTTTCTTCCGGTGACAGTCGATCGTGGCATAAAAAGCTCCTAACCAGTCAATGCCGAGAATAGCATCAAAGTTGGGTAGGTCGTGGACGATGAAATCAACATATAGTTCGTGTCCACTAATCACCAACGGGCATGGTCTACATCCCAGTGCAACATTCACTACACCATTCCCAGTTGTAATGTTCCAACACTTGGGAAGTGTATAGGTGGGTATCGAGTGTTCTACTACGAACTTCCGAGATAGGATGCACATGGAAGCTCCAGAATCGAACAGGGTCAAGGCCGGGTGAGATGAAACTAAGATGACACCTAAGGGTAACATGCAACTAGATTAACATGGATCTACTAATCAAATATAATGCATAAATAAGGAGGACTAGTATAGAAGTTACCTGCAATAACTCCGTCCTCAGTCTCGGCCTCCACTGCAGTCATCGTGAAGGCTTGCCTCTTAGGCTGAACAGCCTGCTGGAAAGCCTGCTTTTGGGGAATGAGAGGCGCTCCACGTCCAGCGACTACTGGAGCTCTCTGCTGCTGAACTCCAGTTGGTGCCTTCTGTAGTTGATTGGCATGTCGACAATTCTTCACTGAATGCGTAGCGTCGCCACAAATCAAGCACTGGCCCAGAAACCTCCTACACTGCTCCTTCACATGGCCAGCCTTACCACAGAAATGGCACAACTTCGGAGTAGGCCCACCTGGCCTCTTAAACTGCATGGACTGATTAGGCTTGAACCCAGGTCTAACCACAGTTCTGGCCTGCTCCATAGGCCTCTTCCCAGCTCCTGAATACTGCCCTCTCTTCTGATGGGCAATCAGCTCCTGCCTCTTGGCAGCTATCAGCAACTTTTGGTAAGAATCCAAGTCCGAAGAGGAAATCAGACTCTGCAGCTCCAAAGATAAACCCTGCAAGAATCTCTGAGCTCGATCCTCAGCCGTCTCCACCATCTTTGGCGCAAAGCGACTCAGTCTCATGAATTCTTGGTGGTACTGATCCACCGTCAGATTTTCTTGCTTCAGATTAATGATCTGCTGCATCAGCTCCCTCCTGGCAGCTTGAGGGAAATACTCATCATTGAATCTCGCCTTGAAAGTGGCCCAGGAGATAGGCTTCACTAATATCTGCTCTTTTGACTCCCACCAACTGCGGGCATTGTCCTTCAGTTGCTTCTTCACTAAGTCAACCCATCCGGCCGAGTTAACTTTCGAGAGAAGCAGGTTATCCTCCGTGTTCTTCATCCATTCATCTACAGCTAATGATCCTTCTATCCCAGTGAAATATGACGGGCCCAGCTCCCGAAACTGCTTCGCTCCCGGCTCGAAGCGAGGAGCATTCTGAAGCATGCCCTACTGAACCTGCATCATCTGATGCATCATTCTCATCATCTCGACCGTGGTGGGTTCTCTATCAGCATCCGCAATACGTCCTGCTCCACCACCAGCTCCAGGTCCACTACCAGCTCCTCGAGTAACACGTCTACCGGCCATCTTAAGACAAGGAAATGTTCAGGTTAGACTTAATCATGACTCGAATGTTATGAATAATTAATTGGATGTTATTATCATCATTGTTGTTCCGATATTTTGCAGATGCAAAGAGAAGACCTGCATGGGCCACCACTAAAACCTGTCACGCCCCGCTTCCCTAATATGGAAGGCGAGACGTGGGGAAGTCCGCTCAGACATGGAGCTGTGAAGCTGCAGTCTGATAAGCGTCTGTAAAAATTTCGAAAGGTAGCAGGTCCTTCATTGCGACGAAACAACAACAACAATAATAAAGCAGTTAAAAGAATATCCACCAACAACATCCAGCAATTATTACAACATCACAGAATAGTCACAAAAGTACAAGTCTTAACAATAGGCCTAAAGCATGGCCAAGCAAAACAAAGAGAGATAGGTGCTATGCACCGAAACCTAACAGCACTAAGGAAAAGTAACAACTAAGGTGAGACTCCAAACGAGTCTAGGACTGGTCACCAGTGTCCTCGAACTCGGTCTCAGCAGGGACCTCAAACTCAGCGTAAACGAACTGCTCGTCCTCTGCTACATGCTCCGTCTCAAAGTCTGACATGTGACACCCAAAGAGAAAAGGGCACATGTCAGCAAAAGTCTCCCAAGGGAAGCGGAGAACTTTTGTGCAAGGATACAAATATAGAAAACGACTAGCAGTTCTAAACAATATGAAATGACATTTAAAGAATGCAACAGTTTAAATGACATGATGCATGCACGTCATAGCAGAAACTACGAAAACACTATTTCACGATTCACGAATCATTAACTTTTCACATTGTGCACAGAGTTTACGCCTTACAGCTGAAGTGGTTGTACGGGCACACTTCTACGCTGAGTGGTCGCTTAACCCTACCCCTCCACGTGTATCGAGCGTTGGTTTCCCAACAACACTGTGCTCGCTTCTGGATCACGAGCCAGGAAGTGTTTTTCATTTGGCGTAGGGGTGCACCTAGCCTCAATAGCAATACCATTTGTAGCGTGTGCTACTCAATCACGAAGAACACATGATGCATGACATGATATGAGATGAGCAGTTAAAGTGCGCACCATTAATTGAAAATTAAACATGGCATGGCAGCATGAATGAAAGCAGGTAAAGTGTCGGATCTAGTTGAGTTGTCAAACTAGATCAAAAAGGCGTCTAGGCAGCTATCATTTCACTGCCTAGTATCTTTTACGCTAACAAACAAATTGGCCTAAAAACGTGTCCTAAAACATTTACTGGCAAGTATCACTTGCCTGTTTCTGGTGATGTCGGTTGTCGTGGGTTCGCCTCGACGAGTGTTACGCTGTAAAACGACTGGTTCTCTGTTTTAGTTATACACATCACCAAATTAGATTTATTGCGAGATAATCAAAATATCAAGTTAATCCTTAAAGTGGGTTCGTCTAATTTTACTGGGTTCACTGAATAGGGTGATGCCTACATTACGTTAAATTAACCTGATACACTTTATATCACTTAATATTATTAACCCAACATCATTAAACAATTAATAACCTGCTGATTCAAATAATACCTAATGATTTAACATTTGGATTTATACTAACAACCAACCCACTAACTAGTTAACATTTACTAAGCTAATTATAATGTCAACATAAGGGTACGGTTGTAAAATCTTCACTTATTACAACCCTATTATAATACCTATCTAATATATTATACCTCATTAAAACTCTTTATCAAAACAAGGCTGTTCTCTCTCTCTCTCTCTCTCTCTCTCTCTCTCTCTCTCCCCTCTTCTCCCTCCCACGTCCTGTTCTTCACTTCTTTTATTCTTTTTTTTTCAATTAAATGTTTGCATCAAAGGACTCGTGTGCAAGAAGCAAAGGAGAGGGGGGCACTCACCTACGCGCGACGGCGGAAGAAAGGAGGAGGGGCTGACGGCGGCTCTCCCCGACGGCGCAGGCGGCGGCCTCCTCCGGCCAGGCGGCGACGGCTTCCCACGGCCGGCGGCAGCGGCTTCTCACGGCCGGGCGGCGCGCGCTATTTGCAGGCGAGGGGGGTGCGGCCTAGGGAGGAGAGGAAGGAAGAAGGAGAAGAAGATCTGAAGATGAGGGTTTGTAGGGCTTGGATTTGATGTTTTTGAGGTTTCAATCTGAAATTGATTTGTAAAAATCTGAACTTGATCTCAGATTTCTCCGCTTTAGATTTCAGTTTGGGGTTGATGTTTGGACGTAGGTTTTCTATTTTGGTTTTGATCTCTGGTTTGGTTCTGGCTTGGAGGATTTGTTTGCAGGGCGAAAATCGATTTTTTGGGTGCTGATTTGATTTTTGTTCTTGGGAAAGATTTGGAAAATTGGTTGTAGGTTGAACTGTTTGCAGGGATTTGGGTTTGGAATTGATTCTGAAATTTTAGCTTTCAGATTGGGTTTTTGATTATTTGTGTTTGATTTTTGGAAATGGTTCTTGGAGAAAAATTTGATGAGGTGGGTTTGTTTGCAGACGATGAAGGTGGATTTCTGGTTTTGGAATACTCGGGAATTGGTTTTCAGCAAGTTTAATAGAAGAGATTTCGAGTTTTAAGAAGTTGATCCGGGGAACATCCTTCCCCATTGTCAAACTCCTCATCAATATGATTATGATAGAATTTATTTCTATCTTTAGACTAATGGTAGAGACGTATTGCTTTGCTCAAACGAAAACAAAGAGAAAGGCCAACTTAGACTTCAGAAATGTATCTGGTTGTTTAAAACATGTGTTTTGTCGTGTAGTTAAGGGTTAATGCATGTACGTAATTAAGTAAGTTTAAGTAGTCATCATTAAAAATGAAATAGTAATTAGTGAAATTAATTAAAGTAATTAAGATTTTGTAATTAGTAAATTGTAATTAGCAGAATAATTAAGCTAAATTATTTAATAAGGCGGTAAATATTGACGATACGGTAAAACGAAAACAGTGACGCGCTCGCGTCGATACATACGGACGGAAAGTTAACTCGATGACTGAAGAAAATACTGGCACGCACAATCGAAAACCCGCCTAAAAATACTGGCCGTTACAAAGAAGAAATCATTAAAGAAAATAGTCTCCTTAAAGAAAAGAATGATTTTCTGCAAAAAGATATTTCATTGGTAAATGAAAATGTTGAGAATCTGAATAATCTTCTTGTATCTGTCAAAGAAAAATACGACGCTATGATGAAAATTATTGAGAATTTTAACAAAGGAAAAGGGAAGCTAGATAGTATAATAAATGATCAAAAAGCCTCATCTAGCAAAACCGAACTCGGTTATGATTCACATCATACCAAGAAATGGGTTAAGCATACTAGGATGCATCATTCTAACGATAATTTTTTGAGCATCTAGATACCAAAGAAATTATCTGATCAACGAAAGAAAAGGTACGCTACCGACTTTGTTCAACAAATTTATTTAAACAAAAACTATAAATATATTGTTCATGAAGGAACTAAACCATACTGGGTTTGGCTTCCTAAAGACTAACTCCTTGGACTCAAAAAATCAAAGAGTACCATAAACGTTTATCTTTTTTTAGGTACTCTAAAGAAATAAAAAGGAGAAAACTAGATCCAACGCTTCGTAAAGGATCAACATCAAAAGTCTTCTTGTGCGACTCAACTTTTCTTTGCTAAATATAAATGATTAAATTTATTTAAATAAATAATTCTTATATGACTTTTATATGTTTACGTTATACTCTTAAAACATTTTGTGTTCAGAAAACGCACTCAAACTTGGATCAAAAACCCCTCGGGATGAGAAAACGACTCAACCTAGTAGGGAGCCGACTACCTACATGAGGGAGTCGACTACCAGCGCGTATGCGGATTTCTGAGTTTGTTTTTTTGACTAACTCCTATTGGGTTCTATAGAGTTTATGGGTTCATATCCACAAAGGCAACTTATACCCAATAAGCTAAAACTCTATCCTAACCATCCATCCCTTGATCCTAAGGCCCTTATTCTTCACCATCTTTCATCCTATGTTAAAAAACCCCAAGAGAAACCCCAGGGTAGCCGACTACCACATTCCCCTCTTTCTCTTGAAATTTTTTCTTGGTGCTTGGGTTGCTTGGAGCTCTTCCAACTTCATCTCTTTCTCAAATTTACTCAAGGTAAAAACTTTTTGCTTCATGTTTTTTACTTCATCATTTTACTTCTTGATTTCCTTGCTTATCTAGTATTGTAAAATTCTTTTTTTTACTCTATCTAGATGCCTCTCAAGAAGAGAAAAACCTCAACTGAATTTGATTCTGAGAAAGAAATATCCTACCCTATATGTTTAGGAGCACCACTTTTGAACACTTCGTTAAAATCTCTAACAAACCCATCCTCCTTGAAAGATTTGTTAAACTTGATGATGTAGTAAACTATGGCATTGATAGCATACTAGATTTTCAGAACTTGGCCAACCTATTTTACTCTGAAAATACTTATCTTTGCTATCCCATGCTTGTGCACTTATTTTATGCTAATATGGATTACAATCTTGCTAAAAGACGTTTTATCACAAATGTTCTTGATACAAAACTTTCCATTACCGTTAAATCTCTTGGAGAAGCCCTAGGCATTCCATATTCTGGCATGTTGCTTGATAAAATAGAAATGACTAAAGGAAATGTTTTAGAGAGAATGTATTTGCCAGGAAGGCATTTTCAGACTAAACTTCCCTGTAGCGATCTTCGCTATCCAGCAAGAATTCTGGCAAATATATAATCCTACAACATCACTCAAAAATCCGGAAGTCATTCTATCCTATCTGAGAAGCAGGCCAAATGCATGTATGCTATGTTAGGGAACATCCGCATCAATTAGGCAAAAGTCATCATGGATTCTATTCTTGCTTCAGCTTCTTCTGATAGACCCTCATCCACCTTAGCTCATGGACACTATCTCATAATCTTGTTTATTAGCTATAATGTGCCTTTGGATTATGAAACCTCAATTCTAGAACCAGCTCAAGTTTTTGATGTTCATGCACTTGGAAGAATGAATCTACACCATGATCTTGATGAGAACATTCCCGAAGAAAAACTTACAGCTGAAGGAGGATCATCATCCTCCAGGCGAGGTAAGAAAATTGTTGTTTCAGATTCTGAGGAAGAAGAAGAAGAAGAAGAAAAAGGAAGCGAGGAAGAAGAATAAGAAGCACCGGCATATATCCTTGAACTTCAAGAATTGCTTCTGAAGAAAATTGGGAAATTGAAGATATCACAAGAGAAAGGCTTTGAAGACCTTAACAAAAAGGTGGACGACCTCAAAGAGCTCGTTGTGAAAAGCAACAAAATGACGGAGGACATGCTTGTCATGATCCTTGATGAGATCAAGGAACTGAAAAAGAACGGCGGTCATCCTTAGCTTTTCTTAAAAACAATGGTTTTCAAACAATGTTTCCTAAAACTATGATTTCGAACTTATGGTTTGTAATAACTCTTTAATCGTGTGATATTTGCTACTATGAACTTATCTATTATGCAATATATTAGTTGCTCTTATAACTAACATCTCCCTTGCAGGAATAGATAATTGAATTCCCTCCTAAGAATTGTATTATGATGTCATTGGATTTTTTTTGTTGATGACAAGGGGGAGAAAAATATGAAATGCAAAAATGAATATATCATATGTATTGTATTATTTTGCTAACGGCTTCGATGCAGGGAGAGAACCGCATCAAAGCAGGGGGAGTAAGTATACTTTCATGTATTTTCATATTTCAAATTACTTCATTTTTCATTTGGGTGTCATCATCAAAAAGGGGGAGAGTAATGGAAATTGAATTCCACCCCAAGTGATTTTGATGATGAGCACACCAAATGAAGCTTAGTGTACTAACTACACTACAATTAAGTGTGCAGGATATGCGACAAATGAAAATCTTTAGTCATACTCAAAGAAGCGCAATCTACGCTCAAAGACAAGGACTAACGTGGCTAAGATCAAATGATGAAGCTCAAAGCTCAAAAAGAACAAGAAGCTCAAGTGAAGATCACATCTACTCCATCAAATTGATCAAGCTTCCGAAGACGTGTCCTAGTCTATAGTGAGTGTGTTGTGTCTTTTTTAGGGTATTGTTAAAGCCAAATCGTATAGACAATCACACACACACACACAAATGATTTTAAAATGTTTTTGAATATCTTTTAAATCATCTTCAAAAATGATTTTGAAAGCTTTCTCTAGTCGTTTTGTAATTCCGTAGTGAAACTCTACACACCCTGGAGTTAGCTACTTGTTTGACTAGTTGTGTCGTAGGAAAAACTCCTCTGGGATTCGACTACCAAAGGTAGGGAGTCGACTACCAGCTGAGAATTGAGATTTCCTGAAACACATTGAGAGTCGACTACCACTCCTAGGGAGTCGACTACCAGCTGTCGAAGTTTGATGTTTTGACTTGAATTTTGAAATATCGTTGAGCGATTTTCTCCCATGATTTTTGGGACAAAAGTCAAAGTAATTTGAATTTCGAATTCTCAGATTTCTCCTATAAATAGAGGACCATTTTCATTGAGAAAAACACAACAACTATTGAATTCAAATTCTCTCGTGCAAACGCTCTAAACTTCTAAAGCTCTCATTCTCTTTAGCCAATTCTGTTTTATTCTTGATCTTGCAATTTCGTTATTATTTTCTGAAGATCATAATCTCGTTTTATTGGCTGACTGTTTTTCAAATCCATATTACTTTCTCTTGATTTTTTATTTAAAGGATTTTTGAAAAACATTAGATCTAGATCACAAAGAATTCATTCGTATCTTTGTGTGATCTAGAATCTTATTCTATCAAGCCACTACACGCAATTTTGTCTATTATTATTTGGCTATAGAATCTGGGTGTAAAACCAATCTCTACCAATTTATTGTGGTGAATTGGAAATCAATTTTATTGTGTTGTTGTTGGAACCTTAGAGAAGTCTAGGTGTTGCAGGTTGGAAATCATGGTCAAGACTAGGTCGTTGGAAATCCTAACGAGTGGAGTTAGGTATTTTTATTTGCCAAGGCAGATAGTGGAACATCTCGTACCGGATTGGTCGGAGACTGGACGTACCCAAAAGTTGTGGGGAACCAGAATAAAAATCCTTGTGTCTGCGATTACTTTTCTGTGTCTTATTATTTATATCTGCGAGCAATTTTTAATTACTTTGTTATTATTTTATCTTTGTAATTCCTTTTTCATTTACATATTACAAAGGTCATTCATTTGATTCCGCTGTGTAAAAATCTATCTCTGTGTAAAAATCTATCTGTGTGTAAAGATCTCTTATCTGATTGTAATTATAATTGTTTATCTTTTATAAGAGTAACTTGTTGATTAAGAACCAAGCGTAGATCGCTCTACTTGGTTTCTTAGGCAACATTAGAAGGACGTTCATTAACAATCGAAAAAGAATTATTATTTGAACAACACTATTCAACCCCCCCTTCTAGTGTTGTTTGCCATCCACAGGATCCAACAAAGGAGACTTTTGTGCAAGGAAACGTAAAACACAGCAGTTAAGATAAATGCAGCTTAACAGTTCTAAAATAATGATGACATGACATGATATTTTAATGAATGCAGCGGTTAAATGAACACGATGATAACAAGCAAGCACGCCGTAGCAGAAAACTACGAATCACTATTTCACGAATTCACGAATCACTAACTTATCACATTGTGCACAGGGTTTACTCCTTACAGCTGAAGGTGCGGAGCAGGCACACTTCTACGTTGTGTGATAGCTTAACCCTACCCCTCCACGTGTATCGAGCGTTGGTTTTCCAACTACGTTGTGTTTTCTTCTGGATCACGAGCCAGGAAGTGTTTTTGGTTTGGCATAGGGTTGTGCACGCAAAGCAGGTGCCTAGCCTCAATCAATATGTAGGAGTCAAAATCCTACTCACCGCAGCTTACATTTTAAAGTAGCGTGTGCTACACATTCATGATAAAGATGCATGAAATGACATGGCAAGATGCATGAACATGGCAATAAGCAATTAAGAGTGGATACAGTTATTTGAAATTAAACGTGACATGCGGTATGAAATGATAGCATAATAAAGGTGTCGGATCTAGCTTCGTTGTCAAGCTAGATCAAGTAGGGTGTCGGATCTAGTTTCGTTGTCAAACTAGATCAAATATGGTCGTCTAGGCAACTATCATTTCACCGCCTAGTTTCTTTTACACAATTTTACAATATGGCCTAAAACATGGCCTAACAAATTACTGTGCAAGTTTCACTTGCCTGAAAGAGATGTACTGCAATCACAAATTAGAGAGGTCCAGAACTTCCTATGTGCTCAATCAACGCCCAGATACAGTCCCATATTCATTATCTTCAATTATTGAGTTACCAAAGCAATGAAAACACAGTTTTTATCTTGTTAACATGCGGGTGTGGGTTCATACGGAGCGGGGTTTACCTCAACACGACACAAGAGCTACTCTGACATCGGGTAGAGACGTCAGGGGTTGGACTCCGGTAGCGCAAACAGTACGGCGGAGAGCGACGGCGAACGACGATCAACCGGGTAGTGGTACGATCACCGAACAGCGATGCAAAGGGGATGGACAGAGGCACAGCGTCCTACGGCATCAGGAAGGTGCAGACAGCGGCACAGGAAGTACGACAGATGTCGGACAGATCTGTCTGTGGGTTCGGGTAGCGCAGATCTGAAGTTGCACATGAATCTGAAGTTTGCACGAGCGTGGGAGGAACTCCGGGGGTTGCAAAAGCTAGGAAAGGACTTGCATGGCTAGAGGGGGACCTGAGGGGCAGACAACGGTAATGGGGTGGCCGACGGTGATAGAAATAGCCCAGGCCGCAACTTTTGATGGAGGAGGGCAGATTTGGTGTTTTCGGCATTTGCACGCTATTTGCGAAAGGAATAGGAAGGGTTGATGCGAGGGAAGCTAGGAGGTGATAGGGGACATCGAGAGGATTTCACCGGAGGTGGGGGACAGTCGACGATGGCCTGGAAGGGGCTAGCCAAAATTTTCAAGGGAGGAGTGTTTGACAGTTTTTTCAATGGAGTTTTGGGGTGTTTACACGAGTTTTAAAGCGAGTAGGAGGGGGTGGTTGACGAGAGGAAGGTTGTCAGAGTGGAGGGAGTCGAGGGGGAGTTGGGCCACTGGTTTGGTGGTCGATGGTGGGCTAGGGATGGCCGGCCGAATTTTTGAAGGGGAGGCACGCCGACAGTTTTGTAATGGAGAAGCCTAGGTTTCGTGAGTTTAAGAAGATGAATTCATGCTATTTAGCTCTAGGGTTTTGGTATTTTATGTGTTATAGGAGAAGAGAGGGAGAGTTAGAGTGGGTTTAGATTAGTTAAAACAGTGGGTTGAATAGCCTAATTAGGTGAGTATAAGAAAATTGTTTTGATAAAGCCTTTTGAAAGTGGGGTACATTTAGGTGATTGGAGAGAGAAGTTGTGAGAGGGTGGGGGTAGACTTAGATTAATATGTGATTACGAATAGCTATGGAATATTTTCATGAATCATATTAGGCCTAGTTTAATTAGGTTAGTTAATCAATCAAGTTAATTAAGCTATGTGTATTAGAAGGGGATTAGGGGAAAAAGTGGGTCTAACAGTGTCCGATAATTATGAGAAAAATACCGGGACGACCGTGTCAACGAGAGAATAGAGACTAAGAAGATTGGTCATGTGCTAGGGCAATGAAAAATGGAACTAAAAATAAAAAGGTCTAACGACGAAGGTGGAAGCTACGACACCTCTTCAAACAAAGTTATTTTGTGGGAGAACGACCCGTAACATGACGTTCAAAAATAATTCTATAAATAAGTACTCTTCCAGAGGGTCACAACAGCATATCACATCGTATGTTTCAGATACAAGAAGAGATCAAAATAAATACGTGTACGAACAAAAGTATGCGCACAAAAAACTTACGATCGAAAAGCGACCGTGACAGAATTGGTGCACGAGAGCGACCAAAGCTAGCATCTATATTATATTTCTAAAATTATATTTGTTTGTATGACGGTAAAACAGATACGAACTATCACGATCTAGATTTGAACTTAAGTTGCGGGAGAGCGAGCTTGAGTTGGAATTGGATATTATTGTCGATCTTAATGCTAGTAGTTTGAACTAGGCTTGCGCGAGAGCGAGGCTCTAGTTTAGAATACTATAGACTTGCATAGCACGAGAGCGTGCGTTGGTTCCCAATTTGGTTGCGACAAGTTCACCCTAAATCAAGAGTAGTAATATAGAAATTCGTGTTTCATATTGATTGCTTGAAATCTATAGTGGGGATTCCTAAGCCCTAGACATTCTTATAAATTGAATCTACAACCAATACTTTGAACGATTGTGACACCGACATTTCTTCGCCACCATTTCACAGTAGCTTAGTAATCCATATAGATACCAATAGTTCATCCCCGTGATTCGATACCCGCTCACCACTTAACTGTGCGCTTACGGTAAAACTATATTGTTTTCGGAGTTACTATCCTGGACGCCCAATTTTTTGGCACCGTTTCCGGGGATTTATCTCCGTGTAATTTGCGCCATAAATAGGTTATTTTCTGGGTGTAATTTCTGGTCGATCAAGTTTTTGGCGCCATTGCCGGGGAGGTGACGGTATTCTATATTTTACTTAGCTATTTCTTTTTTATCTATTTCCCTTTTTTTCCTTTTATTACTCTATTGTGCTAACACTTATTTGTAGATTCTCTTTTTCTGTGCATGTACACACGATCGAGGGCAATCGAGGAAGATATATTATTTGATCCTGAGATAGAGCGCACCTCAAGGAAACTAAGAGCAAAAAAGAGGCAAACTTCAGTGGAAAATTAAATGGCAGAGGAAAATAATCCACGACGAACTGCTAGGCTTATTTCCATCAGGGATAGGCTTACTCCAAACAACTCGGCTACTTCATCCATACTTATGCCAGAGTTGCCGCCAGAGAAGAATTTTGAGCTGAAAACGGGACTTGTTGTGCTGATGCAACAAATTACCTTCCATGGGAATGCGCATGAAAATCCGCATTACCATATCCAGATGTTCTTGGTGAAGTGTGCCACCTTTCAGATCCCTAATGTACCAGAGGTTGCCATCCGCCTACGGCTTTTTCCCTTCACTCTTCAAGATAAAGCTCAATATTGGTTGAGGACACAAGCACATGGCACATTTACTACTTGGGCCGAGCTAGGCAAGCGCCTTCGTCAACAAGTTCTATCCGCCTTTAAAGACCGTAAAGATATGAAATTCTTTGATGTCTTTCAGGCAGGGCCGCCAAGAATCGTTATATGAAGCGTGGGAATGATTGACCGCGGGGCGTGCACAATCCAAGTAGGATGCACACGCTCACCTCCCAAGAGAAGGAGTGTCAAATGCACTATAAACCCGTGAGTACAGGGTTGAATCCACAGGGACAACTCGTTTCACAATCACAATCTCAATTGGTTAAGGAATGCCAAATGTGTTGGTACAACCAACTAAACTAACAAGTGCAGTGAGTGGAAGTGTAGGGTGATACGGTCGGGCCAAACCCAAGGTAGGTAGGGTGGTGACCAAAGTATGGATCTAGTCAAGCAAGGAGAAGTGTGTGGAATGGGATGTCATTAGGGTCGTGGGTTAATTAGCAATATGTTCATCCCAAATGAATCGACCCTCGCATCCATTTCAAGGTATGCGGGGTTGTGCACGTAGGTAATGCCCTTAAGACACACCGCCGTTCTACAGCCCCACCAAGGGTAATGCACGATTCATTCGTGTGTTGATTAGTGGGTTGAAATCCCTAACTTAAGCTCGTGAATCGATCCTTGCATCCATGTCTATAGAATGCACGGATCATGCACGTAGGGGTGACCCTTAAGGTACACCACCGTTCTACCGCCCCACCAAGAGTAGTGCACGACTCAATAAAATTTAAGGCTCAACCCATCAATCAACACTACTAGCATCCATTTTAAGACATGTTAGGTCTATTAAATGCAAGAGATGACTAATCACTAATCAACCACACAACCCTAGATAATCCTAATCCACACACAAATGGCTCTAGGCCTTCATAATGAAAGAAACTGATAATCATTCAAGAAAAGCAAATAAACATTTATTACAAGCCATAAATCAAACAACTATCAAATGGGTCTCACTCTCATTTAACAATCATTCAATAATATTCATTACAAAACAATAGAGCTAAATGTTATAAGAGAGGGGAAGAGATCACCAAATAGAAACCCTAAAATGCAAGCTTTCCCTCTCTTGCTCCTCCTCCAACCTCCACCAAGCTCCAATGGCCTTCAACCCTAGCCCTAGCCTTTGGGGAAGAAGATGGGGGTCTAAACCCCCAATGGAACAGTAAAAGCGCATGATCCCTATTACATCAGAGTTTAAGGGTTTTAACCTGCTAAAGGATTGCATCCTAACCCTCCAAAGAAGCATCCAAGGGCTCACAGTGAATCGGGAGAAATCGGGTTAGGAAAAACCCATTTCTCGCAACCCAGATTTGGCAGAAAAAACCCGCGACAGGCGATTGTCGAACACCTGTCAGTCGCATGTCGTTGGTTAGGCAGTCGACTGTTGTGAATTGCACAGGTGACTGTGAATGACATAGGTGCCTGTCTTTTATGATTCAGTCGCCTGCTGCAGCTGTGGTCAATTCGACAGTAAGTTGGATTTCTTTCGCTCTTCAGGAGGAGATGAAACAGTCGACTACTGTTGAAAGAACAGTCGACTGCAGTTGAAAGAACAGTCGACTGTTGGTGTAAGGACAGTCGACTGTCCTGGCTCCAGCTTCACTTCTCCATTCACTTGATTTTGTCCCATTCGGGACTCCAAAAAAATCCCAGAAAATTCTGGAAAATAGGAGAAGGAGAAATTAGTCCATATAATGTTGTTTTGTGCATAGAATGCAAATAAACTCTAATATGAAACATAAAGTGATAATACACTTAAGAGAGCAAGATTAAGCCAAATCTTTAGCACAAAATAGGGGTAGTTGCGTAAATATACACTTTTCACTACGAATCACACCCCCTAACTAGCATTTTACTAATCCCTAGCAAAATAAGCGATAAATTCGGATTAAATGGAAAACATGCACCAAACTCAAAATATCATCATGGCATACCACCAATGTTATTTCCAAACGATTTCAAAGCCAATATACGCAATGTATGAAATGAAATAACAAATGACATTCTCCTCAATCTAATTCAAAGAAAAGTGAGATAATAAGCACCGTATCACATATGTTCGGATATATCACAAATGGCAAAGTTTCTAATTTTCATGGAAATGGCCAAAACAAAAGAAATTCTATCTAAGTTGTGGGAGATGAGATTGCATCATTCATGTTGCTTATTGCTTAGCCCAAAAATGTGCTTCTCTCAAGCGAAAGAGTCCGTGCAAGTAATATAGATCTGGGTGTCCAGATGTCGAATCCTCGGGAGAAAATCTGTTGCAACCACAAAGCTTAAATCAAATAGAGATTCAACGTAAAGAGACCAACCACTTTTGATGATGATGGTTTGAATGGGTTTTGATTGTGATTCGTAATTTGTGAACAATACGAGCAAAAGAAAATTTAGTTTACGAAAATATTTGTGAGAAGTATGCACATGGTATGGGTTCATTAGGGTCCATGATTTATATTAATTTGGTTGATTAACGATAACTCAATGAAACCTCTTTTTGAGAGAAATTCATCGGAGAATACCCTTGTGAGGATTAAAGCACAATATTGAATAAAGTCGTTTCTAAAGCTATAATCTTTTAAATATAAGATATGAAACTCCCTTTTGGAGAGATCAAAACTCACCCTTGTGGGATGATCATCAACTCAATCATGTTCTTGTGGAAGATGAAGAGGAGATTTTAAACGAAAGACTATAACTTTATCAATGTTAACAATTTTAGCGTGAAGATTCAACCAAATAAATACGCATCATGTCCCCTAACTACAATATACCATGCACAATCAAAATTTAGACACACATACTGAAAATAATAAAGGATTTAATCATGTGAAGCATGTTCTAAGCAATAGAAATAAATAGAATTGAAAATACACAATTGAGTTCAAAAGATATCACCAAATACACCCTCTTTTAGCCTAAGAAAACCCTTCCTCCTCCTCTAAAAGCGCTCTGAAAATTCCCTCAAGTTGCTCTTTGTATTCTCAGGAAATTTCTGCAAAAATCGCCTCCAAAATCGCCCAAATACGCCAAGAATACGCAAAAACCCTAGAAATACGCTTATATAGAGGCATTGCGGGTTTAAGAGGCTTAACAGGTTGAAACCCACGTCCAAATCATGTTTAAACCCGAATGCGCCAGCCGCATCAAATTAGAGCCGTAGATCTGGGCAGGATTCAACCACGTTTGGCCACGTGTCCACGGGTTTGCTGCATCCGAGCTCGCTAATTTGGATCCGCTTCGTTTTCGAATACAGCTCGGAATACTTCTGACTGTCCGATCGAGAGATTGAATGGTTTACATTTCGCCATGTCACCCCTATTAAAACCTTCGCTCAGATCGCTTGTCAAAATGGGGGTGATTTCCAGCCATTCGATCATCATCGTACGCACAAAACTTCGCCACGTCGCTCGGGAGTCTACGCTGCTTTGCATATACATGGCTTTATTGAGGCCGTTGGATCGAGCAAGCAATGGCTAAAATTCCACCACGTTTCCCCGCGCGATAAGCACATCGCCCGCTGTCATTCGTTCTCTTTTCAAAACACGGAATCGCTCGTGGCCATTGGATTTCGCTTGGATGGCCAAGATGCAGCCACGTCGCCGCTTCTTTGTAATGTTGCTGACCGTCCGATCACGATCATGTGGCAGATAGAAGGCCACATCGCCACTTCATTTGCCGCTCTCCGCTGCGATTCGGGATGATAGGAGCCGTTGGATCGAGATCCAACGGCCCAAAATGCGCTGCGTCGCCTCGTTGCTGGGAGCCGCTCGATTGAGCGAGAATCGGTAAGATCTCGCCACGTGGCCACCAAGATTCGTGCCGGCCGTATTTCCAAGCGTATTTTGAGCGTATTTCCTCATTTAATTGGTATTTTGCATTCAAAAATTCATAGTAATTAGCACAGATCTCAGAAAAATACAAATAAATAGTCGTTGGAATCGTGAGATCGAGACCAAGCCATGAAAATATAAAAAGGCAGAAATACTCACTAAAATTCATACTTTGTGCACAAATCAATGGATTTCTCTAATAAATAATGATATATAAAATACGAACGTATTAGAGACCAATTAAGTATCATATGAGCACAAAATAGGGCTAAATAGGGGTTAAATAAGCAATATTCAACCCGAATCACTTATTCTTTCATTTATTCATTCACTTTTTTCTTTTTCTTTTCGTATTCTCTCTTTTTTGTATTCTTTTTGTTTTAATATGTTTATGTTTATGTTTTGCGTTCACGCAATTATGCTATGAAATGCAAACACCGCCACTTTTGCATACACGCGATAATGCTATATACGTAAAGGGATGGAATGATCCCCTAAATCTCATCTTTGACGTCCTCCCCAATGTTTCGTGGGGCACCGGCTACTCAATTTGATTAGAAAAACCATTCACTTATTATATCTCTCTTTCTCATCCTAAACACAAGTTATCAACTCATCCACCCACTCCTTAGGAGAAAACAAAACATAAACCATTGGCCACACCCTATCCAATCAAAAACTAAGCCATTCATCCCAATTCATACAATCACTTACACCAAACTATTCTCAAATTATTTCAAAGAGAGTATCACAACATATAAAATAGTTTCATACATGGCATATTAACATTTGACTCCAAAATGGAAAAGAAATTAAAACGTGCCAATCAAACATCTATATAGTTGATACCAAAATGATAATCCGAAAAAAATGCATAGCATTAAGCATGTAGGGACTAAGCAAAAGAAATGTGATGGAGGCAAGGATGGAGGCATCAAAAAGATATGCTAAAAACGAATGAATGATGACGATGACGAATGAGAAATTTTATAAACATCAAAATTGACGAATGGGAAATTTTATAAACATCAAAAATTTCAACTCAAAACTAGCATCCAACTTCATAGTTCACTCCCCCTACTAGAAATGAGCATTGTCCTCAATAATTGAAGTGAAACTCGATATTATTCAACGATGCTAGAGGGAAAACACACATACTAAAGCAAACATGCAAAAACAAACTAAACTAACTTCTTATTTTTATTTTTATTTTCTTTACATTAAGTAAAGGAAGGAATACACCGTCGCAAAAGGTGGATCCCGAATGTGTAATGGTGGAGGCAGCTGCTCTATCATATCCTTTCATTCATCAGCCAGCTACTTTGGAAACGAAGCTCCTCCAGCTTTTTGGATCCTAGCAACACAGCTCCTAGCATCTCCCTAGAATATGCTCCTGTGTCATGTGGGAGACAAGCTATGTCAGTCCAAGGAAAATAAATTTGACTTCCAATGAAGGAAGTCCAAAAAGGGTCGTCATAATAAAAATAAGGATATGGATATGTATGACGACAATCTCAATCTAAAATATATTGAAATGAAGATTGAGATTCAGAAATTAAGGGAAAATCTAAAATATATGGAAATGAAGATTGAGATTCAGAAATTAAGGGAAAAGTGTGATGAGAACTTCCCTAAATGGTGATGCTATCGCCTGGCTGATGCAACTCCTTAGGAGGAGGGTGAAATGGCTACAGGGGCAAGTGTGGAGGAGAAGGCAGCGCAGGCTCAATATAGGTCATGTCGTAGTCACTGTCACTTGCCGCATCCTCGCCATCGAAAGTAATGGCCTCTGCAGTCATCCCTGGACTCTGTGGTCCACCCTGAATATCATCGTCCTAGATGATGGACTGAAGCGTATCCTGAGGTGTCTGAAGTGATGGCTGCTGAACTGAATCTGTAGGGAGGGAGGGCTCGGGCTCCAAAGTAGTCTGTAGGCTGTATCCCGTGCACTCATCCTCCTGAATAACACCGTAGTAAACCATCTCAGCAGCCCACCCAAGATGCTCGCACACCTCCAGCTGTGGTAATAGATCAGACGAGAAGTGTGACTCAGGCACTTTGATGTCATCTATCTTACTCTCACATGGACACATTTCCATCTCATCATCACCACCAACCCAACGAAACTGCATCATGTCTCCAACGTAGGTGACACACACTCCATCATCCATCTCCTCCTGATCCTCAGTATATAGTCTCTCAACGTCCTCTACCCGGCTCTCCTACAACCCAACATCCTGCTCTGCTCGGTATCCCATGGGGTCACAAGAAAAAGAGCCCAAAGGTGGCTCCTCAGACTGACACTGGACCTGCTGCTCTGCATCCTGAAGTGGAACCAGGGACTGGCCATCATCCTCATATCCAAATGACAGCTCTCCAGATGGCACAGTCTGCTCCCACTCTACAAGGTCCCTCTGGTACAATAATGCATCATCTGTCGTGTATGCAAAGAAATCTCTACTACTGCTCATCTGCACAAAGTCCCGCATCGGAGGCTGCAACCCTGTTTAGAATATCCGAAGAAGATCCTCTATGCTGAAAGCATGGCATGGAGACCCAAGCACTAACCCATCGAACCTCTCCAAAACCTGACAGTAAGTCTCACTGTCAAACTGGATAAAGCTCTCCATTTGTTGCTCAAATGCCTGGCACATCTGTACTTGATTCCTGTAATAAATAGGAAAGAAAGCTCGAAGGAAATCAGTCTGAAAAGAAAGCTAAGTAGAAAAAGGTTCTCGAAGAAAAGCATCAAGACAAATTTTAGCATCATCTCTCAAAGTAAATAAATAAAATCTGCACAAATGTTCTCATCAAAAAAATCCTCAAATTCTTTTCTACACCATTTTGAAACTTTTGCATAAATGAACTAGGATTTTCCAACCACATACCGTGAAAGAACGGTGGGAGTTGGAAATCCTCCACATAAGCATCTCTAAAGTTTGAAAATGAATCCATAAAAAAAATTATTTTCAAAAGATTTTTAAGAAAGAAAGAAAGAAAGAAAAATGAATCAAAAAGTATAAAATAAACAACCAAAAAGACTCAACACTAAGCTAGAAGTACCACACCTAAAGTGTCCAAAACCAACCAAAAATGTAAATGTGAAAACTGTTGTCCTGGCAACGGCACCAAATGATTGACCGCGGGGCGTGCATAATCCAATTAGGATGCACACGCTCGCCTCCCAAGAGAAGGAGTGTCAAATGCAATATAAACCCATGAGTACAGGATCGAATCCACAGGGACAACTTGTTTCACAATCATAATTCCAATTGGTTAAGGAATGCCAAAGTACAACCAACTAAACTAACAAGTGCTGTGAGTGGAAGTGTAGGGTGGTACGGTCGGACCAAACCCAAGGTAGGTAGGGCGGAGACCAAAGTGTGGAGCTAGTCAAGCAAGGAGAAGGGTGTGGAATGGGATGTCATTAGGGTCATGGGTTAATTAGTTATAGGTTCATCCCAAATGATTCAATCCTCGCATCCATTTCAAGGTATGCAGGGTTGTGCACGTAGGTAATGCCCTTAAGGCACGCCGCCGTTCTACGACCCCACCAAGGGTAATGCACGATTCATTCGTGTGTTGATTAGTGGGTTGAAATGCCTAATTTAAGCTCGTGAATCAATCCTTGAATTCGTGTCAATAGAATGCACGGATCGAGCACGTAGAGATGACCCTTAAGGTACACCACCGTTCTACGGCCCCACCAAGAGTAGTGCATGACTCAATAAAATCTAAGGCTCAACCCATCAATCAACACTACTAGCATCCATTTAAGGCATGCTGGGTCTATTAAATGCAAGAGATGACTAATCACTAATCAACCACACAACCCTAGATAATCCCAATCCACACACAAATGGCTCTAGGCCTTTATAATGAAAGAAACTTGATAATCATTCAAGAAAAGCAAATAAACATTCATTACAAGCCAGAAATTAAACAACTATCAAATGGGTCTCACTCTCATTTAACAATCATTCAATAATATTCATTACAAAACAATAGAGTTAAATGTTACAAGAGAGGGGAAGAGATCACCAAAAAGAAACCCTAAAATGCAAGCTTTCCCTCTCTTGCTCCTCCTCCAAGCTCCACCAAGCTCCAATGGTCTCCAACCCTAGCCCTAGCCTTTAGGGAAGAAGATGAGGATATAAACCCCCAATGGAACAGTAAAAACGAATGATCCCTATTACATCAGAGTTAGGGGTTTTAAACCCTTAAGGTATTGCATCTTAACCCTCCAAAGAAGCATCCAAGGGCTCACAGTGAATGGAGAGAAATCGGGTTAAGAAAAACACATTTCTCGTAACCTAGATTTGGCAGAAAAAACCCGCGACAGGTGACTGTCGAACAACTGTCAGTCGCCTGTCGTTGGTCAGACAGTCGACTGCTATGAATGGCACATGCGACTGTGAATGACACATGTGCATGTCTTTTGTGCTTCAATCGCCTGATGCAGCTGTGGTCAATTCGACAGTAGGTTGGATTTCTTTCACCCTTCAGGAGGAGATGAAACAGTCGACTATTGTTGAAAGAACAGTCGACTGCAGTTGAAAGAACCGTCGACTGTCGTTGTAAGAACAGTCGACTGTCGTTGTAAGAACAGTCGACTGTCCTGGCTCTAGCTTCACTTCTCCATTCACTTGATTTTGTCCCATTTGGTACTCTAGAAAAATCCCAGAAAATTCTGAAAAATCCCCAAGACTCCCCGGAGTACCTGAAAGATAGGAGAATGAGACATTAGTCCATATAATGCTATTTTGTGCAAAGAATGCAAATAAACTCTAATGTGGAACATAAAGTGATAATACACTTAATAGAGCAAGATTAAGCCTAATCTTTAGCACAAAATAGGGGTAGTTAGGGAGCGTAAATATACACTTTTCACTACAAATTTGGGAGCGCTTCAAAGATCTACAACATCAATGCCCACACCAAAACATAGATGATTGGGAGCTCGTGCATAGCTTCTATAATGGTTTGAAAGCAGATACGAAGATGATTATTGATGCCACCGCTAATGGGGCGATATTGTCAAAGACACCGGAAGATGCTACCGCATTACTAGAGGAGATGGCCTCTAACAATCAGTAGTGGGCTGATGAGAGGGGCCAAACATCATCATCTGTGAAGCCGGCGATCATATATGAAGCCAAGGCAGTGGCAGAATTGGCTACAAAGTTTGACTCTCTGTCTAGAGCAGTGGAGAGACTTAAGAATGAAGCTGACCGAGCCATATGTTGTGCCTGACACATCGACATCAAATGGGCACACAAATGATTGGCAAGGCCAAGTCATGTACGTTGGCGGCGAGGCACATGAGGAACCTGTTGAGCAGGTTTAGTATGTTTCTGATTACAAGCAAGGTGGAGCAAATAGTGGGTCTTAGGTGAATCTGACTTGGAAGTCTCACCCCAGATTTTCATATGCAAACAATAGTGGAGCATTAACCCCTCCTCAACAACCACCACCATAACAACAACAAGCTCGCCTGCCACCTCAGCAACAATCCTACCAATCAATGCCATCATAACAATAACAATTTCAGCAAATGCAACAATCAGGGCCTTATAGACCCCCCTGGATTTAATCATGGATGGAGGCCACAAAACCACTGCCGGCACCGTAAAGATCCGAGCATGAGACTAGAGTTGAAGAGTTTATGGTCGAGCAGAAGAAGATCAATGCTAAACTATCGGCATGCCAAGATAGCCTCAACACCATCGTGGCGCAATTGGCGGAGCAAATCACATTGCTCAACAAGGCCTAAAATCAATTGCTGGCTCAACCGGAGCCAAACCCAAGGAGCAACACCGGCCAAATCAATGCGGTAGTGGCGGTGACTACTAGAGGTGGAAAGGATAGTACTCCCGCCATGGTTCAAACTAAGGCCCAAAGGATGAAGTTTCGATTAAGAAAGAGGGAAAAAATGAAGAGGAGAGCCCCACAGGGGCGACAAACAATGAGGAAAAATCTGAAGTTGATGAGCCCCAGAAGGAGAAGATATATGTGCCACCGGTACCATTCCCACAACGGTTGGCAAAGGCCAAATTGGAGAAATAGTTTGCTCGATTTCTGGAGTACTTGAGAGGTATAAGCTTGAACATCCCGTTCCTAGATGCAATTATTGAAATCCCGACGTATGCGAAGTTTCTCAAAGATTTGATTATGGAAAGGAACGAACGGAGAAGATCATGCTTGCCGAACAAGGTACTTGGTTCGTTGACAAGGATAAGTTACTGACGAAATTAAAGGATCCTGAAAGCTTTAGAATTCTGTGCACACTTGGCAAAGTCCCCATATAAAAGGCTTTGGTAGATTTGGGTGCGAGCGTGAGCCTCATGCCTCTCACAATGTTCAAGAAGCTCAATATGGGGACCGACCTTAAGGCGACCAACATGAAGATTCAACTCGCCGATGGGTGTATCACTAGGCCGGTGGGAATCACTGAAAATATGCCAATTCAAATACCAGGAGGACTTTGTGTTCCATGTGACTTCGTCATCATGCACGTAAAAGAAGAGGGATACACATCTCTTATACTTGGGCGCCCCTTCTTAGCTACCACTGGAGTCATCATGGACGTGAGAGAGGGAACGTTATCACTCAACGTTGGAAATATCGAAGTCGAGGTCAATCTCCCGTATGCCATGAAGAATAGATCCTTGCTGGAGGAGAGCGACTATGTGGACCTTCTTGATGAGGTCATCGATGAAGCCATGGCATATGCCATTGGAGCTTTGCATGTGGATAGTCTTGACGAAGTGCCACTTTCGGAAAATGGTGCTCCAAATGGAGATATTCTAGATCCTCTCACCGAGAAAAAGGAGAACGATGCTGGTGTCGTGTGGATTATAGAGCTCTCCAAGCTCTCTTCGGTGAGGCAAGGAAAGAATGCCACACCGGCGAACACTTCACCACCGTCGGGAAAGAACAAAGGAGCCAAGAATCGAAGTTTAGGGGAGTCATCCCTCACCATCATTAGAGAGGAAGCATGCTTAAAGGAGGCCAATCAAGAAGAAGCGCAACATCTAAATCCTACCGGCCTCCTCACAAAGTTTGACACGTGCATCTCCTATGCACCGAACATCACGCGCTCAACGTAAAATCGTAAGTGGTCGAGCTCAAGACCTTAAATGAGTGCTTGTCGGGAGGCAACCCGATGTTCATATCTTAGTTCTTTTAGTTGAATTTTAGTTTTTAGTTTTTTCATTTTAGATTTTTATTAGTCAAGAGTCTAGAGAAAAAAATCTGACAATGGACAACGTTTTTTATCGCATGAAGAAGATATGAGGAATCCATTCAAATGGATGGTAGCCATGGCGATGGAGAGAAGCCACAAGGACATGCTTAAATGATAAAGGAAGTAAGAAACGGACGGGAGAGGGATAAACAAAAGATGGAGAAAAATAGAGAGTATGGAGCTGAAACAGACAGCTTACTCGGCCGAGTGAGATTCTCACTCGGCCGAGTGAAGAAGTCACTCGATCGAGTGATGCACTGAACAGGGAAGACTTAAAACCCACACTCTGTAAATTTTATGCCACTCGATGGATTGCACCTTGTAGCAGAAAACTCTAATATCATGCTTTGTAAGGCCAATCTACTCGACCGATTCATTAGTTCACTTGACCGAGTGACTAATTCTACTTGACCGAATAGGAGACCGCAGTAGAATCACCAAAAAATCACATTCTATCTTTATTTCTCACTCGACTGAGTGGAACTTGTCACTCGCCCGAGTGACTCGAACCATTCGACTGGGTCGCTCGACTCAGCCGAAATTTCAAAAACCTTAACAATGGGCTATTTCGACTGAGCGACGATCATCACTCGACCGAGGGACTTAAGTCGGGCCACCCCTATAAATCCCCAAATCACTTGCTCGCAGCCTAAATCCCCAAATCACAGCACCCATCCCCCTTCTTCCCCCGACTCATCTGCTGCCCCATCCCGACTCGCCCAAGGCCACAGCCCACTCGCCCGAGCACACCGACCCCGGTCGACAGTGGTGCCACCTCCGGTGATGATCCCTCCGGCCGAGTTCGGTGATCTCACCCCATTTCACCCTATTTTGCACTATATCGTCCCATATCCATTTTGTAAGCCCAAATCCAACCCCCAATCCTATTCAACCCTATTTTTCATCGATTTCTTTTGATCTACCACATATATTATGAATTCTTTACAATAATTAATTGTTTTTGTGCAACAAGAAAGCTTGGGGAGATATTTTGCTAATTTGGAGCTTAGGGGAGCTGCCTCATACTCATCTGCTAGCTTGGAGTCACATCGTGCTCGATACACTCGTTCCAAATTTTATTTAGAGCATTTTGTTAGCACTTAAGTAGTGTGTGTCTCATAGCATTCACCGATGCCCCCATGCACTAGATCTAGCATTCGACAGCCCGCTTCCGAGCGGAAGAAGACTGATGACCCAAGTCCTTCTTCATCTGGGATGGTGTCCCTGCCACATAGCGACCCCATAGCTGCACTCTCAGCATCCTCTGCACCATATGTACCACCACCAGTATCACCATCAGTACCACCACCAGCACCACCACCAGCACAAAATGTCCCTCTGATCGAGACGTACTAGATCACTTTCAGAGATGACACACATCGCGTCAAATTTGAGAGGATCTCACGATGCCAGATCATACCCACTAGGTTTGTGCATATCGATACACGTGAACGCCTAGGTGTATTTCATAGCATGCACCAATTGTATGACAACGTCGGGTGGGGTGACTTTTTGTCGGTATCGGTGGACACCTTCGTCCGTTCGACACTAGAGGTCTTGAGTTCTATTAGTAGGACTCCTAGGGGCTACTCTTTCAGGCTCATAGATAAGGAGTGTGAGATCTTACACGACATGGCCCGAGCATACTTTCATTGGCTCCCTGTCCCAGACCCCAACCGAGCTTATGGTCCCACACACCACACCCCATCTGTCTTTTCAGCTGCTCCTTTCTGGAACACGATCATTGACACACACCACTTCAACCCTAGTAGGGTGAAGGCCTCTTCTATAGTCCAACCCTGCATGCGGCTTGCACAGCGCCTTTTGGCGACCACCATACTAAACAGGCCAGAGGTTGGGACCATGTCTACGCCAGAGCTTTTCATGCTCTATGCGATGACTAGGGAGAGAGCCTTAGAGAGCGACAGGGACGTCTTAGTCTCTGCTATTTCTATTGATATTGCTAGATGGTATTTTGATCGCATCTTTTCTTCAGTCGCCTCCACCAAATGCGATATGTTTTGGCGGTCTGATCACCCTCCTAGCACCTATTTTTGACATCCAGCTTTCTACTGGCCTGCATCGTGCTACCGGCCCTACCTCTTTATCTTTAGATGTTTTTACCCAGATGCACTGGTTACATGGTCCCTTCTTAACTGATTATATAGTGCTTTCGAACCCCGTTCAGACCCACATTGGACCAGTAGTGCAGAGTGGATGTTCTAATGGACCTCCTGATCCCACTCGTATATGTACTAGAGCCCGACAACGAGCAACAGGATCCCCATGTCGAGCCCCTCTCCCCTGAGATCCCGATTCTCCAGCCTGCCTCTCATCCGATCCTCGAGCCTGGCACATCTGTCTTCGCTTCTTCTTGTGCCAAGAGCTCCACTTCTGCCGTTGTGTATGATTACACCTCCACCGCACTGCTGAGCATTGATCCAATTCATATATGAGTTTTGAGAGTGCTGTCCCCACCACTTTTGAGAGAGGCGACCCTTCTTCCTCTGCGACTGCAGAGATACTCGACACACCTGACTTCTCGACTCCTGGGGTGTCATTATCTCCTGATTTCACTACCACTCCACCTGTTGACATTTCAGTCTCTACCGCCGCCGTGTACATTGAGAGTGTCGTGGTATCTGTCATCACAGGTGTTGCCACGACCTCTCAGCCTGCCTCGTCCTCTGTTGATATTCTGACCTCCTCCTCCGTTGCACATATTTCTGATAGCATTCCTACATCTCAGCCTCCCCTGGAGGTTGAGCGTCTTATTTCGAGCTCCACTCCCTGCATACACCCGATAGTGGGCCCACTAGTATTTGGAGGCCGTGTGAGATCCCCTGCTCATACACCTCCACATCTCTCTACCTCCTCTCCTTGACGACAAAGAGCGGTGCCTTTATACTGTCGAGTCGATAGTGACTGGACTTAGAGTTGACCTTAGGGCTCTCACGGCAGCCGCCACTGCTCAGCAGGCTCGTATTGCCATGATTCTTGGTATTCAGCTCACGCTGAACTAGATTCTTCACCTCTTACAGTAGCAGCCAGCCCCTCAACAGCCCGCACCTCCGCTACCACCGTCCCCATAGCAGGGAGGTGATGGCGATGCACCAAAGTAGGCACGTTTTCTGAATGCCCATCTGTCATATTTTTGCTTCATACCTCTCCCCCTTATTTTGTATGCCCATCTGTCTTCACCTTTTTGCAGGGCACTGTATATTTCAGCTTGATGGAGAGTATGTATTTTTGGGCCACCATCTTGTAGGGAGATATATGCCCTCGAGGATATTTATCCTAGAATACATCTTGTTCAAATAACTGGTACTAATTATCCTAGTATGGTTAATATGTGTATATTTATTAAACACTTGGATAATTTCCTTAGACTTAAAGTAAGGACATACACGTATCTAGATGTAGATCTTGATTATGGGAAGTGTATGACCGATAGGAACTTGAGTCTTAAAACGTTCATGGTCATAGATGTGTCGAGAAAAGGATATTGGCATCGGACAGACCATTGAGTCTCTTTCTTATCCTATAAGGTAATGATGATCTCATAATCATTCGATCTGGCGAAGTCAGAGACAAGATACAGGTGCTCATTGAAGAATGAGTTCACTGAACGACCCAATAAAGATTTATCAAATGGTTAATCTTAAATAAACTGGCATTGATAACTCTATAGTGAAGATAGGCTAGTTGGTCCTTTTGATTTGAGGTCATTGTACGAACCTGTACGTGAATGGTGTCACTTAGATCTATGATCTAGTCTCGAGTCTTTAGTCTTTACTCGTTGAAAGGTCTTAGGGAGGATGACACTTGTGGCGTACGAGGTAAGTAGCGACTAAGATAGGATTCGTCTCTTCAGTTAAGGGAAGTCGGTGTCACAGGCTAAGTACGGTTCTTTGTGCTAAACCTCGACCGAGGTATGTTGTATGAAGTACAACATGGACATACCAAAGACCGTTGTATACTGACCAGTGCTTGCTAGTAGGGTTGACGTTTTTCCATGCCCTAGGCTAAGCAGTGACATAGTTTTGACGAAGGGACTAAAACTGCGGTATTCATCACTAACACAGTCGAGTGATCCCGACGACATTTTTTGTCAATGGGTCAATCACGTAATTATGATGCTGAAACAGGAGCGACACATGCTGCTCGTGGTCATTGTCGTCTAGGGGTTTTGAACCCCAACCTGTAGTAGGGTCAGGATGTAGGGTATCACACCGAGTGGGATTTGCGTCTTAGTAATAGGAAGGGTTCAGGAGGAGTGCACTCAAGTGCACGAGAATAATTGCAGTCACAAAGAGTTTGTGACGATAAGTCTTGATTGAACAGGATTTAATGATATCGCAAAAGGTTTGCGATTTTAGCATTAGAAAATAAGCTATAAGGGATTATTGCATGTGATGCAAAAAGATTGGAAATATACTGTAAAGTATTTACAAGAATATTTTGCATAAAAAAGCATAGAGAAAGGTTGCGAGGGTTCTTGGGATAGGCCGATTCGAACCATGTTTTCCAACGGTTCGAAAATTAGCTCAATCGGAGTTGTAGAACTCAGGAAACATCCCAAAAGGCCAGAACTGGGCAAAAGCCCAGTTCTGGCCCAGCCAGCTTTGACAGACGGGTCCAGACCCACTAGGCGGACTGAACCCACCTGCAATAGTGGAGTCCAGCATGCTTGTCGGGCTGGACCCGCCTGCCAAGCAGGCAGTGACCCTCCAGCTTATGCGGGCGGGTCAAGCCTGCCTGGGCGGGCCCGACCCCGAGCCCGCTCGCCCAGCGGGCAGGGCTCGAGCCCGCCCTGCCCAACGAGTGGGTCTGACCTGCCCGCTCAGTGCGGGCATGGGACTGAGCCCACCTACCCAGCAGGCAGGTCTGACCCGACCACCAAGTGCGGGCAGGCGCGGGTTCGACCCGCAGGGGGGGCCCGATCAGTTGGAAACCCTAATTCTAAGTGACGGCTACGAATTTTGTGATTTTTGCTCAACTTTGAACAATTGTTTGAGGGGTCAAACAAGGTCGGAATTTGTCGCTAGTTGTTTCTATGCGTTCACCATTCAAAGCTCTTCGGATTGATAGGTTGTATCACTTCCGAAGCCCAAACGGTGATGGAGAAATAATTGGTTGAAGTTGAGCCTTAGTGTAAGGCAAAACTTAACCCAATTTTCTCCATTAATTAATTTCCATATTGTTTAATCCCACATTGCTCATAAGTCGAGCAAGGGGTCCAACCGCCTATATAAATAGGGGTCGATACCCCTTAGAAAAATTGCACCAAGTCTCTGAATCGAGTAGCTCCGAAAAATTTGGAGCACGCCTGATTCAAGACAAAATTACTTTATCCTCCTCATCTCTTCTGATTCCTTCGTTTGTGTCCTAGCAAGACGACGAGGAGGATTGGATTCGATCCAAAGTCTACGACGCGGATCACTCTCAAAGTGAAACTTTCTTTAGCGGTTGATTGGCTCGGAGGCACAGTGTCAGCTCGCTTCGGGTGGAGCAGTTTGGAGGCGCAGAGGCAGCTTTCTTTCGGGAAGGCCAAAGTTCGTTGCTGAAAACGACACTTTGTCGGTGCAAGCAAAGTTCTGGGTACATACTTTAAAAGCTTTTAATTTATATTATTGCATTAGTTTAGATCTATTTTGAGGTGGTCAGATCCGCACCAAGATAGTAGAGATCCTGGCTAGGGTCTTTGATATCATTAGGAATGTTCATTAAATTGTTTAATGCTTTTTCTGCTGCAAGTTTTTTCTGCCTCTATCGTCCGTCCGACGTAGGATGGGAATAGATGTACGTCCTAAGGGTCCCTCAAAACCCATCGTTGGTATTAGAGCATAGGTCTACTTCTGATTTAAGGACTGTAATGAATATTAATGCATGTATGCTTGCTAAGTACATAAAAATCTAGTTTTTTAACCTCTATTATACATTTGACAGTGTTTTTTGAATCCTAGGGCTGACTAGGACAAGATAAGATTTGATCATGGAAGATCAACGGTTGAGATGGGTTGATGTAAAACATTTTGGAGGGATAACTTTGCTTTTTAGAGAAAAAAATAGGTGGGGTCACTTGAAAGATAAAGTGTGAATTTGTGTGTTTCGTTACTTTTAACATTGTAAAATCTCTTTTGCGGTGGGGTCTGCTGTAAAGCCCTCATCTACCCAACGATGCCTCGCCTTTCCCCGAGATAAACAGTAACGCCTCGCCTTCATCTCCCCATCAACACCTCGAGAACATCTCTCGCCTGCCACCAATAGACAATAACGCCCACGACGCCTCGCCTGCCACCAATGGCCTCGGCTTCTTCTCCCCATCAACTACTCGAGACCATCTCTCATCCCAATTTCTTCAATCTCGCAAGTAACCCCATCCTCAAGAGCTCCCAATTTCTTCAATCTTGCAGGTCCTCAAGAGCTAGGGCATAACCCAATTGCAAGTCCTCATGAGCTCCCAATTTCTTCAATCTCACAGGTCCTCAAGAGCTAGGGCACAACCCAATCGCAGGTCCTCATGAGCTCCCAATTTCTTCAATCTCACAGGTCCTCAAGAGCTAGGGCATAACCCACTCGCTTGTCCTCAAGAGCAAGGGTAACCACAAGTCCTGTTAAGATCTGCTTTGTCGCAGGTCCTTGGAGCAGGTAATTTCTTCAATTTCAGTGTTAATTTTTTTGTAGCAGTGTTAATTTCTTTCTATTTTTTGTTGCAGTAATTTCTTTCTTTCTTCAATTTCTTTCTTTTTTGGTAGTAGTGTTAATTCCGTGGTAGCAGTGTTCATTTTGGTTGCAGTAATCCTTTCTATTTTTTGTATTTGTCCTTTTGGTTGCATTGTTCATGTGTACTCATTTTTTAAATTTGTTCTTTAGTATTTTAATGGATCATTAAATGGCGGGATACTTTGGCATGGATCATTTGGCATGGATCATTTTATATACCCACGTTCATGTTGTTTCCATCATTCAGCCCACTCTTGAGGTTGATATGAACACAAACATCTCAAATAAGTTCACACTCTTGAGGTTCCATCATTCAGCCCACAGTTTTTTCCACCATCACCCAAAAAAAATTGAATTTATAATATGTACAGCAAATGTGTTTCTCTTGCTGTTTGTTTGGGCTGTTGGCTATTGAAAATTTTTGACCTATAATATCATCTGCTGTAGAAATGATTATATCGCCAGGATACCATCCCTTATACGGCAAAATTACCTTTATTGTTTCATCTGTGGTCCAGTCCAGAGTCCATGCATAAGCCTATCAGAAAAATAGTTCACTTTTGTTTTTAATTATCCGTTGTTGGATTTCTCTATTTAATTTATTGTTTCAGATCCACAAGGAGCTTTAAATTTTAATCGAAGAGGTATAGCCTCATTTTAAAATCTCAAACCTGTTCGGTTGACAACTAGGACTGGGTTCTTTAATTGCTTCTCCTTGTTATTTAGCCCTCATCTGAATTAGTTCTACAATGGATAAAAAATAGGTGGGGTAAATCTCAACCAATATTTGATACATTTCTGACTTTATATGTAATATATGGATTTTGGACATAATACATTTTGTTATGTGTTTTGAGATATGAATCAAATTTGAGATATGATCATGTAAACAATAATGAATTATTTCCAATGGATAAAAAAAGAATTATACATGAAATTATATATCTTTAGCATAAATACTCATGAAACCTTCAATATGAAGAGCTAACTGCCAAAATTATCCCCATTTTTGGTTCAATAATTGACGACAAGAACTGAGAGGCGAAGTAGGATTGAACAGTTCATTAGCCCCTGCGCTTCAATCATTCATCTCTTGAACTGTGATTTCATTTGCAAACTAACCCCTGCGCTTCATTAAATTGTTACGATTTCCGCTTCATGAACAATTTAAGTTATTTTGAACTGTGATTTCATTTGGGATTTCTCAAGAGTGCTTCAATAGCAGTTCATTGCAAAAAAAGAATAGGTTTTGGGAACTAATTTGATTAGGGTAAACGTTGAATTTTCAGAAAAGGGAAAAAATGTTTAGAATGTTTACCCTTTTATTCATCAAATTAATTTGGGGATTATAATTGTACCGAATCGGTCTAAAAAGGGCAATTATACTGAATGTTCTGAATATAAACTGAAATGCCAGCATGTTCTGATGTTCTGCATGTTCAATTAGGGGATATCTCAAAAGAGTTGATGACAGATTAGGGGATATCTCAAATATTTTGGCTGTTTAATCAAATAAACTGATGTTCTACATTTTGATGTTCTGCAATTGATTTGATCATCCCCTCGCGAATCATCGTGTCCTTATCTCCAGGTAATTGATGAAATTAAACTGATTTTATCTTCATCTTTTTAGCAATTAAACTGAAATCTTTACCCTTTTTATTCATCAGTATAATCTTTGAATGTTTAGAATGTTGGGATTTTTGGGAATTAATTTGATTAGGGTAAACATTGAATTTTCAGAAAAGGGCAAAAATGTTTAGAATGTTTACCCTTTTTGAATGTTTACCCTTTTTATCCATCAAATTAATTGGGGGATTATAATTATATTCAGAATGGTTAAAGAATATATTGAATCTGTCTAAAAGGCAATTATATTGAATGTTCTGAACATTAAACTGAAATGCCAGCATGTTCTGATGTTCTGCATGTTCAAATAGGGGATATCTCAAAAGAGTTGATGACAGATTAGGGGATATCTCAAAGATTTTTGTTGTTTTTGGTTTAGCTCTACATAAAACTATTTTGCTAAACCCGTCATCGATATGATCATTACTGATTTACAGCGAAAATAGTTTCTTGCATGCCTAATCTAGAAGAATCGATATGGTCCTTACTACATTCACCCATAACTCTTACATGCTTTTACTAAAGAATTCTTTGTTTCTAACAGATGATGCGTGAGAAGATAGCGCAACTCGAGCTAGATATCGACCTGAAAAGAAAGGTGCTATTTTATTCTGACAAACATCAAGTCTTCTTTATAGTGTATATATTTTCCATCATTAGTCTCATGAAAAATGTTTGTTGTTTCTTGCTCTTTCAACACATGGATGGGATTGAAATGCTGTTAAATGCAAGAATTGATGCCACGTGTTATTGATCTCTATATTAAGTTGGTCACATGGGATGCATTTTATCAAACATTGGCACATTAGCAACACTTCTCATGTCATAAAAGAGAAACAAGGGAAAGGCTTTCTATATCAAGCATAGATTGCTCAGAATCAAGACTAAAAGTAAAGAAGAAAGAATAACGGCTAAGAGTGCAAACAAAGTGGTAGGAGCTCAGCTAGATTATATAGAAGATTTCATCTGTTTGAATCTTGGATGAGGTAAACAACAAATGCCCATAAAACCTGCAGGAATAACAATCCAATATGTTGCACTGTTACATCTATATAACCCGACATTCCTACTTTGATTTCTTTTCTTTTCTTTTCTTTTCGTTTGTTTTTGGTGCAGGGCACAGACACCATGCATCCGTTTCTCTCCATTAGGTACCGGCACTGAGCACTCCATTTTCATCTATCATCTATTAAGCCAATTCTCAGGAAATACAATGTTCAGAATCAAATGTACAGCAGGTTGAACAATAACATCAATCAGGTTTGCTCTCACCATATAGTTGACAAATGGCAATCTTATTTCATAGTAATTCTATTTTTTACTCCAATTTCTAAGATATCACTAATAATAAGGTGTTTCATGCTGTCCTGAAGTTTCAGAGGTATTGTTTCTTTTGCAAGAATAGGTCTTTAACTTAAAAGTAGTGATCTTTGCTAGATTTGGATTGGATTTTTTTTCCTAGACTTGGGGAATATGAGAGTGCTAAAGGATATTAGGAATTTGGTTGGGGCTCCTCCTTACTTCAGCCATAAAAGCTCTGACCTTTTTAAATATTTTGGACTTTGTCCATTACAAGCTTGGCCTCTTCACCGAGAAATGTCCCATTCTTCTCCAGCGAGCTTGCCGATGGCTATGGATAATGGGTTGCCGTATAAGAAGTAAAGGCTTGCATGGAGCAAGGAATGGCAAAGTATGAGAAACAGAAGGTGAAGGGCTCTTCGAATAGCAGGAAGGAACAAATTAGTGAATTGAGCCCAAAGGTTATATAGATGGCTTGATCGATGTCTCATGTTACTACATGCTTTGTTGTTTTCTCTTCTCCCGGTGAGTTGAGATCATTTTCTTTCCCCTCCCCCGTGAAGTAGGACTGCATCCTCTTGATGCACTCGGAGCCACTCACAAGCTTGCCTCAATTTACTTTGCATTCCAAAGGTAAGTTTTGTTGTTGCCTTTTGTTCTTTTGCTCTTTTTTTAGTTTTTAAGAATGGTTGTCTAATTGTGACATATTTTTGCTTTTGTAGAGATACCGTCACAAATCTTGATAATGGAGAGAAGGTTGGATTTAATTTCAATAAGCAAAGGCAGGGATGGAGGTACATTCAACTTGCGCTGCGCAGTTGCCCAGGACATGAAAAAACCAAAAAAGGTTTGTGCATATGTTTTTGCGGTAATTATTGTGATTAGGGTCAATTTATTAATTAATTGCAACTAACATATTCTGGCGGTGATTATAGGATCTCTGACACACCAATCAGTTTAGATCAATTAATTGCAACTAACATCAATATTTTTCTATTGTGATATCGATGCTTCTATGACTCTGTTTATTGCCAGTCTAACCTATGTTCTCTTCTTCTATTGGAATATTCTCATCATATATCCCTTCCATATGGATTTTAGCCTTTTGCACAATATTTTTGCTATAAATCAGTAATGATCATATCGATTCTTCTAGATTAGGCTTGCAACTATTACAGTTTCGTTATATACTAATAGATGTGTCTGCCGTAATAGCACCAATAATTGGGAGCACTGGCACTATATTGGACCAAATATTGATTTCCAGAAAATTTAAGATATTCTGTGATAATCTAACACTTGGGAGTCTTATTTCATTGAATAATTAGTCAATGAAATATGTTAATTGAGTAAATTCAATGAAAGTAACAACATTGACATTCAGAGATTAGTTCTGTATGGTTAAACTTGAGATATGGCAATGATATGGGTTGAATACTATAATATGCATGCAGTTTATATATAAAAGTGCAATGAGTTTTTCTAACATATCGTTTGAGGAATATATTCACAGATTCAAGGGACAGGAATATCGTAGGAATTACAGAAGTTGAACCATGTTTGTTTCCTGAAACTTTATTATTAAACAAGATTTCCACCAAAGCCTATGCTTCTATTATGGCTTCGTATCAACTCATACTATGGTACATTTTTTGCAGCAACCTCAAAAACTTCATATTATGGTACGTTGAACTTGCCCTGGACATAATCGTTAATGTTTGCTTACAAGTTCTCTCTTGGAAGAATGATAGAGCAACCTGTCGAATATAAGTTCAGACATCAGAATGTGTCGTCGTCTGTGGGAAGGGACAGAACCGGTGCAAAGAGGCATACCAACAATATCAGCATGCTCTTCAACATGCACTGGGTTTTTTGTTAGGCCACCGCAAGCCAGAAGTGTGTCAATCTACCAATAACAGAGATATTTATGTTAAATGCATGCAATTTTACTTGGAAAAAAGAACATTTAATTATCAGTAACTTCTTATGTCAATGCAATGTCAAAACTATCGAATTCCACTACTTGAAGTTAACAATATTCTTAAGTTTTACTAGCAGAACTGAACTAAAAAGCAGCAACATTGTGAGCCAGTAATTAATTAAAATTGTGAGCAAAATCTATACTAGGTGCAATTACCCTTGGGTGCTTCAACACGAGTCATTAATTTATCAAAATTGTGATTGTTTTATATAAATTATAAATTATGATAATTGGATATGTAATATTTTCGAGATGAATTGGATACAAGTCCACAAGTTTAATTGGCTGTAGTATTGGAGCTACTCTGAAGGAGAGGAATGGTTTGAATCATTCCTCTTTTTAATGATTGGCAACTCCACCTATTGTTTTGTCGATGTAACAAGAAATTCATTGTTATCGCAAAATAGCCTGATTCTGATCGACTAGCGGTGATCAGAGATGAGATATTCTAATGGTTTCTAAATATAATTAATTAAAATTATTAAGTCATATGTTATTAATTAATTTATTTCATCTAACTGTTTTAGTTTATTTGTATTTCTTTAATCACTACACTATGAAATCACCATCTTTTGATATTTTTAAAAATTCTTCTTTGCATCATCTCTATTTTTGCTTTGCTCAGGGTAAAAATAATCATGGTTACACCACTGAGTACAGGTACATATTATGTGTGTTTTCATTTTTTTAATGAAGCCTACAACATGCTCGATGAAATGCCCACTTCACGCACAGCCGGGGGAATCATATATATCGGCATTATGCAGAGCATTGCTATGCTCGCAAGAGGTATCTCCCAATGTTCAACTTGGACAACATTGGATCATCTTTTAATTAAGCACCTCCAAGTAGGACTACCTCTCTTGAGGCGTTCGGAGAAATTGTGAAATTTGTTGAGAGAAATCAAATTTAGTAGAGGCCACTTAATCAAAACTTGAGAAATTATGAAAGAAATTAGAATTGGGTGACTAGAATATGTGAAATCACGATATTTAGAAATTTTTTCTGAAATTAGAGTTGTATGATGTAAATTGTGAAGTGGAGTTATAGTCGATGATATGGTGATCAACCCATTTTGTATCAGTTTTTAGTTCAATCAGTTGGTGCCATTTTACCCCAAATTTTAAATGTAAATTTTGAGTACTGCAAGTAGCATAGGAGGGCCTACCCGTTCGATGAGATAGAGCCCAAATTGCTGCGGCATTGGGAGGTGATTAAGACGTTCCATACATCGAAGAAGGTCGACACCTTAAAGCTCAAGTGCTACATCCTCGACATGTTCCCATGTCCAAGGTGCCATCTTTGTCTCAAATTTTCAGTGACAACTTCGTAAAAGCTTGGCCTTTGTGGGGGAAAAATGAACTTTTGTGAATCTTACTGTCAGTAGTAGTTCAAAATTTCAGTACCCGATTGATCAAGTTTTGAAATTTGAGAAAGAGAAGCTTTGAATGTGCGTCTGATTAAAATGTAAAATTTGTTGAGAGAATTTGAATTGGTAGAGCGTTATATTTGAATCTTAGAATACGTGAAGCACATGTTATTTTTGAAGGGAACTAAGTTTTGGGAGAAACTGAACTTTTTTGGGAACTAAATTCTCCGGCGGAACTAAATTTTGGGGATAATTAAAATTTTTGGGGAAACTAAATAACAATTATTGTACTTTAATATTGTTGTTCATTTAAAATTAATGGATCCAAGATTTTGAGGGGGGACATATTTTAAATGAACCGTGCCCTTAGGGCACGGGTTATGACTAGTTAAGTGATAATTATTAAAAATGTAACAACTTAATTTTAGAAGCTTTAAAATTATTTATGTAGCAGGTTATCGTTTATGCGATAATTTTTAAATAGATGTTCTTGTAATAAAATTATGTGATAATTCTTGAACATGGAACTGCTAATTTTTATTAAATAAAATTTTAGATGTTTTAAAATTATGCTTAAAATTTATGTGATAAAATTTTAAGTTGCATGTTATTATTTATGAGATAAATGTTAAATTGTTGTTCATGCTAATAATTATGCAATAATTATTAACAAGGTTAGAAACTTAATTTTATGTGATATTTAAGTTGCTAATCTGTATGCTAATTTTATAAGATAAAAGTTAGTTTATGCTCTTTAATGGTAATTTTATTTTCTTGCTTATTATATGATAATTCAAGAAAGCATCTTAGGTTAGCCATTAAAATTCATATAAATTTTGAGATAATTTTTAGATTGACATGCTAGGTTTAATAAATTGTCACAAGATTTTAAATTGGTAATTCCTGATTAGGTTAGCCTTTTTTGCAACGATTATTATTTTAAACGGTCTAATAATAATTCTAATAAAATGCTACACTTTAAATTGTTGTACTTTGAATTTATTAAAATCCTAATACTTGATTAGGATAGCACGTTGAACTTTAGACCTTATAATTGATAAGGACTCTAATAAAAGTTATTAACCAAATCCTAATAATTCCAAATTTTAGGATTCAACTAGTTAACAGGATTAACTAGTTTTAATGAAGCCACTTTAGTTGATGGCACACATATGATTTGGATGACCACACTCATGATCATAAGTAACTAGGGGTAGAAATTATAGGGAGTCATAAATGATATGATTGATGAAGAGTTCATCTACCGACTGCAGACTCAAACAACTAGTTGAGCACACTCAAGGTTGGGAGACTCAAGGTGGTTGGATCCTCATCCCACTAAATTTTAACTATAATAAAGTGTTCATTATTATGGCTTAACTATTCATTAAAATAGTGGGAGAATATAGTTTAATAAAAACATTTAAACTATATAAGAACATATGCTAATTAAGGTTCTATTAAAATGCAGTATGGCATCTGGACTTAAATTCATAATAGAGAAGAATGTGCTGAACGGGAAGAACTACAAGGACTGACTGAGGAACATCAAGTTAGTTCTCTTGTTAGCTGGGATAGGTTACGTACTGATGGAAACTGCTCTGGAGAAGCCCAATGAAGATGCCACCAATGAATAGAAGGAAACATACAAGCAGTGGTAAAGGGATGCAGAGGGCCAGGTGCCTTTCTCTGGCCTCAATAAACAATAATCTGTAGAGAAAGCATGAACATATAGATATTCAAAGTATGCTTTTGAACACAGAGGAATTGTATGGTAAGCGTTCTAGGGCTGCCAGATTTGAGGCTACTTGCAACCTTTGGGAGACAAAGATGACGACGGGCCCCGTCCAGGATCATGTCATTAAGATGATCGGGTTCGTAGAGGACACTGCCCAACTAGGATTTGTCCTTGAAAATGAAATGAGCATGGACATAATCTTAAAATCCTTGATCCTTGACTTCAACCAGTTCATTATAAGTTTTATAACGAACAATACAGAGGTGGAACTTCCAGGTCTCCTGAACATGCTTTGGCAGTTCGAGGAGAGAATCGAGAAGAAACCACCAGTATTGGTTGTCGGCTCTGCTTCTTCTCACCAGCCTAAGGGCAGGGGTAAGAAGAGGCAGATCTCTCAACCTGCCAAAGGAAAGAAGGGGGAAAAGAAGAAAGGGGCGTCATCGAAATATAAGTGTTTCCACTGCCACAAGCTGGGACATTAGAAAAGGAACTGCAAGGCCTACCTTGTGGAGAAAAAGGGGCATAGTGATGCCTCGACCTCTTATACGAATCTTATTTAGAGAGTATATTAATTTCCATAAAGCTTAATACATGGTATGAGATACGAGTATGATTACTAAAACATCTGTATATTGTCTACAGGTGCTTGAAGCGATGGATGGATGAAGTTCCCAAGTGCGGTCGACAATCAGAGTAATCGTTGTTGCTGGGGCCATCGAGGGACTTCGGAGATATCGAGGAAGCAGTCGTATTTTATTTTTGAATAAATGTAACGATGGTCTTTTGTGAACAATGATTGAGTGAGTGTCACTCGGGAGATATGTTGCGAACAATTTTCATTCAATAAGGTCGTCGTTTCTGGTATCTTGACAAATATGCTCTGGTGGCTATCTGAGTTGTTGTGTTTCTTGAGTTAATGTGAATGCATCTGAGTTAATGTGATTGATTGGAGCTGTCAGTAATTTTAACAAATCTAACGTAATGAGTGAATTCCAGACTAGCATGTAATTTAGATGAGATCTTGAATATGCGCATAATAAGAAAAGTTCTTGTTGGATCTGCATATAATACTTCAAGTTAGAAGATTGATGCAGATAAAGGAATTGATAGTATAAGTAGTTTTAATTGAGTCAGTCATCCTCAAAACTTCTATAAATGAATTTTGATGTAACTGATTCGTCAGAACGACCTGACACAAATTCATTCCATATAAATTCATTCAGCACAAATGGGCTGGTTATACTTAATAAACAACATTCTAAATAAGATTTAGAAAGTTAAGTAATAAAACCAGACAGTTCTAAAAGTCAGTGGGAGATAGCATAAAACTTGGTTCTAGTTTTGGAACTAAGTTAAAGCTCCAAGTTAAAAAACATCTATTTGTGACATACAATCAAAATAGTTTTGATTATGTCAGAGATATAGAATACTTGGTTCCAGTTTTTGGAGCCAAGATAAAGTTCTAAGTTGTAAAACATTTATATGTGACATACAATCAAAAGAGTTTTGATTATGTCATAGATTAAAAGCATTGCTGTCATAAATGTGCTTGACATAAATGACACTAGAATATGCTATGATATGACTTACTTATACGTATTGATAAACATTAATTTAAGTCGTATATGCTAATCATTAGATATACAGAAAAACGAAACCGTTGGATTAGATCCAAAGATGGTTTCGGGAAATCACCCATGTGTGATTAATAGTGTATTAGTTATTAGACTCCGTAATACTGTATAATAGATAGTTTTTAGCAGATCCCCTTTTAGGCTTTGACATATGATTGATATGTTATAACGGTATGAGATACCGAGATAAATAGCCTGAGTGCAAGTGGGAGATGTAGGGAGACATTTGCCCTCGAGGATATTTATCCTAGAATACATCTTGTTCAAATAAATGGTACAAATTATCCTAGTATGGTTAAAATATTTATTAAACACTTAGATAATTTCCTTAGACTTAAAGTAAGGACATACACGTATCTAGATGCAGATCTTGATTGTGGGAAGTGTATGACCGATAGAAACTTGAGTCTTAAAACGTTCATGGTCATAGATGTGTCGACAAAATGATATCGACACATCAAACAGACCATTGTGTCTCTATCTTATCCTATAAGGTAATGATGATCTCATAATCATTCGACCTGGCGAAGTCGGAGACGAGACACAGGTGCTCATTGGAGAAGAGTTCACTGAACGACCCAATAAAGATTTATCAAATGGTTAATCTTAAATAAACCGTCATTGATAACTCTATAGTGATGATAGGCTAGTTGGTCCTTTAGACTAGAGGTCATTGTACGAACCTGTGCGTGAACGGTGTCACTTAGATCTATGATCTAGTATCAAGTCTTTACTAGTTAAAAGGTCTTAAGTTGGGTGACACTTGTAGCGTACGAGGTAAGTAGTGACTAAAATAGGATTTGTATCTTCCGTTAAGGGAAGTCAGTGTCACAGGCTCAGTACGATTCTTTGTGCTAAACCTCGACCGAGATATGTTGTAGGAAGTACAACATAGACATACCAAAGACCGTTGTTTACTAATTAGTGCTAGCTAGTAGGGTTGACATTTTTCCATACCCTAGGCTAAGCAGTGACATAGTTATGACGAAAGGACTAAATCTACGGTATTCATCACTGACATAGTCAGAGTAATCCCGACAGTATTTTTGTCAATAGGTCAATCACGTAATTATGATGTCGAAACAGGGGCGACACCTTCTGCTCGTGGTCACTGTCGTCTAGGGGTTTCGAACCCCAACCTGTAGTATGATTAGGCTGTAAGGTCTCACACTGAGTAGGATTTGCATTTTAGTAATAGGACGGGTTCAGGAGGAGTGCACTCGGGTGCACGAGAATAATTGTTGTTACTAAGAGTTTGTGATGATAAGTCTTTATTGGACGGGATTTAATAATATCGCAAAAGGTTTGCGATTTTAGCATTAGGAAATATGCTATAAGGGATTATTGCATGTGATGCAAAAGGATTCGAAATAAACTGTAAAGCGTCTACAAGAATATTTTGCAAAATAAAAGCATAGAGAAAGGTTGCAAGTGTTCTTGAGATAGTCCCATTCGAACCCTACTTTCCAATGGTTCGAAAATCAGCTCAATCAGAGTTGTAGAACTCAGGAAACACCCCCAAAAGGCCATAACTGGGCAAAAGCACAGTTCTGGCCCAGCCAGCTTGGGCGGACGGGTCCAGACCCGCTAGGCAGGCTGGACCCGCCTGCCAAGTCGGCAGGTCTGACCCGCCTGCTTATGCAGGCGGGTCAAGCCTGCCTTGGCAGACTCGACCCAAAGCCCGCCTGCACAGCGGGTACAGTGCGGGCACGGGACTGAGCCCGCCTGCACAGCGGGCGGGTCTGACCTGCCCGCCCAGTGCGGGCGGGCATGGGTTCGACCCATTGGGGGGCCCGGTCAGTTCGAAACCCTATTTCTAAGTGACGGCTACGAATTTTTTGATTTTTGCTCAACTTTGAACAATTGTTTGAGTGGTCAAACGAAGTCGGAATTCGTCGACGTTTGTTTCTATGCGTTCACCATTCAAAGCTCTTCAGATTGATTGGTTGTATCACTTCCGAAGCCCAACGGTGAGGGAGAAATAATTGGTTGAAGTTGAGCCTTAGTATAAGGCAAAACTTAACCCAATTTTCTCCACTAGTTAATTTCCATATTGTTTAATCCCACATTGCTCGTGAGACAAGCAAGGGGTCCGGCCTCCAATATAAATAGGGGTCGACACCCCTTAGAAAAATTGCACCAAGTCTCTGAATCGAGTAGCTCCGAAAAGTTTTGAGCACGTCCGATTCAATACAAAATTATTCTATCCTCCTCATCTCTTCTGATTCCTTCGTTCGCATCCTAGCAAGACGAGAAGGAGGATTGGATTCGATCCAAAGTCTACGACGTGGATCACTCTCAAAGTGAAACTTTCTTCGGCGGTTGATTGGCTTGGAGGCGCGGTGTCGGCTCGCTTCGGGTGGATCAGTTTGGAGGTGCAGAGGTAGCTACCTTCTGGGAGGCCAAAGTCCGTTGCTAAAAACAACACTTTGTCGATGCAAGCAAAGTTCGGGTATGTACTTTAAAAGCTTTTCATTTATATTATTGCAGTAGTTTAGATCTATTTTGGGGTGGTCAGATCCACCCCAAGATAGTAGAGATCCTGGTTAGGGTCTTTAATATCCTTAGGAATGTCCATTAAATTGTTTAATGCTTTTTCCGCTGCATGTTTTTTCTGCGTCTATCGTCCGTCCGACGTAGGATGGACATAGATTTATGCCCAAGGGTCCCTCAAAACCCATCACATCTTACATCCATCCTTACATCATTTTGCATGCTTACTTTGCATATGATCCTTTGCATATACCAGCATATCATATTTTATTTTGCTTATTTTCCTTTATTACGCATCATATTGCATCCACACCCACCCACCCCTATCTAATATGTCCTAGTGCCACACTTCGCACATTGAGGACAATATGATGTTTAGCTTGGAGGAGTGAGTGTGCTTACACACTTTTTTTATTTTGCTTATTTTTATCTTTATTTTTCACTTTTCTTTATTTTTTGCTTATTTTCACACACTTTTTTATTTTTTTACCATGCATCATGTTTTCTTCATTTTTTGGAGTGCTTGTATGTGTATAATTAGATTTTATTTTATCATTACTTCTTTTACTTTCTTTACTAGAGATGAATTCCATATGATGAATATAGCTTGGATTTCGCATTACTCTTATGCACGTATCTCTTGCCCCGCCATTGTTTTTTATTTCTGATATCATCTGCGATATATTTGCCATGCACTTGAGAAAATGAACTTCCAACGTGTTTATTATTTGTCCATGAATGATTTTAGCGTTGACTCGTCCGAGAATTACATTATTGTATACTTTTTATAGAAAACACTCCAAGATTCATGCATTGACTGCGTATTACTTGGAGTACTGCTTTGTATCTTAATATCACTTTTTATTGCGTGAAATATGTATTAAACTTCCAGGTTGAATGAATTGATTATCGTTTGATATGAATAGATTAGTTTACTTTTAGAAATCAAACTAAGTAAATGACATTACCCTGCTGAAGTTGTTGTGCACAAACAAAAAGAGTGAACCGAGTGTTATCATATATTCTTTCTCTACATATCTTGAAAAATATTTCTATTCATATAATCATTGGTGAATCTCCCCTTAAGTGAATCTTATTATTGCATCTTCTCCATGCTAAAAAGAAATAAGCTCCATGATCCCAAAAACTCAAAAGAAAAATAAAATCTATCTCTTTGCATCTTTCTTTGGGATTGTTCTTGTATATTAAAACAAAACAAAAGAAGGAAAAAAAGAAAAAAGAAAAAGAAAAGGACGAAAAGTTTCATTGTATATACTCAATCCTCTTCTTTACTTCTTTCATATTTTTCTTTTTTTATATGGAGCTACAAAAACATTTGGGAAAAAGTTCATATTTGATGCCACCACGCTTATAGATAAGCTTGGAGGAGGAGATCCAATGATGTGTGAGAGAGTGACTACTTATATGTGCATGACGACCTAAGCTAGGTAATTCTAATACTTAGGAAGATGACTTAGAGTAAAACGACATCTATGAATTGAAAAATTGGCATGAAATTCATGTAAACCATCTCTTTCTATTCTTATTGATTTGAATTGCGTGATATATCTTATACTCCAAATGGAAGCAGTCAATTGAAAAGTGTGTTGTCTATAATTATGTATATCGTTTTCTATGCCTTAGACGATGTTTAATTCTAAAATGATTTCATATTTCATTTAATTCACGTTGTTCTTAGTTTTTCTATCAAGTGTACCCATATGAAATGATATCGAAATAAAAACTTTAGCGATGTTTGTATTCATTGTTGATGCAATTTGAGTAAGCAAACCCAAGTTCTGAGAGAATGATCTAGCATCTTCCCTTCTTATCTTCTTTTTCATTTATTTGATTTTTCTTTATTTTATTTGCCAAGTCATTTTTTTACTTATCTTCCTCGAGGACAAGTAAGAGGTAAGCTTGTGGGATTTTGATAGGATCATATTTTACACTTTATTTCTTCATTTTTTCATTCCATAACGATTGCTCATGTCACGATTTTAATGATTATACAATGTTTTTACGAAATATTTCACTATTTCTTTGTTTCGACTGATTTCAGGAGATATGGAGCAATCGAGAGCAACTTGGAGCCATGAGCGCTTACAAGCGTACCGGAGCATCATTGACGATGATATCGAAGAGCTAACGGCGCTAGTGGATGAGAAGAAGGAAGGCGAAAAAACAATGAGGAAGCAAAAAGAAGGAGAAATAAGTACTGAAGCAGGCCACTCAGCCGAGTGGAGTAGCTCACTCGACCGAGTGTAGCAGCTTACTCGACCGAGGGAAGCTGACACGCCCAATCCAGCCTAAAGAAGAACCATAATGTACTCGGTCGAGTGGAATTTCCACTCGACCGAGTGAGAATCCCACTCGATCGAGTGGAGATAGAAATGTGAAGAAATTCTTTGACACTTCTCTGTTTTTGAGAGGATCTGCAGTCGGTCCCACTCGACCGAGTAAGAATCCCACTCGACCGAGTGAGAAGACTACTCGGCCGAGTGGTCTGAACTTCCAGAACGCTGAAAATCCCTATTTCCTACAGATTTCTCACTCGACTGAGTGAGCAGTTCACTCGGCCGAGTGCGCTGTCAGCTAGTTTTTAAAAACTAAGGTTTGCAGTTGTTCAGGGGCAAACCTGTCAGGATTTTCTGAACTTTTTGGGCGGCTATAAATACCCAGTTTTGTGGGTGGACCTAGGAAAGACTCTTGAGAATAATTTTCTTAGTTTTAATTGTAGTTCTAGTTTTCTTTTGGTGAAAGGATTGGAGAGAAGGATCTAAAATTTCTTATTCTTGAAGCTTGTACTCAAAATTGGTTTGTCTAAACTCTTGCAAGTTGATATTTTTATGATATATTTCTTTCTAAATCTGAGTTTTGTGATGAATTCTATTGCACATCTTGTTTCTATTGTTATTTTATGATGAATTGTGAGTAGTCTCTTTGCTCTAGGGCAAAGGGATGAACCATATGGATCTAAAGTATGATTTGTGTGATCTATTGAATTGTTATGTCGCTAAGCTTGTTAAGGGTTAGGTTGTGATTGATTTACTACAGATAGCTAGGGATTTCTATTGGATCTTGAGAGCGAGAGAGAGGATCTTGATCTAAGAGAAGCCCTAGATATTCGATTTAGATCTATAATCGAGATTCCCTAGAATTGGTGCGCGAGAGCGACAAAGATAGCATATTTATTATATTTCTATAATTATATTCGTTTGTACGACGGTAAAATGGATATGAACTATCACGATCTAGATTTGAACTTAAGTTGCGCGAGAGCGAGCTTGAGGTGGAATTGGATATTATTGTCGATCTTAATGCTAGTAGTTTGAACGAGGCTTGCACGAGAGCGAGGCTCTAGTTTAGACTACTATCGACTTGTGTAGCGCTAAAGCATGCGTTGGTTCCTAATATGGTTGCAACAAGTTCACCCTAAATCAAGAGTAGTAATACAGAAATTTATGTTTCACATTGATTGCTTGAAATCTATAATGGGGATTCCCAAGCCCCAGACATTCTTATAAATTGAATCTACAACCAATACTTTGAACGATTGTGAAACCAACATTTCTTTCCCACCATTTCACAATAGCTTAGTAATCCATATAGATACCAATAGTTCCTCCCCCTGATTCGATAGCCACTCACTATCGCTCCTTATTTTAAACCTTTTTTATGCATGTTTTCATGTCATTGCGATTGCCCATATTGCGTTTTCCACGATTATTCGACGATATCGCGTTGCTTTTCATTATTTATCGTTTTTGTCGTATTTCGGGAGATATGGAGCGATCTGGAGCAAAAATGAGATCAAGGACTTTTGCGCATCCCGGAGCGTCACCCACAGCTTATTTGAGGAGTTAGCAGCGCTAGAGGATGAGTGAAAGAGGAAGAAATTCAATAGAATCGACGAGGAGGCGAGGAGGAGAAGAAAAGAGCCCAGAAGCAGCTTACTCGGCCGAATAGAGAGTCTACTCAGGCCGAATAATAAGCTGCGTTCGGCCGAGTTAAACGGATACGCACATCAAAATTTCAAAGTTTCCTCAGCCGAGCAATGAAGTCTACTCGGCTGAGTGAGAAAGCTCACTCGCCCGAGTAGAACAAGGATTTTCAACTGAGAAAGGGCCAAGTTACTGGAAAATTTTGAGAAGCCTACTCGGCCAAGTACGATTGCCTACTCGGCCGAGTAAAGAAGCCTACTTGCCCGAGTCAGTTAGAGAGACAGTCCCCCGAAACCCCCAGATTATCTATTTTATTATTGGGTTTGTCACTCGGCCGAGTGACATTGTTACTTGGCCGAGTGACGCATTCCGACTGCTACACAGACTGCGAATTCTGGGCTGCGCAGGGGCAATTCTGTCAGGATTTTTTGGCCAATTTTGGCTTGTATTTAAACCTAGTTTTATCCTAGTTTTAGGAGAGACTTCTATTATTTTTTGATGGCTATTCTTTTGTGAAGTCTCAGCTGGAGATCATAGGCGACAATTTTGATTTGTTCTTTCTTGCTAAAAATCTTATTTTTATGAATTGTCTCTTCTTTGCAATGAATTGTGCTATGATCTATTACTTTATTTCTAAGATTTCCATGATGATTTGTGAGTAGTTATTCGTTCTAGGGTATGAGGATGAACACTATGGACCCGATCTTTTGAATTGTGATGAATGAATAGAATTGTTGCTAGGATTAAAGAAAGGTTAGGTTTTGATTGATTTATTACGAGTAGCTAGGAATTTCCTTCAATTGGGATTTGTAAGAGATTGGATCTCTATTGATGGGAAGGCCTAGATATTTGACTTAGGTTTTTAATTGAAATTCTCTAGATTTGGTTTGCAAGAGATTGGACCAAAGCTAGGATTTTTATTGTAAATCTATACTAATATTCGTTTGCAAGAGATTGGATGAATACGAACTATCATAACCTACATCGTAGCTCGAGTTTGCACGAGAGTGGGCTCGAGTTGCGATTGGATGATGATGTTGATCTTCACGCTAGTGGTTTAGGTTAGGGTTTGCATGAGAGTGGGCCCTAATAGGTTGCTATAGACCGGCAATAGCGCGAGAGCGTGAGCTTGGTTCTACATTAAGTTGCGACTAGTTCACCTACATTCAAGCCTTGCATTATTGATGTTCATAATTCACAAGGATAAGAAATGGTCCGTGGTGGGGATTTCCTATCCCTAGACGCTTTTATTATATTGAATTCTATTTGCTATTTGAACGATTGTGACATTACCATCGAAACTATTATTATTCCATCAATAGCTAGGTGATCAAAGTAGGATACTGTCAATTGTCCTCCCTGAGTACGATACCCGCTCGCCACTACGACGTGCGCTTGCGGTAAAACTACAGTCGTTTTCCGGGTGTATATCCGGGCGCGATCAAGTTTTTGTCGCCGTTGCCGGGGAGGCGACGGTATTTTATTTTCTTTACTTAGTTATTTCTTTTTCTTTTTTTTATTTTTATCTTTGTATTCCTCTATTGAGCTAATGATTCCATCGAGATTCTCTTTTTCTATGCATATACACGAGATCAAAGGCGCATCAAGAAGACATATTATTTGATCCTGAGATCGATCGTACGACAAGGAGGCTTAGAGCCGAGAGGAGACTTGCTATAGAGGACAATCATATGAACCGATCGGAGACACCAGAGGAGTTGGTGGCACTCATGGCTAGGCTTGTTTCTATCAGAGATAGGCTACGGCCTAAGACTACTTCTACTACCTCGTCTATTACGATGCCGGAGTTGGCGGCGGACAAAAACTTCGATCTTAAAACGGGACTCATGGTTTTGATGCAACAAGACCCATTTCATGGGAACTCTCATGAGAATCCACACTACCACCTACAGTTGTTCTTGTCCAAATGCGCCACTTTTCAGATGCCCGGTATACCGGCTGACGCTATCCGACTGCACCTCTTCCCATTTACCCTTCAGGACAAAGCATTGTATTGGTTGAGGACGCAAGCAGAGGGGATCTTTACCATATGGGATGAGTTGGCGAGTGCATTTGTTAACAAATTCTACCCATCATCCAAGACAGTCAAGATAAGGAGTGCGCTCATGTCCTTCAAGCAAGGACCGCAGAAAACCCTATTTGAGGCATGGGAGCGCTTTAAAGATCTCCAACACCAATGCCCACATCATAGTATTGAAGCATGGGAGCTTGTGCATAGCTTTTACAATGGATTGCAACCGGACACCAAGCAAATCATCGATGCAATCGCCAATAGAGCCATATTATCTAAGACGCCGGATGATGCTATGGCCTTACTTGAGGAGATGGCCTCTAATAACCAACAATGGGGAAACGAGAGAGGACATTCTTCATCCTCCTTGAAGCCAACAAGTATTTATGAGGCAAAGGCCGTAGCGGAGCTCTCTACGAAGTTTGATTCTCTCCACAAGGTCGTGGAGAGATTGGAGAAGTTGATAATCGATCCGTATGGAACCCCAATCGCATCTACTCCGGGAGGAAGTATGGGCAATTGGCAAGACCAAGCCCATGTCATGTATGTTGGAGGAGAGCAAGGAGAGGGAGCTATGAGCAAATTCAATATGTTGCCGAAAACACCGGTTATTGGGCAAACCCGGCCACGAGAAATCACCTGGGATTTTTATATGAAAATAATGATGGGGCCTTAAACCCACCACTGAAACAACCTCAAGCTCGGCCTCCACAACAACCGCAATATCAACCGAGAGGGCCTCAATAACAAAACGTCCAATCGAGGCAACAAGCGGGACCATATAGACCTCCGGAGTATAATCAAGGGTAGAGAGCACCTAATCCACCACAAGCACCACCGAGATCCGACCATGAAGCGAGGGTTGAAGAATTCATGGCGGAGCAAAAGAAGGTAAATGCTAGATTGACCGCTCAACAAGACTCTCTCAACACCGTCATGGCACAATTATCGGAGCAACTAGCATTGCTTAACAAAAATACTCAACAATTGTCGGCTCAACTGGAACCAAACCCACGAAGCAATACTGGCCACATTAATGCGGTGGTGGCGGTAACTACTAGGGGTAGAAAGGACACCACTCCCGCCATGATTCAAACCAAGGAGCCTGGGGAAGAAATTTTGGATGACAAGGAGCCGGCTAATGAGGAGGAGTGCCCGAAAGAGCCAAAAGACGATGAAAATTCTGAAATTTTGAAGCCACGTGAGGAGCGCAACTATATGCCACCAGTACCCTTTCCACAAAGGTTGGCAAGAGCAAAGATTGAGAATCGGCTTGCTAAATTTCTTGAGTACTTGCGGGGGTGAGCCTAAATATCCCTTTCTTGGATGCCATTGTAGAGATCTCATCTTATGCCAAACTCCTAAAAGACTTGATTTTGGAAAAGAAGCGAAAGGAGAAGATAATGCTCGCCGAGCAAGGTACATGGTTCACCCGGAAGGAGAAGGAGCCTACAAAGTTTAAAGATCCCGGAAGCTTCCGCATCCCTTGCACGCTTGGAGGAGTCCCGCTACAAAAAGCCTTAGTAGATTTGGGAGCAAGCGTGAGCCTAATACCCCTAACAATGTTTAAGAAGTTGAATACGGGGACCGACTTAAAGCCGACTGATATGAGAATACAACTCACAGACAGTCGGGTCACTAAGCCGATGGGAATTGTGAGAACATACCGCTCCAAGTACCCGGAGGAATTTGCTTGACGTGCGACTTCGTGGTAATGGATATCAAGGAGGAGGGCGATACGTCACTAATTCTTGGACGCCCCTTCTTGGCCACCTCCGGCGTGATAGTTAACGTGAGACAGGGCACCTTATCTTTGAATGTCGGAAACATAGAGGTGGAGCTTCACATTCCTAAGGCAATGAAGCACATGCCTTGGACGGAGGACGTCGATTACGTGGACCTCCTCGACGAGGTAATTGATGATGATATGCCATATACTATCGGCGCCTTGCATAATGACAGCTTCGAAGAAGGCCAATCTTCTAGAGATGGAGAAAAGTTAGGAGACCCGCCGGATCATTCTAAGCTTGATGACAAAGACGACGCTGATGTCGCAAGAATTAGGGAGCTATGCAAGCTCTCCACGGTAAAAAATTTGAAGAAAGCTCCGTCGGACAAGAAATTTTTATCACCGGAAAAGAAAAAGAATGCTAAAAGCTCAAGCTTGGGGCACTCATCCCCCACTACCACCCATGATGAGGGGGAGCCGAGGAATGCCTACGAACAACAACAATTAAATCCAAGTGGCCTTCCCGGCAAATTTGACGCGCGCATCTCACATGCGCTGAATATCGAGCATTAAACGAATATCTTAAGGGGTCGAGCTCAAGACCTTAAACGAGCGATTTTCAGGAGGCAACCTGACGGTTGAATCTTTCATTTTTATTTTTGTTTTAGATCTTTCTTAGTGTTTAGAGTCTAGATCGATAAAAATCCTGACAACTGGCTCTATTTTTCATGACAGGAGATGGAGAACGAGTAACCATTTGAATGGAGGATTACCATGGCAAAAGGGAGTGCTCCAGGTACACGCTCAGGCCTCAGGAGGAGGAAGGAACTGCCGGGAAGACGAAAAACAGAAAGTAGAGCAAAAATAGAGAGTTGGAGCTGAAAACAGCATGCCACTCGGCCAAGTGACTTAGTCGTTCGGCCGAGCAAAGACCCTACTCGACCAAGTAGGGTACTAATTAGGGAAGATCCTAAAAACTACTCTCTGCAATTTATATTCCACTCAGCCGAGTGACTTAGTCACTCGCCCGAGGGAATAAGACACTTTCTTGCACTTTAAAGCTCTGAGTAGCCTTACTGCTCGGCCGAATGACCCTTGTCTACTCGCCCGAGTCATAAGATCTACTCGCCCGAGTCGCGACTTCTATGGAATAATTTCGAAAATTTTTTAAAATGTGCCATTCGGCCTAGTGAACGTGTCATTTGGCCGAGTGACCCATTCCTTTATATACCCAGCAACCGCGGGCTCGAATCCCAAACGCTTAAAATTCCCCCAAATTCGTCCGAACCCCTTCATCTTCACGCGCATTGCCCGAACCAAGACCACCCCTCGCCCGAGCCTTACCACCGCCGGTAGCCGACCATCGCCTTCGGTCGTCGACCGCCCGCCGACGCCTGCCGACGCCGACGCCGTCGCCCCCATTCCCACACACCCCCAATTACTCCCAAAAATCATATTTTCTCCATTTTCTCCAATCCGTAAGCCCATTAAGCCCCAAAATAATCTTTATATATATATCTATTATACCTGATCATGCCTCATATGTATTAATATTCATTGTTGATTTGAGAACTTTTGTTTCAGGTTAGCTTAGGGGGAGACTCAGGACGTATTTGGAGCTTCTCAGAGGAGGAGATTCTTCGCACGCTTCGATTGCTTGCTCTCACATCGTGCTCAGGTATACTCGTTCCATATTTTCAGCACTTCGCATTTTTGGGTAGGCACTTTCCGCAGCTCACATGTCGCCCAGCACTAGGTCTCGCACGAGGGCACCCGCTTCCAAGCAGAAGAGGTCCAGTGATCATGGCTCCTCTTCTGCTAGGTCGTACTCCCCTCCACCTAGCCCACTGATTCAGGATATAAATTGCATATCCTTCCCCCATTTCTGGTTATTTTATGTGTATATTGTGTTTATTTTAGCGTTGATACGGGTGTAATTTGTGATATCGTGGATTATTAACGCCTAATCTCTTTTTATACATAAAATGCAATTTTTATGGACTAATTTTTGCTTCTCTTTTTTTCAGGTACTTCTGGAATTTTTCTGGATTTTCGGAAATTTTTCCAGATTTTTTTGGAGATTGGAGCTATTTATTAGGAATGTTTGGAGCCAAAGAAGGATTTCTGGATATTAAAAAAGAAAATTTTTAAAAATAATAAAAAGCCCTGTGGGCCGGCCCGCATCCGCTGGCCGCTGTGTTGTATTATATAAAAAAATTAATAAAAAAATTATTATATGTGGCCCGCTCTTGGAGCGGGCCGCCGTTTAAATAAAATAAAATAAAACGGTGATGGAGAGCATTGTGATTTGGGTGGGTCGGGCGGCCGCTGCCCGACCTGCAACCAACCCTCTAGCCGATTTGCGGGTTAATGCAGCCTGTAGCGCAATTTTGAAGGGGATTCTCGGCTGTTTGGTTTTTTGGACAGATTTTTAGGGTTTTTAGAGGGGTTTCTTCTTCCCCAAGGCTAGGGGTGGAGCTTGGAGGCCATTGGATAGTGGAGAAGCTTGGAGGAGGTGCCCAAGTGAGAGGGAAGCCTCATTTCTTAAGAGATTGGTGATCTCTTCCCTCTCTACTTTTGTATTTTTGCATTTCTCTTGTTGTATTGAACTCTAGATGAATTTGTCTATAAATCTCATCTTATTTAGTATGATGGAGTAGTGTGATTGCTTGTGTGGTTGTGTTGTTGGATTGTTGTTGTTGGATTGAGAATTGTATCTCTAGCACAATTTCATTTTCTAAATTGGTGGATGAAACTGTAGAACTTTGTTTATTGGAACCTTAAGGGGAAATCCAAAGAGATGATCATCCTAGCAGACCCTCTCTAATGTGCTCATTATCGATTACTCATGAGTTTCATTCATTTCTTATTGCACCCCACTTGTTCGATGAAATGCCGTATTTTCTGATTGAGCTTCCTTAGCCGGGAGATCAATTGAGTTATATTTGGGATGAATTCCCACGCCCACGGCCTCATTCACACACACCACATGAGTCCTCCTCGTTGCTTGCCGATTCGGCTCTCCACCCCTAGTGCGTAGGCTAGGATTTTAGATTTCGTTACACGTTCTTCCCACACTTTTTCCACCGTTAGTTGAGGTCGTTGAATCACGCTTTATTTTTCTTTATCGATCAAATTTTGTGAATATAGAACGATTTGTCCCTATGATCCGACCTGGTACTCACCGGTTAAAAATTTATTGCATTGACACTCCTACGCTTGGGAGTGGAAGGCGTGCCCCGTACGCGTCCTTCTGTCGTGTCAACCAAATTGGCGTCGTTGCCCGGGACAATGGTTTCTATTATTAGCAATTTTTGATTGATTTTGAAAGTTTTAGTGTGATATTTCTATCTCTTAGTGTTATGTCTTGTCATTTTATTTATTTTCCTCTAATTAAGTCTTTTTGATGGTTTGTTTTTGTTTTTTTTCAAACATGGCAAGTACTTCAAACTCTCTTGGGTTTGACATGCGGGTAACCAAATCCCTACCGACATTCCTTGGTAAGGATGCGGAGAGCCCTTACCTACATATTAAGAAGTTTGAGAGTGCTTGCAACCTTCATTTTGATGGGAACACATGTGCAAAAAAGTTTTATCTTAAATTCTTTCCCTATTCTTTGGATGGTAGTGCATTAAAATGGTTTAAAGTTTATCTCCCACATCTTATTCCATCTTGGCCTGTACTAAAGAAAAAAAATTTTATGAAGTTTTTTCCATCTTACAGGACCAAAACATGGCAAGGAAGAATGGTGAACTTTGCTCAGCGCATCGGTGAGACATTTTTTCAGGCTTGGATGCGTTTTTCAGAGTTAGTGTACGGTTGTCCACAGCATGGATTTGACAGGGTGCGTCTTCTTAGATTCTTCTTGGAGGATCTGCTTCCGGATACGCAGAATTTTGTGGATTTGTTGGACAATGGCCACTTTTTAGACATTGATGAGAATGCAGCTTGGCGTTATTTGGAGTCTTATAACGAGGAAGATCACACATTGGTTGCGACTCCAAATGAGCCAAGCCATGAAGTTTTGGTCCACCAAGCCCCGAATGAAGAAGTTTGTATGGATCTCACCCCACCGGTAGTTGAAGAATTGAGTGTCCCATGCCAAGTAGTCGTTGAGGAACCAAGTGTTGGCTTGGAGGAGTTGGTTGAGCCGGTGGAGGAAGTTATCATGATGGCATCTCCTATTTCTGCTGGGTCGTGTCAATTAGTTGTTGAGGAATTGGTTGTTGACATGGTGGAGATAGAGGAGCCGATCGCGCGCACACTTGGGAGCGAAGTGGGCGAGGAGGAGTGTTCTTGTATTGATGGGCCCGAAGAAGAGACAAGCGAGGGTGAGTCTATACCACATGCTATCATGGATCCCGAGCTTCCCTATCCTTCGGTAGTTTCTATGGAGATGGCACTTCCTCCCCCGATTGATATTGAATGTCGTGGATGAACTTCAAACCACATCATTTTCAACCATCCAGGGAGTTTTCTCACACATTCATCATACTTTTCATTCCGTATTTTATATTGATGATTATGTGTGGATGTCATTTTTTGGGAACGTGTCCCCATCTCTTTCTTACACAACCCGTCTCCTTCCTCATATAGGTACACACTTTGAGGAGATGCTTGGGGTTGTGTACGTGGCCACCATTGCCACGTTCGACCGAGGAGCATTGGCGGAGGAAATAAAAGGAGCATTGGAACAATTGCCACCGTCGATGGAAATTTTGGATCCGCCATTTGCCACGGTGTGTTCTTTCCAATAGTGTAAATAAATAAATGTTTTATTTTAGTGCTTTCGTGTGCTTTTCTTTTCTTTTTTAGGATCTTTTACCGAGATCTAATACTCTCCCAACATTGAGGACAATGCTTATTTTAAGTTGGGGGGAGAGTGTCAGAATCGTTAGGATTGTTAGGATTTGGTGTTAAAAAATTTTTTGAGATCCATCCATGTTTCCATCACCCAATGAACTTTATTACATATCATATTTGTCCTCCTTGTCCCTACGCCGCTAGCTTTGCGTAGTCCCTACATGCTTTAATGCCATGCAATTTTTTCGGATTACTATTTTGGTATCGATTTCTTGATGTTTGATTAGCATATTTCATTTCTTTTCCAATTTGGAGTCATATGCTAATATGTCATGTATGAAGCTATTTTATACGTCGTGATATCTCTTTGAAATAATTTGGGAAAAGTTTGGTCTAAGTGATTGCATGAGTTGAGATGAATGGTGTAGTTTTTAATTGAATTGGATGTGGCCACATGGTGCATGCTTTGTTTTCCTCTTAAGGAGTGGGTGGATGAGTTGATAACTCGTGTTGAGAATGAAAAAGAGAGTTGTATAAGCGAATGGTTTTTCTAATCAAATCAAGTAGCCGGTGCCCCACGAAACATTGGGGAGGACGCCAAAGATGAGATTTAGGGAATCATTCCATCCCTTTACCTATATAGCGTCATCGCTTGTATGCAAATGTGGTCGTGTTTGCATTTCATAGCGTTATCGCGTGAATGCAAAACATAAACATCAAAAACAAAAAAAGAAGGAAAAAGAAAAGAAAAAGAAAAAAATGAATGAATAAATGAAAGAATAAGCAACATGAGTGATGCAATCTCATCTCCCACAACTTAGAGGAATTTCTTTTGTTTTGGCCATTTTCATGAAAGTTAGAAACTTTCTCATTTGCGATATATCCCAATGAATGTGATACGGGCTTATTTCCTTACTTTTCTTGGAATTGGATTGAAGAGAATGTCATTTGTTGTTTACTTTCATACATTGGGTATATTGGCTTTGAAATCAATTGGAAATACCATTTTGTGTATGCCATGAAGATATCTTGAGTTTGGTGCATATGTTTCACTTTAATCCGAATTTATCGCATATTTTGCTAGGGACTAGCAAAAAACTAGCTAGGAGGTGTGATTCGGGATATAAATTGCATATTCCCCCCCATTTCTGGTTATTTTATGTGTATATTGTGTTTATTTTGGCGTTGATACAGGCGTATTTGTGATATCGTGGATTATTAACGCCTAATCTCTTTTTATACATAAAATGTGATTTTTATGGACTAATTTTTGCTCCTCTTATTTTTCAGGTACTTCTAGAATTTTTCTGGATTTTCTGGAATTTTTCCAGATTTTTTTGGAGATTGGAGCTATTTATTGGGAATTTTTGGAGCCAAAGAAGGATTTATGGAAATTAAAAAAGAAAAATTTTAAAAAAATAATAATAAGCCCTGTGGGCCAGCCCGCTGGCCGGCCCACGTCCGCTGGCCATTGCGTCGTATTATATAAAAAAACCTATAAAAATTATTATCTGGCGGCCCGCTCCCGCCATTTAAATAAAATAAAATAAAACGTCACTGCTTCGCGGGCCGGCCAAGCGGGCCGGCCCTCTCTCCACGAGGCAGCAGGCACGCTTATTGTGATTTGGGCGGGTCGGGCGGTTTAAAAAAATAAAATAAACCGTCGCCTGTAGCGCAATTTTGAAGGGGATTCTCGGCTGTTTGGTTTTTTGGACAGATTTTTCGGGTTTTTAAAGGGGTTTCTTCTTCCACAAGGCTAGGAGTGGAGCTTGGAGGCCATTGGATGGTGGAGAAGCTTGGAGGAGGTGCCCAAGTGAGAGGGAAGCCTCATTTCTTGAGAGATTGGTGATCTCTTCCCTCTCTACTTTTGTATTTTTGCATTTCTCTTGTTGTATTGAACTCTAGATGAATTTGTCTATAAATCTCATCTTATTTAGTATGATGGAGTAGTGTGATTGCTTGTGTGGTTGTGTTGTTTGATTGTTGTTGTTGGGTTGAGAATTGTATCTCTTGCACAATTTCATTTTCTAAATTGGTGGATGAAACCTGAGAACTTTGTTTATTGGAACCCTAAGGGGAAATCCAAAGAGAGGATCATCCTAGCGGACCCTCTCTAATATGCTCATTGTCGATTACTCATGAGTTTCATTCATTTCTTATTGCACCCCACTTGTTCGATAAAATGCTGCATTTTCTGATTGAGCTTCCTTAGCAGGGAGATCAATTGAGTTATATTTGGGATGAATTCCCACGCCCACGGCCGAATTCATACACACCACATGAGTCCTCCTCGTTGCTTGCCGATTCGGCTCTCCACCCCTAGTGCGTAGGCTAGGATTTTAGATTTCATTACACGTTCTTCCCACACTTTTTCCACCGTTAGTTGAGGTCGTTGAATCACGCTTTATTTTCTTCATCGATCAAATTTTGTGAATATAGAACGACTTGTCCCTGTGATCCGACCTGATACTCACCGGTTATAAATTTATTGCATTGACACTCCTACGCTTGGGAGTGGAAGGTGTGCTCCATGAGCGTCCTTCCATCGTCACAACCACCCACCACCACCCACACATCCGCCTCCTACCGCACTTATCCCACCACCACCGGCACAGTCCGCCCTCGCGTTCGACACGCTCGGGATTACGTTCAGAGATGACGCGCAGCGCGCCAGATTTGAGTGTATCTCCCATCGCTCGATCGTACCCACTAGGTTCGTGCACATAGCCGACTTTGAGCGCCTAAGGGTATTAGAGTGGCTACTCCAGTTGTATGACAACGTGGGGTGGCGTGACTTTCTGTCGGTATCGACAGATTCCTACATCTGTCTGATACTAGATGTCCTGAGTTCTATTGTTAGGACTCCCTGGGGTTGCTCTTTTCGACTGATGGATCGTGAGTGCAAGGTCACTCTCGACATGCTTCGATTCTACTTTCAGTGGCCCCCAGTTCCGGACCCAGACCGAGCCTACAGTCCCACGTACATCCCACCTTCGTCATTCGACACACACGCATTTTGGATGCGTATCACGGGATCACCCCTCGCCTTTGACCCTAGCCGGGCCAAGGCCACCGCTATCCTCCACCCATGCCTCCGCATTGCACAGTGCCTTATGGCGACCACTTTTTTAGCGAGGTATAAGCCGGGGACGATGTCGACATCGGAGCTCTACATGCTCTATGAGATGACTCGATCGCGGGCCTACGAAAGGGGTGGGGACGTTTTACTCCCTGCCATTGAGATTGATATAGCTAGTTGGTATTTAGACCGCATCATTATCTCTATCGGTGCTAGGACGCCTATCTGTTGCGGCTGTCTGATTACCCTCCAGGCTCCTTTATGCAGAGTAGACCTCCTTGCTGGCTTGCTTAGGCCACCGGGCCCCACTTTCCTTTCCATAGATGTTATGGCCTGGATGAGGATGCTTCGTCCTCATGGTCAGCACCACTAAGTATGGCTGCACGGTCCTTTTGGTGCTGATTACATTGTTCTTCCGAGCCCCGCTCGGACCCACATTGGACCCGCAGGAGGGGAGTGGATTCCAGCGATGGACGTCCTCATCCCTGCTGCGTACGTGCTAGAGCCTGAGGGTGCTCAGCAGGAGCCCCTTCTTCCACCCCTAGACCCTGTGATACCTCAGCCTGCACCTGCTTCATCTGCATCTCCCGACACTTCTGTCCACACTTCTGTCAGAGTCGGGAGTATACTTGCTGAGTCCACATCCACTTCCAACTCTGTGCAGTTATCCATCCACCCCATTTCTACTATGAGCCCTGAGCGTCCTGCCACCATTATTGAGAGTGACGAGCCCACTTTTGCCTCCGTAGTGGAGACCCTATCCACCTTATTCTCGACCCCTGGGGAGCCATTTCCTTCACACTTCACGTCCTTCCCAGTCGTCGACTTTACTGTCTCCACTACCGCTATCTTCTCTGAGAGTGTCGTGACGTCTGTCCCCATTTCTGTGTCACCGACCTCTCTGACCTTCTCGCCCTCGGTCACCATTTCAGCCTCTGCTGCTGCTCCTTCCACTTCGACCATTCCTACGTCTCAGCCTCCCACAGAGGCTAAGCGTCTTTTTGTGAGCACGGCACCTCAGCCCCACCAGGTAGTTGCACCCATCGTTTACGGTAGCCGTGCGAGACAGCCCCGTTCCTCACCTGTTCGACCCTCTGCTCAATCCCCCTCCCCCCGACACCCTAGTTCAGCATGTCCGTGCTCTAGAGGGGGCAGTTAGTGGGCTCAGAGGGGATTTTGGGCTCTCTCCGCTACCGTCACTGCTGTACAGAGGCACATCGCTTTACTTCCTGGTATTCAGGCTAGCCTGAACTAGATACTTGCGTGTCTGTCTCAGCCGCCACCTACCACCACCCGTACCACTGTCCAGCAGCAGCCGCCACCACCTACCCCACAGGATGGTGCTGGTGCTCCACCACCCCTTAGGCACAAACTGGATGCCTCTCATACTTCTGCTGCTGCTATTCTGGATATTTTCTGCCTGCTGATTTTGCACCCCTCCTACATACATGTTTTGGTCGCATTTTGCTCATACTTGTCTATATCATTTTGGGAGAGAGGAGGTACTTTTGGGGACACTTATATTGTCCCATTTTGATCTCTGCATGCACCACATACATCTCTGCATACATCATTTGCATACCCATCTCATTTTTCTTTTATTTGCATCCTTATCATGCATGCATCCTCACCCACCCCACCCATATCATTTTTCTCGGTGTGCCACACTTTGCACATTGAGGACACTGTGCAATTTAGCTTGGTGGAGTGAGTGTCTCGCGCACTTTTCATTTCTTCATTTTCACTTTTATTTTTCCACCTTTCTTTATTTTACACTTATTTTCACCCACTTTTTCTTTTTTTTTTGTCATGCATCACGCTTTCTTACTTTTTGTGTGCTGCATATGTATAGTAGTTCTGATTTTTCTTTTATCCTTATTTCCTTTAGCCCTTTTTGCTAGAGATGAATTTTCTATGATGATGACGACGTGGTATTAGCTTATCTCTATATGCATATTATCTTGTCATGCCATCGTTTTTATTTCAGATATCATATGCCATGCTTGCTACGCATTCGAGATAGTAACCCACACCTTTGTTATATGAATGTGAATAAAATTCTTCTATTAGCTGAGTCTAATGATTTATACTGTATACTCTTCATAGAAAACACACCAAGCTTCACGCATTGATTGCCTATATTTGGAGTACTGCTCTGGTGTCTTATCTCACTTCTTATTGCATGAAAATTGTACGCTTCACTTTCAGGTTGATTGAATGTATGCTATGTTGATATAATTGGATTAGTTTACTTTCTGAGATCAAACTGAGTAGATTACATTACCTTGCTGAAAGTTGTCGTGCACATTCTATAGAGTGAACCGAGTGTTACATATTTTTCTTTCTCCACATATCTTAAGCATTATTTATATACTTGAAATCATTGGTGAATCTCCCTTAAGCAAATCTGCATATCCCCCATGCTATAAAAAAATCCATGCTCCTACCCCCCCAATCAAAAAGAAAAAAATATTCATGTATATCTCTCTATCTTTTGATTTGGGATCACAATTGTATATATTGATATGAAAAAAAGAAAGAAAAGAAAAGAGAAAAGAATTTCATACATGATCCCACTTCATAATCTTTGTCTCTTTCATTCCTTCTTTATTCTTTTTATTTCTTGGAGCTTCAAAAATGGGAAATGGTCTTATTGCTAAATTTGATGCCACCACGCTTATAGATAAGCTTGGGGAGAGGATCCAATGATGTGTGAGAGAGTGGCTACCTGACTGTGCATGACAACCTAAGCTAGGTAATTTCTATACTCGGTAAGATTACTAAAAGTTTTAGAAGTCCAGGAATTGAAACTTAGCATGCATTTCATGAAAACCACTCCTTTCTATTCTTATTGCTTCATATTGTGTGATACCTCTTATACTCCAAATAGAAAGCGATCAATTAAAAAGTGTGTGGTCTATGATTATGTATATTACTTTAGATGCTTCAGACGATGTTAATTCTAGAATGATTTCATATTTCATATCGTTTTGATATTCTTGGGTTTCTATGTTGAATGCATCCTTATATGATCATGATAGCGAGATAAAAATCCTTGGCATGTTTTTATTCGTCGTATGATATTTGAGTAAGCAATTCCACATCCTGATAAAATGATCTATCACCTCCCTCTTTGTTTTCTTTTCTATCTTCTTTTTCCTTTTTCCTTATTTTTTCCTGACGGGTCCGCCTTTTACTTATCTTTCTCGAGGACGAGTAAGAGGTAAGCTTGGGGGATTTTGCTCGCTCCTTATTTTACACCTTTTTCTGCATGTTTTCATGTCATTTCGATCGCCCATATTGTGTTTTCCACGATTATTCGACGATATTGCTTTTCGCTATTTCTCGTTTTTGTCGTATTTCAGGAGATATGGATCGATCTGGAGCAAAAATGAGATCAAGGGACTTTCGTGCATCCTGGAGCGTCACCCACAGCTTATTTAAGAAGTTAGCAGCGCTAGAGGATGAGCGGAAGAGGAAGAAATTCAGTAGAATCGACGAGGAGGTGAGGAGGAGAAGAAAAGAGCCCAGAAGCAGCTTACTCGACCGAACAGAGAGTCTACTCGGCCGAGTAACAAACTGCGTTCGGCCGAGTGAAATGAATACGCACAGCAAAATTTCAGAGTTTCCTCGGCCGAGCAAGGAAGTCTACTCGGCCGAGTGAGAAAGCTCACTCGCCTGAGTAGAACAGGGATTTTTAACCGAGAAAGGGCCAAGTTACTGGAAAATTTTGAGAATCCTACTCGGCCGAGTACGATTGCTTACTCGGCCGAGTAAAGAAGCCTACTCGCCCGAGTCAGTCAGAGTGACAGACCCCTGAAACCCCCAGATATGATGATTTATTATTGGGTCTGTCACTCGGCCGAGTGACATTGTTACTCGGCCAAGTGACGCATTCCGACTACTACAAAGATTGCGAATTCTAGGCTGCGCAAAGGCAATTCTGTCAGGATTTTTTGGACGATTTTGGCTTGTATTTAAACCTAGTTTTATCCCTAGTTTTAGGAGAGACTTCTATTATTTTTTGACGGCTATTCTTTTGTGAAATCTCAGGTGGAGATCATAGGCGACAATTTTGGTTTGTTCTTTCTTGCTAAAAATCTTATTTTTATGAATTGTCTCTTCTTTGCAATGAATTGTGCTATGATCTATTACTTTATTTCTGAGATTTCCATGATGATTTATGAGTAGTTTATTCATTCTAGGGCATGGGGATGAACCCTAACGACCCGATCTTTTGAATTGTGATGAATGAATAGAACTGTTGCTAGGTTGAATAAAGGTTAGGTTTTGATTGATTTATTGCGAGTAGCTAAGACTTTCCTTCAATTGGGATTTGCAAGAGATTGGATCTCAATTGATGTGAAGGCCTAGATATTCGACTTAGGTTTATAATCGAAATTCTCTAGATTTGGTTTGCAAGAGATTGGACCAAAGCTAGGATTTTTATTATAAATCTATACTAATATTCGTTTGCAAGAGAGTGTACGAATACGAACTATCATAACCTAGATCGTAGCTCAAGTTTGCACAAGAGTGGGCTCGAGTTGCGATTAGACGATGATGTCGATCTTCACGCTAGTGGTTTAGGTTAGGGTTTGCACGAGAGTAGGCCCTAATGTAGGTTGCTATAGACCGGTAATAGCGCGAGCGCGTGAGCTTGGTTCTACATTAAGTTGCGACTAGTTCACCTACATTTAAGCCTTACAACATTGATGTTCATAATTCAAAGGATAAGAAACGGTCTGTATTGGGGTTTTCCTATCCCTAGACGCTTTTATTATATTGAATTCTATTTGCTATTTGAACGATTGTGATATTACCATCGAAACTATTCTTATTCCATTAATAGCTAGGTGATCAATGTAGGATACTGTCAATTGTCCTCCATGAGTTCGATGCCTGCTCGCCACTACGCCGTGCGCTTACGGTAAAACTACAGTCGTTTTTCGGGTGTATATCCGGGCGCGATCACTCACAACTTAACTGTGCGCTTGTGGTAAAACTAAATTGTTTTCGGAGTTACTATCCGAGACGACCAAGTTTTTGGCGCCTTTGTCGTGGATTTATCTCAGTGTAATTTGCGCCATAACTAGATTTTGTTCTGGGTGTAATTTCTGGTCGATCATATTTCCACAAGTGCATGTACTTTGGTCATCAGTCGTCTGTATACACAAAGTGCGGAAGTTGCATTTTCTCGGCTTCATTTCCATCCCCTGTAGGAGGCGACTGACGAAGGATATTCAAGCGCATGCCCATTGTACATGCGCCTGTGTAGTTTTCTACAGTCGCCTGTCCTGGCTCAGATTATAGCCGTTGGGATTTTTATAGGCATTGACCAGTCGACTATCAGTTGTTCATCAGTCGACTGTCTATGCCGGAAATTGCCAGAATCTAGCCGTTGCAGATTTATTCTTTTTGGCTTTTTACTTGGGTTTGAGGGTTCCTTTGTGCTTTCTATATATAGGAGAGGGCTGAGTTTATTAGAACTTCTTGGAACTATTGAAGATCATTTTGAGAATCATTTAGCCACTCTCAAACTCTCTCATTTCCCTCTTAGAGCTATTTTTCCTCTTCATGCATTGAAGTCAAGCTCAAGGGAAATCATCCAAGTGCATTTCAAGCTCACTCATCACTTGGAGATCTCTTCCATACCTTGCATTCATTATGCGTAAGTTCAGAGTATTTGTTTTACTTTGTGTTTTTATTAAAACCTTAGCTTTCTGTGTGAGATCTAGTTACTCTCTGTGTGAGAGTATAACCTTCTATGTGAGGGTTGGTGGATATCTCTGTGTGTGTAAGTTTGAGTCTTTCTGTGTAAGAGCATAAGTCTTTCTGTGGGAGCGCAATGATTTCTCTGTATGAGAATCCAAATCTGCTGTGTGAGGCATCTCTGTGTGAGATTGTATTCACTTCTTTTTGTGAGAATTATAGTGGATATTGGTGTGGCTGGACGTACCCAAGTATGGGAAACCAGGGGTAAAATCTGGTGTTTGTGTTTGGATTTTTGTGCTGTTTAAATTCCTCTTGCATTTATAATTCCGCATTTGCTAGTTTAAGTTTTAAATATGCAATTTGTGCCATTACACTATTCACCCCACCTCTAGTGTGTTGTTGTTAGTATTGCAAGGGTAAGACGATCCTTACATAGAGCTCTACTAGTAGATCTCGCCAAAGAAATGTGAGATGTGGTGATTTGGAACCAGATAAAGATAAGCCATTGTGCTATGTGGACGCCGCGGAGGACTGCCTGGACCCGAGCAAACCCATGTAGTTGATTTTGGCATTGTAGTTCTCGTGATAATATATGCTCATTCTTGTTGAAGAGAAAATGTTTCTTATGCTATTGTTGATTTATAACAATATCGATTTCGGTTGCATAGAAATTGTTTAAGCCTTCATGCCTCTTAAAACTTGCCTTCCTGCTTGCTTGCCTTTCTCTTGGTTGATGTTATTTGGACATGTTTGGTTGCATCCCATTTATTTTACTTGGGTTGATGGTTTGCCTTATTTTGCCATATTCTTTTTGTTCCTAATCAACTACAAACTCCATCCAAAACACACAAGAAGAGAATGTGGGGGTAATAATACCTAATTTAAATTGGGGTCATTATATCACATATTCTCTTTTTCTTCATACAACTTTCTTAATTAATATAAACACAAGAAAGTTTTGTAGGACCCCAAAAAATGTCAAACGCACTTTCTACCCAACATTCCACTCCAAAAGAATACAAAACAAAACTTTTCTCAAATCAAGATTCGACAACCACTCAACTTTCAAAAACCAACACTGACCGGAAAATATGTAAATGGGAGAAGCTACATACATGTAAATTAGACAAATAATGAGGGGTTTTGTGCCAAAATCCACCGATTAATTAAATAACAGCAACCAAAAAGGAATCGAAATATATCGGGTTTTGAAGGAGGTGATCGACAGAGGAGAAAGAGTTGGAGGAGCATCCAGTTTACCTCCATTCTCCGTCTTGCTTGGGGTTCCAAAATTCCAAAACATCAAACTCCACGAAAATTCGCGAGGTTTAAAAATCCCCCTGACCCTTTCATCTCGATCTCTCTCATTTCTACTGGTTCTCGATTAGAGAGAGGTCCATCCTCGCTCTGGTTTCCTATCTCTCAAGGTATTGTTTAGATCTACTCCTTGATTGGTTCTTTTGATTGATTAGGGTAAAAATATGACATCTTTTTGCGTAATTTTGGTGAATTTCTGCTGGGATTTCTCTGATTTAGGTGGTGCCATCTGAATTTTGCTTGGATTGGTGATTGATCAACCTAATGATATTGTTATCGTAGACGAAAATTTCCTTTTTTTTACTTGTGAGAAATCTTCGTCAATTTTATGCCTAGGGAACCATACTGTGCCTTCGGAATGGGTCAACGCTTCGAGTTGTTGAGATAAAGTCACTTTTTTTCATTTCTGTTATTAACAGTATAATGTCGATCTTGGAATTTTTTTATGAAAAAATTGAGATATATGAATTATGAATTTTGCAACACTTGTTTTGGAACTTAGAAGCTTGATCCTTCTAAATACTGAATAATATAGAGTAATTCATATTGCCAAATGAACGTATTCTCGTATCCTACAGTTGACGACTATATTATATATCGACAAACATCTGCTCGGCCGACGGGCATGCTCTTATAGGATGGCTTAATGAAACTCGAGGGCAAATTGTAGTGTTCTCTTGAAGCAATGTAGATTTCTAGTGGAAGGATAACTAGGAACATTTCTAATTTTAGCAACTTTTCCCAGAATCAAAGGTAGAATTCTACTTCTCGTTACCCTTTTTCGCATTTGATAACTTGAAGATGCCCCAACTAAATTTCAAGTCCTAGACCTTCTCGCTTCACCAAGATCGCCGTACCAAAATTCTCTTACTATCAAGGGATCGTAAATAACGGTATTAGTTCTGGTATAGATATTTTTAAATGTATGACTATCTGGGAACTATTCATTCTATGTTTCGTAAATTTTAATGCAATGGGCCCACATAATTGGCAATGATAATCTCTTTACACTTGTTTCCAATGAGTTTAATACCGATGTGGAATAAGATGTGTCATGTTGTGTTAATTGGAAATAATGCTGCACAATATAATATGAGATGCAATCAATTTTATGTCGGTAGTTTTATAGTACTTTTATTTCAAAATAATAATATGATCATATTGGTTATGGCAAAATATTGGTTTTAGGATTGACACAAGTGTCAGAGTCAGTTCTAGTTGCAGTTAGAAGAGACATGATTATTGTTTTCTCACTGTTACAATCCTGGTGTGCTAATCAAATCAAAGCCTAGCATATTGAGCTGATTTTGAGTGGAGTTGTTGTGCAACTGTCACATAATCCCTGTTCCAAGTGTTCTCTTAATGTTGAATGAAAAACTAAGTTGTTCAAATGTTTCAGGTTTTTGCCATACCACTATGTCATAAATAACCCACCACATCATTGAGTTAACACCTTTAGTTGATTGTTTGGCTTAAACTTATTTTATATGTTACCATATAAAAATGATTATATTCAATGTGGAACGGAACGAGAAAAGTTATGGTTGAAAATTTGGGGAGAAGAAACTAAGGATTTGACAAGATTTTAGGTCTCTCATCATGAGAATCTGGCGATTGCTGACTCCAACACATCACATGTGAATATTCTTCGGACTTTACACCCATGCCTTTACGCGCGCACTCACGCTTCTCACACTCAATATTTTAAATAGATACAAACTAGGTTTAAAAGGTTTAAACATTAGTTAATCATTCATTCATAATTAAAAAGTTGAATACAAAATCATATATATACACAAAATAATGATAAATTTGACATGTATTAAAATTCCTAAATAGGCTCAAATAAAGACTTCTAAATAATAATAGTTTTTTAGAATAGGACACTGAAAAAAATTCAAATCTTTTAGAAAAGAAAATTCTAAAAAGATTCAATTTTTTAAATAAACTCTAAAAGGACTCAAATTACTAAATTTAACATAACTCAAATAATAAAATAAAAAAGAATCAAATATTAAAATACTGACTTGAATCCAATTTGGATTCCCATCATTTTCCACGGCTTTGAAAATTTCTGCACCCAATGAATGGTGACAATGACACATAATTCGGTGAAGTCAGCAATTTCTTCTAATTAAAGAATACTTGTTATTGAATTTTGAAATGTAGCAAAACATAGATTTATAAACAAATTTCTTCAGGAGAATGTACCAAAGTTACAAATGACACGAAGTCATGCAAAATCTGTTGTTGGTTGGTTATAAAAGATCAGTGATAAGGAAGTCGAAGTCGAAGTACTTAACTTTCTCAAATGGTACCTCCAAGCTAAGTGCTGACATATGATCAATGTGTGGATTGGACTTTACCCCTAAATATAAATTCATCTTATGTTTATATCAGTAACATAACTGACGTAGGCTCAATCGTAGACTTGGTTTTGGGCTCAAACTTAATCTCATACTTAAGATTTGACTCTGGCTCGATTGGTACTTTGGTTTGGGTTTAAAGCTCGATCTCATGTACAGATGCAGACTTGGTCTTTAGTTACGCTCTCTCTATCTCTGGCATTTCAAATCAATTCTAGTAAAGCTTCATCATCTCTCTGGTGCTCTGCTAGCTATCTCACACATAACATGATTTTAGCATGTGTATCTTAAAGGTATTAGCTTTTCTTTGTAAAAAATTATTGGATTGTTATCTTGGTAGAAGTTTAAGGAGATACGGACGTCGCATTATGAACTTCATCTTTGACTAACTTTGACAAGTCTAGTAATTTTCAAGCCACCATTTTCGATCTTTTCACTTAATATATACTTACCATGCACATATTTATATTCATCCGTCAAGTTGTGACGGAAAAAAAGATGCTCTAAGAGGTACTCTCACTCTTCATAATAAGATTGCTTAATATATTCAAGAAAAGATGTGATTCTTTTAAATGGTTCATTTTTAAATATACTTCTGGAATAGTAACATTGGTATGTATAATCATTATAGTATGCCATAAAATATGCTCAAATAGTATAACATATCTCAAGAGAAATAATAGGGCAAATTAGCTCAAAATTTGTCTTTAAGCGGCTTCCAAAACAATAAAATATGCTCAAAAGACCAAAAATACATCAGATTGTTCACATGCTTGCAAATCCGAAATAATCACCAAAAATGGAAGGCAAACTGGAGCAATATGTACTGTAGTAGTACTGTAGCAATAGGTACAATATCAGTTAGTAATCGTTATAGTAGTAGTGTATATTGTAGCGGTACAGTCTATTGTAGCATTGCATATTATTGAAGCAATATGTTTTTTGAAATTTTTTGCTTACTAACTAAATCTTAAAGGATGGAGATGATGGAAAATAGGATTCTGTTACTAATACTAACTTCATGTGGAACAGAATGGGAAAAAAGTTATGATGGGGAAATTTGGAAAGAAGAAATTAGAATTTTGATTGGACATTAAGCCTATCAATATGGGGATTTGACGACTCCCGGCTCTAACATCTCACATGCAGATATTTTTCAAACCGCATGCTCAGGTAACCAAGTCCACTCTCACGTCCCTCACGCTTAAGATTGTAAGTGGATGCATAAAGTTTAAAAGTTCTAAATTGTATTCAATCTCTTATTCATATTTAAAAAGTTGAATACAAACCCATATATATGCAAAACAAAGACGGGTTTGACTTGTTTTCAGAATCATAAGTAGACTCAAATAAAAAATTTTAAATAAATAAAAGAGTTTCTTTGAATAAAAAACTTTAAAAAGACTTAAATTTCTTAAGAAAAAATAACTCTAAACGATTCTTGTTGTGAATGAGAAACAGGTTTGGAGAAGGTTGAGGCTAGGAAACCCCTAGCCTCCTTTATATAGTATTCATATTGGTTACTCATGTGGGTGGATATCCAATAGGCCCAATGGGTCCTATTCATAACACTTCCCCTTATCCAACCAACGTGGTATACTCGACTTTATGAATACTGAATGATTCATTAGTACTACTGAGTATCTTAAAGGGTGGATACTTCTAGATCCAAGTTAGTGGTAACTGCCTCGTTAAAACCACTTAGCTATGGAAAACCCTGTGGGAAAAAAACCGATAGCGAAGGGAAAAGAGTACAGTACTCCATAACTTCCCCTGATTTGGGGATGTGTCGAGGGGTGGATACTTCTGGATCCAGAGTCAATGTGGTTGCCTCATTAAAACCTTGACTATGGAAAACCCTGTAGGAAAAACAACTAGCCAAGGAAAAAGAGTACAACTCTACAGTTGACTCCCCCTTATCTGATCAAGCTTCAGGCTTGCAGATATCCTATATATCTATACATTAATCTCCTATGTGTCTATACATCCATATCATCTACAACATTCCGAAAGCAAAAGTAAAGTACAAGCATCACTCATCTATACAAGTTTCACTCATATAAGGCAGTAGCTGAAACTAAAGGAGCGCTGCGAACTTGGTAGACCGCTCCACGTCTCAATCGTCATTGTCTGAGAGGTACTTCAGGACCTGGCTTTGTATGTTCTTGAACTGCTCCTTAGGTGATGAGCTTCTCGGGATGGTGGAAGGATGTAGAGTTGGGAGGATTCTGTGTATATCTTCAGGAGGTGGACATCCCTTTTATGCTATTCATCGCGATGATCTGTAACCTGTATATGTAAATATATTTAACATGGATGATTTTTCCTCGACCCTTGGAGATAGCGCAAAAGCTACATATCCCTGGTCCAGTGGTGCGCTGCAGGCGCTGCATTGTACCTGGTTAATAGCTATACTGCTAATGCTCAAAAGAGACGCATGCAGTTGACTAAGTAAAAGAGTGTTCCAAAGACACTTAAGGTACCTCTGGACCTTGTATATTCTTCCCCTCTTCTAGCTAATGGAAAGGGGTCTTTTAATGTATATAAAAAGGTGTATTTAGTGGAGAATGATTTTCATGTCTCTTCATCAATCGTCATTGTATGAAGTTTTCATCTTCATGAAAATTAATTAAAGTCATCTTCAGGATGATAGTTCATTTCCAGGATAATGGGTCATCTTCATGATGATTGTTCATCTTCAGGATGATTGTTCATCTTCAGGATGATTGTTCATCTTCAGGATGATTAATAGCATCTTCAGGATGACAGTTCATCTTCAGGATGATTGTATTCTGTAAGCCAAGAATTTATTCCTAGCTAGGACTTTCATATCATATCATATTTGATAGATAGGCTTTAACAGATATTTCGGTATTTTCTCTTCAAGAGATCCGATAATATTTTGAGTTATTAAAATAATATCAATTCTTTTAATTTGCTTTCTTAAAAATAATACTATTTTTAAGATGTGCAAACAACAACCTTTTAGTATGAGTCCTTTAAACGATCTCTGTCTAGGTTGTCTTTCCTTTAATCATATTTTTAATATATGTCCCAGAAAAAAGGAAAGTAAAGAAAGATTTTATACATGCAATTTAAGAAATTTTATATGGGTAATGTTGTCACATCCAATAGCAACATCAACCAAAATTTTCCTCTTTTGCCATTCGTTGGGATACGCCTTGACATAAACCAGTCGATGCATCAGATTCATCTTGTAAGTGAGTTCAGCTCATCTTACTTGATTACTTCATGGTTTGAGCAATTTATACCTCTAAAACTATAGCAAATTAAAATGCTTATAGCTAACGATTTTATTATAATTCTCCTACAATACTCAGTTATCCCACAGGATTTGATATCATTTTTGATACCAGGACTTCAGGTCCAACACCCCATTTTTCATAAGTGAGTCCAGCTCACCTTATTATTGCCTCATTCCACATTATTATAATTTGGCCAAATCTATATGTTTGCTTCAGGCAAAGCAGAGTTGTGGAAACAATATTTTATATTTAACTGGTAAAGTGAAATATGAGAGAATTTGTCGACAAAATGTGTTCTTTCTTGCCCAAAACTCACCCTGTACGTACTATAATCATTTGATTTCTCCCAGAAGTGTCTCCTTCACGACGCGTTGACGAAGTGAAGGTTCTGGGACGGGTAAAGAATATGGAAAGATCCAGAATGGGTCCTTAGCAACCAAGTTGCAATAAGGTTCTGGATTTAAGCTCACTTTTCTGTGGTGGTATTGCTTTTTCGGTCTCCAGGAGTAGATTTCTCTCTTTGGAGCCTAGTGGTATGTCCTCTCATCCATTGAGGATATCCACTTCTGCTACTGGTGGATTGCATCCATTATATTTGGTATGTCAATCCTAGTTGGATTTTTAGTAGTAGGGATGTGTGAATTTGACAATATCTATATTGTCAGTAACTATGTCTGATAACTATTTAACAGTTTCATAAGTGTGGATCTTCAGGATCTCATCACAATCCATGATAACCAGATCATAGGTATTAATGATTTAAATGGTCAATTGAGCTTCAGGCTCATGGATGATTATAGTATTTCTGTTGAAACTAATGCTGAAAAATTAAAGTTGTGAGGGATCTTCAGGATCTCATCAACTCTTTAAAATAGGGTCATCAATGCACGTCTTAGGAGAAGTGATTTTAAATGCTTCCCCTGTTCGGAGTGCTCAGACTCTATTTATCTGGGATAATTACTTCTGATAAATAGTTCTGCATTTTGATGGTCTATAGTGGTGATATGGGGATGTCTACTCATCATGGCACAATCTATAAGATGTGCTCTAAACGCTTCCCCCGTTAGGGGTTCTTGGAAACTGTTTATATAAGGTGATCAAGCTCATATAAATAGGTTCTAAGGAGGCGTTTTGATGGTTTGCAATGTAATTGCATGTTCCCATGTGGTCACCTACAACTGGATTTTTAATGGATAGGTAATCCATTTAAATCATTTTAATGATTTATATTACCCATTTTTGGGTGTGAACACAAGCTTCAGGGTGTTCAATATTTTTCCAGTTGCAAATACAATTTAATTTCCCAGTGTTATCCAATGTTACCACCATTTTTAAAAGAATGTGGTTGGATAATGACCATTTTTAGAAGATATATTGATGAGTACACCAAATGTACATCATCAGTCCTATTAAGAGAGTGGACAACGCCTATTTATATCCCTTAAATACTCTTAAGAGACCTAAAGGTCTTCATTATCTTTAATGATGATAGTACATCATCTTAAATTCGTTTGAGGAAGTGGGGAGAGTCAATGTCCAGGTGAATGGAGATGATCTCATAATCATTTTTCCCTTTTGAATGGGACAATGAAAGTTTCACCCTTTTTGAAGAATCTTCAGGTTCGTCTGGTTGATGATGTCTTGCATCATCAATCCAGGGTGATATCGATCCAAAGTTGGTCCATTCTGGACACTTCTGGTGTTCCCAATTAATTCCTCTTTTTGAATTTATGTGGGACTTTTGAAAAGTTCATTAAAATGCTCAAGTTAATTTTGTCCGGTAATAGTTGAACTGTGTTCAAACTGTGAAGGATTACATCTTCACATTGACTATTGTGCGGATCATTATGGGACAAAGCTTCAGGCTTCATTTATTTCTTGAGTCATTAGGGATTTCATTTTGACGAATATCCTTTGAAACTGTATAAGTTTCAGAGAGTATATGACATCCTCATTTTATTTTTAGGGGTATTCAAGATAGCAAATCATTCGCAGTAAAATAAAATGTATTAAAAACTGCAAGGGAATAATAATGATAATTTTGTTAAGTCAACAAGTGACATAGTGTGATGCGTGCTCTTGAAAACATACAACTATAATTATGCTCATTAAGACTTATGTTATGACAACAGATTAAATTTGATTTCAAAGTTTATTTGTCCTCGGGGAGTAGCTAAATATACATAAGGTCAATTTGACTTTCGTCGTTTAGACTAGATATGTATGTATTTTTATATGGCATAAGTTAATACACATTCATGTTTGCAAAAACATTATGGCTCTTATCAGAACTTCTCTGATATTGGTTTGCCATTGCTTACTCCATGTCGGGATATATCATATTTTCCATTTCTCATTTTATTCAAGACTTTCCATGTTTTAAGTTTTCCTTATTTATAAAGGAAAATGAAAATTAGTCTTACTAAGAATACATAAGCAGGGGTTTGAGCAAATTATTTTATACTTCCACTTTTCTAATTAATTAGAGACTTTTAAAAGTCTATTTGAATGCTCGAGATAGCTTCAGGCCATTTTCTTGAGTCGTTCAAATTTTATGTGGATAGTTTATCATGCTTAGAGGGGAAACAAATACGTGGCTACAAAATTTATAATTTCTCACTTATCTATTAAGTCACGACTTCGGGCATACACTTAAAAGTAAGGGTTAGATTCAAGAATCATACCTTGTAAAGTGAGATGACTCTAAAGGAGTTTAGCGGTATTATGACAACTACTGGTGTCAATATTCGATTATATAGACAATAAGTATGAGAGGTCTATATACCGCAAAATGCGTATCTCTAAAAGATCGCATAAATGGTTTTCGCATAGTCCATCGTATTTGTTAATATTTATTTTATTAGGGTGAAAGGGTGTTGACTTTTGATTTGATTTTGAACTTCAGGTTCATTTTGTTAAAGTGGATATGATGTTAAACTTTTTGAAATTATAATTGGCTTATTGTCATAAATATCGTCATATAATGAGCCAATCATACATGTAATATAAAGCTTGTAAACTAAAAAAGTTATGCTCAATTAACCTGAATTGAAATAAGTATGATGTATACACATGCTATTTATATGCTGCATGCATTTAAATAATCTCATTTCAGACATATAGTTTTGCTACATGCATTAAACTATATCATAGTGATTTTAGCATGCTAAATAAAATGTACATCACAGAGATCATTAAATATGCGGCAGGCATATAATTTTCTACACATGCATTTAATTATCACAGACATGTAATAATTTTAAATGTTAAATCATGCAACAGGAAATGAAATGTATGCAACATCACTAGCATTAAAAATGGAGAGAAAACTTTTCGTTTAATACTAATCAAATAATTCAAACGAAATGCGATGATGATTTACGCAGATAATTAATCAGAAAAAGACAAGATTAATAAAATCATTGCCTAATAGCACATCCACGCAGATAATATATTAAGGATATACAATCACGCAGATAATCATATCACATGCATGTAAAGATTAATAAATAATCTAAATAGTGTGTGACTGCTAAAAAATTTTTTGAAAAACTTTTTACCTTTGATCCATATCTTTAATGTTTTATTTTCGCTTTAACCCTTATTAAAAATTTCTTTAATTATTTTGGGCTTTTGGGGTCAAAAATAAAAAAGAAAAATTATTGTGTAAATAGGCTAATTTTCAGGCTTTTTGGGCCATGAAAACAACCCATTAGGGTTAATTGGGCCTCCCCTAAAAAATGGCCCGTTAAGGGTTAGGGTTTCCGAAAAACCCTGGGGGGGCCCACGGCGCGCCGCCGCGACGGCGGGCCCTGGCCGCTGGCCGCGGCTTGTGGCCGCGGCTACAGGCCGCGGCAGCGTGTCGTGGCGTCAGGCCACAGCGCATGCTGTCGGCGGCGCTTGTGGAGCGCCGTCGTTTCGCCCTTCGGGCGTGCGGGGTATGGATCAAGGTTGGGGGTAAAAAACTGATTTTTCAAACATTTAGATCTCTAAAAACCGATTTTTATTGTTTTTAGACATGCGGATCTAAATAAAAATGTTATTTTTGCCGTGTTTTTTAAACTTTTTGATCTTAAAACATGTAGATCTATGGGAAACGCAAGTTTAGATCTAAAAAGTTTTGAGATTTACCTCTAGATTTGACAAGGGAATCTAGACGATGGTTGGTGAAGGATGCCATTTTTGCTCCCCGTTGAGAAGATTACGATCTTCTTAAAACTGCGCGGTTGATGGATCTCCTTCCTTGAGCGTCGCCGCCTTTTCCAACGAGCGTGATCGTGCTGATAACGTGTTGTGAATGAGAAACAAGTTTGGAGAAGGTTGATGCTAGGAAACCTCTAACCTCCTTTAAATAGTATTCATATTGGTTACTCATGTGGGTGGATACCCAATAGGCCCAATGGGTCCTATTCATAACAATTCTAATTTTGTTTGAAAATAAATTTTTAAAAGAACTCAAATCCTTTTAGAAAAGAAACCCTTAAAGGAATCAAATTATCAATGTTTCGGGATCATAGTAGAAGGCTGATTTTCATATCAGATACAGATATCAGGATATATATTAAGGACGCGTGTCAATATCACATTACTCATATTAGACATGATAAATATACAAATCTTAATTGTTGAGTATTGATTCCCCGGATTTGGTTTTGATGATGAACAAACATAAATATCGTGAACTAACTCGTTGTGAGCGTAGTTATGGAGATCATCGCCAAATCTCTATGAACATCAAAAGCGACGTCTCGAGACTTCTCAAAGTGTGTGATCGTGTGCTTAAAGCTTCGTTGAAGCTCAAGGACCATTATTGAAGTCAAGAAGATTCGATTGAAGCTTTTGAAGACGGTTCGTCAAGTTTTATGTATAGTCTTTTAGCTTCGTTTCGTATATTGTTAAGCCTTGAGTAGGTCTTACGTTTTAATCTTCATAATGCTCATATCTTAGAGCTAGGATCTTATTAGAAGCCCATACAAACTTTCCCGAAGCTTCGCGCTTCGATTCACGGCTTCTTGTGCATGTTAGTTCGTTCAAGAAGAAGAACCAACTGACTAGATGTCAATCTAGTCGGTCGGCAAAGCTTCTTGAACCAACTAGAATGCCTTCTCAATTTCTAGCTCACTTACTGTTTATAGTTAGTCGGTCAAAGAAGGTTCACCGACCGACTAGTTGTGAAACTAGTCGGTTAGGAATCCTTCTTAGACCGACTAGTTGAGCTTCCACTGTTCAGCCTAACTTACTGTTTACAGTTAGTCGGTCAAAGCACAACGACCGACCGACTAGTTGAGAAACTAGTCGGTTAGAAGTTGTTATTAAACCGACTAGCTGTATTTGTATTCAGCCTCTTTGATTTCTTCTGTTAGTCGGTCAAAATTCACTTACCGACCGACTAGTTGTGAAACTAGTCGGTTGGCAAGTCTTCTTGGACCGACTAGTTATTCATTCCCTGAACTTCTTCTTTTGGCTGTCCACCTCTTAGTCGGTTCATGTTGTTTCACCGACCGACTAGTTGATGAACTAGTCAGTCAGTGGTCCTTCTTTGACCGACTAGTTTCTTCAGAATAGAGCCGTTGGAGCATTAAATGCCACGAATTTTGCTCTCTCTTTCCTCTATCCTATATATACTTGGAGTGCTGCTTTCATAGCATTCAAGGCTGATATTTATTGAAGTTTAGAGATCAAAGAGAAGCAATTAATTCTCATTCAAAGCTCATTCATTTCTCACTTGAATCTCTCCCTCACTCTTATTTCAAAAGAGAGATTCATTGATTGTGAGCCTTCCAAGCCAAGAGCTTGATTCTAGGTCACCAACATCCTCCTAGGTCTCCATCGCTGATCTACATCTTGGAGCTAGGGTTTGGTGCCTTCATCTTCCCCAAAATCCTCTTTGACCAAAATCGTAAGTTTTACTCAAGGCATAGGTTTTTTGTGGTAAGCATTTCATATTTCAATTTACTTTGAATATTGCAAGTTTTACTTTCGGTTGTGAGAGTTTTTTTGTGATCCCGGTTTGTGGGAGTCACAATTTCATTTGTGTATGATTTGATCTTGTAGAGGTTTCTACAAGTATTTCATAGTGCAAATTTGAGTTAGAAGTTTCTAACTCAAGTATCCGGAGGGGATCCGGGTGTTTGGGACGTAGGATCAACGGGAACAAGTCGGGGAGACTTGAGTGGATCCGAACCCGTTAAATTGTCTGTTTGCGATTGCATTTCTTTGTTGTCAATATTTACATTTCAGCATTGTTGGTTGAGTTTGCAAGATAATTAGGAATTATCTTCTTAATTATTTTAAAGTACTATTCACCCCCCCCCCCTCTAGTACTTGTGCAGTAGCTACGTAGGGCATTATATTGGTATCAGAGCCAAGTACCTAGCTATGTCTTCCAACGACAACAAGACTATTCGTCCACCTTCAGATTATAGCACCTTCAGGAACCGTGAAGGAGCTTCTTCGGTGATGGAAGGACACTCCTCGACGAGGCCTCCCTTCTTCAACGGTACCAATTACGGGTACTGGAAATGCAGGATGGAAACTTTCCTCCGGAGCGCTTCACTATGGAGTGCCACGTTGACGGAGTACGTCGAGCCCGAAGAAGAAGATTTTGCTAAGTGGACTCCCGCGGAGGTCACCGCGGAGGTAAGCAATGCCAAGGCAATGAACGCCTTGCAATGCGCTTTGGAGCCCGAGGACTTCAATAAGATATGCACATGTAAGAGTGCATATCAAATATGGAACTCACTTCTCATCTTGCATGAAGGAACGAGTAGGGTAAGAGACTCCAAACTCACCGTTATTAATAAAGATTACGAGTTATTTCATATGCAATAGGGTGAGAAGATGAAGGAGTACTATGCTCGTTTCGTCGATATTACAAATGAATTGGAGGCTCTTGGAAAGATCTACACCCAAAAGGAGAAAGTCTCGAAGATCATTGACGGACTTCCTTCTTGTTGGGAGAAGCGTACCTTCGCCATCGAGGAAGGTAACGATATGAACAAATATACGGTTGTTCAACTAATGGGTACCTTGATGTCTTATGAGGTACACAAGGATAGCAAGATGAAGTTGCAAGACAAGATGAAGTCTTACTTGAAGCAAAACGAGCCAAAGAAAAAGGCGATTGCGTTCAAGGCCGCTCCATCTACGTCTACATCTACCGATGATGAAGACTCGAAAGACGAGTTGGACTTGGAATCTATTGCCCTCATGGCAAAGAAGTTCAATCGATTCTTCCGAAAAGGTAACTTCAAGAACAAATCAAAGTTTAGTTCTTCTAACGCCTCCGCTCCTTTGTGTTTCAAATGCAACAAGCCAGGACACATGAAAGCGGATTGTCCCAAAACAAACACAAGGAGAAGTGGAAGGTGCCAAAGTTCTACAAGTCAAAGAAGTACAAGAAAGTGTACAAGAAAGGACTTGTCGGGACATTCACCGACTCCGACGAGGACTTGTCAAGTGGAGAGTCGGATGATGAGCAAGTGGAGCAAGCACACATGTGCTTCATGGCTAGAGAGGAACATGATCAAGGATCATCTTCCGATGATAGCGAGGATGAAGGCGATGAGGTAACTATGGATGAACTTAGATTAGCTAACGAGCAAATTTGGTCTAAATACTCTAAATTAGTAAATAGATATACTAAGACCAAAGATGAGTTAACTAGTCTACTAACCTCGCCTAAATCTATCATCATCAACAATGACACCGTTGTTGAAGATTTGAGAAATAGATTGTAAATCTCAAATCTCTACTTGAGCATGTTCATATCGAGGAATCGGATGAACATGAGATGGCGGATTTGATTTCTCGAAACTCAACTTTGAGTATTGAGAATGAGAATCTCAAGTCTCGTGTTTATGCACTCACATCGCAAGTATCCACTTTGGATGCTTATATGCATTCTCTCACCGAGAAGTATGAGTGCACATTAGGCCAAATTAATAAATTCAATAAAGGTAATGACCATTTGGATAAAATCCTAAATGACTTACTTCCGGCCAATCACCACATTGGCTTGGGGTATAAGATGGGAAGTTCATCCAAATCGTCTACTACCTTTGTTAGGCCAACTTTCGATGCCTCAACGAGTGGTAGCAAACACTCCATTGGTAGTTCTTCTACCAATGGTGCTTCCACTTCGTACACCCCCTCGTTTGGAAAGAAACCCACTTTGGGTGGACCTCCAAAGAAGGGTCATGCTTATATGTACACCAATACCATGCCACGTAGGAACACACATCCTACTCCACATGTTCACACATATGATGATTTTTATGCACCACATCCACGGGCACATGCACACCATGTGAGACACCCTCACGCACGTGTTCCTACACATGCATATGTTCATCCACATCATCATATGAACAATTATCATCATGCACCATTTCGTCATGTGTCATATGCCTATCCACGACATGCATCACATAGAAATCAACAACGCATGCATGCTCCCAATAGGATTAGGGCTTCCAAAATCTTCACTATTTGGAGCCCGAAGAACACAAGCATGAATGAAAAACAAGCTTATATGAATTTTTATTTTATGAATGTTGTGCATAATGATGATTTCATTGGAAAGTCTAAGTCCAATTGGACTTGGCTTCCAAAGGTCTAATCTTTTAGGACCCAATGACCTTGGGTACCATGGAATGATATGTTTATCTTTAGGTACTCAAGAAAAAGAAACAGAGCAACAAATCCAAGCTCCAAGAATAATTGGATATTCGATAGCGGGCGTTCAAAACACTTGACGGGTGACGCTCAATTGCTCTCCGAAGTGGTGCCCATTGCAAATGGAAACCGGGTAGTCTTTGGAGGCAACGAGAGCAGAACCATCATAGGTGTTGATAAATTAGGTAATCCTTATAAACCACTTATTAGTGATGTTTACCTTGTTAAAGGATTAAACCACAATCTTATTTCAATGAGCCAACTTTGTGACAAAGGTGTCACGCCCCGCTTCCCTAAAATGGAGGCGAGACGTGAAAAGGTCCGCACGAGAGTGGAGCTGTGAAGCCCCAAACCCGATAAGCGTCAATAAAGATAAGCAGGTCCCTGTAACCACAAACGGAACAACAATAATAACACAAGGAGAGACAGAAATAGAATTTCAAATCTCAGAATTTGTCCAACATGAAAATTAAGTTCAACATCCAGAAAAGCCACCAGGCTAAAAGAAAGAGTCTAAAGGCCTAACACACGGCCAACACAACAAACACCAACAAAGTATGGGTGCTACGCACCGATAACTAAAAGCAGTCTAAAGCAAAAGGGAAAGCTTCATGAGGACACTAAGACTGATCTCCAGTGTCCACGAAATCCTCGATCAACGCGGGCTCTGACTCAGCGTCAGCAAACACCACGTCCTCAGCGACAAACTCAGGCTCGGGATCTAACATGTGTCACCCAAAAGAGAAAAGGGGCACATGTCAGCAAGTCGAAAGACTTGTGCAAGGAAACTGAAAGAAATGTAAACTAACAACCTAGCAGTTAAAGTATGGTGCATGGCATGGCAAGTATCGTATGGAAGTAACAAGTGAAGTGCAAGTAGCAAGTAACAAGTGAAGTGCAAGTAGCAAGTAACAAGTGGTAGGTGTGACATGTATTGTCAAGTAACAAGTACAAGGGATCACCCACACACATGTGAGCGCCCTATTGCCTACAGGCTGTATTCAAGTACAAGGGATCACTCACACACAGGCGAGTGCCCTATTGCCCGCAGGCTGTATTGAGCTCGTTTTCTGGACCACGAGCCAGATTTGTAATTGGCCTAGGGTCGTGCCCGCAAAACGGGTGCCTAGCCGGAACAAGTAGCACTAGTATGTAGCGATGCTACGCAATCACGATGAGTGTTCAAGCATGCAATGACATGAGCAGTTATTCGCGTACCGTTAATTGAATTTAAACATGACGGGCAAAATGCAATGGCATGAACAGATATTCGCGTACCGTTAATTTAAATTAAACATGGCAGTTAAAATGCAATGGCATGAACAGTTAATACGCGTACCGTTAAGTGAAATTAAACGTGACATACAAGCATGATGAAGGTGACGGACCAAGCTTCGTTGTCAAGCTAGGTCAATGACGTCTAGACAGCTATCCTTTCACTGTCTAGTCTCTTTTACGCTAAAGCAAGGTAATGGCCTAAGACATGGCCCAAATCAAGATATGCAAGTTTCACTTGCCTAGCTCCGAGGATGACGATCAACGAGGCCGTCACACAAATGCTAACTACGGCGATGAGATCACTGCCAAGGCAAACAACATTAGAACAACATCCAACCTAGTTTTATTTGGGTTTCACAAAAACACAAATGGTCTATGAGGATATTAAGAGATCGAGTTATTACCGTATCGGAAGCGGAAGAACGATGCCGAGCAAGCACGGCAACGGAAGAAACGATCCGGGGAACCTAGGGTTCAGATCTGGAATGGATGGGGAAAATCTGGAGAAATGGGGTTTTGGGGATTTTTGGGGGTTGGAGATGACCTAGGGCATGGTGGTTGGTCAAAATGGAGAGGGGGAGGAGCTCTAGATGAAGGAGGAAGGCTAGAGGTAGGTTGGGGAAGATCAGATGTCAAGGGGGAAGGAAAGAGGCCAGGAGAAGAGAAAGAAAGAAACGAAACGAAGTGGGGTATTTATAGAAAATGACCTGGCGGCTGCTCAGAAATTAGGGTTTCGACACTGATTAGTCGGTCAAAGAGCAACCACTGACCGACTAGTTTGTAAACTAGTCGGTCGGTTGACCAACGCAGACCGACTAAGTCCAAACAGTAACTCCTGTACAAAAATAGTATTTAGATTTAGTCCGTCAAAGAACAACTACTGACCGACTAGTTTCGAATCTAGTCAGTCGATGAACGTTCTTAGACCGACTAAGAATGAATAGTACTTGGTATCAAAAATGATCATAGAGCTAGTCGGTTAAAGAACAATTGCTGACCGACTAGTTTGCAACCTAGTCGGTCGACCAATGTTCTTAGACCGACTAACGATAAACAGTAACTCCTGAGAAATTAACAAAGCCAACTAGTCGGTCCATGAAGGTTTGCCGACCGACTAAATCATCATCTAGTCGATCGGTTCCCCTTCTTGTACCGGTTAACGTGCATAGAAAGTTCCGAAATGGAGCGCGAAGCTCCAGGATCGATTCCTAAGACTCCTAGGCTTGATCTAACAATAAGATATGACCGATATGAAGCCCGTCACGAATGACTTACTCCAAAATCGACGATCAACGGAAGAAGATAGAAAATCACGACGAAACGATCGAAAATGAAGCTACGGAAACGAAAACCACACATAAGGAGAAAATCCATCAAAACATATAATATAATATAGATAATCCAAATACATGAAAACCAGTCGTTACAAAAGGTTGCAAAGTTAGCTTTGCAAAAGAAATATGCCATATTTTGAGAAAAGATAATAATGATTTATTGTTTTCCAGCACACACCATAAGGATATATATATCCTAGATCCCCTAAGTCACATGAACAATGTCCAATTGCCAACACAAGTGAACAACACTTATGGCATCGACGTTTTGGTCATGTGAACTTTGAAACACTTTTTAAGCTTTCCAAGTTAAATTCTATTAGAGGCTTCCCTAAGCATGTCTTTTAAAAGAAAAGCTTTTGTGACTCGTGTCAACGAGGCAAGCTTCCAAAATCTTCATTTAAACCTAAGAAAAGCATTTCATTTAAGTGGCCTCTAGAGCTATTACATCTAGATCTTTTTGGGCCAACTAGAGTTGCTTCATTAGGAAATGCACGATATGGACTTGGCATCGTTGATGACTTTTCTAGATTTACTTGGGTATTTTCCTTAAGTAATAAAAATGATGCTTTTGAAAACTTCACAATATTTGTTAAGAAAGTACAAAATCTCATTCGAACCACCATTGTCACTATTCGCAGTGATCATGGAGGGGAATTTGAGAATGAGTGTTTCTCAAATTTTTGTGATGAAGTTGGTATTACTCACACCTTTTCCTTCCCTCGCGCACCTCCTCAAAATGGTGTTGTTGAAAGGAAGAATATGACGCTAGTGGAATGTGCTCGCACTATGCTTGATGATAGCCAACTTGGCCATCAATTTTGGGCGGAAGCGGTACATACCGCTTGCTATGTGTTTAATAGGATACTTTTGAGGCCCTGCACCAAACAAACTTATTATGAATTATTGTTTGGTAGATTGCCTCAAGTTAAACATTTTTGAGTTTTCGGCGCAAAATGTTTTATTAAAAACACGTATGGTAGTTTGGACAAATTTGATCCAAGATCCGATGAGGGTATATTGTTGGATATTCCTTCCGTAGCAAAGCCTACCGGATATACAACAAACGAACCTCAACGATCGAGGAATCACTTCATGTTTCATTTAATGAAGGCTTTGTCCCGACTAGAATTACTAATGATGATGACTCCATGGATGTCTTATGTGATTCTATTGGTAATTCTAATTCTATTGATTCTAATGTTACTAACCCTACTAATGAATCTATTGAGAATGTTCCTAGTGATCAGGGAATTCCCAAACGGCTTCATACAGTTCGTGACCATCCTCTTGAGCAAGTTATTGGCAACATCCTTGATAGTCTCAAGACAAGATCTCAAGTCAACTACTTCGCTCATTGTGCCTTTGCCTCCTCGATAGAGCCAAAGAATATTAACGAAGCATGCGAAGATAGTGCTTGGATCCTTGCCATGGAGGAGGAACTCATTCAATTCGAGAGGAATGAGGTTTGGAAGCTTGTTCCATTGCCATCGAAGAACCACACCGTTATAGGAACGAAGTGGATTTTCAAGAACAAGACCGACGAAAACCAAATCGTCGTCCGGAACAAAGCTCGGTTAGTAGCTCAAGGCTATCGGCAAGAGGAAGGTATTGATTTCGAAGAATCCTTTGCTCTAGTAGCTAGATAAGAATCTATTAGATTATTGTTATCTTTTGCATGCCATAAAGATTTTAAACTCTTTCAAATGGATGTAAAAAGTGCGTTTTTAAACGGAGATGTTGTTGAGGAAGTTTATGTTTCTCAACCTTCAGGTTTTATAAATGAAAAATTTCCAAATCACGTTTTCAAACTTAAGAAAGCACTTTACGGTTTGAGACAAGCTCCTCGAGCTTGGTATGACCGTTTAAAGAATTTTCTTTTGGATTTAGGTTTTAAAATGGGAGAAGTTGATTCTACATTATTTGTTAAGTATTCGAATAATGATATTATTTTAGTTCAAATTTATGTTGATGATATCATTTTCGGTGTTACTAACTTCACTCTTTGCGAAGAGTTTTCTAATGTTATGAAGGATCAATTTGAGATGAGACACATGAGTGAGCTCAAATATTTCCTAGGTCTCCAAATTCACCAAATGAACGATGCAATCTTCATCCACCAAACCAAGTACACTGTGGAGTTGCTAAAGCGATTTGGAATGGAGAATGCCTCCGGGAAGAAGACTCCAATGAGCACTACTGCACATCTTGATAAAGATACGGGCGGCAAAGATGTAGACATTCGTCTATATCGAGGTATGATAGGTAGTTTACTATATCTTACTGCTAGTAGGCCCGATATTATGTTTGACATATGTGTATGTACTCGTTATCAGTCTCAACCTAAGGAATCTCACTTAGTAGCGGTAAAACGTATTTTCCGTTATCTAAGTTACACACTTGACTTTGGATTACTTTATCCAAAGTCTAGCACATATGAGTTAATCTCATATAATGACGCAGATTATGCGGGATGCAAATCCGACAGGAAAAGTACTAGTGGCACTTACCATTTTATAGGAAATTATCTTGTCTCTCGGTTTTCCAAGAAGCAGAATTCCGTATCACTTTCAACCACCGAGGCGGAATATATTGCCGCCGGTGCTGCGTGTGCTCAGGTTCTTTGGATGAGACACACTCTTAAAGACTTTGGTATAAACTGTGATACTTGCCCTATCATGGTGGACAACCAAAGTGCAATATGTCTCTCTAAGAATCCGGTACACCATTCCCGTTCTAAACACATAGATGTCCGTCACCATTTCTTAGATGATCATGTTGCTAAAAAGGACATCATTTTAGTGTACGTTGAAACCCAGAAGCAAATCACCGATATTTTCACGAAACCACTCAAGGAAGACTCCTTTGTGCGGTTGCATTGAGAATTGGGGATTATGGGTGAATCCGAGATTTAGGATTCATATTTTGTTCAATAATCTTGCATGATATTAAATTTCGTTTATATATGCTCATGCTAGAATTATTGAGATTTTCTGGATTTTTGGTTAAATTTTCGGAATTTATGCTCGAAATATTCATGAACGTCGTATTTAAGATTTTCGATGGTTTATGGGGTAGTATAATGATTAATGAGAGTATTACGATGTTTTGTCCAAGTGCGATTAGGAGAGAACTCAAAATTTCGAAATTTTCAAATTTTTGAACTCTGTTAGTTGGTTCATGTTCATTGACCGACCGACTAGATTGCGTTCTAGTCGGTCAGTGAATGAACACAGATCGACTAACTCATGCCTAATTTTTGGCCTCAGTTACTGTTTGTACTTAGTCGGTTCAAGCTCGTTGGCTGACCGACTAGATCGTCATCTAGTCGGTCAACGATTGAACTGTGACCGACTAAATGCATCGGGGACTGTTGTGTATTTTCGCATTCCGTCGACTTATACACTCATTGCACTGACTAATTTCCATTCTAGTCGGTGCGAAATTCCTCCAACTCCCAAAACCCCTCGACTTCCTCCTCTCCCTCCGCCGTCGATCGTCGTTTCTGGCCATCTCCGGCCATCTCCTACGTCGCAGATCTCTCCCTCTCCTCCTGTTGACCTAGGTATCCTATCTCTCTCTCGTTTTAGGGATAGATCTCCTTCGATTTCAGTTTGGTCTAGGGTTTTAGTTTTCGATTTCGTGCGTTGTTTGTGCGTGTCTCGTTTCGATTATGGCGAAGACACACATCCCGATAGAACCCTCGCGTCCGTCACTTATGACCGTAGAGTCTCCGTCTACGGATCCCCCGCAACCTAAACGTCGATCTAAAATGACCCATCCATTGTATTCTTCGCCTCCTCTTAAGAAGAAGAGGACGGCGATAGCGAAGCCTAGAGCCCGATCTACTCAATCCAAGCCAGCTTCATTCCGTGCTCCCACTCCTCCAGCTGATTCTGATTCCGACACGGAATATTTTCCGGAGACCGAGCATACCGCTAGGGATCCTACTCCTCCACATCATTCTAGCACTCGTCAGCCTAAGTGGAAGGCTCACATGCCAGTTGGCGGTGTCGATATATCGCTATGTCGCGATGACCCGATGTGTCTCGCGGCATACAATCGTATCAATCACTATCCACTGTTTTTGGAGCACTTCGTTCAGTTCTCCGACTTCCCTCATCTCGTCGATCTTCTTTCCAATTCCGACCTTATCGATTATCTTCGCCATGACCCTAAGGCGAATCCACACTCGTACCCCCGTCTAGTCAAACTTTTCTATACGAACCGTGTTCGCAGTCAGTACGACGAGACCCATTCCATTGAGACGACTGTCTTGGGGACACCGATTGTCCTTACGGCAGAAATCTTAGGGGCTTTGATAGGTGTCTCCTCGTCTGGCCTTCTTCCTGTAAATATATCTGTCGACGATATTTCTACTCTTGATCAGGTTATGCTCGCTGAGATGTTTCATGTGATCCCTCCCGCCATGATTGGCGTCCCTTCGAAATCCTTCAAACCAAACGCTTGGGCCTTAAATCTTATTCTGAAGTCGTGCCTCCTTCCGAAGTACGGATCATCGAGCTTACCATCCCAGCCATTCCTTAAGCTGATCTACGCTCTCTTCATGGGGAGCGAGATCAATTGGGCTAGGATTATTCTTGATAAGATGGATTCTTTCGAGTGTATTTGAAAGTCCACAAAATCAGCTCACATCCCATACCCTTGCCTTTTGACCCTTGTCTTTCGTCACTTCGGGGTCCCTCTTCCCCCTGATGATGAGCGTCCTCTTGGTCCCCCTCTGAATGTGACGGCCGTCAAGAAGTCTCTTGCGGTGCTTCGTCACGTTCAGAGGACGACCCCTTCAGCTTCTGCTTCTGCTGCTCCTGCTCCCTCTCCTACTCTCGCTGAGCTTTCACGTTCGTTGAGATGTGTGGAGTCTCGTTGTGCTCGTTCTGAGGAGATGCTTGCTCGCATCTGCTCTCGCTTGGGCATAGAGGTTCCTCCGTCTGTTTCTGACAAGGAGGAGATGGATGAGGATGAGCTCCAAGAGCTCGTTGGATCTGCTGCTCGTGCCCCAGAGGGTACATCTGCTGCTGTTGCTACTTCTGCTGGTGCTCCCGAGAGCACACCTGCTGACACCGTTCCTCAGGTGGATACTTTGTCTGGTGCTCCCGAGGCCACTCCTGATGCGACTCTCCCATCTGTGGACACTCCTGCTGACCCAGTGACCACCACCCCTCCTCAGAGCCTGCTGCTGCTGCTGACCCTGCCTCCCCCTCTTGAGCTTGCTTGGAGGACTCTCCATATGCACATTGGATTATATACCTGTTGTGAGAGAGTGGGGTAGGATAGTTTGGGTGATTCTGGATTTTTGATGTATTTTTGATGTTTTGATGCTACACTCTTGATGTATGTTCATTTTGATGTATGTGCGATATATGTTGTATGATGTGCTCTGATCATTCGATCGTGTTTCTGTATGTTGGCGGATGTATACATTTTGTTGTATCCATGTTTGATATATATATATATATATATGTATATGTATGTATGTATGTATGTATGTATGTATGTATGTATGTATGTATGTATGTATGTATGTATGTATGTACGTATGTATGTATATATGTGTGTGTGTGTGTGTGTGTGTGTGTGTGTGTGTGTGTGTACATCGTGTTGCCTTTTACTTCTTTTGTGCACATTATATTATTGTCTCTGATGTTGACTTCGTCGCTCGACGATTAACTATTGATTTAATAGAAATTATTTCTATGAAAACATAGAATTGTTTTCCATGCACTTAATTCATCAAGAATGTTGATATTGGAGAGTATATTCCATAACTCAATACGTGAAATTGATTTGAGTTTTGATGATTTTATTTTTCGACTTTGGTCTTGTTGGCACGCTTTGATTTAATTCGTATTTTCCTTTGGTGTCATTTGGACCGTGGTCGTATTCTACGACTCCCGTGCTTTTATTTTTAGCCATTGTTGTCGTTGATCTCCTCCCGCTCTTTTTGCTTATGCCAAAGGGGGAGAGAATTAATAATGACATTGCGCTAAATGATAATTTAAAGCAATTTACCGTGAATCTAATTTGATATGTTAGATTCAGGGGGAGTTAAGATATAAAAATGGATTTCAAATCCGAAATTTCAATAATTGGATTCTCATTTTATACTTTACTCGTCTGCTTGATGCGTATGATTATTATTTAATTTGGAATTAACGTGTCATCAATGCAGGGGGAGTAAGTAAATTACATTTGAATCATTATTTTTTATTATTATTTATGTTGGTTTGTCAACACCAAAATGGGGGAGAATGTTGAGTATTGATTCCCCAGATTTGGTTTTGATGATGAACAAACATAAATATTGTGAACTAACTCGTTGTGAGCGCAGTTATGGAGATCGTCGCCATATCTCTATAAACATCAAAAGCGACGTCTCGAGACTTCTCAAAGTACGTGATCGTGTGCTTGAAGCTTCGTTGAAGCTCAAGGACCATTATTGAAGTCAAGAAGATTTGATTGAAGCTTTTGAAGACGGTTCGTCAAGTTTTATTTATAGTCTTCTAGCTTCGTTTCGTAGATTGTTAAGCCTTGAGTAGGTCTTACGTTTTAATCTTCATAACGCTCATATCTTAGAGCTAGGATCTTATTAGAAGCCCATACAAACTTTCCCGAAGCTTCACGCTTCGATTCGCGGCTTCTTGTGCATGTTAGTTCGTTCAAGATGAAGAACCAACCGACTAGATGTCAATCTAGTCGGTCGGCAAAGCTTCTTGAACCGACTAGAATGTCTTCTCAATTTCTAGCTCACTTACTGTTTACAGTTAGTCGGTCAAAGAAGGTTCACCGACCGACTAGTTATGAAACTAGTCGGTTAGGAATCCTTCTTAGACCGACTAGTTGAGCTTCCGCTGTTCAGCCTAACTTACTGTTTACAGTTAGTCGGACAAAGCACAACGACCGACCGACTAGTTGAAAAACTAGTCGGTTAGAAGTTGTTATTAAACCGACTAGCTGTATTTGTATTCAGGCTCTTTGATTTCTTCTGTTAGTCGGTCAAAGTTCACTTACCGACCGACTAGTTGTGAAACTAGTCGGTTGGCAAGTTTTCTTGGACCGACTAGTTATTCATTCCCTGAACTTCTTCTTTTGGCTGTTCACCTCTTAGTCGGTTCATGTTGTTTCACCGACCGACTAGTTGATGAACTAGTCGGTCAGTGGTCCTTCTTTGACCGACTAGTTTGCTTCAGAATAGAGCCGTTGGAGCATTAAATGCCACGAATTTTGCTCTCTCTTTCCTCTATCCTATATATACTTGGAGTGCTGCTTTCATAGCATTCAAGGCTGATATTTATTGAAGTTTAGAGATCAAAGAGAATCAATTAATTCTCATTCAAAGCTCATTCATTTCTCACTTGAATCTCTCCCTCACTCTTATTTCAAAAGAGAGATTCATTGATTGTGAGCCTTCCAAGCCAAGAGCTTGATTCTAGGTCACCAACATCCTCCTAGGTCTCCATCGCTGATCTACATCTTGGAGCTAGGGTTTGGTGCCTTCATCTTCCCCAAAATCCTCTTTGCCTTAAATCGTAAGTTTTACTCAAGGCATAGGTTTTTTGTGGTAAGCATTTCATATTTCAATTTACTTTGAATATTGCAAGTTTTACTCTCGGTTGTGAGAGTTTGTTTGTGATCCCGGTTTGTGGGAGTCACAATTTTATTTGTGTATGATTTGATCTTGTAGAGGTTTCTACAAATATTTCATAGTGCAAATTTGAGTTAGAAGTTTCTAACTCAAGTATCCGGAGGAGATCCGGGTGTTTGGGACGTAGGATCACCGGGAACAAGTCGGGGAGACTTGGGTGGATCCGAACCCGTTAAATTGTCTGTTTGCGATTGCATTTCTTTGTTGTCAATATTTACATTTCAGCATTGTTGGTTGAGTTTGCAAGATAATTAGGAATTATCTTCTTAATTATTTTAAAGTACTATTCACCCCCCCCCCCCCCCCCCCCCCCCTCTAGTACTTGTGCAGTAGCTAGTATGGCATTACATTAATAACTAACATCTTAAATATTCATATTTAATAATATCACTATAATATCATTAATAAGCTCAAATAAAATTACAATAGCACATTAAAATTAAGTCTACAGCTAAATATTACCTACAAAGTAATAAGATTTAATATATAGTATGAATAGAAAATGAATTAAAACAGTAAGAGTGACTTATCTTATAGTTGTATAAAGAAACAAAATAAGGAGAAATATTAGAAGTAAGAAGCTGCAGCGGTAGTAGAAACAAAGTAGCACACTAAAGAAGAAGCAGAAGCTAGAAGAAGAAACGACGATGGCAACAGAAGCAACATCAACACAATGTAGTAGTAGTAATAATAATATTAACATGCAACAATTGGCAAAAAAGCAACAGAAGAAGAAGAAGAAGCGATAACAGACGCAACATTAGCATTGATAGTAAAAGAAGAAGAAAAGGAAGCGTCAGTGGCGAGAAGAAAAAGCGATGGAAGAAGTAGAAAAAGAAGCGATGGTCGAAGTAGAAAAAGAAGCAGTAGCAAAAAATCTCATTCAAAAATAAAAAATATCTTAAATTCAATCAAAAAGGAAAGTAATCGATGTAAATTTTAGTGGTTGATTCTTGCGAATAAGTTGATTTTCGATCCGAATTTGGTGAGATTTCTTTCCGATCGAAGAATTTCTAATTTCTTTTTATTTATTTTCTATTACTTTCTCTTTCCCCAAGCAGCGGCGAACTTTTGATTTTTTTTTTTTTGATTTCAAGCTCAACTACGAAAATAACCAAACCCTAAATAGTCGTATTTGGGTTGATTTCAACCAATCAACCCAAACCCAAACCCGATTACGAATATAATTAAAATATTAAAAAATACAATAGCGGCTAATATCGGGCCGATATCGGGTCCATTTCAAAGACAATAAAATTTAGTTTATCGCTTTTTTTGCTTTCGAACCCGATCAATCGATCATATAGGCTAATATTTAAATCAGTGCAAATTACTAAACCTAAAAGGACTCAAATAAAACTCAAATATAAAAATCAAAAGTAGATTCAAGTTCAAAATCACTAATTTGAATTCAATTTGGATTCCCATCAGTATTGTGTGAGAGAAAATTTAATTACATGACATCTTGATAAATTCTATTAAGAGATTCTATGACTAAATTTTGTACTAGTGTTACGCTGGGCTTAACTCTGCATACCAATGCCAAGCTGAGAGCCCGTTGCAAATCATTTCCGACTACCTTTGAATGTACACTAATGTTGTGTTTCATTTTCAAGTTAAAACCATGCACGGCTAAGTTGGAAGTAAATATAATGGAGATGAACTTAGATCCATTACACGCATTTGTCCTTGAGTGACTGATAAGAAGCATATATTCTTAAAGAAAAGTTTCAAGTTTAGATGCTATTGTAATTGATAAAGGTAGGTTGTTGGTGACTGTCATCATTCAGACTTGGATTTACTAAATTTAAAAGGATGCATTAATTTAGTTAAAGTCAATTTTAATAATCTAAGTTCCTTAGATTGAGCCCTTCTTCTTTCTCTGAATAACCAGCGTTAGTTCTCCATCAGTTTATTCAATTTAATATGGACATTGCGCACATTTGCCTCCCATAAGCTAAATATAATTGATAAAATTAGGTTGTTGGTGATTGTCATTTAGACTTGGATAAGCTAAATATAAAAGGAATAGTTATAACTTGTGATCATAGGTCACGTGACATTTAAAATTTCAACCCGCTCAAAATCTCGCTCTCCCTCTTAAAAAATTTATAGCCACCTTCAAAATTTTCCTCTCTAAACAATTTTTTTTAATTATATTCAAACTAAAATTTAGTTTTCCCAGAGAATTCAGTTCGCCAAAAATTTAGTTTCTACCAAAATTTAAAATTTTAGTTTCCTCCAAAAAAAATTTAGCTTCTCCAAAAAAAATTTAGCTTCTCCAAAAATTTAGTTATTGTTATGAATAGGACCCATTGGGCCTATTGGGTATCCACCCACATGAGTACCCATTCTGAATACTATATAAAGGAGGCTAGGGGTTTCCTAGCCTCAACCCTTCTTCAAATCTGTTTCTCGTTCACAACACGTTATCAGCACGATCACGCTCGTTGGAAAAGGCGGCGACGCGCGAGGAAGGAGATCCATCAACCGCTCAGTCTAAGAAGATCGTAATCTTCTCAACGGGAAGCGAAAAGGGCATCCTTTACCAACCGTCGTCTAGATTCCCTCGTCGAATCTAGAGGTAAATATCAAAACTTTTTAGATCTAAACTTGCGTTTCACATAGATCTGCATGTTTTAGGATCAAAAAGTTTAAATAACACTGTAAAAATCACATTTTTATTTAGATCCGCATGTCTAAAAATAATAAAAATCAGTTTTTTAGAGATCTAAATGCTTGAAAAATCTGTTTTTTTACCCCTCAAACCTTGATCCATACCCCGCATGCCCGAAGGGCTAAACGGCGGCGCTCTACGAGCGCCGCCGGCGGCAAAACGCCTCGGCCTGAAGCCGCGGCCTCACCGCCGGCCAGCGGCCGCGGCCAGCCGTCACGGCGGCGCGCCCCGCAGGCCCCCCTAGGGTTTTTCGGAAACCCTAGCCCTTAACGGGCCAATTTTCAGGGGAGGCCCAATTAACCCTAATGGGTTGTTTTCATGGCCCAAAAAGCCTGAAAATTAACCCATTTACACAAATAATTTTTCTTTTTTTATTTTTGGCCGTAAAAGCCCAAAATAATTAAAGAAACTTTATAAAAAGGGTTAAAGCGGTAAACAAAACATTAAAAATATGGATCAAAGGTAAAAAGTTTTTCAAAAATAATTTTTAGCACGTCACACACTATTTAGATTATTTAATTAATCTTTACATGCATGTGATATGATTATCTGCGTGGTTGTATATTTTCCATATATTATTTACGTGGATGTGCGATTTAGGCTATGTTTTTAGGGATCAGCCAGGTTTCCGACACCTTTAATTGCCTGCAATTTTTTCCTCTTTTTTGAGAGAAATTTGCAAGTGAGGATATAAATATAAAAAGAAGACCGGCGGACACCAAAAAGGAGCTGAATGCGTATGCACAAAGATGAAAGGGGTTTCTCTCTGAAGTTCCCGAGTTGTACTTATTCTTTCATGCAACTTTTTGTTGTAATTTCGGACTGTCTTTTTCTTTTCGGTGTCAGCTAGCTGATCCCCATAGTCCTAAGTTATTTTTTCATTGCTTATACATTAAATGCGTGGATGTTATCTATTTTCATGCTATGTTAATGTTACAATGAAACTGTTAAAAAGCATGCTAAAATCACTTTGATATAGTTTAACGCCTACAGCTAGACTATATATCTGCGATAAGATTATTTAAATGCCTGCAACATATAAATAGCATGTGTATACATCATACTTGTTTCAATTCAGTTCAATTGAGCATAATCTTTAGTTTACAAGCTTTACATTATATGTATGATGGGCTCATAATATGACGATATTTATGACAATAAGACAATCATGATTTCAAAAAGTTTAATATTATATCCACTTTGACAAAATGAATCTGAAGTTCAAAATCAAATCAAAAGTCAGCACCTTTTCCCCTAATAAAATAAATATGAACAAAAACGATGGCTTATGCGAAAACCATTTATGCGATCTTTTTAGAGATGCGTATTTTGCGGTAAATATTGACACCAGTAGTTGTCATAACACCGCTAAACTCTTTTAGAGTCGTCTCACTTTACAATGTATGATTTTTGAATCTACCCTTACTTTTAAGTGTACGCCCGAAGTCGTGACTTAATAGATAAGTGAGAAATTATAAATTTCGTAGCCACGTATTTGTTTTCCCCTCTGAGTATGATAAACTATCCACATAAAATTTGAACGACTCAAGTAAATGGCCTGAAGCTATACTCGAGCATTCAAATAGACTTTTAAAAGTCTCTTATTGATTAGAAAAGTGGAAGTATAAATAATTTGCTCAAACCCCTGCTTATGTCTCCTTAGTAAGACTAATTTTCATTGACCTTTATAAATAAGGAATATTGAAATCAGGGGAAGTTCAGGATCAAACATGACCTGAAATAAAAATAAGGAAAACTCAAAACAGGGGAAGTCTTGGATTAAATGGGAAAGGGAAGATACGATATACCTCGACATGGAGTAAGCAATGTCAAGCCAAAATCAGACCAGAAGTTCTGATAAGAGCCATAATGTTTTTGCAAACATGAATGTGCATTAACTTATGCCATATAAAAATACATACATATCTAGTCAAAACGACAAAAGTCTAATTGACCTTATGTATATTTAGCTACTCCCTGAGGACAAATAAACTTTGAAATCAAATATAATCTGTTGTCATAACATAAGTCTTAAATGAGCATAATTATTGTTGTATGTTTTCAAGAGCACACATCACACTATGTCACTTGTTGACTTAACAAAATCATCAGTATTATTCTCTTGTAGTTTTAATACATTTTATTTTACTGCGAATGATTTGCTATCTTGAATACCCCTAAAAATAAAATGAGGATGCCATATACTCTCTGAAACTTATACAGTTTCAAAAGGATATTCGTTAAAACGAAATCCCTAATGACTCAAGAAATAAATGAAGCCTGAAGCTTTGTCCCAAAATGATCCGCACAATAGTCAATGTGAAGATGTAATCCTTCACAGTTTGAACACAATTCAACTATTACCGGACAAAATTAACTTGAGCATTTTAATGAACTTTTCAAAAGTCCCACAAAATTCAAAAAGAGGAATTATTTTGGAACACCAGAAGTGTCCAGAATCGACCAACTTTGGATCGATATCACCCTGGAGTGATGATGCAAGACATTATCAACCAGACGAACCCGAAGATTCTTCAAAAAAGGGTGAAACTTTCATTGTCCTATTCAAAAGGGAAAATGATAATGAGATCATCTCCATTCACATGGACATTGACTCTCCCCACTTCCTCAAATGAATTTAAGATGATATACAACCATCATTAAAGATAATGAAGACCTTTAGGTCTCTTGAGAGTATTTAAGGGATATAAATAGGCTTTGTCCACTCCCTTAAAATGACTGATGATGTACCTTTTTGTGTACTCATCAATATATATCCTCTAAATGGTCATTATCCAACCACAATTTTTTTTAAAAATAGTGGTAACTTTGGATAAAAATGGGAAATCATAAATAAGTAGCAACAGTGGTTGCGTACACTCAGCTAAACACACCATTAGAATCCTTTTATATGAGTCTGATCAACTCCATATAAACATTTTCTAAGAATGGGTTTAGAGCACATCTTAAATATGGTACGTCTGCAATGCTGTGTATGTGTTCCTGAAGCAACACTACATAAACTGTCATAATGCCACAAAGAGAACACATTCATCAGGACTAACCAATTTTGATGAATAGATTCCAAAATCTCGTATGAGTAAGGCATTTACACACGTCTTATAGATTGTGTGTTGATGGTAATAAAGGATCCTGAAGATCTTTCAATTCCCTATTTGGTTCAAATCATCTATGAGCCTGAAGCTCAAATTGACCATTTAAAAAGTAAATACATATGATCTGATTATAATCAGACTGACAATTTAAATATTGTCAAAACTTTCACATCCCTGCTACTAAAAATCCAGCTAGGATTGACATACCAAATATAATGGATGCAATCCACCAGTAGCAGAAGTGGATGTCCTTAAGAGATGAGAGGACATACCACTAGGCTCCAAAAAGAGAGATCTACTCCTGGAGACCGAAAAAGCAATACCACCACAGGAAAGTGAGCTCAAATCCAGAACCTTATTGCAACTTGGTTGCTAAGGACTAATTCTGGATCTGTCCATATTCTTTACCCGTCCCAGAACCTTCACTTCTTTAACGTGTCGTGAAGGAGACACCTCTGAGAGAAATCAAATGATTATAGTACGTACGGGGTGAGTTTTGGACAAGAAAGAACACATTTTGTCGACAAATTCTCTCATATTTCACTTTGCCAGTTAAATATAAAATCGTTTCCACAACTCTTCTTTGCCTAAAGCAAAGATAGAGATTTGGCCAAATTATAATAATGTGGAATGATGCAATAATAAGGTGAGCTGGACTCACTTATGAAATATGAGGTGTTGGACCTGAAGTCCTGATATCAAAAATGATATCAAATCCTGTGGGATAACTGAGTATTGAAGGAGAATTAAAATAAAATCGTTAGCTATAAGCATTTTAATTTGCTATAGTTTTAGAGGTATAAATCGCTCAAACCAGGAAGTAATCAAGTAAGATGAGCTGAACTCACTTACAAGATGAATCTGATGCATCGACTGGTTTATGTCAATGCGTAATCCAACGAATGGCAAGAAGAGGGGATTTTTGGTTGATGTTGCTATTGGATGTGACAACATTACCAATATAAAATCTTTTCAAATGCCTATATAAATTTTTTCTTTACTTTCCTTTCTTTTTGGGACACATATTAAAAATATGATAAAGGAAAGACAACCTAGACGAAGATCCTTAAAGGACTCATACTAAAAGGTTGTTGTTTGCACCTCTTAAAAACAGTATTGTTCTTAAGACAGCAAATTAAAAAGAATTGAGATTATTTTAAATAACTCAAAATATTATCGGATCTCCTGAAGAGAAAATACAGAAATATCTGTTAAAACCTATCTATCAGATATGATATGATATGAAAGTCCTAGTTAGGCATAAATTCTTGGCTTACAGAATACAATCATCCTGAAGATGAATTATCATCCTGAAGATGACATTAATCATCCTGAAGATGAACAATCATCCTGAAGATGAACAATCATCCTGAAGATGAACTATCATCCTGGAAATGAACTATCATCCTGAAGATGACATTAATTAATCATCCCGAAGATGAAAACTTCATACAATGACGATTGATGAAGAAACATTAAAATCATTCTCCACTAAATACACATATTTGGTTGTATGGATATACATTAAAAGACCCCTTTCCGTTAGCTGAAAGAGGGGAAGAATATATATGGTCCAGAAGTACCTTAAGTGTCTTTGGAACACTCTTTTACCTGGTCAACTGCATGCGTCTCTTTTGAGCGGTAGCACTATAGCTATTAGCCAGGTACAGTGCAGCGCCTGCAGCGCACCACTGGACCAGAGATATGTAGCTTCTGCGCTATCTCCAAGGGTCGAGGAAAAATCCTCCATGTTAAATGTATTTGCATATGCAGGTTACAGATCGTCGCGATGAATAGTATTGTAACGACCTGTTTTCATCAGCACGATAATTTGTGTGTTTAATCTATTAAACTATTTTTCGTATGGAGTTTATGATTTCAAAAATTCCTTATAAAAATATTTTAAAGTATTAAAGTAGTTATGGGGTACATCAGTAAGTTCGGGTTTCATCGAATACCTCTAAATAATCCGGTAAAAATTCATTTTCGATTATTACCGTTTTGGCTTAATGAATTAATTTTCTATACAAACATCATCAAAACATTTTCAAACTTCTACGGTATCATCCTATAATCATTTAGGGATTCCCACATTAATTTCATAATTTTTTGACGACAAATCAGTAGAGAACCCGTAAACCCGCTTTCTAAACGTTTTGGCCCACGACTCGTATGTCCGTAGCTCAAACCGTGAATCGGAGTTCGTATTCACGATCCTCGTGACGATACGAACCCGTGGGTATGTTTTCGTAATTTTTCGGACACGTTTACTAGTAGGGGCAAAATCGTAATTTCGTTACAAATTTTACCGTCACTAATTACCTTGCCTAATTACTAATTACATTAACCTAATTACTAATTACCCTAACATGACTAACATGTGGAGGAGACAACCGTTCAAATTTTCAAAAAGCTAATCTTATCTAATCTAACCTAATCTCCACTTTTGACTAAGAATTAAATGCTAATTAAAAAATTAGTTTCTAACACCTATTTAAACCCCCTTAATCCCTCTTCTCATGCCATCTTCAACCTCCCCTACGGCGAAGCTCCGGCCAACTTTCCGACGAACTCCCCCATCTCCGGTGAGCCCCCACTACCCTCTTCCATCTCCACATCTTCAACCTCTCTCAACCCCTCTCTATCTCTCTCTATCTCTCTCTAAAAACTCAAACAAACCCCATAAAACCCACCATGGCCACCTCCACCATGGCCATCTCCGGCAAACTTTACCCCCTCCGGCGACAACCCCATGACCTCCACTCCCCTCTCTCTATCTCTACAACACCCTCTCCCTCTCCCCATTGATTCTACACCATGAATCAATCAAAAACAGCCAAACAAAAGAAAACAAAAAAATTCTGTCATTTTCCGGCGGCGGCCGGCGGCGGCCGGCCAGTGGCCGTCCCCCTCCCCTCCTTGCTCCCTTGGTCCTTGCTCCCTTAGCTCCCCTCCACTCCAATGATTCTCCTACAAGCAATGAAGAGAAGAAGAGTTTGGAAAAAAACGGAATGAAAAAATTTGACAGTTTAAAACAAAAGTGGAGTGTGATGTGCCATTTTTGTGAAGGAAAATATGAAGGGGAGAAGAAAATGTGAAGGTTTATTTGTGAAGGAAAAAAATGGGAAGGGATTTAATTTAGAAATGAGAATTGGGTAGTGATTTTGGTAGAAATTGTGTGGGGAACAAGAGTGTGTATATAGGAATTATTTTTATACATGTATACGCATACGTGCGTACGTGCACGTACTACGGAACTTTGTAATTTCGATTATTATATTAATAAAATATGGGTACGTGCGTGTGGTGTTTGTAGGTAGACGTCCCGGGAAGACACCAACTCCCGGACGCGGTACGAGACCCGCCCAAGGTACCGGATTACAACCGGTCACGACTACAGGCAAGTAAATACCGTATATATGTGTGTGTTGCAAATATTTACCAAGTACTACCGTATCTATATATGCAAGTAATTACTAGGTGTATGCAAGTATCAACCACCTCCTACCGTGTTTTACTGCACTCAAGTACTCACACGTATTTGTGTTTATGGTTGTCGCACACACTATTGGGCCCTCGGGCATTTACGGAGCACATTACGGCACACACTATTGGGCCCTCGGGCATTTACGGAGCACATTACGGCACACACTATTGGGCCCTCGGGCATTTACGGAGCACATTACGGCACACATGTTGAATATTGGACTCCCCGGATTTGGTTTTGGATGATGAGCAAACATAAATAATTCATGAACTAACAATTTGTGAGCGCAGTATTGGAGATCGTCGCCAAATTCACGAGAACAATCAAAGCGACATCTCAAGACTTCTCAAAGCTCGTATTCATTGCCTAAAGCTTCGTTGAAGCTTTTGGACCGTTTTGGAAGTCATGAAGAATTGATCGAAGCTCTCGAAGACCGTTCATTAAGGTTTTATTTATATTCTTTTAGCTTCGATCTATAGAATGTTAAGCCTTGAGTATATCTTACGATTCTATCTTCATAACGCTCATATCGTAGCTCTAGGATCTTAGTACAAGTCCATTCTAACTTCCTCGAAGCATCGCGCTTCGATTCGGACTTGTTTGTGCATGTTAGTTGGTACAAGAAGAAGTACTGACCGACTAGATGGTGATCTAGTCGGTCAGCAAAGCTTCTTGGACCGACTAGTTTGAGTTAATCTTTTCTTGCTCAGTACTGTTTACAGTTAGTCGGTCTACGTTGACTCACCGACCGACTAGTTTGTGAACTAGTCGGTCAGTGATGCTTCTTTGACCGACTAGTTGTGCTTTACTGTTCATGCCAAATTTCTCCTAAGCTACCGTTTATCGTTAGTCCGTCTAAGAACGTTTGGTGACCGACTAGTTGATAATCTAGTCGGTCAACTTTTTTTCTTGGACCGACTAAATCATTTTGTATTCAGCCTATTTGTTTTTGCCTCTTAGTCGGTCTTCGTTCACTGACTAACCGACTAGTTGTGAAACTAGTCGGTCAGAAAGTCTTCTTGGACCGACTAGATTTCTAGGTCTGAATTTCTATCTCTTCTCAGTTCTTCACTTAGTCGGTCCATGTTGTTTGACTGACCGACTAGTTGATGAACTAGTCGGTCAGTGGTTGTTCTTTGACCGACTAGTTGCCTCAGATTTCTCTCCGTTGGGACTTGACCTAACTTGTTTTTATGGGACCCTATAAATACGAACCTAGGTCATTTCTCTCTAGGTTAGAGCTGCCATTAAGAGATTCATTGAGATTGAAAGAGATAGCCATTCTCACTCATTTCCAAAGCTCTCTTCCTCACAAGAAATCCATTCTCTCACTTTCTAGATCTAGAATCCATCTTGAGAGAAGTTTGTTCTTGGTGAGCCCTTCAAGCTCTAGCTTGATTCAAGTCTCCAAATCACTCCTAGGCACCCATTGCTGGTCATTTCTTTGGTGCTAGGTCTTGGTGACTTCATCTTCCACAAATCACTCCTTGCACCTATTTGGTAAGAAAACTCAAGGTATAGGATTTTGTGGTAAGATTGTTTATTTCATTATAAACTTGTTTATATTGCTTATTGGTTCTCTCGGTTGTGAGAGAAGGTTGTGATCCCGGGTTGTGGGATTCACTATTGCCATTGCTTGTATGATTTGATCTTGTGAAGGTTTTTCACAAGATATCATAGTGGAAATCTTGGGTTAGGGTTTCTAGCCTAAGTATCCGGAGGGGATCCGGGTGGTTGGGACGTAGGATCACCGGGAACAAGTCGGGGAGACTTGGGTGGATCCGAACCCAGTAACATCTTTTGTTAGCATTGATAATTTTGTTGTTGTCATTCAATTTAAGCTTCCGCAAATTGATTTGGTAGTTGTTTGCACTATAATTAGAAATTATACTCCTTGTTATTTTTAAAGTACTATTCACCCCCCCCCTCTAGTACTTGTGCATTAGCTTGTAGGGCATTACATTTGATATCAGAGCCAGATACTTAGCTATGTCTGCCAACGACAATAAGACCGTGCGTCCACCTTCCGACTATGGCACCTTCAGGAACCGTGAAGGAGCGTCTTCGGTGATGGAAGGACATTCCTCTACGAGGCCTCCATTCTTCAACGGTACCAACTACGGGTACTGGAAATGTCGGATGGAAACCTTCCTCTGGAGTGCATCTCTATGGAGGACCACAATGAAGGAATACATCGAGCCCGAAGAAGAAGACTTTGAGAAATTGACAACCGCGGTGGTCGCCGCGGAGGTAAGCAATGCCAAGGCAATGAACGCCTTGCAATGCGCATTGGAGCCCGAGGACTTCAATAAGATATGCACATGTAAGAGTGCATATCAAATTTGGAACTCCCTCCTCATTCTACATGAAGGGACGAGTAGGGTAAGAGACTCTAAACTCGTAGTTGTAAACAAAGATTACGAAATGTTTCATATGCAACAGGGCGAGAAGATGAAGGAATATTACGCTCGCTTCGTTGACATAATAAACGAGTTAGAGGCTCTCGGCAAATCCTACACCCAAAAGGAGAAGTGCTCAAAACTTATCGAAAGACTTCCTTCTTCTTAGGAGAAACGTACCTTCGCCATCGAGGAAGGTAATGACATGAATACGTATACCGTAGTTCAATTGATGGGTACTTTGATGTCATACGAGGTACGCAAAGATAGCAAGGTGAAGTTACAAGAAAAGATGAAGTCCTATTTGAACCAAGACATGCCTAAGAAAAAGGCGATTGCATTCAAGGCGGCTTCATCCACCTCTACCGATGATGAGGACTCGGAAGAAGAAATGGACATGGAATCCATTGCACTCATGGCAAAGAAGTTCAATCGCTTCTTCCGAAAGGGTAACTTCAAACAAAAATCTAAATTTACTTCTACTAACGCCTCTCCACCTTTGTGCTTTAAATGCAATAAGCCAGGACACATCAAAGCGGATTGTCCTCAAAACAAGCAAAAGGAGAAGTGGAAGGTGCAGGGTTTTCTGGGACCCTTAGGGCACAAAAACTCTAGTCCCGTCCTAAGTCGGACGGAACATAGACAGAAATACAGCGGAAAAATTTTATGTTACTCTAATTAACATGCAACCCTAAGGAACCAGACCCTATTAGCCAGGATCTTTGCCAACTTGGGGTGGATCTGACCACCCCAAGAGGGATCTAACTACTGCGAATAATTAAATGAAAACTTAAACACATACCCGGAATCTCAGCCCTGGGGCAGGCGAGATGTTCCGCGCCATCTTCCGAGCTGCTCCCGTCCCACGCCGAGCCGCTCCTTGAACCGCTCCCTGCACCGCTCCTCGAACTGCTCCGCATCCCGAGGCGATCAATCCCCGTGTCGCCGAGCCACCCACCGCCGAAGAAAGTTTCACGCGAGTGAAACCTCCGCCTAGATTTCGGATCCAGAATCCGAACTCATTTACGGCTTTGCTAGAGCCCGCAGGAGTAAGGCAGAAATTTATAGGGAGAGGATGAATATTAATTTAGCTTAGATCCGAGCGTGCTCCAACATTTACGAGAGCCGCTCAGATCTAGAGCTTGGGACGAGTTTAGAGGAAGGGGCAGACCCCTATTTATATAGGCGGCTGACCCCTCCCCTCTACTCAATTTCCGATGTGGGACTAAAGTTGGAGTTAATTAATTCAATTTAGTTTGCCTTTCACAAAGGCTAAACTTCCGTGAATTTTAACTCCCTCACCGTTGAACTTCATGATTGATACAACCTATCAATACGAAGGGGGTTCAACGGTGAACGCGTAGGAAAAAACGGCTCGTCAATCCGAGTCCGTTTGACCCTTCAAACAATTGTCCAAAGTTAGCCAAAAGTCATGCTTCTCATAGAAACGTAGCCGTCAAGAAAATCCCAGGTTTCAAAAAACCCTAACCAGAAAATTCGGGCTTGGTGGGCCTCCATTTTCGCTGGTTTCAGCCCAACAGTTTGGGCTGACTTGTTTTGGCTATAACTTGTGCATTTGGACTCCGTTTTTGACGCGGTTTGAACCTGCATTTAGAGCGGGACGATCCCGTCATCTAGGTAACCTTTTCAACGCGTTTATTTAATTAAATATAGTCTTAAACAATTTAAGACACATTTAATCTCTTTTGCATCATATGCAAATTAGTCCCTATCTAGGCTTAAATTTTCATTTGCATCAAATACAAATGATCCGAGGGCATATTCCTCTACATCTCCCACTTGCACTCAGGATCATTTATCCCGAATGCAGGAGATGATTGCAAACATCTTTTGCAATATTTTATCCCTTGCATCAAATGCAAATTATTCTCCCTAACTAATTTCTACCTATTACTAGACGAAGATCGCACTCTGTGTGAGACCCTACAGCCTGACCCTTACAACAGGTTGGGCTCAAAGCCCTATACGGCAGTGACCACGAGCAGTGGTTGCCGTCCCTGCTTCAGGAATCATCATTATGTGGTTAACTCATTGACATGAGTATTTTCGGGACCACCCTGACTGTTTCCGTGATGAATTCCGCAGTTATAGTCTTTTTGTCTAAACTATGTCGTGTAAGTCAAGTCTAGGGTACGGTTAAACTGTCAACCCCAATAACTTGACTCCGATTAGTTTCTATCAATCTTTTAGTCAAATCATGTTGGACTTGTTCCAACATACTCTGGCCAGAGTTTTTACCAAAGATCGAACTAACCCTACGACACTAACTCCCATTGACCGGGAGAGACGAATCCTCTCTTGGTCATTACTCTCCTCATACGCTTCAAGTGTCACCCAATCAAAGACCTTTCGACGCGGCTTGCCTCGAAGCTAGGTCATTTGATCTAAGTGGTACCGTTCACGCACAGGTTCGTCAAAATGACCTCAAGTCAAAAGACCAACTAGCCTATCATCACTCAGAGTCATCATTGACAGATTGGTCAATATAACCATATGATAACTCTTGTGGATCGTTCAGTGAACTCATTCTCTAATGAGCACCTGTGTCTTGTCAACGACTTCGCCAAGTCAAGCGATCATGAGATCATCACCACCGCTATACGGTGAAGACTAAGACACAATGGTCTATCCGATGTTTCGATATCCTAGTCTCGAAACATCTACGACCACGAACCCTTTTTAGACTTATGCTACAGACGGTCAAACATTTCTCCATGATCGAGATACTCATCTCGATACCTGTTTGACCTTGCATAAAGTCTCAGGACTTTACCTAAGTTAATATCTAATGTTAACTACATTATAACATAACTTAGATAAATTTTTACCAAACAACTTACTGTTATTTCGAACAAGATGTTTGTGCTATGCACACATGAAGATAGATAGCCTCGAGGGTATAATCTCTCAACATCTCCCACTTGCACTCAGGCCCATTTATCTCGGTATCTCATACCGTTTTTACACATAAGTTTTCCCGACTTCATGTGGTAGAGCCTTCATGAGTGGATCTGCTAAAACCGTCTACATTATAGACTTAAGGGTTTTTATGTTTAGACCAACCATTTGAATCTCATTCAAATAATTCATTTGGTCTTTCAGAATCCATAATATTTTAATTTACTTGGATCTTATCCAATTCATCGTACCTTACGATAATCATTTAAATTAGTTACTGGTCATTTCAAATGGCTCATATTTATTTCTGATAAAGAATCAAACTCTTTTGATCACTTTATCAAAATATATGTTCCATCCCTTTGATGCCTCACATGTAATTTACACGCTCCCACTGACCTTGAAAATTATCTGGTTAATTCATATAAGTTGGTCCGTCTAAATCATATTTAGAAAAAACGAACTTGTAAGTGAATGCTCCAATTTTCATGGTCAACTTAAGCGTTTACATCGAGTTTGGTCCGAGTAGTTCTGTACATCTGCTGGTGGAAAACGGTTTCATTATAATCCGTTTTATAGGAATTAGTATGGAAAAACCGTTCTCGACCAACATGATTGCACTTCCCTATTTTCCTTTTTTGCACCAATCTTTCAACTTAAAGATTTACTTGCAGTAAGTGAGGAAACATTTTCCTTGGGCACGTAAACTAAATTCCAAAATTTATTTACGCACACGGACCTATTCTGGTTGCATCAAGTTTTTAAATCGGAGTTACTTCTCCGAATTTCATCCCGGAAGTTGACTAAGTCATCATCAGTTATGATGTCTAACTCGACTCTTCGTCTCACGAGATTCGAGTAATTATACAACTTCCTAATGTTTGATTTAATGAATATCTTATTGATAATGTCCTCATAGAACATTATCAAAACCTAGGCATTACTATCTGGGACTTAACCCAGAGGAAGGACTTAACTCAGAGTCACTTGTTATGGATCGCACCGAGTCTAACTAAGTGTGATTCATACCATTTAACACACTGATGTGTTAACAGACTTGACCTGATAGAAAATCACATTTTCTTTTAATTACACAAGATTTTATGTAGCTAAGTATTTAACCATTCGATCTAATCGAATCAGTTTAAATACTTTTGTCTTTTCGTTCTTTATTTTTTCAGACTTGTGTTTCATCAAGAACACGTGTCTTAATAAAATATACGAATAACTTATTTTGGTTGATCTAGACTCGGGTACATCAGTATGTACCAGACTGAGTTCGACAACTCATTTTCCCACTGTCTTACAGATGGGTTTCGGCCAATGTTATCTAAGAGGATACGACTCACAAGTGTCCGTAGACTTCATAATACGAGAGGTCAGACCCCTCTTTATGTGACTTGTGAAGCTTAGTCTCTCGATACGGCCTAGTCTATTTTACCATATAAGTTTGCTACTATCTTGTGTATTTATATATTAACATTTAATATATATATATAGTTATTACAAATTACTTAACACAAAACATTGCTTCCGAAGCAAGGTGACGACATTCGTCCAAAAAATGTGTTAGACGTTTTTGTATAACTATTTATTCTGAAATCGTGACATCAAAATATATCACATTTTCATTTCCTCCTACTTATGCCTTTACTAATGATAAATTAAACTAACTTTCTCAATTGACTTTCCGGAGTGCCTTCTTCCTTTTCTAAATCACATTTAGATATTAATTAACCCAACACAAATAGCTATGCAAGCATCTTATGTATCCAAACGCTTGAGCTTTGCAATCTCGAGTTTAGCTCAAGAAGTTGCTTGTCTCAAGATCCGGTTGGGATACATAGTCTTGCACCGCTCATGCACTCGTATTCGACTCAAACGGTTTGATCGAATTTTCGAACTTTGCGGATCGGAATTGTTTGTCCATACAACCTTGAGGGTAGCTCGACAAGTTGTAGGGAGAAACATACTTCGAATATCCTATATGTTCAAGCTGCCTCATATAGAGAAGAGTGACATGTAGCTTAATTTATTTGTTGGACCCAGAACTTAATGAAATCATATTTCTTAAGTCTGTTCTTTAGAAGGTCATTTAATGTCAACGAGAATATGGTTTAATTGCATCAATTAGAATTTAACTTGATATTCAATCAATCAACTATTTGACCAGTTAACTTATTCCAATATTATATTTTGATTCCTTCGGTAAACATAGTCTTGCCCTAGTTTTTGCATATGTTCAATATTAAATATAGGTAGATTGGCTTTCATCTATCTATATCCTCCCACTATTTTTACGATCGTTTTAAATCTTAATAACGAACGATTTAATCGAATTTAAAAATTAGTGAAAGAGGGATCCAATCATCCCGAACCTCATAACCTTGAGGAGACTCAACAAGTTGATTGGTTCCATGACTGGTAGACTAACTCTTGGTCAAGCACATCACATGTGATTCCCTGTCGATTTTTACCCACAGTCACTTATGATCTTGAGGAGACTCAACAAATCATAATGACTGGTCTAGTCAGACCCTTAATTTCGTGTCCAGATTTGACTTAAATCGATACTCGAGGAGACCCGACGCATCGATTTGGGTCAAGTCTAGACTACATCACATGTATGTTGGAGTTTGTTCCTTAAAGAAAAAACAAGTCACAGCTTGAGGAGACTCAACAACTATAATTGTCTTCTTTGAGTTACCAAGCTCCAAAATCAAGGAGGGATACGAATTAATCTTTAATAAGATTTATAACGCATTGACTAGATATAGTCCAGGGTGTCATACAATCATGATTCGCGACATTGCGGTCCAGCGGAACACAGCCAGGGAATTGACTAAGCCAGGATCACTGCCCCTTGTACTAGCAAGGGTTGACCCAGAACTCTTAGCCAAGCACATTGACTGGATCATGGTCCATTGAATGAAGCTTGTCATTTTTGTATGTGTGCCATAGACTAAACAGCTTTTATTAACAACTAATTAATCCTATCAACTAGTTGCATCCTTAAATTCAAAATTTTAGGATTTGTTTAATAACTTTTATTAAGTCCTTATCAACTATAAGGTTCACGTGCTATCCTAATCATTATTAGGATTTTAATAAATTTTATTAACAACGCTAAAAGCGAAGTCCTTTAATGAAAATTAATTATAACAATTAGAATTACAAATTCAATAAAGGGACTACCCTAATCAGGAATTAGGTCTTGAAGTGTTGTTAATGTTTTATTAAAACACAGCATGTCATTAAAATTCAAGTAATAAATTTTAATCATTATTTAATGGCTAACCTAAAGGGTTGTCTTGTGTTATCAAATAAGGGACAAGAAGACATAGCCATTAAAAATTTACACTAATTTTATCGCATAAAAAGTGTACAACTATTTAACAATTAAATAGACTAAAGTTTATCGCATAAACAATTTTAGCATGCATACTTAAATTTAACATTTAAATTTAAAAATACGATTTTTAAAACATTTTATTTTATCTCATAAAGTAAAAGCTTGTTTAAAAATCATAACATTTGCATGCTACTTTAAAATATTTATCACATAAAAATTTTAAACTTTTAAAATCAGTTTTTAAAAATATCTTATAAATTTAAAACATCATTTAAAAAATTCCATGTTTAAAATTTATCACATAAAATTTTAAACAACATTTTAAACTTATCGAATAAAGTTTTAAAGCTTTAAAACAATTTTAAAATTTATCACATAAATTTAAAAATTCCATTTTAAAACTTTCATGTTTAAAATTTATCATATAAAATTTTTAAACAAAAAAAATTTAAATTTATCGCATAAATTTAAAGAAAACATTTTTCTGTAAAAGCATTCAAATAATAAATTCGCAGTCCTAGATCAGCATACAGAGATGGCTCTGATACCAATGCAGGGTTTTCTGGGACCCTTAGGGCACAAAAACTCTAGTCCCGTCCTAAGTCGGACGGAACATAGACAGAAATACAGCGGAAAAATTTTATGTTACTCTAATTAACATGCAACCCTAAGGAACCAGACCCTATTAGCCAGGATCTTTGCCAACTTGGGGTGGATCTGACCACCCCAAGAGGGATCTAACTACTGCGAATAATTAAATGAAAACTTAAACACATACCCGGAATCTCAGCCCTGGGGCAGGCGAGATGTTCCGCGCCGTCTTCCGAGCTGCTCCCGTCCCACGCCGAGCCGCTCCTTGAACCGCTCCCTGCACCGCTCCTCGAACTGCTCCGCATCCCGAGGCGATCAATCCCCGTGTCGCCGAGCCACCCACCGCCGAAGAAAGTTTCACGCGAGTGAAACCTCCGCCTAGATTTCGGATCCAGAATCCGAACTCATTTACGGCTTTGCTAGAGCCCGCAGGAGTAAGGCAGAAATTTATAGGGAGAGGATGAATATTAATTTAGCTTAGATCCGAGCGTGCTCCAACATTTACGAGAGCTGCTCAGATCTAGAGCTTGGGACGAGTTTAGAGGAAGGGGCAGACCCCTATTTATATAGGCGGCTGACCCCTCCCCTCTACTCAATTTCCGATGTGGGACTAAAGTTGGAGTTAATTAATTCAATTTAGTTTGCCTTTCACAAAGGCTAAACTTCCGTGAATTTTAACTCCCTCACCGTTGAACTTCATGATTGATACAACCTATCAATACGAAGGGGGTTCAACGGTGAACGCGTAGGAAAAAACGGCTCGTCAATCCGAGTCCGTTTGACCCTTCAAACAATTGTCCAAAGTTAGCCAAAAGTCATGCTTCTCATAGAAACGTAGCCGTCAAGAAAATCCCAGGTTTCAAAAAACCCTAACCAGAAAATTCGGGCTTGGTGGGCCTCCATTTTCGCTGGTTTCAGCCCAACAGTTTGGGCTGACTTGTTTTGGCTATAACTTGTGCATTTGGACTCCGTTTTTGACGCGGTTTGAACCTGCGTTTAGAGCGGGACGATCCCGTCATCTAGGTAACCTTTTCAACGCGTTTATTTAATTAAATATAGTCTTAAACAATTTAAGACACATTTAATCTCTTTTGCATCATATGCAAATTAGTCCCTATCTAGGCTTAAATTTTCATTTGCATCAAATACAAATGATCCGAGGGCATATTCCTCTACAGAAGGTGCCGAAGTTCGACAAGTACAAGAAGTACAAAAAGGGGTACAAAAGGGACTTGTCGGAGCAACATTCACCGACTCCGAGGATTCCTCAAGCGGAGAGTCGGACGATGAGAAAGTGGAGCAAGCGCACATGTGCTTCATGGCAAGAGAGGAGCATGATCAAGGATCTTCCTCCTCCGATGATAGCGACGACGAAGGCGATGAGGTAACTATGGATGATCTTAGGGATGCTAACTCTCATTTATGGTCTAAATACACTAAATTAGTAAATAGATATACTAAAGTAAAAGATGACCTAGCTAGCATTCAAACCTCGCCTAAGACTATCATCACCAACAACGACACCGTTGTTGAAGAGTTAAGAAATGAGATTGTTAATCTCAAATCTAAACTTGAACATGTTAGCATTGAAGATCCGGAAGAACATAGGATAGCGGATTTGACTTCTCAAAACTCGACTTTGAGTATTGAGAACGAGAATCTTAAATCTCGTGTTTATGTGCTCACATCGCAAGTATCCAACTTGGATACTTCTATGCGTTCTCTCAAAGAGAAATATGAGAACACATTAGGCCGAATTAATAAATTCAATAAGGGTAAGGACCATTTGGATAAAATCCCAAGTGACTTACTTCCGGCCAATCACCACATTGGTTTGGGGTATACGATGGGATGTCCATCCAAAGCGGCCACTACTTTTGTCAGGCCAACTTCCGGTGACTCTACGAGTGGTAGCAAACACTCTATTGGTAGTTCATCTACCAATGGTGCTTCCACCTCGTCCACACCCTCTTTCGGAAAGAAACCCACTTTGGGTGGACCTCCAAAGAAGGGGCATGCTTATATGTACACCAATACCATGCCACGTAGGAACACACGTCCTACTCCACCGTCTCACACATATGATGATTTTTATGCAACACATTCTCGGGCACGTGCACACCATGTGAGACACCCTCACGCACGTGTTCCCACACATGCATATGTTCACCCACCTCATCATATGAATAATTCTCGTCGTGCACCATTCCATCATGTTTCTTATGCCTATCCACGACATGCATCACGTAGAAACCAACAACGCATGCATGCACCCAATAGGATGAGGGCTCCCAAGATTTTCACTATTTGGAGCCCAAAGGACACAAGCATGGATGAAAAACAAGTGTATATGAATGCTTATTTTTCGAATGTTGTGCATAGTAGAAATTATGTGGGGAAGTCTAAGTCCAATTGGACTTGGCTTCCAAAGGTCTAACCTTTGAGGACCCAATGACCTTGGGTACCATGATATGAAATTTTCTATCTTTAGGTACTCAAGGAAAAGAAAAAGAAAAGGAGCAACAAATTTAAATTTAGCTCCAAAGGGAATTGGATACTCGATAGCGGGTGTTCAAAACACATGACGGGTGACGCTCAATTGCTCTCCGGAGTAGTTCCCATTGCAAATGGAAACCGCGTCGTATTTGGAGGCAACGAGAGCGGAACCATCGTCGGTGTTGGTAAAGTGAGTAACCCATCTAAACCCTTAATTAGTGATGTTTATCTAATTGATGGTTTAAATCATAATCTTATTTCAATAAGCCAACTTTGTGACAAAGGTTACATAGTTAGCTTTGCGAAAGGATTATGTCATATTTCAAATGATAATAATAAGTTATTATTTTCCGGCACACGCCATAAAGATATTTATATTTTGGATCTTCCTAAGTCATATGAACAATGTCTCGTTGCCAACACAAGTGAACAACACTTATGGCATCGACGCTTTGGACATGTGAACTTTGGAACACTTATAAGCTTTCAAAATTAAATTCCATTAAAGGTTTTCCGAAGCTCGTTTTTGAAAAGAAAAGTTTTTGTGATTCTTGTCAACGTGGCAAGCTTCCTAAATCTTCATTTAAACCTAAGAAAAGCATTTCTACTAAACGGCCACTAGAGCTATTACATCTAGATTTATTTGGGCCAACTAGAGTTGCTTCCTTAGGAAATGCAAGATATGGACTTGTCATCGTCGATGATTATTCTAGATTTACATGGGTATTTTTCTTATGTAATAAAAATGAAGCTTTTGAAAACTTCACAATATTTGTGAAGAAAGTAAAAAATCTCATCGGAACCACCATTGTCACTATTCGTAGTGATCATGGGGGTGAATTTGAGAATGAGTCTTTCTCAAATTTTTGTGATGATCTTGGAATTACTCACACGTTTTCTTTCCGTCGCGCACCTCCTCAAAATGGTGTTGTTGAGAGGAAGAATAGAACGCTTGTGGAGTGTGCTCGCACTATGCTCGAAGATAGTCAACTTGGTTATCAATTTTGGGCGGAAGCGGTACACACCGCTTGTTATGTGTTTAATAGAATACTTTTGAGGCCCGGCACCAAACAAACTTGCTATGAATTGTTGTTTGGTAGATTGCCTCAAGTTAAACATTTTCGTGTTTTCGGCGCAAAATGTTTTATTAAAAACACATATGATAATTTGGACAAGTTTGATCCAAGATCGGATGAGGGGATATTTGTTGGGTATTCCTCACGTAGCAAAGCCTACCAGATATACAACAAAAGATCCTATACGATCGAGGAATCACTACATGTCTCTTTTAATAAGAATTTTACTACTTCTAGAATTTCAAATGATGATGATTCTATGGATGTTTTATGTGATTCGTTTGAAAATTCTTAAGTCTATTGATTCAATTGATTCTATTGATACTAACCCGACTAATGAAGTTGTTGAGAATGTGCCTAGTGATCAAGGTATTCCCAAGCGGCTTCATACCGTTCGCGACCATCCCCATGAGCAAGTCATTGGCAATATTCATGATAGTGTCAAGACGAGATCGCAAGTCCACCACTTCACCAATTGTGCCTTTACCTCATCGATAGAGCCAAAGAATATAGTTGATGTCACGCCCCGCTTCCCAAAAACGTGGAGGCGAAGCGTGAGAAGGTCCGCTCAGACTTGAAGCTACAAAGCCGCAAGTCCGATAAGCGTCAATCACTTTAAACTGCAGGTCCTTGCAACGCGAAACGAAACAAAGATAATAATAACGAAAAGAGACAAAAGTACATCTCAGAATATCCATAATAATAAATCTCAACATCGCAGAAAAGCCACCAGGCTACAAATAAAATAGTCTAAAGGAGGCCCAGCATGGCCAACAAAAGTACAAAGTACGAAAACAAAGAAAAGGTGCAAGCACCGACATCTAACAGCAACCTAAAGCAAAAGCAAGTAAAATCAGTCTCTAAGACTGGTCTCCGGTGTCCTCGAACTCCTCAACGAACGTAGGCTCTGGCTCAGCGTCAGCAAACACCTCGTCCTCAGCAACTATCTCTGGCTCATGGTCTAACATGTGGCACCCAAAGAGAAAGGGGCACATGTCAGCAAGTCTGGAAGACTTGCGCAAGGAAACTAGAAGTGGGAAAAGGAAAGCAACCTAGCAGTTCTAGCATGAATGTGATGACATGGCAGTTTAAAGTATGAGTGCAACATGTAAAGTAAAGTAAGGTACGAGCATGGCATGGCATTCACAAGACAAGTACAAGACAAGGAAAGTAAGCACCTCGTGCACAGAGATTCCGTCTTTTGGCTAGAGTGGCTGCGCGGGCCAACTCCTAAGCTCAAGTAACCGTTTATCCCTACCCCCCACGTGTGTCGAGCCAGGGCCTTACCCCCGAACACGGAATGCTCGCTTCTGGACCACGAGCCAGGAAGTGTGTAAACAAGTATGGCGTAGGGGTGCACCTAGCCGGACAAGTAGTACAAGGACAAGTATTGTAGCGTGTGCTACGAATGCAACATTCAATGCATGGATGACATGGCATGGCAAGTAGTAAAGCGTACAGGTAAGAAAAGTAAACGTGACAGTTTAGCATGCATGAATGACAAGTTTAAGGGTTGGATCTAGCTTCGTTGTCAAGCTAGATCATTTAGGTGACGGATCTAGTTTCGTTGTCAAACTAGATCAAGTAGGCGTCTAGCCAGCTATCATTTCACTGACTAGTCTCTTTTACGCTAAAAGCAAGGAAGTGGCCTAAAAACATGGCCCTACACAAGAGTTGGCAAGTTTCACTTGCCTGAAACTATCACGTCAAGAAAACACCGTCCAACGAGTCCAAAGTCACGATTCCTACGTGCACAAGTCCACCGGCCTACATCCGTTTTATTAATCTTGATTAGTGAATTCTAAAACATTTAAAATACTTTAAAATACTGATTTTTAGTCTTGATTAGCATGCAATTGGGTTGGGGGTCCTAGGGGTGCAAAACGTTACCTCAACACGACGCGAAAGCTACACCGGCGTCGGGTAGCGACGCCGGGGGTTGGAATAAAAGATCGCGCTCCAAGTCCAGATTCCAATTAGATTCCTCGCTGGAAATTTCAGAGCAATCAACCGGGGCGACGATTCCAGATTCCAAAACTCGCACGTGCGACGACGGGCTACGACGTGCGACGACGTCGTACGCGACGAATCCTCAAAGAGCAAGCACCTAGGTGGGGCCCACAGTACTCCTAGGGGCCTTTGGGGGACCCACAATAACTCTGGAGAACTTGGGGGGCCCACGGAGGCAAGTGGTGCGACGGATGCGGGGTTGCGACAAGTGGCCGTCGGTCGTACAGCCTCGGTGCGGGGAGACTTGTCGGTCAGACACGTTGGGCGGCGCTGTTGCAGCGTTGGGGGTCGGTCGCAGCAGCGGGGTGCGGCGTTTCCTTCGGTCAGACCGATAGGGATCCTCGGTCGTTCGCTTGGGATGCGGGGCTGGCAGCGTTGCAGCGTGCAGCGCTTGGGGCGCTCGGTCACAGCGGGCGTTTCCTTCGGTCGGGCACGGAGCGGAGCGGGGGAACGAAGCGGAGCGCTGTGCGGGGGTCGGTGCGGAGCGGGGCCTCGGTCAGACCGAGAGCTCCTCTCAGCCAAGCGGGGGAACGGGGCGGCGGTCGATGCTGTGTGCAGAGCGGCGATGGATGCGGGCGAGGCGGCCGGTCAGAGCGGGTGGATGCGGGGGTTTTCTTCGGTCGGACGGGGTGCTGAACGTCGCAACGTTGCAACGATTCGTCGCAACGTCCAAAATGAGTTTGGAAGGGGCTAGGGCTAATTTATTTGGAAAATAGGTCTTGCTAGGGGTTGCTTATATAGTATAGATGGGTTGACTTGGTCTAGGGCTAAATCTAATAGGATTAGAAGTTCAAAAAGATTTAAAATTTGAAATTCAATTACTCCAACTCATCCTAGGGTTTGACCTGGTCCAAATGAGCTGGAAATTGGCTCGAAAATTCTTTAAAACGTTTAAAACTCAAATAAATTTTATTTGGCCGAAAATACTTTATAAATTAATTATTAAAAATAATATAAAACTTGTAAAAATTATAAAAGTAGTCAAATAAACTCTAAAAATTATAAAATAAATATCGTGGTGATCGTGGCGACGAATGTGAGCTAACTAAGAAGACGGATCTCAGATTCGACGTCGGACGACGAAACTAAAAATAGAAACGTCTCCCGTCAAGAGTGAGAATCGTCACGTCTCATCGAGTAAGTTTAAATTGTGGGAAAACGACTCGAGAAACGTCGTTCCAAAATAGTGCCACTATTTAATACTCTCAGAGACGTTCACAACGGTATATCACTCGAAAGTGTTCACAAACAAACAAGGTCTAAAACAAACACGTGCACGGACAAAAGCACGTGCACGAACAACGTACCACGAAAAGTGGTCGTTACAGTTGAAGCGTGCGAAGATAGTGCTTGGATCCTTGCCATGGAGGAGGAACTCATTCAATTCGAGAGGAATGAGGTATGGGAGCTTGTTCCTTTGCCATCGAAGAACCACACCGTCATAGGGACAAAGAGGATCTTCAAGAACAAAACCGACGAAAACCAAGTCGTCGTCCGGAACAAAGCTCGGTTAGTAGCTCAAGGCTATCGACAAGAGGAAGGTATCGATTTCGAAGAATCCTTCGCTCCGGTAGCTAGATTAGAATCAATTAGACTATTATTGTCTTTTGCATGCCATAAAAATTTTAAATTATTTCAAATGGATGTTAAAAGTGCATTTTTAAACGGAGATGTCGTTGAGGAAGTTTACGTTTCTCAACCTCCGGGCTTCATAAATGAAAAATTTCTAAATCATGTTTTTAAACTAAAGAAAGCTCTTTATAGTTTGAGACAAGCTCCTCGAGCTTGGTATGATCGCCTAAAGAATTTTCTTTTGGATTTGAATTTTAAAATGGGCGAAGCCGATTCTACACTTTTTGTTAAGCATGCGAATAATGATATTTTATTAGTTCAAATTTATGTCGATGATATCATTTTCGGTGCTACTAACTTCACTCTTTGCGAAGAGTTTTCTAATGTTATGAAGGAACAATTTGAGATGAGCCACATGGGCGAACTCAAATATTTCTTAGGTCTCCAAATTCGCCAATTGAACGATGCAATCTTCATCCACCAAACGAAATACACGGTGGAGTTGCTAAAGCGATTTGGAATGGAGAATGCCTCCGGGAAAAGACTCCTTTGAGCACTACAACGCATCTTGATAAAGATACGGGCGGAAAAAATGTAGACATTCGTCTATATCGAGGTATGATAGGTAGTTTACTTTATCTTACCGCAAGTAGGCCCGATATTATGTTTGCCGTTTGTATTTGTGCTCGTTATCAGTCTCAACCTAAGGATTCTCACTTAGTAGCGGTTAAACGTATTTTTCACTATCTAAGTTACACTTTAGATTTTGGATTACTTTATCCGAAATCTAGCACATATGAGTTAGTCTCATATAGTGACGCTGATTATGCGGGATGCAAGTCCGACAGGAAGAGTACTAGTGGCACTTGCCATTTTCTAGGAAATTCCCTTGTCTCTTGGTTTTTCAAGAAGCAAAATTCGGTATCACTTTCAACCACCGAGGCGGAATACATTGCCGCCGGTGCCGCTTGTGCCCAGGTTCTTTGGATGAGACACACACTGAAGGATTTTGGTATTCATTGTGATACTAGCCCTATCATGGTGGATAACCAAAGTGCTATTTGTCTTTCAAAGAATCCGGTGCACCATTCCCGATCTAAACACATAGATGTCCGACACCATTTTTTAGATGATCATGTTGCTAAAAAGGACATCATATTAGTGTACGTTGAAACCCAAAAGCAAATCGCCGATATTTTCACGAAACCCCTAAAGGAGGACTCCTTTGTTCGGTTGCGTCGAGAATTGGGGATTATGGGTGAATCCGAGATATAGGATTCATGTTTCATTCAATTATCTTGCATGCTATTATATTTCGCGATATTTCGTTCATGCTAGATTTATTGAATTTTTGGGGATTTTTATGTGATATGTTTGAATTTTAGCTCGAATTCTTATTTGAATGTCGTATTTAAGATTTCGATGTTTTATGGGGTAGTTTAGATGACTTATGAGAGAGTTTAGATGTTTCGTCCAAGTGTTTTATGGAGAGAACTCTTTTATCAACTTTTGGACTCCTCTAGTCGGTTTCAGTTCATCAGCCAACCGACTAGATGCTCATCTAGTCGGTCAGCTAGTGAACTCAGACCGACTAGTTCAAGCTTTAACTTTCTTTTGTCATTAACTTCTTTTAGTCGGTCACAGTTCTCTTACCGACCGACTAGATTGAAAACTAGTCGATCAGTGATTATACTGCGACCGACTAACTCTAGCCCTAGAATTTTCGTTTTGCCTCTGTTTCGACTTAGTCGGTTTAAGCTCATTGACCGACCGACTAGATCGTAATCTAGTCGGTCAGTGCTTGAACTGTGACCAACTAAGTGCTCTAGGGCAATCACGTCTTTTCGCATTCTCGACCGACTTAATCATATTTTATCCGACTGATTTTCATTCCAGTCGGTTATTTTTACTCTCCAGCTCGAAAAACCCTCTAAACCCGTTCGAGACCCTTCGTCTCCCCTTCGATCTCCGGCCAGTTTTTCCAGCCAACTCCGCCGCCAGTCACCGTCGATCACTCCCCTAGGTATCTCCCTCCTTCCTAGATCTCGTTTTGCATCCCTAGGGTTTGTTCTAGAACTTGTTTTCACTTCTAGGTTTCCAGGGTTTCGGATTCTCTCTTAGGGCTTGATTGTTTCAGTTCTAGGGTTTGAGCTTAGGATTGCTTGATCTTATCATACGTCGCTTGATTGTACTCGTTGTGCCGCGATCATGGCACGAACGAGAATACCGATAACCTCTTCTGGGGCATCCCCCATGACGGTAGAGGCCACGACTGCTTCGACCCCTCCTAAGCGTAGGGCCAAGACCACACGTCCCCCCTCTTCGTCTTCAACACCGTTGAAGAGGAAGAGGACGTCCAAGCCTAAACCTACTGGCCAATCTTCCAAGCCCAAACCTAAGCCCAAAACGTTCCGTGCTCCTACCCCTCCCGGTGAGCGTTCAGATAGTGATTCCGAGGATGATTCCGATGAAGAATACACTCCTGAGCATCCCGAGAAGGCACCTACTCCACCCCCTCCTCCCCCTCCTCCTAAGCCCCGTAAGGCTAAGGGTAAAGGTCCAATGCCAGTCGGCGGTGTAGATATATCGTTGTGCCGCGACGACCCTCAGTGTCTAGCAGCGTACAACCGTATAGAGCACTGCCCACTGCTGTTGGAGCATTACGTTCAGTTTTCTGATTTTCTTGGCCTTGCGGATCTTCTCTCCTATAGTGGCCTATTGGACTACCTTAGATATGACCCTAAGGCGAACCCCCGACCCTATCCTCGCCTGGTCAAGCTATTCTATGACAATCGTGTCCGGGGCCAATACGGTGAGTCTCACTCCATCGAGACTTCTGTTTTGGGGACTCCTATAGTCCTCACGGCAGAAATCTTGGGGGAGTTGATAGGTTGCTCGTCGTGTGGCCTCCTCCCGTCTGACATCTCTGTCGACGATATCTCCTCCCTCGATCAGCGGACCATAGGCAAAATCTTCCAGGTTATCCCCCCCGCATTCATAGGAGTCCCTTCGAAATCATTCAAGCCGAATGCTTGGGTGATTAACCTGATCTTGAAATCATGCCTCCTTCCCAAGTATGGATCTTCTTCTCTTCCATCTCAGTCGTTTCTGAAATTGATTTACGCTCTTTTTATGGGTAGCGAGATTAATTGGGCTCGCATTATACTCGATAAGATGGATTCTTTCGAGTGTATTCGCAAGACCACTAAATCTACGCATATCCCATATCCATGTCTCCTGACCCTGGTTTTCCGTCGATTCGGTGTTCCCTTGCCTCCTGATTATGAGCGTCCCCTTGGTCCTCCTCTGAACGTGACGGCCGTCAAGAAATCTCTTGCGGCACTCCGTCACGTGCAGCGATCGACACCTTCTGCATCCCAGGCCACCCCTTCAGCTGTTTCAGTTCCTCCTCCCTCTGCCTCTTTTGATGATGTCGTTCGGTTGCTTCGTAGGCACGAGTCTCGTTTGGCTCGTACCGAGGAGGTAGTTTGCCGTATGGCTCGTTTGATGGGCATTGCCCTTCCTCCTTCCTTTTCTGAGGATGAGGAGATGGACGATGAGGATATTGATGAGCTGGTCACCTCCTTAGCTCGTGGCGATGAGGCCACTGCTGCTGCTGCTGCTACCACATCTGCTCCTGGAGCTGGCACCTCTTCCGGTGCTCCAGAGACTTCTGCACCAGTGGATCAGACTTCTGATGCTGCTGCTGCTCCTGCTGACGACCCTGCTCCTGTTTTGCCTGCTGATGTTCCTGTTGAGACCCCTACCGTTGAGCCAGTCGTCGATGTCTCCACCCCTGCCCCGACGATCCCTTCTGTTCACACGCCTCTCCTCCCGGCAGAGCCTGAGTCCACTCCCTCGACTGGACCCCCGGAGACTGCAAATCCTGCCACTTTCTCGTGATCGTCTGTTTCGAGGCCTCTCCTATGCTCTTTGGATGATGCATCTTCTTGGGAGTATTTTGGGTTAGGATGGAGTGTTGAGGTTGTTTTGATGTATTTTGGTTTTATGGATGTCGGTGTTGTATTTTGATGTACTTTGGATGTTGATGATGGTTCGATGATGTATGATGTATTTTCTTTTTGATGTTGATATAGATGGTATGTTGCACTTGATATGATGTAGTCGATGTGTTTTTGGATGTACTCATTGTATTCATATATATATACATCGATGTTCTCTTTGTTTTACTTCATCTTGCACATTTTATATTCATTCAATGCCTTTGACATGTGAATTCGTCGCTCGTCGTTTAAAAACTTGGTTAAATAGATTATATTTCTATGATTGTATAGAATTGTTTTCCATGCACAAATTTAACCAAGAATATTGAATATTGGAGGGTATGTTTCTTTATTCAATAAATGAATAAATATTTGGTATTTTTGATGATTTTAATTATCGCTTTTTGATAATGGACAATTTGACACACCTTGATTTGATTCCATCACTTTTCCCTTGGTGTCAATTAGTTCCATCGTCATTATCTACGACTCCCGATGTTGGATTTTCCTTTTCCTAGTTGTTGTCGTTGTATGCCCCCCATTTTTGGGATAATGCCAAAGGGGGAGAGATAATGATAATAAATAGGACAAATGAAAATTTAACTCAATTTCCACGAATCTAATTTGATGTGTTAGATTCAGGGGGAGTTAAGATATATATAAGGATTTTTCAAAATCCGATATTTCAAAAATCGATTCTCGTTATATATCTTACTCGTCTGATTGATGCAATTTATATATATTCTTTTTGGAATTAACGTGTCATTAATGCAGGGGGAGTAAGTATTTTACATTTGAATCATTATTTTTGATTATTATTTATGTTGGTTTGTCATCACCAAAAAGGGGGAGAATGTTGAATATTGAACTCCCCGGATTTGGTTTTGGATGATGAGCAAACATAAATAATTCATGAACTAACAATTTGTGAGCGCAGTATTGGAGATCGTCGCCAAATTCACGAGAACAATCAAAGCGACATCTCAAGACTTCTCAAAGCTCGTATTCATTGCCTAAAGCTTCGTTGAAGCTTTTGGACCGTTTTGGAAGTCATGAAGAATTGATCGAAGCTCTCGAAGACCGTTCATTAAGGTTTTATTTATATTCTTTTAGCTTCGATCTATAGAATGTTAAGCCTTGAGTATATCTTACGATTCTATCTTCATTACGCTCATATCGTAGCTCTAGGATCTTAGTACAAGTCCATTCTAACTTCCTCGAAGCATCGCGCTTCAATTCGGACTTGTTTGTGCATGTTAGTTGGTACAAGAAGAAGTACTGACCGACTAGATGGTGATCTAGTCGGTCAGCAAAGCTTCTTGGACCGACTAGTTTGAGTTAATCTTTTCTTGCTCAGTACTGTTTACAGTTAGTCGGTCTACGTTGACTCACCGACCGACTAGTTTGTGAACTAGTCGGTCAGTGATGCTTCTTTGACCGACTAGTTGTGCTTTACTGTTCATGCCAAATTTCTCCTAAGCTACCGTTTATCGTTAGTCAGTCTAAGAACGTTTGGTGACCGACTAGTTGATAATCTAGTCGGTCAACTTTTTTTCTTGGACCGACTAAATCATTTTGTATTCAGCCTATTTGTTTTTGCCTCTTAGTCGGTCTTCGTTCACTGACTAACCGACTAGTTGTGAAACTAGTCGGTCAGAAAGTCTTCTTGGACCGACTAGATTTCTAGGTCTGAATTTCTATCTCTTCTCAGTTCTTCACTTAGTCGGTCCATGTTGTTTGACTGACCGACTAGTTGATGAACTAGTCGGTCAGTGGTTGTTCTTTGACCGACTACTTGCCTCAGATTTCTATCCGTTGGGACTTGACCTAACTTGTTTTTATGGTACCCTATAAATACGAACCTAGGTCATTTCTCTCTAGGTTAGAGCTGCCATTAAGAGATTCATTGAGATTGAAAGAGATAGCCATTCTCACTCATTTCCAAAGCTCTCTTCCTCACAAGAAATCCATTCTCTCACTTTCTAGATCTAGAATCCATCTTGAGAGAAGTTTGTTCTTGGTGAGCCCTTCAAGCTCTAGCTTGATTCAAGTCTCCAAATCACTCCTAGGCACCCATTGCTGGTCATTTCTTTGGTGCTAGGTCTTGGTGACTTCATCTTCCACAAATCACTCCTTGCACCTATTTGGTAAGAAAACTCAAGGTATAGGATTTTGTGGTAAGATTGTTTATTTCATTATAAACTTGTTTATATTGCTTATTGGTTCTCTCGGTTGTGAGAGAAGGTTGTGATCCCGGGTTGTGGGATTCACTATTGCCATTGCTTGTATGATTTGATCTTGTGAAGGTTTTTCACAAGATATCATAGTGGAAATCTTGGGTTAGGGTTTCTAGCCTAAGTATCCGGAGGGGATCCGGGTGGTTGGGACGTAGGATCACCGGGAACAAGTCGGGGAGACTTGGGTGGATCCGAACCCAGTAACATCTTTTGTTAGCATTGATAATTTTGTTGTTGTCATTCAATTTAAGCTTCCGCAAATTGATTTGGTAGTTGTTTGCACTATAATTAGGAATTATACTCCTTGTTATTTTTAAAGTACTATTCACCCCCCTCTAGTACTTGTGCAGTAGTTTGTAGGGCATTACAACACACTATTGGGCCCTCGGGCATTTACGGAGCACATTACGGCACACACTATTGGGCCTTCGGGCATTTACAAAGCACATCTACGGAGCACACTATTGGGCCCTTGCGGCATTTAAGACTGATGCGCTAGTTTGTTTGTTTACAATGCCACTATTACCACTGTTCTACTGACTAAGTCGAGACTACTCGAGCGTGGCAGAGCGGCGTAATAACAAGCGGTCTTAAATTACGACCAAATCAGTGTCTAGAAAGGAAATGGGAAGGGGGTTGGTCAACCAAAGGACTTGTCCTATGGTCATAGAAGTGACCTGTGCCTTCAAGCCCTGACTGACTGGCTGATTTGGAAGTTAAGTTAGACTTCTTATTATTAGGCATGCCTACACTATTAGATAGTCAAGCGACGTTTGTTCTCTCTTGTTCGTTCATTACTTTGCCACTTTTACTTTCTGTTGGTTATTACTTGCCGCTTAGCGCTGACATGTATTTCATTGTTTTCTCTGAAATGCATGTCAGACTACGAGCCGACGGAGTACGTGGAGTACTACACTGAGGACGATCTCGTGGACCAGGGATCAAAGGACGTTACTGAGCCCGCACCTGCAGAGGAGTAGGAGTCTCCGACTCGACCACAACATCTGCTTCCCTTACCGTCAGTGTGCTTTCCTTATCGCCAGTGTGCTATTTACTTTCGAGTGATGTACTTTACTTTTCTGTCGAGTCGATGTAGGCCGTACTATAAGGCCCAGTCCTGTACTACTTATCGTCTATTGGATAATAAAGATGTTGTGTGTTGTTTCTCTGAGATTGCATGACAAGAACCTGTCCTTCAACGGAATTACTACAGACGCTTATTGTGCATGGAACGAGGAAGAAGGAAGAAAAAAAATTCCTCCTTGTTTTATGCACAAGCGGACCTTCGTCGCATCCTCTCTCCCGGGTATTTTGGGAAGCGGGGTGTGACAGGTATAAAAGGGATGTCCACCTCTTGAAGATCTACACAGAATCCTCCCAAGTCTAAATCCTTCTACCATCCCGAGAAGCTCATCACCCAAGGAGCAGTTCAAGAACATACAAAGCCAGGTCCTGACGTACCTTTGCAGACAATGACGATTGAGACGTGGAGCTGTCTATCAAGTTTGCAGCGCTCCTTCAGTTTCAGCTACTGCCTTATATGAGTGAAACTTGTATAGATGAGTGATGCTTGTACTTTACTTTTGCTTTCGGAATGTTGTAGATGAGATGGATGTATAGACACATAGGAGATAAATGTATAGATATATAGGATATCTGCAAGCCTGAAGCTTGATCAGATAAGGGGGAGTCAACTGTAGAGTTGTACTCTTTTTCTTTGGCTGGTGGTTTTTCCCACAGAGTTTTCCATAGTCAAGGTTTTAATGAGGCAACCACATTGACTCTGGATTCAGAAGTATCCACCACTCGACACATCCCCAAATCAGGGGAGTTATGGAGTGCTGTACTCTTTTCCCTTCGCTATCGGTTTTTTTCCCACAGGGTTTTCCATAGCTAAGCGTTTTTAACGAGGCAGTTACCCTTAACTTGGATCTAGAAGTATCCACCCTTTAAGATACTCAGTAGTACTAATGAATCATTCAGTATTCATAAAGTCGAGTATACCACGTTGGTTGGATAAGGGGAAGTGTTATGAATAGGACCTATTGGGCCTATTAGGTATCCACCCACATGAGTACCCATTCTGATTACTATATAAAGGAGGTTAGGGGTTTCCTAGTCTCAACCCTTCTCCAAATCTGTTTCTCGTTCACAACAGTTATTTTCAAATTTAGTTGCCGCTAAAATTTAGTAGTCTACTGATTTAGTTTCCCTTAAAATATTAAGATTTTCTTTCTAAAAATTTCACAAACTCATATCTTAAACATTGATTTCTCAAGATTCAATCATATCCATCTTTCTACCCACCGTTTTGTCCTCATCAGCGACTCCCTCCTCCTATGGACCTACTCCTCGTCAAGTTCCGCTTTATCGTCCTCTTCTACTTCACGATCTTCGTGTTCGTCGTCGCGAACAAAGGTACCTACGAGGCCGTCTCTGGGAAAGTTTGAATTTGTCACCGATTCAGGTACCGTTCGAATCTTTTTTGCTGATTTGTGATCCGGGTTCTGATCGGCTTTGTGAAATTTTTGAGAATTTTGAGGTTTTGAGATCTGGGCTTTTGAATTATGGGGTTTTGAGTTTTGCATTGATTAGTATTTTGAAATTGGGCGTTTCTCATGGTTCTTGGTCAGGATTTGTCGAGATTTTTCAAAGTTGTATTGTTTAGTGATTTAAAAAAACATGACATTGCTTTGGGCATTCGCTGGCGAGAGCTCCACATGCTACTTTGACAGGGCGAGCATCATCATCATCCTCACCGACTCATCTCCCCCCACGTGACACCGATCCGATCGGATCCGACGACATTCGAGTCAATCGAACGATGATGCCGCCGCTAGGTTTCACGGTGGACGAACGATCGTCAGGTCCTCCGTCAGCGAGATCCGCCGACGTTGTATCGTCGAGCTCGAGCGAGGAGCCACCCGTGGAGCAAGATGAGATGCCACCACCGGAAACAAGTACATAGTTGGCAGCAGCGTCGTCATCGTCAGCGTGAGTAGAAAAATTAACTGAGCCGAATAGGGAGAAAATTATTCATGGGTTTGCCAGAAAATTTCAGTTTCCTAGGGGTTGGGGAAAGAAAATCTAGGTGAAAACTATGATTTGCTTTTTTCCCTTTATTTTCCTTCATTTTCTTTTTCCCTCTCCTTTTCTTTCTAACCAAACACAAGGAAACGGATTTCCCTCTCATTTTCTTTCCCTTTCCTTCCTTTTCCTTTGAAATTGAACCAAAAGGACCCATAGGGCCATAGCTAAGAGTGTCATATGGAAGATTACTTAACAAAAAGTGATCTTGTTGGGAGGACTTAAATGGTTGTGTGTGTTTTTACACAGATAGTAAGCCCAGTGCATTTGTAACCAGAATTAGTGCCACATTGAACATCCAGTTATGTGTTGATCCATGGGAAGTCATGATCTGCTAATGAATATGCTTCTGCTATTTAAGATACATATGCCTTTGAAGATCTTTGTCTGAGTGCACATTACTCTTTGAATATGGTTATGTTTATAAACTTTAGTTAAGGCTGATTGGAAGATTGCATCTTGTTTACGGGTGTTTTCTCACCACTGAATCGTTGCCCGACAACTGTACGGTCAACGTGGTCAAGGGGTCGGTTGAGATCCTTTGAGCACGCCAAGCTCTCGTGCGCTCGGCGTGGGGTCGGAGATGGAATCGAGGTCGTGCGTCGGTACTTGGCTGAAGCGGAGCTGAGGGGAGGCCTCCGCTCTGTTCGATGGGCTCGGCCTCGGTTGGACGTGTGTCGAGGGGTAGCCTCGGCGCTTCACTCGGAGCTCGGTCTTCGGTCGGTGGCCACTCCCGCTAACAGCGAGGGTGGTCGTCGGGCGCTGGGGGTAGCCTCGGCGCTTCACTTGAAGCTCGGTTTTCGGTCGGTGGCCACTCCCGCTAACAGCGAGGGTGGTCGTCGGGCGCTGAGGGGTAGCCTCGGCACCTCAGTCAGCTTCTTCCTGAATGGACGAAAAACTCGTCAGGGTGTCCGGACCTTGGTTCAGGCCGAATCCCCTCCGATGCCTAAGTCAGATCAGGGTCTTAGTAGTACTAGGTGGGGTAGGTATTACTCGAGAGGAGATCGATACGCTAACCCTCGGCGCGAACAAGAGGAGGAAGAGAAATGGCAGAAAACCAAAGTCGTTGATGGAATACCTCAGATTTGGGTACCTGGGTTTCGATCCCTTTCTTTGTCGTCCTTCCGGTCCTCTTATAGGGTCCCCGCCACGATTGCCCCCGAACCACGTTCCCCGTCCGCCTCCTTTCATGCCCCCACGATCCACCTCCCCATCTGCCCTGACGTGCATCGTGGGGAGGCATTTACACGGGCCTCTTAATGGACATTAAGGGGCTGCGGGTTTTTAGGGAACGGCTATTTCCAAGGAGCACGAGCTGATCGTGGATCCTCGGGGGCAGACTGGCCGGACTTCGAGTTTTATCCGTGGGCCTCGTCAGGCGGGCCCAATCTTGTTCGTGGGCTTCCTGTTCATGGCTGGGCCTTGTGTCTCCGCTTCTTGGGCTTCTCCAAAACAGTCGTATCAATTGCCCCCATCGTCCAGGCCGTTCGGTCTCAGCCGGTTCGGTTCGGGCGATGTGACTGTTGAGGGTTTTGACAGGCGCGTCAGTCGAGGTATCCTCATTAAATGAGGGTCATTATGACATGGCCAGTTTGATCTCCTCCCGGCGTGGGTTTCGAAGCGCCGCCGTTTCTCTGTTGCTGCCACGTGTTCCCCTCCGGGCGATTTGAATTACTCGATCGCCTTGCATATAAAGACGCCGGCTTCCCAAGCTTTGATCCTTTCGCGCTCTTCTGATCTTGGTTTTTCAAGCTCCCTTTTCCCTTCGTCTTTCTCTCTTCAGCTCCTTCTCAAGGTAACCTCCTCTTCTTCTCTTGCCCCATGGCTACGCTTAGAATAGGCAATTCAGCGTCGGGGTCTAGGGACCCCCGGCGCCTGAGTCCGGTAATGTCCGACCCTTGGGACCTGGGGCCCCATCGGGGTCTCGTCCTGTTCAGGACAAGGGGAAAAGGAAGCTTTTCATGGACCCCTTGGTGATGACGTGGCCCAGGCCGTCGAGAGGTTTGATGTTCCCCCGGCGGTCATCGGGTCGCCGTCCAAGGCTCCTTTCCTGACGGCTGCGGAGATCTGGGAGAAGTATTTGTATTATCCGTATGACGTTCGGATTCCTTTCAATGATGAGCGGATCTGCTTCCCGCGAAGTAACGAGGCCGGCGTTTATGTCGAGATGTTTTGCTTGGGCCTTCGTTTCCCCCTTCACCCCTTCATCATCCAGCTTATGGAATTGCTGATTGTGTCCATGTGCCAGTTGACCCCGTACTCTGTCGCGGTGCTGACCGGGTTCATCATGCTCTGCCGTATCCATGGTTTAGAGCCGTCCCTCCCCCTTCTCTTCCATTACTATCAGGTTCAGACTGTCGGCCAAGGGTCGTGGCAGCATCTCCGGGCCCGCGCGGGGAGGGAGTGTTTGCTCGGTCTACCCCGCTGGGTGGGGGACTGGAGCTCGAGCTATGTCTTTGTCGTCTTTCCTGAGGACGCCGAGATTTTGACAGGTTGGGGAGGGCTATGTCAATACGACTTGACATTGACCCTCTCCGAGGCCGACCAAGCAGTTGTTCGGCTGTTGTCATCTCTTTCCCTGGAGGAGAGGTCGATCTGGCCTCTGCTGGACGACCTACTTCTCAAGACCGTTCTGTGGTCTCCCGGTAGGCTATTCCTTTCTTTCTTTTTTCTCTCTCGCTTACCCTGATCTTTCTTCCTTCTGCAGAGATGGTCGGATGCGAATTTACTCGAAACGTTAACGAACTCATTCGAAGGGGTTCCAGCCGAAGTCGAGGGAATCCATCGGGACAGTCGCCTCGTCGTACAGTCGACGAAGAGGTGCGGCAGGCCGAGCCTACCGTGGGGAGAGTGGAGCCCACGAGTGTGGTGACGCCTCCCCCTGGCCGTGGTGAACCTCCCTGAAGGTGAGGCCCCGGGGGTCGAACTCCCTCGCCCTGCCCAACCTGAGGGGGGCGAGGGAGTCGAGCCGACTCCCCGTGCGCCAGTGGGCGGTCGAGGCGCGGGACGTAAGCATTCTCCCCCGACCTCCGCCGGCCCCAGCGAGAGGAAAAGGAGGAAGGAGGGTGGGGAGACCCGCACTCCGGTGGCCTCCGAGGTGCCGACGGCCTCCGGCGATACTCTCCCGGTGACCCTGGTGGTCACTCCCACCGTCTCGGTCGAGCCTTCCCTAGTGAGGGCCGGCGGTGTGTTGGCGAATGTCTTGGCGGGCCCCGAGGTTACCCCCGGTGACTCGATATTCATCGATCGAACCGTGGCCAACCAGTTGGCACACGGCTCCGTCCTCCCGAGGGACCGATTCCTCCTGGAGAGGGCTCCCACCGATACACTGTCGGACTCCCTGGTCTGGCAGCTTCAGCAGGTTCGGCCGCTTCACTGTTCCCAGAATTGTCTCTTGACCTTTCTCTATATAACCCTTTCCTTTGTGCAGGCCATCATGATGGCCGTCGAGGCGCAGCGTCGGGCGGCCCGAGCGAGGGAGCTGGAGGAGTCCGCTGCCCGGGAGCGCACAAGGGCCGAGGCGGCCGAGATGGCCGTCCAAGAGGCGCGCATGGAGGCTCGACATCTCCGACGCCGGGTAGATGAGCTTGAGGCTCAAGTGAAGGACCTCTGGGGGAGCTGAACGACGCTCAGAGGTCGGCCCGAGAGGCGGAAGAGGCGTTCCGTCAGGAGAGGAGCGATCTCCAGAGTGAGCTGGCGGACTTGCGTCAGATGACCCGGTTCGTCGACGAGGTGGAGAGGGGCGTCGGTGGGATCCTGGGGGAAAGGATCACGGGGGTCCTTAGGGAGGCCTTCAGCTCTTATGAGGACCTTCTTGCCCCCCGGATTATTGGCGTTGTCCGGGACTCCTTCCAACGATTTGCGGAGCATGCCCGGCAGCGCCTCCCGCCCGTCGATCCCCCACGCTCCGAGCAGGACGAGGTGCCTGAGGATGCTTCCCCTCCCGTGCCCCGGGGCCTTAGGCCTTTGTATCTTGTTTCCCCTCCCCTGCTCTTTTGGCTTGTAATTTTGAACAATTTTATTTATATAGCCTCTTTGTCGCTGAGGGTTTTCCGCCCTGCAGGGACCCTCAGCCTTTTTGGTCCTTTATGGTGCTTTGAACTGGTCGCGAACTCCACATTCTGCCGGCACTCCTTTACGCCTCGCAGTGAGGGCGGAAGGGGTTTTAGGGCACCGATCCCATTGGCATCCGTGACCGGGACCTTGTTGGCGCCCTCGTCTGTCTCGTCATAGTTTTTCGCGATATCCGGTTTTGCTTAGATAGTCGCCTTACACGCGGTCTAGGTTGCCCCCAGTCTCGCAGTCAGTCGGATTGGCCGGTCAGCGAGGGGGGTCTGCTCCTCGGCTTAACCAGCCGAGTCCCTCGCCCGCTGGGGGAGTCGCCCCAGCCTTATAATCGGGCGGATTGTTAAGTCGGTGAGGGGGCTGCCTCTCGGCTTATAACCGGCCGATGCCTCCGCCTGTTGGGGGAGTTGTCCCCAGCCTTACGAGCGGGTGGATCGTTCGGTTAGCGAGGGATGCTATCCCTCGGTTACTGGCTGATCGATGTTCCCGTCTGCTGGGGAGTTGCCCCCAGCCTTATAAGCGGGCGGCTCGTTCGGTCGGCGAGGGAAGCTATCCCTCGGCTTACGGCCGATCGATGTCCCCGTCTGCTGGGGGAGTTGCTCCCAGCCTTATGAGCGGGCGGATCGTTCGGTCGGCGAGGGAAGCTATCCTTCGGCTTACGGCCGATCGACGTCCCCGTCCGCTGGGGGAGTTGCCCCCAGCCTTATGAGCGGGCGGATCGTTCGGTCGGCGAGGGAAGCTATCACTCGGCTTACGGCCGATCGATGTCCCCATCTGCTGGGGGAGTTGCCCCCAGCCTTACGGATGGTTTTAAGGATCGGCCTGCTGGGGGAGCTGCCCCCGTCTTTACGGCCGTCCGTTTCGATGGGCCTGCGGAGGGTTGCTTTCCGACTTAGGGCCGATCGCAGAACCCGTCTGCATGGGGAGTTGCTCCCAAGCTTACGGACGAGTTTTCAGATCGGCCTGCTGGGGGAGTTGCCCCCAGCCTTACGGCCGATCGGTTCGGTAGGCTTGCGGAGGGTTGCTCTCCGACTTAGGGCCGATCGCAGAGCCCGTCTGCAGGGGGAGTGGCCCCCAGGCTCATGGACGAGTTTTCAGATCGGCCTGCTGGGGGAGTTGCCCCCAGCTTTACGGCCGATCAGTTCGGTGGGCCTGCGGAGGGTTGCTCTCCGACTTAGGGCCGACCGCAGAACCCGTCTATAGGGGGAGTTGCCCCCAGGCTCACGGACGAGTTTTCTGATCGGCCTGCTGGGGGAGTTACCCCCAGCCTTACGGCCGATCGGTTCGGTTTGCGGCCTCCGGTCTGTCGAGCGACAGCAGTCCTATGGGAGAGGAGATCGAGTTCTCTATTGCGTTTTAAAACAGCCATTCAGCTAAATGCGGAAAAAGAGGTTGCATTTGTACCAACAATATCCTTCTTTCTTTCCATGGCCCAGTACATTAGGAGGAAAAACAAAAAACGGAGGGGGTCAAGGCTGGATAGCCCTTCCCTGGCGAGGTTGCGGCCGTTTGTCTCGCCCGCTCACTCAATGATGCTCATGGGCGCCTGGACTACGTTTACCTTCTTCCCCTTGTCCGGCTGCCTGGACGTCCCCTCCCCCGGAGCGGGATCGTATGTGAAGTTCTTCAAGTGCCCCAGACTCACCGGCTTCTCTGTCTTTCTTCAGATGCCAGCAGTCGTCGGTGTCATGGCCGTTGTCCTTGTGATACTTGCAATACTTCTCTTCGTCTCTTCCGCCTCTCTTCATCCTCGGCGGGGGCCGGTTCATGCGCCCCTCCTTTTGGGCATGCGCGAGAACAACGTCCGAGGCAACGTTCAGCTGGGTGTGCCGCGGCTCTTCCCTCCGCTGCTTTCCTCTGGCCTTTTTCTCCTGCCGATGCTCCTCCTGTCCGCGGCGCTCACTTTCGTCGCGCTTGGGTCCTCGCTTGGTCCTTCCGTCGTCGACGGCCAAGGCCTCTTCTGTCAGCATGAAGCGCTCAGCCCGTGCCATGACCCCGGCGAGGTCCTTCGGAGGATCGTTGTGTAATGATTTCTTCAGACCCCTGTGCCGTAATCCCTTCTTCAGGGCCGTCTTCACGACCAGCTCGGGACAGCTCTGCACGTTCAGTCGTTCCGTGTTGAAGCGACGCATGAAGTGCCTTGGGGATTCCCAGGGACACTGCACCACATTGAACAAGAGTTCTGAGTCCGGCTTTACCTGTCGCCCGGCCACGAACTGCCTGCAGAACAACTGGGTGAGCTCCTCGAAGCTATCGATGGAGCGATTGGGCAGGCTGTGGTACCAGGTCCTTGCCGCTTTCCAGATGGTGTAATAGAAACCTCTGCAGAGCAGGGTGTCGTCCGCCCCCTGGAATGCCATGACCCCATCGTAGTCCATCACGTGGTCTGCGGGATCGCCCGTGCCGTCGTACTCTCTAACGTTGGCACCTTGAAACTCGAGGGCACCCGTGCCTCAGTTATCCTCCGGGTTAGGGGGCATCGTTCACCATTAGCGCCCCCGGCCGACCTCCTTCGCTTGTCTCGTGCTCGTCCGGTCGCAACGCGGGGGCAGGTTCAGGCTTGGCTATCCCTTGCGCCCCCGCCAAACTGTGGGCGGGGCTCGACCCGGGTGCGCCCCTTTCTCGCCTCGGTATTCTCGCCTGTCCCGCTTCACTCGACGGGCACTTCCACTCCGCTGGGACCGATCCCCCCAAGTCTCGATGATCGTCCCGTCGGTACCTCGACGAGTATGATCGTCTAGACGAGGCGGTCATCGACTCGCCCTCAGATTGCTCGAAGCCCCTCTTGTTTCTCTCGCGAAACGAGGTGTGGGTGGGCGACCGTGCTGGGTTGAAGCCCGGTATGGTGAATCACAGCTCAAGGTTGGGCACCCCGTTCCCGTGGTCGGTGACTACGGCAGACCGCACGGGTTGGTGACCCCTCCCCAACGGTGGGCCTCATCCACCCCATCTCCCTGGATGGGCGTGTTGCCGATGAGTTATTGAATCGTTGCGACCAACATCTGGATGTTGGCGTTGGTCTCCTGGGCGAAGGTGCGGAGCTGTTCTTGGGTGACCGATCGGGACTCGCCTGTCCCCTCGGTGGTGTGGCTGAGCTGGTTCTCGGGGGAAATGTAATCTCCCTCCTCTTGGATGGGGGCATGCGCCCCGCGCCATTGCAGACGGGTTCCATTCCGGTGGTTCGATGTGGGCTTGCTTCGTTTCCCACAGACGGCGCCAGATGTTTACGGGTGTTTTCTCACCACTGAATTGTTGTCCGACAACTGTGCGGTCAACGTGGTCAAGGGGTCGGTTGAGATCCCTTGGGCACGCCAAGCTCTCGTGCGCTCGGCGTGGGTCGGAGATAGAATCGAGGTCGTGCGTCGGTCCTTGGCTGAAGCGGAGCTGAGGGGAGGCCTCGGCTCTGTTCGATGGGCTCGGCCTCGGTTGGACGCGCGTCGAGGGGTAGCCTTGGCGCTTCACTGGGAGCTCGGTCTTCGGTCGGTGGCCACTCCCGCTAACAGCGAGGGTGGTCGTCGGGCGCTGGGGGGTAGCCTCGGCGCTTCACTCGGAGCTCGGTCTTCGGTCGGTGGCCACTCCCGCTAACAGCGAGGGTGGTCGTCGGGCGCTGAGGGGTAGCCTCGGCGCCTCAGTCAGCTTCTTCCTGAATGGACGAAAAACTCGTCCGGGTGGCCGGATCTTGGTTCCGGCAGAATCCCCTCCGATGCCTAAGTCAGATCAGGGTCTTAGGAGTATTCGGCGGGGTAGGTATTACTCGAGAGGAGATCGATACGCTAACCCTCGGCGCGAGCAGGAGGAGGAAGAGAAATGGCAGAAAACCAAAGTCGTTGATGGAATACCTCAGAGTTGGGTACCTGGGATTCGATCCCTTTCTTTATCGTCCTTCCGGTCCTCTTATAGGGTCCCCGCCACGATTGCCCCCGATCCACGTTCCCCGTCCGCCTCCTTTCATGCCCCCGTGATCCGCCTCCCCATCCGCCCTGACGTGCATCGTGGGGAGGCATTTACACGGGCCTCTTAATGAACATTAAGGGGCTGCGGGTTCAAGGGAACGGCTATTTCCAAGGAGCACGAGCTGATCGTGGATCCTCGGGGGCAGACTGGCCGGGCTTCGAGTTTTATCCGTGGGCCTCGTCAGGCGGGCCCAACCTTGTTCGTGGGCTTCCTGTTCATGGTCGGGCCTCGTGTCTCCGCTTCTTGGGCTTCTCCAAAACAGTCGTATCACACCTGATCATTTAATATCCTTAATTGTTAATCACTTTAGATATTCTGACAAGATAAGCTATTTGATGAATGGAACCTACATAGTTTGGTGCACATTTATATACTAGCATGTTCAGAGTAATAAGAAGTTAACTGATGTGGCTTTGTCTAATCCAATAATAAGCGAAGATAGTTTCTGTCCACCATCATAAAGCAGATTAGTGAGCTGAACGACCCTTTTGGTTGAAGCCCCTGTTTGTCATTAGCTATCTCGGCAGAGTGATATCTTTTTCTCGCAATTTTGCAGTAACAAAAGGTCATGGCTGCTCTACCGTTGGCAACTGCGGAAGTATGTGACGCAAACGCCCACCTCATTGCGAATGGCGAGCTCCGTGCTCTTCATCCAATCTTCCAAATATATGGGCGGCGGCAGGTCTTCTCTGGCCCAATTGTCACTCTCAAGGTCTTTGAGGATAATGTTCTCGTTCGTGAATTCCTCGAGGAGAAAGGATATGGTAGGGTGTTAGTTGTCGATGGGGGTGGAAGCATGCGATGTGCAATATTAGGTGGAAACCCAGTTCAACAAGCTCAGAACAACGGATGGGCTGGCATTATAATCAATGGCTGCATAAGGGATGTTGATGAAATCAATGGGTGTGATACTGGGGTGAGAGCTCTGGCGTCTCATCCAATGAAAGCCAACAAGAAGGGGATCGGCGAAAAGCATGTGCCTGTGAACATTGCTGGAACAAGAATCTGCGATGGTGAGTGGCTCTATGCTGATACCGACGGCATTCTAGTTTCGAGGTCAGAGTTAACTGTGTGAGCCTTGAATATCGCAAATGGTACTGGTCTTTTAGTATCAGTTGTACCTTTTCAACATATGTCTGCAAGTAGGAACTTACCACATTGTATTTGTATTGAAAATGAATGTTTTCCATATTTATATGAATAAATATCTACTCTTTTTCTCGTGACATATGGACACAATATGCTATGTTCGTTTTTCTTGCTATTTATGATGTCTCATTTGAACTATGCTGCAGTAACTATTTGTTGCTGAGAACTGTTGGTTTAAAAAATGGTATTCTAGATTGCCCACTATTATTACCATCTGAATTTCTGGATGTCAAGAAAGTGGATGAGAGGTATGCACTATTTTTTTCTTCTGAGAATGACCTAATACTACCATCAAAGTGGATGAGAGGTATGCACTAATGTAATTATACTGTTTTCCTTGTGGGACCATGGATTTTAGTGGTTATTATAACTTTGATGGTCTAAACATTGATGTTTTTCATTACCCATATGACTCCTGAAGTTTACATAATGGAAGTAAGCATCATGCTACAGAATGTAACTCGAAGATAGATCGATTATGATTGTTATTATTGCCAATGCTCACTATTTGTATTGACATGACCACTGAAGTTTAGTTATGGAAAGAAAGATCGTGGAATATCGGAATAATGATGCTGATCAGACCAAGTCGACTCAGAATCTTAATTTAGACGGAGGAGAAAATTTTCCTTTCTCATCACTGCTATTTATATGCAGTTGACAGTGTGCCATGTAATGGGGCATGCAAACCTAGGGTCTGAGATTTCGAGTATCACTGATCAAGATCATGATACAAGAGTGTGTCCTGTGGAGATTGGTTATGGCAGTGGTTATCGTTGCCATACTCTTAAAATCTGGAAACATATAAATTCCTAAAAAGATGATTTACCAAGTTGCCATTGTCATACTAAGACAAACTCACGTTTGCAGGGGTTGTCTTGTGTGGCGGGTGGAGGGTTGTGCTACCTCATCTCCCCACATGGGGTGTGAGCGTGTGGGTGCACCTTGGGGTGGGGGGTTTTTGGGGTGCCCAAACAAAAGCCCCCCATTTATCCCCTATCCAGTTGGCATGGTTTGTCCGATGTGGCGGGTGGAGGGCTGTGCCACCTCATCTTCCCACGTGGCGGTGTGGGCGTGGGTGCACTTTGGGGTGGGGTTTTATGTGGTGCCCAAACAAAGCCCCCCGCTTTATCTCTTAATTGCATGCTTGCCCTCCCTTTTCATGAAACCAAAGAAGCCACTTCCTCTTTCTACTATTTACATGGTTGTCACGTCCCTTTTTGCTCTTTGTCATATTGGGTTTTTTGCTCTTAGGCCCATGCTTCTCACCTGCTTTTCATATTTTTACCTCCGGACGCTACCGACACACCCCCACACTTTTTTTCACTTTGTTCCCCAGTGGTGTTTTGCTCTTAGGCATATCCTTTTCACATATTTACCCCGGACGCTACACACACACACATTTTTTTTACTTTGGCGACTGCTTCTTTTCGCGTTTTTTGTGTCCCTGTGTAGCATGTGCACGAGTAACTATATTACAAATGAGGGTAATGATGTGATGTTTTCCCCATATGGCACATTTGTCCCATGTGGCAAGAGGTCAGGGGTGCCACCTCATCATGGTGGGACATAATTGGGCGAGGGTGTGTGGTTGGGTGTGGTTTGGGGTTTACCCAATGAAAAGCCCCCCATTGCACTTATTTGTAAGCGTGACATTGCTTTTTCATGAAACCCAAATGCCACTCCATTTTTCACGTATTTACGTGTTTGCCATCAATCTTTTTCACTTTGACCCCCGTGTTTTTTACACTTTAAGATCTCCTTTTTCCTATTTTATCCATAGACTGTACCCACACACACACCCACACTTTTCTCTCTTTTTCAGTTGTGTGCGGGTTCCGCATTCTGTGTGTTGGTTTCTTCTTTGGTCCCCGTACACTGTGCACGGGTTGTTTCTAGTAATTTCTTATTCAACAATTTGAGCTATATTTGAGGCAGTGGATCGGCATTCCTTAGTCATTCATGGTGATATCTTTAGAGACCAAGGTGTCAATGTGTGCGTCGAATTAAGTTTTACTTGCTATTGTAACTAAAGAGGCTAACCTCAAAGAGAGTCAAGACGACCCCATATAGAAGCTACGTTGTACGAATGTCGTTTTGTTTTAGGAACATATGCAAACTGCAATTAGGTACTTATCCAAGTTTCCAATCCTTGACAAACTGGATAATACTTCTTCTGATAGTTCTCTAGTGCAAAGAAAGATTTACTTCAAAGCTTTTAATATTGATTTTGTGTGTGATCGCGGTAAATGCACTCTTTATTGGACATTTTTTTAAAATATAAGCAGTGTTAGGGCAAGATAAATTGAGAAGGGATCTACAAATTAATGATATTGATAAATCCACCAATTGGTTGAAACGATATCTAACCTAAAAGTTTAAGCCATCTAAGGTGAGACCATTATTCTCAATTTGTAAACACTATTGTTTGAAAAGTTTGCGTCTGACGGAAAGGTCGGTCGGGTTGGGTCAAGTTTGAGCCGACCTAGTGAACAACGAACTCCACCGCAGTACGTGGCTGTTCTTTTCGCAGAAAGTGGATTAGAATCCGAAAATCCCCTACTGTTCATCGTCCCTTCACTCTCTCTCTCTCTCTCTCTCTCTCTCTCTCTCTCTCTCCCCCCTCAACTTTCTTTACTTCTGTTCTTTTGCACCAAAAGAGAAACATGAGAATGCTGTTGACTTGGCGAACGAAAATGGAAGGAATGAAATCCCCGCAAAACGCGGGGATTACATGGGATTCTTCGACGCGGGCCCCCCTTCTCTCTCCGCGCCAGCAACCAATGGAAAACAACCATTTGGTTTTCTTAAATTCAAAGATAAACACATAGATTATAATAATATTAATAATTAATTATTTTAACAATAGTGGACCCAACATCACACTTTTTATCCCAACTTTCAAACCGAAAAGAACACACATACACAGGAAAGTTGCTGCGGGTCCAACAACCAACTTTCAACTCAACAATCCAACCTTTGGGTCCCACACCAAGATTCCATAACCCCTCTACTATTCACCAACTTTTCCCATCGTCACAATCCAGCAAAAGAACATGCCCTAAGTTAGGGTCAATTGCTTTCAACCTGTACATGTCCTAAGAAAATTCCAAGTTAGTAATACCTGACCAGTGCTACTCGACGACGGGGCATAATCATACTTTGTAGCAAACAAAAATGGTTTCGTTTTCAAGAAAAAAGATAAAAATAAAAAATAAAAAGAAGAAGAAAGAGATCTTGAGGCTTTTGCTAAAAAGAGGACAAGTAAAAAAGATTTGAGATATGGATTTGGAGATGGATTTGAGGGAGGAGAAAGTTGTGATGAATTGGAGGAGAGGAGAGATTGGAGATGGATTTGAGTGGGATGCGAGATTTGGGGATGTGATTTTGAGTGACATGAGAGATTTGGGTTGAAATTTGTGAGTGGGGAGATGAAATTTTGGGTTTAGGTTTGGCTTTAGGGAATTCTTGGCCATTAAAATCTATGGTTTTTTTGTGGGGAGGTTTTATTTTTATTTTATTTTATTTTATTAAATTTTTTTTTGGGGGGGGAGCGTACACACACGCATGTACATAAATGGGTTAGTGTAATGCATCAGGTCAAATTCGGATCGCCGGATAAGCTAACTGAGCACACTCTTTACTGGATTTAAATCCAAGTTAATGGGCTTGACCCGATGTGACCTGAATCCCTTTAGGGCCCAACCCATACCCATAAAAATAGGACAGGTACATGTTCAGGTGGGCAAGTCGAGTCCCAGTTGTCATGCTTATCTGATAGTGGATATGCCATATTACAACATGACTATCTTGGACATTTATAGGACACTACATTTTTTGCTCAGAAGATACACTTTATTATGTAAACTCCCATAGCACATCTCGCATGCTTGGTGATGACACTTCAATTATTACTCCAACACGAGGAAAAAAAAGTACATGGACACAAATAAACGAGCCAACGAGCGAGCGTTTGTTTCTTATGTCATATCTGTGTCACATATTGCATCCATCTTCTGTATCCCCTCCTGGTAGCTATATCCAATATGCATATAAAACTCAGCCATGGTGTATTGTGGGGGGTCCCTTGGGTTGTAGGATTATATGCATCCAACATTTAGACTTCATAGTACAAGTTTTGGAACATGGTACCCTCAAAAGCACCTAGATATCCTCTAAACATGCTTCAATCATAATTAAGGTGATGAAATTGCAGACATCGAGCACTCACTGAGAGCAGCAAATCCCTCCCTCACTAAATTGCTCCACTTAAAGCACTTAATCATGGTATGCCAACTATTATGAATGATTATCTCCTCAACATTTGTCATGTCAAACAGCCCACCCAAATATTGAAACCAATCCCTCTCTGCTTTAAACCACCAATACCATCCACTCATCATAAAATTAGGGCTTTCACTTGAGCCTACCATATGATGCCACCGTTTCTCTTCACTAACATAATTCTCTCCACTGAATTAAACTATCGGATAGGAGCTAACAAGGGACGTATCCACAATCAGCACTTCAACATGCTCCCTGATCTCTAATACTGGTTCTCTTTTTATCTAACTTCATCTTGAAACACCTACTTTCGGCGACCATCCCCATCCAAACTACGATAAGTGGCCTACGATTTGTGAATCAGTCGAAAGCTGGAGGCAAGCCATAATGTGCACACTGTAACTCATGCCATAACTATTTTTGTTTCAGCAATATAAAGAGTTTGGTGCCCGAAATGCTATCCAGCAAAATATTGCCCAGCGGAATCGTATTTGCTTGAATTTATATCGAACCTGAGTTTGAAAGATCGATATAAATCAAGCATCGCCTTCTATACATGGCAAGTTGCGGCCATCAAAAAATATGGATTTGAACAGCCTTCTCTGCTGCTGTTAGGTAGGCCTAAATGAGGTGCAGTTCAGGTCAGCTCCATATGCGGACGTGTTTCTAAATTGAAGTCAAATCCAATCAACTTGCAAACTTGGCTGCAATTGCACAGGAGAAAAGGGGAAATGATGATAACAATTAGTGGAGTCCTGTGTCATCCAAAAGCCATTACATTGTGGACTCCCTGCTTGCTCGTTTATGTTCTTTTCATTCATTTTCTTTTTGGGGTTGCCTGTCAGTTTGAGAGATTCTGAAGGGATGAGGGATGGAGGTCAAATGGGAATCCCACTAGGGAAAGGTGTGGGCACAAGTGGGATGTGTGTGTGTGCTTGCTTTGCAAGAAAAGTTGGGCCTCAAAACTCTCGTAGCTTAGATTGCATATAACATAGTGCTTGCTTCATGATACTGAAAAGCTTCTTTCTTGTCTCTATATATGTTGCTGATATAGAATATACCTAGTGCTTGCTTCATGAGCTTGAAAGTTACTTCTCTAGAATGCATATGTAGCATATGATACCTAGTTGCTGCCCCCTAACCTAAGAGCTTGAAATTGCGAATCACATAACAAGGAGAGACGGATGTGAAAAATTGACTACGTATCTGTTGTTCTTGTTGGTAGGGTTTAAAGAAGGGCCGACCGATTCAATCTCCACGTTGGTATGATATTGTCCACTTTGGGCCCCTTCATAAGGAACCCTCACGGCTTTGCTCTTGGTCTCTCCCCAAAAGGCCGCATACCAATGGAGACTTGAATCCATATTTAAACCCCCTTAACTCCCCTTGTCTAGCCAATGTGCCAATGTGTGACTATGTTTGATATCTTACACTTGTTCCATTATCGGAAACTCATATACATAGACGAGTTCAACGTGGGTCATATGCCATAAAAGCATCTTCACATACGGTCAAATAACTTACGATGATGGATTGAACATTCGATAGCCGAGCCGGGTGTTCTTCTGATCTTCATGTGAAATTATTTCTCATACGACGTATGATACTCGTGATTCTCATATGACACTTCAAGACTACTGGGTGGGATGAAACATCTGTTTGTATCGGTTAAATTTGTCTTAATATATCCTCTAACAAGTTTTCTTCTTGCCCTTTCTGTTTTATTCACTGCGAAATCTCTATCAGACAATACTTTATTCCATTTTTGTAAGAGAAAATAAATCGAGAAGGTTCGCTGAACTCAGAATTCAAGCGCATGGAACGCGCCACCATATCCCCTGAAATCTCTGCGATGAGGTAATATAAACAGTTGACTTCCACACATTCAATGGCTCTTTCACTTTGTTTTTTAATAAAAAAATCTAGCAATAAACATTAAATACTAACGATTACAAAGTCGCAGGAGTTGTTCAGAACTTTGCATCAATCGCAAGCAAATAGAGACAGATTATAAGAGATTTTCTAGCCATAGTTTTAAGAAAAGTCAAAAGGCATTGGGTTCTTGAATTGAGAGAGCAACGAACCCTTTGTTGCTTGTATGAAGCTTCCATTTGGTGAAGACTTTGATAGTATTAATGATGGAGTTGATAACTTTGTTTTTTCTTAAAGGACATTCAGACATCAAACTGTGTTAGCCAAAAATGTCAACAAACCTTATACTAATTTCAGCCTCATGGCAACTGCTACAATTGAAACATACAAAATTTTCAAGACCAAGTCGTTTTACTTGTTCTTTCATTTTTCATAGCTGTTTTGACTCTTGGTTGTATGATTTGTTTGGGAAAAAAATCGCCGTAAATTGCGGAAGAATTTTGTTTTAAGATGCGCATATGATGCATAAATCTGAAATAATACATTTTGTTAATTATTGACTAGAATAGATCACACCACCATAATAAACATTAGTCAATGAAAATTTAAAACTGTTTTCATTATTAACATTGAAAATATATGTAAATAGAATTTTCTGGGTTCCAGCAGAGCTACTGCACACGTTGAATCTTAGTAAAAGTTTTTTGATCAGTCAATGAAGCTGGAAGCAAAGGGGCATCTCTCTGATGTAGGGTTTTTTTTGCTGATTAAACTAGCATACAGTTGTTTTATTAAGAAGATTGCCAACATGTGCCCATGTTCATTCTTTCATACTTAGGTTGGGTAAAGTTAGAGGAAATCAGCAATCATGTATATATAAATATCATATTAAGATTTAATGAAAACCTAAATTAATTGATTAAGCTGATTTATAAACTCAATTACGTCTATTTAAGTCTATATAAATTTACGACGACTATATCTACAAGCTAAAACCTTTGATTCACTGCATCTTTGGTGTATTAGAGTTTTAGGTATGACGATAAAAAATGGTGTCGGTCATCTAACGGAGAAAACTCTTTGACCAATACATTGGAAAGAATTTCCTTCTTGGGCGGCCAATGCTCATATCATTTAATACTAGCCAAATTGTTGCCTCAATTTTCTATTTTTATTTGTTATTTTTGATGCATTACCCTCAAATAAAAGTGTGGCTGTTGGCTTAATTTAGGAAGGCTGCTGGAAACCCTATGGGCTGCTGGAATTTTGCAGCAACCCCCTCCCTTGAATTTGTCAAAAAAGGGACCAAAAGGAGGGGTTGGTGCACCAACTCCCTCCTCCTTCACCATATAAAAGGAGGGCAAGGGCTTTGGTTGTTATCATTGAAAAATTGGGAATCCAATTGAGCTTCTATTGAAGCATTGGGAAATCTTGTATGAAGTCTTATTGGAAGTTCTATACGATCATTGTGAGCCATCTTTGAGAGAGCCAATTGTGATGATTTCTTAGGAGTAGTTGAGTGCATTTTGTATCTCCTAATTGAAATCAAGAGAAGTGTTCCCTTGGTCGTTAAGGCGAACTAAATCTTTTGTCGCGTTCTCTCTATTTGTTCTTCGTGCTAGATACTTCGGCGTTCTTATTGCTTCCGCTTGGCACACAACAATTGGTATCAGAGCTTTGGCGACGAAGATATAGACGAAGAAGATGAGCAAAAGTGGCGACGAAAAACCTTCTACTCCAATATGGCACAATCTTCAACAACACAAACTATCGTATCTAGTATGAAGTTTGAAATTGAGAAGTTCGATGGGCGTATCAACTTCGGCATTTGGAGATGCGAAGTACGTGACATCTTGAACCAACTTAGTCAAGATCAAGTATTAGATGAGAGGCCGACTACGATGTCTGATGCAGAGTGGAAGATGATGAACCGGACCGCTTGCAGCACGATCCGGCTCTACTTGACCAAGGAGAAGAAGTACCCTTTCATGGAGGAGAGGAACGCGAAACCGTTATGGGATGCGCTTGGTGAGAAGTACATGAAGAAGAACATTCAGAATCGCCTACACCTAAAGAAGAAGCTTTTTGGCCTCAAGATGGAGGAAGGAGTTTCAGTTGAAGAACACCTCGACTACTACAACAAACTCCTCACATATTTGAGGAACATCGACGTGAAGGTGGAAGATGATGTAAGGATCGCCTTACCCTTGCAATACTAACAACAACACACTAGAGGGGGGTGAATAGTGTAATGGCAATAAAATTGTCCAATTAAAATTAAACTTGCAAATGCGGAATAATACATGCAAGAGGAAATAATTGACACAATCAATCCAAACGCAAACACAAGATTTTACCCTGGTTTCCCAAACTTGGGTACGTTCAGCCACACCAATATTCACTATATTCCCACAAAGAGAAGTGAATACAAATCCCATAAAGAGATACCTCACCAAGAGGATTTTGCCATACACAAGGACCCAACCAACCCTACACAGGGGTCAACCTCCCACCTAGAGAATTACTAACTCCCACTCATAGAATTAGGGTTAGCCCTACACTAGGACACCAAACTCCACAAAGAGAGTTACTCCCACTAAGAGAGTTATTCCCGCTAAGAGAATATACAAATTCAACAAAGAGATAAACTCCCACAAAGAGAGAGACTAATTCCCACCAAGAGAATTAGTGTTACAAGAATCACTAAGTAAAATAAATACTCTTACATATGCCTTGAGATGCTTACTCATAAATGAATGCAGGTCATGGAAGAGGATCTCCAAGTGTTGAGATTGGCTTGAGAGCACTTGGATGATTTCCCTTGAGCTAGACTTCAATGCATGAAGAGGAGTGAAAGCTCAAAGATGGAAATGAGAGAGTTTTAGAGTGGCTTAAAGATCTCTTGTGATTTTCAATAGCATCAAGAAGTTCTAGAGAAATCAGCACACCCATATATATATGAACCCTATATCAACCCTCAAAACCCAAGAAAACAGCCAACAACATGATGCTACAACGGTTAGAAACAGCGCGAAAATGACACCAACAGTCGATTGATGATCAAGAGATAGTCGACTGATCAACGGCTAGAAAATATCCAACGGCTATAATCTGAGCCAGGACAGTCGACTAATGAAGTCGATCCAGTCGACTGTAAACAAGACAGGCGCCTGTAAAACCTTCAGCAGGAGACTGCTGCAGGGGATGGAATAAAACAGAGAGCTGCACTCTTTTTTCAGATAAGCATACAGGCGACTGATGTCAATAATACAGTCGACTGTAAAATAGTCAGGCGACTGTAAAACCTTCATCAGTCGTCTCCTGCAGAAGATAGAGAAAAAAACAGAAAGAGGCAGAGATTGTACTTACGCTACTCAGACGACTGTTGACCAATTCCCAGGCGACTGTAAATATACAGGTGACTGTAAACTGTGCAGTAGTCGACTGATGCGAAAAGCTCAAGTAGAGTCAATAGAAATGTTGACTTGAGCAGTGCATATCAGTCGGCTGTAGAAGGATCGACAAGCGACTGGAAATCACCCAGTCGACTGTAAATCCTTCAGCAGGCGACTGATAGAAAGCCAGAGACTCCAAATGAGTCTTTGGTCAATATGAACCTATTAGGTTGGATTCTATGATAATCCTAAGGCTCACTAAGATGGCTAAATTCATATGCATGAATGAGTAGACCATCTATCAAGGCATTACATTAACGTAGAATCAAAAAGAGAGAGAAAGCAATAAAGGAAATATTACATGGATTACATTGCTTTTCTTAGAGTCTAAGTCTTCCATCATGATGCCTTGATGCTCTCCATCATCTCCAAGCTTTGAAACCCCTTGAGTCCAAGCTTTGGCCCTTCTACACTTGATGTCCATCCTTGCACCAAGTGTTTAGTCTCCAAGAAAGATATTCTAGAAATGAAACTGTGAGACTAAAACAAGAGAGTCATTAGCAACAATATAATGTTGTGATCATCATCAAAATAAGATTGGTATGAAACACCAATACTCAACAATCTCCCCCTTTTTTGATGATGACACACATTATGTAAAACACATAGAATTAAAGCACAATGCTAATGAGCTCTCCCTACTTATATGCACCAATTATACAATGAGATACACAATAGAAAATACTCATTATACCCAAATGAAATCATGGTGACATATAATAGGCATGGATTACATAAACCAATTGCAATAGACAATATCATGCAAACATGAATGGTTTATACAATCCCATATATCACTCCCCATAGATATATCTCTCCCCAAATGCATATGTATGAAATACAAGAAGTACATTTACATAATGCTTATATCTCTCCCCCTTGACATCATCAAAAAGGTGGACATCAAAAATATCCCACTTTGTCATCTTAATGAAAGATGTGACAATATGCAAGATATAAGGAGATGTATGATACCAAATTGAAAATTTTAGTGATTTTCAATCACTATCCCATGCCCCCCCCGAGATCATAGAAATTGTCAAAATTTGACTTCTAGGATCTAATACCAATTATAAAGAAGGAGATTAACAATCTCTAACAATTGAGGTAAATACCAATTGTAGAAAAAGAATCTTGGAAAATAATCCTCTTTACTAATTAATATACATATAATGGAGCCATGGGCATAAAGTGTATCAAAGCAAAAGATATGGAAAAATCAAGCTTCAATGATACACAATGATATTGCCAAAAAGAAGTATAACATGAAACATGTTGGAAATATCTAAGGGGTTTGGTTTGAGACCACAAATAACCAAATGTACATAATGATCTCAAACATACCCCAAAATGAAAGTCAAAATATGTTTTTAAAAAATTTTAAACATACACATATTAACTCTCCCATTGACATACATATGGATTAATAAATGCATGCATGTCAATGTATTGCCCAAGGTCCCCATTTTCATGAAACGAATAAATTTGAAAACATTTTCAAAATCATGAAACACACACAAACAGTGGGTATGCAAAAAAACATTTAAGCACAATACCCATGCAAGATGCATATGTATGAGGAACCTAAACATTAGGGAACCAAACCCAAGAGGAGTTTGATTTCCTAATGTAATCACATGAGGTGATCACATCCGTAACTAGAGAGTTGATGTAACTATCCCTCTCTTGCACACTAACCTTAGTGGGAATCCATAAACTCAAGGATTTCCTAGGCAAGAGTTTTGCCTTTGCAAGAGGGATGGATGTGGCATGCTTAGGTGTAGAAACTAATTTCTTGGCATGTAAAGAATGAGGATTTTGCTTCTTAGCAAAAAACGAAGAGTCTTCATTCTTCCTCATCACCTTGTGATCTACATGCTTCTTGTTGATGTTATTGTTGTACAAGAAAGCATGGTGATTCTTCTTAGGTGCTTTAGAAATATTTCTTGTATTTGCACCGTAAGAGAAATTAGAGGTGGGTTTGAGTACCATATTTTGAATATACCCCAAACCTTCTCTATGATTTGCCAGATGTTGTTTTCCAACAAATTGTGGAGTGAATCCCTAGAATACACAAAGCTTTTGAGCTTACGTGATTCCTCTTCACATTTCAACGTAAGTTGTTGAATGCAAGTTTCTAAGCTACGGTTTTGAGCAACAAGATTATCATTAGTTAAACTCAATTCCTTAAATTGAGAGAGAAGTGTGTCTCTCTCACTAGTGTCACAATCATGCATTTCATCATGGATTACACTAGCAATTTCTAGTTCATGCAATCTACTCTTAGCAATCTTATATTTTGCTTTTAATTTGTAGTAAGAGTTGATGCACTTACTAGCATTTTCGGAAACCATACCGAAACGATATTCAAGCTCCTCGTATGAGATCTTCTCCTCAATCTCATCATCGACTTCTTCCTTACTAGAGCTTGATGAAGACTTCTCCCCGATAGCCATGAGGCACGATTCCTCATAGGAGTTGTAAGAGTTGAGCCAAGCTTCCAACTCATCTTTATTTAAGCCAAAGGGGATTGGTGTAGGAACATTAATTGCTACAAAGCACGCATGAGCATCGTCCTTTACATCCTCTTCTTCGTTACTAGATGTATCCTCACTCGAATCATCAAAAGTCCAGACAAATCCCTTCTTGTGATTTTTGGACTTGGACTTCCCTTTCCAATGCTTCTTCCCTTTACCCTTGTAAGTTTCTTTGTTGGGTTTGGTTTAAGGCATTCAGTGGATAAGTGACCTTTTCCACTGCAAGTATAACAAGTAGGAACCTTGTTAGAATTGAAGGCAAACTTTGACAAAGGCTTACCTTGCTTGCATTTGAGGAATGACTTGAATTGCTCAGCAAGATCCTCAATTTCTTCTCCACTCGCTTCTTCTAGCTCATCTTCTTCACTAGGAGCTTCTCGATGGAATTTCTTCCTCCACTTGATTGGCTCCTCCTTGGCATGGAATGCAATCCCCTTTTGCTTCTCCTGCTTCTCGGGCTTTGATGGTTGAATCTCCTTCGTGTGTTGAAGCTTCACTTCATACGCCATGAGATTACCAATGCACTCCTCAACGGTGTATTTGGACGTGTCATATGACTCCAAAATTTTGTTGGCCTTTGACTCCCAATGAGGTGTGAGAGAGTCAAGGATCTTCTCTGCACAATCCTCTTGAGAAATCGTCTTTCCAAGTCCCTCCAAAGCATTCACGATATCAGTGAACCTTGTGAACATCTCTGAAATGCTTTCTCCTTCCTGCATCTTAAACATTTCATATTTAGATCTAAACACAGTTTGTTTAGATTTCTTTACTTTTGTAGTACCTTCATGACATATCTCCAAAGTATGCCAAATTTCATTGGTCGTTTTACACATGGAGATGCGGTTGAACTCATTTGCTGAGAGGATGCAATGGAATGCATTCATAGCCCTTGCATTGAACTTGATCGAGTCCTTCTCCGCTTTTGTCCTTGAAGCCGCAGGTGTAGTGGGATTCTCAAATGGCACCTCCATGATGTCCCATAGGCCTTGACCCTCCATGTAGATCATCATTCTGATCTTCCAACTTGGGTAGTTGGTTCCGTTGAAGAGCGGGGGTCGAACGGTTGAATGTCCTTCTTCATTAGACGCGGATGTAGCGTTGAATGCCATCGTTGCAGTATGATATAACCTTGCTCTAATACCAATTGTAAGGATCGCCTTACCCTTTCAATACTAACAACAACACACTAGAGGGGGGTGAATAGTGTAATGGCAATAAAATTGTCCAATTAAAATTAAACTTGCAAATGCGGAATAATAAATGCAAGAGGAAATAATTGACACAATCAATCCAAACGCAAACACAAGACACAATCAATCCAAACGCAAACACAAGACACAATCAATCCAAATGCAAACACAAGATTTTACCCTGGTTCCCCAAACTTGGGTACGTCCAGCCACACCAACATTCACTATATTCCCACAAAGAGAAGTGAATACAAATTCCACAAAGAGATACCTCACCAAGAGGATTTTGCCCTACACAGAGACCCAACCAACCTTACATAGGGGTCAAACTCCCACCTAGAGAATTACTAACTCTCACTTAGAGAATTAGGTTTAGCCCTACACTAGGACACCAAACTCCCACAAAGAGAGTTACTCCCACAAAGAGAGTTATTTCCATTAAGAGAATATACAAATCCCACAAAGAGATAAACTCTCACAAAGAGAGAAAGACTAATTCCCAAAAAGAGAAGTAGTGTTACAATAATCACCAAGTAAAATAAATACTCTTACATTTGCCTTAAGATGCTTACTCATAAAATGGATGCAAGTCATGGAAGAGGATCTCCAAGTGTTGAGATTGGCTTGAGAGCACTTGGATGATTTCCCTTGAGCGGGACTTCAATGCATGAAGAGAAATTAGAGCTCAAAGAAGGAAATGAGAGAGTTTTAGAGTGGCTTAAAGATCTCTTGTGATTTTCAATAGCATCATTGCATCAAGAAGTTCTAGAGAAATCAGCACATCCATATATATATATGAACCCTATATCAACCCTCAAAACCCAAGAAAACAGCCAACAACACAATGCTGCAACGGCTAGAAACAAGGCGAAAACGACACCGACAGTCGACTGATGATCAAGAGACAGTCGACTGATCAACGGCTAGAAATTATCCAACGGCTATAATCTGAACCAGGACAGTCGACTGATGAAGTCGATCCAGTCGACTGTAAACAGGACAGGCGCCTGTAAAACCTTCAGCAGGCGACTACTGGAGGGGATGGAATAAAACAGAGAGCTGCACTCTTTCTCCAGATAAGCGTACATGCGACTGATGTCAATAATACAGTCGATTGTAAAATAGTCAGGCGACTGTAAAACCTTCATCAGTCGTCTGCTGCAGGAGATGGAAAAAAAACAGAAAGAGGCAGAGATTGCACTTACGCTACTCAGACGACTGTTGACCAATTTCCAGGCGACTGTAAATATACAGGCGACTTTAAACTGTGCAGTAGTCGACTGATGCGAAAAGCTCAAGTAGAGTCAATAGAAATGTTGACTTGAGCAGTGCATATCAGTCGACTATAGAAGGATCAACAGGCGAATGTGAATCACCCAGTCGACTGTAAATCCTTCAACATGCGACTGATGGAAAGCCAGAGACTCTAAATGAGTCTTTGGTCAAGATGAACCTATTAGGTTGATTCTATGATAATCCTAAGGCTCACTAAGATGGCTAAATGCATATGTATGAATGAGTAGACCATCTATCAAGGCATTACATTAACCTAGACTCAAAAGAGAGAGAAAGCAATAAAGGAAATATTACATGGATTACATTGCTTTCCTTAGAGTCTAAGTCTTCCATCATGATGCCTTGATGCTCTCCATCATCTCCAAGCTTTGGCACCCCTTGAGTCCAAGCTTTAGCCTTTCTCCACTTGATGTCCATCCTTGCACCAAGTGTTTAGTCTCCAAGAAAGATATTCTAGAAATGAAACTGTGAGACTAAAACAAGAGAGTCATTAGCAACAACATAATGTTGTGATCATCATCAAAATAAGATTGGTATGAAACACCAATACTCAAAAGATGAGGACAAGGCGATGATTCTCCTCAACTCACTGCATAAAGACTATGAGCATATCGTTTTGATTTTAACCTATGGTAAAGAATCTTTCACCTTCAATGAAGTTTCTAACGCTCTTACTATCAATGAATTTAGAAAGAAGGATGATGAGAAGATGAGGGGCCAAAGGTCTGAAGCGCTTACCGTGGTTAGAGGTCGGAACAATAAAAGAGGTAGAGGCCGTAACGAGAACCATATATCCGAGACGAAGGAAAATAATAGAGCTCCACGCACAGACATCGAGAGGGATCAATGTGCCTTTTGCAAGGAAAGAGAACATTGGGCGAGGGAGTGCCCAAAGGCCAATAAGAAGAAGGATGCTACGGTCAACATCTTCAAAATCGAGGAGGTGGATGAGTGGGTCCTAGTTGGTGCAACAGAGGGGGTGATGAAGGGGGATGGGTGCTTGACTCGGGTTGCTCGTTCCATATGACACCCCATAGAGAGTACTTTACTACTTTCCATAAAGGTAGTAAGCGTAAAGTCCTTCTTGGAGACGATGGAGCATGCACGATGGCGGGCATTGGCACGGTCTGCATAAAGATGAGTGGTGGTGTCACACGGGGCATAGGCTATGTTCATTATGTGCCCGACATGAAGTAAAACTTGATATCAGTGGGTTCATTATAAGCACAAGGGTGCAAAGTGACTATGGAGGATGTCGCTTTGAAAGTGACATGAGGAGCAATGATCCTGATGAAGGGGAAGTGTGAAGGTAACTTCTATTACTTGGATGGTATGGTGATGATGAAGACAACGAGAGTTCCAGATGAGCGAGCTAGAGACTCAAGCTCGCACTCAACAAAGACGACATCATTGAATGATCTCCGAAAGGTGGTACTAATAGAGGTGATGGTTTAAGTCAGTATGGTGAAGATACATTGTCCCCATAACTTGCACGGTAAATGGATTCTATCAAGTTTGGAGACCAAGGTACGAGAGATGACCACCTACAAGAAGGGTCTCGTTTGATTTCTTTGTCAGGTGTGATGAGTTTCTGACCTTATTTGGTGAGGTGGAGCACAATGGCGATCTATGTTGATGAATGAAAGATTGGTGTGATGAGATGGAATCAATGATGGCTGATGAAGCCAAGGATCGGGTGGAGCTACTTGGCACTAGTGATTGTTCGACGAACGAGCTTATGAAGGTCGATATTGGAGTCAAGTTCGAGTATGGCTCGGACTTGTATGTTGACGATATGAGATGACTTTGGTGGTCCCTTTTGGGGCAATGAAGCTATGCAGAGCCATATGAGCCTTTCGAGGCAAGATGACGGGAACACGAGATGGTTCTCAACGAGGAGGAGCGTTGACGGTCGATTGTGTCATAGACCCAATATCTCGCCAAGGTAGAGATTTTTGGTTGTTGGCTTAATTTGGGAAGGCTGTTGAAAATTTCCAGCACCCCTATGGGCTGCTGGAATTTCCAGCAACCCCCCTTGAATTTGTCAAAAAAGGGACCAAAAGGGGGGGTTAGTGCACCAACTCCCTCCACCTTCACCATATAAAAGGTGGGCAAGGGCTTTGGTTGTTATCATCGAAAGATTGGGAATCCAATTGAGCTTCTATTGAAGCACTGGGGAAACATGTATGTGGTCCTATTGGAAGTTCCATAGGATCATTGTGAGCCATCTTTGAGAGAGCCAATTGTGGGGATTTCTTAGGAGTAGTTGAGTGCCTTTTGTATCTCCTAATTGAAATCAAGAGAAGTGTTTTCTAGGTCGTTAAGGCGAACTAAATTTTTTGTTTGCATTCTTTCTATTTGTTCTTCGTGCGAGATACTACGGCAATCTGATTACTTTCGCTCGGTGCACAACAAAAAGCTCATGAGAAGCCCAAAATTTCCCCCAGCTAACGACCGACTTTACAAAAAAACCTAAGTAAAGCCCACGACATAAAGAGATAAAGGATGAATCCTTCTACAAATATAAGGGAGTATTATGCAATAAGAATCATATGTGTATAGAATACTATCTTACCAAGAATACTCTCAACCCTAGCTTGTTTAGTTAGGGTTGCGTCATTGAATGACCAATCTAATCTCCATGCTACACCTATGATTAGGTAGAACACGATCTTCAAGCATTGCAAACAACAATACAACTTAGATGTGAACCCCCTTTATAGTTTTCCATGCTTCACTACAAGACTCAGCTTGCAAGTGGTATAATTGACACCCTTTAAGGTCAAAATCTTCATTCAACCAGCTCTCAATTGCTTTCTTGTATCATTTTATCTCAAGCAAGAGGCTCCAAAAAAATGTGCTCACATTATGTCCCAAAAGCAGTAAGTTGGTGAGAACCTATGAGACTTTATTAAGAATTTCAATGAGTTAGATGTACCCGACAAGATGGTCGTAATGACCATGACTTATGCTGTAGAAAGTAATAAATTACCTTTGATTTATGCAATTGTTGACCTTTCACAGTCTTTCAAGTGATGTATGAGTCAACACCTTCGTCAATGCCAAAGGAGCAATTATAGCCAATTTTTAGGCAAACATGTGTTGGATCCTTGTGGATGGCAAACAACACCAGAAGAGGGGTTGAATATGGTTATCAATAAATGATAAACTTTTTCGGTTAAGTTAAATTCCTTTTAAGTTGCCTAAGTCTCAAATGAGAGTTACCACAAATGTACTTACTCAACACAATATTATATGCTTGTGAAAATAATGAGTTACAGCAGAAATGAATATTACAAGCAGAGAGAGAGAGAGAGAGAGAGAGAGAGAGAGAGAGAGAGAGAGAATAGATGCATATCGCAAACACAACAATTTATCTTTGTAACTGCCTGTATTTTTAGATGTGTTTGAAATCGTGCGTACCGGTATTTTATTTCAGTCGTCTGTATAATTTTTCGTCCATACGTTCTCTGCTACGCATCGACGCGAGCGTGTCTATGTTTTTCGTTTTTTCCGTATTATAATTAATTAACCATCAAGTTTAACTAAATACTTTAACTTAATTATCTTACTAATTACACTTGCTAATCACTTTTAACTTTTACTAATTACTTTATTTATTTTAATAATTGCATTTAATTTTACTTAATTACTTAATTACTTTAATCCTTTAACCTCCTATCTTAACTCATCATTCATGTTTAATTTAAAACACAAAGTTAGAGGAACAAACACGTTTCTATGAACCAGGTTCCTCCCCCTCAAAAATTAGTCAAAAGTTTACATTAAATTCCATCCTAATCAAAAACCTAATATAATTAAATGGCTTTGATAAAATGAAAACCATGTCCCCCTGCGAATCCTCTTAAGGCAACAACGTCTTCTCCCCTACAAAACTAAAAATCAAACCCATCAACCCACGAATTTCAGCAACAAATCATACCTAATCATTTCCCAAGATCTGTTTATCCTTTTCCAAAATCAAACAACTTCATCAACCCAATTTCCATCAACACAAATCAGCCCCTCAAACAAAACACACCCAAACGAAATTTAAACAGAGAAAATTTCAGATCCAAAACAAAATTTCAAATTCAAATCAAACAATTTCAGATCACTCCCCTCTTCATCTACACGCGCGTCTCCCCATCCTCCCTCTCTCCTTCTCCCAGCGCCCAGGTTCACACAGCCCATCTCCTCTGCGCGCGACCCAGGGCCAGGAACCCGTCGCCACTCTCCGGCCATCAGTCCGCGCGCACCGCCTGCTGACCGGACGCCGCCGCCCCAAGTAGATCTGCCGCCTGCACCGCCGTGCGACTGCCGGAAGCCGCCCTCTCCTTCCCCCACGTGCGTGCACGTGCGTAAGCCCCTCTCCCCATTTGCGTGAGCTTCCACTTGCTGCAACTAGAATGAAAAAAAAGAAAGAATAAGATGAAGAGAGAAGGAGACAACATAAAAGAAGATGACAAGTTGAGAGGTTTAAAGAGAAGAGAGAGTTACACACACACACACACACAGTGATATGTTTAACCGAAACAGAGAACTAGACGTACCATTACGTAGTACCCGTCAAGACTAACCCAACAACACCAAAATCGCTGAAATCAGGCAAATGTACAATTTATATTGAATTTTTGAAGTAAGATGTTCATTTAGTCTTTTGCATGTAAAGTTGTATAACTCAAAATCTACACGTGAAATGACGCATGAAATTACTACCATGACATCCATGATTGAAAATATACCCAATGACATATAACTTGATATACCTTAGTTTAGAACAATAGAAAAGAAAGTTAGTTTCCGTGACACGTTCGTTAAATTCTTATATTCAGCACTTTTGTTAAACTATTGTAAATGTTGTTCAACACTCTTGCAATCAAGGAAAATGTTGTATAAAAATAAATGATGATGTTATTTAATTGCTGCATATCTTGGAATAATTAACAATTGTGTGACATCATGAAATCGTGCGCCTCGAATGCGAAATCGTGAATTTCGTGATGTCATGTGAGTTGACTAGGCTAGCTCGTGTTCCAGCACAAATTTGGGTAGGGTTAGGGTTGAGCGGCCACTAGGCGTATGAACGGGTATTCTCTTCAAGGGCACTACCTGCATGCGGTGGGTTAGCGCCAATCACGGTAAGCCCCTGTGAGAAGGACTACTAACTCATCATGACCTAAAGGCGTGAACCCTATGATAGACGTGAAATATTGACATGAAATTTGAAATTGTTATCTCAGTTAAATTGACGTGCTAATGAACCAAAGAAAAGTTTTACTTTACTTGTTAAACTACTTAGAACTACATGATAGGAGTATTTTACTTTATTTCATTTTATAATCAGCATGTCTAAACTTTTTGTTGTTATCTCGTTTAATTTATTAATGCCTCTTAAATCCAGTATAAATTTGTATATCTTGCCTTGGGTTCTAACATCTTCTTGCAGACCCTTGCTGACATACATTCATGTTTTTGGATATATGTCAGATCCCGAGCTTGAGTACCAGGAGGTTCCTTACGAGACACCTGAATTGGAGAGTCAGGAGTTCGCCGTAAATGCCAAGTCTCTCCCTGCGGAGGACTAGAGGACTATCCCGTTGCTGTTTTATCTTAGTCTTCTCAAAGACTTTACAACAGATCTGAAAATGATTACACGATTTCCTAAAGCTAAAAGTATATTAGTGTATGTGTGGCTTAAGAAATCGAAAAACTATTGATCAAATAAATGATATACTTTAGCACAATTTGATGAAAAGAGTTATCCTGAAAATTGATTCTCTAAAATATGCACTTGGGCTTTAGAGATCAATGATCAATTTTGTTTAATCTTTGAAAAAGTATAACTTTAAGAACACAAGTATTAAAAAGCACTTGAAATTTGAATCTCAATAAGAAAAGCTATAAGCTTAGAGATCAAATCAAGTTTGCAAAAGGCTAGAAATAATCCGAAAATAAAACTGAGAATTGAGTATAAAAGAATTTCAAAATAGTTGCTTTTTTTGAAAATATGAAGAACAAATTAGAACTTGAGCACTATTAAGCAAAGAGAGAGCTTTCTTATAATCTAAAATTGTTGTGTATACCTCATAAGCTGTTTTCTTCAAAATGGGTCTAGTGGACACCCGATTTAAAATGTAGCAAGAAGTATGTATGGCTTCAGCCCTAAATATAAAGGCAATTTATAATCATGAATCATGGTCCTAGCCATTTCTTGCAATGTACGGTTTTTCCTCTTAACCATCCCATTTTGTTATGGTTTCCTTGGGGTGGAAAAATTATGTGAATATCATTTTGAAACACAAAAATCATCAAAATTAGCATTTACAAATTCACCACCATGATCACTCCTAACTTTGACTATTGAAAAGCCTTTTTCATTTTCAACCTTTTACACAACATTTTTAAAACATCAAAAGTTTCATGTTTGTGTATCAAGAAATAAACCCAAGTGAAACGTGAAAAATCATCGACAATGAAGAAAAAATAATGCATACCACCTAAACTAGCAACCTTTCTGGGTTAAAATAAATCCAGATGTATTAGTTGCAATGGCTTAGTAGTAGTAATAACATTTTTAGGGTTGAAACTCTCTTATGTTGCTTACCTAGTTGACATGCATCGCAAAGCTTGTCCCTATCAAAGCTAATTTGAGGTAAACCTCTCACAAGTTTCTTTCGAGCAACCTTTGAGATTAGGTCCATGCTGGCGTGGCCTAATTTTCGATGCCATAAACAACTAATCTCATGTGATGTAACTAAATATTTTAAATTATTTGAATTACTAAGTTTGATAGTGTAGATGTTATTATAAGATGTACCCTTGAAAAATATATCATCACCTTTTAAAATATATACTTCGTCATTTTTGAAATGCACCTTAAAGCCTATAGAGCATAGTTGACCCACACTTAACAATTTATGTGCTAAACCATCAACATGCTTAACATTCTCAATAACTACAAGTGGATGCTTACATATGTTATCGTTACCCAAGATTTTGCACTTCTTTCCATCGTCAAGGTTTACCATCCCTCCATCTTTCCTTGATAACGTTGTGAAGAGGGATTCATTGCTCGTCATGTGGTTCGAGCAACCTCTATCAAGGTATCAAATGTTATCATTTTCCACTTGAAGATGCAACTGTAAAAGAAGATGCACCTTTTGGTAACCAAATCATGGATCCACAATTATTAGTACCATGCTTTGGAACCCATATAAAATATTCAAGATAATACTAGCCAAGCAATCATACATAACATGACCCTTTTGTTGCAATAAAAATGTGTAACATTGGAGTGCTTATAGTAGATGACATGTGATCTTCATGCATGCAATATAGAAAGCTTATGTCTCTTGCAAAATTCTTCTTAATGGTCTTCCTAGGTTTTTTTCTTAAGTTGCTTCTTTTGAAATCCTAGACCATGTTTCCTAGATTAATCATTAAATCCATTTATCATCTTATTAAAGATTTCTTGGCTACTAGTGAATTTCTTTAAGGTCGTGGTTAGGTTTTGATATTCATTTTCAAGCTCACTAATCTTATCCTCATACCTTTTTTCGTTTTCACTCGTATCCAAATCATTAGTTATGTTTTTTCCTTTTATTAAATTAGATTTTTTTTTCAAGCTCTTCCAATTTTTCTGCATAGCTAACAACTTTTATGTTCAAAAATTTTATTTCAGAATCTTTAGAGCTAATAATGCTAGTTTTCTCTTTCAAGTCTTTAGCTAGATGAAAGTTGTCAAGCTCTAACATAGCCAATTTTTTATTAACGTTTTCTAGCTCTAATATCTTTGTCTCAAATTTGGTTTCATCAATGTTGCCTATTATTTCTTTTTGTTCTTTCCACTTAATAAAAAGCTTATCTCTCGCACGTGTCATACTACCTCGTTACTCTTTTAATGAATCACGAACCCTTTTTAGCTTAAGAAATTTAGGACCCATTTCTTGAAGAAGTTCTACAAGAAATTCATAAGCTTCATCCATGTTAGAAAACATATCATCACTAAAATTTATTTCATCGTCAAAATTATGAACAATGGAACCAATTTTTACCTTTTCGCTTCCAACCATAAAGCAAGTCACATTGTCATCAATCCTATCATCATCTGAGGAGATCTCCTCTGCGTTGCTCTCTCCCTATATAACCAACATTCCTCGCTTTGACATCCTCTTTTCTCCATCTCCAATCTTTTCTTTTTCTTTGCCTCTTAGAAGTGGGCAGTCTGCTTTTATGTGTCCTCTCTTGTTATATCTGAAGCACTGAGGTGCGGAATTTTCTTCATCATTTGCTTCGTTCTTCCTGATTTCCCAAATACTTCTCGTTTTCTTTTTATTGGTTTTCCAAAAATTTCACAAATTTTCTTGTGATGAGAGCCATGTTTTCTTCGTCTGATTCATTCATTTCCTCCTTGAGAAGTCTGGATACCTTGAAGGCTAAATTCTTTTCGCTCTTCTCTACTTTTGGAGGCTTTTATTGTTGAGTATTGGACTTCTCCCTACTTGGTTTTGATGATGAGCAAACATAAATACTTGTAACTAATCCCCTACTTGCAGTTAATCCATTGCCTAAGCATATCATGAAGATCAATTAGCAATGGATGTCACTCAAGGATCAATCAAAGCAAGTAAAGTGGATTGGATGATCGAAGATGATGATTGAAGCTCCTAGAAGACTTCAAGCTCATTCAATAGAAAGAAGAGAGGCAAAAACAAGATATAATCTTTTTATTCTCTTCTAGTATGTAGCTTAGAAGTAGAATTATGTTGGAGCACACACACACACATCTTTCTTTCTGACCTAGGAAATCATTAGAACTCATTTCCTCGGCCTCCAAATCATTATTCTCTATTATGTGAAATTTGGACTTTCATCAGGCGACTGCTGAACGTTTTACAGGCACCTACCTCCAAACAGTCGCCTGTAATTTGTTCTACAGTCGTTTGTTTTGCGCATACTTTGTCACTTGGGTTTTGGGCTTTCTGCTATAACTTTCATCAGGCGACTGATGTACAAAGTACATGCGCTTGTCCAGTTACAGGTGCATGTTACTTATTAGTCAGTCGTATGTGTCTCTCTTTCCCAAAGATTCCTAGTTTGTCATCTTTCGGGCAGACGACTGATGTTGCTTTCACATTCGCCTACCCATGGCAATGCGCCTGTGAATGCTTCTATAGTCGCCTATCGATTCTTGTCCTAACACTTTGTGTTTGGCAAGTTAGGCAAGTTACACAAGTTTTGGCTAGACGACTGATGTTTGTTTCACAGTCGCCTGCCCATGGCACATGCGCCTGTGGTTACCACATCGGTCACCTGTCCTGTCTTTCCAAACTTCCTAAGTTTTCACCATTTACTCATCTTTTGCTCAGTCGCCTGTAGAAGGTTTCTCAGTCGCCTGTTGGTTTATAGGCGCCTGTCCGACCTTCATCAGTCGACTGTCCTATGCGGTAAGTTTCTATTTGAATTCTCACCTACCCTTTGACACAGTGCAGCAGTCGACTGTGGTTTCTGCACCAGTCGACTCTCCGTTCTGTAAATTCTATCCGCTTGTTGTTTCCACACGGATTTCAAAGGGGGCTTTGGGTATTCTGTTTGAGGGGTTTGGAGAACCTATAAGAGGGGCTTCTATTATTCCATTAGAGCCCCTAATTAAGATCTTAGCTATTCAAGCATTCATCTATAAGCTCTCATTCTCTTAAAGCCCTAGAATTCCAATCTCATTCTCTCTTGCTCTCCAACCTAGAATCAAAGTGATATTCTATAGGCATTTGGTTGTGATGAGAGAAAGGGCTTTCTCTCTTCTTGGAAGAGACATCAACACTCAACGCACTTGCTCCTTCAAGTTCTACTTCAAGGCATATGTGATTGTAAGTGTTGCAATTTCATTTCGAATTTCATAACTTTCATAATTAGTTTTACTCTCGGTTTGTGAGAGTGGTTTGCTTGATCCCAAGTTGTGGGAGTCAAGGATATCGATTGTGGTTCTATAACACTTGTAGGGTTATTACAAGTGGGTTTAAAGAAAACCTCAAGTTAGAGTTCTAACTTAAGTATCCGGAGGTATCCGTGTGGAAGGGACATAGGATTACCGGGAACAAGTTGGGATTGGACTTAGGTAATCCGAACCCTTGAAACATCCTTTGTGTTAGCTTGTTTCATTTTGGGTTAATTTATAATTTTGCATTTATTGTTGGTTAGGATTTTAAATTGGTATAACTATCGTTTAAATTTTATAAACACTATTCAACCATCCTTCTAATGTTTTTCTCATAGCCAAGGTCCTTACAATTGGTATCAATGCTCAAGGTTTATAGCTATGGCATCCAACAATAACAATGTTCCTCCACCTCCTTCGTACAACAATCACGATCGTGATGGTACGTCTACCGTTTTTGAAGGACAATCAACGGTTCGTCCTCCTCGTTTCAATGGCACGAATTTCGGCTATTGGAAGTGTCGGATGGAGACATTTCTAAGGAGTGCTTATCTTTGGAGAATCCTTTATAAGGAGTACGTTGAACCCACCGAAGAAGATTTTGACAAATGGACTCCTACCAAGATGTCCGCCGAGGTGAATAATGCCAAGGCAATGAATGCTCTTCATTGTGCTTTGAATCCGGATGAGTTCGATAAGATATGCATATGTAAGAGTGCTTATCAAATATGGAACCATCTTGTCGTTACCCACGAGGGAACGAACAAGATAAAATTGTCAAAATTATATGTTGCTATACAAAATTTCGACATGTTTCATATGTAGGATAATGAGAACATTGCAACTATGTACGGTCGCTTCACCGACATCACCACTGAACTTGAAGCTATCGGTCAAGTATACACTCAATAAGAAAAGGTGAAAAAGATAATCATGGAAATGACCACAAAATGGGAAAGAAGGGCAATTTCCATTGAGGAGATCAATGACAAGAAAAACTATACCGTGGTGAATCTCCTCGGTACTCTCATGTCTTACGAAGTAAGAAGGGAGAACCGAATGAAGATTAAAGCTATGATGAACCCAACGGAGGCAAAGAAGAAAGCGTTAGCTTTCAAGGCTACCTCTTCATCCTCCGATAGTGATGAATCTGAGAACGAAATGGATTTGGAAGACATGGCGCAAATGGTGAAGAAGTTCCAACTCTTCTTTCGCAAAGGTAAATTTCCTTCCAAATCTAAATTTGATTCCACTAACAATTCATCGTCTCTTTGTTTTAAATGTAACAAGCCGGGGCACATCAAGAAGGATTGCTCAATGCTAAGAAACAAAGAAAAGTGGAAAGCACCAAAGTACCACAAGTCCGACAAATTTAAGAAGGACAAGAAGAAATGATTTGTTGGGACTTTCGATGATTCAAGTGGAGATTCCTCGAGTGAATCCGAGGATGAGAAGAGTGAGAGTGCACATATGTGCTTCATGGCCCGAGAAGATGCATTCTCCGATGGGAGTGATAATGAGAATGATGAACCTGAGGTAACTATAGATGAACTTCATATTACTAACGAAGAATTATTTTCTAAGTATCAATCTCGTATGCTTGGATATACTAATTTGAAGAAATCTAATGTTAGCAAATCATCCATGCCATGCATTATCAACAATGACACCATTGTTGACACACTTACACTTGAGAAAGCCAATTTGGTTTCTCAAAATGGCAGCTTGAGAAATGAGGTGAATTCCCTCAAATTTCAACTAGATCAAGACTATTCTAAAGATAGTATTGATCTAGCTTCACAAAACACACAATTGGGTATTGAGAATGATTCTCTTAAAACCCAAGTGCACGAGCTCAAAACACGTGTGTCCACTTTGGGTACCAATATTTCTTCCCTTAGGGAGAAATATGAGCTCATGTCCTCCCAAGTTTAGAGATTTAACAAAGGAAAATGGCAATTGGATGAATTGCTTCCAAACCAATTTCCGGCCACACATCGTGTTGGACTTGGTTATGTGGAAGCAAATGCATCCAAATCTTGCACCTCCTATAGTGGTGTAACTATAGATTTTGTGAGGCCACCCTCCAATGCATCCACTAGTGGTGTCAAAAACACTATTGGTAGCAAACCTACCAAGAAGGCCACCACTTCACACTCTCCCTCGTTTGACAAGAAACCCACTAAGGCTGGAAACCAAAAGAATGGTCATGCCTATATGTACATCAACACTCATACACGTAGGAAATCTCCTACTTTACATGTGGATACTTATGACACATTCTATGCTCCACACCCACGAGCACGTGCAACCTCACATTTGAGAAATACTCATGCACGTGCTCCTACACATTCATATGTTCATAACATAATTCTCCCATGTATGCTCAAGCACATCCACCACATCACATGCGTGCTTCATATGTTTCATACAATATGCATGCTTCTCAATTTGCATATAACCCATATATGTCATCTCCATCTTTATGTGCTAGATCTCATGCTCCTAGGAAGTATGCACCACATAGATCTCAACCAAATGTGCATGCAACTAGGAAAAGGACACCCAAAACCTACACAATTTGGGGTCCTAAGATTACTAGCACAAATGATAGGAATGCTTATGTAATTCTTATTTTAGCGATGTGAAAAATAGTGGTAACTATGTTGAGAAGCCAAAGTCCACTTGGACTTAGTTTCCAAAGGGCTAATCCCCTTGGACCCAACAAAGCTTGGGTACCATGAGCTTATAGTATACTATGTAGGTACCTAAGAACAAGAAAGAGAGAAATAATATACATATTGACTCTAAAAGGAAAAGATGGATACTCGATAGTGGATGCTCCAAACACATGATGGGAGATCCCACATTGCTCTCCGAAGTGGTTTGCATCAAGGATGGTGCAACGGTCACTTTTGGAGGCAATCAAAAGGGAACCATCATTGGAGTAGGCAAAGTTGGTAATCCTTCCAAACCACTTATTACCAATGTTTATTTAGTTAGTGGTTTATGTCATAATCTTATCTCCATTAGTCAACTCTGTGACAAGGGTTACAAGGTTAACTTGGAAGAGGGTATTTGCAATATTGTTGATATTGATTCGCATGTCTTATTTACCGGTGTTAGGCATAAAAATATTTATTATTTGAGCTTGCCTAAAACCATAGAACATTTCTTGGTTGCTAATACAAATGAACAACTATTATGACATCGCCGTTTTGGTCATGTTCATTTTAAGCACTTATATAAGTTAGCTAAGCATGATCTTGTTAAAGGTTATCCGAAAATTGCTTTTAGTAAGAAAAACTTTTGTGATTCATGCCAAAGAGGTAAACTTAGTAAATCGTCTTTTAAACTTAAAGACGACATAACTTCTAAGAGGCCCCTAGAATTACTTCATTTAGATTTATTTGGGCCAACTAGAATCGCATCTTTAGGTAATGCTCATTATAGATTAGTCGTCGTAGATGACTTCTCTAGATTTACTTGGGTTTCATTTTTAACCAATAAAATGAAGCTTTTGAAGAGTTTACTATATTTGCAAAGAAAATTCAAAATTTCTTAGGGACCACCATTATCACTATTCGTAGTGTTCATGGAGGAGAATTCGAGAATGAATTTTTCACTAAGTTTTGTGATGACAACCGAATTACTCACAACTTTTCTTTTCCTCGCGCACCACCACAAAATGGTGTTGTTGAGAGAAAGAATATGACCCTAATTGAGTATGCTCGCACCATGCTCCATAATAGTCATCTTGGACTACAATTTTGGTCGGAGGCGGTGAACACGTCATGTTATGTGCTAAATAGGATCATAGTAAGGCCCCGAACGAACAAAACATGTTTTGAATTATTTTACAATAAAAAGCCGCAAGTTAAATATTTTCGTTTTTTGGTTCAAAATGTTTTATAAAGAACACCTATGGTAACTTAGATAAATTTGAGCCAAGATCCGATGAAGGAATCTTTGTTGGATATTCCACACGTTGTAAAGCCTACCGGATATACAACAAAATCTCTTCAACGATCGAGGAATCACTACACGTTTCATTTTATGAAGATTTTGGTATTCCTCATGTTGTTGATGATAGTATAGATGGATTATATGATTCCATTAGTAATGTTAAAATTAATGATTCTATTATTGAGACTAACAATTCTAATGAAAATGTTGAGAATGTTCCAAGTGATCCATGTATTTCCAAAGCTTATCCGACCGTTCGTAATCACCCATATGACCAAATAATTGGGGGAGTGTCCGAACAAGGTTAATAATTGATGAATTCTCTCATTTTGTATTTGTCTCTACCATTGAGCCAAAGAACATTTAAGAAGCGTGTGAAGATAGCTCTTGGATAGTTGCAATGGAAGAGGAGCTCATGTAATTTGAAAGAAATGAAGTTTGGGAGCTCGTTCCTCTTTCAAATGGTCACCAAGTCATTGGGACCAAATGGATTTTTATGAATAAGACCGATGAGAACGAGGTCATCACAAGGAATAAAGCAAGGTTAGTAGCTCAAGGCTACTGGAAAGAGGAAGGTATTGATTTCGAAGAATTCTTTACCCTCGTAGCTAGATTAGAAGCTATTAGGTTTTCTTTTATCTTTTGCATCTCATAAAAAATTTAAATTATTTCAAATGGATGTTAAAAGTGTATTTTTAAATGGTATCGTTAATGAAGAAGTGTATGTTTTCCAACCACCCGGTTTTATACATGAAAAATTTCCAAACTATGTTTTCAAACTTAAGAAAGCCATATATGGGTTGAGACAAGCTCCTAGAGCTTGGTATGATCGACTCAAAACCGTTCTTTTGGATTTAGGGTTTAAAATGGGTGAAATTGATTCAACTCTTTTCATTAAAGATTATGAAAATGACATCCTTCTAATTCAGGTTTATGTAGACGATATAATATTTGGTTCTGTAGGGATCGTCTAAACCTTGCAATACTAACAACACACACTAGGGGGGGGGGGGTGAATAGTGTAATGGCAATAAAATTGTCCAAATAAAATTTAACTTGCAAATGCGGAATAATAAATGCAAGAGGACTTAAATGGCACAATCAATCCAAATGCAAACACAAAGTTTTACCCTGGTTCCCCAAACTTGGGTACATCCAGCCACACCAATATTCACTATATTCCCACACAGAGAAGTGAATACAAATCTCACAAGGAGATACCCCACAAAGAGGATTTATGCCCTACACAAGGAGCCAACCAATCCTACACAAGGATCAAGACTCCCACACAGAGAATCACTAACTCCCACTCAGAGAATTAGGGTTAGCCCTACACTAGGACACCAGAACTCCCACAAAGAGAGTTAATTCCCACAAAGAGAATTCCCTAGTCTCACAAAGAGACAACCTCCCACAAAGAGAGAAACTCCCATAAAGAGAGTATCCTAATCCCACAAAGAGAAATAGGAAAACAATTTACACCCTGTAAAGTAAATACTCTTACATATGCCTTGAGATGCTTACTCATGAATGAATGCAAGACATGGAAGAGGATCTCCAAGTGTTGGAATATGCTTGAGAGCACTTGGATGATTTCCCTTGAGCTGGACTTCAATGCATGAAGAAAGATGAATGCTCAATGGAGGGAAATGAGGGAGTTTGAGAGTGGCTTAAAGATCTCTTGAGATTTTCTATGGAATCAAGAGTTTATCAAATGTTGTCAAGAGTTCTCAAGAAAGGCAGCACACTCATATATATAGGAAACCTATATCAAGCCCAAAACCCCAAAGAAACAGCCAAATAATCAAATCTGCAATGGCTAGAAACTGGGTGAAAACGACAGGAACAGTCGACTGATGATCATAAGACAGTCGACTGATCAACAGCTAGAAAATATCCAACGGCTATAATCTGAGCCAGGACAGTCGACCGACAAACAGGACAGGCGCCTGTTAATCATTCAGCAGACGACTGCTGCAGGGGATGGATCGAAACAGAGAGATGCACTCTTTCTCCAATTCTTCGCACAGGCGACTAATGTTAATACTACAGTTGACTGTCGAATAGTCAGGCAACTGTATATTCTTCATCAGTTGACTACTGTAAAGTATGGAGAGAAGACAGAGAGATGCAGAGATTGCACTTACGCTAGACAGGTGACTGTTGGCCAAATCTCAGGCGACTGTAAATATACAGGCGACTGAAAACTGATCGACAGGCGACTGTGCGTAAAGCTCAAGTTTGAGTCAATTGAAATGTTGACTTGAGCAGTGCATATCAGGCGACTGTAGAAGAATCTACAGGCGACTAGAAATCACCCAGTCGATTGTGTTTCCCTCATCAGACGACTGACCAAAAGAGTGAACCTATTGGGTTGGATTCTATGATAATCCTAAGGTTCACTAAGATGGTTAAATGCATGTGCATGAATGAGCAAACCATCTTGCAAGGCATTACATCAACCCTAGACTCAAAAGAGAGAGAAAGCAATAAAGTAAATTACATGGATTACAATGCTTTCAAAAGAATCTAAGTCTACAATCTTGATGCCTTGATTGCTCTCCATTATCTCCAAGCTTTGACACTTCTTGAGTCCAAACTTTGGCCCTTCTTCACAAGATGTCCATCCTTACACCAAGTGATTAGTCTCCAAGAAAGATATCCTTGAAATAAACTGAGAGACTAAAACATGAGATTCATTAGCAACAACATAATGTTGTGATCATCATCAAAATAAGATTGGTATGGATCACCAATACTCAACAATCTCCCCCTTTTTGATGATGACACATATTATGTAAATCATAAAGAATTAAAGCACAAAGCTAATGATCTCCCCCTACTTATATGCACCAATTAAATAATGAGCTACACAAAGATAAATACTCATAAACCAATAACAACATGGTGACATATAATAGGCATGGGTTACATAAACCAATTGCAACGAATAAAGGCATGCAAACACAAATGGTTTAACTAAACCCATATATCTATCCCTATAGAGATATCTCTCCCCATATGCATATGTATATATCTCTCCCTATAGATATGATCACATAATGCATATATCTCTCCCCCTTGACATCGTCTAAAAGGTGGACATCAAAAAACATCCCCCTCTATCATCTTAACCAAGATGTGACAATATGCAAGAAAAGAAAGATATGTATGATACCAAATATAAAATTTAGTGGGTATCAATTCACTATCCCATGCTCCCCCTAGATCATAGAAATGGTCAACTTTTGACTTCTAGGATCTAATACCATTTAATTGATGGAGCCATGGGCCCATAAGTGTATCAAAGCAATAGATATGGAAAAATCAAGCTTCAAAGATACACACGGATATTGCCAAAAAAATGAGATATGAAACAAGTTGGCAATAAACAAGAGGTTTGGTTTGAGACCAAAAATAACCAAATATAAATAATGATCTCAAATAACCTCCAAAATGAGAGTTAAAATATGTCTTAAAGTAATTCAAACATATAATATATTAACTCCCCCATTGACATACACATGGATCATGCATGCATGTCAATAAACCCCAAGGTCCCAATTTTCATGAAAAGAAATAAATTTGAAAAATATTTTCAAAATCATGAAACACTCACAATCAATGGGTATGCTTAAGATAAACATAGAAGCACAATACACATGCAATATGCAAATGTGTGAGGAACCTAAACATTAGGTAACCAAACCCAAGAGGAGTTTGATTTCCTAACATAATCACACGAGATGATCACATCCCTAACTAGAGAGTTGATGTAACTATCTCTCTCTTGCACACTAGCCTTAGTGGGAATCCATAATCTCAAGGATTTCCTAGGCACAGGTTTTGCCTTAGTAAGAGGGGAGGATGTGGCATGCTTAGGTGTAGAAACAAATTTCTTAGCATACAAAGAATGAGGATTTTGCTTCTTAGCAAAAAATGAAGATTCTTCATTCTTCCTCATCACCTTGTGATCTACATGCTTCTTGTTGGTGTTATTATTGTACAAGAAGGCATGTTGATTCTTCTTAGGTGCTTTAGCAATATTTCTTGAATTTACACCAAAAGAAGAATTAGAGGTGGGTTTGGGAACCACATTTTGAACATAACCCAAACCTCCTCTATGATTTGTCGGATGTTGTTTTTCCAACAAATCGTGGAGTGAATCCCTAGAATACACAAAGCTCATGAGCTTCCGGGATTCCTCTTCACATTTCAACGTAAGTTGTTGAATGTGAGCATCTAAGCTAAGGTTTTGAGCAATGAGATTTTCATTAGAAATGCTCAATTCCTTAACTTGAGAAAGAAGTGTGTCTTTCTCACAAGTGTCATAAACATGCCTTTTATCATGAACTACACTTGCAATAACTAGTTTATGCATTCTACTCTTAGCATTCTTATATTTTGCTTTTAATCTATTGAAAGATTTGATGCACTTACTAGCCTTTTCGGAGGCCAAGTCAAATTTGAACTTGAGCTCCGCATGTGAGATCTTTTCTTCCTCGATCTCAACAACATCATCATCATCCTTGCAAGAGCTTGATGACGACTTTTCCTCCATAGCCGTGAGACGCGACTCCTCATAGGAATTGTATGCGTCAAGCCAAGCATCCAACTCTTCTTCGTTTAATCCGGAGGGGATTGGAGTAGGAACCTCCATGGCTACAAAGCATGCGTGAGCATCCTCCTTTGTATCCTCTTCTTCGTTACTAGAAGTGTCCTCACTCGAATCATCAAAGGTCCCGAAAAGTCCCTTTTTGTGATTTTTGGACTTGGACCTTCCTTTCCAATGCTTCTTCCCTTTACCCTTGTAAGTTTCTTTAATGGGTTTGGAAGGGCATTTGGTGGACAAGTGACCTTTTCCACTGCAAGTGTAACACGTAGGAACCTTGTTGGAATTGGAGGCAAACTTTGACAAAGACTTACCTTGCTTGCATGTGAGAAAAGCTTTGAATTGCTCGGCAAGTTCCTCAATTTCTTCTCAACTTGCATCTTCTTGCTCATCTTCTTCGCTAGGAGCTTCTCGATTGAATTTTTTCCTCCACTTGATTGGCTCCTCCTTGGCATGGAATGCAACCCCCTTTTGCTTTTCTAGCTTCTCGGGCTTTGTTGGATGAATCTCCTTCTTGTGTTGAAGCTTTACTTCATACGCCATGAGATTTCCAATGCATTCCTCAATGGTATATTTGGACGTGTCATAAGACTCCAAAATTCCGTTGGCCTTTGACTCCCAACGAGGTGTGAGAGAGTCTAGGATCTTCTCTACACGATCCTCTTGGGAAATCGTCTTCCCGAGACCATCCAAAGCGTTCACAATATCGGTGAACCTTGTAAACATCTCTGAAATGCTTTCGCCTTCCTGCATCTTAAACATTTCATATTTAGATCTAAACACAGTTTGTTTAGATTTCTTTACCTCCGTTGTCCCTTCATGACAAATCTCCAAGGTGTGCCAAATATCATTCGCTGTTTTGCACATGGAGATGCGGTTGAACTCACTAGCAGAGAGAGCGCAATGTAATGCATTCATAGCTCTCGCATTGAACTTGATTGAGTCCTTCTCCGCCTTTGTCCTTGAAGCCGCAGGAGTAGTGGGCTTCTCAAATGGCACCTCTGTGATGTCCCATAGGTCTTGACCCTCCATATAGATCATCATTCTGATCTTCCAACTCGGATAGTTGGTTCCGTTGAAGAGCGGGGGTCGAACGGTTGAGTGACCTTCTTCATGAGACGCGGATGAGGCGTTGAATGCCATTGTTGCAGTATGCTTTAACCTCGCTCTGATACCAATTGTAGGGATCATCTAACCCTTGCAATACTAATGTCACATACTAGAGGGGGGGTGAATAGTGTAATGGAAATAAAATTGTCCAAATAAAATTTAACTTGCAAATGCGGAATAATAAATGCAAGAGGACTTAAATGGCACAATCAATCCAAACGCAAACACAAAGTTTTACCCTGGTTCCCCAAACTTGGGTACATCCAGCCACACCAATATTCACTATATTCCCACACAGAGAAGTGAATACAAATCTCACAAGGAGATACCCCACAAAGAGGATTTATGCCCTACACAAGGAGCCAACCAATCCTACACAAGGATCAAGACTCCCACACAGAGAATCACTAACTCCCACTCAGAGAATTAGGGTTAGCCCTACACTAAGACACCAGAACTCCCACAAAGAGAGTTAATTCACACAAAAAGAATTCCCTAGTCCCACAAAGAGACAACCTCTCACAAAGAGAGTATCCTAATCACACAAAGAGAAATAGGAAAATAATTTACACCCTATAAAGTAAATACTCTTACCTATGCCTTGAGATGCTTACTCATGAATGAATGCAAGGCATGGAAGAGGATCTCCAAGTGTTGGAATATGCTTGAGAGCACTTGGATGATTTCCCTTGAGCTGGACTTCAATGCATGAAGAAAGATGAATGCTCAATGGAGGGAAATGAGGGAGCTTGAGAGTGGCTTAAAGATCTCTTGAGATTTTCTATGGAATCAAGAGTTTATCAAATGTTGTCAAGAATTCTCAAGAAAGGCAGCACACTCATATATATAGGAAACCTATATTAAGCCCAAAAACCAAAAGAAACAGCCAAATAATCAAATCTGCAACGGCTAGAAACTGGGTGAAAACGACAGGAACAGTCGACTGATGATCATAAGACAGTCGACTGATCAACGGCTAGAAAATATCCAACGGCTATAATCTGAGCCAGGACAGTCGACTGATCAAGTCAATACAGTCGACTGACAAACAGGACAGGCGCCTGTTAATCCTTCAGCAGACGACTGCTGCAGGGGATGGATCGAAACAGAAAGCTGCACTCTTTCTCCAATTCTTCGCACAGGCGACTGATGTTAATACTACAGTCGACTGTCGAATAGTCAGGCGACTGTATATTCTTCATCAGTCGACTACTGTAAAGTATGGAGAGAAGACAGAGAGATGCAGAGATTGCACTTACGCTAGACATGTGAATGTTGGCCAAATCTCAGGCGACTGTAAATATACGGGTGACTGAAAAGTGATCGACAGGCGACTGTGCGTAAAGCTCAAGTTTGATTCAATTGAAATGTTGACTTGAGCAGTGCATATCAGGCGACTGTAGAAGAATCTACAGGCGACTGAAAATCACCCAGTCGACTGTCTTTCCCTCATCAGACGACTGACCGAAAGAGTGAACCTATTGGGTTGGATTCTATGATAATCCTAAGGTTCACTAAGATGGTTAAATGCATGTGCATGAATGAGCAAACCATCTTGCAAGGCATTACATCAACCCTATACTCAAAAGAGAGAGAAAGCAATAAAGTAAATTACATGGATTACAATGCTTTCAAAAGAATCTAAGTCTACAATCTTGATGCCTTGATTGCTCTCCATTATATCCAAGCTTTGGCACTTCTTGAGTCCAAACTTTGGCTCGTCTTCACAAGATGTCCATCCTTATACCAAGTGATTAGTCTCCAAGAAAGATATCCTTGAAATAAACTGAGAGACTAAAACATGAGATTCATTAGCAACAACACAATGTTGTGATCATCATCAAAATAAGATTGGTATGGATCACCAATACTCAACAGGTTCTACTAACTTTAATCTTTGCCAAGAATTTTCTAAGTCTATGAAGTTTGAATTCGAAATGAGCTATATGGGTGAGCTCAACTACTTCCTTGGACAAATTCAGGAAATGAAGGATGTGACTTTCATACATCAAACAAAGTACACTGTGGAGCTTATCAAGCGATTCAGAATGAAATCATATTCAAGCAAGCTGACTCCCACGAGTACGACAACCCATCTACACAAGGATGAGAACGTGAAAGATGTAGACATTCGTCTATATCGAGGTATGCTCGGTAGCTTACTTTACTTAACTACTAGTAGGCCTGATATTATGTTCTCCGTATGTCTTTGTGCTAGATATCAAGCTAGACCTAAGGAGTCAAAATTGATTTCAGTTAAACGAATTTTTCATTATCTCAATCAGTCACTAGATTATAGGTTACTTTACCCTAAGCTAGCACTTACGAGTTATTCTCATATAGGGATGCCGATTTTACCGGATGCAAATCCGATAGGAAGAGTACTAGTGGCACTTACCATTTTCAAGGAAATTCTCTTGTTTCTTGGTTTACCAAGAAATAGAACTCGGTATCATTGTCCACGACCGAAGCGAAATATATTGCCGCAGTCTTGAATGTGCACAAGTTCTTTGGATGAGACACACACTGAAAGACTATAGTGTCAATTGTGATACTTTCCCTATCATGGTTGATAACCAAAGTGCAATTTGTCTTTCCAAAAATCCGGTACATCACTCCCGTACCAAACACATAGATGTGAGACACCATTTCAGTAAGATCATGTATTTAAGAAGTTCATCATCTTAGAATACATTGAAACCCAAAAACAAATCGCTGACATCTTCACTAAACCTCTTAAAGAAGATTCATTTGTGAGTTGCGTGGAGAATTAGGGATTATGGATGAATCTGAAATATAGGAGTTCATATTTATATGTTACATCATGCTTTGAACTCATGTTATCATTTCACATCTCATGTTTTTATATGTCATTTTTTACATACTTTTCAATGAGATTTATTTGAGATTTTGATGATTTTATATATTTGGATTAGTATACGTGATTGGTATGTTAATCTATATTATTTTGTTAGTAATTTCATGTTTGGAGAATAGTTAGAGTATAGGTCTTAGGGTAAGTTATTTCAATTCTCTTGATTTCAGCCTTATCCAATATATTTGGACCAAGACAGATGACTGTCAATCATTCGACATTCGCCTACCCAACTCTAGATTTTTTGACTGAAATTAGTGCTTTTCGCTCAGACGACTGATGTATAATTTCCAGGCGACTGTCTCTCCGACAGGCGACTGAAATTTGTTCAGCAGGCGTCTCCCTTGATCGTGATAATATTCTCTCAAATCATTAAAATTGTTGACTTTAGGTCAGGCGACTATATTGTATTTTATAGGCGCCTGTCACTTTGCCAAGCGACTGTGACTTTCATTACAGACACCTATCTATCTCTTTAGTCAGTTTTCTCTCTTTTCAGCCAGCTGACTGACAATTGTACATCAGTTGACTGTCCAAGTTTGAGGCGGTTCATAGCTTTAATCTGATCCGTCCATATTTCGATCCAACGGCCCATATGTGATTCCCATCCACTTAAGTAATCGAGGGCCCTCACAATTTCTCTCTCCATCGAATCGTATTCCCTCGTCTTCCTCTTCAAACAAGAGCCATCCATTTGGTCTTCTCCGTCGATTCTTGTTTCCGATCGCCGATTCCCCCTCCTCTCCTTCGATCGAGCTTTGGATCCTATCCTCATCCGTCGATAGATTGTGGTATAACTTCTCATCTCTTTCGTTTCGAGCCCTATTCTCTTTTAGTTTCTTTCGATTTCGTGCTATGGCTCCACCCAAGATCAGTTCCTCCTCCAAAGGGAAATCTATTACTGTTAGGAGCCTAGGCACCCTAAACATAAGGCTGCCCAGTCAAGAAAGTTTCCTACAAAGCCCGCATCAAATTTGCTGAGCCCATTTCCGATGTTTCGGATGATTCTAATTCAGATCGTTCTTCATCCGAAGAAGAAGAGTTTGTTGAACCCCTCCAGAAACGTCAGCATAGACCTATTGGTGTTCAGATCAAGAGCCTCTTGCTTTGACTAATTCTACTCGTGTGGATGTAGACACCCACACTGAGCCTCTACCCTCTGAACCCAAAAGCCAAAATCAACCCTCTGAACCCCAAGGCCAAAATAACCCAGGCCTCCTCAGCCTCCTCCAGCTGCTCCTCTTGTCCACATTTGCCGGTATGCCTCTTGCTTGGCAAAATTTCACATTATGATTGGGATCAAGCTCATTTGTGAGTGTTTTATAGTGTATCTGGCTTTTACCACTGAGAGACTTTTCGAGATCCTCATGACGACCAAATTGGTCGATTTGTTTCGTTATTCTCATATCAATTCCCCTCGTGCTTATCCATTTCTTGTAAATATATTTTATGCCAACCACATTTGCAGTGAATATGCTGATACTGGTGTTATTGACACCAAGATACAGGACACTTATATCAAGCTTGACCCTACTCTCTTAGGGAATATTCTTAGGATTCCATCTTCTGGATCCTTGCCAGCTGATATCACCATCTCCGATGTTACTGACCTTGACCAGGCTATCCTCCATGACATGTTTTCTGTGGTTCCTTCATTCCTCTCCTCTGGCATCAAGGCATCCATGTTCTCTGTTCGAGGTTGGGCTGTTCACCTTGCGGTGAAGTCCAACATCTTGCCGAAGTATGGCTCCTCTGATCAGCCATCTCAGGAGATTCTCAGGTGCATGTATGCCATCCTTTCTGGCATGGCAGTGAATTGGGCCGGGGTCCTCCTTGATCGTATGGACCAGGTAGAGTTCACTTCTTCTTCCTCTCATATTCCTTATGAAGGAATTCTTACTCATGTCTTTTGCCACTTCGGCATTGATTTGACCCCGTATGAGCCCATGCCTCTTGGTCCTCTTCTTGATACGACAGCAAAGTCGAAGTCCTCTTCGGCTCTGCTGACGGCATCAAAGAAGAGGCAATCTACTTCTGGACCTTCTTCATCCACTGCTCCATCTGTTGATCAGCCCTCATCATCTGTTGCACCCTCTCTTGTCCAGCTGGGCGAGAAACTATCTGGTATTTATGAGCTGTTCTATCTGTCGTTCCAGTATCAGGGCATACCCTTCCCTACCCACCTCCAGTCGTTTGTTCCATCTGCTCAGCCTACTCAACCTTCTCATCCGATCATCTCTGAGATTCTTGATCCTTCAGTTGATGATGCTTCTGAGCCGGTTGCTTCTCAGGCTTCTCAGGGTGTTTTCTCCGCTGATGCTACTGTTCCTCCTCCCGAGGATGTTTCTGTTGATCCGAAGACCCATGATTTTTGTATTGAGTTGGCTACTTATGTGGACTCCTCCGCAGCTGATCTGGAGTGATGTTTCTTGGAGACTGCTTACCCTTGGTCCTAGATTTTTTTATTAAGGTTGAGATTGTAGGTCTGTTTTTTTATTTTTTTTGGTTGTATTGATGTATTGGCACATTACTTTTGGATGGTGTATGATGATGGTCATACTTTTTTTGTATGTGGAGTGGTTAGTCATTATTTTTGTACTCCATGTATTTCTTATATATTTATGATATCACATTTTGTCTTTTAACTCTGTGATATGATCCATAAGTATATGTTGTGCAATTTTGTCTCTCTGTGTACTTTTTTTATATACATGATGTGATGTGAGACATTTTTTGCATATGTAATGTTGATATTGGATTCTCATTCCTTTTGTCAACTAAAATTTCTTTTGTTGATATTTGATATATATCATTGTGATGCACCTTCGTGTTTTCTCGATTTTATTTTGGTATCACATTGAATATGTATCCCATTCTTTAGACTCTCATGATTGTTTTAGTTCTTATTTAACACTATTATTGTTGTTTTTCTACTCCCTCTTTTTGGATAATGCCATAGGGGGAGAGAAATAAACAAATCATAATTTTGTGCCAAGTATAATCTAAACTTGAATCTAAGATTGAAGTTGCCTTAGGTTCGGGGGGAGTAAGATATAATGAACTTGGATTCTAAAATCCTAAATTTCTAATCTTGAAATCATTTCATTCATGCATATCTTACATAATTGCTTCAATTTATCAATAGATGCCCTTAATTAAATTGACTAACTTGATTGGCATCTAAGGGGGACTAAGTATTCTTTAAGCACAATTATTTATCTTTTTGTTTGTGTTTGTTTGTCATCACCAAAAAGGGGGAGAATGTTGAGTATTAGACTTCTCCCTACTTGGTTTTAATGATGAGCAAACATAAATATTTGTGACTAATCCCCTACTTGCAGTTAATACATTTCTTAACTATATCATGAAGATCAATTAGCAATGGATGTCTCTCAAGGATCAATCAAAGCATGTAAAGTGGATTGGATGATCGAAGATGATGGTTGAAGCTCCTAGAAGACTTCAAGCTCATTCAATAGAAAGAAGAGAAGCAAAAACAAGGTGTAATTTTTTTATTTCTTCTAGTATGTAGCTTTGTTAGTGCACGGGTATCGGGTTGTGGATGCCAAATGGGTTGGGTTCGTAGATACTTCAGCTGGGTACCGCTCATAGCGGGGTACCACCGAGTCAGATGAATGGGTCGTCCGACCGTTGGGCTGACGCTAACATTTAGGGGAAAGTTAATGGTGTAGGATCCTGTCCAAAACAAAGTTAGGATCGATAACATGAAGTTTAGACTTACGCTTGCGTACGCGGCACGGTAGTCTACGAACTTCGCCTTCGGATTCGCCACGACGGATCGAGTCTACTCACGAACGGAGTAAGGCTACTAATCCCACAATCTAAATCTCTATTTTAGATTTAAGAACTTGGATGGAGGGAGAGGAAATATTTCTGCAGAGCTTCGCTATGAAGAAGATGCATGCATGAATTTCATGCAAAATGTGTAAGGAAAATGGCTACCCTTGGGTCTTATTTATAGCCCCCAAGGTAGTTATTTTAGGGTAAGTTGTTCCTTTGGAACAACTTAATTAAGGTGTACCATGATACATGGCACATTATAAGCTTAAGTTGTACCATATGCATGGTACAACATAAGCTTAAGATATTCCCCCTTTATTAGCCATATGTCGCATGCACTTATGCATATATAATGCGACTTTCCCGCTCATACAGATATCCTCTCCGCAAGGGAACAGATTCCCTTTGCACATGACTTCGTGTGCGTGACGTTCGAGGTCCGTATTCCCTCGTACATCCCCCACAAGGGTGTACAAACGTCTTCCATATCCAACATCTCCCACTCACACTTGAGGGGATTGTAAGAGAACGTCTTTCCCTTAGTTCTTTCATCTATCATACCGAGAAATAGACCGTGCGACCGTCATGCGCGTAGAGTCTGTTGTTGTGCACTTGTTAGAGATACACAACGACCTCGAAGGTGCAAAGTTGAGTAGTTCAACGCATGCTTTACCCTAGATTATTTCTTCACATTTTCTTGTACTTTATATTCAACAATTGAATCCCATCTGGATTACAATTGGCTGGCCAGCTTTGAATCATTAAAGTCCAAATGCGAATATGAAATCAATCTTCCTCTTCTTGCGAACCTTTTGATCTTGACTTGATTCGCTTTTCTAACGTGCCCCGCCGAGCCGAATTACCATAGCCCATTAGTAACACGCTAAGATAGCGATCATCTCGTCAAATCTAAAGGAACCAATTGGAGTCCTTGAGGGTAAGAGTTAAGACCCATATGGCCTTTGAGTCTCACATAATAGCAAACACTATTGCTACTAACTCAGTGGTCGAAATGCATACGTGGTATGAACACGTATTACAACATCACTCCTTTCCCAGGGAGAGTATGTCTTAATGATGTTGTACGGATGAAAGATCAGACACCATAGTGCCTATCTTTTGAGTCCCCTTACTACTCAGGAAATATTCCCGGACTCTCATCCTGCATAAGACAGATAGGATTATAAAATCCAATGAGATCTTTTTATCCTTGTGATACAGATCTCAGATCTTTTGTAAGCATCCATATGATGCAGATCTTTCATTCGACTATCTTGTTAAAGTCATGACTCTAAATCATTCGTCTAATGATTTTGACTTTAAACTAGTCTCATCTCTATCTTATCCATCTGATAAGATAAGGCGGTTGCTCATGTGAGAGAGCCAACCTTAATCTGTCCGACATACACACAATTCAGCTGAGATTTCAAAAATGTACACAAACATTTCTTAAGAAATTCATATGCAATGTTGGAAAAAGAACTTATTCTTTTATTAATTTTGATCATTTCTTAGACATGGGAATATATATTTGGTACAACTCAGCCCATACGCAATCCTTGAGATGATAAGTGTTTATAAAACACATTTCTGGGGATCGCTTTCGTAAGCTGATCCTCTATCGTCTCATGCGTAGATATGTACCTTATGTCTACCTTCTTGGTTTTATCATAGTCTTTTGCAAATCTGCAGTTCCTTTAAGATACTGCATTATCCTCTTAACCGCTTTCCAGTGTTCTTGCCCTGGGTTGGATTGGTAACAGCTTACCATTTCCAACGGCAAAACAGATGTCCGGTCTCGTACACACCATAGTGTACATAAGACTATCAACTGCACTGGAATATGGAACTTTTTCCATAATTTCCTTTTCCTTTTGGTTCTTTGGACACGATTCCAGATATAAGTTATCGCATATGCTTATATGAATATCAATGGACTTGCAGTCCTGCATATTAAATCGTTCTAGGACCTTCTTTATATAAGTCTCCTGTGAAAGAGAAAGAAGTTTCTTCGAACGATTCCTTGAAATCTTAATTCCAAGGATATATGCGGCTTTTCCTATGCCTTTCATCTCAAATACTGATGAAAGCCAAGCCTTGATACTCATTACAAAGCCCTTGTCATTTCTGGCTATTAAAATGTTATCTACATATAGATACATGATAATATACTTGCTTTTAATCCTCTTGATATATACTCAGTTATCTTCATCAAGTATGGAAAAAATCCATTTGATAAGACAACTTCTTGAAATCGTATATACCATTGCCTCGAGGATTATTTAAGACCATATATGGACTTACGAAGTTTACAAACCTTATGTTTGTTTCCTTCTTTTACAAACCCTGTTGGTTGTTCCATATAGATCTCCTCGTCCAATTCTCCATTGAGAAAGGCAGTCTTTACATCCATCTGATGTAATTCGAGGTATAAGCAAGCTACCATTGCGAATCAAGGTAAAACGCACAACAGGTGAGAAGTTTTCTTTGTAGTCTATCCCTTCCTGTTGCGTAAAACCTTTCGCGACAAGGCGAGCTTTATATCTATCTATAGAGCCATCAGCCTTATGCTTGATCTCGAGAACCCATTTGTTCCCAATTGCTCTATGTCCTCTGGGTGAGTTAACTAAGTCCCAGACTTGGTTAACTTTTATGGATTTCAATTCCTTCTTCATCGCTTCCATCCATTTGTCTTTTGCAGGGCATGATGTGGCATATTTGAGATTCTTCAAGTCCTTGTTGACTCGAATTTAGATCAATTCTAATATCACTCCCACTTGAAATGTTGTTAGAATTGCTCCCACTTGGATCATTATTCCCGTATGGAATAGGATAATCGTCATTCGTATAATCCATTGGTGAAGGTTGAAAAGTATTTTCGTTTTCACCAAGAATTCTCCCACTCGAATGAGGTAATCCTTCTTGATCACAAATCTCAAATAGAGATAAGTCCTGACTTATCTCGCCCTGTCTTGGAAACTCGTTTTCCAAGAAAGTGACATCCCTCGACTCAAACTCAATTAGCACACCATTGTCTTCCTGACTAACAAAAACATAACCTTTGGAGTTTAATGCGTATCGTTTAAAGATACATTTCCTTCCCCATGGCCCAAGTTTGCCATACTTATGGGAGGAAATATGTGCGTTGAATGCACAAACTCAAGGTAAAATGTTTAAGTTAGGAGACCTTTGGTTCCACAACTCATAAGGAGTGGAGCTAACTGATTTCGAGGGTACGCGGTTTAAAATGAAAACGGTTGTCAATAATGCATCACCCCAGAAGGTGATTGGCAAGTTAGCTTGCGCCATCATTGAACAGACCATTTTTCATTAAAGTCCTATATCTCCTTTCTGCAACACCAATTTGTTGAGGAGTATAAGGCATAGTTACTTGATGTACTATGCCTTTTTCATCACAAAGTTCCTTTAAACTTGTTGATTGATATTCACCGCCCCTATCGGTTCGCATGACCTTAATCTTGCGATCTAATTGATTCTCCACTAAACTCATATAGTTTTTAAAGCAGGTTTAGTGCTTTCACTTTTGTGGGATATCAAATAGATATTACCGAATCGGGTGAAATCATCAATTAAAAGTGATGAAATAGGACTTCCCGCGTCTTGTCTTGACATTCATCGGACCATATATGTCCGAATGGATAAGCGGTAATGGAACCTTGGCCCTTGTGCCGGTTCCAAACGGCTTGCGACAAGATTTCCTTTCAAGGCAATGTTCGCAGGTCGACATTTCAACCTTTGAAACATTGGATAGAAGGCCACGTTTGGCAAGTCTATCCATACGCGTTGGTCCAATATGACCAAGCCTTGATTGCCAACAAATTATATTAGACTCATTAGTCAAAGAATTTGTCATAAGGAAATGAGAAATCATACATTGTACTTATTACAATGAATCCTTTAAATACATAACCCAGAACCAATAAAGGAATTATTACAAAAATAGGTCCATATTACAAACATGAAGGAACCAACCATTAACCAAGACCCAATAAATTGACCACAATTTTAATATTCCTTTGAATATATGGAATGAAGAGAACATCATGAAGTAGGATAGTGCGGCCGTTGTCCAAGACAAGCTTGCGAGTCCCAACGCCTTTCACTTCAACACGTGTGTTGTTTCCTACATTGATCCACTTCATTCCTTGAGTATCCGGTGATACTTCCACGAAGGACCGTCTGTCCTTTGCTATGTGGTCGGTGGCACCTGAATCAATTATCCCAAAATGGATTAGATTCCACAAGAAATAGTGAACTAGAAACACATATGTAACTAGTATTACAAGTTACCTCGTCACTTCCACTCGTACACGAACGAGCATAGTGACCGAGCTTGTTGCACTTGAAGCACTTGATTCTTTTCAAGTCTTTCTTCTTGTGCCATTTCTTGTGTCCACCCTTATGTTTGGGTTCCTTGGTAGACTCAGGTTGCTTATTACGTTCATTAGAAGACTTCGAACGATCTTTACGTTTCTTTCCCCCGTGTGAGGAACTAGCAACCATGTGCACTTCTGCACCTGGCTTGGCAGCCGCAAGCCGCTCTTCCTCTAATTCGAGGTGCTTGGAAACATCGTTGAAGGTCTTGATGCTCTCATTATGAGTGAGATGCATCTTCATCTGATCCCACCCATTTGGTAGGGAACGTATGACTGCTTGGATTTGTTGCTCATCTGTGAGCACATGACCTGCGTCCTTTAACTCCGAGATAAGGTTCGCCATATGTCGCAGATGTTTCCCTATGGAATGATCTGGACGTTTCTTATATGTATCGAACTTTATAGTTAAGGCGCGAAGTTTGGACACCGATGTGCCACCGAACTTCTCCTCTAGCTTGGACCATATGTCCATGGCTAGGTCATGTTCTCGGAAGATGCGCATTATGTCATCAGCCATACTGCTTAATAACGTAATGCGCGCTATCTTATTCTTCCGAGACCAAGCATCAAAAGCTTCCTTGTCTCTTCGGTGTTGGGCCGTAGTGCCCAACTCGGGTTCAATCATTACGTTCTTTAGAGTTTCGAGCACTTCTTGCTCCTCTAAAACGTATTGTATCTTAATGGACCAAAGTTTGTAATTATCGCCGTTGAGTTTTTCACCTTTGTTTAACTCAGCGACGATATTCTTTGAAGCGGAAGACATTTTACTTTTAAAATGCTGCAAAAGACACAAAACCGAAGGTTCGATCAAAAACATTGCATAAAAAATTCTTAAAATATAACTCCCACTTGAAATGATAATAGAATATCCCATTTGGATAGTTCTAAAATTCAAATCCCACTTGGAATTATATTATATTTGATAAGTTACTTTCGAAAAATATTGAAGGTGTTGTTCTAGAATCGAAAAGGTCTCTATGATTCCAATCACCATCTAGAACAACTTTCAATATCCCCCCATCACTTATCAAACTATAGTACTCTTATAGTACTAGCAGCGGAAAATAAGTATTTGATAAGTTACTTTCGAAAAATATTGAAGATGTTACTCTAGAATCGGAAAGGTCACTATGTTTCCAATCACCATCTAGAGTAACTTTCAATATTTCTCCCTCACTTTATCAAATGTTAGTACTCTTATAGTACTTAGCAGCGGAAAAGCGTTTTTGAAAACGTATTTTTCAAAACGAATATAAAATACATTGGCTAATCTCCGTAGAGTAGAGCACAACGTCATAAGTTCATTGGCTAATCTCCGTAGAGTAGAGCACAATGACATGGCTAATCTCGCATGAAGTAGAGCATTACGGCTAATCTTCAAGGAGTAGAGCACAATTTCATAAGTACATTGGCTAATCTCCGAAGAGTAGAGCACAATGACTTGGCTAATCTCGCATGAAGTAGAGCACTATGGCTAATCTTCAAGGAGTAGAGCCCAAGTTAAAAACTTCATTCAAACGTTAGTCCCGTATGAACTAGTCGGCACTGTGGTTAGCCCCGTATGGGCTAATCGACACATTCGAGTTTGACCAATGCCTTTTGTCACCCCGTATGGGTCATTTGGCAAGTTTGCAATCGACCCAGACCATCTGTCGGATTGGTCGACCAAAAACACAAAATTGGTCGACCAATATTCGAACTGCAACTTCTCCCGGCCAGGGCCTCTGCCCTGGCCGGGGCTTGGCCAATGGCCGGCCAGGGCCTCTGCCTTGGCCGGCCAGGGGGCCTGCCCCCCTCGGCCAGGGCCGGCCAGGCCCTGGCCTCTGCCAGGGCCGGCCGGCCAGGCCACTGGCCGGGGCCAGGGCTCCTGCCCTGGCCTCGGCCAGGCCCTGGCCTGAGGCCAGGGCGCTGCCCTGGCCTCTTGCCAGGGCGGCCTGGCCGCTGGCCGGGGCCAGGGCTCCTGCCCTGGCCTCGGCCAGGCCCTGGCCTGAGGCCAGGGCGCCGGCCCTGGCCACTGCCAGGGCCGGCCTGGCCGGCAGGCCCTTGGCCAAGGCCGGCCACTGCCGGCCCGGCCTTGGCCGGCCACTGCCGGCCTGGCCATGGCCGGTCATGGCTTGGCCATGGCCGGCCATGGTCAAGGCCTTTCGGCGTTGGCCGGCCATGGCCCCTTTGGCCATGGCCGGCCACCCCCTTTGAATGGGGTTGTCGCACTTTCTCCTCCCCCTTGATGGGGTGGTCGCCGGTGGTTATTGGCCGTAGCCAACCCCCTCCGCATGAGGAGAGGGGGTGCATGGCCTTCATGGCCCATTTGGCCATGGTGCACATGCACCAAATTTTCCTCTTACCTGATGGAAATAACTTCCATCATCTTCCTCGATGAAGCACCCGTTCGTCGATGAAGCACCCGTTCGTCGAGAATTTAGTTATTTTCTAATGGCCGTGTGCCAAAAATGAATAACTTACTACGTGAACGGTCGGTTCTTCCCGTCACGGAGAGTTCCTACCATATCCATAATGATAGGAGACCCTAACGTGAAAAGAACAACCGCTGCGTTCTCTTCGTCACGAAGCGTTCCTACTATATCCGTAATAGTAGGAGACCCATTCGTGAAAAAGACAACGACTCGTTCGTAGTTTCGACGGGGCGATGGTTTGACCGGGGCGAACCCATATGGCTCTGATACCAATGTAGGATCCTGTCCAAAACAAAGTTAGGATCGATAACATGAAGTTTAGACTTACGCTTGCGTACGCGGCACGGTAGTCTACGAACTTCGCCTTCGGATTCGCCACGACGGATCGAGTCTACTCACGAACGGAGTAAGGCTACTAATCCCACAATCTAAATCTCTATTTTAGATTTAAGAACTTGGATGGAGGGAGAGGAAATATTTCTGCAGAGCTTCGCTATGAAGAAGATGCATGCATGAATTTCATGCAAAATGTGTAAGGAAAATGGCTACCCTTGGGTCTTATTTATAGCCCCCAAGGTAGTTATTTTAGGGTAAGTTGTTCCTTTGGAACAACTTAATTAAGGTGTACCATGATACATGGCACATTATAAGCTTAAGTTGTACCATATGCATGGTACAACATAAGCTTAAGATATTCCCCCTTTATTAGCCATATGTCGCATGCACTTATGCATATATAATGCGACTTTCCCGCTCATACAGATATCCTCTCCGCAAGTGAACAGATTCCCTTTGCACATGACTTCGTGTGCGCGACGTTCGAGGTCCGTATTCCCTCGTACATCCCCCACAAGGGTGTACAAACGTCTTCCATATCCAACAAATGGGGCCAAGTAAATGGGCAGCCGTTATCTCAAATCTCGGAGAAGATCGTGCCCGAATCAATGAGGGACGGTTACACACAATCAAAGGGGAACTACATATAAATACACCAAAGGACGAAGGTAAAGGGGTTCCAATTCCAAGGTACGAGATCTAAGACATAGAACTCTCCTTTCTCAGCTGATATTTCTTACACTATAGAGCTTGCTCCGCCAGTCCTGAGACAAACATCCGTGGGTCGATCTCAGCAGCACCAAGCTGCCTCTCTTCCTTAAGTTCACATACTAACTTAAGCATCGAAGGGGATTTGGGTCAGAACCCAGATCCGACCCCCCTAACGTGTCCCTGTGGTACAGATCGACGATCATCATCCAGTGCCGAAGGTCGTCATCGAGCTTCCTAGCCTCGAACGATCGATTCATCAGTTGCTCGAAGGTCGATCGAGCATCACACGATCATTAACTACCATTACCCGACCCTGGTTCTTCCAACCAAGGGTCCCACTTCATTTTTCGACGAGGCTTCGACTTAGCACCAAGAGTCTACGTCAGCTTGACAACTGTCTCGGTCAATTTTGGCCGTAACAGTTTGGCGCCGTCTGTGGGAAACCACGAGTCGACATCTCGATCGATGAATCGCTTGACCATGTCGACTCACCCATCAACATCCTCTGAAGATGCCACGAGACCTCCCAGCATCGGTCTCATCAACATGATAATGTGAGGTCCCCACACTTGGAGCTATCAACCTCCCTCCAAAGCTCCTACACCGGAAGGTTGATGACAGTGTCTGTGGGGCGAAAGCACCCCAGAGATTCTACGTCGCCTATTTCCTTCTCGGATGAAGATCTGGAGGGCGTCAATCTCCCGCATGATGATGCCATCATCATCACAGCTATCATCAAGGAGATATCCATAAAAAGGTTACTTGTCGACACCGGAAGTTCGTGCGACATACTCTTCTTCACTACGTTGGAGAGGATGAGGCTATCATCCGTAGATTTGATGCCTTGTTCAAGGCCCCTGGTGGGATTCACTGGGCATTCCGCCCAAATAGCAGGCATCATCACCCTATCGGTGACTCTCGACAAGTATCAACTCACCAAATGATACAATGGAAGACGAGGGAACCTGGATTGTACAAGTTGACGGTTCGTCCACTCAAGCCAAGAGCGGGGCCAGAATAATTGTCCAAATGTTAGCGGGCAATATATTCGAGTACGCTCTCCGCTTCGATTTCCAAACCACTAATAATAGAGCTGAGTATGAGGCAGCCATCAACAGACTCCGATTGGCTCGAACCCTAGTGGCAAAAGTGGTCCAATTACTCAGCAATTCCAGCCTCATCGTCCACTAATTAAAGGGGACCTTCGCGGCCCGCGAAGGCGTGATGTAGAGATACATGCAAGTCGCTAAAGCAGATCTCGCCAAGTTCAAACGTGTGGAAATCCATCATGTGCCAAGGTCGAAGAATCATCGAGCCGACGCCCTGTCGAAGCTCGCATCCTCCTCCCCTGTGGGACTCGGTTGGACCGTGTATGTACAATGTCTACTACATCCCAGCGGGTTGGAGCAAGAGCTGCTAAGCCTCGACCAAGGGATCACTTGGATGGATCCCATAATCCGTTACCTGAATACAGGAGAGAAGCCAACCGACCCTGTGGAGGCACGAAAGCTAGAACGGAAGGCCCCTGCTAGATGGTTCATTATACAAAAGACAATGGACCAGATATGACGTCTTCCCCTACCTTAAATGTTTAGCTCCGCAGGAAGTGCACTACGTGATCCAAGAGATCCACGAGGACAATTGCAAAAACCACTGAGGGAGAAAATCCATAGTTTTGAAGGCCGTGAGACAAGGGTATTTTTGGCCAACGATGTTCAAAGATGCCGTCGACTACGCTCGAAGGTGCTCGACCTGCCAAAAATTCTCAAAGATCAGCTCGGCCCACCAGCTGATCTGATTCCCATCATCTGTCTAGTTCCTTTCGACAAGTGGGGACTTGACCTCCTTGGTCCATTCAAACAAGCGAGTGGGCAATAGAAGTACCTAATAGTGGCGATCGACTACTTCATAAAGTGGATCGAAGTATAGCCCCTGTCCCGGATCACTTGGATGGAAGCTCAAAGCTTCGTGTGGAAATCCATCGTCTGTCATTTTGGCATCACATAATCCATTGTGACAGACAACGGGACATAATTCGACGGCGTCGGCTTTAGAGACTTCTGCTCAGAACTGGAGATCAAGCTGCACTTCGCCTCTGTTGTCCATCCCCAGTCGAATGGATTCGCAGAGGCAGCCAACAAAAGCATCCTCAGGCCCCTTCAGAAGAGAATAACCGGGCTCGAAGGGACCTAGCTAGATGAAATCCCCGACATACTATGTTCGTACAGAACGACCCACAAAACATCGACAGGGGAAACACCATTCATGCTGGATTACAGATGCAAAGACGTCATCCCAGTGGAAGTCAATGAGCGACCACTTTGTCTCCAATACTATGATGAAGAAAGAAGCTCAGAAGGCCTCGAGCTCAACCTACAACTGGTGGACGAGGTCTACGAACAGGCTCTGGCGACCCTCATCGAATAAAAAGGACACATGGCCTGCTATTTCAACTCAAAGGTCCATGAACGCAGCTTCCATGTAGGTGACTTGGTGTTGCATAAGGCTGCTTTCACTCTCGAGATTCTCAAGCAAGGGAAGCTCGCTGTGAAGTAGGAAAGACCCTACACAGTGATCGATGTACTCGGTCCTGCCACCTACCAACTTGTTACTTTGAATGATAGAGAACTTCCTCATCCTTGGAACGCTGAGCACTTGCGGAAGTATTATCAATGATTTTACCAACATGGGTAAAAGATTGCAATCTATTTTCGTCTTTTATCTTAAGCCTATTTAAGATAAATACAAATTCGATCGTCCTTCGATATTTATCCAACAATTCTTCTAACGATGCTCGTTGGCCGTAAGTCGAAGGGGCCCCGTCCCTCACCACCGAATGACCCATGTCGTCAACTGTAATTCGAAGGGATTCCCCCTTACCACTGAACGACCCACGACGCTCGTCGACCGTAAGTTGAAGGGGTCTCGCCCCTCGCCAACGAACGACCCCTGTCGTCAGCTGTAAGTTGAAGGGATTCCCCCTTGCCACTGAACGACCCACGACGCTCGTCGAACGTAAGTCAAAGGGGCATCGCCCCTCGTGACAGAACGACCCTTGTCGTCATCCGTTAGTCAAAGGGATTCCCCCTCGCCACTGAACGACCCACGATGCTCGTCGGTCGTAAGTCGAAGAGGCCTCTCCTCTCGCCACCGAACGACCCCTGTCGTCAGCCGTAAGTCAAAGGGATTCTCCCTTGCCACTGAATGACCCACCCGTCGACCGTAAGTCGAAGGGGCCTCACCCCTCGCCACTGAACGACCCCTTCCGTCAGCCATAAGCCAAGGGATCGCCCCTCGCCATTGAACAACCCTAGTCGTTGGCCGAGAGCCGAGGCATTACCCCTCGCTACTAAACAAAATGTGATTTATGGTTTAAAGGGTTGTGTTCAATTTGTTGAATACGCCTAACTTACCAACGACTAAACTTATCATCAGTTTCTAATCTATCGAAAGTTAAAGTCGTTGAGGGGGCCATACACACACACAAATTCAAATAGTAGATAAAAGCACAAGAGTCATAACAATTTTTTATTCATTTCTAATGAAACAGAAATGAAAAAGGATTACAAGAACCTAAAACTAAGGCATGTCGGCCTAAAAGGATGGAGGAGCGCCTCTGGATGCGAAGATGCTGGTGAAACCTTCCATCGCCTTCGTAAGTCTGGCCGTGAGCTCTGCCTTCTCCTTCGCAGCGGCCTCCTCGAGCTCAGAGACTATGGACCGAGATTCAGCGGCCTCCACCTTGCAAGCCTCCGCCCACCTCTCGGCGTCGGAAGCTTTGGTTTAGAGCTCGAACGCCTCCTTCTTGAGAGCGTCAAACTCTGACTCAAGCTGAGCCTTCTCCATCCTCCACTGGAGCTCGGCAGACTTGCGGAGGACCGATAGGGACGAGAAACTATTCTTGGCCTCCACAGCCGCCCACTCAGCTGCCACCTTAGCCTCGAGGGCCTTCTGCAGGCCCTCCTCTGCCTCTTTCATCTGAGCCTCGAGCTCGAATGCTTTACGCTCTGTGTCTGCCACCCACCGACCTCCCTCAATCAAGTCGATAGCCTAATGACGCAACACGGCGTCGAGAACGGACATCTGCATGAAAAGGTTAGTCGGGGACGACAAACTCAGGAGTCAATGGACGAAAGGCAGACCACATACCTAGTATCCGCTCCCCACAAAAAAGTTGGCCACCCTTTCGAGGTCCAACCTCTGAAGAAGCTCCAGATCCCTGTGGACAATCGAGTTCTCCACCAACCGGGCAGTCGTCCCAAAATCCAGCAAGGCCGACTCCTCCTTTCCAATGGTAAAGGGAGGAAGATGAAAGTCACCCAGTACTGGTCCAGAGGATCGAGATGAAAGCTGACTGAGCAGTAACGCTCAATCAAACTCCCCAGGGATCGGGCCGGCCAAAGAAACGGGCGACACGATACCGCCTCAGTCCCACTGATCCAGAAGGGGCATCACGGGAGCCTGGGATACCGAGGGAGTCTCTACCACCCCCTGAGGCCCGAGAGGAGCGACCCATATACCCTTTTCGAAGGGATCATCCTCCTCCACTCGCCTCCTCTTTCCTGACTCTCCCTCCCCATGGGAGGGCATCTCCATCTTCTGGCTGACAGCTTTGGTCGGCTCAGTAACGTCAACGGTTTCAACATCGACCACCACCGTCGGCTCCGAGACCACAATGGAGGCTAGGGGCACGATTGGCTGATCTGGGGCCTGGCACGAGGACTCTCTCGAGGAGGCTCGAGAAGAGGCCCTCGAGGTCTGCCTAATCTCGCCTCCCTTGGAAGAAGAACTCTGGTTGATTGGGAGGGGAGATCGAGACCTCGACCCCTCAACACGTGCGCTTGACCTTTTAGCACGGGTGGTAGACCTTTCAACACTTCTCTTTTTCTTTCGATGCTCCCTCCAGACTCGGTCCATTCCGAAATCACCACCCCACTGATTTCTGTTAGTCATATCTACAGACAACAGATAAAATTATCGTGAGTGGAAAAGATAAAGACATAGAGTCAAAATACATTACCCGGGCTCCACAAAAGGATCTTCAGCGTGTGATCATCCAACAAATACTGAGTCGACCTTTCTCGCCTCGGTCGACCCAAAAGGATCTTCACCGCCTCAGCCACGCCCGGAGACAACCTGGCTCTGACCTTCTCTGACGATAACCGAGACTCTTCTGCAAGCTCATGATTCGGAGAACTCCAATCATTGAGTAGGTTAGGAAGGTCATCAACACAAAAGTATCCTTCCACCCAGGGTTGGAAATTGGAAGGTCGTATATGAGCCTCGTTCCTGGGTGAGCAACAATATGGTACCACACTCGATGAGGGTCAGATATTATCCTGAAGAAGTACCTGAATAGCCCAAGGATCAGTCAAACCCCACAGAGCTTACAGAGATCGTTGAAGCTAACTAGAGGAAAAGCATGAGGAGCGAGTCTACATATAGAAAGCTCAGAAGAGCATAGAACTTCTACGATGAAGGGACGAAGGGGGAACTGGGTACTAGGAGAAAAGCTTTAAGATACACCCCAACCTCACTCTTCTGTAGGAAGCACACACTCTCATCCGAATTAGGCACTCTAACCCTAAAAGGATGACAGAAACAACCTCGCCAGACCTCAGCAGTCCGATCGAGGGAAAACCTAGGGGCCATATCTAAGATGACTTCAGGAACCTTCAAACTCCTAACCCTCCGGCTAATGGGAAGGCCTGGCTCAATCCAAAATCATTTTCCCTTTCCAGGAACTTCCTCGCATCGAGGGGGCCGGAGGTACGCCATGAGCTCCACGTAGGTCGGCTCCTTCATTACGACCGGAGCAAACATACCTCGCAGACCTAAAGAGAATCAAAATCGGACATGGGGACAACTTAGAAGGAATATGTCATCTCTGAGAAGGCGACACTGGAAGCAAGCTTTTGAAACAAGGAAGAAGGCAAAGCAGAAAGATCTCTTCTTCTTCCTCGCTTTTCTTTTTTATATGAAAGCATCCAACCGACTGACGTCCGACGCATGACACGTGTCCAAAGCTAGCCACCAGATACAACGGAGATCACTTCAAAGGAGAAAGGGTTTTGGCGGTACAAATCAAATCAAATGTTTCGAAAACCATGCGCATTTAAGGAGATTACTCATCATTTTGTCTCAATCAGTGCGATTTCTGAGGCACGAATGATGGGGGCCATTGTTAGTGCATGGGTACGAATCCAACTGGAGTATCTGCATACTCGAACCATTTGGCATCCGCAACCCGATACCCCCCGCTCATAGCAGGGTACCGCCGAGTCAGATGAATGGATCGTCTGACCATTGGGTTGGTGCTAGCATTCATGGGAAAGTTAATGGGGCCGAGTAAATTGACAGTCGTTATCACGAATCCTGGAGAAGATCATGCACGAAGCATTAAAGGACGGTTACACACAATCAAAGGGGAACTACCTATAAATAGACCGAAGGATGAAGGTAAAGGGGTTCCAATTCCAAGGTATGAGATCTAAGACATAGAACTCTCCTTTCTCAGCTGATATTTCTTACACTATATAGCTTGTGTCGCCAGTCCTGAGACGAACTTCTGTGGGTCGATCTCAGCTGCACCAAGCTCCCTCTCTGCCTTAAGTTTTCATACTAACTTAAGCATCAGAGGGGATTTGGGTCAGAATCCAGATCTGACCCCCCTAACGTGTCCCTGTGGTGTAGGTCGATGATCATCATCCAGTGCCGAAGGTTGTTATCGAGTTTCCTAACCTCGAACGATCGATGCATCATTTGTTCGAAGGTCGATCGAGATCGCACGATCAAAAACTACCATCACCCGACCCCGGTTCTTCCAACCAAGGGTCCCACTCCATTTGCTGACGAGGCTCCGACTCAACACCAAAAGTCTATGTCAGCTTGACAACTGTCTCGATCAATTTTGGCCTTAAGAAGCTTAGAAGTAGAATTATGTTGGAGCACACACACATCTTTCTTTCTATCCTAGGAAATCATTAGAACTCATTTTCTAGGACTCCAATTCATTATTCTCTATTATATGCATTTTGGACTTTCATCAGGCGACTGCTGAATGTTTTACAGGTGCCTGTCTCCAAATAGTCGCCTGTAATTTCTTCTACAGTCGTCTGTTTTGCACATACTTTGTCACTTGGGTTTTGGGCTTTCTGCTATAACTTTCATCAGGCGACTGATGTACAAAGTATAGGCGCATGTCCAGTTACATGCGCATATGACTTGTTAGTCAGTCGCATGTCTCTCTCGTCCAAAGATTCCTAGTTTGTCATCTTTCGGTCAGATGACTGATGTTGCTTTCACAGTCGCCTACCCATGGCACATGCGCCTGTGAATGCTTCTACAGTCGCTTGTCGATCCATGTCATTCCACTTTGTGTTTGGCAAGTTACGCAAGTTTTGGCCAGACGACTGATGTTGGTTTCACAGTCGCCTGCCCATGGTACAGGCTGTTGGGGGATGTATGCCATCAGGTCATTTGTATTTGATCAAATGATTTTTTATATAAGATGTGTCACAAATAGTTTGCAATATAAGTCTAAATATTTTAGATGTGGGTTTAATTGCATTTGATGCAATTATATTTTAATAAGTCACAAAATGTTTGCGGGCCTATTTGTAAACGCATAGAAAGTTTTTCGGGAAAGTCCCGATCGAAGTCCGTATTCAAATGGCTCCAAGAAGGCTCAATTTGTAGCCAATGTGGCCCAAGTGAGCCATGTAATTTGAAAGTCCCAAAGGAGAATCAAAAGGGGGGCTCTAAGGCCCCCATCTAAAGGCCCGACCATTTTGGGTCGAGCCACCCTGAAAAACCAAGAGGCGCCCTGCCAGGCACGTGCATGGCACGCACATGCGGGCAGCATGTGCCCGTGCGCAGCATGCGCAGACTGCCTTGTAGGGACCACGTGGTGGGCCCCACATGTTGGTTTCAAACCCTAGGTGTCTCAATTTTTCATGACGGCTGAATTTTCAGCGGATTGCCGATTTTAGACCAACTTTGGAGTGTCGTTTGAAGGGTAAAACGAAGTCGAATTGGGTCCCAGTTTGTTTCTATGCAATCACCGTTCAGCGCTCTTCGATTTGATAGGTTGTATCACTTCCGAAGCTCAACGGTGAGGGAGAAAAAATTCGCTAAAGTTTGGCCTTTATGAAAGGCAAACTTTAATTAATGTTTCCTCCAAAACTTTTAGTCCCATATCGGATATGGAGTGAAGGGGAAGGGTCAGCCGTCTATATAAATAGGGGCCTACTTCCCTCCTTAAAACTCGTCCCAAGCTACAGATCTGAGTAGCTCCATTAAAGGTGAGCAAGCCCATACTTGAGCTTAAATTAAATATTCTATTTCTCCCTAAAGTTCTTCCTTGCTCCTGTTCGGGCTCTAGCAAAACTACAAAGGAGTTCGGCTCGGATTCGAAGTCTTGACAGAGGATCCACTCAAGGTGAAATCTTTTTTGGCATGTGGTTGGCTCAGCGACAAGGGTGTTGCTCGCCTCGGGACGCGGTGCGGTTCGGGAAGCGGTTCTGCTCGGGACGAGGAGCAGCTCGGGATGCGGTTCAGCTTGGAAGAAGCGACGCGGGCCAAAGAAATGTTGCTGAAAACGACGCTTCGTATTCTGCGGAAACGAAGTGAAAGGTATGTAGTTTAAATATTCATGCGTTTATAATTGCAAATGTTAGATAGGTTTATCCTTAGGGGTTGGTCGGACTCAACCCCGGGAAAGTAGAGATCTTGGCTAGGGTTGTTAATCTTTAGGGCTAGACATAAAACTGTTCTAAGTTGATTTTTCTGCTGCTGTTTTGATCTCGCCATCCGATCGACTAAAGCCGGATGTCGAATTTATAGCCCTAAGGACCAAGAAACCCCTACAATGGTATCAGAGCCATATATACTTGATCTATTTTTGCAATTATAAAATGTATTTGATACATCATGTTTCTCCATGAGATGGAGATCCTATTTAAACTTTAAAATTGTCGTTTAAAGCAACGTTTTTATTTTCGAAAAATTGTTTTTTGAAAATTAGATTTAATTTTATTTTAAAATTAAATCTTTAAAATTATGTGATATTTTTTGATGTAGCTTAAACTTATGCGATAAAATTTAAGTTGCATGATTAGCTAGAAAATTTTATGAGATAAATTTTAATTGCTTTATTATCATGCTAAATTGTTTAGTTGATACTTTTAATGGTTATATTAGTTATATTTGATTAGGTGATAATTCAAGAAAGACTTTTAGGATAGACATTTAAGGCTTAAGAAAATTATATGATAATTCTGAAGAACATGCTATGATTTAAAGTTGTTTAAATACCTAATACATGATTAGGATAGCACCATAATAATCCTTACAGTTGATAAGGACATTAATAAAAGTTATTAACCAATCCTAATAATTTCTAATTTTAGGATTCAACTAGTTGATAAGATTAACTAGTTTTAATGAAGCCAATTCTAATCGATGGGACACATATGAATAATAAGTTTCCTTCAATGGACCATGATCCAGTCTAGTATTTTTTGACTAGTGTTGTGGATCACCATAGCTCAACTGGGGATAGTGATCCTGGCCTAGCCAAATCCCTGGCCGTGTTACGCTGGACCGCAAGGATGCAAATTATGATTATGTGACATCATCGATTATATCTAGTCAATTACGTTAAAAATCTTTTTCAAGATTAGTCGTAACCCTCCTTGTTTTAGAGGTTGGCAACTATAAGTTCTTTGTTATAGTTGTTGAGCACACTCAAGCTATGTCATAGATACTTTATGGAAACCAACTTCTCATTATATGAGATGTAGTCTAGACTTAACCCAAGCTGTCGTATCGTGCCCATACACCGAGCGTCGGCGTAAGTTAGGCTAGACACGAAAATAAGGGTCCGACTAGACTAGTCATTGTGATTTGGATGAGCACACTCATGATCATAAGTGGCTAGGGGTAAAAACCAACAAGGGAATCATATATGATATGTTTAATGACGAGTCATCTACCAATCGCAGAGCCAAGCAATTTGTTGAGCACACTTAAGGTTGTGAGGCTCAGGGTGGTTGGATCTCTTTCCCATTTAATTTAATTTAATTAAATCGTTCATTATTATGGCTAAAAATGATCGCAAAATTAGTGGGAGGATATAGTTAGATAAATCCATTCTATCTATATTTAAAATTGAACATATGCTAAACTAGGATACTTCTATGTTTATCGATGGAATCAAAAACATAATATCCAAAGAGTATAAGTTAACTGGTCCAAATGGTTGGTTAATGGAATATCAACTCAAATTCTAATTGATAGACTAAACTATATTCTCACTGACATTAAAAGTGACCTTCTTAGCACAGGCTTAATGACAATGATTTCCGTAAGATCTGGGTCCAACAAAATAAATGCATGTTACCTATCACTCGCCTCTATGAGGGGCAGCTTGAACATATTGATGTTCAAAGCATGTTTCTCCATACGATTTATTGAGTCAACTCAAGACTGTATGGAAAACAGTTTCGATCCGTAAAGTTCAAAAATTCGATCAAATTGTTTGAATCGAAGATGAGTGCATGAGCAGTGCAAGACTATGTTTCCCAACCGGAGCTTAAGATGAGCAACTTGTTGAGCACACTCAAGGTTGCAAAGCTCAAGCGTTTGGATACAGGAGATATTTGCACAGCTATTATTTGTGTTGAGACGCGTAATATCTAAATGAGATTTAGAAAAGGAAGAAAGCATTAAGAAAGTCATTTGAGAAAGAAAGTTTTATAACGATAATGTACTAAATATTAATACATGAATACACAAGATAGTAGAAAAACCTATATGGCAAAATAGACTAGGTCATACCAAAGAGACTAAGCTTCACAAGTTACATAAAGAGGGGTCTGACTTCACGTATTATGAAGTCAATAGACACTTGTGAATCTTATCTCAAAGGTATGATGGCTGAAATTCCAATTGTAAGACAGTGGGAGAATAAGTTGGTGAACTCGTAGTCTCGTACATACGGATGTACCCGGACCCAAGTCTAAGTTAGCCAGGATAAGTTGTTCTTATTTTATTATGACACATGTTCTTACTGAAACACATGTCTGATAAAACAGTTAACACAATGACAGAAGTATTTGAACCGCTTCGATCAGATCGAAGAGTCGAATACTTAGCTGTATAAATCTTGTGTAATTAAAAGAAAATGTGATTTTCTCTCAGGCCAAGTCTCTTAACACATCGATGTGTTGGAGAGCATGAATCACACTTTGTTAGACATGGTGCGATGCATGGCAAGTGACTCTGAGTTACAGTCCTCCTTTAGATTAAGTCCCAGGTATTAATGTCGAGGTTTTTTGATAAGGTTCTATAAGGACCTTGTCCATCAGATATTCATTAAATCAATCGTTAGGAAATTAAAGGATTACTCGAGTCTCGTGAGACGATAAGTCGAGTAAACCATCATAGTTGATGATGACTTAATTAACTTCCAGAATGCCAATTGGAGTAGGGACTCTAATTAAAAACTTGATGCAATCCGAAAAGGTCTGTGCACGTAAATAAAGTATGGACTTTATTTTAAGTGCCCAAAGAAAGTGTTTCTTATTGGCTGCAAGTAAATCTTCGAGTCTAGAAGATTGGTGCAAAAGGAAAATAGTAAAGTACAACTTATGTTAGTTGAGAACGATTATCATCCTAACTCCTATAAACAGATTATAATGAAACTGTCTCGCCAGCAGATGTGTACAGATTTACTGGACCGAACTCGATATAAATGCTCATGATGACCATGAAAACTGGAGCATTCATGTATAGTCTGCTTTCTAAATATGATTTACAAGAACGAACTTATTTGAATCGGCCAAAGAGTTTTCAAGGTTAGTGGAAGCGAATAAAATCATGCGAGGTATCATGGAGCCAGAACATATGTTTTGACAAAGTGGTCAAAGAGTTTGACACTTTATCAGAAATGATTATGAATCGTCTAAATGACCAGTAACTAATTTGAATTATTCTCGTAAGGTACGATGAGCTGGATTAGATCCAGGCAAGACATATATTATGGATTCCAAGGGACTAAGGGAATTATTTGGATAAGATTCAAATATGTGGTCTAACATGAACATAAAAACCCCTTAAGTCTATATTGTAGACGATTTAGCAATTTCACTCACGAAGGCTCTGTCACATAAAGTCTAGAGAGACTTATGTGTAAATACGGTATAAGATACTGGGATAAATGGGCCTGAGTGCAAGTGAACGATGTTGGAAGATAGGTATGCCCTCGTACTCGAGGAAATTCATCCATGTGTAAGTGTACAAACATCTTGTTTAAAATAACAATAAGATGTTTGGTAAGAATTTATCTAAGTTAATAATAATATAGTCGACATTAGAACTTAGGTAAATTCCTAAGACTTAACACGAGGATAAACAAATATCAAAATGAGGATCTCGATTATGGAGAATTGTTTAACCGTTAGAAGCATAAGCCTGAAATCGTTCGTGGTCGTAGATGTTTCGAGAAAAGGATGTTGATGCATCAGATAGACCATTGTGTCTAAGTCTTCACCATGTAATGGTGACGTTGATCTCATGGTCGTTTGACTTGGCAAATTCGGAGACGAGACACAGGTGCTCATTGGAGAGTGAGTTTACTGAACGACCCAACAAGAGTTATCATATGGTTTATATTGACTAATCTGTCAATGATAACTCTTAGTGATGATAGGCAAGTTGGTCTTTTGACTTGAGGTCATTGTACGAAACTGTACGTGAACGGTGTCACTTAGATCACTGATCTAGCCTTGGGGCAAGCCACGTTGAAAGGTCTTTGGTTGGGTGACATTTGAAGCGTGCGAGAAGAGTAATGACCAAGATAGGATTTGTCTCTCCCGATCAAGGGGAGTTAGTGTCGCACTGTTAGTTCGATCTTTTAGTGAAAACTATGGCCAGAGTATGTTGGAAGAAGTCCAACATTATTTGACTAAATATCGATGGAGACTAACCAAGTTCAAGCTAGTAGGGTTGACAGTTGACTGTACCCTAGGCTTGACTAAGAAGCATAGTTTTGACGAAAATACTATAATTGCGGTATTCATCACGGACACAGTCAGGGTGGTCCCGACAACACTCATGTATATGAGTTAACCACATAAGTATGATACCAAAATAGAGACGGCACCTGCTGCTCGTGGTCTCTACCGTCTGGGGTTTCGAACCCAACTTATAGCAGGGTCAAGCTGTAGGGTCTCACACAGAGTGAGACCTTCGTCAAGTAATAGGTAGAAATTAGGGAGAAAATGCATTTGATGCAAGGGAAAAAAAGCTGCAAAGAGTTTGCGGTTAGCTTGTGGACTCGGATAAATGATACTGAGTGCAAGTGGGAGATGTTGGGGGATGTATGCCCTCAGGTCATTTGTATTTGATGCAAATGATTTTTTTATATAAGATGTGTCGCTAGTTTACGATATAAGTCTAAATATTTTAGATGTGGGTTTAATTGCATTTGATGCAATTATATTTTAATAAGTCACAAAATGTTTGCGGGCCTATTTGTAAACGCATAGAAAGTTTCTCAGGGAAAGTTCCAATCGAAGTCCGTATTCAAACGGCTCCAAGAAGGCTCAATTTGTAGCCAATGTGGCCCAATCAAACCATGTAATTTGAACGGCCTAACGGGGAATCAAAAGGGGGGCTCTAAGGCTCCCCTTTTAACGGCTCGGCCATTTGGGCCGGGCCACCCTGAAAAACCAAGAGGTGCCCTGCCAGGCGCGTGCTTGGCACGCAGAGCGCCAGATGCACCCTGCACGAAGCGTGCCAGGCATGCGCCCTGTGCAGCGCACACAGACTGCCTTGTGGGGCCCACATGGTGGGTCCCACATATGGGTTTTGAACCCTAGGTGTCTCAGTTTTTCGTAACTGCTGAATTTTCAGCTGAATGCTGATTTTAGCCCAACTTTGGACTGTCATTTGAACGGTCAAACAAAGTTGGATTAGGTCCCCGTTTGTTTCTATGAGATCACCATTCAGTGCTCTTCGTTTTGATAGGTTGTATCACTTACGAAGCTCAACGGCGAGAGAGAAAAAATTCGCTAAAGTTTGGCCTTTGTGAAAGGCAAACTATAATTAATTTTTCCTCCAAAACTTTTAGTCCCTCATCAGATATGGAGTGAAGGGGAGGGGTTAGTCGCCTATATAAATTGGGGCATACTTCCGTCCTTAAAACTCGCCCCAAGCTGCACATCTGAGTAGATCCATTAAACGTGAGCAAGCCCGGATCTGAGCTTAAATAAAATATTCTCTTTCTCCCTAAATTTCTTCCTTGCTACTGTTCGGGCTCTAGCAAAACTACGAAGGAGCTCGGATCGGATCTGAATTCTTGACAGAGGATCCACTCAATGCGAAACTTCTTCGGCGCTTGGTTGGCTCAGCGACAAAGGTGTTGCTTGCCTTGGGACACGGTGCGGTTCGAAAAGTGGTTCGGCTTGAGACGAGGAGCAGCTCAGGACATGGTTCAGCTTGGAAAAAGCGACACGGGCCAAAGAGATATTGCTGAAAATGACGCTTCGTATTCTACAGAAACGAAGTGAAAGGTATGTAGTTTAAATATTCATGTGTTTATAATTGCAAATGTTAGATAGATCTATCCTTAGGGGTTGGTGAGACCCAACCCTATGATAGTAGAGATCTTGGCTAGGGTTCTTAATCTTTATGGCTAGACTTAACACTGTTTTAAGTTGATTTTTCAATTTTTGTTTTGATCTCGTCGTCCGATCGACTTACGGCGGACGTCGAATTTATGGCCATAAGGACCAAGAAAATCCTACATAGACGCATGTGGTTACCACATCAGTCGCATGTCCTGTCTTTCCAAACTTCCCGAGTTTTCACCACTTACTCATCTTTCGCTCAGTCGCATGTTGGTTTACAGGCGCATGTCCGACCTTCATCAATCGATTGTCCTACGTGGTAAGTTACCGTTTGAATTCTCACCTACCCTCTGACACAGTACAATAATCGACTGTGGTTTCTTCACCAGTCGAATGTCTGTTTTGTAAATTCTATCCGTTGGCTGTTTCCACACGGATTTCAAAGGGGTTTTGGGTACTCTGTTTGAGGGTTTTGGAGAAACTATAAGAGGGGCTTCTACTGTTCTATTGGATCCCCTAAGAAAGCTCTTAGCTATTCAAGCATTCATCTCTAAGCTCTCATTCTCTTAAAGTCCAAGAATTCCAATCTCATTCCTCTTGCTCTCCAACCTAGAATCAAAGTGATATCCTCTAGGCATTTGGTGGTGACAAGAGAAAGGGATTTCTCTCTTCTTAGAAGATACATCAACACACAACACACTTTCTCCTTCAAGTCCTACTTCAAGGCATAGGTGACTGTAAGTGTTGCAATTTCATTTCGAATTTCATAACTTTCGTAATTAGTTTTACTCTCGGTTTATGAGAGTGGTTTGCTTGATCCCAATTTGTGGGAGTCAAGGACATCGATTATGGTTCGATTACACTTGTAGGGTTGCTACAAGTAAGTTTAAAAGAAACCTCAAGTTAGGGTTCTAACTTGAGTATCCGGAGGTATCCGGGTGGAAGGGACATAGGATTACCGGGAAAAGTCGGGATTGGACTTGGGTAATCCAAACCCTTGAAACATCCTTTGTGTTAGCTTGTTTCATTTTGGGTTAATTTATAATTCCGTATTTATTGTTGATTAGGAATTTAAATTGGTATAACTATCGTTTAAATTTTATAAACAATATTCAACCCCCCTTCTAGTGTTTTCCTCATAGCCATGGTCCTTACATTTATTCCTTCTTTATTGTCTCACCACTCATCATCTTGAGCTGCACTTCGTATGCCATCAACTTTTCCATGAGTTGCTCGAAAGAGATGGTTGCTAGATCGTGGGCTTTCTCAATGGCAGTTCTCTTTTGAGTCCATTCTCCAGATAGTGAAATAGGACTTTACCAAACAAGTCCTCCTCTGAAATGTGTCCGTTGCTCGAAAGAGATGGTTGCTATATCGTGGGCTTTCTCAATGGCAGTTCTCTTTTGAGTCCATTCTCCAGATAGTGAAATAGGACTTTACCAAACAAGTCCTCCTCCAAAATGTGTCCAAGTGCATTCAATGGATTTATAATATTTGCAAAGCAGGAGAACATAGAGTCAATGGTTTCATTTGTAAGCATAAACGATTTCTCATATTTTTAGCAACATGTGAATTCGTGTTTTCTTAACTTTAGTTGTTACCATATGTATGACTTCTAACCTAATCCATATTTCCTTAGTAGTGGTCCAAGAGCAACTGTGGTTATTTTTATTAGTATAGAGGCCACAATACAAGATGCTCATGGCTTTAGCATTTAAACTTTTAACCAATAGTTTTCTTTTAGTTGCTCCGGAGTAGGTTTGTCGACAATGGTAAAACCCTCACTAGCTATCTTCCATAATTCCATATCAATACACTTGATGTGAATGGATGGTGGGACCGAAAAGGTGCTCTCTCTCAAGTGCAAGAGTCCGTACAAGTAGTAAAACCTGGGAGTCCAGGTGTCGAATCCACGGGAAGAAATCTGTTGCAACCACAGTTCAAATCAAATAGAAATCCTACGAAGAGAAACTAAACACTTCACAAACGATGACGGTGATGGTGATGTGAACACGTGAATAATATAAACATAGAAATACGTGTAAAAAAATACCTATAAAAAGTTTGCACATGGTATGGGTTCGTTAGGATCGATAATTCGTATTAATTTGGTTGATGAATATATCACAATGAATTCTCTTTTTGAGAGCAATTCACCGGGAAAATATCCAATATAACTCAATGAATTCTCCTTTTGGGAGCAATTCATCGGAAGATGCCCTTTTGGGGGTTCAAACACAATATTCAAAAAGATCGTCGCTAAAGCTATAATACGATATGAAACTCTCTTTTGGAGAGATCAAAACTACGGTATGAAACTCCCTTTTGGGGAGATCAAAACTAACCCTTTTGGGGCGATCATCAACTTAATTAATTCTTTTGGAATCTAAAAAAGTCGATTTACGAACAAAGATTACAATTTTAGCGACGTTAAACGATTTAGCACAAGGAATTTCAACCAAATAAACACGAATAATATCCCCTAACTACTCCATATCATGCACAATAACAATTTAGCTACTCATGGCGCAGAAATAAACAATTTTCAGATCAGAATTCATAGGTTTAATAGCAAAATACGGAAGTTTAGAGGTAAAATACAAGCTAAAACACCCAAATACAAGCTAAAGTTGAAGAGAATATCACCAAATCTCTCTGAAAAGTCTTCAAAACTCTCTGGAAATTAGAAACAAGCCTCTGGAATTTTACAGAATTTTTCAGGGGGAATATACGGCTTCTAGAGCCTCCAATACGCCCAAAATACGCCCCAATCTCCTTGAATACGCCCAAAAAACCCTAAATACGCTTATATATTAAGATTGCGGGTTTTAGAAGCTTATTGGGTTTGAAACCCGCACCCGAATGCATCCCAACCGCACATCCAGATCGGATCAAACCACGGCCGTTGATCCAAGCGGGATCGGACCACGCCTCGCCACGTGTGCATCAAAATTAGTGCGAAACCCGATCCGCTGATGAGGATGCATTTCGACCGCTGGATCAAACTTGGGCGGTCGAGATGACGCCGCGTAGCCGCTCCATTTCTCTTCAGGCGGGAGTGCTCTCCGCCGTTCGATCGAGATCAAACGATCTCTCTTCAGCCGCGTTGCCTTCTTCGAGCGCCGTAGGATGTGAGCGGGACATCGCCAGATCGCTGCCACGTGGCCATCAAAACGCTGCCGCCGCTTTGAGTTTGAATTCAAAAGCGGGCGTTGTTTCGTCCGTTGGATTGTCGATCTGTGGTCGAGATTTGACCGCGTCACCGCTCAACTGTTTTCGAGTCGTAACCGTCCGATCCGGCGGGGCGTCGTTGCGATCGTGACACGTGGCGAAACGAAACCCCCAGCTCGCTAAATTTGCTCTTGATGCGGGCCGTTAGATGATGTGGGAGACGCTCCGATGAACGCCACGTGTCCCGCTTCGGGGCTGCGTTTGGGGATAATAGGACCCGTTGGATCTAGATCCAACGGTCTGTAACAAGCCGCGTCGCCGTATACGAGCTGCGCTCGTGAGCCGTCAGATGAAGGTGGGAATGGGTGGATCGTTGACACGTGTCGGCGTCTGAATGGTGCGTGTATTTATATACGTATTTCCCACGTATTTCCTCAATTAGTTGGTATTCTGCATTCAAAAATACACAGTAATTAGCACAGATCTCAGAAAAATGCAAATAAATAGTCGTTGGAATCGTGAGATCGAGACCAAGCTATGAAAAATATAAAATGTGCAGAATTACGCCGTTAAATGCTGTTTTGTGCTTAAATAGCGTGTTTTCTCTAATAAATAAATATGTAGAAAATACGTATGAATTAGAGATAAATGTAGCATCTCATGAGCACAAAATAGGGTTAAATGGGGGGTTAAATATGTAATATTGAACCCGAATCACACCCCCCAACTAGCGATTTGCTAGTCTCTAGCAAAAATAGCGATAAATACGGACGATCAATAAAACGATAAGTTCTTTCGAATTGCTTATGGCCTGGCTCAATAATACGCATTCTATCATGGTCTTGGCCATCAATATACACATCCATGAACAAAATCAGTCTCACGATATTTTCTCTAATTTAATTTGAATAAAAATCATACAAGCATCGTTTTGCGCAAGCGAAAGTATAACACGTCGTTATATACTAGTTTTCTTGTTTCCAAGGAATTGGCCTATCAAAATAATCATTCAAGACATGGGTATTGAAGTTGCTTAGTAAATTCACTATTTCTCTTCTTTTATTCGTTCTGCGTAACGCGCATCAAGCAACATTCGCAGAAAAAAGTATAACTTGGATCGCTCCATCAAATGAGTGAGTTTCCGGTCAATGGCTCCCAAATCAGACGATCATAGGGCATTAGGCCAAGAAGGACCCCTCGGACTGTACTACTCGAGCCAACCAAGTTATTTATTAGTGACATACATATTCATTCATGTTTCATCATTCATTTTTCTTTTCATTTTCTTTCTTTCTTTTCTTTCTTTTCTTTCTTTGTAAGCAACTCAAAACCCATCAACATGAATATAAACATTAATAACAGAGGCCAAATCCCTCTTCAACTTGAAAACTATTCTTAAAAATCGTGTATACTTAAGCTTTTTCCATCACATTAGCATGCATGAAATCAATTCAAACTATTTCGAGATATTAATCATGGAAATTGAAAATTTTCATGAATAGTATATTAACGGTAATTCCATGAAGGAAAAATAATCAACTCAAGCCATAAAAATTTTTAGAACTCAATTAATGTATAATCATCCGCATTTGAGGCATATGAATGAGTTTTAAAAGATGAGATTTGGTGATTTATTCTTCGCAAAAAAAAATCCTACGGTCTCATACACACTCCCCAACTAAAGATGGACATTGTCCTCAATGTCGGAAGGGGTACGAGTTTATTCAAGCAAGCAACCTAGAAAGCATATAAAATCTACACTACTGGAAAGAACACACCGTGATCAAATGGCGGATCCCGAATCTTTGATGGTGGAGGAAGTTGTTCAATTTGCTCATTGCGCTCCTCGGCGAGTAATCTTCCTCCAACGACTAATTTGGACCCTAGCAACACAACTCCAAGCATCTCTATAAGCTGTTTGCCAATGTCCTGTGAGAGATGAGTTATGTCAGTCCAAATTAATTTAAGATTCTTCGCAATAAAAATATTCCAAATATAGTCATCAAAATACGTGAAAGAAATTAAAGCAAGTTGACGACTACTCCCTGAAAGATTTGCACTACTCTCTGTACGATGCTCGTTCATTGTGGAGAGGGATAAATGATTTTGGGATAAAACTGGAAGAGGGCATGGTTCTGACTCCATGGCGATAATCTCAAAACCCGTTTCCCTAGATGTCTCCTCCTCTCGTTCATCCAAAATTGCTAGCTCGTCCTCTCTTTTGCACACACTTTCTGCCATGTGAATATTTTTATTCGTGCCATCAACGTGACATGGCTCGCTCGATATTCCTGCAATAGAAGATGAACTCGTATTAGTTTCTTTAAATCGATTTTCAAAAGCATTACCTTCTTCTAAGCAAGTGGCAATCAGATTAAGATCTTCAATAGATTTTTGAATCTGCCGGCTCCGAGCAAGGAAATTCTCCTGGAATTGAAGGGATGTGGCCTCCTGTGTCTGAATAATCAGGTAAGCTTCCTCTTTCAAGGATTGCAAAGGTACGTCTACGCTTTGCTCTTCTTGATCGAGGCACGAAGGCTCCGTTGAATCGCTCTCTGAAGTCTCTTTCACGGTTTCTTCGTTTTCTTGCAGAGACTCCATGTATTCCCACGCCACTATCGGCGTCATGCTTCCCAATAATTCCTGCAGCTGAGGTTGTAGTCCTTCTAGGAAGAACTCCATAAGCTCTTCATTTGTGAAACCATGCTGCGGATAGCTCGATACAATATTTGTGAACCTTCTCCAGGCCTGAAAGAAAGTTTCACAATCAGTTTGATTAAAATTTACAATCTTGAGCTTTTACATCCTATGTTTGTGTGCATTAGCATATCGTGCATCATGAAGAGTGCTTGTGCAATAGAAGTTCATATATTTCATTTTGCAATAAAATAAAATAAAATAATAAAAAAAAGTTTATGTACAGTAAAGTGGAAAGATCTCACCGAAGGTCCTCTAAATGAAATAAACCGTAGTCACAAACCATTCCTCCCCGGCAACGGCGCCAAAAACTTGGTGGGACCGAAAAGGTGCTCTCTCTCAAGTGCAAGAGTCCGTACAAGTAGTAAAACCTGGGAGTCCAGGTGTCGAATCCACGGGAAGAAATCTGTTGCAACCACAGTTCAAATCAAATAGAAATCCTACGAAGAGAAACTAAACACTTCACAAACGATGACGGTGATGTGAACACGTGAATAATATAAACATAGAAATACGTGTAAAAAAATACCTATAAAAAGTTTGCACATGGTATGGGTTCGTTAGGATCGATAATTCGTATTAATTTGGTTGATGAATATATCACAATGAATTCTCTTTTTGAGAGCAATTCACCGGGAAAATATCCAATATAACTCAATGAATTCTCCTTTTGGGAGCAATTCATCGGAAGATGCCCTTTTGGGGGTTCAAACACAATATTCAAAAAGATCGTCGCTAAAGCTATAATACGATATGAAACTCTCTTTTGGAGAGATCAAAACTACGGTATGAAACTCCCTTTTGGGGAGATCAAAACTCACCCTTTTGGGGCGATCATCAACTTAATTAATTCTTTTGGAATCTAAAAAAGTCGATTTACGAACAAAGATTACAATTTTAGTGACGTTAAACGATTTAGCACAAGGAATTTCAACCAAATAAACACGAATAATATCCCCTAACTACTCCATATCATGCACAATAACAATTTAGCTACTCATGGCGCAGAAATAAACAATTTTCAGATCAGAATTCATAGGTTTAATAGCAAAATACGGAAGTTTAGAGGCAAAATACAAGCTAAAACACCCAAATACAAGCTAAAGTTGAAGAGAATATCACCAAATCTCTCTGAAAAGTCTTCAAAACTCTCTGGAAATTAGAAACAAGCCTCTGGAATTTTACAGAATTTTTCAGGGGGAAAATACGGCTTCTAGAGCCTCCAATACGCCCAAAATACGCCCCAATCTCCTTGAATACGCCCAAAAAACCCTAAATACGCTTATATATTAAGATTGCGGGTTTTAGAAGCTTATTGGGTTTGAAACCCGCACCCGAATGCATCCCAACCGCACATCCAGATCGGATCAAACCACGGCCGTTGATCCAAGCGGGATCGGACCACGCCTCGCCACGTGTGCATCAAAATTAGTGCGAAACCCGATCCGCTGATGAGGATGCATTTCGACCGCTGGATCAAACTTGGGCGGTCGAGATGACGCCGCGTAGCCGCTCCATTTCTCTTCAGGCGGGAGTGCTCTCCGCCGTTCGATCGAGATCAAACGATCTCTCTTCAGCCGCGTTGCCTTCTTCGAGCGCCGTAGGATGTGAGCGGGACATCACCAGATCGCTGCCACGTGGCCATCAAAACGCTGCCGCCGCTTCGAGTTTGAATTCAAAAGCGGGCGTTGTTTCGTCCGTTGGATTGTCGATCTGTGGTCGAGATTTGACCGCGTCACCGCTCAACTGTTTTCGAGTCGTAACCGTCCGATCCGGCGGGGCGTCGTTGCGATCGTGACACGTGGCGAAACGAAACCCCCAGCTCGCTAAATTTGCTCTTGATGCGGGCCGTTAGATGATGCGGGAGACGCTCCGATGAACGCCACGTGTCCCGCTTCGGGGCTGCGTTTGGGGATAATAGGACCCGTTGGATCTAGATCCAACGGTCTGTAACAAGCCGCGTCGCCGTATACGAGCTGCGCTCGTGAGCCGTCAGATGAAGGTGGGAATGGGTGGATCGTTGACACGTGTCGGCGTCTGAATGGTGCGTGTATTTATATACGTATTTCCCATGTATTTCCTCAATTAGTTGGTATTCTGCATTCAAAAATACACAGTAATTAGCACAGATCTCAGAAAAATGCAAATAAATAGTCGTTGGAATCGTGAGATCGAGACCAAGCTATGAAAAATATAAAATGTGCAGAATTACGCCGTTAAATGCTGTTTTGTGCTTAAATAGCGTGTTTTCTCTAATAAATAAATATGTAGAAAATACGTATGAATTAGAGATAAATGTAGCATCTCATGAGCACAAAATAGGGCTAAATGGGGGGTTAAATATGTAATATTGAACCCGAATCAATGGACATCCTTTGTTTCCAATAGTTATAGTCTGTTCCATTAAACCAAGGTGATCTAAGATGTGAGTGGCCTTCTTTTTTGTTATTGGGATCATTAGGATAAGCATATGGAATTTGTACCATTAGGATCGAAATTTCACTAGACTTTGAGTCCAAAAAAATCTTGCTCTGATATCAATAGAAAAATACCCTAGAGGGGGGTGAATAGGGTGTATGGCACAAATTTAAAAAAATCTATTATACATTTGACAACCTTTTTTGAATTCTAGGGCTGATTATGACAAGATAAAGAGTGGTTGGGATTTGATCTTGGTAAATCAAAGGTTGAGATTAGATTTTGTGAAAATTTTAGTTGGAAAACTTAAATTTTGGGTGGAAAAGTGTCTTGAAATACAAAACTTTAAAATTAAAAGTGTCTTGGAAAAGATTTTGGAAATTAAATTTTGGGGGAAAAGTGTCTTGGTAACCAAAACTTTGAAATTTAAAGTGTCTTGAGAAAGATAATGTAGAAACATGATCCATTAAATTAAACAAAGTTTAAAAATTAGCGTAAAAAATTTAAGTTAATACCCTCACCGAAAAATACCCTGAGTTTTAATGTTCCGCGCCAAAGGCTCCTGCTAAATTTTTTACACTAATTTGATGTTCCGCGCCGAAGGCGTCCGCGCCGAATTTGGTGTTCCGCTAAATTTTTTATGCTAATTTGTTATTCCATGCCAAAGACGCCCGCGTTGTACTTTTTGTTCTGTGTCAAGGCGATCACGCGATATTCCACGCCGAATTTGTTGTTCCGCGCCAAAGGCGCCAGCGCTGAATTTGTTGTTCTGCGTCGAAGGCACCTGCCTCATATTTGTTGTTCCGCGTCGAAGGCGCATGCGTCGAATTTGTTGTTCTGTGCCAAAGGCGCCCACACCGAAGGTGCCCGTGCCGCTAAATATTTTTATGCTAATTTCTTATTCTTTTAAATTTTGGCTGTGAAAATAATATTGTGGGGGAAACAATGATTTCACGGGGGAAATCTTTAATGAACCGTGCTCGCGGGCACGGGTTATGACTAATTCAATGATATGCAAGCACATATTTGTTTAACTGAGTTGCTCCACACCTAAACTCCGACCCCAAACCCTTTGAGGATTTCACTCCTTTTATAACTAAAAGGAAAAACTTTGATCACACTTACAGATGGTGATCGAACCGTACAAAACAGTGATCAAGAATATGACGCTTAATGATAGCTTCTGGGTGAAGCTATCATCATAATACAATCTCACAAAAATAATTTTAATCAGATTTAAAATTGGAGTAAGAAACCAGAAAATATCACCATGATGTAGTCTGTGAGATCGTGGTCACGTAGCCATAAACGGTTTGCAAATCTGATGTTTGGATCAAAATATATAGGCTTTTGAAGTTGACTGCGCAAATCTGCATCTGTGCGTAAAGAATGCTACGATGGCACTACGGAATCAAGCATATGGCTTAGTGGAACTCTGGATTTCGCTCGGTCAGAATACTCTACTGGCAAGCTGCGTGGAATACGGGCTATGCGCTAAGCAAGCGCCAGCTTCATGTGCCAACAATGAGTTTGGCACTTGGATCTGAAGCACGAGGCAAGGGAAATTGTGCTTTTCGACCGGTCAACAGCGGGGGCTCTACATCATGAGCTAGTAATGGCTATAGTGCAGCCTCCCAGTGAGTGTGGCTCGTGAAATTTGGTCTATCGATGGGCCAAACGACTAGCTGTGACTAGGATAGCCCAGACAGAGAGGTTTCTTGCCTTTGAATGAAGGAGCTTGCTAGCTTGATGGCTTATCTAACTTGAGGCTTGAAGATAGTCTTGTAGATGATCTTCTATGCTTTGAGACTTAGCTTGCAACTTGTTAGAATCTCTTCAAAACTCACAAGGTCGTGAGTTGTGAAGGAACCCATCATTCGATGATGGAGGATCGAAAGAGAGGAGAGACTTACGTTAGCGTACGCTGTGCTGTAGTCTCTGAACTTTGCCCTCGGATTTGCCACAACGGTCGGTACTTCGTCACAGAGGATCGAAGCAGCGTTTCACCGTCTAAATCTCTACTTGGATGAAGAACTTTAATGGAAGGGAGAAGAGGAAAGAAGGTTGCCTTATGCAAACTTAAGGCATGAAGGATTAGCCTTAAATGCCTTACCCTTGGGTCCTATTTATAGGCTTTAGGGGTAGTTATTGTAGGAAATAACTGCATATAAGCTTATTAGCTTATATTAACACCCTTGCTTATCCTCTTCTTCATGCACTTATCAAGTGCCTTTATGCACTTATAATGTGATTTTTTCCACTTATCGAGTGGTCCTTTTCACACAAGAAAAGGTTCCCTTCGCACATGCTTTCATGCATGCGACATCTGAGGTCTATAGACCCTCATACATCCCCTCATGGGTGTATACATGTTGTCCATATCCAACATCTCCCACTCACACTTGAGGGAATTGTAAGGAAACATCTTTTCCTTTAGTTCTTCTATTTATCATACTGAGAAATAGACCGTGTGACCGTCATGCGCATAGGGTCCGCTGTTGTGCACTTTTTAGAGATACACAACACTCCTTGGGGGTGCAAAGTTGAGTAGACCAACGCATGTTTTACCCTAGATTATTTCTTCACATTTCTTATACTTTATATTCAACAATTAAATCCCATCTGGATTACAATTGGCTGGCCAGCTTTGAATCTCTAAAGTCCAAATGTGAATATGAAATTAATATTCCTCTTCTTGCGATCCTTTCGATCTTGACTTGACTCGCTTTTCTAACATGCCCCGCCGGACCGAATTGACCATAGTCCATAAGCAACATTCTAAGATAGCGATCACCTAGTCAAATCTTAAAAGGAACCAATTAGAGTCCATAAGGGTAAGAAGTTGAAGACCCATGTGGTCTTTGGGTCTCACATATTAGTAAACACAATTACTATTCTAACCCAATGGTCAAATGCATACGTAGTATGAATACGTATTACAACATCACTCCTTTCCCAGGGAGCGTATGTCTTAATGATGTTGTAAGGATGATGATCAGACATCACAATGTCTGACTTTGAGTCCCTTTTACTACTCAGTAATTTCCTGGACCCACATCCCGCATAAGACAGATAACATTTTAAAAAATCTTCTTAGATCTTTTGTAAGCATCCATATGATGCAAATCTTTCATACGACCATTTTGTTTAAGTCATGACTCTAAATCATCCGTCTGACGATTTTGACTTTAAACAGGTCTCATCTTTATCTTATCCGTCTGATAGAAAAAAGGCGGTTGCTCATGTGAGAGAGCCAACCTCAATCTGTCCGACATACTAAAAAATATAGCTGAGATTAAAAGAAATGTACACAAACATTTTCAAGAAACTCATATGCAATGTCAAAAAGAACTTATTCTTTTATTAAATTTGATCTTTCATAGACATGGGAATACATTGATACAACTCAGCTTTTACGCAATCCTTGAGATGATAAGTGTTTGTAAAACACATCTCTGGGGATCGCCTTCGTAAGCGGATCCGCTATCATCTCATGCGTAGATATGTATCTAATGTCTACCTTCTTGTTCTTTTCATAGTCTTTTGCAAATTTGTAGCGGATATCAATGTGTTTGGTCTTACAATGGAATTTTCTATCTTTGACATAGGATATAGATGCTTGACTGTCACTGTATATTGGTACAGCACCTGAGTCACTTGCATCAATTAGCTTGTCTAAGAACTTCCTAAGCCAAACAGCTTCTTGGACCACCATGCTAAATGCTACAAATTCGGCTTCCATAGTTGAAAGTGCGATGCAGGATTGCTTTTTGCTACTCCAGGATATTGCACCAGATCCGAGTAGAAAAACATGTCCTGAGGTCGATCGTCGCTCATCGAGATCACCCGCCCAATCAGCATCAGTGTAGCCTTCGAGCCTCAAGGCATTTCCTTCATAGCATAAAGCATAGTCCGTAGTCCCTTTAAGATACCGCATTATCCTCTTAACCGCTTTCCAGTGTGTTTGCCCTGAATTGGATTGGTAACGACTTACCATTCCAACGGTAAAATAGATGTCCGGTCTTGTACACATCATAGCGTACATAAGACTACCAACTGCACTGGAATATGGAACTTTTTCCATAATTTCCTTTTCCTTTTGGTTTTTAGGACACATTTTCAGACATAAATTATCGCATTTGCTTATAGGAGTATCAATGGACTTACAGTCCTGCATATTAAAACGTTCTAGAACCTTCTTTATATAAGTCTCTTGTGAAAGAGAAAGAAGTTTCTTCGAACGATTCCTTGAAATCTTAACTCCAAGGATATATGTGGCTTCTCTCATGTCTTTCATCTCAAGTACTGATGAAAGCCAATCCTTGATATCCATCACAAAGCCCTTGTCATTTCCGGCTATTAAAATGTCATCTACATATAGAGACATAATAACATACTTACTTTTGATCCTCTTGATATATACACAGTTATCTTCATCAAGCATGGGAAAACCATTTGATAAGACAACTTCTTGAAATCGTATATACCATTGCCTCGAGGATTGTTTAAGACCATATATGGACTTACGAAGTTTACAAACCTTATGTTCGTTTCCTTCTTTTACAAACCTTGTAGGTTGTTCCATATAGATCTCCTCGTCCAATTCTCCATTGAGAAAGGCAGTCTTTACATCCATTTGATGTAATTCGAGGTCTAAGCAAGCTACCAAAGCCAGAATCAAGCGAATCGAGGTAAAACGAACAACAGGTGAGAAGGTCTCTTCGTAGTCTATCACTTCCTGTTGCGTGAAACCTTTCGCGACAAGGCGAGCTTTATATCTGTCTGTAGAACCATCAGCCTTATGCTTGATCTTGAGAACCCATTTGTTCCCAATAGCTCTATGTCCTCTGGGTAAGTCAACCAAGTCCCAGACTCGGTTAATTTTCATGGATTCTAATTCCTCCTTCATCGCTTCCATCCATTTGTCTTTTGCAGGGCAAGATACGGCCTGTTTGAAAGTAGCAGGCTCGTCATCTTCTTGTAGTAAAGTCATAAAGGTTTGTGGGAATTCATCCTCAAATCTTAGAGGAGCTAACCTTGTACGATTACTACGTCGCATTTGAGATTCTTCAAGTCCTTGTTGACTCGAAGTTGGATCAATTCTAATATTACTCCCACTTGGAATGTGATTAGAATTGCTCCCACTTGGATTATTATTCCTATATGGAATAGGATTCGCCTCATTCGTATCATCCATTGGTGAAGGTTGAAACGTATTTTTGTCTTCACCAAGAATTCTCCCACTCGAATGAGGTAATCCTTCTTGATCATAAATCTCAAATAGAGATAAGTCCTGACTTATCTCGCCCTGTCTTGGAAACTCATTTTCCAAGAAAGTAACATCCCTCGACTTAAATTCAATCAGTACTCCATTGTCTTACTGACCAATGAAAACATAACCTTTGGAGTTTTCTGCGTATCGTATAAAGATACATTTCCTCCCCCTTGGCCCAAGTTTGCCATACTTATGGGAGGAAATATGTGCGTAGGATGCACACCCCCAAGGTTTTAAAATTCTCAAGTCAGGAGACCTTTGGTTCCACAACTCATAAGGAGTGGAGCTAACTGATTTCGAGGGCACGCAGTTCAAGATGAAAGCAGCCGTCAATAATGCATCACCCCAAAAGGTGATTGGCAAGTTAGCTTGTGCCATCATTGAACGGACCATTTCCATTAAAGTCATATTCCTCCTTTCAGCAACACCATTTTGTTGCGGAGTATAAGGCATAATTACCTGATGAACTTTGCCCTTTTCATCACAAAGTTCCTTAAAACTTGCTGATTGATATTCACCGCCTCTATCGGTTCGCAAGACCTTAATCTTGCGATCTAATTGATTTTCCACTAAACTCATATAGTTTTTAAAACAGGTTAATGCTTCATGTTTGTGGGATATCAAATAGATATGTCCGAATCGGGTGAAGTCATCAATAAAAGTGATGAAGTAGGACTTCTCGTGTCTTGTCTTGACATTCATCGGACCACATATGTCCGAATGGATGAGCTGTAATGGAACTTCGGATCTTGTGCCGGTTTCAAACGGCTTGCGACAAGATTTCCCTACAAGGCAATGTTCGCAAGTCGACATTTTGACTTTTGAAACATTGGATAGAAGGCCACGTTTGGCAAGTCTATCCATACGTGTTGGTCCAATGTGACCAAGCCTTGCGTGCCAACAAATTACATCAGATTCACAAACCGAGGAATTTGTAACAAGGAAATTTTCATTAAAATTAGAGGAATCGTACATAGTATTTAATACAATGAATCCCTTAAAAACATACCCAGAACCAATTAAAGAATTATTACAAGATAGGTCCACATTACAATTATGAAAGAACCAACTATAACCAAGACCCATTAATACAACCACAGATATAATATTCCTTCGAATATCTGGAGCGAAGAGGACATCATGAAGTAAGATAGTGTGGCCGTTGTCCAAGACGAGCTTGCACGTCCCAACGTCTTTCACTTCAACACGTGTGTTGTTTCCTACATATATCCACTTCGTTCCTTGTGGTATCCGGTGATACTCCATGAAGGACCGTCTGTCCCTTGTTATGTGGTCGGTGGCACCTGAATCAATTATCCAAAAAGGATTAGATTCTACAAGAAATATTGAACTAGAAACACATATGTAACTAGTATTATTACAAGTTACATTGTCACCTCCATCCGTACATGAACGGGCATAGTGACCTAACTTGTTGCACTTGAAGCACTTGATCATCTTCAAGTCTTTCTTCTTGTGCCATTTCTTGTTCCCACCCTTCTGTTTGGGTTTCTTGGTAGACACTGGTTGCTTTTTCTGGTCATGAGCAAACTTCGAGTGATGTTTACGTTTCTTTCCCCCGTGTGAGGAACTAGCAACCATATGCACTTCTGCACTTGGCTTGGCGGCCGCAAGCCGCTCTTCCTCTAACTCGAGGTGCTTAGAAACATCGCTGAAATTCTTGATGCTCTCATTATGAGTGAGATGCATCTTCATTTGTTCCCATTCGATTGGTAGGGAACGTATGACCGCTTGGATTTGTTGCTCATCAGTGAGCACATGACCTGCATCCTTTAACTCTAAATTAAGATTCGCCATGTGTCGCAGATGCATTCCCATGGAATGATCTCGACGCTTTTTGTACGAATCGAATCTTATAGTTAAAGAGCGAAGTTTGGTCACCGAGGTGCTACCAAACTTCTCCTCTAGCTTGGACCATATGTCCATAGCTAGGTCATATTCTCGGAAGATTCGCATTATGTCGTCGGCCATACTTGACAACAATGTTATGCGAGCAATCTTGTTTTTCCGAGACCAAGCATCAAAAGCTTCCTTGTCTCTTCTGTGTTGGGTCGTAGTGCCTAACTCAGTTTCAATCATTATGTTCTTCAGAGTTTCGAGCACATCTTGCTCCTCTAGAACATATTGTATCTTCATGGACCATAGTTTGTAATTATCACCGTTGAGTTTTTCACCTTTGTTTAACTCAGCGACGATGTTCTTAGAAGCAGAAGACATTTAGGTTTAAAATGTTGCAAAAGACATAAAAACAAGTTCAATCAAAAACATTGCATAAAATTTTATATTTGATAAGTTACTTTCGAAAAAAATTGAAAATGTTGCTCTAGAATCGGAAAGGTCATTACGATGCCAATCACCATCTAGAACAACTTTCAATATTTCTCCATCACTTTATCAAACAATAGTACTCTTATAGTACTTGCAACAGAAAAGCGTTTTTGAAAACGTATTTTGCAAACGTATTTTGCAGCGGGAGGTAGTGGCCTGCCCCGACCATTGCCGGAGTCGAGCCATGGCCGTGCCAAGGCCAGATTCCCATTGCATGGAGCTTTGCCGTATGCAACTGCCGTCGGTTCCGTATGGGCTGGCCATGCAGACCCCCTCCCCTCCCTTTGGAGTGGAAGCCGGCCTCCTCGGCCCGGCCCTGGCCTCGACCAGGGCCGGCCTGGCCCTGGCCGAGGCCAGGGCCGGCCTGGCCCTGGCCCTGGCCCTGGCCCTGGCCAGGGCGCCTCTGCCCTGGCCTCTGCCAAGGCCGACATTGGCCCTGGCAGAGGCCAGGACGCCTCGGCCCTGGCCGAAGCCAGGGCCGGCGCCCTGGCCTCTGCCAGGGTCGGCCATGGCCGGCGCCCTGGCCTCTGCCAGGGTCGGCCATGGCCCTGGCAGAGAGGCCAGGGTAGCCTCTGGCCCTGGCTAAGGCCAGGGCGGTCTCTGCCCTGGCCGGCCATGGCCCTGGCAGAGGCCAGGGCCAGCGGCCCTGGCCTCTGCCAGGGCCTGCCATGGCCCTGGCAGAGAGGCCAGGGCAGCCTCTGGCCCTGGCAGAGGCCAGGGCAGCCTCTGCCCTGGCCGACCAGGGCCGGCCATGGCCCTGGCCGAGGCCAGGGCTGGTCAGGCCATGGCCGGCCTCCTTCCTAGGAGGCCGGCCACACATCCCCCCCGGAGGAGGGGGGCGGTCTTGGTGGTTATTGGCCGAAGCCAACCCCCTTCCCAATGGGGGGGTGCTTAGCCATGCACCAAGAGATATGAAATTGCCATACTACCATGGCAATCTTCTTCTCCGATGAGAAGGTTTGCAACTCCCATCTTCTCCGATGAGACACCCGTTCATCGAGAAAGTGGTTGAGCTTTAATGGCCGTGTGCCAAAAACACACTTTCGCGGTCGTAAACTTCACGCTCCACATGAAGAGAGTTCACATTCCTTATTGAATGGAGACTCAACATCCATGAAGAGTGCGAGTTTGGCGAGATGAACGGTCAGTTCTTCCCGTCACGGAGAGTTCCTGCCATATCTGTAATGACAAAAGACCCAACGTGAAAGGAACAACTTTTAACGTTCTCTCCGTCACGATGCGCTCCTACCATATCCATAATGGAAGGAAACTCATTCATGAAAGAGACAACGTGTCATTCATTGGTGAGATCGGGGCGAACCCGTGTGGCTCTGATACAAATGAAGGAACCCATCATTCGATGATGGAGGATCGAAAGAGAGGAGAGACTTACGTTAGCGTACGCTGCGCTGTAGTCTCTGAACTTTGCCCTCGGATTCGCCACAACGGTCGGTACTTCGTCACAGAGGATCGAAGCATCGTTTCACCGTCTAAATCTCTACTTGGATGAAGAACTTTAATGGAAGGGAGATGATGAAAGAAGGTTGCCTTATGCAAACTTATGGCATGAAGGATTAGCCTTAAATGCCTTACCCTTCGGTCCTATTTACAGGCTTTAGGGGTAGTTATTGTAGGAAATAACTACATATAAGCTTATTAGCTTATATTAACACCCATTTTTATCCTCTTCTTCATGCACTTATCAAGTGCCTTTATGCACTTATAATGTGACTTTTTCCACTTATCGAGTGGTCCTTTTCACACAAGAAAAGGTTTCCTTCGCACATGCTTTCATGCATGCGACATCTGAGGTCCATAGACCCTCATACATCCCCTCATAGGTGTATACATGTTGTCCATATCCAACAAGTTGTTCTTCAAACTCTCTGGATGAAGATTGCAGCAAGATGGGGTTTTCTTCTTCAATGCTTGAGAGTATTGTTTACCGTGAGTTTGAAGAGAGGATTGGCCATGCACAAGCTTTGATGTTGGATGCTTGAAGAGGGAGTTAGGGTTACTCGCTGTAAGATGTGGTTGATGGATCTTGGATGAATGCTTGCGGCAAGAGAGACTTTGGTTCTCCAAAGCTTGAAAGATGATGCTAGGAACTGGTGATGGTCTTCATCTTGGTTGGATGCTTTTGTTGCTAGGAGATCAAGGAAGAGACACTGCCAAGAAGAGAACAATAGGAGCAAACTAGGGTTGGCTAGGGTTTTCAAAATTTCTTCGCCTTGCATAGGTATGATTGATTCTTAGAGGGGTTTAAATTGTAGAAATTTCAACCCTCTTGAAGATAGGACTCCTCTTCAGATAAGACTCCTTTTTGAATCCAATCTTTGACTAGTCAAATCTTCATCTTCATGGTGCACGGATAATTATGGATGAAATAGAACTCTTTTGAATTTCTTTTGCACAATTATCCACACATTGTATTTCTTTTGTACAAATACTTTCTTTTGCATATTTACCCTTGAGGTCACTTAACGAGAACATTATTACAACATGACTTGTTTGTCATCATTAAAATTAAAAATTGTGACCCAAATAGTGGGCTATCTAGGCAAACAATTGGGTCATTTGGTGAACTCTTTTTCTAATGAGCACATGTGTCTCGTCTCAGATTTCGCTATATCGAACGATCATGAAATCATCATCACTAAAAGTTGATGAAGACAAAGCACACAATAGTCTATCTGATGCATCGATGTCCTTTATCAATGCATCTACGACTACCAACAGTTTTAGACTTATGCTACAAGCGGTTAAAACACTTCTCCATGATCGAGATCATCATCTCAATACATGTTCAACCTTGTACTAAGTCTCAGGACTGTATCTAAGTATAAAATACAGACAAACATTTTGATTATACTTAGATAAACTTTACCAGATAGCATACTATCATTTTGAACAAGATGTCCCAATTATAACTAATTGGCCTCGAGGGCACACACTTCCCAACAGGAGCCTCTTCCGTGGCATGCTTTTGGGATGTGACACCTAGTGTGTCTTACCAAATATTGCCTTTGCCTTCTACCATTGGGGGAGGTGAAGGGGAGGTGGCCATCAGAGAGGAAAAAGGATGAAGAGAGATACATGAGTTGTCGGGTTGAGAGCATTTGTGACAAGGGTTTCCACAAGGCCCTTCTTCTAGCGCTAACTGTTGATGCATAAAATCTCACTAGGTCTGGAATAAGACACAAGAACTAGTATTCTCGCAACGGGTTAATCCCAGATAGGTGGTTTTATCGAACTGAGTGTGGAGATTCTTTGCCAAGTTCCTAAAACAGATAGAAAAGCTCGTTAGCCTCACCGGAGAGGGTTGTTGTGATATGATACCCCGGATTTGGTTTTGGATGATGAGCAAACATAAATAATGTATACTAACTTATTTGTGAGCGCAGTTATGGAGATCGTCGCCAAAATACCACGTACATCAAAAGCGACATCTCAAGACTTCTCAATACACGTGATCGTGTGCCTGGAGCTTCGTTGAAGCTCAAGGAGCAATATTGAAGTCAAGAGGAATGAAGATTGAAGCTTTGAAGACGGCTCGTAAGGTTTATTTTATAGTCTTCTAGCTTTATAGATTAGAATGTTAAGCCTTGAGTAGGACTTACATTTTATACTTCATTTCGCTCATATCTTAGAGCTAGGATATTCATAGAAGCCATTAGAAACTTTCCCGAAGCCTATCGTTTCTTCCCTCGGCTTCGAGTGCATGTTAGTTGGTTCAAGAAGAGTTACCAACCGACTAGATGACGATCTAGTCGGTCAGCAACTCTACATGAACCGACTAGATGCCTTGCTATATTCAGCTCTTTCCAGGTTGATCAATTAGTCGGTCAAAGAAGAGTCACCGACCGACTAGATGACGATCTAGTCGGTTAGGAATCCTTCTTAGACCGACTAGTTGAGCTTGCCTCTGTACAGCCTGAGTTACTGTTTCGAGTTAGTCGGTCAAAGAACGTTTACCGACCGACTAGTTGAGAAACTAGTCGGTCAGCATTTGTTCTTAAACCGACTAAGTCATCTTGAAGTCAACCTATTCTATTTCGACGTTAGTCGGTCAAAGATCATTCACCGACCGACTAGTTGTGAAACTAGTCGGTCGGCAAGTCTTCTTAGACCGACTAGTTGTCTTTGCCTGTACTTCGACTTCTTGGCTGTTCTACCGTTAGTCGGTCTACGTTGTATCACCGACCGACTAGTTGATGAACTAGTCGGTCAGTGATCCTTCTTTGACCGACTAGTCTGGTTCAGAATAGAGCCGTTGGAGACTTTCTTCAAACGTTTTTCTCTCTCTCTCTCCTCTATCCTATATATAGTTGGAGGGGCTCTTTCATAAGATCCAAGGCTGCCATTTTAGAGATTTGAAGAAACCTAAGAGAAGCTATTCAACTCCATTCTAAAGCTTTCTCTTCCTCACAAGAATCTCTCCCTCAACTCTTTGAGCCATTTCCTCAAGAGAGATTCTCTCCATTGTGAGCCTTCCAAGCCTAGAGCTTGATCCAAAGTCACCATCCTCCATCCTAGCCTTCGATCGCTGATCTTATTGGTGGAGATTCGGTTTGGTGACATTCTCTCCTCAAAATCCATCATTGCCCTAATTTGGTAAGTTTACTCAAGGCATAGGATTTTGTATGGTAAGAATTTATTTCATTTCATTTCATTGAATTGTTGTACACTCTCGGTTGTGAGAGTTTGAGTGATCCCGGGTTGTGGGATTCACAGGAATCGATTGTAGGTCGATTGCACTTGTGGAGTTTCCGCAAGTGGGTTTAGTGGAAATCTTGAGTTAGGGTTTCTAACTCAAGTATCCGGAGGGGATCCGGGTGGTTGGGACGTAGGATCACCGGGAACAAGTCGGGGAGACTTGGGTGGATCCGAACCCAGTAATATTGTTTGTTTGCGTATGTTTTAATTCTTGTTGATAGTTGTTTAATTCCGCATTGTCGTTTGTTTCTTGCACAATAATTAGGAATAACTATCTTGATTATTTTAAGTACTATTCACCCCCCCTCTAGTACGTGTGCAGTAGCTACCACAGGGCACTACATTTGGTATCAGAGCAAGGTTAAAGCTACAAGTTCAAAGCTATGACGAACAACGACTACAACGTCTTCAAGAACCGCGATGGAGCTTCTTCAGTTATGGAAGGACTATCCTCCGTCAGGCCTCCACACTTCAACGGTACCAACTACGGGTACTGGAAATGCCGGATGCAAATTTTCCTCCGGAGCGCTTCACTATGGAGAGCCACCATGACGGAGTATGTCGAGCCTTCCGAAGAAGATTTCGCGAAGTGGACTCCCGCGGAGGTCACCGCGGAAGTAGCCAATGCCAAGGCAATGAATGCCTTGAATTGTGCGTTGGAGCCCGAGGACTTCAACAAGATATGCACATGTAAGAGTGCATATCAAATATGGAACCAACTCCTCATATTGCACGAAGGATCGAGTACGGTAAAAGAGTCTAAACTCGTCGTTGCTAATAAAGAATTTGAGTTGTTTCATATGGAGCAGGGCGAAACCATGAAGGATTATTACGCTCGCTTCGTGGATATATCAAACGACTTGGAAGCTCTTGGGAAGACCTACACCCAAAAGGAGAAAGTCTCGAAGATAATCGATGGACTTCCTTCTTGTTGGGAGAAGCGTACCTTCGCCATCGAGGAAGGTAATGACATGAATAAATATACAGTCGTACAACTAATGGGTACCTTGTTGTCTTATGAGGTACGCAAGGATAGTAAGATCCGGATGAGGGAAAAGATGAAGGTGTACTTGAAGCAAGACGAGCCAAAGAAAAAGGCAATTGCATTCAAGGCCGCTCCATCTACCGATGATGAAGATTCGGAAGAAGAAGAGGACGAAGAAATGGACATGGAAGCATTGGCCAATATGGCAAAGAAATTCATCCGATTCTTCCGACAAGGTAAGTTGAATCGTAAATCAAAATTTATTTCGACTAATGCTTTTACTCCCGTGTGTTATAAATGCAATAAGCCAGGACATATCAAGCCGGATTGTCCTCTCTACAAACATAAGGGGAAGTGGAAGGCATCCAAGCACGACAAGTCGAGAAAGCACAAGAAAGGACTTGTAGGTACCTTCACCGACTCCGACTCCTCAAGTGGAGAGTCGGACGATGAAAGAATGGAGAATGCACACACGTGCTTCATGGGAAAAGAGGATTGTGATGAAGAGACTTCCTCCGATGAAAGCGAGGATGGAATCGAGGATGAAGGCGGAGAGGTAACCAATGATGAACTTAGAATAGCCAATGAACAACTATGGAATAAGTTTTCTAATATGGCTACTAAGTTTATGAAGACTAAAAATGAATTAGATAGTCTTAAAAACTCGCCTAAGCCTTTCATCGTCAACAACGACACCGTTGTTGATGGGTTGAGAAATGAGATTGAAAATCTCAAGTCTCAACTTGAGCATGTTCATATCGAAGATTCGGATGAACATGTGATAGCGGATTTGACGTCTCAAATCTCAACTTTGAGTATTGAGAATAAAAATCTCAAGTCACGTGTTTGTGCACTCGCATCGCAAGTGTCCACTTTGGATGCTTCTTTGCATTCTCTCACCGAGAAGCATGAGAGCACATTAGGCCGAATTCATGAATTCAACAAAGGTAAGGGCAAGTTGGATGATATCCTAAATGACTTACCTCCGGCCAATCATCACATTGGTTTGGGGTATAAGATGGGAGAGTCATCCAAATCGTCCGCCACCTTTGTTAGGCCATCTTCCGATGCTTCTACTAGTGGAAGTAAACACGTCATGGGTAGATCTTCTACCAATGGTGCTTCCGCTAGGAACACGCCCCCATTTGGAAAGAAACCCACTTTGGGTGGACCTCCTAAGAAGGGCCATGCTTACATGTATACCATGCCTCGTAGGAACACACATCCTACCCCACATGTTAGCACATATGCCGATTTCTATGCTCCGCATCCACGAGCACGTGCACACCATGTGAGACACACTCATGCACGTGTTCCTCCACATTCATATGTTCATCCTCATTCTCATATGAATAATTATCGTCATGCACCATTGCATCGCATGCCATATGCTTACCCACGACATGCATCACATAGAAATCAACAACGTATGCATGTTCCCAATAGGATTAGGACTCCCAAGACATACACTATTTGGGGTCCGAAGAACACAAGCATGCATGCTAAGAATTTGTATGTGAAATCATTTATAAATGATGTTATTTTGAATGATGATTATGTTGGGAAATCAAGTTCCTCTTGGACTTGGTTTCCGAAGGGTTAGTTTCCTTTGACCCTTCATTGCTTGGTACCATAAGTTTAAATTCATTTTTATGGGTACCAAAGCAATTGTGGTATGTATGGGTTACATTTAATTTGAATTTAGTTAGCTAAATTTATTGCCTAACCCATAGGATCCAAAAGGATTTTTGGATACCAAAATGATATTCTCTAGGTTAAATCCACCATGAGATACCAACCCTACCAACTCCGTGATTTGCAAGGAGTTTCGTTCGATTAGAGTTGTTGGTGCTTGAGTGATGCACCAAAGTAGGGGGAGCTTAATGTTGTAAGTATGTTCATACTTTTGATTCATATTGGTATCCATTGGTAGAATATATTACAATTGGTATCATTTTGCTTCATTTGGTATGCTAGATTTGTGTATGCCATTGTTATATGATGTTCTATTTTTTTGGCATAACATTCTTGCATGCAACATTTAGTATGCACATCGGATTATTTTTGTCTCTGATGTTGATTTCGTCGTTCGACGATTTTATGGATTTAATAGAATTCTTTCTATGGAAACATAGAATTGTTTTCCATGCATTCTATTGATTTTGGAGAGTATGTTCCAAAACTCAATAAGTGAAATTGATTTGAGTTTTGATGATTTCGTATTTCGATTTTCGCCTATGGCTTGGTGATTTCGTTTTCCGATTTTCGCCGATGATTTTATGATTTCGGTTTTCGAGTTTCACCTATGGCAAGATGATTTCGTATTTCGTATTTCGCCTATGGTTTGATGATTTCGTTTTCCGATTTTCGACTTTGGTCTCCTTGACACGCTTTGCTTTTATTCGGTATTTTACATTTGATATTTTGCATTGGTGTTATTTTGGACCTTGGTCATATTCTTCGACTCCCATGCATTATTTTTAGCCGTTGGTTGTGTTGTTGTTCTCCTCCCACTCTTTTTGCTAATGCCAAAGGGGGAGAGATATAATAATGACAATGTGCTAACTAATAATTCAAAGGAATTTACCATGAATCTAATTTGATGTGTTAGATTCAGGGGGAGTGAAGATATAAAATGGATTTAGATCCTATATGTCAATATGTGGTTCATACTTCATTTCTTCCTCATCTGCATGATGCGAATGAATTTTATTAAATATGGAACTAACGTGTCATTAATGCAGGGAGAGTAAGTAAATTTCTATTGAATCATTATTATTGATTATTATTTATGTTGGTTTGTCATCACCAAAAAGGGGGAGAATGTTGTGATATGATACCCCGGATTTGGTTTTGGATGATGAGCAAACATAAATAATGTATACTAACTTATTTGTGAGCGCAGTTATGGAGATCGTCGCCAAAATACCACGTACATCAAAAGCGACATCTCAAGACTTCTCAATACGCGTGATCGTGTGCCTGGAGCTTCGTTGAAGCTCAAGGAGCAATATTGAAGTCAAGAGGAATGAAGATTGAAGCTTTGAAGACGGCTCGTAAGGTTTATTTTATAGTCTTCTAGCTTTATAGATTAGAATGTTAAGCCTTGAGTAGGACTTACATTTTATACTTCATTTCGCTCATATCTTAGAGCTAGGATATTCATAGAAGCCATTAGAAACTTTCCCGAAGCCTATCGTTTCTTCCCTCGGCTTCGAGTGCATGTTAGTTGGTTCAAGAAGAGTTACCAACCGACTAGATGACGATCTAGTCGGTCAGCAACTCTACATGAACCGACTAGATGCCTTGCTATATTCAGCTCTTTCCAGGTTGATCAATTAGTCGGTCAAAGAAGAGTCACCGACCGACTAGATGACGATCTAGTCGGTTAGGAATCCTTCTTAGACCGACTAGTTGAGCTTGCCTCTGTACAGCCTGAGTTACTGTTTCGAGTTAGTCGGTCAAAGAACGTTTACCGACCGACTAGTTGAGAAACTAGTCGGTCAGCATTTGTTCTTAAACCGACTAAGTCATCTTGAAGTCAACCTATTCTATTTCGACGTTAGTCGGTCAAAGATCATTCACCGACTGACTAGTTGTGAAACTAGTCGGTCGGTAAGTCTTCTTAGACCGACTAGTTGTCTTTGCCTATACTTCGACTTCTTGGCTGTTCTACCGTTAGTCGGTCTACGTTGTATCACCGACCGACTAGTTGATGAACTAGTCGGTCAGTGATCCTTCTTTGACCGACTAGTCTGGTTCAGAATAGAGCCGTTGGAGACTTTCTTCAAACGTTTTTCTCTCTCTCTCTCCTCTATCCTATATATAGTTGAAGGGGCTCTTTCATAAGATCCAAGGCTGCCATTTTAGAGATTTGAAGAAACCTAAGAGAAGCTATTCAACTCCATTCTAAAGCTTTCTCTTCCTCACAAGAATCTCTCCCTCAACTCTTTGAGCCATTTCCTCAAGAGAGATTCTCTCCATTGTGAGCCTTCCAAGCCTAGAGCTTGATCCAAAGTCACCATCCTCCATCCTAGCCTTCGATCGCTGATCTTATTGGTGGAGATTCGGTTTGGTGACATTCTCTCCTCAAAATCCATCATTGCCCTAATTTGGTAAGTTTACTCAAGGCATAGGATTTTGTATGGTAAGAATTTATTTCATTTCATTTCATTGAATTGTTGTACACTCTCGGTTGTGAGAGTTTGAGTGATCCCGGGTTGTGGGATTCACAGGAATCGATTGTAGGTCGATTGCACTTGTGGAGTTTCCGCAAGTGGGTTTAGTGGAAATCTTGAGTTAGGGTTTCTAACTCAAGTATTCGGAGGGGATCCGGGTGGTTGGGACGTAGGATCACCGGGAACAAGTCGGGGAGACTTGGGTGGATCCGAACCCAGTAATATTGTTTGTTTGCGTATGTTTTAATTCTTGTTGATAGTTGTTTAATTCCGCATTGTCGTTTGTTTCTTGCACAATAATTAGGAATAACTATCTTGATTATTTTAAGTACTATTCACCCCCCCTCTAGTACGTGTGCAGTAGCTACCACAGGGCACTACAAGGGTTGACCCTCAGATCAGACTCTGATGCTTAAATTAGCGTTAAGCGGAGGAAGGAGGGGAACCAGCTAGAGATAGTCGTCGTTAGGGGTTGTCGAAGATGAAGATGCTACGATTTTGTGTGTGGAGAATTGGCTTAGCTGAAAGAGGGGGGCTTTCCCTCTATTTGTAAGGTTGGTGGGACGGTTTCTTTTCCACTTCTGGTGGTCCCCCGTCCTCTTTTGTAACCGATTCACAAGAATCTTCGACGGGGCAAAGGTACAACCACTCCCCTTGACAAAGCTGGTCGTATGTCACCTGACAAAGTAACTATGTGCAAGTTCTGACAGGGCCGGTCGCGGACCCTCTGACGTGACAAATTGTGTGTCCCTTCTGAAAAAGCTGACTACCATCGACAAGGGGTAGGCCCATGAATGGCAGCTCAGGGGAATTCGAGCAGTGCAGTCTCAGAAGGTCAGGCATGGGAGAGCCAATCGTTTGGAGTGGGCAATCTGCAGGAGATCGTCTAATGGAGGACTAATGTTGACGGGCCGATCTGCATGAGATTGTCTCATGGAGGACTTGTTGACAGGCCGACCTGCATGAGATCGTCCCGAGGGATCTGAGCCATATTTTCCATTGGAATATGCCAACTACCGATGTGGTCCGGTCATACGACCTGTAGGGTCGCAAGTGGTTCGCTGACGGCCCCTCTGGGCTCCTTCGAGCCTAGCCAATCGATTGGCTGAACTGTTGAGTTGGCCCAGATCGATTCATGGATCCACAAAGCTCTATGTTTTTCACAACGATTATAAATTGAAACCATCATATAAAAAGAGAAAATTGATTATCATATGATGTATAAGTACTAGTCATAACACGTACCTTAAGGGCACAGTTCATTTAAATTATTCCACCCTCAGAAACTTATATCTCCTAATTTTAAACAAACAACAATAAATATGGAATTCTCCTCAAAAAATTTATTTTACACCAACATTTAATTCCTCCAGACAATTTAGTTCCTGACAGAAATTTTAGTTCCCCCAAAATAAAACACAGTTAACTTAATCACATGAGAGTCACCAACCTTAACAAATATTCATCCAAAATTTAATTTAATTCACAAAAAATTAATTTAATTAAAATCTCAATAGTTGAATCACCATCTTACAAACATTTCATTCAAACCATAGAGTAATAATCAATTTACTTAAGTAAATTCATAATAAGGACATTTACCTTAATTTGGTATCATTAAGGCATTAAGTCGAGCAGTTGATGGGCTCTCGTGATTTTGCAGATTGCATTGAACCAGAGAAGCTTGGATGAAAGGCAAACCTTTACTACAAGGAGAGGATGTATGAAGATTGGAAGTGGAATTTTGGTTATTTCTGCATCACACTTGTATCTGTGATAGAAAAAAAGAAACCAATTCATACTTTCGCTGAATTCAAACTGTCTCTTACTATGATATAATCGCAAAACTAACTCATACTTTTATTTTAGGTTTCAGAGAAGTTCCCAACGTGATGGCCGTCTGTTTGACTTGAGGATGGTCAGGTGTCAAGTAATGCCTAAAACGTATTTTGACTTACTTTTATAATGTTTTTTGGATGTTATTATTTCAAGAGAAAAGTAACATGCCAAGAAAAAAGAATTGCACGGCCCTTCCACCTTCCAATCGTAGATCTATGCCAGAGTTCGACAGAGATGTCTTCATGTTTGTCATCTTATCATGTGTCGTGTCCTTTCTTTTACGGTGGGGCAATCGTCCTCAAGAGAACTGTAACAAAAAAACACCGATCACTTGTTTTGAAGATGCCCTATTTGGAAGTCAAGGGACAACTACGATTTAAGGTGGGAAACCAACGTAGAAATTTCCAACAGACCAACAGATCAATCATGAAAATGTAAAGACGATGTCCTAATTCTCATCATTGATCTGCTAGTCTTTTGGAGATTTTTTTCGTTTGTTGACCTGAAATAGCTGCAGTTCATCGTCTTTCAACCAGGACATCTTCAACAAACGAGCGGGTTCTTTTTTGTTCCAGATCTCTTGAAGATGGCCACACCACCACAAATGATCTATATGTAAAGCAGTTAGTTGCGTGTGCAATAGCAGGGTCTTTACAACCCCCATTTGCTTGAAGTTTGACCCTCAAAATTTTCCAAATTGGCAATTATCTCAAAGTTAAGACTCTTATTTCAAAGGCATTTGCTATATGCACCTCAATCCTTGAGGTGCATATAGGTTTCTGTGCAAAATTTAGTTATTTTTGGAAAAATAATGAGTTGATAAGACACATTAACATGTTTAAAAGCTTTTTTAGGCAAAAATAATTGCATGCACCTCAAAGTACTGAGGTGCAGGCAGTTGTTTCCATTTCAAATAGCAATAATTTTTATTATTTAAAAAAGTGAAATAAAGTAAAGTCTAACGAATGATAGAAGGGAAGAACGTAGAATGTGGAAAGTTAAAGCTCCCTCCTCTTTTCTTGTTTAGCTCCACGTACTTGTTCTCTTCTTCCTATTCTTCGTCTCTCCCCCTCTTCAATTTTTTCAATTCAAAACAATCGAAATCTCACGAAATTCTCAAATGGGTTTAGCTCGCTGCTGACTCTAACCCAGAAAAGACCCTCATTTGTTTGGTTCAGCTCTTTTTCTTTGATCCCGCTCGTTTCGTTGTTTCATTGCAGAGTCCTGGAACTCTGAGGGGAAGGAGAATCACTTGACATTAATGAGTGGGCTTCGCTAATTCTCTGTTCTAACAAAGAAAGGAAACTCCTTTATCGACATGGAGAGAGGATTCTTTGCACCTCACTTGATCCACTCCTGGTGCTTGTTCTTTTTCCTCACCCAATCTCATCTTGCCTTCTCGCAGAATTCGACTTGCAATCCGGATGATTTCAGTGCGCTGAGAGGTTTCTTGGCTGGTCTGCAGTCTGGAATAAATGGCTGGAGCCTCAATGGCTCGGCCTCCGACTGCTGCAATTGGCATGGAGTCTCATGCGACGCCGAAATCTCTGACCGCAGAGTCGTTGGATTGAATCTTTTCAATATGAGCCTAAAAGGTTCTCTCTCTGACTCTTTAGCCAGTTTGAATCAGTTGAAGAGTCTCAATCTTTCTAGTAATTCTCTCCAAGGCTTGGTTCCTTTAGAGCTCTTCCATCTTCCTCGATTGGAGTTTCTTGATCTCAGTGTGAATGAGCTATCTGGGTTCATTCCGCTGAACACTAGCCTTCCCTCGATTCGGGTTTTCAACATCTCTAGCAATTCATTCAATGGCACTCACCCCGTCCTATCGAATTCGAGGAATCTCATGGTGTTTGACATCAGTGATAATGGGTTTTGGGGTCCGATTGATGCAGGCATCTGCAGCTCATCAACACAAGTTCAAACCCTTAGTTTCTCATCAAACAGTTTCTCTGGCAACTTCCCAGTTGGGTTCGGGAATTGCCGGTCTCTTCTCCAGTTTTCCCTTGGCATGAACGGGATTTCTGGCAGTCTGCCTGATGATTTGTTTGAACTGTCGTCGTTGACACAATTGAATCTTCAGGGGAACAATCTTTCCGGCCCATTGAGTCCAAGGATCAGCAAACTGTCTAACCTTGTTGAATTGGATATTTCATCGAATAGGTTCTCGGGTTTCATTCCCGATGCCATTGGTAGTCTTGGAAAGTTGGAGTCTTTTTCTGCTCAAACCAACAACTTCAATGGCTCTCTGCCTCCTCCTTTGTCTAGCCTCTACAGTCTCAAGATACTTAATCTGAGGAACAACTCGTTGAGTGGTGAGATTGGTGCCATTGCTGGGCTCGCTCGGCTAAGCTCTCTTGATCTTGGTTCCAACTTTTTTACCGGCACCATCCCCTATAATCTCTCGAGTTGTTCTGGATTGATGACGGTTAACCTGGCTAGAAATAGATTCAATGGTGAAATCCCCAAGAGCTTCATGAACCTAACTCGGTTGAGGGATCTCTCTCTCTCAAACAACAGCTTCTCCAATCTCTCATCAGCTTTGCAAGTCCTTCAGCATTGCCCCAACCTGGCCAATCTTGTCCTCACAAAGAATTTTCATTATGGAGAAATGATGCCATCTGATGGGATTCAAGGATTCAAGAATATGTCGGTTCTTGTTATTGCGAATTGTGCTCTCTCTGGTTCAATTCCGCCGTGGTTGGCTAACTGCACTAGGCTGAAGGTCTTGGATATATCATGGAATACCTTGCATGGGACTATCCCTCCGTGGTTGGGTAATCTCGACTCCCTCTTTTACTTGGATATTTCAAACAATTCGCTCACCGGAGAAATCCCAAGTAGCTTGACACAAATGAAAGGTCTAATTTCTGACGAGGCATTGCGTCAAGGAGTTTCCCTGCAGGAGTTCCCATTCTTCTCCAAAAGGAATTCAAGTGCGAAGGCGTTACAGTATAATCAGGTTAGCACTTTACCGCCATCTTTGATTCTTAGTAACAACAAACTCGTTGGACCAATCTTGCCAGGATTTGGGAACCTAAAGAAACTCGTTCAATTGGATCTCCATATGAATCATCTCTCTGGATTTATACCCAAGGAACTATCGAATATGTCAAGCTTAGAAAACATGGATCTATCATACAACAATCTCACTGGAGGTATACCACCTTCACTGACCAAACTGAACTTTTTAGCGACCTTTGATGTGGCTTACAACAATTTGGTTGGGGAAATTCCTTCTGGAGGGCAGTTCTCAACCTTCTCAAAGGATGATTTTATCGGGAATCCAGGACTTTGCGGCTTTCACTTATCTCCCTGCTCATCCAAAATGCCTCCTCAGCTTGAAGTCAACCAGAGGAAGAAAAAAGGCGCAGCCATCGGTATGGCAATGGGAATTGGAATTGGGACAGCTTTTCTCATCACTGTCACCTACTTGGTTGTGTCTAGGATTTTACTCAGACGGCATGAAGACATTGCTAAGGTTGGCGCAGATGCTGAAGAGCAATTAGGGTCTTCAGGGTCTAGCTTGGTGCTTTTGTTCCAAAATAAAGACCAAAGCGAGCTAACTATCAATGATATTTTGAAATCTACCAATAACTTTGATCAGGCATATATCATTGGTTGCGGAGGATTTGGTCTAGTCTATAAAGCGACTCTAGCAGATGGGAGGAAGGTTGCAATCAAACGGCTTTCAGGTGATTTTTGTCAAATGGAGAGGGAATTTCAGGCCGAGGTAGAAACACTTTCTAGAGCCCAGCACCAAAACCTTGTACTTCTTCAAGGATATTGCAAAGTTGGGAACGATAGGCTGCTGATCTACTCGTACATGGAGAATGGCAGCCTGGACTACTGGCTTCATGAGAGGCTCGAAGATGGGTCGATGTTGAATTGGGCTAAGAGACTGCACATAGCTCAAGGAGCAGCAAGAGGATTGGCTTACCTGCACCAATCTTGCCAGCCTAATATACTGCACCGAGACATCAAGTCGAGTAATATACTCCTGGACGAAAAGTTTGAAGCCCATCTGGCCGATTTCGGGCTTGCAAGGCTTATTCTACCTCAGGACACGCATGTGTCCACGGACCTTGTTGGGACTTTGGGCTACATTCCTCCAGAGTATGGCCATTCTTCTATAGCTACTTACAGAGGCGATGTCTATAGTTTTGGTGTTGTTCTTTTGGAGCTACTTACTGGTAGGAGGCCTGTGGATATGTGCAAGCCAAAAGGTTGCAGGGATTTGATACAGTGGGTTTTTGAGATGAAGAAGGAGAAAAGGGAGGCGGAGGTATTTGACCCACACATATACCTCAAGGAGTATGATGCCCAGATGATGAAGGTGCTTGAGATTGCGTGTCTTTGTGTCAATGAATCTCCTAAACCAAGGCCGTTGACACAACAATTAGTCAAGTGGCTAGACGATGTTGGGCTTGAAGAGTAGAGGGTGTGATGATGTGCGGGTTACACTTCCACTGCTACGACTTTGCACACGAAAGCATGTGTCAGTTGTGGTGGAACCACTTTCCCTCAGTGTTTGGAGGTTTGTAGGTACATACCATTTGCATATCCTTTGTGCTTTGTGAATTTTTCCACCCCCTTTTATTGTTGAGCTCTGCCGGTAAGATTATCCTCTGTTTAAAGTAAATGCATGTCAAACCTGTAAGTTCACCCTTACTCTATAGTAATTAAGAACGGTTCTTGTAAGCGCTTCCAGGACATACTTTTCTATATGAATGGAATGTTACAATTTCAATGACATGTACATTGTATACTTGAAATTATTTTCATTCGTTATAATAGTGTGATATATACCTTTGTTGTGAACAACTGTTTTGAAATTGTGGTTTGTTTTGTTAATAATTTGTGTTGTTTACCTATGAGCATAGTGTTTGCATCACAAGAATTTCACAAAAACAAATTCCGTGCACATAATAGATGTATTGGCTGCAAAACATGCATTTCTTGGAACTATTTCAGAAGGGTAATGCCTATTATCCATCTTATTCTAATAAATTGGGTCTAATATACAAGAATTTCTTCTTAGATTTTGCAGATGTCTCATATCCTTCAAATAAAGTCTTAAAAGTACATTTGGGCTTATAGAGTTACCAATTCCTTTTTATATGTACTTTCTTGATTATAGACATAGCAAGAGCGTGAGATACTTTTAGTGAATGCGAGCTTAATGGTGTTTTGGATGTTGATTGATCTTCATTCAACTGTGTCATGAAGCTACCACAATGTTAGTCAGAAAATTAGATTTTATGCAGCAGGGATATAGCTTCTTGTAGTTGTGATACTAATAATCAGTTGAGTAAGTTTATGATATTAACTTTGGTTTACTGGCATGTGAACTTTGAATTGTATGATCCGATCGATGGTCTTTCAGGCCTGACTCCATGACTCTGTCGTCGTTCTAGCCTAAGTACTTAATGTGCGCAGGTTTCATCGAAAACTGCATTTGTACTGCCCTACAACTTTGGTATAATTAACGCTGTGCATCCTTTCTGTTCTATGAGCACTTGCAACAACTGATGAAAATGTATTGAGATATAATAACATAAGATAGTGGGTAGTACAGAGATATGGAAATGGTACTATCGATTTATATATTTTGCATGTATCAGCAACATAGATCAAGCTTGAATTTTTAATCAAGGAAAGTTAATCATTGATAGTTATATTCGATTCCGAGTCAAATAATTCCGTCTCTGTTTCCATGTTGTTACGCCTATTTGACCGAGACCCAAAAGACACGAGCCCAGGAGCCCAATTGCTGGCCGGGAGCCCATCTACGTATACCGGCCCGTTTCACAAGACCCACTAAGGGACCCCCCTGCTATCGATCCGACCCGGCCCCGGTACCCGCTGGTCACTCGCCCACTCCTGCGATAACCGCTCCCCCGGTTCCGCGACCACTAAATGACGGTAATGGGGAGGTGCGGGCATGGCGCAAGGGGCGGCGACGGGGGGCGGATTGAGGGGGCACGATTGAGGGCGGGCGAGGGAAGTGGGCCAGAGGCAATCACGCTGGGAGCTCTTTAAAAGGGCTAGGAGGACGACGAAGCAAGGGACCGCATCTGAGGTATCTAAAACCTAAGGTACTCCATCAACGACCTAGCTCCCCCATCCTATCTCCTTCCTCCCCCGCTCGCGCCGTGAGACGCCGTTCCGATCTCCTCACGAGACGAACCGTCTCCGCCGGGCCTCCTCTTTCAGATCTCTATCTGACTTAGGCATCGGAGGGGATTTGGCCGGAACCTAGGTCCGGCCCCCTGACGAGCGTTCTCGTCTACGCAGGTGGATAGCTGATCAACGGGCCGAGGCTCCCCCTCGCCCCTCTCCAACCTCACAGTCAATTGGACGAGTGAGGCTTACCCTCACCGTCCGCCCTCCGAGGCCGAGCACATCCTACCGAGGCCGAGCGTGTCAACTGGGTCCGAGGCTCCCCCTCGCCCTTCCCCGACCGTGTCTCTAGCTGGACGACCGAGGCTACCCCTCGTCTTCCTTCCTCCGAGGCCGTGCTCGTCCGACCGAGGCCGAGCGTCTCAACCTGGGCCGAGGCTTCCCCTCGTCCCATCTGCACCGATTCGAAGCCCCCGAGGGACCCAAGCGGGCCCTTGACCACGTTGACCGGGTTATCCTTGGTCAACGCACTGTAGTGAGAAAACACTCTGAAACATCTGGCGCCGTCTGTGGGAACCGAAAAACGTCCCACGAAGAAGCAAACCACACCAACAATGGCACGAGCCAACAATGGAAGGAAGCGCATGCCCCCCATCCCGGAGGAGGGGAATGGCACATCAAACGGCAACCCCGAGGACACGCCCGTCAGTGGCCACCCCGACCTCTCAACCGAGGAAACCGGCGGCTCAGAACTGGCCACGCAGGAACAACTCCGCGCCCTGGCTCAGGAGACCAACGCAAGCCTCCAGACGTTGGTCGCGACGGTGCAGCAGCTCGTCGGCCCTGCGCCATCCAACGGAGGCACGTTGGACGACAGCCATCGATGGGCGGGGGGTCCCCCGCACTTGCGGTCCGCCGTGGTCGACGACCACGGGACCCAGAAACCGAACACAGAGCGTCGGTTCAAGCTGTCCGGCCCCCGTCAGGCGAGGTCGCGCGCCTCCTCCCCTTATCGTGAAAAGGGCCGAGGAGAAACCGAAGGGACGGAGGGCGAATCGAGGACGGCATCATCTCGTCGGTCACGGTCGTCCCACCGCAGGAGAAGCGAACGACACCACTCAAGAGACCGATCACGGCGGAGCAGGAGCTCCCGCAGGAGGAGTCGGGAGCGCAGGGTCAGCCCGACCCCCAGCGTGGCGAGGGCCGTGGAGCCAGCCCCGTTGGCGCCTGTGCTTCCTCCACCCCGGAACGAGCCAGAGGCAGGCGGCTACCGCATCCCTGGGGGCATCCACGGAGACCGGTGCCCCTTATCACGGAGAATAACCGACGCACGGGTCCCTTCTCGATTCAGGATCCCGGTGCTGGGAAAGTACGACGGGATAGGGGACCCGGAACACCACGTGATGGACTACGAGGGGGACATGTCCTTCCAGGGAGCTGACGATGACTTACTTTGCTGGGGCTTCTATTCTACTCTCAGGGGAGCGGCGAGGACCTGGTACCACAGCCTGCCCGGCCGCTCCATCGACAGCTTCGAGGAGCTCGCCCAGTTATTCTGCAAACAGTTCATGGCGGGGAGGCAGATCAAGCCTGGTGCGGAACACCTGTTCAACATAGTGCAAGGCCCGGCCGAGCCGCTCCGACAGTTCATGCGCCGCTTCAATGCGGAAAGGCTGAACGTGAACAGCCCTCCTGACCTGGTGGTCCAGACGGCCCTTAAGAAAGGGCTTCGCCACAGAGGCCTCAAGAAGTCCCTGCACAACGATCACCCGAAGGACCTCCCCGGGATCATGGCGAGGGCCGAACGCTTCATGCTGACCGAGGAGGCCTTGGCCGAGGATGCAGGAAAAGCCACTCGAGGGACCAAGCGCGGCGACGGCGAACGAGGCAGCCCCGAAGGGTACCGGACCGAGAAGAGGCCGAGGAACCGACAGCGGGGAGAAAGCGCGAGGGATACCACCCCAGACGCCGTCCTCGCCCAAGTACAGAAGGAGGAGCGAGCTGATCGCCCCCCACCGAAGGCTAAAAGAGGTGGGAAGAACAGGGAGAAGTACTGCAAGTACCATAAGGATGATGGCCATGACACTGAAGACTGCTGGCATTTGAAGAAGGACATTGAGAAGCTGATGAGCCGGGGCACGCCAGGAACCAGGCCGACGAGCCGGCCCACGGAGAAGGGACCTCCACGCAGCCAGACAAGGGGAAGAAGATCAACACTGTCCAAGGTCCCCTCCGCATCATAGAGTGAGCGGACGATGTCTCTCCCCCCGGCTGCAGCCTAGTAAGAGGGAGTTATCTAGGTTTACATCCCTCTGTCTAGCTTCAATTCCTTTTTTCCTTTTCCTCCAAATGTACCGGTCCGATAGGACACTTGAGAGTACAAATGCATTCCCTTTTTGTCTTTTCTTAAATCCCTGACGGAGTTGACATGTCACCAATAGCGCAAAAGGATGGACGCCGACCGGTCCTAAGCCGAGGAGCTTCGCCCTCGCCGACCGACCCCCGCGCTCGTAAGTCTGGGGCAGTTCCCCCAGCAGGCACGGACGCCGACCGGTCCTAAGCCAAGGAGCTTTGCCTTCGCCGACCGACTCCTGCGCTCTCAAGCCTGGGGCAGTTCCCCCAGCAGGCACGGACGCCGACCGGTCCTAAGCCGAGGAGCTTTGCCTTCGCCGACCGACTCCTGCGCTCTCAAGCCTGGGGCAGTTCCCCAAGCAGGCACGGACGCCGACCGGTCCTAAGCCGAGGAGCTTTGCCCTCGTCGACCGACTCCTGCGCTCATAAGTCTGGGGCAATCCCCCAGCCAGCGCGAACGCAGACCGGTCCTAAGCCGAGGAGCTTTGCCCTCGCCGACCGACTCCTGTGCTCATAAGTCTGGGGGCAATTCCCCCAGCAGGCACGGACGCCGACCGGTCCTAAGCCGAGGAGCTTTGCCCTCGCCGACCGACTCCTGTGCTCATAAGTCTGGGGCAGTTCCCCCAGCAGAGGCGAACGTCATCCAATCCTGGGCCAAGAACGAGGCGGCAACGCAAAATGCACGAGAAGTCCGAGTAAGTCAATTTCGTTTATAATAGTTAACCAGAGTACAAAAATGTGTCTTATTTACAGGGAATCAAGGCGAAGGAAACACTCTACAAATAATCCACTCACGACGAATGACGGAGTTCTTCACCTACAGAAGCTAGATCGACACCGACAGAGCAAAATTGGTTGACAAAAGACCCAAAGATGTTAGCCCAAGCTAACAGCCATGCAACCAGCAATTATTGGCCACGGAGCCGATAACGAAGCCGAAGGAGATAGCGGGGGCCAGAGATCCATTTCAAGTAGACTGGCCCAAAGCGAAGCGGATGCTTAAAAATTTGAGGATAAGGCCGGGAGGGACTGCTTAGGGAGCCCGAGCTCGGGAGGACACATCCTCGGGCACTTCGCCCTGCTCGGAGCGAGGGGGATCGACCGGCGGAGGGGCTTGCCGGACACGCTCCGCACATTCCCGGAAGGAAGACTGGACGACTTCGACGATCCGAGGGGCGATGAGGTCTTCATACTTACCGAAGGCCTCCCTGAGGACCTCGAAGATCCTCTTCCCCAGGGTCTCGACGACGCCCTTCTCCACCTCCTCCGCAAGCCGCATCACCTGGCGCCGATCCGATAGTTCCCTCTGAAGCTCCTCCCTCTCCAGGCGGAACGACTCCGCCGCTTCCTCAGCCGACTGATGAGCATCGTCCAGCTCTCCCTGGAGGTCACCCACTCGTCCCTCCAACTCGGCCACACGGAGGTTGAGACGCCGAGACTCCATCTGGGCCTCAGTCATAGCCACCTCAGCCGCCCCGGCCCGCTCCTGAGCCCTCATGGAGGACTCCTCCAGCTCCCTCAAGCGGACGGCTCGACACTGCAACTCCACAGCGAGCGCTGAACCCTGAAAAGGCGAGACATGGGCTAAGAAGAGGATAAAGAGAAAGAGAGGATAGCGAGATAACCAAACCTGTTGAAGGATCCAGACCAAAGAATCCGACATCTTGTCGGCAGGGATCTTCTTGAGGAAGCTGCGGTCCCGGGGAGGGACGGAGACCTCGGCAACCTGCTGGGCCAAGGCTCGGTCGACAAACATCGAACTCCCAGGAACGACAAGGGAAGCCATGTTGCTCGCCAACAAGGCCCCGATTCCCGGTGATATGGGCGAGGACGCTGCAAGGGGGGTGGTCGACACGGCTACCGAAGGGTCCTCGGTGGACGCCGCAGGAAGCACGGAACCCGCCGGACTGGAGGGATCCGCGTCCTCCTTCCTCCTCTTCCCGCCGTGTGGCTCCGAAGGCGCCGGAGGGGAGCGCTTCCGCCTCGCGCCATCCCCGCCCTCGGGAACCTGAGGGGGCACGCCAAGGGCAGGAGGAACTGCACCGGACCCACCATTACCCCCTGCCTCTTGGGCTGACGGGGCGGGTCCGGCCCTTGTGCCGCCCCCGGGAAGGGGATCGCCAGAAGGAGAGGCGGGAGGCGCGGCCACCACCTTACCCACAGAAGGCTCGGCTCGGCGCACTTCCTCCTCAACGGTCCGCCGAGGCGCCCTTCCAGAGGTACTACCTCGGCTCCGAGCAGCTCCACGGCGGATCAGCTCATCGACGTCACGAACGAACTCGCGGCCGGCCATCCCTGCAAAGGAGGCCGAAATCAGGATGAGTCATAAGGCGATCCGAGGATGAAAAAGCGACCTACCTGGAGACCACAAGACGGTCTTCAGGAGTAGGTCGTCCAACAAAGACCAGATGGATTTCGATTCCAAAGGAAGAGCCAACAGCAGCGCGGCGGCTGCCTGATCGGCGTCAGAAAGGGCTAACGGTAGGCGAGGCTGGACGGACGCGCCCCAGCTTGTCAGAACCTGGGCATCACCCAAAAAGACCACAAAAACATAATCCGAGCTCCAATCCCCCGACCAGCGGGGTAGCCCGATCAGACATTCCCTCCTCGAACGGGCTCGGAGGTGCAGCCATGACCCCGGCCCGACCGTCTGGACCTGGTAAAAGCGGAAGAGAAGGGGGAGAGACGGCTCCAGACCGCAGGTGCAGCAAAGCGTTACGAAGCCCGTCAGTACCGCGATCGAGCAAGGGGTGAACTGGCAAAGGGGCACCATGAGATACTCCATGACCTGGACAAGGAAAGGATTGAGCGGGAAACGAAGACCCAGGCGAAACATTTCGACGTAGACGCCGACTTCATTGCTCCTCGGAAGGCAAATCCGCTCGTCGACGAATGGAACTCGGACACCGTATGGGAAGCAGAGATACCTTTCCCGGATCTCCGTGACCGCAGAAGGAACGGTCCTCGACGGCGTACGGAGGATGGCCGGGGGCGCGTTAAGACGCACTGCAGCCGACGCCACGTCATCACAGGCGAAGTCTGGGAATAGCCTCCCCTTCCCCTTATCCTGGGAGGGACGACTCCCGGAAGAGGAACCTGATCCCACTAGCCGGGACCTGCCCCGCCTGGACTCTGAAGAATCCCTCGCCCCTCGGCCAGAACCGCCTATCCTAAGAGTAGCTATAATACGAGAGCGAGAAAGGAAATTACCTTTTAGCTAGTTCGGAAGAGGCAAGGAAGCAAAGGCAGCGGGAAACTCCGAGTTGGGGAAAGCCTAGAACAATGGGAAGAGCAAGAAAGAAGTAGAGATCAACACAGCTGGGGGATCTTATATACCAGGGGCGAATTCGAAACGCCTGATAAGAACGCGTGGCGAGGCTCGAAGAACCGGCGGCGTTCCGAGATTGGCGCCAGGGGAAGTCCAATCGATCCGCCTCATCATGACCTACATTTATGACCACGCATCGATTGAAGCGCCACTCAGAATCCCAGGAGGCGTAGCGGTTATACCAAGCTAGCCGAGGCCGATCGATCCCACCGATGGCGGCGCCCGAACCCCTCAGCTTCTCAATTGAAGACGGCCCCGCGAATGGTGGGGGTAAGCTTGCAGCCACACGTGGCGGCATCAGAGGACCAACGACGCTTCGGAGCCCGCGCCTTAAAAATATCGAACGGGCCCACTCATGATGACGACTAATAAATGAGTCGGCATCGACTGGCGAGCTTGTCAAAATCGGCAGAAGTCACATCGGCCGAGCCGAACAGGCCGAAGCCGATCAACCCGACCGATGGGGGCAATTGTTACGCCTATTTGACCGAGACCCAAAAGACACGAGCCCAGGAGCCCAATTGCTGGCCGGGAGCCCATCTACGTATACCGGCCCGTTTCACAAGACCCACTAAGGGACCCCCCTGCTATCGATCCGACCCGGCCCCGGTACCCGCTGGTCACTCGCCCACTCCTGCGATAACCGCTCCCCCGGTTCCGCGACCACTAAATGACGGTAATGGGGAGGTGCGGGCATGGCGCAAGGGGCGGCGACAGGGGGCGGATTGAGGGGGCACGATTGAGAGCGGTCGAGGGAAGTGGGCCAGAGGCAATCACGCTGGGAGCTCTTTAAAAGGGCTAGGAGGACGACGAAGCAAGGGACCGCATCTGAGGTATCTAAAACCTAAGGTACTCCATCAACGACCTAGCTCCCCCATCCTATCTCCTTCCTCCCCCGCTCGCGCCGTGAGACGCCGTTCCGATCTCCTCACGAGACGAACCTTCTCCGTCGGGCCTCCTCTTTCAGATCTCTATCTGACTTAGGCATCGGAGGGGATTTGGCCGGAACCTAGGTCCGGCCCCCTGACGAGCGTTCTCGTCTACGCAGGTGGATAGCTGATCAACGGGCCGAGGCTCCCCCTCGCCCCTCTCCAACCTCACAGTCAATTGGACGAGTGAGGCTTACCCTCACCGTCCGCCCTCTGAGGCCGAGCACATCCTACCGAGGCCGAGCGTGTCAACTGGGTCCGAGGCTCCCCCTCGCCCTTCCCCGACCGTGTCTCTAGCTGGACGACCGAGGCTACCCCTCGTCTTCCTTCCTCCGAGGCCGTGCTCGTCCGACCGAGGCCGAGCGTCTCAACCTGGGCCGAGGCTTCCCCTCGTCCCATCTGCACCGATTCGAAGCCCCCGAGGGACCCAAGCGGGCCCCTTGACCACGTTGACCGGGTTATCCTTGGTCAACGCACTGTAGTGAGAAAACACTCTGAAACACATGTGTTAACGTCGGCTTGGTGAGATCTTTCACTTGATTCTATTAGGCATACATAATGTGAGCTCAAGTTGCCAATATTTATTTTAGGCTAGTTTCTTATCTATAAAGGAAGGAGAATAAGGTGCTCATTATCCGACCATTGAATATCTATTTGTGAAGTTTGGTTTGGCCCATCATAGGCATGCTTGTTTCACTGAGGAATTTGGCCCCTAATGCTGAGGCCTAAGAGCATTGGAGGCAGACATGCAGATGGAGCATGAGGCACACCCGTTAGGGTTCGGATGCTAAAAGATGAGGATATTCTTGATGACCATATGCAAATATGCAGATATAACATGGACACACGATCTAACCCAACCCAATAAACCCTAGTTTCATGCATAGTATTCGTGGGAAAAAGGCTAATTTGATTATATGGATCCAACTCGGGAGTCTAACTTCTTTTTTTTATTTTTATTTTATTGTTATTTCTATTAGGAGTTTTAATTTATTTTTGAGAGTCTTTGTTATTCTAGAGTTATAGTCTTGCTTCGGTTGGGGTTTGGATTGTAAGCCTATAAAATGTCCTTAGACTTGTTTCTTGAAATCAATGAGTAGATCAATGAATTAAATCCCTAAAACTTGAGAAAGCTCCATCTCCTTGGAGAGAAGCCTCAGAACCCTGGTGAAAAACTAGGAAACCCTAATTTATCAGTTCTTTCCCAAATGTTCACCAACTATTCCATCAAAATCCTCCAAAGCGGAGTCTGTGCCTTCCGTACCACCACAGGCCGTTCGTCGGGCGGATCCCGCTCCTAAACATAAGGGAGGGATATGGGGAAGGTGGCCTTCGAGATTGGGTGGGTGTTCAGTCTACCGCTCTATCTTGTCCTATATCAAATTTGGTATCATAACCAGAGATTCCATCTTCCCGCTTGCTGATTTCAAATCCAAAAAACAGATCAAAAAACCATAACCATAACCGTAGCTTCCACCACACCGTCACTTCACGTGGCCCCATCGACAACGATACCACCTCACGCGGCACCTTGATGACCATCGTCACCATCCAAACTCACATATGACATCACCAACTCTTTCTGCAACCGAATTCACTGATATCGCTACCAATATCCATCGCCTCAAGCGGCCTCCGCAACCAACCCAGTTACCTCTAGGTGGACCCCACACATTTATTGGCTCCATCGGTGCCTGAAAACAATGTTGCCATCAAGCAATAACATCGTATTTACCACCTCCAACGTTTTTGAAGCTCGCTAACGTTGCCTTGACAGTCGGGGCCATCGACCCCAACAAAATGTTTCCCACTACTCGACGAACCTATAGCACCAAATTGGGCAATGAACTGTTGTCAGATTTGTCAAAAATCAACGTCGGTGTCGATCGAGCCGACCCTGACGACGAGCCAATGCGACTGAGTCACGTCGTTGGTTTAGCCAATACTGAACGTCGGCTCGGGTGGAGCCGACCCCGAGCCAACCGAACCGACTCGAGTCGGCTGAGCCAGCGAGCCGTGGTTATTTTCAGCGATTTTCGACCAATTTTTGATGATTTTAAGTGCAGTTCCACCATTTTGAAGATTCTTTCTCTAAATGAATTCCAAATTCAGTTCTATTCACACTAGTGGATAGCTAACTCAACCAAGTACGCATAGGTACCATATATAAAGGGAATTCTGCTATATAATATAGGATATTACGATGATTACTTGAAGAGCTATTCTTCTCAAACAATGCATGATCGGGTCCCAAACTTTTATGGCTTCGATGATAAATATAGATTTGATGATTGGGAATCTCATCTAGAACATTTCTTTTCCCATTTTGATTTTTCAGAAGAAGTGAAATATACATATGCACATCACACGTTCAAAAGAGAAGCGATATCTTGGTATATGACACTTCTAGTTTATCGTCATCGATGGTCAACATTCAGAATCTCTCTTTGGTTTCGGTATTTTTCCAAGCATCGATCCATTTCGCAGCCATACCAGTAGTTTTCAAGTCTAAAAGAAAAAAATATTTTTAGGAGAAGAGATACGTAAGAGCAACAAAAGAATTCTTGCAGGAATCGAATCAACGGGAGAAGGAACAAAAGAGTAAACTGTTTCCATCATGTTAAATAAGAACCTGTTCTATAAAATTTTATTTATATTGTAAGATAATATCATTTTTTCGCATGTAGAAAAAATACACCCAAGACTGGACGAGGCTACAACTTGCCCTTGAAGCTGATTCCACCTGATTGGTAGCGAGCCGTTGTGTAGTGGAGCCACATGGCACCCTTTGTTTGGGGGGGGGGGGCAAGTTTACAAGCTATTTGGCTAGCTTGGCAAAGAGGCCCGATATCTTCAACCTTTGCCTCAATGGGGATGAGCAAAGAGATGAAGATTTGGTCGTATGTTGGCGATGCATCAACGTAAGTATGATATATTTTAATTTATTACTGTCAATATGTATATAATTTTTAAATATGTTTTTTTCGCAGAAGCATTACCTGCTGGACGGGAACCCAAACGCATGGAAATTCTGCTTTAGAAAGATATATGATGCGTTGGTCCAGTGGCGTAATGATCTGAAGGGGATGATCTGGGCGGTTTACAAAGAAGACTGGGAGCGTTGGTGGCATATGGACCCTCGAGCAGATCCCCTCCAATTCTTCGAATCCTGTGACTATTGGGAGTCGCCTGATGAGAAGGTATGGTTTAATTTTGGTCCCTTTTAATTAGTTTTATATATCCATTTGCCTGACATGCTTTTTTAAAGATGGTTGCGAATATTGCCAAGCTGAACCGCGAAAACCACGAGAGTATGACTATCATGATGGCTCCAAAAGCTACACCGACATGCACATGATTTGGAGAGACAGGTTATATGTTCAATTTTAAATGTTAGCATATATTATGTTATAATGGAATATGTGTCTAATTATTTATCTCTTTGTTTCAAACTAGTTTTGGAGCCGTTGGTGGAGCACACACTTATGCATGCGCATCCAAAGTATACCAGTAAGAATAAGCTGGTGAAGAATCATAAGCTGCTAGTAAGTAATAAATTATGTTTAACTATATTGTTCATATCGGATGAGTTTAATATTGGTTGTATTTGTTTCAGGCTCTTCGCATCAGTTTACCGAAGAACTAGGAAACACTCTAAAGCAGGCTCCAGTTCCTCTGGGCCGATCACCAGGCAGGAGGAAGACTCTCATTGAAGGGGTACTTGGAGGGAAGAGGAAGAACCGATATCGACTTAGAGGTTCAGAGACCAAAAACTATGTACAGTCGGCCAGTTCGTCCTCATCAGATCCTTAGAGTACCCAACGTCCAGAGTCCACCGATGCCCCACCGGGAATGCAATGTCAACACCATGTTGACCAAGATTTTAAAGAGGATAGAGCAGGTTGACAAGAACTATAGTTTATTGCTCGCTTGCATACCTCTAGAGATGCAAGATAAATACAAACGGCTCCGCAATGAGCTAATAAGAATTTCTATTAATTATTGAATTATGTGACCGACTTATATGGTATTTAATTAGGATTAGGGTTAGTCAATGGCGTAATTAGGAATTTTTTTGCCCTAGGCGAAAATAAAGATGATATAGAATATTTTTAAAAATATCAAAACAAAAAAAATTAAACGTTAATACATACCAATTAACAAAAAATTTAACTTTAAATAATACTCAACATGTATTAATATATTTATGCTCTCGTTTCCATCTTCCCATCTCGTAACAAGTCGTATCCTAGGTTTACGAAAAATCATAACAAAAAATTAAATGTTATACAATACCCAAGCAAAAAATGGTCATTATGAGCAAATAATAATTAATAAAAACGATTGCAGCTGGAATTGAACTCAAAAGATCTGGTTCTGTTAATAAGTAACAAATAAGAACAGCTTCCAAAATTCATTAGTAACAAATAATAACAAGAAAAATTCAAAGAGCGGGGACTGGACCTGTTAGTGCACGGGTACGGATCATGGATGAATATCCGCATACCCGACCCATTTAGTGCCTGTTGGAAGCAACGATCTAGGATCTTTGGTTTGATGATGACAAACATGTTGTTATATTTAACGTGTGTGCTTAGTATGTTTCATGAAAGGCGAAATGATAATTCTTTCCATATTTGGAGAAATTGCTAGACGCAAAGTCATTGGATCTAATCAAAGAGCTATTCACAAAACAAAGATGACTTGGTCATGATGGAGAGATGGGATGAGATCTCTTATCAAGTCAATTTGGGATTTGATCAAATCAATTAGAGATTGAACATATCTACAATTCCATATTCCTATCCAAAAACCAATATCAACCCCTAGCCTTATAAAACCCCTATCATGGAGAAGGGTTAAAGTGTTCGGCATACACAAACAAACCGGCCAACTTACTATTGTTCAAACCCTAGTTGAAAAACCTATAGCCGCAAGCCCCTATTGCAAAGTCATCTTCCTAAAAGCAACTATCTTCAAAGCCATAGAAAGAAACCTATTCTACATCATAGCCGAAAGCTTCATCCATCAAGCCACAACAATTTCCCAAAGCTCCCTTGCCAGGCCGTAATTGTTGACTCCCTATACAAAGACCTATCAAGCACAAGTTCCAAGTATACAAGATTGCCACAAGGGAGGAAACATAAAGGAATTCATGCAAGGTTCTTGCCCCTGTCGCAAGGTTTGATCAAACCACCATCAGCTGCCAACCTTGCCCCATGTGCTGAGTGTCGACCGATCATCCCCAAATGCCAAAACTCATGATGCCGTAGCCCTCGACTCGACACCACCTTTAAGGCGCTGCCGTCTTCAAGATCCCATCATCATCTTGCCGCAGGCCGTGCAAATATGTGCGAAAATAGCGAGGAGATCCGTTCAGCTTGTCGCTCTCGCCAACTCGCCTGAGTTGTGACACCACCGAAGCTGAGGCGTCGACGAAGACTAACCCATCCGAGGACCTGCTCGTTGGCGAAGACTAGTTGCCGCTGAGCTCTCGTCGTCGAAGAGGAGCAGTCGGAGTGAAGTCACCGAAGTCGACGACGAACCCTACGCAAATACATCGAGCTCTCACTGTCAAAGGGAACTGATCGGAGAAGTCGAGCTCTCAATGCAAAGTCAAGTCGAAGAATTGCTGCATGCCATAACTCGAGTGATCGGAGGAGATCTCCGAACTGCTGCCGTCTTCGTTGTCGATTCGTGCCACAACAGCACGACCTAGCAACGAAGGAGCGGCTGTCGAGCACCGCCGTAGAAACCAAGCATCATCGGAGTCGAAGCACTCGATGCCGTTGCCGTGAGGACAAAGCACCGTCGGAGTTGAAGCTGGCGTTGCCGTTGACGATGGACCGCCGTCGAAGCGAAATCGGAGAAGTCGCGTGTGCTGCATGCCCTAGGACGAACTCGACGCTGGGAACGAACGGAAATATGTTGAAGCTGACATGGACGAGAGAAGTGCGTGAAAATGAAGAAAATTGGAAAGCTGACATGGATAAGGAATTACTTTGCACACAGACCGATTATTAATTGGATTGAACTGGGATTTATTTACAAACAGACCATAGTGCTATTTGAGCCATAGGTTGAGATCCAGGAGTCAGATCGAGACACCGTTTATGCCAGACTGGAGCTGATGCCGTGCTGAACGACAGAGACAACACACCATCACAATCTAAGCATTTCTAAACCCTTTACTTTATCATTATATTTGTGATTGTGTGTAGATCTCTGTAGGGGAAACTTTACCGTTATTTGTGATTATTTGGGGACTTGTCTGGTTGGGTCTAGACAAGAGGGTCTTAACGTGTTGTCACAGTCAAGATACGCATTTACTAGGTTGATAGTGTTCTGCACTTTGTTGAGTGTGGTACAGTCTAAGTGGGGAGTTGGAGCTAGGACCCCATTGTAGGTGTACAGAAGGAACTTATTAATGCTAGTATTTGCTTGGGGCTGGACGTAGGTCGTTGATGCGATCGAACCAGGTTAAATCTGTGCGTACTCTGTGATTGTCTCTTATTTACTCTGCATGTGATTTTAACTACGTGTGATTTCTCGTGGGTTGCGCGAGAATATTTTTATAAGCATATTCATCCACCCTCTAGGCTAGGATCCAGATCCAACAGTGCCAACAGTCCGAAACACGTCATTAGGGTGGAGTAATATCGAGTCAAGCGAATGGCTTAATCGACCGTGCAGCTCCCGCAGATACTCAGGGAGAAGTTAATGGGGCCGAATAAATGGACAGCTGTTATCTCAAATCCCGGAGAAGATCTCGCCTGAATCAATGAGGGACGATTACATACAATCAATAGGAAACTGCCTATAAAGACCCGAAAGGACAAGGTAAAGGGGTTCCAATTCCTAAGGTACGAGATCTAATACATAGACTTTACTCTTTCAGCTGATAATTCTTCTACTATAGAGCTTGCGACGTCGGATCTGAGACAAACCTCTGTGGGTCGATCTCAGCTGCTCTAGGCTCCCTCTCTCCCTTATGTTCTCATAATAACTTAAGCATCTGAGAGAATTTGGGTCGGTACCAAGATCCGACCCCCCTGACATTTCTTTGTGGTGTAGATCGCCGAGTCTCAACCACCTGTAAGGGTCGTTTCAGAGCTTCTCAGCCTCGACCTGTCGACCTACAAGCTGCTCGAGGGTCAATTAAGCACTGCATCTCAATCAACATCCATCAACCGACCCTGGTTCTACCAACCTCGGGTCCCATTCAACTCGTTGATGTGGCTCCGACTCAGCACGAAGGATCCACGTCAGCTAGACAACTGTATCGGTCATTTTTAGCCTTAACAGTTTGGCGCCGTCTATGGAAAAACTGAGTCGACATCCCAGTCAACGGAACATCTCGACCATGTCGGCTCAGTCATCAAGATCCTCCGGTGATGCCTTGGCACCTCCCAGCGTCGTCCTCCTTAACATGATAATGGGAGGTCCTTTGCACCCGGAGCTGTCAAACTCGTTCCAAAGCTCCTACGCAGGAAGGTTGATGACAATTTTCGTGGGGCAAAAGCGACCCAGAGATTCTACACCTTCTATATCCTTCTCGGATGAAGATCTAGAGGGTGTGGAATTGCCACATGATGATGCCGTCGTCATCACGGCCACCATCAATGAGATCGCCGTGAAGAGATTAGTCGTCGATACTGGAAGCTCGTGCGATGTGCTTTTATTCACCACGTTTGAGAGAATGAGGCTATCTTCCGCTGAGTTGAGAACTTGTTCGGGACCGCTTGTGGGATTCATCGGACACTCCGCCCTAATAACAGGCATCATCACCCTACCGGTGACCCTAGGTATGTATCCACGACAAGTCACTCGCCTGACAGATTTCATGGTTGTAAAGATCAACTCAGCGTACAACGGAATCATTAGCAGACCACTACTAAATGCTATAGAAGCAGTGGTCTCCCCTTTTCATCAAATGATCAAATTCCAGACTCCTGAAGGAGTTGGAAAAGCGAGAGGAAATCAGAAGCAAGCACGGTCGTACTATACTTTGTCAATCGCTTTGAGAAGGATTGGGCAATTAGACCCAGTCGATCCCAAAGTCGACGCCCCGCGGTGGTCGAAGAGACGGATAACATCCGGATCTCCGAAGAAGAGAGAAAGACTGTCTCTATTGGGTCAATGCTCCCTTTCGACCTAAGGGAGCAGTTGATCGCTCTCTTGAGAGAGCATGCAGATGTTTTCGCTTGGTCCCCAAAAGATATGCCCGGTATTGACCCCGAGGTGATATCCCACAAGCTAGAGGTTGACCCGACTTCCAGACCCATGAAACAAAAGAATATGAACATGGGAGGCGAAAAGATGAAGGCTGCAATCGAGGAAGTGGATCGACTTCTGGAGGCAAGCTTCATTCGGGAAGTCAAATATCCTGATTGGCTATCGAATGTCGTGATGGTGCAGAAGGCAAATAGCAAATGACGAATGTGCGTCGACTTCACCAATCTCAACAAAGCATGTCCGAAGGATAGTTACCCCTGCCCCAGATAGATCATTTGGTCGACAGTGCTTCGGGCTACGAACTCCTCAGCTTCATGGACTCATTCTCAAGATATAAACATATCCAGATGACACCGGAGGACGAAAAGAAGACTTCTTTCATCACCGATTGAGGTATTTTTTGTTATACCAAAATGCCATTTGGTTTAAAGAATGCAGGGGCCACTTACCAACGCATGATGAACGAAGTCTTCGAGGCTCAAATTCGGTGAAACCTAGAAGTCTAAGTTGACGACATGCTGGTCAAGTCGAAGAGGCCGCCGGATCACAATACGGATCTCCGAGAGATATTCGAATAGATTTGACGATACAACCTTCGGCTGAACCCTGCCAAATGTACCTTTGGGGTTTGATCGAGGAAGTTCCTCGGTTTCATGCCGACGAATCGAGGGATCGAGTCCAACCCCGACAAGATCGCGATGATCATAACGATGAAGGAGCTTTTGACCATCAGAGAACTCCAAAAGCTAAATGGAAGAATGGCCACTTTGGGCCGGTTCTTGTCTAAGTCGGCCGAAAGATAATTTCCTTTCTTCAAAGTATTGAGAAAGGCGATAACATCCGACTCAAACGGCAAGAGGGTCATTGAGTGGGACACAGATTGCAAGAAGGCTTTCTCTGAGCTAAAAGAGTACCTTCGCAGCCCACCACTCCTGACCAAGCCAGACAGAGATGACCAACTCATCATTTATCTGGCCACTAACATGGATGCCGTAAGCTCGACGCTTATCAAAGAAGACTCAGGAGTGCAAGGGCCCATCTACTACGTCAGCCAAGTACTCCAAGGCACGGAAGTAAATTATTCGAGAATAGAGAAGATGTCATTCGCGCTGATCCAATCTGCGAGGAGGTTGTGACCGTACTTCCAAGCGCACACCATCTTGGTCCTCACTGATACTCCCTTGGAACAGACCCTAAAGAGACTGGATCGTTCGGGGAGAATGACGAAGTGGGGAGTTGAGCTGAGCGAATTCGACATCCAGTTTAAGCCGAGGACCGCCATCAAAGGGCAGGCTTTCGCCGACTTCATCGTCGAACTCACTTATGACGATAGCCCAAAGGAAGAGGTATATTTTACTAACATACGACCTGATGCTACCTCTTAACCCTCAACAGGTCTCAATTCGTCAGCCGATACAATTGAAAACGAGGGAACGTAGATCATACAAGTTGACGGTTCGGTCACTCAAGCCGGGAACGGGGTCGGAATAATTGTCCAAACGTAAGTGGACAATATATTCGAGTATGCTCTCCACTTTGATTTTCAAACCACAAATAATGGTGCAGAGTACGAAGCGGCCATCAATGGACTCCGATTGGCTTGAGCCTTAGGAGCAAAAGTGGTCCAACTACTTAGCGATTCCAACCTCGTCGTCCACCAACTAAACGGAAGCTTTGAGGCCCGCGAAGACACAATGCAGAGCTACATGCAAGTTGTTAAAGCGAAGCTCGCTAAATTTAGACGAGTAGAAATCCATCATATACCAAGGTCGAAGAATCACTGAGCCAATTCCCTTTCAAAGCTCGCGCCATCCTCCCCCATGGGACTCGGTCGGCTAGTGTATGTGTAACGTCAACCACACCTCAGCATGCTAGAGCAGGAACTGCTAAGACTCGACCAAGGAGTCACTTGGATGGATACCGTAATTTGTTACCTGAGCACGTGGGAAAAGTCGACCGACCCGGTAGAGACGCGAAAGCTAGAATGGAAGGCATACCAATTCGTTCTGCTAGATGGTTCATTGTACAAAAGGCGATGGACCAGGTATGACGTTTTCTCCTACCTCAAATGTTTAGCCTTGCATGGATCCAAGAGATCCACGAGGGCAATTGCGGGAACCATTGCAGGGGAAATCAATAGCTTTGAAGGCCGTAAGACAAGATTACTACTGGCCAACCATGTTCAAGAATGCTGTCAAGTACATGCGGAAGTGTCCGACTTGCCAAAAATTCTCAAGGATCAGCTTGGCCCCTCCAACTGATCTGATCCCCATTGTCAGTCCAGTACCCTTCACCAAGTGGGGATTGGACCCCCTCAGTCCGTTCAAGCAAGAGAGCAGGCAACAGAAATTCCTGATAGTGGCAATCGACTACTTCACGAAATGGATCGAGGCAGAGCCCCTGTCCCGAATCACCTGGAAGGAGGTCAGGAGCTTCGTCTGGAAATTCATTGTCTGTCGATTTGGCATCCCACAATCCATTGTGACGGCCAATGGGATGCAATTCGACAATGCAAGCTTCAAGGATTTTTGCTCCGAACTGAAGATCAAGCTGCACTTTGGCTCTGTCGCCCATCCCCAGTCCAATGGATTGGCAATAGCTGCTAACAAATGCATCCTTGGACCCCTTCAGAAGAGAATAACTGGGCTCGAGGGAACCTGGCCGGAGGAGATCCCTGGCATACTATGGTCGTACAAAACGCCCACAAGACCTCGACAGTTGAAACACCGTTCATGCTTGCTTATGGTTATGAAGTTGTCGTCCCAGTGGAATTTAATGAACGATGACTTCGTCTCCAATACTACGATGAAGCGAGAAACTCAAAAGGACTCGAACTCAACCTGCAGCTGGTCGATGAGGTTCGCGAACGGGCTTTGGCGACCCTCATTGAACAAAAAGGATGCAACGCTCGGTATTTCAACTCTAAGGTGCGCGGACATAGCTTCCGTATAGGCGACTTGGTGCTACGTAAGGCTGCCTTCACCCCCGAAATTCTCAAGTAAGGAAAGCTCGTTGCAAAGTAGGAATGGCCTTACAAAGTGATCGATGTACTCGGTCCGGCCACCTATCGACTCGCTACATTGGATGATAAGGAGCTATCCCATCCTTGGAACACTGAGCATTTGTAGAAGTACTATCAATGATGGAACCATCAAGGGTAAATACATTGGGCGATCAAAACCTACCTTTATTTTTTATCTTATGCAAATTTATGATAAATACAAAGTCGACCGTTTCGTATCAATCTAATGATTTATAACCCTAGTCGTCAGCCATAAGCCAAGGGATCACCACTCGCCATTGAAAGACCCTCGACAGTTATCGACCGTAAGTCAAAGGGGCATCGTCCCTCGCCATAGAACGACCCTAGTCATCAGCCGTAAGCCGAGGGATCACCCTCGCCACTGAATGACCCTCGACCGTCGTCGGCCGTAAGCCGAGGGTTCGCCCTCGCCATCGAACTACCCTCGACCCTCGTCGATCATAAGTTAAAGGGGCCTCGCCACCGAACGACCCTAGTCGTTAGCCGTAAGCCGAGGGATCGCCCTCGCCATTGAACGACCATCGACCGTCGTCGGCCGTAAGCCGAGGGTTCGCCCTCGCCACCGAACGACCCTCGACCCTCGTCGGCTGTAAGTCGAAGGGGCCTCGCCCCACGCCACCGAATGACCCTTGACTTTTGTTGGCTCTAAGTCGAAGGGGCTTTGCTCCTCGCTACCAAACGAAACTCGCCCTCATAGTTTATGGTCTAGCAGATCGTATTTATCAGGTGAATGCACCTAACTTATCAATGACCAAACTTACCGTCGTTTTTTGTGAAATTGGAAGTTGAGTCGTTGAGGGGCCATACACACGCGCTCAAACAAATGAAAACGCAAAAGTTGCAGAAGTTTTTATTATTCTCATTTCAAAAGGAATGAAAATAAAAAAAGGTTACGTAAAGCCTAGGCTAAATTCTCCCAGCCTAGGAGGGAGGAGAGCCTCTCGGTACAAAGACGTTGTGGAAAGCTTCCATCGCCTTTGTGAACCTCGCTGTGAGCTCATCTTTCTCTCTCGCGGCGGCCCCCTCGAGCTCGGCAACTTTTGCCTGGAACTTAGCGGCTTCCGCTTTGTAAGCCTCCGCCCATCTCTCAGAGTTGGAAGCTTTGGCTCGGAGCTCAATTGCTTTCATCTTCGAAGCGTCAAGGTCCGCCTGGAGCCGAGTCATCTCCATCCTCCATTGAAGATCGGCAGACTTACGGAGGTCGGACATAGACGAGAGGTTATTTTTTGCCTCTACGGCCACCCACTCCACCATGGATGCAAGGGCTCTCTCCAGATCTTCTTCCGCCTTCCTCGTTCAGGCTTTGAGCAGGAACGCCTTGCGCTCAGCGGCTTCCACCCACTGACCCCCTTCGATCAAGTCGACGACCTGGCAGCGCAACACATCATTAAGGACGGACATCTGCAGAAAGGATCGGTCAGGGATGGCCAAATTGCAAGTTAATTGATAGAAGGCAGAAGAAATACTTGATACCCGCTTCCCACAAAGAAGTTGGCCACCCGTTCGAGGTCCAACCCCTGAAGGAGCTCCAGATTCCAAGGGAGGATCGAATTCTCCACTAACCAAGCTGTCGTCCCAAAATCCAGCAGGGCTGACTCCTCCCTTCTGACGACGAAGGGAGGCTGGTGAGGATCGCCCCGTGTAGGCCCTGAGGAGCGAGACGAAAGCTGGTTGAGTAACAGGACTCGGTTGAACTCCGTGGGGATCGGGCCGACCAGGGGACGGGTGACACGATACCACAAAGAGGCGCTAAGGGAGTCTGAGGCGCCAAGGGAGTCTCGATCACCCCCTGAGACTCGAGAGGGGCCTCCCCCAAGCCTTTCGTCATGTGCAAAAGTGGAGGGTTTTCCTCCTCTACTCGCATTCTTTTCTCTGACTCCTTTCCTACGTGGGAGGATGTCCCACGTTTCTTGCTGGTGGTCTCCGAGGTCCCAACGACCTCGACAGCGTCAGCGTTGTCCACCACCAGTGGCTCCGAAACGACGATGGAGGCAAGGGGTGGAACATATGGGGTGGTGGCTCAATTCGGGGCCTCCCTCGAGGAGGAAAGAGAAGAGGACCTTGAGGTCTGCTTGACCTCACCCCCTTCAGATGAAGAGCTCTGATAGACTGGAAGGGGAGACCGAGCGCTCGACTCTTCAGCGTGAGCCCTCGACTCTGCAGCGCTCCTTTTCTTCTTACACTTCTCTCTCCAGACCCAATCCAGTCCAGAGTCACCACTCCTGCGAGCTCCATTAGTCATATCTGTAAACAATGGATATAATTATCGTGAGTGGCTGTGATAAAGACTCAGAGTCGATATGCATTACCCGGACTCCACAAAAGGGTCTTTAGTCGATGACCATCCAACAAATACGGAATCGACCTCTCTCACCTTGGTCGACCCAGAAGGAGTTTTGCCGCCTCAACCTCGCCCAGTGATAACCTGGCCTTGACCTCTTCCGTTGTTAACCGGGACTCTTCAGCGAGCTCAGAGCTCGTAGAACTCCAACCATTGAGCATCGGTCCCAGGTCAGGAAGGATGACAAACACAAAAGTGTTTCCATCCGGGATCAGAAAGTGGGAGGTCATATATGAGCCTCACTACCGGGCGAGCGATGATATGGTACCACACTTGGCGGGGATCGAGTATTATCCGAAAGAAATACTTGAACAACCCAAAGGATAGTCGGACCCCACAGAGCTCACAAAGCACAATGAAGACAATTAGGGGAGGAAGGGCTTGGGTGCGAGTTGACAAAGGGAAAGTCCCGAAGAGCATAGGACTTCTATGATGAAGGGGTGGAGAGGAAAGCAAAGTCCAAGTCGGAAAGCTTTGAGATACACTCCGACCTCGTTATTCCGGGAAAAACAGACTCTCTCATCCAAATTGGGCACCATAACCCTAAAAGGATGACAGAGACAACCTAACCAGACCTCCGCGGTTAGATCAAGAGAAAACTTAGGTGCCATCTCCAAGATGACACTAGAAACCTTTGAACTTAGATCCCTCCGACGAATGGAAAGATCTGGTTCGATACGAACCTCTTTACCCTTTCCAGGAACTTCCTCGCATTGAGGGGGACGAAGGCGCGTCATGAGCTCTTCGTAGGATGGCTCCTGCATCCTAACTGGTGCAATCATGCCTAAAGGATCTAAAGAGGAGTCAAGGACAATCGAGAAAAGTACATTAGAAAGAACAAGCAAGCTCCGAAGAAGGCGATGATGAAATCAAGCTTTCGTGGCGAAGAAAAAGGCAAAACAGAAAAATCTTTTCTCTTCCCACACTTTTCTTTTATATGGAGGAGTTCAACCGACTGATGATCGATGAACGACACGTGTCTGAAGCCAGCCTCAAGAAGCGACGGGGATCGATTCAGAGACGAAAGGGGTTTGGCAGCACAAATCAAATCAAACATTTCAAAAACTGTGCACATTTAAGGAGATTACACATCATGCGGCCTCAATCAATGTTGTTTCTGAGGCACAAATGATGGGAGCCATTGTTAGTGCATGGTTATAGATCATGGAGGAATATCTGCATACCCGACTCATTTAGTGCCATTAGCCCGAAACCCGTCATTAAGGTGGAGTAATACCGAGTCAAGCGAACGGCTCACTCGACCGTTCAGCTTTTGCAGATACTCAGGGGAAAGTTAATGTCGCCGAATAAATGGGCAGGTGTTATCTCGAATCCCGGAGAAGATCTCGTCCGAATCAATGAGGGACGGTTACATACAATCAATAGGGAACTGCCTACAAAGACCCGAAAGGACAAAGGTAAATGGGTTCCAATTTCTAAGGCACGAGATCTAATACAGACTCTACCCTTTCAGTTGATAGTTCTTCTACTATAGAGCTTATGACGTCAGATCTGAGACGAACCTTTGTGGGTTGATCTCAGCTGCTCCAAGCTCACTCTCTCCCTTAAGTTCCCGTACTAACTTAAGCATCGGAGGGGATTTGGGTCGGTACCTAGATCCGACCCCCTTGACGTTTCATTGTGGTGTAGATCGTCGAGTCTCAACCGCCTGTGAGGGTCGTTTCAGAGCTTCTTAGCCTTGATCTGTCGACCTACAAGCTACTCGAGGGTCGATCGAGCACCACATCTCAATCAACATCCATCAACTGACCCTGGTTCTACCAGCCTCGGGTTCCTTTCAACTTGCTGACGAGACTCTGACTCAGCACGAAGGGTCCACGTCAGCTAAACTATATCATTCATTTTTGGCCTTAACAGAACCCAAAACAACTTAGCCATGGGGACATAAAGAAATGATAATTAAATATTACCAAACAAATAATAATAGGTAATGCAAACATATAATAATAGCTAACAAATAATAACAAATAAAAAAGTCAGGAGAAGGGAACGAACCCAGATTGTTAAATTTGGAAGTGCAATGCCTTAGTCACTAGGAAAAAAGGTGTTTGTCAAATGATAATACCAAATATATTTAAATGAAATGAAATTTAACGTCCCGCTTCCCAGAAAGCACGGAAGCGAGAACGTTACGAAGGTACGCATGAACTGGAGCGGTGAAGCTCAAGTTCATTAAGCGTCTGTGATAACAACATATCATGTTCTTGCATGCAATCAGAACAATAGAATATTATTTCATTCAATAGCCATATCTAGAAGTTCGTACATGAAATGAAAACAACAGTGCCTTAACATGACCAAAGGAACCATAACAAGGAACCTACTCTAAAACAAGTACTAAAGCAAAACTAACAAGAAGGCATCAACAGCACAAGTCCCTAATCTTCCACAGGGAGCGACTCAGTGTCAACAGCAACCTCTTAGCTCTATGGGTCAGGCGTCTCAACCAAGTCCTCTTGGTACTCTGGCTCATGATCTGACATACATTCCAAAACACGAATGTATGTCATCAAGGTCTGCAAGCAAAAGTAAGACGTCCCAAGGCAAGGTGTATGAATGGTAGTAATTTATGAAGCATTAACAGATTGTACAAGTTATCAGCATCATGGTTATAACAATGCAATTTTAAAGTAAAGTAAGTACTTCTAGGCATGACAGTTCTAATGAATTTAAAGCAGACATGCAGTTTTAATGAATTTAAAGCAGACATGCAGTTCTAATGTGCGAATGAAGTTGCAATAATTATTTCTAATTTCATGCAATGTTTTCTAACATGCTTAGGGTTCTCGCCTTTAAGTCGTGATGAGTGAATCATTCTTCTCACGGGGGTATAATCGTGATTGACGCTAACCCACCGTATAGGTGGTGCTCTTGAAGAGAGGATCCTTTCATACGCTTAGTGGCCGCCCAACCCTAACCCCACACAAGAATGTGCTGAAACACGGGCCAACCTAAATGAGTCACATGAGTTCATGATTTCACGATTTCGCCTTTGAGGCACACGAATTCACGAATTCAAGATTTTCGAATTGTTCCACAAGTGTCCATTCTAGCAACCTATGTCCAAGTAAATTGTGAACCATATAACCATATTAATTTCAGCATTTATCATGAGTTACAACACCCTAAAACAATTTAAACAACGAAATTAAATGGGTTGTTTATTAAACATGATGCAATCAATTATTTTTCGTTATTTATTCTTGAATATAAAACATGCGATATTTTATGTCAATGTGTCACAAATTGAGTATGGGTCGTCATAGTATTTTTTATGAACGTCATTTCACATGTCTATTTCCTGTTATTCGGCTTTAAGTGAAAACAACAATTTTAACATCAAACTTAAAAAATTCATAACAATTCATACACTTGCCTGTTTTTGATGAACTCGGTGTCGTTGGGTTTGTCTTGACGAGCACTACGCTACGGTTCAATCGGTTCTCTGGTTTGATTAAACATATAACAGAATTAGGTTGTTTTCGACATGTTAAAGTGTTAAACAACCCGTAAGACGTCTAATAATCTAGTTTTATTATGTTCTCTAACCTAGGGTGTGGGTTATAGATTAGTAGGGATAGATCTACTAACCGGTGATGCGGAGAAGGGTCGAGACGCAGCGATGGGAAGCGGCGACGAGTACGACCCCAAAACAGCGACGATGAACCTCGGGGATCTACTGTCGATGGCTGACGACGCGGTTAGCAGGGGCATCGGAGGAGAGGAGCTGCAGGAGTGGGGAGGCACTGGCAGTCTGCAACGGCGGTGAGGTGGTGGTCGGACTGGCACCGCTGCTCGGAGTGAGGAGACGACGACCAAGGGCTGGGCGCGTGGCTTGTCGGTGACAGGAAGGGTGACGCGCGGGTTTGAGATTGCCTGGGGTTAGAGGAGGTGACGCGTCAGAGATGAAGGAGGCACTGGGATTCGAACGGAGGTGTCGGGAGGTTGGAGGGCTGGTCCGAGGCCTGAAGGGTAAGGCTGAAGGTACTGGCGGTGTGCGGGGTTGGGGTGATCGGGATGTGTGGCATCGGCATGGTCGAATGGAGGAGGGGTGATGCGGCTGCAGGATGGGTTGCTCGAAAGTGGCAAACGAGGGGGTTAGCTTGTGTTTTGAAAAGGAGCGGAGGGGATACGATGGTCGGAGTTGGCTTTAGGGTGAGAGGACGGGTTGGCGTGGGGTAACATAAGAGGAAGGAGGAAGGATGTCCTTGGTTTTATTTTTGTAGAGGGAAAGTTAGGGAGATGGAGAGACGTGGGATGATCGGAAGGTGACGTGGAATGTGGGGAGCAATTGCATGGAATGTGGGTTCTGTTAGGATATTCGCCAAAATTTCTGGTGGCACGTGATGAAGAGAATTGTGGCACAGAGCGTTACATGTAAACAGATAGTAATATGTAATAGATAAAAAACAACGAGACCAGGAATCGAACCCTAAAGCAGCTTGTTACATTTTTCGAGCGCCTTCTCCATTGGGCTACAAAGCAGTGCTACAATGTGTGTTAGCAAATTATTTTTACTTTTGTTGCCATGGGTTACAATATGTGTTAGCAAATTATTTTTTCTTTTTTTGCCCTGGGCAGCTGCCGAGGGCAACATGTACAATGTGTGGAGAATGGGTATATATGATATGTGAAAATTAAAATATATTATAGGATAATTATATATCATATATACATATGATACATATATGAGAATAATGGGTATCATATGGCAATGGATGCATCTCCTCATATACCAAGACACAAAAAGTGGGATGGTACAACAAGTACAAGCCCATGTAGGCTTGTACCACCCCACTTTTTGTGTCTTGTATATGAGGAGATGCCTCATATATCATATGATACCAATTGTTCTCTACATATATATCATATATAATATATATGATATATGATACTAATTTTTCTTAAAGTTTTTTAAAAATAAATTTTTGGAGTTGGCTGCCACTCCTGATTGTGTTTCGAGTGATGATTTTCATTGCTATATGATTGCTTCATCTTACAGAATTGTGATGAAATCAGATATATGCTGGAGAGATTGATAGTAGGACCTATTTAGAGTCTACTTATTATACATGGTTAACATGATAGTCCCTCGTTCGTGATTTAATTAAATATAAATAATATGATCCAAATCTGATACCGTTTCCGTATTTCAGCTAACATGGATATTCATATTTGCTTTGTTTAAAATATGGATACATATGTGGATATACTTTTGACTATCTGACATATGCCCACATCCAAGGTGAGGTATGCTCAATGGAGTATGAAGAATATGTGTGACCATCCAACTGTTCTTTAGGCCGCATTTTAAAAGGGTATTGTTTACGGATGTTTTCGTACCACTAGATCGTTGACCGGGGATTTGAGGGTCAACGTGGTCAAGGGATCGGTTGGAATCCCTTGGTCCCGCCAAGCGTGCATGCACTCGACGAGGATTGCATGGGTCCTCACGTCAGCTCGGGAAACGGCTTGCTTGGGGGATCGAGGATGAGCAGGCTCTTCATCTGGGGTGTTTGGCCTTAGTCAGTGGGGTGCGGAGGGGTAGCTTCGGCACCTAGGTGAGCGCTCGGCCTCGTTCAATCAAGCGCGGAGGGGTAGCCTCGGTGCCTTGATTGTCTCTTGGTCTTGGTTGATGGCAATGCTCGTCAGGGGCGAGCGGGCTCAATGTTGTGCACGTCTTGCTTCAGTGAGTTCCGCGCTGAGGGGTAGTCTCGGCACTTTGGGATCAGCTCGACCTAGACAGACGAAGAAGCTCGTCAGGGGGGCCTGACCTTGGTTCAGGCCAAGTCCCCTCCGATGCCAAAGTCAGAACGGATCTGAAAGATACTCGGTGGGACCGGTACGGCTCGCAAGGAGGCTGGTACGCGTATCCCCGGACCGAGCTGTGGGAGGGAAGGCAATGTGGAAAACAAGGTCTTTTTTGTAGAATACCTCTGTCTCGTGGTATCTGGGGTTAGGCCCCTTTTCTTCTCCCCCCTCGAGTCCCTATATAGGGATTCTCCCACGATCGTCCTGTCTTCACATGCCCCCTATTCTGCCCCCATGATCTGCCTCCCTCCGGGCGTCTTTATGCACCATGAAGGTGGGTTAATGGTGTCCCTTAATGGTCATTAAGGGGGAGTGTTTTAGGGAGCGGTTAACTCCAGCAATCGTGGGCTGACCGGGGGCACGTCCGATCGTGGCTGATCCGATATAGGGTCTTCACGGGGGACTTCGACAGTTGGCCCAAAACTCCTTTTGGGAGCCTTCTTCTTCCCACGTGGGCCTGGGCTGCTTGCTTTTGGGCCTCTCTAAAATGGTCGTATCAATTGTCCCTATTGCCCGGGCCGTTCGGATCCTGCTGGTTTGGTTCGGGCGATGTCACTCGCGTGGATTTTAACAGGTGCATCAGTCGAGACCAAGCCATTAAATGGAGGCCATCATGACGCGGCCCGTTTGAACTTCTCTGGGTGTGGAATTCGAAGCGCCGTCAGTCCTCCAAATGTTGCCACGTGCTCTTCTTCGGACGATCCTGATTCTGAGATTGCTTTTCATATAAAGATGCCGGCCTCCTGAATTTGATTCTTTCGTGCCTTTCTATCCGACTCTGATCTTGCAAACTCCTTCGACCCCTCCTTCGTCTTTCTTTCTTCGGATCCCTTCTAAGGCAACTTTCCTTCTCCTTCCTTAGCCCCACTCGATTTGTCCTATGGCCGCGCTTAGAATAGGTGGTTTCGCGTCGGGGTCCGGGGTCCCTCTGGTGCCTAAGTCAGGCATTCCTCTGCCATCGAGGCCTGATGTCCCCTCGGGGACACGTCCCGTTCCAGATAAGGGGAAGGACTTGCTCTTTGAGGACCCAGTTGGTGGTGATGTGGCTCAGGCGACGGAAAGGTTCGACGTTCACCTGGTGATCCTCAGATTGACATCTATGGTTCCCTTCTCGACGGCTTAAGAGATCCGGGAGAAGTATTTGTACCACCAGTATAACGTCAAGATCCCTTTCAGCGACGAAAGGATTTGTTTCCCAAGGAGCAGGGAGGTTGGTGTCTACGTCGAGATGTTTCGCCTGGGGCTCCGCTTCCCCCTTTATCCCTTCATCATCCCGATCCTGGAGTTCTTGAAGGTGGCCCTGTGCCAGCTGGCCCCGTACTCCATTGCAGTGCTGGTTGGGTTCATCATGGTCTGCAGCGTCCATGGCTTGGAGCTGACCCTGCTCCTTCTCTTCTACTATTTCCGGGTTCAGACGGTCGGCCGAGGGTCGTGGCAGCACATCCTGGCCCGAGCGGGGAAGGAGTGCTTGCTCGGCCTGCCCCGCTGGGTGGGGGACTGGATTTCGAACTTCGTCTTCGTTGTTTTCCCCAGGGATGCCGTGATCCTGGCCGGTTGGGGAGCTATGTCAATATGACTTGACGTTGACCCTCTCCAAGGCTGATCAGGCTGCTGTCCAGCTGTTGTCGTCTCTGCCCTTAGTGGAATGGTCGGTCTGGCCTTTGCTGGATGACCTGCTCCTTAAGACCGTCATGTGGTCGCCCGGTAGGCGTCCCATTTTTTTTCGCCTTGCCTCATGCTTACCCTGATCTTCTTTCTTCCCACAGACGGCACCAGATGTTTACGGATGTTTTCTCACCACTGGATCGTTGACCGGGGATTTGAGGGTCAACGTGGTCAATGGATCGGTTAGAATCCCTTGGTCCCACCAAGCGTGTGTGCACTCGACGAGGATTGCATGGGTCCTCACGTCAGCTCAGGAAACGGCTTGCTAGGGGGATCGAGGACGAGCAGGCTCTTCGTCCAGGGTGTTTGGCCTCGGTCAGTGCGGTGCGGAGGGGTAGCCTCGGCACCTAGGTGAGCGCTCGGCCTCGGTCAATCAAGCGCGGAGGGGTAGCCTCGGCGCCTTGATTGTCTCTTGGTCTCTGTTGATGGCGATGCTCGTCAGGGGCGAGCGGGCTCAATGCTGTGCGCGTCTTGCTTCAGTGAGTTCCGCGCTGAGGGGTAGCCTCGGCGCCTTGGGATCAGGTCGACCTGGACAGACGAAGAAGCTCGTCGGGGGGGGGGGGGGGGGGGGGGGGGGGGGGGGGGACCTTGGTTCCGGCCAAGTCCCCTCCGATGCCTAAGTCAGAACGGATCTGAAAGATACTCGGCGGGACCGGTACGGCTCGCAAGGAGGCCGGCACGCGTATTCCCGGACCTAGCTATGGGAGGGAAGGCAATGAGGAAAACACGGTCTTTTTTGTAGAATAGCTCTGTCTCGTGGTACCTGGGGTCTGGCCCCTTTTCTTTGTCCTCCCTCGAGTCACTATATAGGGATTCTCCCATGATCGTCCCGTCTTCATGCCTCCCTATTCCGCCCCCATGATCCGGCTCCCTCCGGGCATCTTTATGCACCATGAAGGTGGGTTAATGGGGTCCCTTAATGGTCATTAAGGGGGAGTGTTTTAGGGAGCTGTTAACTCCCGCAGTCGTGGGCTGACCGGACACACGTCCGATCGTGGCTGATCCGAAATAGGGCCTTCACAGGGGTCTTCAACAGTTGGCCCAAAACTCTTTTTGGGAGCCTTCTTCTTCCCGCGTGGGCATGAGCCGCTTGCTTTTGAGCCTCTCTAAAATGGTCGTATCAGGTATGTTGTTGGTAATTTCATTGAGAACATGATCCTTACGAGAGCTAAATAGCCGAACAGGATTAGATCATGTGCCTTTTGTTGCTAATGATGTTCTTCTTAGAGATTGGGATTAACATCTAGAAGTTTGGCATGCAGGACTTCGAAAAAGAAATGGGGACTTCTGTCTGTAACTAGAAACAGGGAAAAGATGTCAGCCAATGTAAAATCATTGTTAACTTCTGCCTTACACAGGTTGTGTCCAAATTTGACTTCAAATATTATTTGGTTAATATCATTCAGCAGGAGTGGATGGCAAGTATGTGGCTAAATTTCTGTAAATTTCTTGATTGCATGCAACAAGGCAAATGGAATTGGACCTTTCACGCAAACAAGGATGTTCTCGAACCCACGACAGTCTCATCTATCACCCCTTGTAATCTTTCATCCTTGACATTTCATTTTCAGTTTATGTGAATTGCAAATAATATGCATATGCATGGTATCAGAAAGCAATCATTTGGTTGGTTCTTACCAGCATGTTTATTCTCTTAAAGAAATCATCCTGAGAAGGGGTAAACTTCGAATGTTATACAAGAAAGTTGAGACAGATAGCTTCTTCTCCAACATACTCATTTTTGCATTCACACTAATCAAGGATTGGGGGTGGGTGCACGCGCACAAACGAAAAGGAGATAGAACTGTGGGTGCATGTGTCGGTAGCATTGTGGGGTTAAAAGGCCCAAAACAAAGCCCAAACCCTAAAAAAAGAGAGCTCCTGACTAGGCTGGGTTTGTCCCAGTCAGCTTGTGACTGTGACAAACCCTGCTGCCCGGGACAAACCTAGTCATAACTCATGCCCTCGGGCACGGTTCATTTAAAATCTTTGTTTCCCCAAAAATTATTTCCCCCTTCAAAATTTTGGGACATATAATTTTCCACTTCACAATTTAAAAGAACTCACAAGTTAAAAGAACAAAAATTTAGCGGCATGGGCACATAATAATTAACTCATTCCACATAATTAATTCTTTCCCATAAGTAATTCCTTCCCATAATTAATTATGTGGAGAGAGAGGGATGAGAGAGAGGGATGAGAGAGAGGGGATGGTTTTGATGAGGTGTTAAAGTTTCTTTTCTTGAGAACATGCATGGATTCAAAATTTTGGGTGGGATCCAGCTGTGTTAATTTATGTTAGATTGAATGGATGTGATTTCTGCCACGTCATCAATCCATGTGATCAGTTCTCATTGAATCTAGCCACATCAGCGATCCATGTGCTTAGGTTTTTTTGGTTTTCCCAAACACTCATCTCAACCTTTCTTTTACCAAGATTAAATCCTAGCCATTCTTCTATCAACCTCTTTATACATCAGCATGATATTAGCTTGTCCTAGTCAGCAAGACAATTCAAAAAAGTCCTCAAATGTTATATATATATATATATATATATATATATATATATATATATATATATATATATATATATATATATATATATATATGGGTAAAATACGCCTGAGGTCGTGCTCAGATGGGATTCCTGCGCTCGACCCCTCCTGACCGTCCGATCCGATCCCACGGCTGTTGTTAAAAGCGGAACATGAGGAACTTTTGGTGCAATTACCAACGGGCCCTTACGCGCCCGGAACTTTTGGGGCAATTACCATCCCGCCCTTATAGCCCCTATGAAAGCAACTTTTTAGAACTATTGGTGCAATTACCATCCCGCCCTTTATATCCTTTTCAAAGAAATAGTTTACACTATACGGCACCGTTGTGCGCGTCGACCCAGAACGGAGTATATTACTCCCCGCGAACAACGCGCTACAGCCTATGCGTCGTGCGCGGCGTGGGATTAAAACGCACAAGTGTTGAGAAGTTACCAACCGTGCGCACGACGGGCAAAATTACCCCCGTCGTGCGCGAGGGGGAAAACGCAACGTGTAAAGAAATTTCCATCCGTGCGCACGACGTGCAAAATAAACCCCGTCGTTCGCGGGGGTTAAAACGCCTAGTGTGAAGAAATTCACATCCGCGCGCACGACGGGCAACATTACACACGTCGTGCGCGTGGGTTAAAACGCCTAGTATGCAGAAATTTCCATCCGATCGCACGACGGGCAAAATTAACATCGTCGTCCGCGGGGGTTAAAACGCCTAGTGTGAAGAAATTCACATCCGCGCGCACGACGGGGAAACTTACCCCCGTCGTGCGCGTGAGTTAAAACGCCTAGTGTGCAGCAATTTCCATCCGAGCGCACGACGTGCAAAATTAACCCCGTCGGGCGCGGGGTTAAAACGCCTACTGTGTGAAGCAATTTCCATCCGCGCGCACGACGGGCAAAATAACCCCCATCGTGCGCGTCGTCCGCGGGGGTTAAAACACATAGGTGTCGAGCAATTTCCATCCGCGCGCACGATGGGCAAAATTACCCCCGTCGTGTGCGTCGTGTGCGGGCAAACGCACAAGTGTGGAGCAGTTTACAGCCGGGCGCACGACAGGCCAAATTACCCCCGTCGTGCGCGAGGGGGAAAACGCAATCTGTAAAGCAATTTCCATCCGCGCGCACGACGGGCAAACTTACCCCGTCGTGCGCGTGGGTTAAAACGCCTAGTGTGGAGCTATTTCCATCCGAGCGCACGACGGACATAATTAACCCCGTCGTCCGCGGGGGTTAAAACGAACAATTGTGCAGCAAATTCCATCCGCGCGCACGACGGGCAAAATAACCCCCGTCGTGCGCGTCGTCCGCGGGGGTTAAAACGCACAAGTGTCGAGCAATTTCCATCCGCGCGCACGACGGGAAAAATTACCCCCGTCGTGCGCGTCTTGTGAGGGCAAACGCACAAGTGTGGAATAATTTACAGCCGTGCGCACAACGGGCCAAATTAACCCGTCGTGCGCGCGGGGAAAAACGCAATCTGTAAAGCAATTTCCATCCACGCGCACGACGGGCAAACTTACCCCCGTCGTGCGCGTGGGTTAAAACGCCTAGTGTGGAGCAATTTCCATCCGAGCGCACGACGGACAAAAGTAACCCCGTCGTGCGCGGGGGTTAAAACGACAAGTGTGTTGCAATTTCCATCCGAGCGCACGACGGGCAAAATTAACCCCGTCGTCCGCGGGGGTTAAAACGCCTACTGTGTGCAGCAATTTCCATCCGCGCGCACGACGGGCAAAATAACCCCCGTCGTGCGCGTCGTCCACGGGGGTTAAAACGCACAAGTGTCGAGCAATTTCCATCCGCGTCCACGACGAGCAAAATTACCGCCGTCGTGCGCGTCGTGTGCCGGCAAACGCACAAGTGGATATTAATTTACAGCCGTGCGCACGACGGGCCAAATTACCCCCGTCGTGCGCGAGGAGGAAAACGCAATATGTAAAGCAATTTCCATCCGCGCGCACGACGGGCAAACTTACCCCCGCGTGCGCGTGGGTTAAAACGCCTAGTGTGAAGAAATTCACATCCGCGCGCACGACGGGCAAAATTACCCCCGTCGTGCGCGTCCTGTGCGGGCAAACGCACAAGTGAGGAGCAATTTACAGCCGTGCGCACGACGGGCCAAATTACCCCCATCGTGCGCGAGGGGGAAAACGCAATCTGTAAAGCAATTTCCATCCGCGCGCATGACGGGCAAACTTACCCCCGTCGTGCGCATGGGTTAAAACGCCTAGTGTGGAGCAATTTCCATCCGAGCGCACAACGGGCAAAATTACCCTCATCGTGCGCGTCGTCCGCGGGGCTTAAAACGCACAAGTGTCGGGCAATTTCCATCCGCACGCACGACGGGCAAAATAACCCCCGTCGTGCGCGTCGTGTGCGGGCAAATGCACAAGTGTGGAGCAATTTACAGCCGTGCGCACGACGGGCCAAATTACCCCCGTCGTGCGCGAGGGGGAAAACGCAATCTGTAAATCAATTTCCATCCGCGCGCACGACGGGCAAACTTACCCCCGTCGTGCGCGTGGGTTAAAACGCCTAGTGTAGAGCAATTTCCATGCGAGCGCAAGGCGGACAAAATTAACCCCGTCGTCCGCGGGGGTTAAAACGCACAAGTGTGCAGCAATTTCTATCCGCGCGCACGACGTGCAAACTTACCCCCGTCGTGCGTGTCGTGTGCGGGCAAACGCACAAGTGTGGGGCAATTTACAGCCGTGCGCACGACGGGCCAAATTACCCCCGTCGTGCGCGATGGGGAAAACGCAATCTGAAAGCAATTTCCATCCGAGCGCACGACGGACAAAATTAACCCCGTCGTCCACGGGGGTTAAAACACACAAGTGTGCAACAATTTCCATCCGCGCGCACGACGGGCAAAATAAGCCCCGTCGTGCGCGTCGTCCGCGGGGGTTAAAACGCACAAGTGTCGATCAATTTCCATCCGCGGGCACGACGGGCAAAATTACCCCCGTCGTGCGTGTCGTGTGCCGGCAAACGCACAAGTGGATATTAATTTACAGCCGTGCGCACGACGGGCCAAATTACCCCCGTCGTGCGCGAGGGGGAAAACGCAATATGTAAAGCAATTCCCATCCGCGCGCACGACGGGCAAACTTACCCCCGGTCGTGCGCGTGGGTTAAAACACCTAGTGTGAAGAAATTCACATCCGTGCGCACGACGGGCAAAATTACCCCCGTCGTGCGCGTCCTGTGCGGGCAAACACACAAGTGAGGGGCAATTTACAGCCGTGCGCACGACGGGCCAAATTACCCCCGTCGTGCGCGAGGGGGAAAACGCAATCTGTAAAGCAATTTCCATCCGCGCGCACGACGGGCAAACTTACCCCCGTCGTGCGCGTGGGTTAAAACGCCTAGTGTAGAGCAATTTCCATGCGAGCGCAAGGCGGACAAAATTAACCCCGTCGTCCGCGGGGGTTAAAACGCACAAGTGTGCAGTTATTTCCATCCGCGCGCACGACGGGCAAACTTACCCCCGTCGTGCACGTCGTGTGCGGGCAAACGCACAAGTGTGGAGCAATTTACAGCCGTGCGCACGACGGGCCAAATTACCGTCGTGCGCGAGGGGGAAAACGCAATCAGTAAAGCAATTTCCATTCGAGCGCACGACGGACAAAATTAACCCCGTCGTCCGCGGGGGTTAAACGCACAAGTGTGCAGCAATTTCCATCCGCGCACACGACGGTCAAAATAACCACCGTCGTGCGCGTCGTCCGCGGGGGTTAAAACGCACAAGTGTCGAGCAATTTCCATCCGCGGGCACGACGGGCAAAATTACCCCCGTCGTGCGTGTCGTGTGCTGGCAAACGCACAAGTGTATATTAATTTACAGCCGTGCGCACGACGGGCCAAATTACCCCCGTCGTGCGCGAGGGGGAAAACGCAATATGTAAAGCAATTCCCATCCGCGCGCGCACGACGGGCAAACTTACCCCCGTCGTGCGCGTGGGTTAAAACGCCTAGTGTGAAGAAATTCACATCCGCGCGCACGACGGGCAAAATTACCCCAGTCGTGCGCGTCCTGTGCGGGCAAACACACAAGTGAGGGGCAATTTATAGCCGTGCGCACGACGGGCCAAATTACCCCCGTCGTGCGCGAGGGGGAAAACGCAATCTGTAAAGCAATTTCCATCCGCGCGCACGACGGGCAAACTTACCCCCGTCGTGCGCGTGGGTTAAAACGCCTAGTGTAGAGCAATTTCCATGCGAGCGCAAGGCGGACAAAATTAACCCCGTCGTCCGCGGGGGTTAAAACGCACAAGTGTGCCGCAATTTCCATCCGCGCACACGACGGACAAACTTACCCCCGTCGTGCGCGTCGTGTGCGGGCAAACGCACAAGTGTGGAGCAATTTACAGCCGTGCGCACGACGGGCCAAATTACCGTCGTGCGCGAGGGGGAAAACGCAATCAGTAAAGAAATTTCCATCCGAGCGCACGACGGACAAAATTAACCCCGTCGTCCGCGGGGGTTAAAACGCACAAGTGTGCAGCAATTTCCATCCGCGCGCACGACGGGCAAAATAACCCCCGTCGTGCGCGTCGTCCGCGGGGTTAAAACACACAAGTGTCGAGCAATTTCCATCCGCGGGCACGACGGGCAAAATTACCCCCGTCGTGCGTGTCGTGTGCCGGCAAAAGCACAAGTGGATATTAATTTACAGCCGTGCGCACGACGGGCCAAATTACCCCCGTCGTGCGCGAGGGGGAAAACACAATATGTAAAGCAATTCCCATCCGCGCGCACGACGGGCAAACTTACCCCCCGTCGTGCACGTGGGTTAAAACGCCTAGTGTGAAGAAATTCACATCCGCGCGCACGACGGGCAAAATTACCCCCGTCGTGCGCGTCCTGTGCGGGCAAACGCACAAGTGTGGAGCAATTTACAGCCGTGCGCACGACGGGCCAAATTACCCCCGTCGTGCGCGAGGGAGAAAACGCAATCTGTAAAGTAATTTCCATCCGCGCGCACGACGGGCAAACTTACCCCCGTCGTGCGCGTGGGTTAAAACGTCTAGTGTGGAGCAATTTCCATCCGAGCGCACAGCGGACAAAATTAACCCTGTCGTCCGCGGGGGTTAAAACGCACAAGTGTGCAGCAATTTCCATCCGCGCGCACGGCAGGAAAAATAACCCCCGTCGTGCGCGTCGTCCGCGGGGTTAAAACGCACAAGTGTCGAGCAATTTCCATCCGCGCGCACGACGGGCAAAATTACCCCCGTCGTGCGCGTCGTGTGCGGGCAAACGCACAAGTGTGGGGCAATTTACCGCCGTGCGCACGACGGGCCAAATTACCCCCGTCGTGCGCGATGGGGAAAACGCAATCTGTAAAGCAATTTCCATCCGAGCGCACGACGGACAAAATTAACTCCGTCGTCCACGGGGGTTAAAACGCACAAGTGTGCAGCAATTTCCATCCGCGCGCACGACGGGCAAAATAACCCCCGTCGTGCGCGTCGTCCGCGGGGCTTAAAACGCACAAGTGTCGGGCAATTTCCATCCGCGGGCACGACGGGCAAAATAACCCCCGTCGTGCGTGTCGTGTGCCGGCAAACGCACAAGTGGATATTAATTTACAGCCGTGCGCACGACGGGCCAAATTACCCCCGTCGTGCGCGAGGGGGAAAACGCAATATGTAAAGCAATTTCCATCCGCGCGCACGACGGGCAAACTTACCCCCGTCGTGCGCGTGGGTTAAAACGCCTAGTGTGGAGCAATTTCCATCCGAGCGCACGACGGACAAAATTAACCCCGTCGTCCGCGGGGGTTAAAACGCACAAGTGAGCATCAATTTCCATCCGCGCGCACGACGGGCAAAATAACCCCTGTCGTGCGCGTCGTGTGCGGGCAAACGCACAAGTGTGGAACAATTTACAGCCGTGCGCACGACGTGCCAAATTACCGCCGTCGTGCGCGAGGGGGAAAACGCAATCTGTAAAGCAATTTCCATCCGCGTGCACGACGAACAAAATTAACCCCGTCGTCAGCGGGGGTTAAAACACACAAGTGTGCAGCAATTTCCATCCGCGCGCACGACGGGCAAAATAACCCCCGTCGTGCGCGTCGTCCGCGGGGCTTAAAACGCACAAGTGTCGGGCAATTTCCATCCGCGCGCACGACGGGCAAAATTACCACCGTCGTGCGCGTCGTGTGCGGGCAAACGCACAGGTGAGTATATTAATTTACAGCCGTGCGCACGACAGGCCAAATTACCCCCGTCGTGCGCGAGGGGGAAAACGCAATCTGTAAAGCAATTTTCATCCGCGCGCACGACGGGCAAACTTACCCCCGTCGTGCGCGTGGGTTAAAATGCCTAGTGTGAAGAAATTCACATCCGCGCGCACGACGGGCAAAATTACCCCCGTCGTGCGCGTCCTGTGCGGGTAAACGCATAAGTGAGGAGCAATCTACAGCCGTGCGCACGACGGGCCAAATGACCCCCGTCGTGCGCGAGGGGGAAAACGCAATCTGTAAAGCAATTTCCATCCGCGCGCACGACGGGTAAACTTACCCCCGTCGTGCGCGTGGGTTAAAACGCCTAGTGTGAAGAAATTCACATCCGCGCGCACGACGGGCAAAATAACCCCCGTCGTGCGCGTCGTGTGCGGGCAAACGCACAAGTGTGGAGATATTTACAGCCGTGCGCACGACGGGCCAAATTACCCCCGTCGTGCGCGAGGGGGAAAACGCAAATTGTAAAGCAATTTCCATCCGCGCGCACGACGGGCAAACTTACCCCCATCGTGCGCATGGGTTAAAACGCCTAGTGTGAAGAAATTCACATCCGCGCGCACGACGGGCAAAATTACCCCCGTCGTGCGCGTCCTGTGCGGGCAAACGCACAAGTGAGGGGCAATTTACAGCCGTGCGCACGACGGGCCAAATTACCCCCGTCGTGCGCGAGGGGGAAAACGCAATCTGTAAAGCAATTTCCATCCGCGCGCACGACGGGCAAACTTACCCCCGTCGTGCGCGTGGGTTAAAACGCCTAGTGTAGAGCAATTTCCATGCGAGCGCAAGGCGGACAAAATTAACCCCGTCGTCCGCGGGGGTTAAAACGCACAAGTGTGCAGCAATTTCCATCCGCGCGCACGACGGGCAAACTTACCCCCGTCGTGCGCGTCGTGTGCGGGCAAATGCACAAGTTTGGAGCAATTTATAGCCGTGCGCACGACGAGCCAAATTACCGTCGTGCGCGAGGGGGAAAATGCAATCAGTAAAGCAATTTCCATCCGAGCGCACGACGGACAAAATTAACCCCGTCGTCCGCGGGGGTTAAAACGTACAAGTGTGCAGCAATTTCCATCCGCGCGCACGACGGGAAAAATAACCCCCGTCGTGCGCGTCGTCCGCGGGGGTTAAAACGCACAAGTGTCGAGAAATTTCCATCCGCGGGCACGACGGGCAAAATTACCCCCGTCGTGCGTGTCGTGTGCCGGCAAACGCACAAGTGGATATTAATTTACAGCCGTGCGCACGATGGGCCAAATTAATTCGTCGTGCGCGAGGGGGAAAACGCAATATGTAAAGCAATTCCCATCCGCGCGCACGACGGGCAAACTTACCCCCCGTCGTGTTCATGGGTTAAAACGCCTAGTGTGAAGAAATTCACATCCGCGCGCACGACGGGCAAAATTACCCCCGTCGTGCGCGTCCTGTGCAGGCAAACGCACAAGTGAGGAGCAATTTACAGCCGTGCGCACGACGGGCCATATTACCCCCGTCGTGCGCGAGGGAGAAAACGCAATCTGTAAAGCAATTTCCATCCGCGCGCACGACGGGCAAACTTACCCCCGTCGTGCGCGTGGGTTAAAACGCCTAGTGTGGAGCAATTTCCATCCGAGCGCACGGCGGACAAAATTAACCCCGTCGTCCGCGGGGGTTAAAACACACAAGTGTGCAGCAATTTCCATCCGCGCGCACGGTATGAAAAATAACCCCCGTCGTGCGTGTCGTCCACGGGGGTTAAAACGCACAAGTGTCGAGCAATTTCCATCCGCGCACACGACGGGCAAAATTACCCCCGTCGTGGGCGTCGTGTGCGGGCAAACGCACAAGTGTGGAGCAATTTACCGCCGTGTGCACGACGGGCCAAATTACCCCCGTCGTGCGCGAGGGGGAAAACGCAATCTGTAAAGCAATTTCCATCCGCGCGCACGACGGGCAAACTTACCCCCGTCGTGCCCGTGGGTTAAAACGCCTAGTGTGGAGCAATTTCCATCCGAGCGCACAACAGGAAAAATTACCCCCGTCGTGCGCGTCGTCCGCGGGGCTTAAAATGCACAAGTGTCGGGCAATTTCCATCCGCGAGCACGACGGGCAAAATAACCCTCGTCGTGCGCGTCGTGTGCGGGCAAACGCACAAGTGTGGAGCAATTTACAGCCGTGCGCACGACGGGCCAAATGACCCCCGTCATGCGCGAGGGGGAAAACACAATCTGCAAAGCAATTTCCATCCGCGCGCATGACGGGCAAACTTACCCCCGTCGTGCGCGTGGGTTAAAACGCCTAGTGTGGAGCAATTTCCATCCGAGCGCACGACGGACAAAATTAACCCCGTCGTCCGCGGGGGTTAAAACGCACAAGTGTGCAGTAATTTCCATCCGCGCGCACGACGGGCAAAATAACCCCTGTCGTGCGCGTCGTGTGCGGGCAAACGCACAAGTGTGGAACAATTTACAGCCGTGTGCACGACGGGCCAAATTACCGCCGTCGTGCGCGAGGGGGAAAACGCAATCTGTAAAGAAATTTCCATCCGCGCGCACGACGGACAAAATTAACCCCGTCGTCAGCGGGGGTTAAAACGCACAAGTGTGCAGCAATTTCCATCCGCGCGCACGACGAGCAAAATAACCCCCGTCGTGCGCATTGTCCGCGGGGCTTAAAACGCACAAGTGTCGGGCAATTTCCATCCGCGCGCACGACGGGCAAAATTACCACCTTCGTGCGCGTCGTGTGCGGGCAAACGGACAGGTGAGTATATTAATTTACAGCCGTGCGCACGACAGGCCAAATTACCCCCGTCGTGCGCGAGGGGGAAAACGCAATCTGTAAAGCAATTTTCATCCGCGCGCTCGACGGGCAAACTTACCCCCGTCGTGCGCGTGGGTTAAAATGCCTAGTGTGAAGAAATTCACATCCGCGCGCACGACGGGCAAAATTACCCCCGTCGTGCGCGTCCTGTGCGGGCAAACACACAAGTGAGGAGCAATCTACAGCCGTGCACACGACGGGCCAAATGACCCCCGTCGTGCGCGAGGGGGAAAACGCAATCTGTAAAGCAATTTCCATCCGTGCGCACGACGGGCAAACTTACCCCCGTCGTGCGCGTGGGTTAAAACGCCTAGTGTGAAGAAATTCACATCCGCGCGCACGACGGGCAAAATAACCCCCGTCGTGCGCGTCGTGTGCGGGCAAACGCACAAGTGTGGAGATATTTACAGCCGTGTGCACGACGGGCCAAATTACCCCCGTCGTGCGCGAGGGGGAAAACTCAAACTGTAAAGCAATTTCGATCCGCGCGCACGACGGGCAAACTTACCCCAATCGTGCGCGTGGGTTAAAACGCCTAGTGTGAAGAAATTCACATCCGCGCGCACGACGGGCAAAATTACCCCCGTCGTGCGCGTCCTGTGCGGGCAAACGCACAAGTGAGGCTCAATTTACAGCCGTGCGCACGACGGGCCAAATTACCCCCGTCGTGCGCGAGGGGGAAAACGCAATATGTAAAGCAATTTCCATCCGCGCGCACGACGGGCAAACTTACCCCCGTCGTGCGCGTGAGTTAAAACGCCTAGTGTAGAGCAATTTCCATGCGAGCGCAAGGCGGACAAAATTAACCCCGTCGTCCGCGGGGGTTAAAACGCACAAGTGTGCAGCAATTTCCATCCGCGCGCATGACGGGTAAACTTACCCCCGTCGTGCGCGTCGTGTGCGGGCAAACGCACAAGTGTGGAGTAATTTACAGCCGTGCGCACGACGGGCCAAATGACCCCCGTCATGCGCGAGGGGGAAAACGCAATCTGTAAAGCAATTTCCATCCGCGCGCACGACGGGCAAACTTACCCCCGTCGTGCGCGTGGGTTAAAACGCCTAGTGTGGAGCAATTTCCATCCGAGCGCACGACGGACAAAATTAACCCCGTCGTCCGCGGGGGTTAAAACGCACAAGTGTGCAGCAATTTCCATCCGCGCGCACGACGGGCAAAATAACCCCTGTCGTGCGCGTCGTGTGCGGGCAAACGCACAAGTGTGGAACAATTTACAGCCGTGCGCACGACGGGGCCAAATTACCGCCGTCGTGCGCGAGGGGGAAAACGCAATCTGTAAAGCAATTTCCATCTGCGCGCACGACAGACAAAATTAACCCCGTCGTCAGCGGGGGTTAAAACGCACAAGTGTGCAGCAATTTCCATCCGCGCGCATGACGGGCAAAATAACCCCCGTCGTGCGCGTCGTCCGCGGGGCTTAAAACGCACAAGTGTCGGGCAATTTCCATCCGCGCGCACGACGGGCAAAATTACCACCGTCGTGCGTGTCGTGTGCGGGCAAACGCACAGGTGAGTATATTAATTTACAGCCGTGCGCACGACAGGCCAAATTACCCCCGTCGTGCGCGAGGGGGAAAACGCAATCTGTAAAGCAATTTTCATCCGCGCGCACGACGGGCAAACTTACCCCCGTCGTGTGCGTGGGTTAAAACGCCTAGTGTGAAGAAATTCACATCCGCGCGCACGACGGGCAAAATTACCCCCGTCGTGCGCGTCCTGTGCGGGTAAACGCACAAGTGAGGAACAATCTACAGCCGTGCGCACGACGGGCCAAATGACCCCCGTCGTGCGCGAGGGGGAAAACGCAATCTGTAAAGCAATTTCCATCCGCACGCACGACGGGCAAACTTACCCCGTCGTGCGCGTGGGTTAAAACGCCTAGTGTGAAGAAATTCACATCCGCGCGCACGACGGGTAAAATAACCCCCGTCGTGCGCGTCGTGTGCGGGCAAACGCACAAGTGTGGAGATATTTACAGCCGTGCGCACGACGGGCCAAATTACCCCCGTCGTGCGCGAGGGGGAAAACGCAAACTGTAAAGCAATTTCCATCCGCGCGCACGACGGGCAAACTTACCCCCATCGTGCGCGTGGGTTAAAACGCCTAGTGTGAAGAAATTCACATCCGCGCGCACGACGGGCAAAATTACCCCCGTCGTGCGCGTCCTGTGCGGGCAAACGCACAAGTGAGGGGCAATTTACAGCCGTGCGCACGACGGGCCAAATTACCCCCGTCGTGCGCGAGGGGGAAAACGTAATCTGTAAAGCAATTTCCATCCGCGCGCACGACGGGCAAACTTACCCCCGTCGTGCGCGTGGGTTAAAACGCCTAGTGTGGAGCAATTTCCATCCGAGCGCACGGCGGACAAAATTAACCCCGTCGTTCGCGGGGGTTAAAACGCACAAGTGTGCAGCAATTTCCATCCGCGCGCACGGCAGGAAAAATAACCCCCGTCGTGCGTGTCGTCCACGGGGGTTAAAACGCACAAGTGTCGAGCAATTTCCATCCGCGCGCACGACGGGCAAAATTACCCCCGTCGTGGGCGTCGTGTGCGGGCAAACGCACAAGTGTGGAGCAATTTACCGCCGTGCGCACGACGGGCCAAATTACCCCCGTCGTGCGCGAGGGGGAAAACGCAATCTGTAAAGCAATTTCCATCCGCGCGTACGACAGGCAAACTTACCCCCGTCGTGCCCGTGGGTTAAAACGCCTAGTGTGGAGCAATTTCCATCGGAGCGCACGACGGGAAAAATTACCCCCGTCGTGCGCGTCGTCCGCGGGGCTTAAAATGCACAAGTGTCGGGCAATTTCCATCCGCGAGCACGACGGGCAAAATAACCCTCGTCGTGCGCGTCGTGTGCGGGCAAACGCAAAAGTGTGGAGCAATTTACAGCCGTGCGCACGACGGGCCAAATGACCCCCGTCATGCGCGAGGGGGAAAACGCAATCTGTAAAGCAATTTCCATCCGCGCGCACGACGGGCAAACTTACCCCCGTCGTGCGCGTGGGTTAAAACGCCTAGTGTGGAGCAATTTCCATCCGAGCGCACGACGGACAAAATTAACCCCGTCGTCCGCGGGGGTTAAAACGCACAAGTGTGCAGCAATTTCCATCCGCGCGCACGACGGGCAAAATAACCCCTGTCGTGCGCGTCGTGTGCGGGCAAACGCACAAGTGTGGAACAATTTACAGCCGTGTGCACGACGGCCCAAATTACCGCCGTCGTGCGCGAGGGGGAAAACGCAATCTGTAAAGCAATTTCCATCCGCGCGCACGACGGACAAAATTAACCCCGTCGTCAGCGGGGGTTAAAACGCACAAGTGTGCAGCAATTTCCATCCGCGCGCACGACGGGCAAAATAACCCCCGTCGTGCGCATCGACCGCGGGGCTTAAAACGCACAAGTGTCGGGCAATTTCCATCCGCGCGCACGACGGGCAAAATTACCACCGTCGTGCGCGTCGTGTGCGGGCAAACGCACAGGTGAGTATATTAATTTACAGCCGTGCGCACGACAGGCCAAATTACCCCCGTCGTACGCGAGGGGGAAAACGCAATCTGTAAAGCAATTTTCATCCGCGCGCTCGACGGGCAAACTTACCCCCGTCGTGCGCGTGGGTTAAAACGCCTAGTGTGAAGAAATTCACATCCGCGCGCACGACGGGCAAAATTACCCCCGTCGTGCGCGTCCTGTGTGGGCAAACGCACAAGTGAGGAGCAATCTACAGCCGTGCACACGACGGGCCAAATGACCCCCGTCGTGCGCGAGGGGGAAAACGCAATCTGTAAAGTAATTTCCATCCGCGCGCACGACGGGCAAACTTACCCCCGTCGTGCGCGTGGGTTAAAACGCCTAGTGTGAAGAAATTCACATCCGCGCGCAGGACGGGCAAAATAACCCCCGTCGTGCGCGTCGTGTGCGGGCAAACGCACAAGTGTGGAGATATTTACAGCCGTGCGCACGACGGGCCAAATTACCCCCGTCGTGCGCGAGCGGGAAAACGCAAACTGTAAAGCAATTTCCATCCGCGCGCACGACGGGCAAACTTACCCCCGTCGTGCGCGTGGGTTAAAACGCCTAGTGTGAAGAAATTCACATCCGCGCGCACGACGGGCAAAATTACCCCCGTCGTGCGCGTCCTGTGCGGGCAAACACACAAGTGAGGAGCAAATTACAGCCGTGCGCACGACAGGCCAAATTACCCCCGTCGTGCGCGTGGGTTAAAACGCCTAGTGTGGAGCAATTTCCATCCGAGCGCACGACGGACAAAATTAACCCCGTCGTCCGCGGGGGCTAAAACGTACAAGTGTGGAGCATTTTCCATTCGCGCGCACGACGGTCATAATTACCCCCGTCGTGCGCGTCGTCCGCGGGGCTTAAAAAGCACAAGTGACAAGTGTGGTGAAATTTCCATACGAAGGTAGCAATATGGGTAAACATATCTTTTAATTTCTTACAACAAGTGATTATTTTGCACAAAACCTAACATCAATTTTATACCGAATTTTTTTCAATATCAACATTCTTGTTGTCCCTTTTTACTCGGTGACATGCATTATAAATTGATTTGCATGGAAGGTTCGACTTTCAAAATCTCAGCCGGCCTCAGCGTGCTATTTGCCAAATCTCTCAATGATCCATCTCCATTCCCAGCTACTGCCCTTCATCGGAATGGCCCTCGACATATTTAGCAGCTTGATGGTTGTGCTTGCCCTCAACGACTGTTAACCTTCACTCCTCACCGCCGACGCCGACACCCACCATTACCACGCAATGAGAACAGACATTGACACTTCTTGGTTTTAACTGGCCTGTCGGTCGTTTTTTTCCTTTCGGTGTCACCTGTAAACCCCGCTTCATTCACATGCAAAGTTGTTTACTTTGCATGTGAAAGAAGCGGGGTTTACAGGTGACACCGAAAGGAAAAAACGACCGACAGGCCAGTTAAAACCAAGAAGTGTCAATGTCTGTTCTCATTGCGTGGTAATGGTGGGCGTCGGCGTCGGAGGTGAGGAGTGAAGGTTAACAGTCGTTGAGGGCAGGCACAGCCATCAAGCTGCTAAATATGTCGAGGGCCATTCCGATGAAGGGCAGCAGGAATCCTATCGGAAGTTTTACATGCAAAGCGACAACATTCTTGTTGTCCCTTTTTACACGGTGACGTGCATTATAAATTTATTTGCATGGAAGGTAGGATTCTCCTACAAGACTGTCAAAATTTCAGCCGGCCTCAGCGTGCTATTTGCCAAATCTCTCAATGATTCCATCTCCATTCCCTGCAACTGCCTTCATCGGAATGGCCCTCGACATAATTAGCAGCTTGATGGTTGTGCCTGCCCAGCTGCCCTCAATGACTGTTAACCTCCACTAACGCTGGATTTTTTTACGACATAAATAGTACCTTGGATTTTTGTACCTTCTCGAGCAATCTCAACCGTATCTGCATGCATGTAAAATCACCAAATTTCTACATCATTTTCCACCCAATTGAATAAGAATTACACCTATAATGTATTTAAAAGTATATACTTACCAAATGGAATACCTCGAAAATCCCTACTTTCACACCCAAGAAAGGAAGAAAATGCTCATGTATCCTAGACGGTCCGCTGACCGCTGAGATCTTCTGGGAAGATTTGAAGGTGCATTTTGGTTGCAAATGCTACTACGCTGACCGCTGAGATCTTCTGGGAAGATTTGAAGGTGCATTTTGGTTGCGAAGTTAGACTGATTTCATTGGAGTCATCTTCTACCGCCATCCCATTCTCTTTACAGGCATCTACATTATGAAGGAAATGGTCCACGACTCCACATTGAAATAGCAGGAGTAACTTTCAATTTTATCTTCCATTTACCATGGTATATTTCTACATCAAGCAGAACGAAGCAATGGTTAGAATTTGTCCGGTTAAACTGAGAAACAAATATATTGTAAGAAAAATATGTAGAATACCGTGGCTATACGAGGAAGATCCGAGAAGAAGAATACTTGGCAGATGTAATTGAAACCGCTGAGGCGCGACCTCGGTGGTAATCGCTGTTGCCGGTTGCTCCCAAAGGTTAACACAGCAGCCCCTGACCGCGTCCACACTTGGCCAGAGACTTTGGATTTTGCACAGTATAGCTACCCAGGAGAACGGGATGAAGCACAGAAGAATTTTTGGAGGAAGCAATTTTTCCGTGTATTTTCTTGAGGAAAGCAGTGGGATATAAATAGAATTCAAAAAATAGCTGTTATGAATTCAAACGGTCAAATATTAAACGAGTATTAAAATAGGCTTTGAATGCTGCGTATTAAAGTAAGGCTTTAACTGTGTATTTATTGAGAGGTTTTGAATGCTGCAATCAAATTAGCAGTTACCAACATTTTAGAATGAGACGCCATTTATTATAGACGATTTGGACTGCCCATGGATGAGGATGAGACTACAGTTGATTTACTGTGAGTAATGGAAAGAACCCGTGAGTCTACAGTTGTTGAGCTCGTGAATATACAGTATATACAGATGTTGCGGTGTGAGTAATTTTTGAGGGTAATGTCAAACACAAAGCGAAATTTTTGAGGGCGTTCACGGTCAATTTATAGTGAAATTGACCATTCAAATTGATGAGTATAAGTCCATTATCCTACAGCGAGCCCTTCATTGCAAACATCTACGTAGACAATCATATGTATCAGTTTGTAAGAGCATAGGCTAATGAATCAGTTTGGGTCTGTATCAGTATGTACATCAATATAGTTGAATTCGATTGAATATGCCTTCAGCTTGAATAAGTATCAGATTTAATTTTAAAGTTTGCATGTAGTTTCTGAGTCAGAGTGAATAAGTATCCGGTTTAATCTACAATGTTTCCAGATTGAACAAGTATAATAAGACTTAAATCTAAAAGCTTGCATGTAGGCTTGATTGGGATTCAGAATAAGTATGATTAAATATATTCCCGTGGTCGTGTTGAGAAAATTTGTCATCGATGAAACATCAGCTTAACGTGCACAACGAGTAAATTCTGCTGGTTGTGCGCGTTAAACAATTGTTCATAAAATACCTTAGATGCTCAAAGCGAACAGCTGGCTCTGGCTGTGCTTGTTGTGCACTTTGCGCAATTAAAGTAACCATTATAAATATCATCAACGCGCACAACGGCCATAAATTAGTTGGTTCTGGGCGTTGAGCAATTATGTAAGCGGCTATTAATTTTTCCAGCTCACGTCCCACCGACCGGTCAAACATTCTTGAGAAATGCACATGTCTGGTATCAATCAGCTGTAGATTTACGAACAGTCTTTTGTATATTCACGAGAACCCCTCAGTTTGTAAGAGCATAGGCTAATGAATCAGTTTGGATCTGTATCAGTAATTCAGTATGTATATCAATATATTTGAATGGCTGGGTAATTTTCAAAATGTCATCAATTTGAATATGTATGAGATTTAATCTAAAATTTTGCATGCAGTTTATGAAGTCGATTGAATATGCCTTCAGATTGAAAAGGTATCAGATTTATTTTTAAAGTTTGTATGTAGTTTCTGAGTCAGAGTGAATAAGTATCCGGTTTAATCTACAATGTTTTCAGATTGAACAAGTATAATAAGACTTAAATCTAAAAGTTTGGATGTAGGCGTGGTTGGGATTCAGATTAAGTATGATGAAATTTGGAATTTGATTGATTCACTGTGGTGGCGCGCAGTGGGAGTAAACTTATAGCATCTCACAAATATGATCAAAGAGCAAAACGGTCAAATTTATTCCCGTGGGGGCGTTGAGCAAATTTGTCATCGACGCAACTATAGAGCTTAACGCGCTAAACGGGCATAATTCTGCATGTTGTGCGCTTTGCGCAATTATGTTAGCCATAACAAATTTGAGAACGCGCACTCCGGCACAAAGTGAACACCTGGCGATACTTGTTTCTGCATACATTGTTAATCTAATACATTGTTTCTGCATGAAAGAAAACTATAAATAATATTATTCTTCAATGTTAATTTTTTAAATTTTTAAGTATTTAGTATTTCTTGTAATGTTGTAAATATTTTAAAATTTGCTCGAAAAATATCCAATATTGGTCTCAGGTAGTATGTATAATTGAGATATTTCCATCGGTTCTAAACTTATTAAACTTGGTCATGTGCCTTGTAAAATACATTTGTAATAAATAGCCGTTACCAAGCTATGACGGTAATAAACGCAACGAAGGGCTGATATCAATTATCCGTTGTGCGTGTCGTGCGCGGTGGTTAAAAGTCATATTGTGAATCAATATCCATCCGCTGTACACACACGGTCTCACATCTGAGGACTCCACAATCCACATTACACACAAGGGCTTATAGTGGAACCAATTAAACCGCACTCACAACAGAAACAATTTGATTGTTTTTGATGCGCTGGAAAATAAATAACTTTTCGAGTGTTCGACGGAGAGTAATTCAAGGCGCAAAACGGTTCGGTATCCTTGTCCTATGGGGATAGTAAATTGCCTCTTTTTCAGCTGAGCCTAAAATACTTAGGATTACGCGTTTTTCTCGGTGGGATTACGTGTTGAGTAAATAAGATGTTCATTCCCGAGATCCTTAGCATTACTGTAGGATAACGGACTTAATACTCATCAATTTGATCGGTCGTTTTTCACTATAAATGGACCGTGAATGCCGTGAAGGCCCTGGAGAAGCGTATGAAATCGGAGGCCTACATGCTGATGCAGTCGCCTCCCGGATATACTACTCTCCCTGGTCTGCGAAGAGAAGAATGGCCCCCCGGGCCTTTGCGCCCTGGTTGGCTGCTCTGGGTCAATTAGGTTGGCGGTGCATGGCTACCGTCTCTCTGAGGCACAAGCACTCCCTTCTGTTCTTTTCGATCTCTTGGCTCGCAGCCAAATTGGGCAACTCTGACTGTGGATGAAGCAGATCATAATTGTCCCTTTCCTCCTGGGGATTTCCAATTTTGGCTGCGAGCCAAGAGATCGAAAAGAACAGGAGGGAGTGCTTGTGCCTCAGAGGGCCGGTAGCCATGCACCGCCAACCTATGTGACCCAGTGCAGACATCCAGGGCGCAAAGGCCAGGGGGGCCATTCATCTCTTCGCACTTCGCAGACTAGGGATAGGAGCATATTCGGGAGGCGACAGCATCAGCTTGTAGTCCTCCGATTTCATACGCTTCTCCAGGGCATTCACGGTCCATTTAGTGTGAAATTGACCATTCAAATTGATGAGTATACTCCGTTTTCCTACAGCGAGCCCTAATGCCTGACGCTTACGGTAGAAATGGACGATGGAATTCAACCAGTTATCTTTTCACGTAAAGCTAAATGGTTGCTGTTGGAAACTTACGCAATGGTGGTAATAAACGCAACGAAGGGCTATCGTCCATTTATAAACATGCATGCCCGATGAATGCCTTCCATATGTGAGCATTTCGCCTTCCACTCCTCGACTATACACTCCATATCCATCTCCTCTTTATAAACTCCATCCAAACCATTAAATCCTTCATCATTTCATTATACCTCGTCTATGACACACAAACACTCCCTCCTGTTCTTTCCGATCGCGAAGATAAAAAGCTCATTCTATTTGTTATGCAACCATTTGGTGTTGTTCGACGCCTCATTTGAATCGGAGTTCCTCGGTGTCTTTGAAACGGCTACATACCCGACTGCAGGTTACACCGACGTATGCTATGACTACACTCATATCCAGCCGATGATGGCAGAAAATCGACAACGACGGTAATAAACGGAACGAAGATGGTCGCCCGGTGAACTCGCGGAAGTTGACGGGGAAGCACGCAGATCACACCGACAATCACATGTTTCAGTTTGTAAGAGCATAGGCTAATGAATCAGTTTGGATCTGTATCAGTATGTACATCAATATATTTAAATGGCTGGGTCATTTTCAAAATAACATCAACTAGAATATGTATGAGACTTAATCTACACTTTACCTAAACGCGCACAACGGGCATAATTCTGCTGGTTGTGCGCGTTTAAGTATGATGAAATTTGGAATGTGATTAATTCACTGCGCTGGTGCGAGGTGGAATTAAAATTATAGCATCTCACAAATATGCTCAAAGCGCAAAACGGTCAAATTTATTCCCGTGGGGGCGTTGAGCAAATTTGTCATCGACGCAACTATAGAGCTTAACGCGCACAACGGTCATAATTCTGCATGTTGTGCGCTTTGCGCAATTATGTTAGCCATAACAAATTTGAGAACGCGCACACCGGGTCAAAGTGACCATCTGGCGATACTTGTTGTGCGCTTTGAGCAAATTTTTAAACCATTAAAAATTTGCTCACCGCGCACAGCGGCCAAAATATAAATTTTGCCAGCTCACTTGCCACTGGTCATACATTCTTGGGAAAATCATATGTCTGGTATCAATCAGCAGTAGATTCAGGAGCAGTATTTTCTTATTCACGAGCACCCTTCTGTAGCTTGAAGGGGTCTTCGATGTAGCCACACAGTTAATATGGTACTGCAGCAGTCACATCCTCATTGACCCATCTGCTTTGCACGCATTGAGCAATTCCCGTTTTCCATGCGTTTTGCGCGGTAATCAATTATAATAGTTTCTCTCTTCTGTATTATTTAGCCCGGGGTGCGTGTCGAATAAAATGTATTAAAAAATCTTAGTGGAGAGTAGTATTGTCGGGAGTAATTTTCCTATTCGCATCAATGTTGATCAAGGCGAAAAATCGATGAGTTTCCTTGGTATGCGCGGAGAGTAATTAACCAATTTTGATCCAGATGCTAAAATAATTGGGATTACGTGATTTTCACGTTGGTATTCCGCGGTTTGCGCGTTGAGTAAATAATTGTTGATTCCCGAGATCCATTGCATTACTGTAGGATCAAGGACTTATTATACGCTTCATTTTGATTGCTCCAATTCCCCTATAAAATTGGCGGACAAGGAGCACTCATCTTCTCACAAGTTCATCTACTTTCTTCCATCATCTTCTTCTTTATTTGCCCCCACAACCTTCCTATTGAAACAGTAAGTCCTTCAGCTGTTCGTGCATGCTTGATATAGATATCAGATATTGCTATCAAGCATGCACGATAGCATTCATTCTGCTGTTCGTCCATTTATAATCAGGGATTCCCGAAAAAGGGTTTCCATATGACCGTCCCCGAAACTGGGCACCCAGGTCAACCGCCCAAGAAGTACTGGTCAGGGGGACATAACCAGCACATTGTGTCAAGTATGATACATACTTGACAGCCGGTTACAACGACGCGTGCAATGACGACACTCCTATCATGTTTCACTGTTGCCGACAGTCGGCAACGACGATAATAAACGTAACGACGATGGTCGACCGAGGTAACTAGATGGTTATAGATTGTTATGGACGCCTCCCCCAAGCTTTTAATAGTTCATTTTTTTGCTTTTAGCGATCGAGGATCATCTCATCCTTCTTAAGATCATCGAACTTTGTCCGCTCCGTCGGAATACCCTTCAAGATTGAAGCACGAACAACGTCCTCGGGCCCAGGAAGTATCGAAATTACTGTAACCATTGATCCAGACGTTCTAGAATGCTTCGTTGGATGCGAGCCGTTGCGCCCGCCAATGTTCCAGGTTCAAAAACATGGATTTTTGAAACTGGAACATAGGCGGGCGCAAGGGCTCACATCCAACGAAGCATTCTAGAACGTCTGGATCAATGGTTACAGTAATTTCACCATATTCCCACTCGATTGTTCTTCATTTTCTTATTCAATTTGGATTCGAACCAAGAGATCGAAAATAAAAGGAGTGATTGCTGTTGCCTCAGAGGGACGGTAGCCATGCACCGCCAACCTATGTGACCAAGGGCCGCCATCCAGGCTTAATCATATGTATCAGTTTGTAAGAGCATAGGCTAATGAATCAGTTTGGATCTGTATCAGTCTGTATGTACAGCAATATATTTGAATGGCTGGTTAATTTTCAAAATGTCATCAATTTGAATATGTATGAGATTTAATCTATAATTTTGCAAGCAGTTTGTGAATTCTATTGAATATGCCTTCAGATTAAAAAGGTATCAGATTTATTTTTAAAGTTTGTATGTAGTTTCTGAGTCAGAGTGAATAAGTATCCGGTTTAATCTACAATGTTTTCAGATTGAACAAGTATAATAAGACTTAAATCTAAAAGTTTGGATGTAGGGTTGGTTGGAATTCAGACTAAGTATGATGAAATTTGGAATTTGATTGATTCACTGCGGTGGCGCGCAATGGGAGTAAACTTATAGCATCTCACAAATATGCTCAAAGCGCAAAACGGGCAAATTTATTCCCGTGGGGGCGTTGAGCAAATTTGTCTTCGACGCAACTTTTGCGTCACGCGCACAACGGGCATAATTCTGCATGTTGTGCGCTTTGCGCCATTATGTTAACCATTACAAATTTTGCTGAACGCGCACACCGGCTCAAAATGAACACCTGGCGTTACTTGTTGTGCACTGTGAGCAATTTTTTGGTACTGAACGTTGAGCCCTTATGTAACGGCTATAAAATTTTCCACCTTACTTGCCACCGGTCATAAATTCTTGGGAAAATCATATGTGTGGTATCAATCAGCTGTAGATTCAGGAGCAGTATTTTCTTATTCACGAGCACCCTTCTGTAGCTTGAAGGGGTCTTCGATGTAGCCACACAGTTAATATGGTACTGCAACAGTCACATCCTCATTGACCCATCTGCTTTGCACGCATTGAGCAATTCCCGTTTTCCATGTGTTTTGCGCGGTGATTAATTATAATAGTTTCTCTCTTCTGTATTATTTAGCCCGGGGTGCGTGTCGAATAAAATGTATTAAAAAATCTTAGTGGAGAGTAGTATTGTCGGGAGTAATTTTCCTATTAGCATCAATGTTGATCCAGGCGAAAAATCGTTGAGTTTCATTGTTATGCGCGGAGAGTAATTAACCAATTTTGATCCAGATGCTAAAATAATTGGGATTACGCGATTTTCGCGTTGGTATTCCGCGGTTTGCGCGTTGAGTAAATAATTGTTGATTCCCGAGATCCATTGCATTACTGTAGGATCAAGGACTTATTATACGCTTCATTTTGATTGCTCCAATTCCATATAGCAACTCCACCACAAATCTCTAAAAACCCCCTTTCAAAATGGAATATCTCTAAAAGATGCTATTTTTGAGGATGTGCAACTCCAACCCACCATCTTCAAATCCTATTTTTTCTTTGTTTAAGCTTTACTAATGAAAAATATTTATCGTTATAATGGGTTAATCTAATACATTTTTCCTGCTTGAAAGAAAACTATAAATAATATTATTCTTCAATGTTAATTTTTTTTAATTTTTAAGTATTTAGTATTTCTTGTTGGTCTCATGTAGTAGGTATATTGGGCGAAAAATATCCAATATTGGTCTCATGTAGTAGGTATAATTGAGATATTTCCATCGGTACTAAAATTATTAACTTTGGTCACGTTATTTGTAAAATACATTTGTAATAAATAGCCGTTACCAATCCATGACGTTAATAAACGCAACAAAGGGCTGATATTAATTAGCCGTCGTGCGCGTCGTGCGAGGTGGTTAAAAGTCATAGTGTTAATCAATATCCAACCGCTGTACACACACGGTCTCACATCTGAGGACTCCACATTACACACAAGGGCTTATAGTGGAACCAATTAACCCGCACGCACAACAGAAACAATTTGATTGTTTTTGTTGCACTAGAAAATAAATAATTTTTCGAGTCTTTGACGGAGAGTAATTCAAGGCGCAAAACGGTTCAGTTTCCTTGTCGTGTGGGGAGAGTAAATTGGCTCTTTTTCAGCTGAGCCTAAAATACTTAGGATTACTCGTTTTTCTCGGTGGGATTACGCGTTGAGTAAATAAGATGTTCATTCCCGAGATCCCTAGCATTACTGTAGGATAAATGGATCGTGAATGCCGTGAATGCCCTGGAGAAACGTATGAAATCGGAGGACTACAGGCTGATGCAGTCGCCTCCCTAATATGCTTCTCTCCCTGGTCTGTGAAGAGAAGAATGGCCCCCCGGGCCTTTGCACCCTGATTGGCTGCTCTGGGTCAATTAGGTTGGCGGTGCATGGGTACCGTCTCTCTGAGGCACAAGCACTCCCTCCTTTCTTTTCGATCTCTTGGCTCGCTGGCAAATTGGCCAATTCTGACTGTGGATAAAGCAGATCATAATTGTCTCATAATGCAGAAGCTGGAAGCCTGGAACCTGTGCGGAAAGACAAAAGGCATGGTTGTCTCAGATTTCCAGAAAATCAAATGATGTGAAGAGTCACACATCCATTTCCTCGTCCGAACAGATGATGGTGATGATGCTCAAGTAAAGCGACAGAAATTACAAAACGAGCAGGGAAGTGACTGTAATGACACGCCAATGACGGCATGTCGCGCCTTTGAACTATTTGAATTGGAAAATGTTTTGAACTATTTGAGTCTTTGGATAATTATCGGAGGAAGCCATCTTATGAACACCTTTCCTTGTGTATGCGTGTGTGGAGGCCCATGTCCAGTTGTGCACATATCATATTTGTCTCTTATATTGGTCTCTTACAGGCGGTGAAGATCTTCTCTGGATTAAGCTTTTACTTCACCGATCAGTTCGAGCCTCCTTAAAGGGGCTTCCTCGAAAAGGTGGATCTAGCTGCCGGTCGAACCGTCCGGATGAATGTTGACCAGGTGATGGACGCATCAAATGCCAGTGTGTTCTCCGTAGGATCTGCCTTCATTGTCTACAACGAAGATCCTCCACCTACGTGCGCCTTAGCAGATCTTGAGGACGTTGTAACGAAGAGATGCGACGAGGTTGGGGCCGCATGCAGGGTTTAGTATTCTCTTACTGGAACACATCGCCACATGCAGTTCTGCATCTGAGCTTGTAAGTTGTTCAAAGACCAGCGGTGTTTGGTATTTTGATCTGTTGGTGTTGTTCGACGCCTCATGTGAATCAGAGTTTCTCTAGGTGTCTTTGAAACGGCTACATACTCGACTGAAGGTTACACCGACGCATGCTATGACTACACTCATAGCCAGCCGATGATGGCAGAAAATCATCAACGACGGTAATAAACGGAACGAAGATGGTCGCCCGGTGAACTCGCAGAAGTTGACGGGGAAGCACGCAGATCACACCGACAATCACATGTTTCAGTTTGTAAGAGCATAGGCTAATGAATCAGTTTGGATCTGTATCAGTATGTACATCAATATATTTGAATGGCTAGGTCATTTTCAAAATAACATCAACTAGAATATGTATTAGATTTAATCTACACTTTAGCTAAACGCGCACAACGGGCATAATTCTGCTGGTTGTGCGTGTTTAAGTATGATGAAATTTGGAATGTGATTGATTCAATGAGCTGGTGCGCGGTGGAATTAAAATTATTCCAATTCACAAATATGCTCAAAGCGCAAAACGGTCAAATTTATTCCCGTGGGGGCGTTGAGCAAATTTGTCATTGACGCAACTATAGAGCTTAACGCGCACAACAGTCATAATTCTGCATGTTGTGCGCTTTGCGCAATTATGTTAGCCATAACAAATTTGCTGAACGCGCACACCAGGTCAAAGTGACCATCTGGCGATACTTGTTGTGCGCTTTGAGCAAATTTTTAAACCATTAAAAATTTGCTCACCGCGCACAACGGCCAAAATATAAATTTTGCCAGCTCACTTGCCACTGGTCATACATTCTTGGGAAAATCATATGTCTAGTATCAATCAGCAGTAGATTCAGGAGCAGTATTTTCTTATTCACGAGCACCCTTCTGTAGCTTGACGGGGTCTTCGATGTAGCCACACAGTTAATATGGTACTGCAGCAGTCACATCCTCAGTGAACCATCTGCGTTGTGCGCATTGAGCAATTCCCATTTTCCATGCGTTTTGCGCGAGAATCAATTATAATAGTTTCTCACTTCTGTATTATTTAGCCGGGGTGCGTGTCGAATAAAATGTATTAAAAAATCTTAGTGGAGAGTAGTATTGTCGGGAGTAATTTTCCTATTAGCATCAATGTTGATCAAGGCGAAAAATCGATGAGTTTCCTTGGTGTGCGCGGAGAGTAATTAACCAATTTTGATCCAGATGCTAAAATAATTGGGATTACGCGATTTTCGCGTTGGTATTCCGCGGTTTGCGCGTTGAGTAAATAATTGTTGATTCCCGAGATCCATTGCATTGCTGTAGGATCAAGGACTTATTATTCGCTTCATTTTGATTGCTCCAATTCCCCTATAAAATTGGCGGACAAGGAGCACTCATCTTCTCACAACTTCATCTACTTTCTTCCATCATCTTCTTCTTTATTTGCCCCCACAACCTTCCTATTGAAACAGTAAGTCCTTCAGCTGTTCGTGGAAGGCGAAATCCTCACATCTGGAAACCCTTTTTCGGGCATGCCTGATTATAAATGGACGAACAGCTAAATGAATGCTATCGTCCATATTAGATATCTATATCATGCCCGTTACTCTGTGGTGTCTCTTGCCGAAGATGAAAGAACTCACCCTCAGACGGATACCCTGCACAACAACGACGTTTTCAATCTTGTCATGCTTGCTGAATAGCTGCCCGAACCCGGAGGATCTAGTCATTGGAGTAAGTTCAAATTTTCTAATTATTTCCTCTAAATAATTCAAAACTACGTATGTATGTATGATGGCATTAAGCATTCTGTTTTGTTACCATGATGAAATGTTTGATTTTCCAGACCCGGAAGCTTCAGCGCTAGAATACTGGGATCAGCAGATGCCTTCGGATTGCATGACAAATACGCTGAGCACGGTAACTGTAAATGTGGAGGATGTACACCACAAGGGCTCGCATCCAATGAAGCATTCTATGACCTCGGGATCGATGGTTACACGAATTTCGCCTTTTTCCGTATTCCGACGCGATTCTTCTTCATTTTATTCTTCAATTTGGATGCGAGACAAGCAATCGAAAACAACAGGAAGGCGTGCTTGTGCCTCAGAGCCAGAGGGACAGTAGCCATCCACCGCCAACCTATGTGACCAAGGGCCGCCATCCAGGCTTAATCATATGTATCAGTTTGTAAGAGCATAGGCTAATGAATCAGTTTGGGTCTGTATCAGTATGTACATCAATATAGTTGAATTCGATTGAATATGTCTTCAGATTGGTTGTGCGCGTTAAACCATTGTCTATAAAATACCTTAGATGCTCAAAGCGAACACATGTTAAAGCACACAACGACTCAAAGCGTCTACACCTGTCGTTTCTTGTTGTTCGCTATGAGCAATTATTTAAACCATTAAAAATTTGCTCATCGCGCACAACGGCCATAAATTTGTTTGTTCCTACCTTTGTGCAATTATGTTAGCGGCTATTAATTTTTCCAGCTCACCTCCCACCGGCCGGTCAAACATTCTTGAGAACTGCACATGTCTGGTATCAATCAGGTGTAGATTGACGTGCAGTCTTTTGTATATTCACGAGAACCCCTCCTGTAGCATGACGGGGTCTTCGATGGAGCCACACATTAACTCTACTTCGGTCGCATCCTCATAAACCAATACAAATCGCTGCCATGCTTTGTGCGTTGTGCGCCTTGAGCAATTCCATTTTACCATGCGTTTTGCGCGGTGAGCAATTCTGATTGTTAGTTTATTACTCGATCCTGTATTATTTAGCACGGTGTGCGCGTCGAATAAAATGTTTTAGTATTGTTGGGAGTAATTTTCCAATTGGCATCATTGTTGATCAAGGCGAAAAACCGTTTAGTTTCATTTTGATTGGTCCAATTCCCCTATAAATTGGCGGACAAGGAGCCCTCATCTTCTCACAACTTCCTCTAATTTCTTATATCATCTTCTTCTTTTATCCCACACAACCTCCGTCTGGAAACAATAAGTTCTTCTTTTGTTCGAGCATGATGCATGAGGTATAAATGGAGGAGATGGAGATGGATATGGGGTGTAAAGATGAGATGGTTTTCTACTGTTCGGGCCTGATGCTTGAGATAAAAATGGACGATAGAATTCAACCAGTACTTTTTTCACGCATTCACATGGAACGGCCATCTCCTCTTTTACACTATCTTCTCCTCCATCCCCTTCATATTTTTACTATAGATCCTCTATTTATAACGAACCATGTGTCGGTGTTCACCGCCTCTTGGCAATCAGAGTTCTTTTCGGTGTCTTTGAACCGTCGTCATACTTGACAGCCGGGTACAAGGACGCCTGCAATGACGACACTCCTATAAGGGATACGGTGGCAGATAGTTGGCAAACACGTCCATAAACTCAACGAAGATGGTCGCTTCGTTGCGTTAGTTAACGTCGTTGCCTACTTACGGCAACCGTAGGCAGGATAGGAGTGTCGTCATTGCAGGCGTCGTTGTAGGGTGAAGCACGCAGATCACGCCGGCAATAGATCCGGTAAAAAGCACCTTCATTGCAAACATCTTACGAAGACAATCATATGTATCAGTTTGTAAAGAGCATGGGGTAATGAATATGTTTTGTTCTGTATCAGTATGTACATCCATATAGTTGAATGGCGGGGTCATTTTGAAAATGTCATCAATTGGAATATGTCTGAGATATAATCTAAAAATTTTCAATCAGTATACGAAGTCGATTGAATATGTAGCCGATTTAATCTAAAATGTCTTCAGATTGATTATGTATCAGAGATAATCTAAAAGTTTGCATGTAAACAAGTTAATTTTATCATAGACGGAATTTAACAACTTGCTTGGAGGGACATTTTCGCGTTCTTTACAATACGTCGATAACGACGCCAGTGGTTGAATGCAGGACGTTGGATGGCGGGCCGTTTCACTTTACTGTAAACTGCATCAGGATGTGCGACGGGAGGTCGAGGAGTGGAAGGCAGGCCTTTGGATGGCGGTCGGGGGTTTCGTTCCAATTTACTATAACCTGCACCAGGATGTGCGACGGGTCGTCAAGGAGTGGAAGGCATGCCGTTGGATGGCGGGCTGGGGTTTCGTTCCACTTCAGGATGTGTGACGGGAGGTCGATGAGTGGAAGGCAGACCGTTGGATGGCGGAGGGACCCGTTGTCTGGGAACGGTGGTGCCCAGTGGGGTGATTGGCATGGCGATGCCTTCACCGGTGATTTGGACCGACACCCCGCGGGCGGCGACGCCTCCACCGGAGGTGGAGGTTGTCACGGAGTAGGCGCTGGAGGGGAGGAGTGGTCCGCCCTAAGTCCCCTGGCGTTAGTTCTCCAAGGGAATTCGGGGAGTGGAAGGCTGGCCGCTCCATGTGTAAGACGAATAACTCGTCGGTGATCCGCCTGAGAAAGGAAGAATTCGTCGGGAAGGAGAGGTCCGGTATCAGGCCAGCGGGAGGTTTCGGCGACGCCGGCCCCGTAGGTGGAGGTCGTCACGGAGTAGGCGTTGGAGGGGAGGAGCGGTCCGCCCTAAGTCCCCTGGTGTAAGTTCTACAAGGGAAGTCGGGGAGTGGAAGACGGGCCGCTCCATGTGTAAGAGTAATAACTCGTTGGCGATCCGCCTGTAAGACGAAGAATTCGTCGGGAAGGAGAGGTCCGGTATCAAAGGAGGGCCTATCCAACAATCGGGCCAACGGGAGGTTTCTTTTGAGAGGGGAGGAGTGTCTAGAGGCAAATCGTCCCAACACACTGGGATTGTGAGGAGAGATCGAATACGGGGGCTTTTCTTTCTTTGCTTTGATCAATTATGTCTCAGCGTTGAGCAATTAAGTAAGCGGCTACAAAACCACTCATACCTCAGAATTACTCACCGCACACAACCACTCAATCTCAGAATAAGCTCACCGCACAAAACCCACTCAAAACTCAGAATTGATCAGCGCACAAATCCACTCAAAACTCAAAATTGCTCATCGCACACAACCACTCAAACTCAGAAGTGCTCACCGCACACAACCTCTCAAAAATCAGAATTGCTCAGCGCACAAAACCACTCAAACCTCAGAATTGCTCACCACACACAACCAATTTTGTCGCAGTGAGGGTGAACTGCCACAAAGTTCGCCACCGGGTCACAATTGCTCTTGCTTTTGAGGACATTTGTGTCATTTTCCGGGTCAAAGGTCTCCCTGAGAGCTTTCAAATCGCTCCTGCTACATCAATTCTCTCCCATCGCAATTAACGTCTCTTCATCTCTCTGACATCAATCCGCTGTAGATGAGCAGTCATTTGTATATTCACGAGAACCCCTCTGTAGCATGACGGGGTCTTCGATGTAGCCACACATTAACTCTACTTCTTCTCATCAATACAATTCGCTGTCATGCGTTCTGCGTTTTGCGCATTGAGCAATTCTCGTTTTCTAAACGTTCTGCGCGGTGAGCAATTATGATAGTTACTTGCCTCTGTATTATTTAGCCCGGTGTGCACGGCGAATATAATGTATTAAAAAATCTTAGTGGAGAGTAGTATTGTTGAGTGTAATTTTCCTATTATGTCATCAAGGCGAAAAACCGTTGGGTTTCATGGTTTTGCGCGGAGAGTAATTAACCTATTTTTTTCCACATTCTAAAATAATTTAGGGAGCCCCTTTGGAGATGCTCTAAATGTCGATTCCTGAGATCCATTGCATTACTGTAGGATCACGGACTTTTTATACTCTTCATTATGATTGGTCCAATTTCCCCTATAAATGGCGGACAACGAGCACTCATCTTCTATAAACTTCGTCTACTTTCTTCTATCATCTTCTTTATTTGCCCACACAACCTCCGTATGGAAACAATAAGTCCTTCAGCTGTTCGTGCATGGTTGATATAGATATTGACGATAGCATTCATCCAGTACTCTTTTCACGTAAAGGTAAATGGTTCATGTTGGAAACTTATGCAACGAAGGGCTATCGTCCATTTATAATCAAGCATCCCCGACAATGCTGGGGGGTGTTGCAACTGCGTTGAGAAAATTTTTCCCAAACAACACTATGAAAAATGTGTTCGATGATCATACCATATTCTTTTGGGGTGATATTGGCTATGCTGTCTCACATGTTTCAGGAAAGCTGCTGGGTGTTGTACCATGATAGATTGTTATTCCCTCCTATTATGAATTGTGGCTATGTATTTGTTTTGCGTGTCTTGCTATACACTCTATATCCATCTCCATCTCTACACTCCATCTCCTCCATCAAACCCTTCATCGTTTCACTATACATCATCTTTGACGCACAGACACTCCATCCTATCCTTTTCGATCTCTTACACTCCCAAACACAACTTCTTATGCAACCCTGTGTTGTTTTACATCGTCTCTGGTAACGGAGTTCCAATCGGTGTCTTTTGTCCTGACTTCATGTTACAACGACGACAGCAATGACGGTAATAAGCGAAACGGTCTGCCGACTTTTTAATTCACGGCGTCTCCTACAAAGGACAAAGTTCCACATCATTGCAAACATCTGGTATGACAATCATCTTGAGCAGATCAGGGCAGAAATTCGGCAACTGCAACGTAGATGTGGAGCGCATTGCCCGTGTCGTACATCGCCACAGGGGAATCGGGGTTCCAGGCGTTGTGTTTGACACGGCTACATACTTGACTGCAGGTTACAAGGACGTTAATAAACGCAACGAAGATGTGCGCCCGATGAACTCGCGGAAGTTGAAGGGGGAAACACGCAGATCATGCGCCACTTCATTGCAAACATCTGTGAAGACACTCAAATGTATCAGTTTGTAAGAGTAAAGGGATATGTATCTGTTTGGATCTGTATCTGTACGTACTTCAGTATGTTAGAATGGGTTGGACATTTTGGAATGGTCACCGTTTGAATATGTATCAGCGTTAATCTAAAGGTTTGCATGCAGTTTCTGAATCAGATTGACTAGGTATCAGATTTTATATAAAATGTCTTCAGAATGAATAAGTATTGGCCTTAATCACAATTAGGTAAAGTTTCTAAGCGAAGTTTGACTGTTGGCATATGGCGGAATCACAATTTTAGTATGATGAAAATAGGAGTGTGAATGATTAACCGTGGGAACAAAAATTACAGCATCCAACAAATATGCTCAAAGCGCACAACTGGCAAAATTAGTCCGTGCGGGGCGCGTTGAGCAAATGGGCTATCGTCGAAACTTTGCTCAACGCGCACACCGGGCATAAGGCTACTAGGTGTGTGCGCGTTTAACAATTGTTGATAAACTACCTTTTATATGCTCAAAAAGCGAACCACCGGCTTTCCTTTTTGCCCGTTGTGCGCGTTGTTTTGCCCGTTGTGCGCGTAATTTTCGCCCGTTGTGCGCGTTGTTTTCCCGTTGTGCTCGTAATTTTGCCCGAGCCTAAGGGCATTATTTTGCCCGTTGTGCACGTTGGGCTATTTTTTAAGAGGCTACAGTTTATCCCAACGCGCAAAACAGAGCAACTCCAACCCATCTCTATAACTCTAAAATGGAGATTGAAGTTGCTCCAACCCATCTCCAAAATGAAGATAGAGATAGAGATTTGCAATAGTGCCCCTTCATATTTGGAGGGGCACTATTCACCCCTTCAAATCTCTAAAGTTCTCATTAATGACAACTTAGACCTTAATTAAAATCTTATAATTATTTATTACTAATGTATTTTACAAATCACATGACCAAATTTAATAATTTTAGTACCGTCGGAAATATCTTAATTATACCTACAACATGATACCAATATTGGATATTTTTCGAGCAAATTTAAAATATTTACAGCATAACAAGAAATACTAAATACTTAAAAATTAAAAAAAATTAACATTGAAGAATAATATTATTTATAATTTTCTTTCATGCAGAAATAATATATTAGATTAACCCATTTTAATGATAAATATTTTTCATTAGTAAAGCTTAAACAAAGAGAAAATAGGATTTGAAGATGGTGGGTTGGAGTTGCCCATCCTCCAAAATGGCATCTTTTAGAGATATTCCATTTTGAAGGGGGGGGGGGGGGGTTTAGAGATTTGGGTTGGAGTTGCTCTTTGGCAGGCATTAATCATTATAGAGCAGAACATCCGGCTGGTAGCAATCCGCTGTATATTAACGATCCCTGCTCTGTATGTTCACCAACACTGATCTGCAGACTCGAGGGGTCTCTTAGAATATTAGTAAGACCAAAGGTTCCAATATATCGCCGTTGTGCGCTGTGAGCATTTCTGTTAACCATTAAAAATTTGCATGGTGCGAGCAGCAATAAATGTGGATATATCAGCAAATTTTATTGAGTGGACGAGGAGGAGTTTTTTTTCGCACTAACAAAATTGCTCACCGCGCACAACCGGCCAAAATTATTTGTTCTGATCGTGGTGAATGGTGAGCAATTGTAGTAACCACTAACAAATTGGCTAATAAAGGCGCTCAACGGGCAAAACTTATCAATGGGAGTTTGTGGTAAGCAATTTTGTCAGACAATAACATATATGATACAATAACCCTACTCTCACTTGGAGTATTGGACACTCTAACAATGACACATTCTCATCGCATAACAATTTGGAACAAAGGTTGATGTTATTAAAAATACCCAGAGCGCAAAACCGGCACTAATATTGCCAGTTCTGCGCGTTGAGCAATTTGGTAGGTAAAGACTTAATTACTCAAAGCGCAAAACGGGCAATATTACTGCAGTGTTGCGCTCGGTGTAATTGGTATGATACACAACATCAATCCATACCGATGATGACATTTGCACATTTCGGAAGCCATGATAAAATTTCATCCGCCAAAGTGGTCCATTTTTATACCAAAAAAAACTTATTACATTGATAAACGTTTTATCTTACAGATACTAAAAACCATCAGCGGTAGCAATATTCGTATCTTTTACGTTATCAACGAATGACTGCATCCTCTGCTCGTAACCAGCCGGCCATCCATCGGCCACAGGGTCATGCGATCTTGTCCACACAACTGAAGTCGGAGGGACGTCACCTGCTGGTTGAAGTTGAAGGATAAAAAAGTGATTTCCGTTCACATAACCCAACGTTATGTGGCGTCTGGAGGCTCGGTTTACTGGAGGACTTCTCAATGGAAAAAATGTCACACACATACGATTTGAAATCAAATGTACTACACAGTTGTAGCATGAGGCAATGACATGTCCCATGCTAGCATCTGCAACCAATTTTCCCGTCCTGCACCTTTATCAGTAATAAAATAGTCCACTGCCTTCAAATTATTATTATATGAAACCTCACTCAGAACACGCCTGTACAAGCCGCTGTATGTCCGCATCTCACGGAGCAAATCAGCTCTGACAGTCCCCCAATCGAAATCTTTCAAGCCCAACTGAACTGCCACAGCCCTGTACCCACAGTTGCCATCTGCATCCACGTCTACGCCGCCCGCCATGAGGGGTTGTAGCTTCTCATGAAAATCCAAATAATATGGTATGAGGAAGTTGGCAGGCAAATCATCAACATAATCATCAGGGGGAAACGAAGGTTTCGGCTTCTTTATTTGAAGTTTCGGATGCCTACTACTTTCCTTCGAAGGCCGCCTCTTCCATTTAGGCTTCTCCTTCGCCGCCGCAGTATGCTCCGCAATTGAATGCAACCGTGGAGCCTTAACAGGCTTCCTCCTAACTGTAGGCTTCTGCGTCACATCCGAAAAATGATCAGAAATCTCATCAACCAGGGGAGAAAGTTGTTTAAGCATGCCATCCATCTCCTCGTGCTCATCAAAATACGAGGCCACAGCCGTCTCCTCCTCCCTCCCAGCAGTCTGAGCATCCACATTATGATCCCCCGTCTCCATCGTCGCCCCCAACTCCAACGTAAGCTCAGCTTGCATCAACCCAGCATCCTCTATCTTCTCATCCTCCACATCCTCCACATTCGCCTCATCCTCCTGCGGCTCCTCATTCTCCCCAGCTGCATTCTCCCACTCATCCATCTCAGCAGTCTGGTCAGCCACATTACGTTCCACCGTCCCCGCCGTATCCACCAACTTCCCAGTATGCTCCTCAGCAATCAAATCAGTAGCCACTTCCTTATCATCATCCTCCTCGTTCGCCTTCTCCTCATACACCTTCGGCTCCACAGTCTCAGCCGCTGCATTATCCTCCACCAGTACCTCCTCAGCATTCTGCACCTCCACGTTAAGGGCAACCGTCTCCTCCGTCTCCACCATGTCCCCAATAACATAATCATCTACAGTCAACTCAGCAGCCACTGCATTCTCAGCCTCATCATCCCCATAAACATCATGCACCCTCGGCTCCACATTCTCATCCGCTGCATTAAACTCATCCTCCTCCGCAGCATTATGCTCCTGCCAACTAAGAGCCAACTTCTCAGCAGCCTGCTCCATCGCATTACGATCCACCACATCATCCTGCCAATAAGCAGCCAATGCAGTCGCCTCCTCAGCCTCATCCACCTTCTCCTCATCTCCCTTCTGCTCCTCCTCAACATTATCGACATGCACCACAAGCTCATCACCCACAATTCTACACGGTGATGCTAACTCCGTCAACTTGTTTACCATACCCACACTCTGCCCCCTTAGTAATCGGGAACGTGCATTATAAATTGATTTGATTGGTGTTTCATTGAAGGACTTAGTTTCCTTCAGGCTTTTCAAAATTGCTGACGGCGGCACCTTTCTATTTGCCAAGTCTCGCAATGCTTCCACCTCTTTTCCAATATGGTATTATTATGTCGGCAGCCAAGTCCTCGTCACTATCATCATGTGAAATTGATTGTTTCGGCTTCTTTATTGTACGTTTCCACAACGGTCTACTTCTTCCCTTACCCGGCTTACACGTCAATGTAGACGTATCCGTTATCTCAGCATGCTGCTTAGCAATCTCCGCTACCAGGGTAGATATTTGAAGACGTAGAACCTCATGCTCCTTCTCAAAGGCCTTATCCACTGCATTCTCATCATCCTCCTCCTCCTCCCCAGCAGTCTGATCCGCCTCATTACGATCCACCTTATCATCCTCCCCACCCATCTTCCCAGTATGATCCTCCTCCTGCAACTCAGCAGGCACTGCATTCTCCCAAAACGCCTCCCCCACCTTCTGATCCTCCCCCTCATTATTCACAGCCTTCACATTCTCAGCACCCACAATTTTATTAGCTGATGCTAACTCCTTCAACTGTTTTACAATACCAACCTTCTTCCCCCGTTGTAACCGGTTTCGTGCATTATAAATTGCTTTGATTGAGGTAGAACTGAAGTTTTTATTTGCCTTCAGTACTTTCAAAATTTCAGCTGGCCGAACCTTGCTATTCGCCAGGTCACGCACTGTTTCCATCTCCATTCCCTGCAACGTCCCGTCATCGGAATGGCCATCGACATATTTAGCTGCTTCATGGTTGTGCCTGCCATAAACGACTGTTACCTTCCACTCCTCAACGCCCACGCCCACCATATAACCACGCAATGAGAAAGGACATGAACACTTCTTGGTTTTAACAGGCTGGTTGGTCTTTTTTAGCTTTCGGTGTCCCCGATACTCACCGCTTCTTTCACACGCAAAGTACACAGCATGATGCCCTTTGGCCGTTTTACTTAATCTCCCCGAACGTGTAACAATCACATGCCCATGACTTAACCCGACGTTTTGTATCCACTGAAACATCTCTTTTCTATCCTTGAACAGTTGATTGGTGGTAAAGTCGGTTGTAAAATCCATAGTATCCTGTATCAAACAATTCATAACCTGATCCTCAAAGATTTAATGCATTATTGCCGAGAAGATAAATCAATATTACCTTGGATTTTTGTACCGACTTCATCAACCTCAACCGTGGATGAATGCATGTAAAATCAAAATAAGAAAGGCAGATAAACTGTACTTAAAAGTATAGACGTACCAAAGAGTCGATGTTGATAAATTTAGGTCAAAAACCCCTAAATCGATTTCTCTTGATTCAGCTCTTTGTTTGATCTCACCAGTTGACTAAGTGATGTATCCTTCGAGCAATTAAATAAAAATCAAAGCTTTTGGATTTTGGTCTGGGCGACTGGAGCGATCTTTGAAAATACTTGTCGTTTGAAATTCCGCCATGAGCAATCTGTGTAATTGTCTGTCAATTCGCTGCGAGCAGAAGGTATCACGGGACAATTTCGGGTCCTACCGGGTCATATCGAGTCTACAATAATTTACCCGTTGTGCTGGTTGAGTAAACAAGTCTAGTTTGAAATATTACTAGCAAATAACCCGTCCACATGTGCACGTGGACTTGACCAAAACGGTTGTGGGCGGTGAGCAATTACGGGTTTTGAGTGGTTTTGTGCGCTGAGCAATTCCGAGTTTTGCGTGGTTGTGTGCGTTGAGCAATTCCGTGTTTTGATTGGCTGTGAGCGGTGAGCAATTCCCAGTTTTGCATGGTTGTGTGCGCTGAGCAAGTCCGTGTTTTGCGCGGTTGTGTGCGGTGGGCAAACTGCTAGACGGTTTACAGAGGAGAGCAATTTACATTTTTGCCCTCCCACTGTTCGCGATGAGTAATTTACACTATGAACCACTATTTCTACGCATCCGTATATACAAATGCATCGTAACAGCTTCCATATGCGATCAGTTTTGTGTCCTAAGGCGGGAAAAGCTAACGAGATAGGGTTTGATCAACAGAAATTATTCTAATTCGCTGAGGTATATAGACTATAAGAGTTCCTACTTATATCAAACGAAGGTCCTTAAGGCAGTGCAAAAGATTTGTGTCATTGGGTTGGGGTGCCCTAAAATAATCGACTGCGGCCGCACTGCATCGTAAAGTTGGTAAGCCATTAATTGATGCTAATTAATTTGGTATTTTTTAATAATTTCAGAAATTTATTGCTGCAATGTACATTTGGAACATGATTGCGTAGAAATTACGAAGATTGAGATGTGCTCGGTACACATTGAGGGGATCTGGGATGAAGCGGACAAAGAAGCAAAGGTTTGAAATTATTTTGCTTTGTTAACTGACTAATTTACTAGAAAATAAAGCTTAACATTTAGTGACTATATTGGTATCTGGGACTTAATTCAGCGTATTGTTGAAGGCTCAGAGGTTAATGAAGATTATACAAATCAGTTCACAACAAATAAAATTTTCCCCAGCATAGAAGAGCTTGGTAAATGGGTAAAAGGGGTCGGTGTGAAAACCGGGAATTTGGTTGTTACAAAATCATCAAATATGAGAAAAAAGGGCAATAGGGTCCCAACTTATTATTTTTGTTGTGAAAGAAGTGGGACATATCGGCCACACAGGCCGGATATATCGGCCAAAAAATCAACTCGAAGCAAGAAGTGTTCATGTCCCTTCTACTTGAGGGCTAATGGTGTGGCAACAGATAAGTGGATTTTGACAGTTGTACGTGGCAATCACAACCATAAACCCGCAATGTACATCGAGCGACATCCAGATGAGAGGAGGTTCGGAGGTGGGGAGATGGCCACGGTGAGAGACTTGTCACATAGACTGCTTAGGCCAAGGGAAATCATGAAATACCTGAAGGAAAAGGATAATGCAACATCTACCACAATCAACACTATTTATAAAGCCAGACAGGGGATGAAGGCAGGGGAAATGGCCTGGAGAGCAGAAATGCAGCTATTCCTTAATCTACTGACACAACGTAATTACATTGTGTATCATGAAGTGGACGAAGTGACAACTGCAGTGAGGACTATATTTTGGGCACATCCACAGTCGGTTGAGTTATTACGAAAATTTCCAGAGATTCTGGTTATGGACTGCGCGTTGAAGACCAACCGCAACAGGCCACCATTGATGGAGATGTATGGGGTGACGTCCACAGATATTCAGTTCGCAGCGGCATTTTGTTACACGGAGGCCGTAGGTGAGGAGAACTACTTGTGGGCCTTGGGGAAGTTGAGCTCTTTGCTGCAGGGATACAGGATGCCACGTGTAATTTTGTCAGCACTGGAGCCAGTACTTATGAATGCCATTGGCCATGAATTTCCCCTTGCGGTGCACCAAATATGTAGAATGCACATATCCAAAAATATTGCCAAAAATTGCCAGCCCTCTTTTGAAGATCAAGAAAAATGGTTAGGTTTCATCTCTAGCTGGAATTTATTGGTGGGGGCATGCAAGGAGGAGGAGTATGTTGCTAAACTGAAGGCATTGGAGACCGAGTACAAAGATTACACAAGGGTCGTGAGCTATGTGAAGACATCTTGGTTGGACAAGTACAAGGAGAAGTTTATTTCTGTATGGACAGATGGCAATCTCCACTTTGGAAATGTCAGTACCAACAGAGGGCAGACCAAAAGAGCACAGACTGAACATTCTAAGCTTAAAAGGGCATTGGGTTCATCGGCCTTCAGTTTATCCGCTTCTTGGCCAACCATACATGAATCATTAGAGGGGCAGCATATCAAGATCAAGGCATCATTCGAGAAATCTAAGATCATGTTGCAACATAATGTGCATGGGTTCTTGTTCAAGGAGCTGATAGGATTTACAGCTGCTGCGGCGTTGAAGATAATGTCTGTGGAAGCTGATAAATCTGACCCTATGGGAACGGACCAATGCACAGGTGATTGTCTAGCTAGAATGATTTATGGTGTACCATGTGCCAATGAGATTGGCAAATACACAAGGGAAAATCGCCCCATTCCCTTAGATGCCGTAAATTCTCATTGGAAGCAGCTAGACATGGAGGCTAAGCCGGAATTGATGTCTGAAGAAGATGGGCTTATACATGCTGAATTAGAGCGCATACACATGCTCTATGCTCAACTTGATGGGCCGATGAAGCAGGAGTTGTTAATTAAGTTGAAGGAGCTAGCTACCCCGACGACAAATCTGATTACAGAGCCGCAAGTTAATGTCGTGTTCAATGGAAGAAGAAAAAGGGATAATAATTTGACAAATGAAGATACAGCCACCCCCATTCAACCTGCTCATTTTGATCATGACTTCGGTGATGCGGCTAGTTGCTCTGCTCAAATTCCACCTGAAGTCTCATCGAAACAAGAAAGCGTCAGCCGTGTCCAGCCGAGACGGTCCCAAAGGATCAAAAATACGTCTGCCCCACCCATTCCTCCTCAACTTGCTAGAAAGAAACCAACTGGCAAAGCCGTGACATCTGGCAGTATGACTGGGGTTTCTGCTACAGCTTCATTTGCAGCAGCAAATTATGAATCAAAGGACGCTAGAGCCGTTCAAGGAGGCATACCTTATCTTGATCAATTCCCCGCTGCAATCGCCAAATATATATCGAACGTCACAGATGTGACGGCAGATGGGAACTGTGGTTACTGGGCTATATCTTCACATCTAGGGATGGGAGAGGACCAGTGGAAGGTGGTCAGAAGAGAATTGCTTCAAGAGCTGCGTGACCACTATGATGTGTACTCAAAGGTGATGGGTGAGGAAAGTGCACAAGAACAGGTAGTGTCAATTAACTATATGGGTGACCACCCCCCGATGCAATATTGGATGACCTTCCCTGAAGTTGGACATATTATCTCAAGTTGTTATAACTGTGTAATACATCTGCTGTCAATGCAACAATGTCTTTCATTTTTTCCGTTAAGATCAGGACCACACCAAGGTACGAAACGTGGTCCCTTCACCATAGGTTTTGTAAATAATAATCACTTTGTAAATATTCAACTTAAAGATAGAAGCCCGGTCCAACCGGTAATAAGGCAATGGAAGGCTAACCGCCTGCCTGCGGCCGAAGGATGGGTGGAAGGCCTTGAAGAGAGGATGCGACAATTTGAGACATTATTCTGTAAAGATGTAGGCAAATCTCCCACTGTAATTACCGTATCATCAGAGCATTGAATTTATAATTTTGTGCAAATGTAGTGACTGAGTTTATAATGAAAGAATATACTGAATTTTTTGGGATTTTTGTACAAAATCTATGGGATTTCTGCACAACGGGAACTCAACGCGCCATCATGTATTTGCTTGTTGTGCGCTTTGAACATTTATGTTATGGGATACAGTAGCTAAATTCGCACGCCTGGCATAATTTTGCCCGTTGTGAGCTTTGAGCAATTTATGTTACAGCATTAAAAATTTGCTCACCGCGCACAACGGACATAAAGGAGAATGCTAAGAGTTGGACTCATAATTGTGTGCTTTGGTATGTTATTGATGTTGAAGACCGTATACTGCAGTAAATGTGTCATTTATGTTGCATGAAGTGATTTCCACCTCTGCGTATTCTTGAATCTTTCTCTCCTTGACGATGGTCTACTTGAATCTATGGCATAAGTCCAATATCCCAAGTTCGTTTAAAGGAAAACTCTATACGTAACAATCTCGATGCATGTAGAGGCTATGTGAATGCTGGAGAAAATGACTCCAATGAAACACACTGAAAAATCAGATTCATCCATACACATCAGGTAAAAGGTGGGACCGGTGTGAGCAATGAGAAAAAAATTGTATATCTGGTTCACTGTGATGCTAAGCTCAATTCCAACGCAGTTCACGTGCACTAAGTATATTCCCGGGAAACTTCGATATTTCACACCATCCTTAACCATTTCTGTGATGGCTGTATGCTAATAGTTTTAATATCCACAAGAAATTAAGCAATCGGTGTACGAAGATCGCTAATGGTTGGCAAACAGATAATTAAACTAACAAGCGGTAAAAGACTGGACCAGACGGTGTTCATTGCCAATTGAATGTTCGGGGTTCATTACTAACGCGTAAACCATCACATGTTCACCTCTCAAAATATGAAAACCATTTGGGGTACTAAGATGGCCACGATTCACACAGACGCCTCGCTGGAGGGGGCGTTGGTAGCCAAACCGTCCTACGTTTGTGCCGATCTTCCACCGGACTCCCGACCAGATCGCTGACGCTTCCTCGCCTCAGCCTCATGCCTCACGTCTACAATCGAGTTTGGAGGAAGCGAGTTTCTCTCCAACTCGGCTATACGAGCCAGGAGACTGCTCTTCTCTACGTACCATCGCTCTTCGGAGCTCTTCCGAACCGCTGACATAGAGGCCGCCCGATCTTTAGCTTTCGCAACCTCCCACTCCGCCTGAGATCTGCGGTCTCTCTCTTTCATCAGCTGCTCCTTCAATTCCTTAAGTTGAGATTCGAAGGAAACCACCTTTTTCCGCTCGGCAATCAACAATTGCACCACTCGGCGACGCAGTTCCGCCCCGACCAATGATGTCTGCAGGGAATCATGGATAAGTAAGACTGTAAGAGTAAGGCAACAGCACAACGAGACGACATTAGTACTTAACCAGGTAACTGCCATAAACGACTGAGTTAGCGAGCCTTTCAATGTCAATTTGACCCAGGACACTTTGGTCAATGGGAAGGATGGAGTTCTCCACCAGCCGACTGGCCACCCCCCTATCCACCAATGCAGACTCGCCGTCCCAGACGGGGAAGAAGGGTCGGTGACGGTTCCCCCTAGTACCTTCCGATGGAACGTCAGTGGGCGGATTCAACAGCAATGCCCCCTCGTACGCCGGGGGGACATAGCCTGCCGGAACGAGACCTCCCCATGGCCACGTATCCCTTAGGGGAGTCTCAGGCAACTGCGGCCGCACATCCCCCCTGTCATGAAGGGAACGGTTATCAGCTATGTCACCGTCTCTTCTTCCCTCTGAAGACTGGCCTTGCAAAGTTTCTTCGTCCCACTGACACGATTTCTCAGCCATATCTGCAGTGAAGGCACAAATCATCGCGAATGGTGATATATCCCCAAATTTGGCGGGATAAATATCCTCCACTTGACCGGACGCATGGCGGGGTTTTCTGGGGTCTTCGCGGCGTTTTTTTGCGGTCTGCTACATTAATACTCCGAGTTTGGCAGCAACTCAAATTTTTTGCCGGGTCCTGCATTATGGGTGGCCATCTTGCTTCTTGACTCTCTCGCTCTTCCTGTTTGTTATTACAAGTATAAACAAACGGCGGATTAATTATTGAGCTCGCAAAACGGGGCAAAATTTGAACCGATGTGCGCGGTGAGCAAACATAATTTAGTCACGCGCAGTATATGCGTAAATGAGGGATAGTTGTGCACGGTCGAATATTTGGATTTATTATACGAATTTCCTCATCGCGCACATATGGCATTACTGTATACAGTTGTGTGAGGAGATATATTAAACGACTAAAATGTTTTACTTGTCAGAATGGATACAAATATTCGCTGATATGGCGCTTACGTGAAAAAATTTTCTCAAACAAAGTACCAGCAAAGTCGGCAGTTGGATGAGTAGATGACCGGTCGAATTCTTGTTTGTGGTCCCACCAACCTCTCACCTCATCCGCAATTTCCATCTCTACGTACCATCGCTTTTTGTCTTATTAATAGTAACACATTAAAGTGGAGCCCACAGAGGGAAAAAGATAGAATATTTCAACGCAGCACAGCGGAACGACGCGAAACCTACTGCAAATTGCCCAGTTAACAACATTCGAACGCGAAGGTCCGCATATTGTTTAGCGGGCCCCAAAATATATTCTCGAGTCTCGACACCCCCCTATCCAACCCCATTGAATCTAGTTGGTAGATGATGTGACATTTAATTAGGTATTTTTTTTCCCATATTTAGTTTACGTGAATTAAGCTATATTCGACGACTCCATGCAAGTCTAAGCGGAAGTTGGCCGGTTATATCATCTCCAAACCACACTGCAACAACACGCCAAATATGGCGTTTTCCCTCCATCAACCGCCCTGCAAAACTGGAATCATTTTGCCGGTTTGCTACAGGGCCATCCAAATTTGGAGAGTCAATGTAGCAACTTCCGGTGTATAAAAAAACAGTGTAGAAACTTACATCCAGTTTTTGTATGTCTGTTTATTAGACCATACATAGAACATTCATTACGATTCTGTTTGTTTATTTCGATCCCCCTATGGCATTATCCAAAAGGCGGCAGTAAAATAACAACAATCGTGCCAAATAAGAATCTAAATATATATAAAATCCAAAAAATCATAAAACCACATTATAAACTTAGGTGATAAGAGGAACGAAAGTCCAATATCAACATTGAGATACACGAAGGAAACTTAACGTCTCAAATCACAACACATATAGATATATCATACATGGAGACCATATCACAAAATTCACACATATATATGATATATGATCAACAAATATAGTGCGGAATTAAAATTAAACCCAAATAATAAACAAATGCACACGCAATTATGTTTCAAGTGTTCGGATTACCCAAGTAACTTCCCGCCTTGTTCCCGGTTATCCTACGTCCCTTCCACCCGGATACCTCTGGATACTCAAGTTACAACACTAACTTGAGGTTCCCTTTAAACCCACTTGTAGCAACCCTACAAGTGAAATCGAATACAATCGATGTCCTTCACTCCTACAACTTGTGAGTAAGCAAACCGCTCTCGCAAACCTAGCACAAAAACAAAACAACGAAAGTTATGAAATTATGAAAGCAACACTTACAATCCCATATGCCTTGAAGTAGAACTTGAAGGAGAAGTGTGTTGTGTGTTGAAGACTCTCTTGGAAGAGAGGAGAAAGCCCTTTCTCTTGACTGCACCTATTACCTTGACGATCACGTTCCGTTTGAGTACACATCGCTCCTGCCTTTGCACCGGCTCCATTATATCAGTTCCCGCCTGTTACTCAGGAATCCCTGTCAATAGAGAGGACTACTGCCGTAAAGGTGGATGCCGAGGTAATAGATCGGGTGCCAAACGGCGGCTCTAGGCTCGACCGATATACGTGCACCTCATGGGCATTCACGCTCCGTTTGAATGCACATCACTCCTGCCTTTGCACCGGCTCCATTATATCAGTTCCCGCCTGTTACTCAGGAATCCCTGTCAATAGAGAGGACTACTGCCGTAAAGGTGGAGGCCGAGGTAATAGATCGGGTGCCAAACGGCGGCTCTAGGCTCGACCGATATACGTGCACCTCATGGGCATTCACGCTCCGTTTGAATGCACATCGCTCCTGCCTTTGCACCGACTCCATTATATCAGTTCCCGCCTGTTACTCAGGAATCCATATCAATAGAGAGGACTACTGCCGTAAAGGTGGAGGCCGAGGTAATAGATCAGGTGCCAAACGGCGGCTCTAGGCTCGACCGATATACGTGCACCACATGGGCATTCACGTTCCGTTTGAATGCACATCGCTCCTGCCTTTGCACCGGCTCCATTATATCAGTTCCCGCCTGTTACTCAGGATTCCCTGTCAATAGAGAGGACTACTGCCGTAAAGGTGGAGGCCGAGGTAATAGATCGGGTGCCAATCGGAGGCTCTACGCTGGAACGATATACGTGCACCTCATGGGCATTCACGTTCCGTTTGAATGCACATCGCTCCTGCCTTTGCACCGGCTCAATTATATCAGTTCCCGCCTGTTACTCAGGATTCCCTGTCAATAGAGAGGACTACTGCCGTAAAGGTAGAGGCCGAGGTAATAGATCGGGTGCCAATCGGCGGCTCTAGGCTGGACCGATATACGTGCACCTCATGGGCATTCACGTTCCGTTGAAATGCACATCGCTCCTGCCTTTGCACCGACTCCATAATATCAGTTCCCGCCTGTTACTCATGAATCCCTGTCAATAGAGAGGACTACTGCCGTAAAGGTGGAGGCCGAGGTAATAGATCGGGTGCCAATCGGCGGCTCTAGGCTGGACCGATATACGTGCACCTCAGGGGCATTCACGTTCCGTTTGATTGCACATCGCTCCTGCCTTTGCACCGGCTCCATTATATCAGTTCCCGCCTGTTACTCAGGATTCCCTGTCAATAGAGAGGACTACTGCCGTAAAGGTGGAGGCCGAGGTAATAGATCGGGTTCCAATCGGCGGCTCTAGGCTGGACCTATACGTGCACCTCATGGGTATTCACGTTCCGTTTGAATGCACATCGCTCCTGCCTTTGCACCGGCTCCATTATATCAGTTCCCGCCTGTTACTCAGGATTCCCTGTCAATAGAGAGGACTACTGCCGTAAAGGTGGAGGCCGAGGTAATAGATCGGGTACCAATCGGAGGCTCTACGCTAGAACGATATACGTGCACCTCATGGGCATTCACGTTCCGTTTGATTGCACATCGCTCCTGCCTTTGCACCGGCTCCATTATATCAGTTCCCGCCTGTTACTCATGAATCCCTGTCAATAGAGAGGACTACTGCCGTAAAGGTGGAGGCAGAGGTAATAGATCGGGTGCCAAACGGTGGCTCTAGGCTCGACCGATATACGTGCACCTCATGGGCATTCATGCTCCGTTTGAATGCACATCGCTCCTGCCTTTGCACCGACTCCATTATATCAGTTCCCGCCTGTTACTCAGGAATCCCTATCAATAGAGAGGACTACTGCCGTAAAGGTGGAGGCCGAGGTAATAGATCGGGTGCCAAACGGCGGCTCTAGGCTCGACCGATATACGTGCACCTCATGGGCATTCACGTTCCGTTTGAATACACATCGCTCCTGCCTTTGCACCGGCTCCATTATATCAGTTCCCGCCTGTTACTCAGGAATCCCTGTCAATAGAGAGGACTACTGCCGTAAAGGTGGAGGCCGAGGTAATAGATCGGGTGCCAAACGGCGGCTCTAGGCTCGACCGATATACGTGCACCTCATGGGCATTCACGCTCCGTTTGAATGCACATCACTCCTACCTTTGCACCGGCTCCATTATATCAGTTCCCGCCTGTTACTCAGGAATCCCTGTCAATAGAGAGGACTACTGCCGTAAAGGTGGAGGCCGAGGTAATAGATCGGGTGCCAAACGGCGGCTCTAGGCTCGACCGATATACGTGCACCTCATGGGCATTCACGCTCCGTTTGAATGCACATCGCTCCTGCCTTTGCACCGACTCCATTATATCAGTTCCCGCCTGTTACTCAGGAATCCATATCAATAGAGAGGACTACTGCCGTAAAGGTGGAGGCCGAGGTAATAGATCAGGTGCCAAACGGCGGCTCTAGGCTCGACCGATATACGTGCACCTCATGGGCATTCACGCTCCGTTTGAGTACACATCGCTCCTGCCTTTGCACCGGCTCCATTATATCAGTTCCCGCCTGTTACTCAGGAATCCCTGTCAATAGAGAGGACTACTACCGTAAAGGTCGAGGCCGAGGTAATAGATCGGGTGCCAAACGGCGGCTCTAGGCTGGACCGATATACGTGCACCTCATGGGCATTCACGTTCCGTTTGAATGCACATCACTCCTGCCTTTGCACCGGCTCCATTATATCAGTTCCCGCCTGTTACACAGGATTCCCTGTCAATAGAGAGGACTACTGCCGTAAAGTCGGAGGCCGAGGTAATAGATCGGGTGCCAAACAGCGGCTCTAGGCTTGACTGATATACGTGCACCTCATGGGCATTCACGCTCCGTTTGAATGCACATCGCTCCTGCCTTTGCACTGGCTCCATTATATCAGTTCCCGCCTGTTACTCAGGAATCCCTGTAATAGAGAGGACTACTGCCGTAAAGGTGGAGGCCGAGGTAATAGATCGGGTGCCAAACGGTGGCTCTAGGCTCGACCGATATACATGCACCTCATGGGCATTCACGCTCCGTTTGAATGCACATCGCTCCTGCCTTTGCACCGGCTCCATTATATCAGTTCCCGCCTGTTACTCAGGATTCCCTGTCAATAGAGAGGACTACTGCCGTAAAGGTGGAGGCCGAGGTAATAGATCGGGTGCCAATCGGAGGCTCTACGCTGGAACAATATACGTGCACCTCATGGGCATTCACGTTCCGTTTGATTGCACATCGCTCCTGCCTTTGCACCGGCTCCATTATATCAGTTCCCGCCTGTTACTCAGGATTCCCTGTCAATAGAGAGGTCTACTGCCCTAAAGGTGGAGGCCGAGGTAATAGATCGGGTTCCAATCGGCGGCTCTAGGCTGGACCGATATACGTGCACATCATGGGCATTCACGTTCCGTTTGAATGCACATCGCTCCTGCCTTTGCACCGGCTCCATTATATCAGTTCCCGCCTGTTACTCAGGATTCCCTATCAATAGAGAGGACTACTGCCGTAAAGGTGGAGGTCGAGGTAATAGATCAGGTGCCAATCGGAGGCTCTACGCTGAAACGATATACGTGCACCTCATGGGCATTCACGCTCCGTTTGAATGCACATCGCTCCTGCCTTTGCACCGGCTTCATTATATCAGTTCCCGCCTGTTACTCAGGAATCCCTGTCAATAGAGAGGACTACTGCCGTAAAGGTGGAGGCCGAGGTAATAGATCGGGTGCCAATCGGCGGCTCTAGGCTGGACCGATATACGTGCACCTCTTGGGCATTCACGTTCCGTTGAAATGCACATCGCTCCTGCCTTTGCACCGACTCCATAATATCAGTTCCCGCCTGTTACTCATGAATCCCTGTCAATAGAGAGGACTACTGCCGTAAAGGTGGAGGGCGAGGTAATAGATCGGGTGCCAATCGGCGGCTCTAGGCTGGACCGATATACGTGCACCTCATGGGCATTCACGTTCCGTTTGATTGCACATCGCTCCTGCCTTTGCACCGGCTCCATTATATCAGTTCCCGCCTGTTACTCAGGATTCCCTGTCAATAGAGAGGACTACTGCCGTAAAGGTGGAGGCCGAGGTAATAGATCGGGTGCCAATCGGCGGCTCTAGGCTGGACCGATATATGTGCACCACATGGGCATTCACGTTCCGTTTTAATGCACATCGCTCCTGCCTTTGCACCGGCTCCATTATATCTGTTCCCGCCTGTTACTCAGGATTCCCTGTCAATAGAGAGGACTACTGCCGTAAAGGTGGAGGCTGAGGTAATAGATCGGGTGCCAATCGGAGGCTCTATGCTGGAACGATATACGTGCACCTCATGGGCATTCACGTTCCGTTTGAATGCACATCGCTCCTGCCTTTGCACCGGCTCCATTATATCAGTTCCCGCCTGTTATTCAGGATTCCCTGTCAATAGAGAGGACTACTGCCGTAAAGGTGGAGGCCGAGGTAATAGATCAGGTGCCAAATGGCGGCTCTAGGCTGGACCGATATACGTGCACCTCATGGGCATTCACGTTCCGTTTGAATGCACATCGCTCCTGCCTTTGCACCGGCTCCATAATATCAGTTCCCGCCTGTTACTCATGAATCCCTGTCAATAGAGAGGACTACTGCCGTAAAGGTGGAGGCCGAGGTAATAGACCAGGTGCAAATCGGCGGCTCTAGGCTCGACCGATATATGTGCACCTCATGGGCATTCACGTTCCGTTTGATTGCACATCGCTCATGCCTTTGCACCGGCTCCATTATATCAGTTCCCGCATGTTACTCATGAATCACTGTCAATAGAGAGGACTACTGCCGTAAAGGTGGAGGCCGAGGTAATAGATCGGGTGCGAAACGTCGACTCTAGGCTGAAACGATGTACGTGCACCTCATGGGCATTCACGTTCCGTTTGAATACACATCGCTCCTGAACGTGCAGTGGCTACTAAACAATAGATATTTATAGATCGGTTGCGAGACGCAATCGGTATGCCACGTAATGATGAAAGTACAACCGCCATCTCGTACAATCTTATTTCGGAGGTACGTAATGATGACAGTAAATGATTCTGCTTTCTTCTCAACAATGTTCATGTGTGGTAACTGGAGAATGAGTCAAGTATAACCTCGGTTTCCGTGTAACCCCTTCATTACGATTTTTTTGCCCATCCGAACGGATGCTTTACCCCAGCCGTCTGATGAGTTCGTTTTAGTCAGTTCCACTTCCATATGTAATCCAGCGGCTGAGATTAAAATAACCAATCATTATATATATGTGGAGTCAGTAGCCGAGGGGTTTCGCGGAAAATTTCATTCCTCTTTCCTTTGGTCTGTCCTTCCGTTTTCTTCTTCATCTCAACACTCTCGCATTTCGTACTCTGGTTTCTTCATGCCGCCAAAACGATCTCGTGAGTCGACTTTTTCTGACCCTTGGGCAGTTAGTGATGATGATTCACCGTCACCTGAACACGATGATCCCCTTCCCTCATCGTTCCCGGCCTATAGACCCATTCTGCGTGATTCGCTTTCGCTTGGTCCAACTCAAGGTGAACACAATGTGCTGTTGCCTCCTACTGGGTTTCCTCCTTTACATGCAGGTTCATCAGTTCCATCTCCGGCTGAAAAAGCCCCACTCGAGGACAACAGTAACGGCCTCCTCTCTATGGATGGGATGTCTCGCCGTCAGGACTCTGTTATGCACAACCTCCATAGCAAACTCGAGGAGCTTACTATGTCTGTCTCTGTACTTACAGATGAACAACGTCAGCTTAAGGATATTCTCATAGGCAATGTAAGCCCCGCATCTGCTGCTTCATCATCCTCCCATCAGCCGATGAACTTTACTCGTAGATTAGGAGAAATTGAAACCCATCTCTCCAACACCAATCTGGCGATCTCACTTCTGCGTAGCGACTTCGACACTATGATGCTCATAATGTCGAACATACAAGAGAAGATGGAGACTCTGGTGCCCTCTCCTAGAGACATCCGTACTGTTGCCCCACCATCACCATCGCCGCCTCCGCCTCCGCCTCCAGGTTTTTGAGTTGGCCGGGCCTTTGGCGCACAAGCCTTTCTCTTGTCTTATATTGTATTTTTGATCATCGACGGAGAAGAGTGTTTGTGGGTAGATATTCTTTGGTGTTTTATGTCATTATGTACGAAATGTGGTTTCAAATTTGTTGTGGTATGTACATTGTAACTTATAAATGTTGTAGTATGATAGAATTCAGACCTTAATACACTGTCATTTAATTTGATACAATTGCATGACATTACGAAATTGATATATGTGATATATACAACTATGCTTACTTGAATCAATGTCCGAAATTGAAATTACCTATGTAAAAACTTTTTACCGTTATATGATTTACCCAGCGAGCACAACGGGCATAAATTGTGACCGTCCTTATATACGTTGTGATAAAACATTTACGTTTGCACACAATTACTCAGCGCGCACAACGGTCACATATTGTGTTTGACCGATGTGCGGGCTGTGAGCATACCCGTATCTGATTATCCACAATTACTCAGTTCACACAACTGCACGTATTTGTGACCGTTTTGCCCGCGGAGCCAAACTCGTTTTTTGAATTCTAGGGCTAACTAGGACAAGATAAAGAGTGGCTAGGATTTGATCCTGGGAAATCAATGGCTGAGATTGGATTTTATGGAAATTTTATGTTGGAAAACTTAAATTTTAGTGGGAAAAGTGTCTTGGAAACCAAAACTTTGAAATTAGAAGTGTCTTTGGAAAGATTGTGGAGATTAAATTTGGGGGGACGTGCCTTGGGAACCTAAACTTTGAAATTAGAAGTGCCTTGGGAAAGATTGTGAAGATTAAATTTAGGGGGGAAATGCCTTGGAAACCTAAACTTTGAAATAAAAAGTGCTTTGGGAAAGATTATGTAGAAGCATGATCCATTAAATTAAACAAAATAAAAAATTTAGTGTAAAACAATTTAGCGGAACAACAAATTAAATAATTAAAAGTGCCTTGAGTAATATTGTACAAACATAAATAATTTGCTCATCTTGCACAACAGCCATTATTTTCCCTGTTGTGCGCGTTGAGCAATTTTGTTATTGGCCTTGAAGTTTGCTCAACGCGCACCGTAAAGTCCAAACCTTCTTGGGAACATCATCTGGCTGAAACAGTATGTTGTAGATTCACTCGTCTTTATGTCCAATACAATATCACGCACAGTGACTCTACTGTAGTCTATCGTCCTCATCAATGGGCCAGTCCAATTCGTCTATAAATAGCCTCTCTTCCCACTAGACCTGGTTGAACCACTCCACTTCTTAATGATAGTATTCTAACTGATTCTATCTGTTTCTACTTCATACACTATTTTTTCTTCACAATGCTAAATATTTCCCGTTGTTCATCACTGCTTCGTCTTCAACACACAAAGATGAACAATATACTACCGGTAATTGACGTGTACTGGAGTCTGGAAGATGTTATTTGCTCCTTCATATGTTCTACTATAGCAGCGGATTCTTCCGAGAAGAAGCAACCGTGATATATTTTTATATCAGTGCCTAAACGTAAAGTTGCATGTCTTTATACCCTATTTTTTACGTAAATATGCTTTTTATCGTTCATAATTGATGCTTCTTCAACGCATATAGTAGCATGCGCTCAAGAATCCAGATCAGCCAACTTCGTTAAAGGAGTGGCTACTTATACCGTTATGGACGATCTGGATGCTAGTGATATGGTGCGTGCTATTGGAGCTGATCATAAATGCCATCTTGCTTGAGCTGTTCAGCATGACTCTGTCACTGTGAACAGTTTTGCGTAGTGGGATTCAATGTACCATTAGGATATTCCCGTGATTGAATTTCATACCAGATCCAAACTGTGAAGTTGCAAAATGTTTAGCTGTAGTTTCAACTTTGTTGTGTAATGTACAGAATAATGCATAAATGTTGTAGTATTTTGGAATTCAGACCCTAATACAAAAATGATATAGGTGATATATATGTCCGACGTTGATATTACTGAGCAAAATTGTTTACCGAACTATAAATAACATTTATGCATTATGTACATTATAATGCATAATGCTGTAGTTTGTTAGAATTCAGACCTTAATACTATGTCATTTAATTTGATACAATTACAGGACAATACAAAATTGATATAAGGTGATATATACATTGATGCTTACTTGAATCAATGTTCGACATAGATATTCTGATCAAACACTGTTCACCGAACTATAAATTCCCCAGGGCGCACAACAGGCTCATGCTATATGTTGTGATAAACTATTTACATGTGCACACAGTTACTAGCATGCACAACGTTCGTATCGATTTGTTCGACCACTGTGCGCGCTGAGCAAAACAGTATCTTGTTATCAACCATTACTCAAATCACACAACTGGACGTAGATGTGACCCTTTTGCTCGCAGAGCCAAACCGTATGCAATTAAACACAATAGACCATCGCACACAACAGTCAGATGCCATGACCGTTGTGCGTGCTGAGCAAAACTGTATTACATGCTCCATTACCCACAGTTAATCATCCCGTCATATGGGCAACATAAGGTAAGGTTGCGAGCACTGATCAAATTACCCCCACCTGGGCGCGTTGAGCAAAACGGTCGTAACGAATAATTGCTCTGCGCGCAAAATGTTAATAAAAAATCCCAAAATATAAAAGAAACACAAAATCGGGCGAGAATTAAATAATGTTCAGTCTGAAATTATTTAAAAAATCAAAATTTAAGCAAATTTGATGCGCAGCAGTTGAATGATGGGTGTAAAGACATTTAAGTGATAAGACAACACATATCCTACTGTTTACATAATAGGACATCAAAAATAGCAGATTTCTTTGATTTTTTTTTAAAAATACATTTTGGATATATAATACAGCGCGCACAACGGATCAAAATACACCCAGCTGTGCGCGTTGAGCAAAGTGGACGTTACGAATAATTACTCTGCGCCTACAACGTTCAATACAAAATCCCCATAATTAATAACTTCAGCACGCACACCGTTCAATATAAAATCCCAATAATAAAGAAGAAAACAAAATTGGGGGAGAATTAATTAATGTTCAGAGTCACTTCAGACTGACAGGCCAGTTAAAAAAATTACCATTGAAGCAAATGTGATGCGCAACAGTTGATTCATGGTGTAAAGACATTTAAGTGATAAGACAACACATATCAGACCGTATTCAGAATAAGACAGCAAAAATATCTACATTTCTTTGATTTGTTAAAATTTGATCCTTAGTGCGGGGTATATAAAAAGGTATCTATACATTTATAAAATATAATACAGCGCGCACAACGGATCAAAATACACCCAGCTGTGCGCGTTGAGCAAAAAGGTCGTAACGAATAATTCCTCTGCGCGCACAACGTTCAATACATTTAATTCCCATAATTCCCATAATTTATTACATCAACGCGCACAACGTTCAATACATTTAATTGCAACACATATTCGACTGTTTGCGGAATAAGACAGCAAAAAGATATACATTTCTTTGATTTGTTTAAATTTGTCACTTAGTGCGAGGTATAAAAAAAGGTATACGTTTTTTGAATTCTAGTGCTGACTAGGACAAGATCCCAAAATATAAAAGAAACACAAAATCGGGCGAGAATTAAATAATGTTCAGTCTGACATTATTTAAAAAATCAAAATTTAATACAATTTGATGCGCATCAGTTGAATGATGGGTGTAAAGACATTTAAGTGATAAGACAACACATATTCTACTGTTTACATAATAGGACAACAAAAATAGCTACATTTCTTTGATTTGTTTAAAAAAAATACGTTTTGGATATATAATACAGCGCGCACAACGGCTCAAAATACACCACGCTGTGCGCGTTGAGCAAAGTGGACGTTACCAATAATTACTCTGCGCCCACAATGTTCAATACAAAATCCCCATAGTTAATAACTTCAGCGCGCACAACGTTCATATAAAATCCCAATAATAAAGAAGAAAACAAAATTATAGGAGAATTAATTAATGTTCAGAGTCACTTCAGACTGACAGGCCAGTTAAAAAAATTACCATTGAAGCAAATGTGATGCGCAACAGTTGATTCATGGTGTAAAGACATTTAAGTGATAAGACAACACATATCAGACCGTATTCAGAATAAGACAGCAAAAATATCTACATTTCTTTGATTTGTTAACATTTGATCCTTAGTGCGGGGTATATAAAAAGGTATCTACACATTTATAAAATATAATACAGCACGCACAACGGATCAAAATACACACAGCTGTGCGCGTTGAGCAAAACGGTCGTAACGAATAATTCCTCTGCGCGCACAACGTTCAATACATTTAATTCCCATAATTCCCATAATTTATTACATCAGCGCGCACCACGTTCAATACATTTAATTGATAAGACAACACATATCCGACTGTTTGCAGAATATGACAACAAAAAGATATACATTTCTTTGATTTGTTTAAATTTGTCCCTTAGTGCGAGGTATATAAAAAGGTATACATTTAGAATATATAATACAGCGGGCACAACGGAACAAAATATACACAGCTGTCCGCGTTCAGCATAATGGTCGTAATGAATACTTACTCTGCGCGCACAACATTCATTACAAAATCCCCATATTTAATAACTTCAGCGCGCACAACTTTCAATAAAAAATCCCAATAATAAAGAAGAAACACAAAATTTTTGTAGATTAATTACTGTTCATACTGACATGCAAGAAAAAAAAATCAAAATTGATGCAAATATAATGGCAGCAGTTGATTGATGGGTGTAAGGAAATTTAAGTGATTTGACAACACATATCTGATAGTTTACAGAATAAGACTGCAAAAATATTCACATTTCTTTGATTTGTTAAAATTTGAGTTTTAGTGCTCACCGTGCGGGTTTTTAATTTGTATACATTTTGGACATATAATACAGCGCGCACAACGGATCAAAATACAACCGGCTGTGCGCGTTGAGAAAAACGGTCGTAACGAATAATTACCATGTGCGCACAACGTTCAATACTAAATTCCCATAATTAATATCTTCAGCGCGCACAACGTTGAATAAAAAATCCCAATAATAAAGAAAACACATAATTGGGTGGAGAATTAATTAATGTTCAGACTGACATGGCAGATAAAAAAATCAAAATTGATGCAAATATAATGCGGAGCAGTTGATTGATGGGTATATAGACATTTACGTGATAAGACAACACATATCCGACAGTTTACAGAATAAGTTAGCAAAAATATTCACATTTCTTTGGTTTGTTTAAATTTGCGTTTTAGTGCGGATTGTGCGGGATATTTAAAAAGGTATACAGTTTGCATATATAATACAGCGCGCAAATCGGATCAAAATACTCCCAGCTGTGCGCTTTGAGCAAAAAAGTCGTACGAATAATTACTCTGCGCGCACAACGTTCTTCTAAAATTTCCATAATTAATTACCGCAGCGCACACCACGTTCAATAAAAAATCCCAATAATAAAGAAAACACAAAATTGGGGGAGAATTAAATAATATTCAGACTGATGGGTGAACAGACATTTATTAAGTGATAAGAAACACATATCTTACTGTTTCCAGAATAAGACAACTTATACCTATGTGTTGATACTCATGGGTCACGCTGTTTGATTTGAGGTGTTCACATCGCTATAAATGTATTTATGAGTAATATTGTATAAACATAAATAATTTGCTCAACTCGCACAACTGCCATATTTTTACCCGTTTTGCGCTTTGAGCAATTTTCTTAGAGGCAATCAATTTTGTTAGCGTCAATTTCTGTAGCCCACGGTAACCCCACTGTAGTCTCAGCCTCATCCATGCGGACCATACCCAGTCCAATTCGTCTATATAAAGTGATTCACTTCCCTCTAGACATCGTCAACCACTACTCCTCTCGATGATAGTGTTCTATATGGTTATACATATACACTATATTTTCTTTTACATGCTAAATTTTTGTTCTTACTACTGAATGCTTCGTCTCCGACACACAAAGATAGCCAATAAACTTGCGGCAATTGCCGTGTTGCTGAAATTGAATTCGTCACATTTATATGTGCATCAAAGATGGAGTCTGCTACTTCAGATATCATCAACGATGGTGTTGGCTCCTTCAGAAGAAGCACACGATGTTTTCGAATGCTTCACATTGCCATCAGCCTGAAGGTGCCACCAAGGTATCGGCTCTCAAACTGCGCAATCTTCTCTGAAACTGTGCATCCTCATTTGTTTCCATGCTCAGAAGAATTTCTTACGAGTGCCATTATTGCATTTCATACCAGTGAAAAAATGTGAAGAATCTCTATTGGAGCTGCTCATAACTGCAATATCCCCAGTAGACACGGTCATGGCATGAGAACTTGTCGTATGAGCAAAACTGTATTCCATTGCTCAAAGTTAATCAGCCCGCCCTGCGTCCAAAAGTAGTGACCTTTGTGTCCACTAAGCAAAAATATTAACTATACTGTGATTTGTCACATTTACTCTCTTCTGATATGATGCTGTATGTTTTTTTGGAAAAACTTGGACATGCACCGCAAGAGTATCGGTGTATTTAGATTTTTCTCTTTTGGTAATCGAAACCAGATGTTTTTTTACCGTTGTGCGCGTTGAGTATAAAAAGGTCTACCTTCAAGCAATTTTTCTCTTCGCGCACCACCGCACTCGGATACTAGTTGGAACAACGTCTGGCTGGTATCCATCTGCCATATATTCACGAGCACGAACTGTTACTCTACGGTGTTTCCATCCTCGTACTTGGTCATTCCAACTCGTCTGTATATGGTTTCCGTACCCACCAGACCTCATCAACCACTACCCCAGGTGATTATAGTTCCTTTATCTGATTCTCTCTGGTTCTTCTAATACAATGTTTTTTCTTCAAATTTGTAATTTTGTTGTTGTTCATGAGTGCGTCGTCTACATCACACAAAGATGGCCAATATACTAGCGGCAAGTGCCGTGATGCAGAAATTGAATTCATCACCTTTATATGGCGGCGAAGATGTTCTTTTGCTCCTCTTCGCATGATCTGTTCTTCTTCATTGCAAACCTCAAATGAAGGCAAAGATGTTCTTGCAATCATTACAGCTTCATTCTCGTCCATGCCAACTTGCAAAAATTCTTTGACCCTTCGTAAGTTCCGTTCAGAATCATTGCATACATAACTGCTTGATGATAACAACTGTTCTACCTAAGTCTAATTATATTTACTTTTTTATTCTCTCTTTTCCTAGGGGAGTTTGTACTTGCTGGTATCCCTCCTGCTACCACGGGTGTTCGAAGTGTCATGGTTTGCCTTGAGATAGATGCCGACGGTATCTTGAATGCCTCTACAGAGGAAAGTATGTGTGCAGAAAAATAAGATCACTATCACTAACGATAAGTGCCACGTAGACCCAGGAGGAGATTGAAAGGATGTTCCTTGAGTCAAAAAAGTATAAAGCAGAAGATGCAGCGAACAAGAGAACGGCGGAGATGGAGTGTTATGTTCATTGGAATGCATAAATGTTGTAGTATGTTGGAATTCAGACCTCAATATAATGTCATTTAATGTGATACATTTGCAGCCCATTACACAGACCTTAATACAATGTCATTTAATGTGATACATTTGCAGCCCATTACAAACTTGTGATTGGTGATATATACATTGATGCTTGCTTAAATCAAATTCCAACAATGAAATTTAATGGGAAAAATTAGTGAAAAGTAATATACTAAGATTTACACAGCGCGCACAACTGGCAAACGGCGTGAACGTTGTGCGCGTTTAGAAATTTTGATCGAGGCCAACGATTATGCTCACATCGCTCAGCACGTCAGTGGATCTTTATCTGGGAACAACATCTGTGTAATACATACAAGATTATTCTGTATATTCACGAGAAATCATCTGTTGACCTTTATTTAGTAGAAGTGCTACTTTTGTTTATACCAGCTTCCATTTACCCCTGGACACTAATTAATCATCCCACATAATTGCTCAGCGTGCACAACTTGCAACAGAAATGAAAGTTGTTCGCGCTAAGCAACGCTTTCTACAATTACCGAGTTTTGCTCGTCGCGCACAACGGTGTTATTTAACAATCCGTTGTGCGCTCGGAGCTAAACTGTATACAATTACACAGTACACACAATTACTCATCGCGATCATATACGGAAGGTCATTCTCCCGCCAGTCTCGTCCTCGGTGACGGGGCCGTGTCGGCCGTCCAACAGGGTTCCTGGGTGTCGACCTGGAATCAGGGGGAGGTAGTAAACGCTCTCACTCGGTGTCTGTTGCAAAAATTCCCTTCATTAAATTCTGAAAAAATTACATATGACTCACTCGCGAGCAGTAGTCTTACAAAAGTAACGATTCCCAAAATTTAGGAAGACGACGCACCGTCGGCTGTAAAGAGGTCCTTTATCGCTCTCGCCACCCTTTCCATCTTGGCGGTGGCCCGAGATTTGAAAGCGTCGACCTCTTGCTCCTTCTCGAGAAGCTTGGCCTGAAGGTTAGCAACCTCCTTCCTCGATGCCTCAAGATCAGCTCGGAGTTGAGAACGCTCTCTACCCCACTGATCTTCTAACTGCTTCTTGGCGCTTGACAAGGCGGTGAGGCTGGATTTCGCGTCCGAGGCCGCCCAATCCGACTTGCCCTTGGCGGCCATTATCTTCCCCAAATCTTCCTCCAGCTTCTTCACCTGAGCTCTGAGCTCAGAAGCCTCGTTCTCGGCATCCGCCACCCGGCGCTGCCCCTCGATCAGTTCGCGGGCCCTGCGGCACAGACATGCCCCGAAAATGGTCACCTGCAGATGGCGACAATCAGCAAAACCAGAAGGGGAATCAAAATTCGGAATTCACATTGGCAACGAACCTGAAGGCCACTGTGAACGAAGCAGTTGGCCATCGTCTCAAGGTCGACCCCATTCAGGAAATCGACATCCCTTGGCAGAGTGATATGCTCCGCCAGACGAGCCCCCGTCCCAAAGTCCAGGAGGGCCGACTCGGCCGTCCCCAGATGTACGGTGGCCGATAGGTCTCCCCGTGAATCTCCGCATGATGGCCAGACCCAATGCGGTTCGACTGCAGAAGGTGGCCGAACTCTGGAGGTATGGGGCCGACGGAAGGGACCGGAGGATCAATGTCCTCGTATGGCCACCCGTCGTGTGGCGTGCTGGAGGACGATGCGCCCCCAACTCGAGGATCAGAAGGAGCCGCCTTCAAAGACTGTGCAGCTTGACTTGAGGAGCATCCAGCCTCCCCCAACTCCAGCATGAGGTTCCCCGATTCCTCCGATTCCTCCCATTCCTCCCATTCCTCCTCTTCCTCCTTTGCCCTCTTCCTCTTACGGCCTTCTTCATTGGCCCGCTCCATCACTGAAGTAACCTCTCTGTATGCTCCTCCCGCCATTTTTGTTTCTGGAAGAAATAATAAGATGATGAGATTTCCTCGGAGCGCAAAAGCCATTGGCCTCACCTCCAATTTCTTTTATTACGCGAACGAATGGACAAGATGATCGACACGTGTCGGAATTTTGGCAAAAACAACGGTTGAGATAGGCGAAAGGTTTTGGCGGCCTTAATCCAAATTCGATGCTTCGAATGCCGTGCCCTATTAAAGGAAATTACCTATCAGGCGGCCTCGATCCGCGTTTATAATCGAGAACGAATCACGGGGGCCAATGTTGAACCCGTGTACGGCGCCGAAAAGGCATGGGGTTATTGCTCATCGCACAAAACGACTCAAACCCTATAATTGCTCTCCGCACACGCCCACTCAAAACTCACAATTGCACACAGCACACAACCATTTTTTTCCCATCCACGTTTACATGTGAAAGGGTAAATTTATTATTCGTATCACCGTTGCATAATTGTTAAGAAATTCCATGTCACAACTAGTCCTTACACAAAGTTTGGAAATGGTGCATGTCTGCAGGCAGAGTGTATGTCATGGCATATACATCTACTGTAGTAAAGGCAGTAACAACTATACTTATGAACATGTGAAAGCGTGCACGTGCAACAGGCAAGGTGTACAACAATGGATCGACGCATGCAACAGGCAGAGTGTAATGCAAGACTGACGTGCATTCAATCATTGAGATACAAAAACAATCAATTCAAAGTGTCAAATAATACATCTTATGCATGTAGTCCTCATCAAAGGGCGTTAGTGTTACGATTTGATGTATGATGAGAGTCTTGTACTTTTGCCCTTCTTTTTTCGAGTGAGTTGTGAATATGAAGATGTTGGTGTATGTATAAGATGTATCAATGTATCATTAAAATGGAATATTGTGTTATTTTCTCAGTATTTTTATCTGTGATGGAGTTTTACTTGTACTTCCCTGCAAGTGCGAACTTCCTGCAGTGTTCTTTCTGCTCTCTTCTTTTATTTCTTTCTACGTAAAAACACTCGTCTTTTCGGGTATACATGATAAGGGTTCGTACTTATCGGATATCCCGGGGACCGGGTCGCATTGAATGAAGGCCAGTCGAACGAATTCTCCCGCCCATGGGGAGTGGTATTCGAAGTGCCGCCTCTGTGAGGCTTTGACACGTGTTCCTTGCTGACGGCTTGGATTCCAAGGGACTGTCAGTATAAAGCCTTTCTCCTTTTAAATTCTGCTTTACCCGTTGCTCGTTACCCTGATTTTCATCTTTTTTGCTCAGATGGTGGGTCGGGATTTCAGTGAAGACGTTCCTGACGTTCCTCACCATCCGCCCTTGGGCACGGCCGAACCTTCGCCCTTCGTGGCGAATCAGATTGATTCGCCCTCCGGTCTCGACCTCGGAGAGGGGGACGTGTCGGCTGTCGAGCAGGGTTCCCGTGTGTTAACCGGGAATGAGGAGAAGAAGAGACGCTCTCACTCCTGGTCTGAAGGTCCCGAGAGGAAGAAGAAGAGGAGTGAGAGTAGTCCAGCTGTCCTTCCGAGTGACCGCTCCTTCAGGGAGAAACTGGCAGACTCTCTGGTATGGCATATCCAGCATGTCGGACCCTTTTTTCTTCAATGACTGTTTTGTTGATGGCGACATTCATCCCTGCGGTCTTGCAGGTTTACCCGGTTGCTGTAGATGGTCTTGAGGCGGCCTTGGCACAGGAGCGCCTGAGGGCTGAGGCGGCTGAGAAATCAGCCAAGGAGGCCCACCAGTTCAAACTGAGAGTTGCAGAGCTCACCTCGGAGGTGGGATGTTTGACGGAGGCTCTGGCTGTCGCCATGAGTTCGGCCAAGTATGCTGAGGATGCACTGTCCCTCACCCGGGAGGAGCATAGAAAGGCGAAAGGCGCTCTTTGGGCCGATATAGGCGACCTGCGGGAAGTGGCCCATGGTCGGATCGTAGCTGAGGTCCAGAGGGACTATGGGGATGTCCTGGCTCCGAAGATCGTCGAGTTTATCCGTGAGGGATTCCGGGAGTTCTCGGCCATTTTTGCTGCTCAGATCGAGAGGTCCTTCCGGGATGGTTTGGCAGCGTTCGAGGCGCGGGGCCGAAGAATGCTTCCCCGACCTCCGGTTGTCCCTGGTCACCCTACTGGTTCGGGAGAAGACGAATCACCTGGGGACGCCACTTCTCGAGCTCCTGCATCATATGTGGATCGAACCCTTTTTTGTTTCTCCTTTTTGTTCGTTGTACTTGGAGATATTTTTGATCAATGGAAACAATTTCTAGAATGATTTCTTGACAATTGGTGTGACCTGCTGTAACAGATAAATTATAAGATATGAGATCGACAGCAGCATATAGATTTCTCGAATGATAGGCATCATCCTCATACTCTCATAATTAAAACTTTGGGTATTAAGTTTTAGTTTGTACCCGCAGACCTAGGAATTCAAAGCCACACTAGCTGCATTTTGAACTAAAATACCAGATAAATCATTTTTCATAGATACAGCTTTCCAGAGATTCAGTTTTCAGCACATTTAATGATGGGCTTCATTACATAATTGCTTTTCATACCACTGCCACTTTTTCTTTGGTGATGAGCTTGATGACTGAGCCCACACGCATGGCCAAAAGGCTGAAGAGGAAATTGACAAACTCTTTGCCCGCTTCCGCGAACAACACTCTCTTCATCCGCTTGTCTATGAAAAGCTTCAACCTCGTTTGGGTGGCCATCTTCACTGCTGCATCAAACCGGTGATGGTTTGTTTAAGCTATGGTCTCTGGTTGTTTGGGAAGGGTTAGCTTGATATGGTCAGAGTAATATTTGAGCAAGGTTACTTCTTTCTCATGCCTTTCACAGCACTCGAAGTGTTGTGGTTGAATATATTTTGTGGGTATGGAAGCCATTTATAGACGAATTGGACTGCCCTTGGATGAGGATGAGCCTACAGTCGAGTGTAGCATTACTCCTTCTTCATGACTGATAACCATCACTCGAAGTGTAGAGGTTGAAGAGGGCTTGTGCGTAGGAAAGCCATTTTATAGACGAATTAGACTGCCCTTGGATGAGGATGAGTCTACAGAAGAGACCCCGTGGGTCTACAAAGCAGTGATCGTGAATGTACATAAGATTTTATTCATCGCGCACATCTTCCAAAATTATTTGCTCTCCGCGCAAAACGGCATTATTCTTGCCGGTTGTGCGCGTTGAGCTATTTTGTTTGCTCAACGCGCACCACCACGGTCATACATTATTGGGAACTCAATCTGCTGTAGATTCACGGGCATTCTTCTGTATAATCACAAGCAATTTGCTGTAGACTCACGGGGTTTCTTGTGTTGCCTCCCAATAACTCTACTGTAGTCTCATCCTCATCCAATGGCATCCAAAGTCGTCTATAAATGGCTTCCCTTCCCACAAGCCCTCGTCAACCACTACACTTCTTGATGATATTATTCTATCTTATTGTATCTTATTCTAGTTATATGATATTTTCTCTACGACATTCTATTTTTTCCTTCATCACTGCTGCGTCCTCAACACTCAAAGATGGACAATATACTAGCGGCTAATGACGTGATGCAGAAATTGAATACATCACATATATATTGATTCGAAGATGTTCTTTGCTCCTTCATATGTTCTGTTTGTCGTCATTGAAGCTATCACCTTCCATGCACACCCGTTTCTTCACTGCTTGTATATGCTCTTTGATACTTCGTTGCAGACATCACTGCTCGATGATAATAAATGTTCTATCTTATTCTAAGTCTAACCGTACAATATTTTTACTTAATTATGCTTTGTTATGTGTTCATCACTGATTCTTCTTCAACGCAGACAGGGGGACGGATGGCCAAGATACAAAGAAGCAAGTGACGCTGATGCAGCTGCTGGAGCAGCTCATAAATGGCAACAAACTTTAAATTTTTTTCATGGTGGGAATCCCTGTATCCCTAGTATAGTCTAGTGCTTTAATTGCTTAGTCGGGCAAAAACTGTGATGTTGCAAAATGTTTAGATGTAGTTTCTACTTTGTTGTGTTATGTACATTTGAATGCATAAATGTTGTAGCATGTTGGAATACAGATCTTAATACAATGTCATTAAATTTGGTACAATTGCATCACATTACAAAATTATGTGATGCTAACTTGAAGTACCCACAATTACTCAGCTCGCACCAACGGCAACAGCATTGAACGTTGTGCGAGCTGAGCACAACTGTCTACGATTACCAACATTTACTCATCGATCATAACCGTCAAAGTTATGAACCGTTGTGCGCGTGGGGCTTAACTGCTTACAATTACCCATATTACTCGGCGTGCACATCCGTAACATTATTGAACGTTGTGTGCGCTTATTAGGAAGCCTGTAAAATTACCAAGTTTTGCTCAGCGCGCACAACTGGTAAAAGTTGTAAACGTTGTGTGCGCGGAGCTAAACTGTATACAATTACCCACCATTACTCATCGCAGACAGCTACATGCCTCATTCTCTTGAATCTTCATTCTCTTCAGCTCTACTGCTTCTGCTTCTTACTCCTTAATCCCATTAATTTTCTTGACATTTGTCAGGTTCTGCAGCAACAGAGAAATTATAAGATATGAGATCCGCAGCATCGGATATAGGTCTCGAATGATAGGCATCATCCTCATAGGCTTATAACCAAGACTTACTGTTTTAATGTTCAATTTGGACCCCCAGCCCTCTTAATTCAACTCCACGATGGCTGCATTTTGGACTAAAAATATAGGAGGATGCCGTTTTCAGATGACCATTTTTAAAGAGAACCAGTTTACTTACAACCCATTTACACTGATATGTCCGTGACAGATGCATGTAGTATATTTCTTCCAAGCTGATACAAAATTGTTACATTTAGGATATAAAAATGTCATCCTTCATATCACAGCCTTGTTAAGTCATCGGGCGAAGATTTTTCCTACAGAGATTATGGAGCAATGATGTTACAATAATTTATACTAGTATATAAAATAGTAACCAGCTGTGCTCATATATACCTTATTTCTACCAGCTGTGCTCATACGACAAGTTCTCATGTCATGACCCTTTTCTGCACAAACACTGCATGTCCTTGTTCTTGTTTGACTTTGTTCTTGGGAGACTTGTATTCCAGACGGAATCCTTGACGCCACTCGTGGTCGGCCTTTAGTTCTAGCTTTTGCAGGATCATGCATAATGACATCATTTACTCCCACTTCTTGTTTGATAGGTGCACTGGACCCCATCTGTGATCTTGGCTCTCCAGAAGCAGTTTGCGCTTTATTAGTCATATTATGCTGGTCCAAAAAACTGTTTGCCCACCCAAAGACGACATCAAATAGAAGGGGATCTCTTGTTACCGCCTCCACGACTTTATCGAATGATGAACGAAGTCTCCAGGCTTGAAGTGGAGTAATTTGAGTTAGACGCACTCTGTGTACTGTGCTAGTCGACGAGGCCCCAAGACTCATGATGCTATGTCTTGCATTTAGAGTCCACCTGGGTAAAATATATCTCTCAGGGATGGCTTGCATATCATACTTTTGCTTCATCATATATAAAATTTGCGTGCATAGCAAACCTTCAGTCACTGCCCTTGCACACGTACACCTGAACATTCCCTTAGATATATTGCATTGAACATTATGCACGTAGCTCTTTCCATCAATCAGCATAGTTACTCTATACGTGCTCGTGTCCCCTTCCGTGCTCACCCTTTCGTGCCGACAGTATAAAGTATTTTTGAAACGATTTTGAAAAATGGAAAATATGTTTCTAGTATATACCTTTGCGGCATGAACCTCTAACTCATGCATGCCGCTAAATTCTGGTTTGTTCCGCATACAAAAAGTATCTTCTCTCTCCTCTTTGTCTCGCTGAAATTTTACGGCTTTATCATATTGATCAGTGAACTCGTATAATGGAGTCATACAGTTTACGTATCCATCAAAATATGCGTTCATGCTTTCACTCCTTTGGCTGGACGCCATTCCTACACACAAAACAATAAATGAATACCATGTGCTGAGTTTATTTTGATCATATATTTTTACACCAATCTCTATCGTATTAACATTCATACCCGCAAAGAAAGTATCCAGTAGGTACGCCTTAATCCAATGTTGTGCTTTCTCATGCATCGTATGCAACCACTTCCAGGCTTTCATTTCATTTTTTTGTTTTTCTGTCAATGGCTCCTGAAATTCCGTTTGGTACTTCTCCATTAAGATGCACCAACAATTCTCAGCTTCTTCAACATTTTGACTGTTCTTACACCAGTTTGCATAGTCTTCTTCAAATTCAGGGTTATAAGAAGACCGCAATGAACGTAGATGCTCATCTTCGTGCAGACTGATATGCCATATGCAATACATGTGTTTTGTATTTGGAAAAACTCTTTTGATTGCATTGCATATTGCCGGGTCTTGATCGGTGATGATAGCTCCTGGTGCTTTATCCCACATACATGTTAACCACTGTCCGAATAACCAAACAAAGGTTTCTTCCTTCTCATCAGCAAGAAGAGCACATCCAAATAAAATAGACTGTTTATGATGATTGACACCTGTAAAAGGTGCAAAAAGCAACATGAATCTATTTGTCTTATAAGTGACATCAAATACAACAACATCTCCAAACTGGCTGTATGATGTCCTCGCCCTTCCATCAGCCCAAAATATACTCCTGCATACATTCTCTTCATCATGCTCAATAGCATAATAGAACTGAGAGTCTGTAGCTTGCCTTTTAATAAATTGTTCTATTACTCTAATGCATTCCTTCCCAATGTTGTTCTTTCTTTCTACTCTCCCATGATCAATGCATTGTTGCGTAGTAATATTGACATTACTACTACTCGTGGCATTTAGAATCCTTGCAATCTTTGCAGGTCCTACTCCACAGCCACGCATCTGATCAACTAAATTCCTACATGTTCCGTCCATCTGCGATCTTTTATGTGACCGTAGCATCTGGATCTTCGCTGGGCTTTTTATCAACTCATGATTATGATCATCATTAAAGGAGTTTATCCGCCATACTCCTCCGGTGATTTTATGAACTGTCATTCGAGCCATACAGCCTTCTCTCTCGTTTTTCCTTCGATTAACGTCCCTCCCTATCTCCCTCTTATCTTTTAAGCTTTTATACCCTTCTTTGTTGCACGTATACTTCATCCTCGTGGTATTGCCATCTTTTCCCTTTCCCGTAGATCCCTTTCGGGTTGCAAAACCTTTCATTGCTCCATATGTATTATAAAATTGATACGCATCTTCTTCTGTTTGAAATGTCATTCCAACATGTGGGATGCCTTTTTCACTATCACTATGCCTATCCTCTTGATATACGCTGTTTGCACTGTCATTTTTAGCTTCAATCTCATTTGGCATCTCCTGATCATGCACATAGGGTTCACTCTCTTCGATTTTCATTTTCTACATTAGAAACAAGTAAAAATATCAGTAATATTGCCGCAGCATGACTGCTATACATGTCTATCCAAGTATCAGTCGATCATCATCAGCATGTTAGTTGAAACCACACTACTATTACTAATCATGTTAAAACCTTGCGTATTATATCTATTCTTTTTCAATCTGATCTAATTGTTACCATCATATTTGATGACCGGATCAAATCCATCAAAAAATCAAACATATCAACCGTTTTGCGCGGTGGGCAATATTATGTACGCCATTCGCTCCATGTTGTTGTGCTATATGAGCTGCTTCGGGAAGTTTTGATGGACATCTCATATTGCTCAACGCGCACAACGGGTGCGATGGTTGAAGGGTTGTGCGCGGAGAGTAATTTCCATCGCAACACTTCGCTAGTTTGGAAATTACTCACCGCGCAAAACGGGACAAAAATTTAGCCCGTTGTGCGCGGAGAGGAATTTCCAGGCTAATCGTCCAACGGTTGGAAATTACTCCCCACGTAAAACCCTTCAAAAATTTATCCCGTTGTTTGCGTTGAGCAATATGAGATGTCCAACAAATTAGGGATGACGATCCTTACCTCGATGGAGGAGAGTAACAGGGGAATCAACGAGAGTGTGATGGCCTGGATTTGGGGGCGATCTTAGGCGTGGGCTGTTGAAATCGAAGACCTTGTGCAAAACTGGGGATCTACTCCTGCTTCTGCGTTTTGCGCGGGAGTGAGCAAAAGAATTGGTGGCGATTGCTCCAGCTTCTGCGTTTTGCGCGGGAATGAGCAAAAGAATTGGTGGCGATTGTATTTTAGTACAAAAGGGGTTAAAGGTAATTTAGTACAGAGGCGCGTTAAAAAGTGCTTAAAGGGCGTTTTGGTAATTGCATAAAAAGGTCAGATATTACCATGATCGCTGATCGGATCGGACGGTCAGGAGGGGTCGAGCGCAGGAATCCCATCTGAGCACGAGCTCAGGCGCATTTTACCATATATATATATATATATATATATATATATATATATATATATATATATATATATATATATATATATATATATATATATATGGGCTTGAGGGAGGTGAGCATTCGGTGTAGGAAATTTCCTACACCGCCCTTCAAAAACACCACATTCCACTTAATTTTTGAAATTTTTTTTAACTTAGAATTGTTGTACACATTCTAAAACCCCAAAACCCCAAATATGAGTGAACCCTAGGGGGATTGGACTTTCGATCGGCGAGTGACAAAAAGTTCTATTGTTATGAAAACGTTGAATTTGTAACAATCGGATCGCGGGTAAAAAAGCGTTGGATTCACTTGATTTTTGGTATGTTCATCATCCATAATAAGTACATCAAAATGAACGGTGGTGATTATTGGAAAAAAGATTGGAAATTGAAGTTTTATGAGGACGGTGTAGGAAATTTCCTACACCGAGTGCTCATATCCCTTTTTATATATATATGAAGCCCACGAGAGGGTGTCCTGGTGGTAAGTCATTCCACTCCAAAGCCAAGAGTCATGAGTTCAAGGCCTCTTGCCTACATGGGTTGGTATTTGTTGGGGGATTATTTATCCTGGGGCTACATCTCCCCCTCGGGCTTACCCGGGGGCCGTTGGGGGCACGACGGTTTCCCCCCAGTTTACATAGTCTCGGTCGGGCTCTCGCCTTACCCTCCTATGCCAAAGGCTGGGGGAGGGGGTTGGGGATTTTTCTGGGTTGTCAAATATATATATGTATGTATGTATGTATGTATGTATGTATGTATGTATATGTATGTATGTATGTATGTATGTATATGTATACATACATACATACATACATACATACATACATACATACATACATACATACATATATGAAAAGTTAGCGAGACTTTATTAAATAATGTACACAAATTACACCACATGTAGGCTTGGGTGTCAATAGAGGGAGGAGATGGCACACGCGCCGTCACTCCCTACTAGAGATTCCCAATCCTACAATGATCTATACAATAACATGCAAACAAAAATGAAAGCCATAGCGCAATCAGCCCATGTCTCTGAACTCCCAATTTGCTAGAGCAACAATTTCCTCTGCTTCTGCTGGGTCTTGGTCTCTCATCTGATATCAGCCGCGATCTCCTCAAATAAGATGGTTTTGCATTTCTTTTTGTTCTCAAATATTCTCATGTTCCGCTCCCGCCAAATTTGCCATACCATAGTAGCAAGGGTGGTTTTAGCTAACAGGCTGAGGACATTCTTTTTGCCGAAATGAGTTAGATAGTATTTACCCACCTCAACAAGTCCCGGTTCCATCTGTTTTTTGACATTTAATTTAAGCATTGCCCTTCGTAAAATGTATCTGGAATAGCTGCATCCAAAAAATAAGTGCTCCACATTTTCCCCGTTGTTTCTCTCACATAACACACAATTAACAGGAGTATTTAATACCCATTTGCTTATCATATCTCTGGTGAGTAATTTCCCTCTGAAAGCTCTTAGTAAAGTAAGTGACATTTTGGGAATGTGATGACAGTACCAGGCTAGCTTGTGAAATGGAAATGGTGTACCTCCTTTGCGAACCCCCTCCCATGATTGGCTGAATTTGAAGTCACCCTCAAGATTTACTGTTCATGTAGCCGAATGATGCTCTCCTGTGGCCGAATGAAGTTTCATTCCTCCTGCTGAATGATGCTCTCCTGTGGCCGAATGAATTTCCTTCCCCCTGCAGAATGATGCAAATGTCCTGTGGCCGAATGATGATTGCTATTTCCTGCCAAATGATGCAACCCACCTGTAGACGAGGGGTGATTACTTCCTCCTGCTGAACAATACAAACCGCCTGTAGCCGTGTGTTGCATACCCATTTTTGGCGCCCAAGCCCAGTAATCTGCCCATGGCTGCAAGATTATATTCTGGAGTAGGGGTGCAACCTGGGAGATATCGGTGTCTCCGGTCCAAGCGCTTCCAGTCCAATACTCGCAGACTTTCTTTGAAGATGAACAAGCTGGAACGTCGAATATTTCATTTAGAGGCCCATAGTCTAGCCAATTGTCGTGCCAGAAGAGTGTTGACCGTCCATCTTTTACTTTCCTTTTAATCATTTTTGAGATATGTTCCTACATGCCAGAAGCCGTTTCCATGTTCCAGATTGCGAGACCAACCCCTTTGCCGCATAAAAACTCCCTCCATCTGCATACTTACGTCTCATTTCCTTCGCCCAGAGGGTATTTGAGGTGAGAAATCTCCAAGTAAGTCTAATGCCTGCCGTAACATTTAGATCTTCAAATAACCTGATGCCAACCCCTCCTTCACTCTTTGGGGGTGCATATGTCCTCCCAAGCCAACACACGAGAGGAGCCCTAGATGAAACGCTTGCATGCCTTTGAAATAGTCCTCAAGATGGTGAGGGGTATATGGAACGCCTGCATCCAGAACGCGACCATACCATAGATGACCGTTCTGACCAACTCAATCCACCCTGCAAGCGATAACATAGAAGAGGACCATCCCATCAGACGCTTCTTACATTTGTCAACTAGTCTTCCATACATAGGGGACTTGGGGTATTTTGATGAAAGGGGTAACCCCAAGTAAGTGGAGATAGTGGATGCCAGCTTGATACCCAGATATTCCGCTAAGCCCTCCTTGGGCTTGGTACCCTTGCTAAACATGGTGGAGCTTTTATCCTAGTTGACTTGGGGTCCTGTAAATCTCGTAAACTCAACCAGAGTGTTTTTGATACCCAGAAACGATTTCTTATTGGCCCGACAAAAAAGAAGCAGGTCATCCACGAACAGGAGGTGGGAGATGGCGCCCATGCGTCTCATAGGCTCAATGGAGCGTCTATTTATTGCCTTTGAGATTAATATGGAGAATGCTTCCATAACAATAACGAATAAATATGGGGAGAGTGGGCCACATTGTCGAATACCCCTGTTACCCCTAAAATACCCAACCGGCGAGCCATTAACCATGACAGAGAAAGTGGCCTTAGATATACATTCTCTAATCCATTCTACAAAAATGTTTGGGAACCCCATTTGGCGGAGGAAATAGAAGATAAATTCACGATTTACGCTATCAAATGCTTTTTCCAGATCCAGTTTAATACAAGCCCTTCCCCCCATTGGGTTACTGAAGTCTCTGATCTGCTCATAGGCAATGAGGGTGGAATCAGAAAGAAGCCGCCCTTTAAGAAACGCTGCTTGGTTTGGAGAAATCAGCTCATGAATGACCACCTTGATTCTGTTACAAATGATTTTGCTGATGATTTTATAAGAAACATTACAGCAGGCAATGGGCCTGTAATCGCCAAGACTGGAAGCATTTGAATTTTTAGGGACAAGTGTGAGGTTAGTATGGTTTATTTGTCTCAAGAGCTTACAAGTTTTGAAAAAAGACTTCACCGCATTTGAGACTTCCTCACCTTTCAAGTGCCAACTATACTGGTAGAAATAGCCATTGAACCCATCAGGCCCCGGTGCCTTGTCTGTCCCTATCTGAAAACTGCATCTTTAATCTCCTCATTAGACATCCTTCTGACTAGCCAAGTAAAAGCCTCATCCGTGAGAATTCTCTTTGGGGTTAGCGTATGGAAAGTAGTCTCATAATGCTTATGGTTATATAGATCTGCAAAGAATGCTGGAGCTTCATTCTTAAGGTCATCATAGGATCTATTCCGCACACCGTCAGCATTCACTAGATGGCTTAGGTTGTTATGGCTCTCCCTGGCCTTCATAGCATTGTAGAAAAATTTTATGTTTCTATCCCCCAACGATAACCAGTCCTTCCGACTTCGTTGCCGATACATTTCTTCTTCTAAGCCCATTGCCTTTGCTAAATCCTTCACAGCCAAGTATTCCGCTGCCTGAATAGAAGGGCTAATATGGAGATTAGGGGAGCTCCTGATTGCTTCCAGAGATTTGTGGCAGGCTTGCACAACATTTGTGGCATTGAATTCACGGGCCCATTCCCGCAAAATAGGTTTTAGTCTCCTTAGTTTTTGCACCAGGCAAAACATAGGCGTGCCAGCAGCATAGCCACCCCAGCTAACTTCAACAAGCTCGAGAAACCCTGGGCATTTGGTCCAATAATTGTAAAACTTGAAAGGCTTTGGATGGGAGTGTACCTGAGAGTGGAGGTAAACAACCATAGGAGAATGGTCGCTCGTTTGAGGGTCCAGATATTCAATATAAGATTCCGCAAGAAAGTTGTTCCAATCGGCATTACAAAAGACACGATCAAGCTGGGCTGCAATGCGGTAATCCCCTACTCGATTGTTACACCAGTTGAGCCTGCTCCCCGTACTTTTAAGCTCCTGGAGGAGACAATTTCTAATGCAATCTGTGTAGTCCTTTACCATATTTTCGTCAAGCTTCCTCCCACCCACCTTGTCTTTCGAGAAGAGAACACTATTGAAATCACCCCCCACCAACCATGCCGCATTCCTTACCCTAGTAGCATCCGCTTCCAGATTTTCCCATAAATCCTTCCTCTCCACAATGGTGTTGCGAGCATACACCCCTGTGATAGCACAAGAGAACCCCCCCTATGTTCATGCACTTCACGGTGATGTGCTGAGCTGAGCAGGAAACGATAGTAGATTTCCAGACATTAGGGTCAAATCCCATCGGAATCATCCCTCTTGTAACAATATCAAAATTATCTATAGAGACCCAAGATTTGGGAATTACAGATTTATTTCCACTTAAAGGAGACTTGAGCTTGGTCTCCAAAAGAATCACAGCTGAAGGCTTTATTTTATTAATCCTATCCCGCAGATCCCTACGACGTATGGGGTTATTGAGGCCTCTGGTATTCCATAGAAAAACTATCATTGGTCAACAATTGGTTGTTTTAGGCTACTCCCCCTTGTCCTGGAGCTTTTTCGTATGTGAGTCTCTATTTGGGCCCCTGTCTTCTTTTTAGATGTCTTTTCCTCAACCACTTGCTGTAGCAGTAATTGTTCCTCATATGCCCATCTTGGGTTATCTATAGCCAGCTCCTTAGGAACAATGTCAATTTCATTTCTGCGGTCTCCATCAAGTCGAGAGGGCAGGTCCTCCATCGTGCTGAAGCGTCTACAGCCTCGGTATTGTTTGGCTCCACACTAACCGAATCATCAATAGTGACATGTTCATTTTGCCTCCCAGAAACAGCCTCTGTCGCCTCATATGTTGGACGTAACGATCTAGGATCTCTTTGTTTGATGATGACAAACGTGTCGTGATATCTAATGTGTGTGCTAGTGTGTTTCAGGATTGGCGAAACAGTATATTTTCACCTTTTGGCGGAATTGCTATTCATATAGCAAATTGGGAGAAAGGGAGTGTGTGTGCACAAAGAAGATTTGACTTGGTCAATGAGGAGAGAGATGGAATCTATTTGGGATATGGTCAAATCAATTAGAGATTAATTTCAATTTCATATTCAATTTGAATTGCATCAAATCCCAATTTGATCAAATCAAATCTCCTATTTGTGGTGCAAAGTGATAGAACCAAATCTCTAATCTCCTATTCAAAATAGGATTCCTCGTAACCGCATCACCCTATCATCACCCTATCATCACCCTATAAAAACCCATCCTCTAGGGTTGAAAACGTGTGCGGCTTAAAAAAATTGAGAGAGCCGAAACTTCTTGATGCCCTTGAGTTGCAATTCTTTTGACAGCCGAAATTTAAGAGCTAAGTTTTTTTGTTGACCCTTCATTTTCTCTAGGAGCCGGACATCTATTTTCCAATCATCAAAGTGGAGGGAAAATTTGTGTGTGTGTGCAATCTCTAAGGCATGCGCAAGTTTAGAGTGCACAAAAATTTTGACAGGGAGCTTCTTCAACAAATCAACATGGCACAAAACCAAGCACGGGTGCATGATCAAATTCACAGGGGGGGCGCATGCCGAAGGCCACAATCTTTGTCTTGCAGCCGTCCAAGACCTCCAGGTGCACTTCTTAAATCAAATAAATGGAGGTGACGTTTTTTAAAAGCTTTTGATTGTTTATTATTTTGAGGGTTCTTCAATTTTTTGTGTGCACATTTTTTTCCCCCACAAAAAATCACAGAGAGATAATTTTTGTTGGGTGCGTAAGTCACAAGAACTTTTTTGATCTTAAAATCCTTTTCAATGCAAATCTCCAGGCCGCATAAAAAAAGAAGATCCCTGAGCCAATCAAATATTTTTTTAAAAAGACTTACCGAATTTTTCTTTCTGTTGATATAACCAAGAGGAGAGAGGCCGGCCTATTTTTTTGTTTCTCCTCTACAAAATCCCCTACCCAAGAGAAACAACAGAAGCCGCACATCCCTAAGAAATTACAAGAGATCACAGGCCGGATTTTTTTTGTTCCTTCTCTGTTTTATTTTTGCAGTGCCGAAATAATCAAGGGGAAGGGTTTCAAGACTTGGGGTTTCTATACTTGTAGAGCCGCACTATTCCATAGCCAATCAAAGATCCAAAAAAATTCTTGAGCAGCTGCACAAAATCAAGGGAGTATTATTTTAACTCTTTGCAAATTTCAAAGTATTGTTTAATCTTAATCCTAATGTGTTCTGTTGCTTTGATGACAGGCTGTACAAATTAAGAAAGAGAGGCGCACGCAAAAACCCCACTTCAAAATTCTAAGAGCATTGATTATATTGCTGCAACAGTGTAGTGAGGGCGTAACATCAGAGAGTGCCGCAACCTGAGTTGCTGAGGAGACGAGAGACGAGACAACTACATCTACATCAGACGAGATCTGACCCGTGCTTACTGACGAAGACATCGCTGCTGCACAATCTGAGCTTTCTAAACTCAATACTTTATTATTTTGTGTAGCAATTGTGATAGATCTTCGTAGGGAAAACTTTACCATATTTTGTGACTATTTTGGAACTTGTCTGGTTGGGGTTAGACAAGTGAGACCCAGCTAGTTTTGGGACTAGCTGGTAGAAAGCGTTACTAGGATTGATAGTGAGAGAAAACACTGTGTGTGGGGTACTGAGAGCCTGGCGAGTGTAGAGACGTAGAGGGTGCTCTGAGCGTGCTCTAACTTGTGGTTTTGTACCTATTGCGCTATTCAATACTAGTTCTGCTTTGGGGCTGGAGTAGGTCGTTGGACGACCGAACCATGGTAAATCTGCTGTGTACTCTGTGTCTGTGTTTTATTTACCTGGTTGTTGCTATAACTGCGTGAGCTTATTCATGGGTTGCACGAATTATTTTTATAAGCCTATTCACCCCCTCTAGGCTAGGATCCAGATCCAACAAGTGGTATCAGAGCAGGTTTTAGGATCTAGCCTAGGATTGACCATGAATAACCATATGGATAGTGCTTTTGCTGAGGGTCAATATGTTTCCCGTCCCCCTAGATTCAATGGAGATGATTATGCTTATTGGAAAAATCGAATGAAAATCTACCTTATTTCTGTTGATTACAAGGCTTGGAAAATAATTGAAAAAGGATATAAACTGCCTGTTATTAAAGTAGAAAATGTTGAGATTGAAAAACCAAATGACAAATGGGATGATAATGATTGGAAATCTTATTCTTTAAATGCTAAAGCTATGAATGCTCTCATTTGTGCACTTGATAAATCTGAATATAATAGAATCTCACATTGTTTCACTGCGCAGGAAATATGGCATACTTTGGAGGTGACGCACGAGGGAACGTCACATGTAAAGGAGTCTAGACTATCTCTTTTGAGTGCAGAGTTCGAGGGATTTCGCATGCTACCATCAGAGAGCATATTAGAGATGTATGCGAGGTTCACCGACATAGTCTACAAGTCTAGCTCGCTTGGAAAGCCATATGATAGCCTCGATCAAGTGAGGAAGATCCTAAGAGCAGTGCCAAGCTCTTTCAGACCTAAGGTCACCGCCATCCAGGAAGCAAAGGTATTGTCTCAATTGAAGGTGGAGGACCTAATTGGTAATTTGATGTCCCATGAGTTGGAACTGCAAAATGTTGAAGCAAGAGAGAAACCTGAGGAGAAAGAGAAAGCCATAAAGCCCCTTGCTCTGAAAGCTGACGAAAGTGAAGATGATGATGAAGACATAGCGCTAATGGTGAGAAACTTCAGAAAGTTCATCAAGACCAAGCATGGGAGAAATGAAATGGCACCCAGGTTTAATCGTTCTAACTTTAATAATTCTTCCAAGCAATTTAATGATCAGAAATCTACTGATAGAATGCAATGTTTTAAATGCAAGGGAAGAGGACATCTGATGAAGGATTGCCCAAATGAAACTGCTCAGCTCGCTAAAGGAAAAGGAAAAAAGCGAAGGTATTAACATGGGATATGGATAGCGAAGCTGAAAGCGAGGAGGAAAATGAAGCCCATTCTTGCATGGCTTTGATGGGGATCCAAGATGAGAAACCGTCAGGTAGCAAAGCTGAACTTCTTAAAATTTGTGAAGAAATGCAAAATCAAATAGTAGATCATGAGTTCACTATTGAATGTCTCCAAAATCAGAACTATGACATGCAAGTTAGAGATGATAAGGTGTTTAAAGAGAATGAAAAACTTAAAACTGAACTAAATGCATGTAAGTCTACTATTGAAGTCATGAAGAAGGAAAAAGAAAGCTTTGATGAAAATGCTCCTTGTATTTCTTGTTCCTCATTATTAAACCAAATTAGCATGCTTAAACTTGATTTGACTAAGCTCGAAACTGAAAAAGACTATGTGATTAGAGAGCTTAATGATAAATTCTGCATGTTGGATAATGACTTTAAAAGAAAAATGATTGAATTTGAAAAGAAGGAAGAGGAAAATAAGAGAGCTTTTGTTAGTAAATGCACGATGCTTGTGGAAGAAAATAAACAATTAAAAACCAAAGTCTCTCATCTTGAAGTTGCCATTAAGAAATTCTCTATGGGAAAACAATCGTTGGACACTATTTTAGAGAATCAATTATATGGCAACAATAGAAGAGGACTTGGTTTTAGTCTGAAAAACGTTGAAAAGCAAAAATTCAAGAAATTCCACAATGTACCCTCTATTGCAAAGAACAAATATGCAAAGTGCTTTACTTGTGATAGTGTAGGCCACACTTCATATTGTTGTAAATTCAGGAACACAAATATCAAGTTTAAACAAGTGTGGGTTCCTAAATCTTTAATGGCTAACACTAGTGGACCTTGTTGGATTCCAAGGTCACACTTAACACCTTTCATGTAGGTGTGATGGAGGTTTGGTGAGGAGCGATAAACTCAATGTCTCATTCTTTTAGCTCCTTAGCCAAATAACGACGAGAATGTATAATTTTTATCCCTCTTTGCACTTCATTGCATACATTCATAGTTTGTTTGTGTGATTGTTTCATTTTGTTTTATGTTCTTGTTTTATTTTGTTTTGTGTGCTTACTTGCATGATTTTTAATGTTTTATTTCTGGAAAAAAACAAAAAAATTGTAAAACCCAAAAATAAAAAAAAATGAGCTTAAAAGAATACCCTTTATGTTTTATCTTAAGTGGCATTGTATGAATGATTAAATATATCCCTTGTAGAAGTTAATTCATTATTATTGTAGCTACATGATCATGATGATATTCTTTTTAGTAGCCATGACATGTCTCATAAGTTTTAAACTTGACTTCTACACCTACATTTGCACTTTCACGATATTTGACTTCTTAGTACTTTTGGAGATTCTTTCGAAGAATAATGGAAAGTGAATGTAGGAATGATTAATTTCTGAATTTTCTAAGGGATATGAAGTGTTTAGCCATGAATTAAAATTGAGCAAAAAAATTGCAAATAAAAAAATATGAAAATTGCTCCGTATGAAAAATGGATACACTTCATGGCTAATACACAACCCACGAGTATCCAACTTGTGCTAAATGGGTAATCATTAGCTTTGGTGTATATAACTCATCAAGCAATGCCACCCCACATTTAAAAGTCCTTTAAGGCTATGTTTTGGGGTTCGGTAACTTGAACTCATCTTTGATGAGGTGGGAAAAATCAACCCTAGTGATATTCATGAAATTGGAAAATGTGGATTGATTTGGTTGATTTTCTAAAATTTAATCTCCTCTTGTACTCTATTGTCTCTATCATTACACTTACACAAAGGTGGAGAAGTCGTGTTACGAAACTCTATGAGCTTGAATTGTCTATTTTTTGGAAAATTCATGCAAATTGCACGCTACATTTAATAATGGTTTATTTTTGCATGGAATAATTTTGTGACTTCATTAATCCACTTTTGGTGATTACAAAGGGGGAGAAAGAAAAGATTTGCTTGATTGTCGGTATTATTTGTTTAAGGGGGAGTTTGAGAGAAGATTTGTTTAAGGGGGAGCTTGAGAGAAGGGGGAGTAATAATGTTGTGCATGCTATGTTGTAATACTTGATTATCTCATTCCACGATTCATATTGCATTACACCCTACAACACACTTCACACACACATACTTATTGCTCAACTCTTTTATGGGTTTGTCATCACCAAAAGGGGGAGATTGTTGGACGTAACGATCTAGGATCTCTTTGTTTGATGATGACAAACGTGTCATGATATCTAATGTGTGTGCTAGTGTGTTTCAGGATTGGCAAAACAGTATATTTTCACCTTTTGGCGGAATTGCTATTCGTATAGCAAATTGGGAGAAAGGGAGTGTGTGTGCACAAAGAAGATTTGACTTGGTCAATGAGGAGAGAGATGGAATCTATTTGGGATATGGTGAAATCAATTAGAGATTAATTTCAATTTCATATTCAATTTGAATTGCTATCAAATCCCAATTTGATCAAATCAAATCTCCTATTTGTGGTGCAAAGTGATAGAACCAAATCTATAATCTCCTATTCAAAATAGGATTCCTCATAACCGCATCACCCTATCATCACCCTATAAAAACCCATCCTCTAGGGTTGAAAACGTGCGCGGCTTAAAAAAAATTGAGAGAGCCGAAACTTCTTGATGCCCTTGAGTTGCAATTCTTTTGACAGCCGAAATTTAAGAGCTAAGTTTTTTTTGTTGACCCTTCATTTTCTCTAGGAGCCGGACATCTATTTTCCAATCATCAAAGTGGAGGGAAAATTTGTGTGTGTGTGCAATCTCTAAGGCAGGCGCAAGTTTAGAGTGCACAAAAATTTTGACAGGGAGCTTCTTCAACAAATCAACAGGGCACAAAACCAAGCACGGGCGCATGATCAAATTCACAGGGGGGCACATGCCGAAGGCCACAATCTTTGTCTTGCAGCCGTCCAAGACCTCCAGGCGCACTTCTTAAATCAAAGAAAGGGAGGTGAAGTTTTTTGAAAGCTTTTGATTGTTTATTATTTTGAGGGTTCTTCAATTTTTTGTGTGCACATTTTTTTTCCCCCAGAAAAAATCACAGAGAGATAATTTTTGTTGGGTGCGTAAGTCACAAGAACTTTTTTGATCTTAAAATCCTTTTCACTGCAAATCTCCAGGCCACATAAAAAAAGAAGATCCCTGAGCCAATCAAATATTTTTTAAAAAGACTTGCCGAATTTTTCTTTCTGTTGATATAACCAAGAGGAGAGAGGCCGGCCTATTTTTTTGTTTCTCCTCTACAAAATCCGCTACCCAAGAGAAACAACAGAAGCCGCACATCCCTAAGAAATTACAAGAGATCACGGGCTGGATTTTTTTTGTTCCTTCTCTGTTTTATTTTTGCAGTGCCGAAATAATCAAGGGGAAGGGTTTTAAGACTTGGGGGTTCTATACTTGTAGAGCCGCACTATTCCATAGCCAATCAAAGATCCAAAAAAAATTCTTGAGCAGCTGCACAAAATCAAGGGAGTATTATTTTAACTCTTTGCAAATTTCAAAGTATTGTTTAATCTGCATCTTTATGTGTTCTGTTGCTTTGATGACAGGCTGTACAAATTGAGAAAGAGAGGCGCACGCAAAAACCCCACTTTAAAATTCCAAGAGCATTGATTATATTGCTGCAACAGTGTAGTGAGGGCGCAACATCAGAGAGTGCCGCAACCTGAGTTGCTGAGGAGACGAGAGACGAGACAACTACATCTACGTCAGACGAGATCTGATCTGTGCTTACTGACGAAGACATCGCTGCTGCACAATCTGAGCTTTCTAAACTCAATACTTTATTATTTTGTGTAGCAATTGTGATAGATCTTCGTAGGTGAAACTTTACCATATTTTGTGACTATTTTGGGACTTGTCTGGTTGGGGCTAGACAAGTGAGACCCAGCTAGTTTTGGGACTAGCTGGTAGAAAGCGTTACTAGGATTGATAGTGAGAGAAAACACTGTGTGTGGGGTACTGAGAGCCTGGCGAGTGTAGAGACATAGAGGGTGCTCTGAGCGTGATCTAACTTGTGGTTTTGTACCTATTGTGCTATTCAATACTAGTTCTGCTTTGGGGGCTGGAGTAGGTCGTTGGGACGACCGAACCAGGGTAAATCTGCTGTGTACTCTGTGTCTGCGTTTTATTCACCCGGTTGCTGCTATAACTGCGTGTGCTTATTCGTGGGTTGCACGAATTATTTTTATAATCCTATTCACCCTCCTCTAGGCTAGGATCCAAATCCAACATCATAGACCCCAGTAGTTTTCTCAGCCGGCCTTCTCTCATTCAGAGTAGCCTCGAAACCTAACTCCTCTACCAGATCCTGGGTATTTTTTGTACCCTCCCTAATATCTCCTTCAGCCCTCACTTGTTCAGGTCGCAGCCTAGTCACCTCCGCCTCATGGCTATGCCGATTGCAGTCGATATCTGGGTTTACCCCTCTGTCCTCCTTTAAATTTCCTCTTCCCATCAGAACAGGTCCAGTTTTTGATCCCCCCTCACCCTCAATAACTATTTGCTGCGTAGCCTGGAGGACTTCATCCATGTTGTTATCATCCGAGTTTGTATTAGTCGCCCCAGTCACTGGTGGCACTTCCGCAGCACCATTGCTAGTACTTGAAAGGCATGACTTGGATGCGTTGGTCGCTGGCAAAGCATCCACATCACTCAAAATACCAGCCCCTTCTTGTAGTTTCGGCTTGTAGTTTTGATTTTGGCTTGAAGGGAGCTGGACAAGATCAGTGCATTGTGTATCCGAGTGACCAAAACAGATACACTTCGAACACCTCGGAGGTTCCCCCTCGACTTTAACTTCAATAGAGATTGGTGGCCCATCCTCAGTGCACACCAAAACGGATTTAGCAATAGGCTTCTTGGCATGGATTTCCACTAGGCAACGCGCATAAGAGATCCGTTCCTTTTTTGCAGTGAGCCTATCCAAACAAATAGGGTTCCCGATTACCGACACTATAGCGTTCATGATCTCCAGAGTCCACATACCCAACGGCACCCCATGGATCTACACCCATACCGGGACCGATGATAGGATGTCGTGTTCATGTTTGAGAGCCGAATTCAAATGTTGCAATACAACCAGTCTCCCGTTAATCATCCAGGGGCCCCCGTGGATAATCCTATCACACTCTCCCCCATCCTCGAACTTGAAACAAAAGAACCTATTATCTCTGCTATAGAGTTTCACCCCTTTCTTAAGGTTCCAAAGTCTATCAACCCAAGCTCGTATCTGCCCATAGAAAGGGATGTCGCCCAATACATATCCAACTAAGGAGAACTTCCATTGATCTGCACCTGAAGCCAAAGACGTTTTAGTCACCATGGCCATTTCAATACCATCTTCTTGGACAATCGGTGGGACAAAGGTCATCCCCATATCCGAATCATACTTCCTAATGTTCGTGCAAACATCAGCCCATGTTTGTTTAGAAACCTTTGTCTCAATCTTGATCTCCACATTAGGACTAGGAGGCATTCTACCGGATACCCTGGAAGCATTCAAATTTTCCACTTTGTGAGGTGGAGGGGGAAGGCCCTTACCTCTTGCGTACAGACTTCCCACCCTGGGGCCTTTCTCGCACCTAGGGACATTGCCGCTAAGCCTCCATATCCTGGGACCTTTCTCGCATTCCCCCTTCTTTCGCTTGTCGACCACCTTCTAGCCCTCAGAATTTCCTGAAGCAAAACTTCCAATGCCCACAGAGCGCTGGCCCTCCAGGTCCGACGCGTCCAACCTAATACCTTCAAGGATCGATTTTCCCTTCAAATCACCTATGACCCTGTGGATTTCCCTCGTCGGTTGACCAGTATCCATTACCGCAGGGATCTCAATCTCTGCCTCCAGATCTGGTTGACCAGAATCCTTCACTGTCGGGGGACCTTTGCCTTCAGTAGGATCTTCGCCGTTGGTGGGACCTTCGTCGTCGCCAGGTCGCCTTCGTTGTCGCTGGCCAGATCTCCCCCAGTCGCCGCTCCGCAAGTCACGGGCCTCATTTTCAACTATATATATATATATATAGAAAGGTTAGCATGTTTCTTTTTTGAGATCTGTACAAAAGATTACAACTAATAGGCATGTGGTTCCAACAGAGAGAGGATATGGCACAAGCGCCGTCACTCTCTACTATTGTTATCTCACCCTTATTGAGATCTATACAATAATTGTGCTATAATCGCAAAAATAGCATGTGAGATAGTAGCCCTTATCTCTGAATTCCCATTTGGCTAATGCTTCAGTCTCCTCACCACTTGATGTTTCCTGATCTCCCAATGCAACTCTGATATCAGCAGCTATCTCTTTAAATAGAATAGTTTTACTTATACTCTCCCCATCAAATATTCTCATGTTCCTTTCATGCCAGATTTGCCATACAATAGATGCAAGAGCGGTCTTAGCAAGTAGACTCAATAAATTTTTCCCACTGCAATGTGCAAGGTAATAATCCCCCACTCCAGCTAATGAAGGATCTATCTGTGTTGTAACATTTAGTTTTAGCAGGGCCTACGTAATATGTAGTTGGAAAAGCTGCATTCAAAAAATAAATGTCCTACATTTTCCATTTTGTTATCGTCACAAAGTACGCAATTGACAGTCGTATTGAGACTCCATTTACTTATCATTTCTCTGGTCATCAATTTCCCTTTAAAGGCACTAAGGAGAGTAAGTGACATTTTGGGTATGAATTTGTTGTACAAATTAACTTGTAGTATAGGAAAAATGTACCTCGTCTTCTCACCCCGTCCCAAGCTTGACTGAATTGGAACAAAACTCCTGTCGCCCAAACCCAGATGTCTGCTCCTGCCTTCAGAACATGCTGCCGAAGCATTGGCCTGATGTGCTCTAATGAAGGATCCAAACAACAGCCGTCCGAGCTCCAATATTCCTGCACACATTTCATCCCAGCTCCCTCAGGGACATCGAATAAGTATTTAAGAGGCCCACAATCAAGTCAATTGTCATGCCAAAATGAAGTCGATATACCATCTCTTACTTGCCTTTTAATTAATTTTTGTGATGCACTTCTGCACTTGAGCATGCGTTTCCATGTGCCTGACTATGTGACCATCCCATTGGCACCAAAAAATAATCCTGCTGAATCATATTTCTCCCTCATTTGATTCGACCAAATGCAATCAGATGTTACGTATCTCCAAGTTAGCCTAATTCTTGTCGCCACATTTAACTCCTCCAGCTTTCGGATGCCCACCCCCTTCCTTTTTTGGTTTACAAATGTCTTCCCAAGACCAATCAAATTGGTTATATATATATATATATAGGGCAATCTTCGGGTGCGAAAAATCCCGTGAGAAAACTTTTTTTTTATTTTTTTGAAATTTTTTTTTCAAAAATTCTTTTTTTGATGTTTAATCCATACAATTATATACCCCAGGGAAAATAATGGGTGAACCCGTTGGGCATTAGAGCACCCATCCACCCGTTACAAATTTAACGGTATCAAAACGTGCGAATTTGATGAAATGGCTTGATCGAAGGCCAAATGACATTATTTCTCAACCATTATTTTTTGAGGGGGGTATAACAACATATAATGAGGGTGGAAAAAAGAATTTTTGAAAAAAAAAATTTCAAAAAAAAGATAAAAACATTTTCGCACGGTGCGAAATGTTCTCATTTGAAAATTTTCCTATATATATATATATATATATATATATATATATATATATATATATATATATATATCTATATTATAAAAGAGGGATGTTATCAAGAGAAATTGGATAAGAGATATTGGACATGAGAAATTGGATAAGAGAGATCTATATTATAAAAGAGGGATGTTATCAAGAGAAATTGGATAAAAGATATTGGATAAGAGAAATTGGATAAGAGATATCTATATTATAAAAGAGGGATGTTATCAAGAGAAATTGGATAAGAGATATTGGAAAAGAGATATCTATATTATAAAAGAGGGATGTTATCAAGAGATATTGGATAAGAGATATTGGACAAAAGAAATTGGATAAGAGATATCTATATTATAAGAGAGCGATGTTATCAAGAGAAATTGGATAAGAGATATCTATATTATAAAAGAGGGATGTTATAAGGAGAAATTGGATAAGAGATATTGGAAAAGAGAAATTTGATAAGAGATATCTATATTATAAAAGAGGGATGTTATCAAGAGAATTTGGATAAGAGATATTGGACATGAGAAATTGGATAAGAGATATCTATATTATAAGAGAGGGATGTTATCAAGTGAATTTGGATAAGAGATATTGGAAAAGAGAAATTGGATAAGAGATATCTATATTATAAAAGAGGGATGTTATCATGGGTTATTGGATAAGAGTTTTTGTATAAGATAAATTGGTTATGAGAAAATGGATAAGAGAAATTGGATAAGTGATAAGAGAATTTGGGTAATTGTGTACGTTGGTTAATACATTTTGTATGAGAGAATTTGAATGAGAAATTGGGAGATGAGAATTTGGGGTTATGTATTTGAAAGCTTGGGGGGAAATTTAAAAATTGAAATTTTGAATTGAAAACTTAAAAATTTTGAAATTTCGGTTTCATAACAAAACTTGGAGGGAGGCAAAATTTCTGTTTCATAACCTCTCTCTCCCCCCAACCCCCGACCGCAAGAAAAGTAAATCCTCATCGCCAGGGAACGCAGGCTGCAAATGAACAATTCCCAGGCTACAACTGAAGCCGCCACTTTATCTTCCCCCTCATCGCCAGGAAGAAGTCGACTTGATCAAATTGGGTCGAGGGTTCCAGTGAGGAGGCATGGGTTCAACGATCCAACTGTGACGATCTATCCTCTCCGTTCCAGCGATCGTTCAATTCAACCCGTCACAGTTGCCTTCGAGATTCCACGCGTGCTTTCGACTCTGCAAAAGCTCCCAAATTCCATCATTCACACTTGTGGTCTCCTCTTATTAATGCAAATAATTTTTATTTTTTAATAACAAAGAAACACATTCTGATTATTCTGTGAATTTTATGAAGCCCTAGATCCTTGGGAGAATTTTGAGAACAACCCGTGTAACCGAGGTCAGATTGGCTTTTTAGGAAACATGTTAATCTCCACATTGTGGGTTCACACTTGGCTTTCCTTTGTCCCTAAAAGATCCACCTTTGCCTTTGGTAAGAGTTTATTTGTGATTTCTCATCTCAAAAAAATCATCACACAATCAACTTATTTATTTGTGATTTTGCTTCAAATTTAATCTTTTTAGAGATACTTGATATATGTGATTGATGAAATTGAGGGAATGCTAAACATTTCTGATAACCACTTTTGATTATCATGTAATACAAATTCAATGCCCACTTTGAGAAAGTCTGTATTATCATTCTGAACAGGCAACCACTTTGAGAAATTTCTGTATTATCATTCTGGATTATAATAGTCTGTATTATAATATACAAATTCAATGCCCACTTTCAGACTAATGTGCAAGCAACCACTTTGAGATGGATGCAGTTCTTGAGGAGATGGAGGCCTTTAAGTTTAACCATGCAAAGAAGACGTTTGTGATTTTGTTCAAGGCATTTCAGAAAATTGGGAGGAGATCTGAAGCAGAATCAATACTCGGACCGATGTGGACACATGGTTTTTGTACTCCACTGGATTCTATCAGTTTCTGATATTGTTTCTGATATTTAAGATGGAAAATATAAATTGCAGACTGGCATTAGCGGGTCCATTGAAGAGGATTCTTGCTCTTTAGTTTATGTAATTACTCGGTAAGTTTCAAACATTGAATTTTGGCTGGTATTTACTCTCACAATGCATCACATGTTGCACTGCGTATACTCTGCTATGCAATTAGGAGCACATTTTAAAAAGCCTATATGTATTAGTCCTAAAGCTTTTGGATATAAATTTTTACGATCAAATGGTTTGGTGTCTCCAAATTTTTCTTTGAGATTTTTGACATAATCTTAACCAGATATCATCATCATTGTGATGAAACCTTTTTGATTCTTGCATGGCTTGAGAAGCTCAAATGCACCACACATATGTATAACTTAAAAATGTGCTAAGTTAAACATCCATCTGTTTCTACATGCAAGTTGCTTGAAGCCATATAAAAGTTCCTGATTTCAAATTGATGATGTGTTTAGTGCTTCTTATTGTAACCACTTCTGTTTGTATATACCTTTAGGTACCCCTGCCATGACAGCAAGAGGTTGCCTAGGAGATTTTGAGGCAATTAGTGAATATCTTCTGAGAGCTGCACATTTTGCAATTGCCCTTCAAAGGGAATTCCTTAAAGCCATTCTAAACAAGAGGGATATCACTGGATAAGAAGCTGTGTTGATGCCTTTTCTTCACAGTTTGCCATGCCAGGATCCGAGCTATGATTGTCTGAAGAGTCACGATTTCTTTCTTGCATTTGCTGAACAAATGGTAAAATTTCTACAAGTTGGCGATGAGCCACTGGAGGGATGTATCCTATGAGATCCCCAAGATCAATTTCTACAAGTTTTCTGATTTGTTTCACTTGATTCCATTTCCTTTTTAGATTCGATAAATATATGATTTCTTAAGAATTGTTTAATGATATATCAGGAACGCCTACACGTTAAGGCTTCGGGAATTTGGCACCAGGCTGGTGAGTTTTTATTGCCCTAATTCCTCGCCACTACACACTCACACAAAATTTGAAACTTTTTTGTGTGAATTATTCTTGCATGGTGGATGATTGGGAGTCTATATGTAGTATTAGTTGCCGATCCCAACGTTGGGCTAGAAAATCTTTGATACATTGTGCCAGGAAAAGGTAAAATGATTAAAAACAATTCGATTCATTCTATTCTGGACTTAAATACAACCTATCCATTTGCAACTATTTCTTATAATTTATTATGACAATTAACTCAGAGTCTTAATGATATCCCACAAGTTGGAAGATTTTGTCACAAATTTTTTGATATAACCATGTAGTGGGGAATATGACGACTTAATGGAAGGAACCAACATTGCCATGTGTTATTGTAAAAGACAATTCTCATACTAAGTATAACAGTTCATTATTTTACTAAAAGATGACATATGGACAACAATACAATTATCATATACCCATGACCTAAACAACTAAACTGTCTATACAACCAGTCTATGCTGGACCTGCTCTAATGTAGGAATCTTGCACCTCATGCTTAGTCTCTCCTTCTATATCCATTGAATCGGGATCTGTAACCAGTGATTTTAACCTGGTACATGTGGCCCCATCGGAGAAATTTCTGACAGTGCAACTTATTAATTTGAAAGAGTGAAAAACACAATAGAAAGAATTGGAGAAATCCAGGTTAATTGTAGAAACAAGATGGTAATAACCATATATACTTTTAGATGAAAAAGATCATCTAATCATTTACATGAAAAAGATCCTTTCTATTTGATAATTTTCTTTGGTTTTAATTCCTGTTGTAGGGAATTCATACTAAAATTCAGTTGGATCTTATGTGTGGGTAAATTATTGACAGAAGTTAAACTGGCTATATTCACATTCAAAAGTAACAGACCTTTTGTGGTTCTGTTTAATAACCTGTTTACCTGAAGCGTTCTACAAGAAGAAAATAACTGTGTCATTGAGCAATTAGATATAACAAAGATATCATATTACGCTAAGTCTCGAAGCTAATGATGTTCATGCATATTTGAGCCAATGATGTTGTACGAGTACAATCGAACAAGATCCAAAATATTGCGAACATGCATGTAAATTGGGATATCACTTGCAATGGTGCTTTGTTAAATAATACCGGAAATTTATGGAAGTAGTGATTATATTGAACCAAAATTCTGAAGTTGTGATTATGGTGTGAGTTATCTATTATACTAATGAGGGATTGATATTTGTCATATCACTTTCGATTTTACTATGCTTTTTAAATAAGACCCCATATAATATGCTTCTGCTGATGGATTTTTTTTGTGTTTATGAGATTTTATGGAATTTGTGAAATAACATCCATTAGTATGATTATTCCAAGTGGTGATGTGGTTGCAATATAGTTTGTGTGTTTATTAATTGGATATTTAATCTGTTGATTAAGTTGATGCTTTTGTTTAAGTTGATGCAATATGGTTTGTGCATTTTTGTGCAATTTTTAGTTGATTGTTTGATTTATTGTTTTGGCAGAAGAAGAGCCGGTTTAATCAAGGGAAGAGAAGGATAAACAACCGGATGAGTTTGGCGTAGAAAATGGATGTGATTAGAAGGACTGTCTTTATTTCATACATTGATCAGCATGTAGCTTAGTTTTTTTTCTTTTACTTCAATTGTATTTATACAAATTTGCTATAAGATATCCGATAACTTTTTTTGGGCGCGACCGATGTCTTCTTTTTTTTCTCTTTTTGGGTACAATAGTGCTGGTTGATACTTTTATAGCAATGTAAATGTTTTTTCTTTTCTATTGTGTTCATGAATATTTTTGGTAAGGTTTAAGGCTTAGATGAATGTCCTGTTTTTGGGTGGGTACTGTTGGTAGTAGTGTTTGTTAATGCTTGATAATGGTGGAGACCACATGTCTTTCTTTCTTTAAGATTGTTCATATATTTGTCAAAAATACTACAAAATTCTAAGTGTACAAATTTGATTTCCTTATGAGACGAGGGATGTTTGCATTAAAGATGAGTTGTCTGGTGATAAAAGAACTCTGATATGTTACTTTGGTTTGGACTGATGTAGAGACATTGATTTTAGTTATAGTTAACATGCGTGTTCCAGTGTATTTACTAATTGAAAATTAAGTTTAGATGTCCATTCTAATGTCAGCTAGAGATGGTCCATCTCTCTTTTTGGTTGCTTTATATCTGTCAAAAATATAGCTTATCATGAGGTTAGTGGGCATGTTGGGTTTTGGGGAGTTTCGATCTGTTTGAGTTTCGATTTGTTTGAGAACTATGAATCGAACGGCCATAGATTGAATTATGACATCAAGCTTTCCTCAATTGCTTAGCCTTCTGATCCTTTTAGAAATCTAGCATTTAATCAAAAAGTGGTCAACACTATGAATGTGGCAAACAAAGTATAATTTTTTTTTCAAGTTTTTTAGTAGCTTTTGGTGTGTGAATTTTAATCGAACTAAATATTGGGGGGGACAAAAAATTTTGGCGTGGGCTAACATTTTGATTTAGAATTAAATAAACAATGTCGGAACTAAATTCTCTAGTGGGGACCTAAAATTTGGTGAACTAAAATTTTGAGGGGGTCATAATAATTATTGCGCTTTAATTATTTCTGTTTGCTTAAAATTAGGGTGTCTAAATATTTTTATGGGGTGATATTTAAATGATCCGTGCCCTTGGGCACGGGTATATACTAGTCTATATTATAAGAGAGGGATGTTATCAAGAGAAATTGGATAAGAGATATTGGAAAAGAGAAATTGGATAAGAGATATCTATATTATAAAAGAGGGATGTTATCAAGAGAAATTGGATAAGAGATATTGGAAAAGAGAAATTGGATAAGAGATATCTATATTATAAAAGAGGGATGTTATCAAGAGAAATTGTATAAGAGATATTGGAAAAGAGAAATTGGATAAGAGATATCTATATTATAAAAGAGGGATGTTATCTAGAGAAATTGGATAAGAGATATTGGAAAAGAGAAATTGGATAAGAGATATCTATATTATAAAAGAGGGATGTTATAAGGAGAAATTGGATAAGAGATATTGGAAAAGAGAAATTGGATAAGAGATATCTATATTATAAGAGAGGGATGTTATCAAGTGAAATTGGATAAGAGATATTGGACAAGAGAAATTGGATAAGAGATATCTATATTATAAGAGAGGGATGTTATCAAGAGAAATTGGATAAGAGATATCTGTATTATAAAAGAGGGATGTTATCAAGAGAAATTGGATAAGAGATATTGGAAAAGAGAAATTGGATAAGAGATATCTATATTATAAAAGAGGTATGTTATCAAGAGAAATTGGATAAGAGATATTGGACATGAGAAATTGGATAAGAGATATCTATATTATAAACGAGGGATGTTATCAAGAGAAATTGGATTAGAGATATTGGACAAGATAAATTGGATAAGAGATATCTATATTATAAAAGAGGGATGTTATCAAGAGAAATTGAATAAGAGATATTGGACAATAGAAATTGGATAAGAATGATGTTATCAAGAGAAATTGGATAAGTGGTATCTATATTACAAACGTTATCAAGAGAAATTGGATAAGAGATATTGGACAAGAGAAATTGGATAAGAGATATCTATTATATAAAAGACGGATGTTATCAATTGAAATTGATAAGAGAATTTGGACATGAGAAATTGGATAAGAGAATTTGGATATCTATTATATAAAACAGGGAAATTGAATAAGAGAAAATATAAGAGATGAGATTTTGAGAGATAAAAGAGGAGGTGGGGAATTTTGCACATACAACCCCGGTTTTTGTATTTTTACCTATGGACCCTCCACACACACACACCCACACTTTTTATTCTCACCCCTTCCGGCCATTTTATTTCCAGTTCTATGAAGATTTTGAATCTTATCCTACTAGGACAAATCTTTGTCCTACGTGGCAAGTTTGTCCTAGGTTGTAATGACAATTTTGGGGGGGACTTAAATTTTGGGGGAAAACTTAAATTTGGGGGGAAACTTGAAATTTTGTGGGAAAACTTGAAATTTGGGGGAACTTGAAATTTGTGGGGGAGAAAAACTCAGGCATTAAATAAACCGTGCCCTATGGGCATGGGTAATGACTAGTATATATATATATATGGATAAAGTGTTCCTAGTGTGACTCTGTAGATGAAATCTAAAGAGTCGCCCCCCAATTTCCTCCATATCCCACATGGTTTTCGATTTTTTTCTTCGGATTATTGTTCACATCATGGATGATCAACATACCAAAAATTAAGTCATTCCAATACTTTTAATGGCCCAGTCTACTCCTTGCAACTTCAGGAGTTTTTAAGCACGATTTCAGACCATTGAAGTTGCAAGGGATAGATGAGGGTTCTAAAAGTATTTGAATGACTTGATTTTTTGGTATGTTGATCATCCATGATGTGAACCTGTAACGCCCCGCTTCCCTAAAATGGAGGCGAGACGTGAAAAGGTCCGCACGAGAGTGGAGCTATGAAGCCCCAAACCCGATAAGCGTCAATAAAACATAAGCAGATCCATGTAACCATAAACGGAACAACAATAATAACACAAGGAGAGACAGAAATAAAATCTCAAACCTCAGAATTTGTCCCACATTAAAATTAAGTTCAACATCCAGAAAAGCCACCAGGCTAAAAAAAGAGTCTAAAAGCCCAGAACAAGGCCAAACAAAGCACAAACATAACAGAGTATCAAACTAGGTGCCACGCACCGACAACCTAAGCAATCTAACAAAAGAAGCCAAACTAAGACACTAAGACCGATCTCCAGTGTCCGCGAAGTCCTCGATCAACGCGGGTTCTGACACAGCGTCAGCGAACACCGCGTCCTCAACAAGCAACTCAGGCTCAGGATCTAACATGTGTCACCCAAAAGAGAAAAGGGGCACATGTCAGCAAGTCGGGAGACTTGTGCAAGGAAACGGAAAGAAAGGTAAACTAACAACCTAGAAGTTAAAGTATGGTGCATGGCAAGTAAAGTAAGGTGGTAACAAGTAAAGTAAAGTACAAGTAGCAAGTGGTAGTTGTGACATGTAATGTCAAGTAACAAGTACAAGTACAAGGGATCACCCACACATGGATGCCCTATTGCCCGCAGGCTGTGGTCATGTACAAGGGATCACTCAGAGAGTGCCCTATTGCCCACAGGCTGTATTGAGCTCGTTTTCTGGAACACGAGCTAGAATTGTAATTGGCCTAGGGGTGTGCCCGCAAAACGGGTGCCTAGCCGGAACAAATAGTACAAGTATGTAGCGAAGCTACGCAATCACGATGAGTGTTCAAGAATGCAATGACATGAGCAGATATTCGCGTACCGTTAATTGAAATTAAACGTGACAGGCAAAATGCAATGACATGAACATATTCGCGTACCGTTAATTGAAATTAAACGTGACAGTTAAAATGCAATGACATGAACATATTCGCGTACCGTTAATTTAAATTAAACATGGCAGTTAAAATGCAATAGCAGTTAAGGATGCATGGATGACATGAACAGTTAATACGCGTACCGTTAAGGGAAAGTAAACGTGATATACAAGCATGATGAGGGTGACGGACCAAGCTTCATTGTCACGCTAGGTCAATGGCGTCTAGACGGATATCCTTTCACCGTCTAGTCTCTTTTACGCTAAAGCAAGGAAATGGCCTAAGACATGGCCCAAATCAAGAGATGCAAGTTTCACTTGCCTGATACCGGGATTGACGAGCAATGAAGATCGTCACACAACCTAACTACGGAATAGATCACTGTTATGGCAAAACAATTATTAGAACAATGATTCTAAATCGATTTCTTAATAGAATCCTAATTGTCTAATAATCCATTTTATTAGGGTTTCACAAATGTCAATGTGGGTTATGCTAAAACTAAAGAATCGAGTATTACCGTGAAGAAGCGGAGGAACGATGCCGAGCAACCATGGCAACGGAAGAACGATCCGGCTCAGATCTGGAAATGAGGGAAAATCTGGAGAAATAGGTTTTGATATGGGTTTTGGGGGTTTGATGAAGGTTTGAGGAAGATGAGAGGTAGGATGTGTCAAGTGAGGGTTTGGATGATGGAGGATGAGCTTGGAATGAAGGTTTGAGGATTTGGGGAAGATGGGGGCTCAATGGGGGAGAAATTAGGGTTTGAGGTGATGAGGAAGAAGAAGAAAACGTTTGGAGGGGTATTTATAGAGTTTGGTGGCGGCTAGGGCAAAACTAGGGTTTCCTGTATTGTTTAGTCGGTCAAAGAGCAACCACTGACCGACTAGTTTGGGAACTAGTCGGTCGGTTGACCAACACAGACCGACTAAGTGTAAACAGTAACCCCCGACGAAAACCTGAACTAAGAGTTAGTCTGTCAAAGAACAACTACTGACTGACTAGTTTGACATCTAGTCGGTCGATGAACGTTCTTAGACCGACTAAGAGTAAACAGTAATTGGTACCAAAAATAGTTAATGAGTTAGTCGGTTAAAGAAGCATTGCTGACCGATTAGTTTGCAACCTAATCGGTCAACCAACGTTCTTAGACCGATTAACAATAAACAGTAACTCCTGAACATTTATCAAAGCCCACTAGTCGGTTCAAGAAGGTTTGCCGACCGACTGGATCGTCATCTAGTCGGTCGGTGCCCCTTCTTATACCGGCTAATGTGCACCGAAAGTTCCGAAATGGAGCGCAAAGCTCCGGGATGGTTTCCTAAGTCTCCTAGGCTCATTCTAACTCTAAGATATCGACGTTATGAAGCCCGTCACGAATGACTTACTTCATACACGCCGGCCGACGGAAGAATCTAGAGAAACACGACGAAACGAACGATAATGAAAACAACGGAGACGGAAAAAGGAAATCGCAACCAAGGAGAAGCAACCATATATATATATATATATATATATATATATATAGAGTGATCTTCGGTTGCGAAAAAAGGGGTTTTCGCACGGTGCGAAAACATTTTTTTGATTTTTTTGAATTTTTTTTTTCAAAAATTCTTTTTTTGATGTTTAATCCATACAAATATATACCCCAGGGAAAATAATGGGTGAACCCGTTGGGCATTAGAGCACCCATCCACCTGTTACAAATTTAACGGTCTCAAAACGTGCGAATTTGATGAAATGCCTTGATCGAAGGCCAAATGACATTATTTCTCAATGATTATTTTTTGAGGGGGGTATAACAACATATAATGAGGGTGGAAAAAAGAATTTTTGAAAAAAAAAATTTCTAAAAAAAACTAAAAACATTTTCGCACGGTGCGAAATGTTCTCATTTGAAAATTTTCCTATATATATATATATAAATATATATATAATAAAATCCATACATTAAAAACCAGTCGTTACCGTGAACAACAACTCCATGAAAAATAAAATCCAAAAAAATGTGGGATATGTGGAAAAATGGGGGCGACTCCTTAGATGAAATCTAAGGAGTCACTCTAGGAACACTTTACCATATATATATATATATATATATATATATATATATATATATATATATATATATATATATATATATATATATGGCGAATAAAGTTAGTCTATATTAATAAAGGCAAAAAAGTTTACAAAGTCGCGCTAGTAACAACAAGTAGACTTTAATTAGAGAGGGGATACGGCACAAGCGCCGTCACCCTCTACTAATTATTATCTACAGTTCTTACTAAGCGAATCAAAAGAATGTACAAAATTAAACCACAAAAACATCACTTTTACACAATCCGAACAAGAACGACTATTCTGCATCAATAACCCCAAGTTAGAGAAAGGAACTGGATCCGAAGCCTTGTCTTTATTGAGTTGAAGTAGAGCAGCTCTAATGCCATTCGCAATCTCATCAAACAACACAGTCTTTCCTTTGCTTTTGCTTTCAAAAATTCGCCTATTGCGCTCTTTCCATATGTGCCAAACAGTAGAGGATATGGCTAATCTGGCCAGAACATTCAGAGGATCCTTCTTACTGTATATAGCATGAAATAGGTCGCAAACTCCTTGAATAGTTTTGGGTATTTGACCTGAATAGCTCAACTTCAAAAGGCATCTAGTAAGAATATATATGGAGCACTCACAATTAAAGAAGATATGCGAAATGCTCTCAGGTGCTTTGGAGTCACAGAGGACGCAATCAATATCACACGCGACCCCTCTAGAAAAGAGAAGATCTTTGGTTGGTAGTTTGTTTTGAAAAGCTTTTAGTAATGTAAGCCCAAATTTCGGCACCTGATGAGAAAACCAAATAGAATCCCAGTAAGCAAAAGAAGAATAGGAAGTTCTTGCGCCATTCCATGCGGAACTAAAAGAGAAGACCGGCCCAGGTAGCCACTTCCATCCATCTGAGCCATCACATAAGGATAAATTGGCAAGAAGATGCCGAACTCCATCAAGAGCCGGGTTGTTGCTCCATCCGGTTCCCACCCAGAAATCACTTACCCGGGCCATTTCAGTCCCTTGGGGTGGCTCTTGTATCAGGTAGAGGGGCCCCGACGGGTGCCAATTATCATACCAAAAAGATGTTGACGTACCATCCTTCACCACACGTTTAATTAGCAAATGGGAATGAGTGCGACATTTCAATAAGAACTTCCATGAACCCGAGTCAGTCGGCCTTGCTTTAGTACAATAAAAACCATAGTTGATAGGGCTATAGTGCTTTCTCATAAAATTTGCCCAAATACCTTTAGTAGCTAGCACTCTCCTAGTTAGCCGGATGCCAGAAGCAACATTTAAGTCTTCAAGAGATCTAAGTCCAACTCCTCCCTCCTTTTTAGAGGTACACATATCCTTCCAAGCCCAAATATTGAGTTTACCACAAATAAATTTCCTGCAAATAGAATTGATAGTACGGATAACAGATGGTGGAAGGCAATAGGCCTGCATCCAAAAAGCCATCATCCCATAAATAACCGAACGCACCAACTCTATCTTACCTGAGATAGAAAGGAGGGAGGAAGACCACCCTATAATCCTTTTTTTACATTTATCCACAAGTCTGCCGAACAGAGAAGCTTTCGGGTATTTTGAGGATAAAGGGAGCCCCAGATAAATATTGAAGGAGGAAACCAATTTAATACCAAGGATGTCAGAAAGATCACCTGCATTTCGAACTCCTTTACTAAATATAGCCGAACTTTTATCCCAATTAATCTGTAGACCAGTGAAAAGGTTGAATCTATGTAACAGCTCCTTGAGACCCTTGAAGGAATGAGAATTTGCCCGGATGAATACCAAGAGGTCGTCAGCAAATAGAAGGTGGGATATAGCTCCAGTTCGGCGCATTGGAAGAACAGTTTGTAAAACTTCCGCTTTAGCCATCAACAGCGAGAACGCTTCCATTACAAGGACAAAGAGATATGGAGAGAGGGGATCTCCCTACCGCAGACCCCTATTGGAGCTAAAAAAACCCCACAGGAGATCCATCCACAAGTACTGAAAATTACCGAGATGAAATACATATAGTTATCCAGCTTATAAACTTAGGGGAAAATCTCATTTGGTGCAGGATGAAAATATGAATTCTCTATTAACGTTGTCAAAGGCCTTGCGAAGATCAAGCTTGATACACGTTCGGGCACCCATTGGATTACTAAAATCACGAATCTGCTCGTGAGCAATAAGAGTACAATTCGCCAACAACCTGTCTTTTAGAAAAGCAGCCTGATTCGGGGAGATTAAATCTGAGATTACTGGCTTTAATCGGTTGCACAAAATTTTACTAATAATTTTGTAAATAACATTGCAACAAGCAATGGGCCTGTAGTCGCCTAAACCTGAAGCATTTGAATTCTTAGGGACTAGGGTGAGGAAAGTGTGGATAACAGAGGGAGGCAAATCACCAGTAGAGAAAAAAGAAGAGACACCGGATACAACCTCAGGATTAATTACCTCCCATTCATTTTGGAAAAAATAGGCGTTGTATCCGTCAGGCCCTGGGGATTTGTCTTTACCAATTTGAAAGACGTCATTTTTGATTTCAGTGAAGGAGACTGGCATGTCCAACCAAGTAGTAGCTTCCAGAGAGAGCAGACATTTTGGAGTTAAATTTGGAAAGACGTTCCCATAATCCTCTTGATGATAGAGATTCTTATAGAAGAGGGCCGCTTCAGAACGAAGTAAATCAGTATCTCTGTTACTGTTCCCTTCAGCAGAGATTAAGTGACTGAGGGAATTATGACCCTGTCTAGATTTCATAGCAGCATAGAAGAATTTAGAATTCCTGTCCCCAAGCGTCAACCAATTTTGGCGACTTTTTTGACGTAGGTCATCTTCCTCAATATTCAGTGCCTTCACCAGATTATAAAGAGTGGTTGATTCCAAATGATGAAGAGCAGGGTCAGAACCAATATTAGGACAAGATTGAATAGACTCCAGTTGGTTTCTGAATTTAGAAGGCTGTAGAGCATTTCTATGCTCAGCCGCCCAACATTTCAACCTGGGCTTTAAGGCCTTAAGCATCCTAGAGAGCCGCAACAAAGGAGGGACATCATAGCTTCGGTAATTTTCCCAAAAATCCCGTACCAACTCCTTAAATCCTGGCAATGAAACCCAAGAGTTAAAGAATTTGAATGGCTTGGGGTAAGAAATTACCTTGGGGAGGAGATTGACCATCATAGGAGAGTGGTCACTGGTGCTAGCTAGAAGATCCTCATAATAAGAGTGGGGCAAAAGATCCATCCAGCGCGTATTACATAGAACATGATCAAGACGTGCTGAAATTCGAGATCCTCCCACATGCTTATTATTCCAGCTTAGCTTACAACCGGTACTTTTAAGCTCATTTAATTGGCAGCTTTGGATACACAAATTGAAATCCTCCATAGAGGCAGCATCAACCGGGCGACCACCCACTTTCTCATTGGAGAGCCGAATACAGTTAAAGTCTCCCCCAACAATCCAAGGGAAGCTAGTTAGAGAACTGGAATCCGAAATAAGGAAATCCCAAAGAGGAGTTCTGGAGCTTGCCACATTAAATCCATATACAGCAGTAAGCCCCATGACAAGGCCAGCAGAGTTTGCGAACCTGGTAGAAATATGCTGGGAAGAAGAAGAAATAGCAGTACATTTCCAGATAGCCCTATTGTAGAAAATAATGATGCGTCCACCCTTATGGTAGCACCTATTATCCAGACTTCCCCAATCAGTAGCAAAGCATTTAGAAATACGGTTAGAGTTACAAGCCTCTACTTTCGTTTCTAATAAGCACATAATAGTAGGATTAAGCTTCCGTAAGGAGAGCTTCAGATCATATCGCCGCGAATAATTGTTTAGTCCCTGAGTATTCCAGAATAAGACAGACATATTAAATTAAATTAATAGGGGGAGGAGAAGTACCCAATCAGGAGATAACACGGGGGCTCCGACGAACGGGAGACGGCGGTACTTGAGATTTTTTACCCTTGGCTAGCCCACGCTCTTTCAACAAATTGGCTTGCTCAATATCCCATAGGGGATTAGGCACGGTGAGAATGCTAGGAGGGGCCGGTTCTTCATGATTCGAAATAGGCTCAGCCTGATACGCAATAGGCACATGATGAATATTAGGGGGCAGATCCGGAGCATTCAAATCAGGCCCAGCATGGCTCAAATCAGGCACAGAGTTGATAGATGGATTGACCAGCGTGTGCTTCCGTAGGAGTTTGATCAGCGAAAGGGAGTGAATAACCCCCATCAAGAGAGATCGCCTTCTTTGATTTATCCCAACACAAGCTGCAACATCATGCTTATTTGGTTTGCTACATTCCCCTTTCTCAAGAGTTTTTTGAGGCTGACTGAGAACGTCAGGCGGAAGGTCTGAACCACCAACAGGAAGGTTTGTGCTTCCCATAACCAAGTTCAAGTCTTTAGATATTGGTTTAGTAACAGGAGCTGCAGCACCTCCTACACCAGATAATTCAGATTGAATAGATTTTGAAGTACATTGAGAGTCCAGATGTCCAATACAGGCACAGGCTCCGCAACGTGGGGGCTCCCCCTCATACTGAACATCTATCATAATAGTAGATAGGTCATCCAACTCAACTGGCACAGTTCTTTTTAGAATACTATTAGCATTGACCTCAACCAAACAACGCGCATATGAGATCCTGTCTAAATTTGCAGTAGCCCTATCTAGACAAATAGGTTTACCTACTACGCTAGAAATAGAATTAAGAATACCCAGCGTCCACATTGACAAAGGAAGATTATGGAATTGTACCCAACCTGGAACATCAGTTAAGATATCTCTTTCGTGCTTAGTAGAAGGAGTCCAATTTTGCAGCACAACCAGACGTCCATCAAACAGCCAAGGCCCACCATGCAGAATAGAGTCACGGTCCTCCTCATTCTCAAATCTGAAATAGAAGTATCCGTTTTCTCTTGAGAAAATACGAACACCTCCTTTAATGCACCACAGTCGTTCAGTCCAGGCCTTAATTTGACGAAAATAAGGCACATCCCCAAGGACATACCCTACAAGAGTATTATTCCAACGCGCTGTTCCTTTCAAAATGTCCGCCTCTGCCACTTTGGCTTTCTCCACACCATCGACACTAATAATAGGTGGTACAAAACTCATAACCAATGGATCAGCATACTTCCTCCGCGAAGCACATATGTCCACCCAAGATCGCTTCCCAACAGTCGGGGCAACATGAAATTGGGTATTGGGCCTAATCGCCATTTTCGCCTGTGGAAGAGGAACTACAGAGCGATCACGGCCAGTAGGACCGCCACCAGATCGCTGGGGACTTCCGCGATCAAGGCCAGTAAGACCGCGAACAGTAGATCTGGATCTACGGCCAACATTCGAAAAATCTTGATTGCTAGGAACATCCTTCGACCTTGAGCCCTTATTTCATCTCCGATGTGAAACTAGGTGCCAGTCTCCACCGGCGATGCCAGAAGCTACAGTATTAGATGAATCGCCCCCAAGAAATTTAGAATCCCGCTGCAAGTTTCCTCCGATGAAAACCTCTCCACCGTGAAAGTTGCCGCCGTCAAGGGAGCCGCCCCCCTTAGGGTTTGGACCCAACCGCAAATCGCCTCTCCGAAATTCACGCATCAGCAAAATTTTTTGTATATTATATATATATCCATATATATATATATATATATATATATATATATATATATATATATATTGAAAACCCAGAAAAATAAAAAAAAATTTATATATATATATAGTATATGATATATGCATATATATATACTAGTCATTACCCATGCCCATAGGGCACGGTTTATTTAATGGCTGAGTTTTTCTCCCCCACAAATTTCAAGTTCCCCCAAATTTCAAGTTTTCCCACAAAATTTCAAGTTTCCCCCCAAATTTAAGTTTTCCCCCAAAATTTAAGTCCCCCCCCAAAATTTTCATTACAACCTACGACAAACTTGCCACGTAGGACAAAGATTTGTCCTAGTAGGATAAGATTCAAAATCTTCATAGAACTGGAAATAAAATGGCCGGAAGGGGTGAGAATAAAAAGTGTGGGTGTGTGTGTGGGGAGGGTCCATAGGTAAAAATACAAAAACCGGGGTTGTATGTGCAAAATTCCCCACCTCCTCTTTTATCTCTCAAAATCTCATCTCTTATATTTTCTCTTATTCAATTTCCCTGTTTTATATAATAGATATCCAAATTCTCTTATCCAATTTCTCATGTCCAAATTCTCTTATCAATTTCAATTGATAACATCCGTCTTTTATATAATAGATATCTCTTATCCAATTTCTCTTGTCCAATATCTCTTATCCAATTTCTCTTGATAACGTTTGTAATATAGATACCACTTATCCAATTTCTCTTGATAACATCATTCTTATCCAATTTCTATTGTCCAATATCTCTTATTCAATTTCTCTTGATAACATCCCTCTTTTATAATATAGATATCTCTTATCCAATTTATCTTGTCCAATATCTCTAATCCAATTTCTCTTGATAACATCCCTCGTTTATAATATAGATATCTCTTATCCAATTTCTCATGTCCAATATCTCTTATCCAATTTCTCTTGATAACATACCTCTTTTATAATATAGATATCTCTTATCCAATTTCTCTTTTCCAATATCTCTTATCCAATTTCTCTTGATAACATCCCTCTTTTATAATACAGATATCTCTTATCCAATTTCTCTTGATAACATCCCTCTCTTATAATATAGATATCTCTTATCCAATTTCTCTTGTCCAATATCTCTTATCCAATTTCACTTGATAACATCCCTCTCTTATAATATAGATATCTCTTATCCAATTTCTCTTTTCCAATATCTCTTATCCAATTTCTCCTTATAACATCCCTCTTTTATAATATAGATATCTCTTATCCAATTTCTCTTTTCCAATATCTCTTATCCAATTTCTCTAGATAACATCCCTCTTTTATAAAATAGATATCTCTTATCCAATTTCTCTTTTCCAATATCTCTTATACAATTTCTCTTGATAACATCCCTCTTTTATAATATAGATATCTCTTATCCAATTTCTCTTTTCCAATATCTCTTATCCAATTTCTCTTGATAACATCCCTCTTTTATAATATAGATATCTCTTATCCAATTTCTCTTTTCCAATATCTCTTATCCAATTTCTCTTGATAACATCCCTCTCTTATAATATAGATATCTCTTATCCAATTTCTCTTTTCCAATATCTCTTATCCAAATTCACTTGATAACATCCCTCTCTTATAATATAGATATCTCTTATCCAATTTCTCATGTCCAATATCTCTTATCCAAATTCTCTTGATAACATCCCTCTTTTATAATATAGATATCTCTTATCAAATTTCTCTTTTCCAATATCGCTTATCCAATTTCTCCTTATAACATCCCTCTTTTATAATATAGATATCTCTTATCCAATTTCTCTTGATAACATCGCTCTCTTATAATATAGATATCTCTTATCCAATTTCTTTTGTCCAATATCTCTTATCCAATATCTCTTGATAACATCCCTCTTTTATAATATAGATATCTCTTTTCCAATATCTCTTATCCAATTTCTCTTGATAACATCCCTCTTTTATAATATAGATATCTCTTATCCAATTTCTCTTATCCAATATCTTTTATCCAATTTCTCTTGATAACATCCCTCTTTTATAATATAGATCTCTCGTATCCAATTTCTCATGTCCAATATCTCTTATCCAATTTCTCTTGATAACATCCCTCTTTTATAATATAGATATCTCTTATCCCATTTCTCTTTTCCAATATCTCTTATCCAATTTCTCTTGATAACATCCCTCTTTTATAATATAGATATCTCTTATCCAATATCTCTTTTCCAATATCTCTTATCCAATTTCTCTTGATAACATCCCTCTTTTATAATATAGAAATCTCTTATCCAATTTATCTTGTCCAATATCTCTTATCCAATTTCTCTTGATAACATCCCTCTTTTATAATATAGAAATCTCTTATCCAATTTCTCTTTTCCAATATCACTTATCCAATTTCTATTGATAACATCCCTCTTTTATAATATAAATATCTCTTATCCAATTTCTCTTTTCCAATATCTCTTATCCAATTTCTCTTGATAACATCCCTCTTTTATAATATAGATATCTCTTATCCAATTTCTCTTTTCCAATATCTCTTATCCAATTTCTCTTGATAACATCCCTCTTTTATAATATAGATATAATATATGATATATGCACACATATATATAGTATATATATACACATATATATAGTATATGATATATGCACACACACACACACACACACACACACACACACACACACACATATATTATATTATATGATATATACATATATATCAAATTAAATGGATATATCATATATCGTGTATATGATATATCCATATTTCATAACTCAAATTAAATGGATGGAGGGATGGAGGGAGGGATGGATGGAACTCGCAAGCCCCCCAACCCCCGGCTTGGCCCCCCAACACCCCCAACTAGCTCGTAGAAGCAGCAACAGCTGTTGCAGCTACATTGGTGGTGCCGCAGCAGCTGCGAGTTCCATCCATCCATTTAATTTGATCAAGGTGGGGGTGGGTGGGGTTAGGGATTGGGGGTGTAGGAGGGCTATGGGTTTTTAAACTTATAGAGTAGACTTTGATTCATTATTTATAAATGCATGTATTTGTAAATACTTTTCATTATTTTTAAAGAACTTTTTTAGGAATCATGTATGGATGACAGAACCTATGAGGGTGAAAACGATAGTAGTAACCAGGAGGGTGGAGACAATGGAGATCTGCAGTGAGACTTTACTTTATTTTTCTGTATAACTTTTTCGTTTTGCATATATATATTGATACACTGAGCTGATTGGGGGTGTGAGATGATGATATTATGAGATATGGTTTTGTATATATATATGTATTGATTAATACCGAGTTGTTGATAAGGCTATTTTTTTTCTGCGAATTTTGTAATGATGATAAATTAATATTTCCATTTAGATTGTGATGATGTTATTGTGATGATGATGTGATATTTGTGGTTGTGAATTTTGATTGTATATGATTTTTTGGATATTCTAAATTTTTTTAAAATAAACCATTAGCTACGGACATGGCAGTGGCTAATGAGCATTAGCCATGGCCTTTGCCGTGGCTAATGTTCGACATTAGCTATGGCAATAGCCGACAGAACCACCACGACCAGGCCCTGGTTAATACCGAACATTAGCCATGGCCAGGCCATGACTAATGCGTCGTAGACATGGAGATTTAATAGCCACAGACGTCCGTGGCTAATAGTCCTTGGATAATGTATCCAACACGGACTGTCATTCATTTGCCACAGAATTTTTCGCGTTAGACGTGTCATTTTCTGCCATGGACCTCTAGTCACAAAATTTCTAAAATTCTGTGGTTAATGAAAATTAGCCACAGATTAAGTCTGTGGCTAATGTCCAATTTTCCAATAGTGTTACATTTAACATTGGTTAGAACCAACGCTATGCGCAAAAATTTAGTGGCTGCAAATTAGATGTGTTACGACCTTAAGGCCGGCCCATGAAATTGAGGCCCGTATGCACTAGGGGCCCACGCGTACACCTCACCGACCCCCCAGAAGGGGCACTAGCCCGAGCAGAAGATCACCTCAATGCAGGGAAGCGCACCTCTCCCCGTCACTAGCTTGCCTCCAAGGTCAACAAGAGAATCTTGCACGTCCGACCGTCAAGCTCATCGTGCCGAGGATAGGCTCACCTACCCTCCAACAAGAAGCACCGTCCGGAGGAGCCGAGCTTGGTCACCAGCTTGGATCGCCTCCGAGGGCGGCCATGCATACTTATCTCTGACAGGGTGACATGGGCCCACCTCCCCTCTGTTAATGCCATAGGTTAAGTGCGAGAACTGATGGCCACCCATCAAGTCTCATTAATGCACCTGACTTCGTCTGACACCATTAATGCGGAAAATATCTTCGACACAGCTCGCCAACCTATCGCTTTACCACTCGAGTGCCAGCTGGGTTGATTCGACAGCTGACAGGATGGCGTGCAACTGCCTCTCAGCCCTATAAATACCCCACTCCTGCCTCCATAAAGGGGGTTGATCAGTTAAAACCTCTAACTTATTCTCATATTAAAGGTCGGATATCTTCCATATATCTGCGCCTTCCTCATAAGCTCGCCACGCGTCGCCGATCTGTCTTACGATCGCCAAGCGTGTCCGACGCCTACATTTCACGTCACTTGCTGACTTAAGCATCGGAGAGACTACGGGCTGACAGCTAGCCCTGCCTTTCTGACGAATTGCTATTCTCGTAGGAAGCTCGCCTCAGCTACAGGGAGACGGCGACCTTCGGCGATCTCCAGGCGACCTTGAACCCTTCACATTTGAAGCGAGTTCTGAGCTGTACAAACTTTGCCGTTAGCCAAAAACTTGTAATCATTGTACCCATGATTTCCAGTAACAAATTAAGTGAGCTAACATGCAGCATTTAGAGAACTGTGTTTAATTTACATCAAGGCTACATAAAAGTGCTATAAGGAAACAATAAAGCCTTCATATTAGATTTGTATATGTCAACAAGGCTAACATATCCAAATTGCATTTAAACCAAGATTGCAACATTAGGGTGGCATATTGGAAGATGAAGCATGCAACATAAAGGAGGCATTAAAATTGACAACATATAACTAGCATTATTATATATGAATGGAACACCACTTATGATGGATTAATTTGAATACAATAAGTGGCATGAAAATGAAACAACTCGCATTAGAGAGACTACATGTAACATAACCCAATCTCCATACAACATAAGCTTCTCATCAAACACCATGTACTAAGTTATCACCATTGCACCTCTTACAACACAACATATTGCCAAAATAGCCATGTTAATACAAATCCCACCACACTACTTTCTTACATCTCCATATCATTCCACACAAGTTGCAAGACACAAGCAAATTCCACAACTTGAATTGAAATGCAACTCAAAAATGAACCAAAATGCAAGTTGAATTAATAATACAACTAAAAAATTAAAATGCCACTAGAATGCAACTTGAATTAAAGTGCAAGTTTAAGATATGAACTAAAATGCCTCTTGAATTAAAATGCAAACTTAAGAAATGAACTAAAAGGCAACTAGAATTAAAATGCAAGCTTCTAACAAATTTCATCAAGGAAATTGAATGAAGATGCAAGCTTTAGTGGTTACATGCAACGTGAGAGGAATTTCTTGAGGTCTACCATGAAAAATGCATCCATTTAACGACTAATTAGGCACTAGATTAAGAATGCTAACTTTAGTTAAGATAACCATAAAAGATCCCATCTTTGGCTCAAATATGGCATGTTACCTAATAGAGATGTTAACTTTATAAGAGATAATGATAAATCTATGTTTAAAAATGTCACCTTTAATAATGATACTTAAGAGTTTAACTTGAATATGCAAGCTTTGGCATAAACATGGCAGATTGTTTAAGAGAGATACTAACTTTCACTTGGATTCAACTAAAAATTACACCTTTCTTACTAATTCAACCACTACAACAAACCCTAATTAATATTTAGAGCTCAAGTTAGGAATCTTACCTCATGTATGACTCCTCCTTCTTCTCCTCTCCTTCTTTCTCTTCTTCTCCTTTCCTTTTCCTCTTCCTCTTGCCTTTGGTTCTCCTTCTCTTTCTCTCACTCTTTCTTTCTTTCTTTCTTTCTTTGTTTTAGGTTTTTTCCTGTGGGAGGCAATTCGGCCATGGCATGGGAGAAGAGAGAGGGGAGAGAAAATGACAAAATGAAAAGGAAAAGAAAAGAAAGAGAGGAAGAGTGTAGAAAGATATTTAATTAAAGAAAAAGGAAAGAAGTAATTAAATAAAGGAGGGGAATAGTGTAGAAACAATTAAAGAAGTAAATAATTAAATAAAATACACTTCTAAGAGTCCTTTTATTTACAAGTTTGCCATCCATTTACACATGTCACTCTTCCTTACACACACACCCACACTTAATTACAAGTGTGCCATTTCTTCTCACATTCCCTTACCATGTACACACACCCCCCATTAATTACAAGAATGCCACTAACCATAACTCCTTTTCACACTAGGCCCATTTACACTAACCTTACTACTACCACTACTAGCACATCTTTATTACAGACCACATCGTCCTCACTAATATACAACACACCCATAATAATACATCCATACTCACACTACACACACATTCAAACACACATACACTATGTTTCACAGAAAAGGCAAGCCATAACATATATTGCACTCTGGGCCATTACATTCTACACACCTTAAAAACAAAGTCCTTCCTTGGACTTTCTAGGTGATGGGTCTAACCGGAGACCAGAGAGGTATAATGTTCAACTCGGAGGTTGAATAGGGCTAGACACGAAAGGTCACCCTATACAAAACATACATACACCAGCCAAGGTTAAGGCGCAATACCTTCCATGCCACATACTACTACTCAAAGGGGCATACATATTTATATAGGTAAACGTTATATTCCTACAATACAACACCTTATCACTACAACTAGCAATCCTATACACTATTGGTACATACAAAGTTTTGATATACACATTTATATACATCCACATACATTGAGCACCAAGTATATATATCACTTCATAATCTGAACCATACATTCATCCCACACCCACCATATATATCTCTATTCACCCAAGTAGACACTGATACAATTTCAGTGATTAATAGCCTGTACATACATATGTATGATCTCCAACCACCTAGTATATGTATGATCTCCAACCACTTAGTCGCACACCTCCTCAGTACACATACAATTTTGCACATCGTCACATGTAATCCACATATGCTCACATCTATAACAGGATACATATATAACCATAAACATTTACTATCATATACAAGGAACATACAGATATCATTAGTCACTATACACAACCCCTACGCACATAGGATACACTCGCATACATACAACTGTTTACATCCACACATAAGATACCTACACATATATATGGATACATTTACTTACACACACTAAAATTACACATATACAAATATGTACTCACACACATCTCTATATGAGCATAACATCACTCATATATATACATACTAATATACACACACATACTAGTACACTTATATATAGCCACACACATGTTTATCAATACGTAGAATTATATGGAGACACCCAATACACCAATGCTCATAATATATATACACACACGCACATACACATACGGCTTCAGGCATGCATACCACGAGTAATATATGCATGCCACCAACTTTAGATGCATAAATTATCATACACACAATATCTAATAAACACATAACCTCCCTAGCATACTAACATATAACCTCAACTACGTATAAACCATACTAGTATACACATCCCAGCATGCATATGCACACATATGTTCCAAGACATTCCTACAAATAGACTGCTCCATACTCATATATATAAATGTATAGCCACACAAAAGTTCCATATACATAGCGCGCGCGCACACACACACACACACACACACACACACACACACACATATGTACACACACACACACACACACACACACACACACACACACACACACATGTACACACACACACACACACACACACACACACATATGTACATATATCTAACTGTATACATATAGTCACAACAGATAAGGCACATCTATATTCTCATATGTTTACACATGCTTGTACACTACATAAGCACACATAAGAGCACATGGTGTACACACATAGGTATATCTACAATAGGCACCCGCACATACATAACACATATACACACATATAACTAGCTACTTCCAACATACAAAGATAACCACACATAGACACTTCCAGGGTACATACAAGTCCACCACCATATATACATCCAAGCAAGTATGCACACACACACACACACACACACACACACACACACAGGGTACATACAAGTCCACCACCATATATACATCCAAGCAAGTATGCACACACACACACACACACACACACACACACACACACACACACACACACACACACACACACACACACACCATCCATATTAGCAATCATACATACATACATGCAACTACATATACAAGTACTTATACATACAAATAGGCAAAGACATATAGATAAGCACAACCATCAATACAAAGATGCATGCCTATATCTACACAAATAGTTATACATATACTCATATATGCATAAATTCCTAGTCAAAGGTACATTAATCTCCATCTAGATGCACCGATACGCCAATATGTGAACACATCACCAATACACATATATAGGTGCACATAAGGGATACCCATAGCAGAGACAGCTAGACATAAATATACGCACTAAGACACCGAGTGTTGAAACATACCCATATAATTGTACACACGAGAATGCACACACATAATATGTCCCCCCCACATGGGCTATATATATATATATATATATATATATATATATATATATATATATATATATATACAGGCACATACCTACACACACATACGTACTCATAGCTCCTAATCCCACCCACAACCACACAAGAATATATATATATATATATATATTCAGTAGCTATGTACACCCACAACTACCCTTATGTAATACTCATACAAAATGGCTAAACCCAACATATTCACATTACGATCCAATGAATATACACTACACATATGCCATCTTGGTGTACATATATACACGCAACCTTATACTCCCTCCACACAGATACACACGAGTACACATGCCCCCAAAATATGTTCATTCGTATCTTGCAAATATATATAGCCAACTAGATAAATAAACCTTCCACACAACCATACATATATACAGACATATCTATACCGATATATGGATACGTACGTACATACATACATACATATATTCACACTTACACAACCATGTATCCAAACATATATAACTATATATTCGTACTCATTTACCCACCATACAAATACATCGGGTTCTAGGCTAAGAATGGATATCATTGGACACTAAGGGCCATTTACCCACCTTAGGCCTTGTTTACCCTCTACTGGAATATTACATGCACTATTCGTATGCAACCGCAGTGCGGTGACCTGCATGGGCCACCAACTGTATCGCCCCGCTCCCTAGAATACTCGGGAAGTACGAATCCGTCCCAGGTTGTCCAGAGCAGCGAGTGTTACGAATGAGAAAAGAAAAGAATTACAATAAAAATAGCAGGCCTCATGTGCACTGCTGGGGTAGTACCTGTAATGTTTCCACATAAACGTCCACAACAAACTCAGAAACAACAACGAAACCAAAGACAAACTATAATCATTATACATCACCAATGCCTATTATACATAAATTATAGTCAATACATCCCCCTACCCAAAGCAAAACCCCAAAAGTACAAGTATCTCTCTCCTCTCTCCTCACCACCCAATCCTGCACTCAACTCCTCGACCATGACTCCAGCTCCAGCAACCAACTCCACAACCAGAAAAAACAACAGTTGGAGCACGTCAATGCATGCCCCAGTAAGATATCCCAACTCGTGCAGAAACTAAATATTAATTTGGGAATGTTGTTAATTAATCACAATGTAGTATAAGGCATGAAAGAACTAACAAGTACACCAGATAGTGAAAGAAAGTAAGACTTGCACATTGTAATATTTAAGCAATTAATCATTTAATACATATCATTTAGAAACCTGGGTGTGTCGTTGAATATGAGGGACCGGACTCCACCCCAAGGTGGGACGGTAAGGAGCACCCGCCAGTGGACACGAGCACTGTTTCCTTCCTTAACGGGGCCTCTCACTCCACCCATACCCATCCGCATCAGAGTGCGAGTGAGGAAAACTCCACAACATCACAAAACCTCGTACCCGAAACTGAGCAAGGTACGACAAATACCACAAGTACCCGAAACTGAGCAAGGTACATAACACAACATCACAACACAGTCCGATCCTCATACCCTAATAGTACCCAGTTCTCCCCCAACCCCTGTATAGGGTGCTCACCCGCCACATGGCAGACCGAGACGTCCCTACTCATTATTAGCATTTAAATTAAGTGAGCTAACATGCAGCATTTAGAGAATCGTGTTTAATCTACATCGAGGCTACATAAAAATGCTATAAGGAAACAATAAAACCTTCATATTAGATTTGCATATGTCAACAAGGCTAACATATCCAAATTGCATTTAAAACCGAGATTGCAACATTAGGGTGGCATATTGGAAGATGAAGCATGCAACATAAAGGAGGCATTAAAATTGACAACATATAAATAGCATTATTATATATGAATGGAACATCACTTATGATGGATTAATTTGAATACAATAAGTGGCATGAAAATGAAACAACTCGCATTAGAGAAACTAGCATGTAACATAACCCAATCTCCATACAACATAAGCTTCTTATCAAACACCATGTACTAAGTGTTACATGTCTTCTCACATTCTCGTACCATGCACACACACCAACCATTAATTACAAGAATGCCACTAACCATAACTCCTTTTCACACTAACTTTACTACTACCACTACTAGCACATCTTTATAACAGACCACATCGTCCTCATTAATATACAATGCACCCATAGTAATACATCAATACACACACTACACACGCATTCAAACACACATACACTATGTTTCACACAAAAGGTAGGCCCTAACGTATTGAAGGATCCTGCCAAAACAGAGTTAGGATCGATAATTAAAGTGGAGACTTACGCTTGCGTATGCGGAACGGTAGTCTCGGAACTTTGCCTTCGGATTCGCCACGACGGATCGAGTCTTCTCACGAACGGAGTAAGGCTACTAATCCACAATCTAAATCTCTATTTTAGATTAAGAACTTGGAAGGAGGGAGAGGAAATATTTCTGCAGAGCTTCGCTATGAAGAAGATGCATGCATGAATTTCATGCAAATGGTGTAAGGAAAATGGTTACCCTTGGGTCTTATTTATAGCCCCCAAGGTAGTTATTTTAGGGTAAGTTGTTCCTTTGGAACAACTTAATTAAGGTGTACCATGATACATGGCACATTATAAGCTTAAGTTGTACCATATGCATGGTACAACATAAGCTTAAGATATTCCCCCTTTATTAGCCATATGTCGCATGCACTTATGCATATATAATGCGACTTTCCCGCTCATCCAGAGATCCTCTCCGCAAGGGAACAGATTCCCTTTGCACACGACTTCGTGTACGCGACGTTCGAGGTCCGTAATCCCTCGTACATCCCCCACAAGGGTGTACAAACGTCTTCCATATCCAACATCTCCCACTCACACTTGAGGGGATTGTAAGAGAACGTCTTTCCCTTAGTTCTTTCATTTATCATACCGAGAAATAGACCGTGCGACCGTCATGCGCGTAGAGTCTATTGTTGTGCACTTGTTAGAGATACACAACGACCTCGAAGGTGCAAAGTTGAGTAGTTCAACGCATGCTTTACCCTAGATTATTTCTTCACATTTCTTATACTTTATATTCAACAATTGAATCCCATCTGGGTTACAATTGGCTGGCCAGCTTTGAATCATTAAAGTCCAAATGTGAATATGAAATTAATCTTCCTCTTCTTGCGAACCTTCTGATCTTGACTTGATTCGCTTTTCTAACGTGCCCCGCCGAGCCGAATTACCATAGCCCATTAGCAACACGCTAAGATAGCGATCATCTCGTCAAATCTAAAGGAACCAATTGGAGTCCTTAAGGGTAAGAGTTAAGACCCGTATGGCCTTTGAGTCTCACATAATAGCAAACACTATTGCTACTAACTCAGTGGTCGAAATGCATACGTGGTATGAACACGTACTACAACATCACTCCTTTCCCAGGGAGAGTATGTCTTAATGATGTTGTACGGATGAAAGATCAGACACCACAGTGCCTATCTTTTTGAGTCCCCTTACTACTCAGGAAATATTCCCGGACTCTCATCCTGCATAAGACAGATAGGATTTAAAAATCCAATGAGATCTTTATATCCTTGTGATACAGATCTCAGATCTTTTGTAAGCATCCATATGATGCAGATCTTTCATTCGACTATCTTGTTAAAGTCATGACTCTAAATCATTCGTCTAATGATTTTGACTTTAAACTAGTCTCATCTCTATCTTATCCATCTGATAAGATAAGGCGGTTGCTCATTTGAGAGAGCCAACCTTAATCTGTCCGACATACACACAATTCAGCTGAGATTTCAAAAATGTACACAAAAATTTCTTAAGAAATTCATATGCAATGTTGGAAAAAGAACTTATTCTTTTATTAATTTTGATCATTTCTTAGACATGGGAATATTTGGTACAACTCAGCCCATACGCAATCCTTGAGATGATAGGTGTTTATAAAACACATTTCTGGGGATCTCTTTCGTAAGCTGATCCTCTATCATCTCATGCGTAGATATGTACCTTATGTCTACCTTCTTGGTTTTACATAGTCTTTTGCAAATCTGCAGTTCCCTTAAGATACTGCATTATCCTCTTAACCGCTTTCCAGTGTTCTTGCCCTGGGTTGGATTGGTAACAGCTTACCATTTCCAACGGCAAAACAGATGTCCGGTCTCGTACACACCATAGTGTACATAAGACTATCAACTGCACTGGAATATGGAACTTTTTCCATAATTTCCTTTTCCTTTTGGTTCTTTGAACATGATTCCAGATATAAATTATCGCATATGCTTATATGAATATCAATGGACTTGCAGTCCTACATATTAAATCGTTCTAGAACCTTCTTTATATAAGTCTCCTGTGAAAGAGAAAGAAGTTTCTTCGAACGATTCCTTGAAATCTTAACTCCAAGGATATATGCGGCTTTTCCTATGCCTTTCATCTAAAATACTGATGAAAGCCAAGCCTTGATACTCATCACAAAGCCCTTGTCATTTCCGGCTATTAAAATGTCATCTACATATAGAGACATAATAACAAGCTTGCTTTTAATCCTCTTGATATATACGTAGTTATCTTTATCAAGTATGGAAAATCCATTTGATAAGACAACCTCTTGAAATCGTATATACCATTGCCTCGAGGATTGTTTAAGACCGTATATGGATTTACGAAGTTTACAAACCTTATGTTCGTTTCCTTCTTTTACAAACACTGTTGGTTGTTCCATATAGATCTCCTCGTCCAATTCTCCATTGAGAAAGGCAGTCTTTACATCTATCTGATGTAATTTGAGGTATAAGCAAGCTACCATTGCCAGAATCATGCGAATCAAGGTAAAACGCACAACAGGTGAGAAGTTTTCTTCGTAGTCTATCCCTTCCTGTTGCGTAAAACCTTTCGCGACAAGGCGAGCTTTATATCTATCTATAGAGCCATCAGCCTTATGCTTGATCTCGAGAACCCATTTGTTCCCAATTGCTCTATGTCCTCTGGGTGAGTTAACTAAGTCCCAGACTTGGTTAACTTTCATGGATTTCAATTCCTCCTTCATCGCTTCCATCCATTTGTCTTTTGCAGGGCACGATTCGGCATATTTGAGATTCTTCAAGTTCTTGTTGACTCGAATTTAGATCAATTCTAATATCACTCCCACTTGAAATGTTGTTAGAACTGCTCCCACTTGGATCATTATTCCCGTATGGAATAGGATAATCGTCATTCGTATAATCCATTGGTGAAGGTTAAAAAGAATTTTCGTTTTCACCAAGAATTTCTCCCACTCGAATGAGGTAATCCTTTTTGATCATAAATCTCAAAATAGAGATAAGTCCTGACTTATCTCGCCCTGTCTTGGAAACTTATTTTCCAAGAACGTGACATCCCTCGACTCAAACTCAATTAGCTCACCATTGTCTTCCTGACTAACAAAAATATAACCTTTTGAGTTTTCTGCGTATCGTATAAAGATACGTTTCCTTCCCCTTGGCCCAAGTTTGCCATACTTATGGGAGGAAATATGTGCGTAGAATGCACAATCCCAAGGTTTCAAAATGTTTAAGTCAGGAGACCTTTGGTTCCACAACTCATAAGGAGTGGAGCTAACTGATTTCGAGGGTATGCGGTTCAAAATGAAAGCGGCCGTCAATAATGCATCACCCCAAAAGGTGATTGGCAAGTTAGCTTGCTCCATCATTGAACGGACCATTTTTCATTAAAGTCCTATACCTCCTTTCTGCAACACCAATTTGTTGAGGAGTATAAGGCATAGTTACCTGATGTACTATGCCTTTTTCATCACAAAGTTCCTTTAAACTTGTTGACTGATATTCACCGCCCCTATCGGTTCGCATGACCTTAATCTTGCGATCTAATTGATTCTCCACTAAACTCATATAGTTTTTAAAGCAGGTTTAGTGCTTTCACTTTGTGGGATATCAAATAGAGATGACCGAATCGGGTGAAATCATCAATAAAAATGATGAAAAATAGGACCTCCCGCGTCTTGTCTTGACATTCATCGGACCACATATGTCCGAATGGATAAGCTGTAATGGAACCTCGGCCCTTCTGCCGGTTCCAAACGGCTTGCGACAAGATTTCCTCACAAGGTAATGTTCGCAGGTCGACATTTCAACCTTTGAAACATTTGATAGAAGGCCACGTTTGGCAAGTCTATCCATACGCTTTGGTCCAATATGACCAAGCCTTGTGTGCCAACAAATTATGTTAGACTCATTAGTCAAAGAATTTGTCACAAGGAAATTTTCATTACATGAGGAATTTATACATTGTACTTATTACAATAAATCCTTTGAAAAAACAAACCCAGTACCAATAAAGGAATTATTACAAAAATAGGTCCATATTACAATCATGAAGGAACCAACTATAACCAAGACCCATTAAATTGACCACAGTATTAATATTCCTTTGAATATATGGAATGAAGAGAACATCATAAAGTAGGAGAGTGTGGCCGTTGTCCAAGTCTAGCTTGCAATTCCCAACGCCTTTCTCTACAACACGTGTGTTGTTTCCTACATTGATCCACTTCATTCCTTGAGTATCCGGTGATACTCCACGAAGGACCGTCTGTCCTTTGTTATGTGGTCGGTGGCACCTAAATCAATTATCCCAAAATGGATTAGATTCCACAAGAAATAGTGAACTAGAAACACATATGTAACTAGTATTACAAGTTACCTCGTCACTTCCACTCGTACACGAACGAGCATAGTGACCGAGCTTGTTACACTTGAAGCACTTGATCCTTTTCAAGTCTTTCTTCTTGTGCCATTTCTTGTGCCCACCCTTATGTTTGGGTTCCTTGGTAGACTCAGGTTGCTTATTACGTTCATTAGAAGACTTCGAACGATCTTTACGTTTCTTTCCCCCGTGTGAGGAACTAGCAACCATGTGCACTTCTGCACTTGGCTTGGCAGCCGAAAGCCGCTCTTCCTCTAATTCGAGGTGCTTGGAAACATCGTTGAAGGTCTTTATGCTCTCATTATGAGTGAGATGCATCTTCATCTGATCCCACCCATTTGGTAGGGAACGTATGACTGCTTGGATTTGTTGCTCATCTGTGAGCACATGACCTGCGTCCTTTAACTCCGAGATAAGGTTCGCCATATGTCGCAGATGTTTCCCTATGGAATGATCTGGACGTTTCTTATATGTATCGAACCTTATAGTTAAGGCGCGAAGTTTGGACACCGATGTGCCACCGAACTTCTCCTCTAGCTTGGACCATATGTCCATGGCTAGGTCATGTTCCCGGAAGATGCGCATTATGTCATCAGCCATACTGCTTAATAACGTAATGCGCGCTATCTTATTCTTCCGAGACCAAGCATCAAAAGCTTCCTTGTCTCGTCGGTGTTGGGCCGTAGTGCCCAACTCGGGTTCAATCATAACGTTCTTTAGAGTTTCGAGCACTTCTTGCTCCTCTAGAACGTATTGTATCTTTATGGACCAAAGTTTGTAATTATCCCCGTTGAGTTTTTCACCTCTGTTTAACTCAGCGACGATATTCTTTGAAGCGGAAGACATTTTACTTTTAAAATGCTGCAAAAGACACAAAACCGAAGGTTCGATCAAAAACATTGCATAAAAAATTCTTAAAATATAACTCCCACTTGAAATGATAATAGAGTATCCCATTTGGATAGTTCTAAAAATTCAAATCCCACTTGGAATTATATTATATTTGAGAAGTTACTTTCGAAAAATATTGAAGATGTTGTTCTAGAATCGAAAAGGTCTCTATGATTCCAATCACCATCTAGAACAACTTTCAATATTCCCCCATCACTTATCAAACAATAGTACTCTTATAGTACTAGCAGCGGAAAACGAGTATTTGATAAGTTACTTTCGAAAAATATTGAAGATGTTACTCTAGAATCGGAAAGGTCACTATGTTTCCAATCACCATCTAGAGTAACTTTCGATATTTCTCCCTCACTTTATCAAATGTTAGTACTCTTATAGTACTTTGCAGTGGAAAAGCGTTTTTGAAAACGTATTTTTCAAAACGAATTTAAAATACATTGGCTAATCTCCGTAGAGTAGAGCACAACGTCATAAGTTCATTGGCTAATCTCCGTGGAGTAGAGCACAATGACATAAGTTCATTGGCTAATCTCCGTGGAGTAGAGCACAATGACATGGCTAATCTCGCATGAAGTAGAGCATTACGGCTAATCTTCAAGGAGTAGAGCACAATTACATAAGTACATTGGCTAATCTCCGTAGAGTAGAGCACAATGACTTAGCTAATCTCGCATGAAGTAGAGCACTATGGCTAGTCTTCAAGGAGTAGAGCCCAAGTTAAAAACTTCATTAAAACGTTAGTCCCGTATGAACTAGTTGGTACTGTGGTTAGCCCCGTATGGACTAATCGACACATTCGAGTTTGACTAATGCCTTTTGTCACCCCGTATGGGTCAGTTGGCAAGTTTGCAGTCGACCCAGACCTTCTGCCTGATTGGTCGACCAAAAACCCAAAATTGGTCGACCAATTTTTCGCACTGCAACTTCTTCCCGGCCAGGGCCTCTGCCCTGGCTGGGGCTTGGCCAAGGGCCGGCCAGGGCCTCTGCCCTGGCCGGCCAGGGGCCTTGGCCTCCTCGGACAGGGCCGGCCAGGCCCTGGCCTCTGCCAGGGCCGGCCGGCCAGGCCACTGGCCGGGGCCAGGGCTCCTGCCATGGCCTCTGCCAGGGCGGCCTGGCCGCTGGCCGGGGCCAGGGCTCCTGCCCTGGCCTCGGCCAGGCCCTGGCCTGAGGCCAGGGCGCCGGCCCTGGCCTCTGCCAGGGCCGGCCTGGCCCTGGCAGTGGCCAGGGCGCCGGCCCTAGCCTCTGCCAGGGCCGGCAGGCCGGCCAGGGCCGGCCCTGGCCACTGCCAGGGCCGGCCTGGCCGGCAGGCCCTTGGCCAAGGCCGGCCACTGCCGGCCTGGCCATGGCCGGTCATGGCCAAGGCCATTCGGCGTTGGCCGGCCATGGCCCCTTTGGCCATAGCCGGCCACCCCCTTTGAATGGGGTTGCCGCACTTTCTCCTCCCCCTTGATGGGGTGGTCGCCGGTGGTTATTGGCCATAGCCAACCCCCTCCGCTCGGGGAGGGGGGATGCATGGCATTCATAGCCCATTTGGCCATGGTGCACATGCACCAATTTTCCTCTTACCCGATGGAAATAACTTCCATCATCTTCCTCGATGAAGCACCCGTTCGTCGATGAAGCACCCGTTCGTCGAGAAATTAGTTATTTCCTAATGGCCGTGTGCCAAAAAATGAATAACGTACTACGTGAACGGTCGGTTCTTCCCGTCACGGAGAGTTCCTACCATATCCGTAATGATAGGAGACCCTAACGTGAAAAGAACAACCGCTGCGTTCTCTCCGTCACGAAGCGTTCCTACTATATCCGTAATAGTAGGAGACCCATTCGTGAAAAAGACAACGACTCGTTCGTAGTTTCGACGAGGCGGTGGATTGACCGGGGCGAACCCATATGGCTCTGATACCAATGAAGGATCCTGCCAAAACAGAGTTAGGATCGATAATTAAAGTGGAGACTTACGCTTGCGTATGCGGAACGGTAGTCTCGGAACTTTGCCTTCGGATTCGCCACGACGGATCGAGTCTTCTCACGAACGGAGTAAGGCTACTAATCCACAATCTAAATCTCTATTTTAGATTAAGAACTTGGAAGGAGGGAGAGGAAATATTTCTGCAGAGCTTCGCTATGAAGAAGATGCATGCATGAATTTCATGCAAATGGTGTAAGGAAAATGGTTACCCTTGGGTCTTATTTATAGCCCCCAAGGTAGTTATTTTAGGGTAAGTTGTTCCTTTGGAACAACTTAATTAAGGTGTACCATGATACATGGCACATTATAAGCTTAAGTTGTACCATATGCATGGTACAACATAAGCTTAAGATATTCCCCCTTTATTAGCCATATGTCGCATGCACTTATGCATATATAATGCGACTTTCCCGCTCATCCAGAGATCCTCTCTGCAAGGGAACAGATTCCCTTTGCACACGACTTCGTGTACGCGACGTTCGAGGTCCGTAATCCCTCGTACATCCCCCACAAGGGTGTACAAACGTCTTCCATATCCAACACGTATATGGCACTCTGGGCCATTACATAGCCGCTCTGCATTGCGAGATCAATAAGGAGGAGGAGGACGCTCATCAGAGGTGACTATGGATGGAAGCGTCCATTCGACGTCTTCACTTCCTCAATGCTGAAAGGGATAGGCTTTAAGAGGGGAGCCGAGGAGTCCCCCTGGCGTCGGCCTCGATGGTGCGGAGGAACGCCATACTGGACCATCCTATGGAAAGATATCGTCATGGGAGATCGCCTAGCTCGAGGCGAGGAGGGCACGAAATTTGTAGCAGAAGCCCCCCGACAAGATCACCGCTCTCCTGGCGTGGAGACGGGCGGAGGAAGAGCCACGACCGCAATCCTACCCCTCGTGCGAGAGGGAGGAATGCCTCTGAGTGCCAAGGTGGACCATCCGGTGGTTCCAACCAGCGACGGGAGCATCGGAGCGACATGAATATTCCTCGAAGGTTGCCGACACCTCCCCCTGCCCCGAAGAATCCAATCTGCTAACCCAAAGGGTGATCTCAACCCCGGTACCCCATAGGTTCAAGCTACCTCAGATTGAACTGTATGACGGTTCGGGCGATCCCCTGGAGCATGTACACATATACCGGGTAGTTATGGAGATCCATGGGGCAGGTGATGCCCTCCTTTGCCGAGCTTTCCGGATGACCTTGAAGAAATCGGCGATGGAGTGGTATAACGTCTTGCCCAATAGCTCTGTTGATTCATTTGGCAACCTCTCACGGAAGTTTTGCCACCAATTCCTGGCGGGACGGGGAAAGAAGAAAGCATCGGACTATCTGTTTGCGGTGATCCAGAAGGAGGGGGAGACCATCCGCAACTTCTTGCATCCCTTTAACGAAGAGCGACTCAGGGTGACAAGCTGCAGAGACGAGCTCCTCATGGCGGCCTTCAAGAAGGAACTGACAAACAGAAGTCTTCACAAGTCGCTGCTCCGAGATCCGCCCACCGATCTTCCCGCACTCTTCGCTTGGGCAGAGAAGTTCATGTTGAGCGAGGAGGCACTGGGGAAGGTGAAGAATGCCCCACCCGTTGTAGCTCTCCGTGTTGAAGCAAGGCCCAGTGAGTGGCCGAGGCGGGATGAACACCCCCAAGGTCGTGACTAGGACCGCAACAGGGGGCGTGACCAAGATCGCCTCCGAGGGCATGACCAGGGGGTCCCGAGTGCAAGATCGCCCCAGACCTCTGAGGGGGTTCTTCGCGCCCAAAAACCCCGCTCCGAGAGGGGGGCCAGAAAGAGTGCATGAAGTTGTACATTACGCCAGACTCAATGCCCCCTGACCAAAGTGATGAAGGCGGCTCTGACTGGCGGGCTTCTCAGAGACCCGCTCTCCGAGATGAGGAAAAGAGTCGGCATAAAGAATATGCAGAAATATTGTCGGTACTATCGCGACAACGGCCATGACACTGACAACTTCTTTGCCCCTGAAGAAAGATATTGAGCGGTTAATCCAGGGCGGGCATCTCCTGGGATTTGTCGACCCAGAGAGACCCGACCGCCGGAGAAGGGCAACCGCAGGGCATGATCAACTGACCCACGACACCGAGCAAGTGGCCAACCACAGGCCCGAGCCGGTTGTACGTGTGGATGTAATCTACGACGGGCCGGCCCAGGGTGGCATATCAATGTCCACGAGGAAGGCGTACGCTCGACAAGTCATGACGTCGGATGCCGGCACTAGGACAAAGCAGAGAAGAGTGGCTCGTCCCCCTATCTCCTTCTCTGATGACGACCTGGAGGGGGTCAAGCTATCACATGAGGATTAGGGATGAGAATGGGCATGCCCAAAGCCCGTTTGGGCTTCCAATTGGACATGCCACATCATCGTCTCTAAAAATCCTTCACAAATCCTAGAAAAATTTGTGAAGGATTTGTAGGGATGATGATGTGGCATGCCCAATTGGAAGCCCAAACGGGCTTTGGGCATGCCCATTCTCATCCCTAATGAGGATGCCATCGTCATTGAAGCTCTCATCGAGCCGACGATCGTGAGCAGGCTCCTGGTCGACACAGGCAGCTCGTGCGACATCATGTTCTTGTCCATGATTCTGAAGATGAGGCTGGACCAGGTAGAGTTGAAGCCATGCTTAAGCCTAATTGTCAGCTTCACCGGACATTCGGTGCCCAATGTTGGAGTGATCACGCTACCGGTCACATTGGGGGAGAGGCCGAAGGTCGTCACTTGAATGACGCAGTTAGTTGTCGTCGACGTTACCTCGACGTACAAAGACATCATATAGCGACCTTACATGACCGTTGTCGAAGCTATCCCCTCTCTCCTGTATCAGATGGTGAAGTTCCAGACTTCGCATGGGGTTGGACTGGTGCAGGGATCCCAAAAGCTCTCCTGAAGCTGCCACGTCAGCTCCACTAAACATAAGAGGTCTGAGCAAGCCTTGTTGATCGACCTGCTTGACAATCAGAAGGACTTCGCTCATCAACGACCTGCTCCAGTGGAGAATATAGAGGAGGTGCCGGTGGCGGAGGAAGCGGGCAAGACAGTGTCGATCGGTGCGAAGCTCGCCGTGAAGCAGAGTGCGAGTCTAATTGACCTCCTCAAGGAGAATGCAGACATCTTCGCATGGTCACCCTCAGACATGCCCGGAGTTGACCCAGAGGTGATCACCCATGAACCACATGTCGACTTCAAAGCACGCCCAATCCGACAGAAGAAGAGAGGGACAAGAGGCGAGAAGAAACAGGCAGCGGGCGAGGAAGTGAAGCGACTCTTGGAGGCCAAATTCATTTGAGAGGTGAGCTACCCTGAGTGGCTCGCCAATGTGGTCATGGTGAAGAAGCCTAGCGGTAAATGGAAGGTGTGCGTGGACTTCACTGACCTCAACAAAGCCAGCCCGAAAGATAGCTTCCGCTGCCGAGGATCGACCATTAGGTGGACAACGCCTCCATATACGAGCTGCTGACCTTCATGGAACCCTTCTCTAGCTACAATCAAATTCAAATGGCACCCCACGACGAGGAGAAGACGTCGTTCATCACTAATTGAGGGACGTTCTGCTATACCAAGATACCTTTCGGCCTGAAGAAAGCCGGGGAGACCTATCAGCGGATGGTGAACACGATCTTTCACCCCCAGGTTGGTAGGAATCTGGAGGTCTACATTGATGATATGCTGGTAAAGCCCAAGAAGGAAGAGGATCATCTCGTCGATCTTGAGGAGACCTTCCAGAAAGTGTGGCACTACTATCTGCGGCTCAACCCAGTGAAGTGAATCTTCGACGTTCAGTCTGGGAAGTTCCTCTGCTTCATGATCACGAAGCGAGGAATCGAGGTTAACCCCGACAAGATATCCGCCCTCATCAACATGAGCAAGCCAAAGATGATCAGAGATTTGTAGAAACTGAATGGCTGGATCACTGCACTGGGAAGGTTCTTGTCAAAGTCCACCGAGAGGTCAATCACGTTCTTCAAAATCTTGCAGAAGGCCCTCGACGTGAGGAAGGGCGTGAGGAAGGAAGTGGAATTGGATGACAACTATGCCCAAGCCTTTGGTGAGCTTAAAGCCTATCTGCGGAGCCCACCATTGCTCGCTAAGCCAGAGGAAGGAGAGAAACTTGGCATGTATCTCGTCGCCACCGAAAAAGCTGTTAGCTCGGTCCTAATCAAAGAGGAATGTGGGATTCAGATGCCGGTCTACTATGCAAGTCGGGTGCTCCGGGAGGCGAAGACTCGCTACAACCCGATTGAAAAGGTCACCTATTGCCTAATACTAACAGAAAGGAAGCTCCGACCATACTTCCAAGCACATTCGATCGTTGTCTACACAAACTAGCCGCTTGAGAAGAACTTGAGGAGGCTGGAGATGTCGGGCAGAATGATGAACTGGAGTGTCGAGCTCAGTGAGTCGACATCATTTACAAGCCCAGGGCAGCAATCAAGGGTCAGGTATTGGCAGACTTCGTGGAGGAGTGCACCATCGAAGAGATTGGATGTGCATCACCCGACGACCAACCAGACACACAACAGAAATAGCTCGCCGATGAGAATCCTCCATCTACTTTCGCGCAATCTGTAGGTGAGCTGTGGATCGTCCATGTCGATGTGTCGGCCACGGGGTCGGGAAGCGGAGCTGGCATCGTGATCGAGACCCCAGAGGGAAGCCTACTGGAGTACGCACTCCGCTTCAACTTATCGACGACCAACAATGTGGCGGAGTACGAGGCCGCTATCAATAGGCTGAAGCTCTGCATGGCATTGGGGGAAACAAATGTGCTATTAATCAGCGACTCAAGGCTTCTCGTCCAGCAAATTGAAGGCAACTTCGAAGCAATGGAAGATCTGATGAAGCTGTATCTAAAGTGCGCCCATGCCGAGCTGCTCAAATTCAAGAAGGCCACGGTCCAGCATCTCCCGAGGTCGAACAACCTCCGCACCGACGCCCTCTCGAAACTGGCATCCTCTTCTCTAGTCGAGATTGGGAAAGCCATCTACATCGAGAACCTGGTGACACCAAGCCTCAGGGAGGGCAAGCTGCTAGGCGTCGATCGGGAGTAGTCATGGATAAGCCCAATCATCGCATACCTGGAGAGTAGAGCCCTGCCAGAGGTGGGCTTTGACGTCCGATATCTTCGACAACGTGCTCTACCAAAAGCGTCGCGCGAGATACGACATCTTGCCCTATCTGAATTGCCTTGGGCCAAGGAGGGCAGAGGAGGTCGTCTGTGAGATCCATGAAGGGCTCTGCGGGAATCACTACAAAGGCCACACCCTGGCACAAAAGGTGATCCGATAAGGCTATCATTAGCCGACCATGGTGAAGGATGCAACCAACTACGTCAAACGGTGCGAGAAGTGCCAAAGATTCTTCAAACATATGACGGCCCCGCCAGCCGATCCGATCTCGATCCTTAGCCCAGTCCTGTTCGCCAAGTGGAGGCTCGACATCCTCGGCCCGTTTCCCATGGTAGCAGGAGGGAGGAAATTTCTCGTCGTCGCCATCAACTATTTCATAAAATGGATCGAGGCAGACCCGCTGGCACGCATCACCTGGGTGGACATGAAGAACTTCGTCTGGAAGTCGATTATATGCCGCTTCAGGGTACCTCACTCCATAGTGACGGACAACGGGAAGCAATTCGACTCCGCAGACTTCAGGAGTTTCTGCTCTGATTGGGGCATCAACCTTCATTTCGCCTCCATGGCGCATCCGCAGTGCAACGGCCTCGCTGAAGCAGCGAACAAGTGCATCCTGGAGCCGTTAAAGAAGAAGGCCGGCAGTGCCCCTGGGTCTTGGCCTGATGAACTGCCTGGCATCCTTTGCCACACAACATACAAAGAGTCAACCAACAAGATCCCCTTCATGCTAGCTTATGGGGTGGGGGCTGTTGTCTCGGTGGAGGTTGGTGAGAAATCTCTCCGGCTCTAATACTTTAATGAAAAAACCAATGAAGAGGGCCTCAACATCAATATTGAGCTCATTGACGAGGTAAGGGACGTGCGCTAACAAGTTTTATCAGGCACAGTCAAAGGATGTCGAGGTACTACAATTCCCACATTAGGAAGCAAAGCTTCAAAGTCAGCGACCTCGTCCTCAGGGATGCCACTTTCAGACAAAAGATCGGTCGCCGAGGCAAGCTATCCGCATAGTGGGAAGGCCCTTACACCATAACAGACGTCGTGGGACCGGTGACATACATTTTGGCGACCATGGAGGACGAGGAGCTGGCCCATCCTTGGAATGCCGAGCATTTGCTCAAATATTTTCAATTAATACACTTGTACATTCAGTCAAAATATTTAATAAATCGATGTGTTTGTACACTCATTGAGTTGTTTGAATATGCATTTCAACCTTCCCCTAAAAGCTAAGAGCGCCTCGACGAAGGTCAGTTGAAGCCCATGACTTCACAAGACAACCAACAGTCTCAAATACCCCCGAGGCAACATGCCCACCAACAGAAGCCGCAGGGTCGACTCCTCCCTATCGACCCCCATCTCGACAGCTCACCACCAAATCCGGAGCGGACATGTGGGGTCGACGATGGCCGAAAACCTGCCCGATTACAGAGGTTGCAGGGTCGACGACGGCCCAACCCGCCCTCTCAAAGACATCCGGGGTAGCTCGCCCACCAACGGAGGCTACAGGGTCGGCTCCTCCCTATCACCCCCCCTCCGCAGATCACCACCAAATTCGAAGCAAACATGCGGGGTCGGCGACGACCCAATACCCGCCCGATTACAGAGGTTGCAGGGTCGGTGACGGCCCAATACCCGTTCGATTACAGAGGTTACAGGTGACTCTCCTAAAAAGGTGATACTCGCAAGTGTACGAGGTTGGCAAATAATATATCTGGTAAGTACGGGATCCTATCCACAGAGACAGAACTAATCTGCAAATTCACACAAATAGTTAGAGCATTTAAATAATGGTTGAGGGTTCTTACCACCCTATGGGGGTGAATGGTTGTTTGGATAATTGGTTTATCTAAATGCCCTAGAGTTAGGGTAATGTCCTAAGGTTTGGATGCAAGGGAGAGAAAGAGTACATGTGTTGAGGATATCGGTAGGATTACTCAATTGCTCTACTAAATATTAATTCCACGATAACTCGATCACTCATCCATTTCAAGGTATGAGGATCGGGAAATAAATCAATTAAGCACTTATGGGGTGCACCAAAGGTAATTGCTAACTGGGTTCTTCCCCCTAATTAAAGCTTATGAATCACTCGCACACCCATTTCAAGGTATGTGAGAGTAGTGCACGTAGGTTGTAGTGCGCAGCGCACAACCACCGTTCTGCGGCCCCCTTTTGGGTAATGCATGATTCGATAGACGGGTCAAAACCCAATTAACAATTTGAATTGATGGATGAATTAAACTTCTAAATTACGAAATATGTATTGAAAGGGTCTTGCATTCATTTCAAGATATGCAATACCCATTGGATACATAGATGCAACAATTACGAAGCACCACCGTTCTTCGGCTCCTCCATGGATAGTATCAAACCCAATTACTCATAAGTTTAATTCACCCAACAACATGGATTAACAAGGGGTGCTGGAAATGAATATTAGCAAGGCAATCAATACATCCTACATCAATCCAAAACACCCACACAATGAATCTAGCCTAGCATTTCAAGAACAAAATCAGCATTCATAAAAATAGACATAGTTCAATGCAAAGGATGAAAGCAAATATGTATTAGAAAGAGGGTTGGAGATTTGTCACCAAATACAAGCTTCTTCAATCAGCAATCAATCTCAACAATAGCAAAAATGAAATCAGAAAGCTCAAAACTCTCCAAAATCCTAATCCCCTTCTCAAGGATGACCTAAAAATAGCAAAAGATTAAGTTCTATATCGTTCTCTATTATTACATCTGAATAGTACTGTTTTTTACCCCATATGGGTTACATCTCATCCATCCAAATCCTCATCCAACGATTCACAGCAACTGGAGAGAAATCGGGTTAAGAAAACCCGTTTCTCATAACCAAGACTACGGCCGAAAACCCCGATCAGTCGACTGTCGAACAAACAATAGTCGACTGATGTGAAGATGATTGTCGTTCCTACCAAAGGGCAACAGGTGACTGTCTTTAAAACTCACAGTTGCCTGTGCAATCCACATGCAACTGTAGTTTGCTCTTCAGTCGCCTGCTGCAGAGATGTCAAAATAACAGAGAGTTGGCCCTTTTTGCTTCCTCAGGAATCTGAAATATCAGTTGACTGATGTGAAGATGACAGGCGACTGCACAATATTACAGTTGACTGTGAATCCTCTTACAGACGACTGTAGTTGGCTTCAGCTTCTTTAGCTTCAATTCTTTAAAGGCAGGTGACTGCCGTTGTTTGGGCAATTGACTGTTGAGTTTCCCAGGCGACTGTCTTTGCTTCTTCAGGTGCCTGTTTTGCACTCTTCTTCTTGAGTTGATTTAGTCCCTTTCGGGACACCTAAAAATTCCAGAAAAATCCCTATAAATATAATAGACATTTATAATGCTTAGGGAAGTGAAATTGTGCAAGAAAAAAATCATATGCTCACAAATGATGATTTAGCATAAATGTAGTTAAGAGAGCATGATTCCATGTATTATATGCACAAGAGGAGATGATTATGAGGTTAGAATATGCACTATTTATTCATAATCAGCAGGGTCAGCGACGGCCCAATACCCGCCCTCTCAAAGACCTCCAAGGCAACTCGCCCACCAACAGAGGCTGCGGGGTCGACTCCTCCCTATCGCCCCCATCTCGGCAGCTTGCCACCAGATCCGAAGCGGCCATGCAAGGTCAGCGACGGCCCAAAACCCGCCTGATTACAATGGTTGTGTGGTCAGCGACGACCCATAACCCGCCTTCTCAAAGACCTCTGGGGCAGGTCGCCTACATACATAGGCCGTGGGGTCGGCTCCTCCCTATCGCCCCCCTCTCAGCAGCTCACCACCCGATCCGAAGCGGCCATGCGGGGTCGGTGATGGCCCAATACCTGCCCGATAACAGAGGTTGCAGGGTCGGCGACGGCCCAATACCCGCCCTCTCAAAGACCTCCAGGGCAGCTCGACCACCAACAGAGGCCGAGGGGTCGGCTCCTCCCTATCGCCCCCTCTCGAAAAATCTCCACCAGATCTGGAGAGGACATGCGGGGTCAGTGACGGCCCAATAACCATCCGATTACAGAGGTTGTGGGGTCGACGACGGCCCAATACCTGTCCTCTCAAAGACCTACGGGGCAGCTCGCCCATAAACAGAGGCCGCGGGGTCAGCTCCCCCCTATCGCCCCCCTCCCCCCCTCTCGGCAGCTTGCCACCAGATCCGAAGCGGCCATGCTAGGTTACCGACGGCCCAATACCCACCCGATTATAGAGGTTGTGGGATTGGAGATGGCCCAATACCTGCCCTCTCAAAGACCTCTGGAGCAGCTTGCCCACCAACTCGCCTCTCAAAGAACTCCGGGGTAGCTCGCCCCTCTCGGTAACTCGCCACCAGATCCGGAGCGGACATGCGAGGTCGGCGATGACCCAATACCCGCCCGATTACAGAGGTTACAGGGTCAGCGATGGCCCAATACCCGCCCTCTCAAAGACCTCCGAGGCAGGTCACCCACCAACAGAGGCCGCGTGGTCGGCTCCTCCCTATTGCCCCCCTCTCGGCAGCTCGCCACCGGACCCGGAGCGAACATGCGACTCTACAACATTCTACTTATCTGCAGCCTTCTACTTGTCAATGAAAGAATGTTGGGGGCAATCACATACAAAGGCACAGGTCGCAAAACGAACAAAACAAACAACAGTGATAGTGAGCAAAAAATTTCAATTTTATTTTGTCTAACTTTTTACATCTCAGGATCAAAACAAAAAAAATCTAGGCTCAGCCCCAGGGCCGGCCATACATTCTCGCCCCTGCCTATGGTGCCTCGACTCGACCGCCACTCCCTTGACTATTGCCCTCTGGGACCTGGGAGTCTGCTTGGTCACCTCCATGGTCGTCGCCTCCCGGAATCTTCGCCACCTCGGCCTCAGAGGCAGTAGAAGCCTCTGCTTCATCATCGGATGCTGCTGACAGCCGGGTGAAGTCAATCTCTATGTTGGGGTAGAGCTTCCCCAGCCTCGCCTTGGCCCTCTCAAAGCCAGCCTCCAGACCTTCGTCGAAGCCCTCCGCCCTTATGGCCGTCAGGGTGGGGACGAGCTTGTTGTTCTGGTACTGAAGAACGGCCTGGACCCTGACCTTCTCTAGGTCGACCTTCGCCAGCTCAGTGTTTTGTTGCTCTAGCTTGACGACCTTCGCCGCGGTCGCCTCTTTCTTCGAGCCCATGAGCTTCTCGGTGGTGACCCTCCGGGCCTCTTCTTCGCGGACCCTCTCCTGCAGCTCCCCGGCGACCTTGTCCAGCCTGACGGTCTCGTCCTTCTGGGTCTTATAATCCCCCAAAGCTTAGGCAGCCTATTGACGTCGTCTTTCAGCTTTGCCTCAGCATCCTTGAGGGCAGCCGCCTTCCTCCCAAGCACCACCTCGAGCTAGTTTACCTCCGACGTGTGTCGTTGGAGAGACACCAGAGCGGTGACCGCTTACAAAGAGGATCAAAAATCTTAAGCGTATCGGAAAAAGAAGAATTCCAGCATCTTAGGTGAAGGGTGACGAACCTGCATGCTATGCCAGATGGCCGTGTCACAGAGGCGTTCAACACCAACATTCAAAAGAGACTCTCGGCCCCTCGGTAGCACGCTATTCTCCACCAGGCAGGCCGCCACACCGGCCTCGTTGAAGATGGACTCATGGGCCCCACCGGGTAGCACGGCGCGATGATCGTCTCCGACGAAATGTCGAGAACCATCGCCTTCATCGACTTGAAGGTGGCCAGTGCAGCCTCGTAGCTCGGATGGACCGGTTCCTCAGCCTGGAAGGCAGGCACTCATAGGGCCAGGTCGTGACTACAGGACGGCTCATAGTGGTCGGCACCATTGGGGATCTCTGTGGGGCAGCCGAGCTAGTGGGGACGGTGGCAGGGGTACTGATCAGCAAGCCCGGGTACTCGGCAGCCACGGGGCTGATGCGGGCTCCTCCAGGTCGAGGTGGACCAGTCCGCCAACTGTCGCCTCGCTCGTACGGGAAGTAGGAGCTCTGGCCACAGGCTCTGTCCTCAATTTCTTGATCCTCTCCCCTTTCTCGGACCGAGCGGTGGTGGCCACCTCTAAACTTTGCTTCTGCACAACCTGTACCGAGCTCCTTGGGGTGGGCTGCTGGCACTTGCCCTTGTTTGGTGGCTGCTTCGGCGACGCCTCCCTTGCCATCTTCATCACCTCCTCCATAGATATGCTCATGGTCGTGCCTGCAAAAAGAAAACAGATCAAGGTGAGCATTTTAGAAGTTGTTCGTGAAACTTGAAGTACCTTCAAACCAGACATACTGGGCGATCATCTCGTCTGCGACCAGGTCTTTGAAGACCCTGCTCTCCCTTGGGATCACCTCTAGAATTTTGGCGTTCTCCATGTCACTCCCCTCTAGGACCACTTCGGCATTTACTGAGGGATTCAGAGTCCCCCAGTTCGAACTCAGAGCCAAGTCTGCCAGAGTCGAGATGAAGGCAAATCTCTCCTTCCAGTCCCTCACTTTACCCGACAGCTCGAGGACGAGAAGTCTGCCCCTCTTCGCATAGACAGAGTAGTATTCCCCCTTCCTCTTTGCCTCAAAGAAGTACTGGAAGAGCGGCAGCGTCGGACTTATCCCGTGGACAGAGCAGAGGACGAGAAATCCGACCATCACGCTGATGGAGTTCGGCATCAACTGAAAGAGAGGGAGTTCGAGGAAATGGAGGACGAGAAGAAGGAAGGGACGGAGCGGGAAGCGGAGCCCCAAGGCAAAGGTCAGTTAGTACATGCCAACCTCATAGTCCCTAGGAAAGCAAACCCACTCGCTGAGCTCGGCGAGGTGGACTGTGTTGGGGGCCCATATATACTTGGCACAGATCTCAGGGATCGCAGAGGACAGCAGCTGAGACATTTGAGCCAGGATTCCCGTAGGGACCGCAGCCGTGGCTCCGTCGCCGCCTGTGACCATGGCGGCCTTGACGGTCGACTTGGGCGCCTTCCCTTTCTTAGGGTCCTCCTGATCACCGACAATGAAGCGACGGCATGTTCAACTGCCATGTCTCCCCCCTGCTGTCCTGCCGAATCGAAACCGGTGGCATCAGAGATGCCATCGATGTCCTGGTCAGGACATCGATGGCATCTCCAATGCCACCAGTTTCGATTTGGTGGTGCCACCCCTGCCAATCTCCCGGAGGTGCTGTTTGACGTGGACATTTGAAGAGGAAGAAGCTGCAGAAGAAGCAGACGAAGGCATCGATAGGATCGAGAGTGTACCTAAAGCAGAATAGACAAACAGAGCTCCGACGAACGGACAGATGATGGCGGTCGACGGCAGCTGCTCTCGGTAATGAAAGGGGGGAAGCTGAAGTTTCGAAAATCTAAGTAAAACCCTATCCTGCTCCCTCTCCGTCTCTACTTATAGAAGGATACGGGCGATCACAACCATCGGACGTGGGGCACGTGGCGAGATCCGAGCGGGTTTGGGTTGGCGCCTCAAATTATCCCCCAATCACCTCTGCCACGCGTCATATTTTCAGCAAATGGACGCCTCGAACTCTCCCCATCGTCGGATTGCCATCATGACTTTTGGAATTCGGTAGTGAGGTCTCATTGAATGCTGTTGACCAGCCTTCATCCAGTGGGAGTATGATTCGTCATCCAAGCTAAAGCCGGGCTAGTCGCGTCGAGCTTGAATGATGGGTGCAATTGTTACGACCTTAAGGCTGGCCCATGAAATTGAGGCACGTATGTACTAAGGGCCCAAGCGAACACCTCACCGACCCCTCAGAAGGGGCACTAGTCCGAGCGGAAGATCACCTCAATCCAGGGAAGCTCGCCTCTCCCCGCCACTAGCTCGCCTCCATGGTCAACCAAAGAAGATCGCCAGTTTGACCGTCAAGCTCACTGTGCCCAGGATAAGCTCAATTACCCGCCAACAAGAAACACCGTTCAGAGGAGTCGAGCTTGGTCGCCGAGCTTGGCTCGCCCCTGAGGGCAGCCAGGCATACTTATCTTTGACAGGGTGACGTAGGCTCACCTCTCCTCTGTTAATACCAGAGGTTAAGTGCGAGAACTGATGGCCGTCCATCACGCCTCATTAATGCACCTGACACCGTCTAACACCATTAATGCAGAAAATATCTCCAACACAGCTCGCCAACATATCGCTTCACCACTCGAGTGACAACTGGGTTGATTCGACAGCTGACAGGATGGCAAGCAACCGCTCTCAGCCCTATAAATACCCCCTCTTGCCTCCATAGAGGGGGTTGGCCAGTTAAAACCTCTAGCTTATTCTCATATTAAAGGTCGGATATCTTCCATATATCTGCGCCTTCCTCATAAGCTCGCCACGCTTCGTCAATCTGTCTTAAGATCGCCAAGCATGCTCGACGCCTACATTTCACGTCACTTGCTGACTTAAGCATCAGAGAGGCTACGGACTGACAGCCAGCCCCGCCTTTCTGACGAATTGCTATTCTCACAGGAAGCTCGCCTCAGCTACTAGGAGACATCGACCTATGGCGATCTCCAGGCGACCTTGAACCATTCACCTTCGAAGCGAGTTCTGAGCCGTGCAAACCTTGCCGTTAGCCAAAAACTTGTAATCATTGTATCTGTGATTCCCAGTAACAAATAAATCTCATTGTTGGAAGATCTGACCCGCAACAAGATGCATACGGCGTCAGTTGCAACTGACAATATTGACAAACATTATCATCAATTTAGTAACCGATGTTAGTTGAAAATATTTGTGTTGGTTTGTAACCAACGCTATTTACAAACATCATCATCGGATTTATTAACCAATGCTAGTTGTGGACTATTTACTTAGGTTTTGTAACCAACGTTATATGCAAATAAAAATAATCACGTCCCTAAAAATTCGAAAGTGGCGCTTTGTTGTGAAGTACTTTCTATGGAACCATGTAGATCTTTATTTATAAGGAAGAGTTCATATAAAGGTAGGATACATCATTTTGTAACAGGATAGACTATTTATAGTAGGATAGACTATTCATAACACTCCCATTTATCCTGCCATTAGTGTGAACTCATACTCATGAATACTTCGGGGTTCTGAGTATTGTGTGAGTATTACTAGGGGTATATACTAAGAATCCAGAGTTAATAAGATTTGCCTCGTTAAAACCTTTGGCAATGAGATTTTCCTCGTTAATATCTTTGGCTATGAAAAACCCATCAGAAAAAAACCATGGCTAAGGAAAAAGAGTACAATTCTCTTTTATTAGCTTCCCCTGATCTGTACAAGCTTCAGGCTTGCAGATCTCTAAAGTATTTTACATTAATCCTATTTACAACATTATGAAAAGTACATACAAATCACAGATATCACCATTCTTTGGCAGTTGCTGAATTTAAAAGAGCTCTAGAGAGGTGTGATTTGTTTTGTCACCTTCGATGTAGTCTCCTCAAAGTCGGGGTAAGCATGCAACATGGTCTTCAAACTACATGGTCAGCCCATAATCACCCGTCTTTGACCCAGTCGTCACTGGGATATAATGCACCACTGGGCACAACCAAACACACTCTTGGCATGCTTCAAGAATGGTGAGGTGTTGGATCAGGATCTAAGCCTAGAGTGGGGAGAATAGGCTAATAAAAAATCTTCGAGATAATACAGGCAATAATCAGCACAATCAATCTGACGCAGAGTAAATAAAGCCAATCACAGAGAGCACGAGAGATTTACCCTGGTTCGGTCGCCCCCAACGACCTACTACAGCCCCAAAGCAAATACTAGACTCAATATTGTCAAGGGTACAACTTTAAAGAGCTACGAGCACCCACTCTACGCTCACCAAGTTCCATACCGCACTCACCAAAGTGTCAAACACTACTAATCTAGTAAACGCTCTCTCTTGACTAGCACCAACTAGTCAAGACCCTAAAAACCCCAAAACGAATGCTTAAAGTAACTACAAAGATCAACACACCAATACATAAATATAAAATGATAGAGAGTTTAGAAAAGATCAATTTGTGTCGGTGTTGTCGCCTTTGTCGATCAGCACGTGGTCCAATATGATCTGACAGGAAGTAGTCGTCAATATGAAGTTCCCTCAATCAGCATCTCAGGTCACGACCAGCCCTTTGGATGTTGCTTTGATGCTTGCAGTAACCAAGCTTGGATGATGACTGCTTGGCTCGGTCGGCAAGAGGATGGCACTAGGATTGGTTAGTCAACAAGGAGATTTGCACTGGAGGATGGTTGGTCAGCAAGCTTGGATGCAGGAGATCTGCTCTATCGGCAAGGGAGATTTGCAGCTGCTTGGATCGGTCGGCAACTCTTTGTGCGACAGTTAACCCAAGCAGCGTGAGTTGTTTTTCCAGTGCAACTTGATGTTCTTTAGTCTTCAAGGCAACATGTAGATGCTTGTGGCTGATTGTGCTTGAAGTCAAGGATTGCGGCTACCCTCCTTTTTGATTGGTATAAAGACCTATAGAATTGAAGCATGGAGATCACCTTAGGATGAAAGTCAAGGATTTTGGCTGGGCTTCTGATTTGTAGATGGAGGTTAAACATTACGGCATGCAATTCATACTCAATGAGGAGGTCAATGTTTGCGGCTTGAGGATGAAAAAGCTTGAGGTTGTTGCTCCTTGGGACTTGTAGCTTTGAGATTATTATAGAGGAGAATGTTGCATTACAGCTAGAGGAAGCAATGAGAGCTAAAGGAAGAAAGCAATGCCCGAGTCAAACTTTGCGGCTAGAGGAAGTCCAATATTCTCCCCCTTTTGTTATCATCAAAAGTGTACAACAAAGTCAATGGCATATGACATGCAAAAAGTGAGCATTATAAATTACAACAACCACTTGCATATAGACATTCGTAGAATAAGCATGTCAAATTTAATGAAAGTTATAACATATACTTTTACACCATTGTGCTTGTGTTATGATTAAAACATCGAAGTACATAAGAAGAACTTACAAGAAATTCAACTAGAGCCAATCCATGTTTCCTTGTAACATGATATCATCTAGGATTGATTTTCCACATCTCATTAAAAATGAGTTCAAGTTACCATACCCAAAACATAGCCTATGAGGACTCTTAGCTGTGGGGTGGCATTGCTTGACGAGTATAACACCAACGCTAAAGTTTACTCTTAAAGCTTATGTTGGATAGTCGTGGGTTGCATCGTTGCCATGAATTGTATCCGTTTTTCATACGGAGCTCTTTTCCTTCACACACACACACACACACACACACACACTCACACACACACACGCACGCACATGTTTTAAATTCAATGCTTTTGAGCCAAATTTTTATCCAAGTAAAGACACATCATATCCCGTAGATTTCAGTTAATTTGTCCTCCTACATTCACTTTCCAATATTTCATGAAAGATGTCTCCACATGTACAAAAACGTTTAATACTTGGGGAAGTGAAAGTGTAGGTATAAAAATCAAATTATTCAACTCATTGAACATGTCATGGTTATTTAGAGAGTCAAACATGCACATGTAGTCATAACAATAATTCATCAATTTTTACATGGATATGGATATCATTCATTAATACCAATTTAATGATCCAAAAGAAGAATACACAATAAGAACCACTTTTTCAGCATTTTGTATATATATATTTTTTTTCAATTTTTCAATTTTTTGTTTATAATGAACTAAAGTAATAAAGCCTCCTATCAAACAAAAACTAGCACACAAAGGAAAAAAATCAAGCACATCAAAAATTCTATGAAGATATGCAGTGAGCTCAAACAAGAAGTCATACCTTCGTGTTGTCGTTTGGCTAAGGAACTTCAATGAAATGTGACGTCCAGTCCATAGTTCCTCGCCTCTCCATCTTACCTACACGGAAGATGTTATGTGTGACCTTGGAATCCAACAAGGTCCACTCATGTTAGTCAACAAACTTTTAGGAACCCATATTTGCTTAAATTTAATATTCTTGTTTCTATAAATGCAATGATGAGAAGTATGACCAAAACATCCACATTTAAAGCACTTTGGGAAAGCACTTCTCCCAACTCATGTTTCTTTTTGAATCTTTTTATTAACTCTTGGCTTTTCATCAATTCTATTTCCATATCCTAAACCATGCCTATTGTTGCCATGTATCTGATTTTCAAGAATAATGTCTAATGATTGCTTAACAACTCAAAATTTTTAATGGTTAGCACAAGATCAGATACTTTATATTTTAAATACATGTTTTCATTAACAAGCATGGTACATTTACTGGTAAAAGCCTTTTTGTTTTCTTTCTCATTCTTTTTAAGATTTACCATCTTCTTTTCTATCTCAAAAACTTTTTCTTTATGCATGTTATTTTCTTTTTAAAAAGTAGGGCAATTAAGGCATTCAGCTTTTTCATGCATGCTAGATTTTTCCTTTTTCAACAAATCAATGGTAGATTTATATGCAACAATTTTCGCTTTCAGTTTATCTACTTCTTTTGACATGTCACAATTTTTTGTTGCAGTTCATAGTAAGAATTTCTCAAGCAATCTAAAGTAGATTCTAAATCATCAATTTCATCTTTCATTTGTTCACAAATATTTAGAAGTTCAGCTTTAGTACAGGTTTGTACCTCATCATGCTCTCCCATCAAATAGAGGGATGAGTGGACAGTCTCCTCCTGAGTCTCATCCTTGCTATCCTCATCCCACGTTACCGCCAAAGATTTTCCTTTCTTCTCCGCAGTGTTATTCTTTTCTTATGGGCAATTCCTCATAAAGTGTCCCTGCTTCCTGCATTTAAAACAATGAATTTTATCAGTAATATTATGCTCGGATGAATTTTTAGCAAGATTAAATTTATTAGAGCGATTAAACCTTTGTGCCATTTCAGCTCTTCACTGCTTGGTCTTGATGTATCTTTTAAACCTCTGACCATAAGTTCCTGCTCCTCATTAAGTCCATCATCTTCATCTTCCTCAGCTTGAAGAGCTAGTGGTTTGGGAGCCTTGGCCTCTGGTTTCTCTTTGGATTCGATGATCATTATTTCAAGCTCGTGGGACATCAAGTTCCCTATCAGATCCTCCACACTCAGCTTTGCGAGATCCTTAGCTTCCTGGATAGCTGTAACTTTAGGACAGAACGAGCTTGGTAGGGCCCTCAAGATCTTCTTACTTGCTCCAGACTTGAGTATGGTTTTCTAAGAGCATTGGAATTGTAGACGATATCTGTGAACCTTGCAAACATCTCTTTAATGGACTTCGTAAGATGCATTCGGAAGCTTTCATATTCTGTGCTCAGCAAGGCAAGTCTGGACTCCTTCACTTATGACGTTCCCGCATGTGTCACCTCCAGTGTGTGCCAAATTTCCTGCGCAGTTAGACATTGAGAGATACGATTAAACTCAGCTTTATCCAAAGAGAAAATAAGTGCATTCATAGCTCTACCATTCAATGAAAAACATTTTCTATCAGCTTCATTCCATTTGTCTTTAAGTTTTAGGATTTCAGTGTCTTCAATTTTAATAGTGGGGGGTTTATATCCATTTTCAACTATGTTCCACACAGCATAATCAACAAACACTAAATAGATTTGCATCCTTGTTTTCCAGTAAGAAAAATCAACACCATTAAACTTAGGAGGTCTAACTGTAGATTGGCCTTCAGCAAAAGCTGAATCAAAGATATTCATGGTTATCTAGCCTAGATCCTCTAACCTTCTTTAATACCACTTGTTGGATCTTGATTTAAGCCTAGAAGGGGGGTGAATAGGCTAATAAAAAATCTTCGAGATAACATAGGCAATAATCAGCACAATCAATCAGACGTAGAGTAAATAAAGGAAATCACAGAGAGCACAAGAGATTTACCCTGGTTTGGTTGCCTCAACGATATACTCCAGCCCCAAAGCAAATACTAGATTCAATAGTGTCAAGGGTACAACTATAAAGAGCTACGAGCACCCACTCTATGCTCACCAAGTTCCGTACCGCACTCACTAAAGTGCCAAACACTACTAATCTAGTAAACACACTCTCTTGACTAGCACCAACTAGTCAAGACCCCAAAAACCCCAAAACAAATGTTTAAAGTAACTACAAAGATTAACACACCAATGCACAAATATAAAACGATAGAGAGTTTAGAAAAGCTCAATTCGTGCCGGTGTTGTCACCTCTGTCGATCCGCATGTGGTCTGATATGATCTGACAGGAAGTAGTCGTCAATCTAAAGTTCCCTCAATCAGCATCTCAAGTCACAGCCAGCCCTTTGGATGTTGCTTTGATGCTTCTGGCAACCAATCTTGGATGATCGCTACTGGGCTCGGTCGGCAGTAGGATGGCACTAGGAATTGGTCGGTCAGCAAGGAGATTTGCACTGGATGACAGTCGGTCAGCAAGCTTAGATGTGGGAGATCTGCTCGGTCGGCAAGGGAGATTTGCAGCTGCTTGGATCGGTAGGAAACTCTTTGTGTGGCAGTGTGTAACCCAAGCTGTGTGAGTTGTTTTCCAATGCAACTTGATTTTCTTTAGTCTTCAAGGCAACATGTAGATTCTTGCGGCTAATTGTGCTTGAAGTCAAGGATTGCGGCTACCCTCCTTTTTGATTGGTATGAAGACCTCTAGAATTGAATCATGGAGATCACCTTAGGATGAAAGTCAAGGATTTCGGCTGGGCTTCTGATTTGTAGATGGAGGTTAAACATTAAAACTCAATGAGGAGGTCAATGTTTACGGCTTGAGGATGAAAAAGCTTGAGGTTTTTGCTCCTTGGGACTTGTAGCTTTGAGATTATTGTAAAGGAGAATGTTGCATTACTGCTACAGGAAGAAATGAGAGCTAGAGGAAGAAAACAATGCTGAGTCAAACTTTGCGGCTAGAGGAAGCAATGAGAGCTAGAGGAAGAAAGCAATGCCTGAGTCAAACTTTGCGGGTAGAGGAAGTCCAATATTGCGGCTTAGGGTTTTCAAACCATGAAGATGGAGTCAGCTATGAGGGTAGGGTTTGAAGCTAGGGATTTTTCTTTGTGTTGGTCGCATGAATTGATCTCTCTTGATGAGGGTTTATATAGAGGTGGGAGGAGAGGAGATAGGCTCATGTAGGATCCCACAAGAATAGGGATTTGAATCGGATGTGTAATTTGAATAAGATATTGAAAGAGATATGAAATTTGAATAGGATTTGATTTAATCACAAATTGATTTGAATTAATCACCAATTGATTTGAATGATATTTTCTCCTTATCTCTCCATATTTTGACCAAGTCCACTTTGCAAATGAATTGCAATTTTCTTCATCACTTTGACCAAGTCCCCCTTTGAGTATTTACGATCTTGCTACTCCTGAAAACACTTAGCACACACATCAAACGTTCACACATGTTTGTTATCATCAAACACGAAGTCATCGATCGTTGTATCCAATATGAGGAACTCAGAATGATAGGATGATGTTGCATTCATAGTTTTCTTTATAGATCTACAAGAGATGGACGTCCCACTGTAGGAAAAAATGTACTCAGATTGTGATTTCTCATTATGGTGGTCGGACCTATAACATGCATTTGCAAAACCAATCAATGTGGAGGATGATCCTTTCTTATAACATAATCCCCCATTTATTGACCCTTGGAGGTAGCACAAAAGATGCTTAAACTCCGGTCCATTGGTACTAGTTTAGGTGTACTACTGTATCTGGCTTAATAAGTTTATAGTGAATACTATATCTGGACGTGTATTATTAACCAGTAGAAAAGTAGTTGATAAGGGATTCAGGACCTAGAGTATCCTCCCCCTCTTCCAGTTGATGGAAGGAGTATTTTTGTACATCCAGTGAACGTACTACCATAAGTATAATCTGTGGATAACAATGGTCCTTATGTAAATTCTTCAACACATTTTGGGTGTATAAAGTCTAGTGTAACAAGATTTCATCTTTTAAATAATAAATCTGTGAGCCATGACATATCTTTTTTGCCTAGGTCTTTCATATCATATTTGATAGTCTGGCTAGAACAGATATTTCAATTTTCTCTTCAGTAGATTCGATGAGATTTAAGTCATTTACAACTATAATCTCAAATCATGTACTTTGCTCTTATGAAGATGCAGAGACAAACTTTAGTATGAATCATTGCCTTGTCAAGGGACTCACTTTGTTGAACAATATTTTATTATCTTTTTAATAGAATAGACGTCTCAAAGTCTATTCAAGCTTTTAAGGAAATGAGGAATTTATCTTTATCAAAATATCCATAGAGGTATGTTGTCACAACATCCAATATCAGCATATCCAAAATTTCCTTTACCAAATCACAAGGTAATTGCAACCATAACCAAGGAGTCTGATGCATCATTTATATAAGTGATTCAATCTCATCTTACTTATTTATTCCTCAGTTTCAGTGAAAAAACCTTGAGCTATATGATGTACCTTATAGCATACGATTTCATGCTTATATTCATATTTATACAACACTCATTATGCCCATAGGTTTGACACCTTTTGGTGTATGGACTTTAAGTCCAAACACTTCACGTTTCATAAGCGAGTCCATTTTGGCTTTTATTGTCTCATTCCACATTGACCAATCTCACATTTGCATTTATCAATGAAGTGTGGATCGATATTATATAATTATCATTATTTTTGTGATGTAAGTGGCAATATTATACGTGAATATATTGTCGGCAATTGTGTTCTTTCTGTCCAACACCTCTCTATTGGATACAATGTGTAGTTGGATACAACGATCAATGACTTCGTGTTTGATGATAACAAACATGTGTGAACAATTTGATGTGTGTGATAAGTGTTTTCAGGAGTGGCAAGCTCGTAAATACTCAAAGGAGACCTAGTTATGGAGAAAATGGCGACACAAATGAAGACTTGGTCAAAGATAGAGATATAAGGAGAGATCTCATTCATATCAAAAGTGGTTGAACCAAATCCTTGCTACACAAATGAATTCTTGGTCAAAGATGGAGAGATATGGAGAGATCTCATTCATATCAAAAGTGATTGAACCAAATTTCATGCAAATCAATTTGTGATTAAATGAGCTCCAATTCAAATCCCATTGCCATTCAAATTCAAATCCTCTTCAGTCCAAATTCAAACTCCAAATCCTATTGTGATTAGAAGAGATCTTCTATATGATTATTTCAAATCCTATTCAAGTTAAGATTCCATCCAATCTCCTTATTCTATGGGATTCTATTTGAGCCTAATTGATCTCATCCCTTCCATATATAAACCCCCATCTCCATGAACTATACCATGTGGCTAAAACAAAGAAAAAATGGTGTGGCCATCACAAGTTCCTCAAGCATCAAATCCCCTTCATCCTTCATTGCGCAAAGGCCAAAGAAAGCTTCAATTACTCAACTCCTCCACCCAAGGCCGCAACTTGAAGAAGAGCTCTAGTCCTCCATCCTTGCCGCAAAATATAGAAGGACCTCATTATCCAAGGCTGCAACCTAGAGAGCTTCTCCAAGGCCGCAAGTCCCCATCTCCTTCAACATCAACAAGGCCGCAAGCTTCAACTCCTCCTCCTTGCTCGCAACCTACCATAAGGGTTCAATATCTACAAGGCCACAACATCAAGGGACTCAATCTCCATTGTGCAAGGCCAAAGAAGAGCTCATCCTCCCTCCATTGTGCAAGCTACCAAGCAAGCAAAGAAGCAATCTTCAAACTCCACATTGCCGCAAGTTTGGATCCCTAAGTCTCCAAGGCCACAACACCCTAGAGAGCTTCTCCTTAGCCACAACATCAACCAAGCTTCAACAAGGAGCTTCATCTACAAGGAGCTTCATCATCCCTCAAGGCCGCAACATCTTCAAGGGTGCTTCACCAAGGCCGCAACCTAGAGAGCTTCTCCCTTGCCGCAATATCAAAGAAGCTCATCCTCCTTCATTGCACAACACCAAAGGAGTCCAACTTCTACCATAGCCGCAAGTTGCAATGCCCCTCCCTCCATAGCCGCAAGTTTCGAAGCCAAAGAAGGAGGCCACAACATCTTGGGGTGCCACGACTTTGGATTGGAGTCTACATATTGTCAGATCAGATCAGACCAGCACTGAACGACAGAGATGACGACATTTACACGATCTGAGCTTTTCTGAACTCTATATTTATTTTACCTTCGTGTATTGGTGTGTTGAACTTTGTAGGTTACTTTTTCATTCTTTTGGGGTCTTGTCTAGTCGATGTAGACAAGAGGGTCTTGACTAGTCGGTGCTAGTCAAGAGAGAGCGTTTACTAGATTAATAGTGTTTGGCACTTTGGTGAGTGTGGTACGACCTTGGTGAGCGTAAAGTCGGTGCTCGTGCGCTTTAGTTGTACCATTGACATATTAATACTAGTATCTACTTTAGAGCTGGAGTATGTCGTTGGTGCGACTGAACCAGAATAAATTTATCTGTGCACTCTGTAATTGTCCTTATTTTCTCTGCGTCTGATTATTTGTGCTGATAACTGTATGTGTTTTCGAAGAATTTTTATTACCATATTCACGCACCCCAATCTAGGCTTAGATCCAGATCCAACAAGTGGTATCAGAGCAGGTTAGAGGATCTAGGCTAGATAACCATGCATATATCTGATTCAGCTTTTGCAAAAGGCCAGTCTGCAGTTAGACCCCCTAAATTTAATGGCATTGATTTTGCTTACTGGAATACTAGAATGAGAGTTTATTTAGTGTATGTTGATTATGATGTGTGGGATATTGTTGAAAATGATATGAATCCCCCACTATTAAAATTGAAGATACTGAAATCCTAAAACCAAAAGAGAAATGGAATGATGCTGATAAAAATGTTTTTCTCTGAATGGTAGAGCTATAAATGCACTTATTTGCTCTTTAGATCAAGTGAGTTTAATCGTATCTCTCAATGTCAAACTGCGCAGGAAATTTGGAACACGCTTGAGGTGACACATGAGGGAACATCACAGGTGAAGGAGTCCAGACTTACTTTGCTCAGTACAAAATATGAAAGCTTCCGCATGCTTCCATTAGAGTCCATTAAGGAGATGTTTGTGAGGTTCACAGACATCGTCTACAAGTCTAGCTCTCTTAGAAAGCCATACTCAAGTCTGGAGAAAATAAGAAAGATCTTGAGGGCGTTGTCGTGCTCCTTCCGTCCCAAAGTCACAGCCATTCAAGAAGCCAAGGATCTATCAAAGATGAGAGTGGAAGACTTGATAGGTAACTTGATGTCACATGAGCTTGAGCTGCAGAGTATAGAATTAAGAGAAAAACCAGAGACCAAGGCTCCCAACCCACTGGCTCTTCAAGCTAAGGAAGATGACGATGATGATCTTGATGAGGAACAAGCACTGATGGTCAGAGGTTTCAGAAGATACATCAAGACCAACCAAGGAACAGCTGAAATGGCACAAAGGTTTAATCACTCTAACAAATTTAATCCTGTTAGAAGTACTTCTGAACAGAATACTACTTATAAAATTCAATGTTTTAAATGTAGGAAGTAGGGACACTTTATAAGAAATTGCCCATAAGAAAAGAATAACACTGCGGAGAAGAAGGGAAAATCTTTGGCAGTAACGTGGGACGATGATAGCGAGGATGAGACTCAAGAGGAGACTGCTCATTCCTCCCTTTGCTTGATGGGAAAGCATGATGAGGTAAAATCTTGCACTAAAGTTGAACTTCTGACAATTTGTAAAGGCATACAAGATGAAATTGAAGATTTAGAATCTACAGTAGATTGCTTAAGAAATTCTAACTTTGAACTGCAAGAAGAAAATTGTGACATGTCTAAAGAAGTTGATAAAATGAACGATAAAATTGTTGCATGTAATTCTACCATTAATCTGTTGAAAAAGGAAAAATCTAGCATGCATGATAAAATTGAATGCCTTAATTGTCCTACTTTATTAAAAGAGAATGACATGTGTAAAGAAAAATTGGTTAAACTAGAAACAGAAAATAAGGAGCTTATTAAAAAGTTGTGCATGCTAAAAATGAGCTTAAAGGAAAAATGATTGATTTTGAAAAGAAAGCTGAAAATGAGAAAAAGAATGAAGAAGAAAACAAAAAAGATTTCATTAGTAAATGCACTTTGCTTGTGAACGAAAAACTCTACTTGAAATATAAAGTCACGAACCTAGAATTGACCATAAAGAAATTTGGTGTGGGGAAACAATCTTTGGATATAATTCTTGGAAACCAAATATATGGCAATAATAGGCGTGGACTTGGATATGATTTGAAATGTGTTGAAAAGTAAAAATATAAGAAAGTTCATATTGAGTCATGCAAAGTGCTTTACATGTGGTTGTGTTGGTCATACTTCTCATTATTGCAAATATAGGAACAAGAATATTAAATTTAAGCAAATTTGGTTTTGTAAGAGTTTGATGACTAATATGAGTGGACCTTGTTGAATTTCAAGGTCTCAAATAACATCTTCCGTGTAGGTAAGATGGAGTGGCTAGGAACTATGGATTGGATGTCGCATTTCATTAAAGTTCCTTAGCCAAACGACAACGCGAAAGTATGGTTTCTTCCATGAGCTTAATGTATACCTTCATAGTTTTTTGTGTGCTTGATTTATTTTTGTTTGTGTGCTAGTTCATTTGTTTGTGTGCTATTTCATTTGTTAGGATGCTTTAGTTCTTGATAAACACAAAACAAAAAATGCAAAAAGCAAAAAGCAAAAAAAAAATTGGTGCTTAATGTGTATATTTTTTTGAATCAAAAAATTTGTATTAATGAATGAGATTCATATCCATGTAGAAATTGATGTATTATTGTTATAGCTACATGTGCATGTTTGATTTTCTAAATAACCATGACATGTTCAATGATTAGAATAATTCGATTTCTACACCTACAGTTTCTCTTCCACAAGTATTAAATGGTGTTGTACATTTGGAGATATCTTTTATTAAATATTGGAAAGTGAATGTAGGATGAAAAATAACTGAAAATCTAAGTGATATGATGTGTCTTGCCTTGGATAAAAAATAGAACTCAAAAGAATTGAATTGAAAAAACAATATATACATATATATAAAGGAAAAAGAAAGAAAAGAGCTCCGTATGAAAAATAGATACGATCCATGGCAACGTCACTACCCACGAGTATCCAACATAAGCTTTAAGAGTAAACTTTAGCGTTGGTGTTATACTCATGAAGCAATGCCACCCCACATCTAAGAGTCCTCATAGGCTATGTTTTGTGTGTGGTAACTGGAACTCATTTTCAATGAGATTGAAAAAAAATCAATCCTAGATGATATCATGTTACATGGAAAAGTGGATTGGTTTTGGTTGAATTTATTGAACGTTCTCCTTATGTGCTTCAATGTTTAATCATCACACTTACACGATGGTGTAGAAGTCTTTGTTATAATTTTCATTGGATTTGACTTGTTTATTCTAAGAATGACTACATGCAAGTGTTCGTTATAGTTTATAATACTCTCTTTTTGCATGTGATATGACATTGACTTCGTTGTACACTTTTGACGATAACAAAAGGGGGAGAATATTGAGAAGATTTGGTTGGATATTATGCTGTGAATATTGTGCTTAATGAATATGTGTTCAAAGGGGAGCATGAATATAGGAGGATCATGCATACATATTGAACATCATTTGCACATCATTGTTATATTGTTGCAAATTTCCTCCATCATCACACTACACACACACACACACACACACACACACACACACACACACACACACACACACACACACACACATGTCACGATGATATTATTTGGATCGTTATTGCTTAAATCTTATATTAGTTTGCCATCATCAGAAGGGGGAGATTGTTGGATACAACATGTAGTTGGATACAATGATCGATGACTTCGTGTTTAATGATAACAAACATATGTGAACGATTTGATGTGTGTGCTAAGTGTTTTCAGGAGTTGCAAGCTCGTAAATACTCAAAGGATGACCTAGTCAAAGTGATGGAGAAAATTGCTACACAAATGAAGATTTGGTCAAAGATGGAGAGATAAGGAGAGATCACATTCATATCAAAAGTGGTTGAACCAAATCATTGCTACACATATGAAGACTTGGTCAAAGATGGAGAGATATGGAGAGATCTCATTTATATCAAAAGTGATTGAACCAAATCTCATGCAAATCAATTTGTCATTAAATGAGATCCAATTCAAATCCCATTGCCACTCAAATTCAAATCCTCTTTGTTAAGACCAAAATTGACCGATACAATTATCAAGCTGACGGGGACTCGATGCGTTGAGTTGGAGCCTAGTCAGCAGTTGAGGTGGGACCCTTGATTGGAAGAACCAGGGTCGGATGATTGTAGTTGAGGACGATACGACCTTCGATCGACCCACAAGCGACCCTTATGTAGATCGTTCGAAGCCGACGACGGATCTTCGACCTTCAGTGCTAGATGGCGATCATCGATCTACACCACAGGGAGTCATTGGGGGGGTCGTGTAACGGCTGGTTTCTGTATGATGATATTTATTTATATATATATGATTGTTCGTCTTCTCTCTTTTTCTTTTCCGTATTTCTTTTCCCCTACCTGGAGCTGAGCGTGCTTCGTGAAGCTCATATCTTAGAATAGGTTCACCTTTGGAACTCATTGAGATCATTCCGAAGCTTCACGCTTCAATCTGCGACTTCCTGTGCTCATTAGCCGGTTCACGTTGAGGAACCGACCGACTAGATGTCAATCTAGTCGGTCAACAACTCTTCATGGACCGACTAGTTCTCCTTTTTCATTTTCCCTGAGCTACTGTTTACGCTTAGTCGGTCTAAGTTCATCCACCGATCGACTAGTTATCAAACTAGTCGGTCAACACTTCTTCGCAGACCGACTAGTACAGAGATCATTTTTCGCACTCAGGTTACTGTTTACCTTTAGTCGGTTTAAGAACGAATACCGACCGACTAGTTGACGAACTAGTCGGTTAGGCCTTCTTCTCAGACCGACTAACTTTCAAAATATCTAGTTGACCACTTTTACCCTTTAGTCGGTCTATGAACACTGGCCGACCGACTAGGTTGCAAACTAGTCGGTCGACGAGCCTTCACAGACCGACTAGATCTATCAACCATGTACCGACACTATTCTCTGTTTGCCTTCTAGTCGGTCACAGTTAGACGACCGACCGACTAGTTCTCAAACTAGTCGGTCAACCGCCCTTCTCTGACCGACTAGTTGACCCCGAAACCCTAATTTTTGACCTAGCCACCGTTTTGTTTTTCTTATTTAAAACTCGCGGCTGAGTTTCTTTTCCCCTCATTGCTTTGAGCCACCTCCTTCCCTAGCTCATCTCCTTCCCTTTCCTTGCCTCTTCTTCCTCCTCCTTGCGCCCTCCATCTTCTTCAAGGTCCTTCTCCTTTCTCTTTCCTTTCTTTCTCCAGTTTCTCTTTCTCTTTCCTGTTTTCCCACAAACAGCCGGCCACCCCCAGATCTGAACCCACGGCCGAGCTCCGGCCGCCTCCTTGAGATCCATCTTCTCCTCGAGTGGCGCCCCGATCTCAGATCTAGCGACGACGACCCCGGGAGACGCCAAGATCTTCGTTATCACCTTCGGAGGCCGACATCATCACCAACAATCAACATTCCTCGATGTGCTACCCACGGCCTAGGAATTTCCGGACGACGCAAAGCTTCCACCTTTCCAAATCCGACGCCGGATCTTCGTGCAACCGTCATTTTCAGGTTGGTCCCCTAAATTCGTAGTAACCCACACAATAGATAATCAAACCCTAATTAAAATCAACAACCTAATCAAATTAAATTTACTTTCCGCTCCTCTTTAAAACGTTGTGCAAACCGTAGAAATCGACGAATGGACGTTATGCATGTACACATAGGATAGAATCGTCGATTAGGTTAAATGCATTGAAAATGTGATTTTTATGAGTAGGATAGCCCCGATAACATAAACACAACCCTAATAGGATTTCTGAATCGTGAACTGACACCGTCGCCGTGTCACGATTTTTCAGACGCTTCTACACCGACGAGACTATTGGACGAGATGTACCCGGGAGACGACGCACTCGCCACCACAGGCAAGTGTACCACTTGCGTTCTTGGCCATGTTTAGGCCTTCGTCTTATTAGGATTATTAATTTAGAAACGCGAGGACCGGACGTGAAATGATAGCGTCCGGGACGCCCTTGATGACTCAGATTTGACAACGAAATATGAGTCCAACAACAACAATTTTGACATCATAGGATTGACATGCGTGTGCGTGAGTCATGGACACCCTAGTATAACCCCTCCTGTTTTGGTCATGTCTTGTTCTGTTCCGTCTGCACAGCCCGCTGGGCAATAGGACACTCGCCAAGCTAGAGCGAGTGATTCATTGTACTAGTTCACAGCCTGATGGGCAATTGGGCACCTGTTAAGCTAGAGCAGGTGATCCCATGTATTGATACACAGCTCAGAGAGCAATAGGGCACTTGTCAAGCTAGAGCAAGTGATCCCTTGTCCTGTCACGATTCTTGGGGTTTTTGGGGTAGGGTTGAGCATACAAGCGGCAAGAGGGTCTGATCCCCCTCGAACCGAACAGGCCTGAACCCTTTTCGTGTCTTGTCTTGTCCTGTCTGGCTTCCGTGTTTCTGTCTTGTCTTGACACCTGTAGGTTAGTCTCATGGTCGGTAGCACTCGCTACGACCATTACTTGTCGTGTTTACTTTCCTGTAGCGTTTACTTCTGTTGTTAAAACCTCAGCATGTTAATCAACCAGTAAAACGTTGTTAAGTAATTGGTGCACTTGTAGTTTGGTCTAACCTTTTTCTTGTAGACCTTACCTGACGTACAGTTCCTTCTTTTGGTGCTGTACGTCAGGGATTGAGCCAGAGTACGTGGAGGAGACTGACTTGCCAGCTGACGTGGAGCCAGAGAGCGTCGATCCCGAGTACGACCCTGAGGAGGACCAGAGCTAGAGACTTCTCGTTGCAGTTACCAGAGACGTTTATTACTTTCAGTTGGGTGCATAGCACCTTTTGTTTCCTTGTCTAGGTTGGGTGCTTGCACCATTAGATTTATCTTTTCTGCTGTTGTAGCCCTTCGGGCGTTGAGACTTGGTACTCTTGATATGTTGGAATAAAATGTGATGTTCTTTCCTTCTTGTACTTTTATTGTTCTGTACTAACATGCAGGGACATGTACCTTCGTCTTGGTACCACACAGACGCTTATTGGGTCAGGGCTCCGTAGCTCTGGCCTAAGCGGGCCTAGTCACGCTTCGCCTCCGCTGTTTTGGGAAGCGGGGCGTGACAGGTTTTAGTGGTGGCCCATGCAGGTCCACGTCCCAATCTTCTGCAAACAGAACAGTAGGAGTAAGGACAATCATTTTAATATTCAAACATTGTACGAGTCTGACCTGTGTTTTCGTTTCTGAACACAGGATGGCTGGGCGACGCATTACTCGATCCTCGAATTCGAGTGATGACGGTCCGGAGGACCAGGGTGCTGAGTTCCGCCAGTTCCTTGGTGTGATGCGATAGATGCTCGAGGTGCAGCATCAGCTAGTGCAGCAGTCCAACCGTGCTGCCCAGGCCCCACCTGTTGCACCACCTCTACCTCCGCCTGCTCCGCGAGCTGCTCCAGGAGTGAAGCAGTTCAACGAGCTTCAGCCGAAGACCTTCTCTGGGAAGGAAGGACCTCTGGGTGCCGATGAGTGGATCCAGAGCACTGAGGAGAAGTTGGTATCTGCCAAGATTCCAGATGAGACCCGGGTGGAGATCGCGAAGATGCAGCTGACTTAGATTGCCCGAAACTGGTGGCGTATTGAGGAGATGCGTCTGCAGAAGCCTGTGGAGTGGAAGACTTTTCACCACATGTTCAAGGAGATGTATTTCACTAAGCAGTTAGGAGGGAGCAGATGGGCAGATTTGTTGATCTGAAGCAGAGGGACATGACGATCGATGAGTATGAGGCTGAATTTGAGATGCTGAGCCGTTTTGCTCCGCACATGGTGAAGAAGGAGGAGAACCGAGCTGAGCGGTTCCATCAGGGACTTCGTCCGAAGGTCCAGGCTTCCATGTCCTCTGCTAGTTTCTCGACTATGAGGGAAGTGTTAGATGCTGCGAAGAATCATGAGACGATTTTGCACCTGCCTAACACTCCAGAGGACAGAGGAAAGCGCCCTATGGAGCAGTACCGGCCACCTGCTAGGCCGATGATGAGGCCAGTCTAGACTGTGCCATTCAAGAGACCTGGAGCACCAGTGCATCAGCAGAGCAAGGGTCCCTGCCATTTCTGCGGCAAGCCCGGACATGTTCAGACCAACTGTCGGAGGAAGCTGGGTCTGTGTCTACTGTGTGGAGATGCTTCGCATGCTGCGAAGGATTGTCCTAGAGCCTGCACTGCTGTTGTTGGAGTGCCAGCCCCGTTGCAGATGAGGGCACCTGCCCCAGTTTAGAGAGGACCTGCCGTTCGTGGACCACCCTTGGTTCCACAGTGACAGATGTACCAGCAAGCAGTGCAGCCTCCGAGGCCGGCCTATACTATGACTGCTGTGGAGACTGAGGAGCTGGATGGGGTGATTGCAGGTAACATCTCGACCTAGTCGTCCCTTTTTCATAACTATATTGTATTGCTAGTCTTGTTAGCATTGTTTGTTTGTTTGATTGTTAGAGTAGTGTTTGACCTTAGACCCCTTGTTTTCTTAGGCACCATTCTTGTGTCCTCTCACCCTGCTTTGGCTTTGTTTGACTCCGGTGCATCCATGTACATCATATCCCGGAGGTTTATGACAAAGCACTCCATTCCTTTCCACACACTTTCTAAGTGTTGGACATCACCACAGGGAACGGAGTGGTGACTGTGAATCTGGGATGTCGGTCGATTCCCTTAGTGGTTAGTGGACATGAGTTATACGCAGATTTCATCGTCCACGATCTACCGCATTTCGATGTCGTCCTGGGCATTGATTGGCTGGGAGATTTCCACGCTTCGATCGATTGTCACAGCAAGAGAGTGGTTTTCCAGATTCCAGGCCATCCGGAGTTCGAGTTCCGCAGCAGAGACGAGTCGCTTGGGCCCATCAGATTTCGGGCCAAGCCGGAGGTGCCGATCGTTGCAGCGTTGCAGATGGAGATGGAGATCGACCGACCAGCGGTTGTCAGAGACTTCGACGACGTCTTCCCGGAGGATATCTCGGGTCTGCCACCCGACAGGGCTTTGGAGTTCGGTATCGATCTGATGCCGGGTGCGCAGCCGATATCGAAGGCGCCGTATCGGATGGCTCCCGCGGAGCTTGAGGAGCTGCGGAAGCAGTTGGATGAGTTGTTGCAGAAGGGTTTCATCCACCCTAGTGTGTCACCGTGGGGTGCACCTGTGTTGCTTGTGAAGAAGAAGGATGGGTCACGCAGGATGTGCGTGGATTATCGAGGATTGAATGATGTCACCGTGAAGAACAAGTATCCGCTGCCACGCACAGCTGGGAGGTTCGAGAGTCTTCTCGAAGTTGGATTTGAGGAGCGGATATCATCAGCTGAAGGTGAAGAAAGATGACATTCCGAAAACAGCTTTTCGGACGAAGTACGGGCACTATGAGTTTGTGGTGATGCTTTTCGGCGTGACTAATGCTCCAGCTGTGTTCATGAACCTCATGAACTTGATTTTCTATGACTTCTTGGATAAGTTTGTTGTGATTTTCATCGACGACATCCTTATTTACTCGAAGTCTGAAGAGGAGCACAGCTGTCATCTGAGGACAGTGCTGGAGATGCTGAGGCGACACAAGATGTATGCCAAGTATAGCAAGTGCGAGTTCTGGCTGGACAGAGTCGCGTTTCTGGGACACGTGGTGTCCGGTGATGGCATATCTATGGATCCGGAGAAGGTCAGAGCAGTTCGAGATTGGCCGACTCCGCAGTCAGCGTCTGACATCAGGAGCTTCCTTGGTTTAGCAGGTTATTATCGGCGGTTCATCAAGGATTTCTCGAAGATTGCTGAGCCGATGACGAAGCTGACGAGGAAGGATGTGGAGTTTCAGTGGTCTGATGCTTGTGAGGAGGCCTTCAGTATCTTGAAGGCGAAGTTGACCTCTGCCCCGGTTTTGGCGGTATCGGATCGAAGCGGAGGTTTCAAAGTATATTGTGATGCATCGGGGAAGGGCCTAGGGTGCGTTCTACATCAGCATGGCCATGTGGTCGTGTATGCTTCTCGTCAGTTGAGGACTCACGAGAAGAATTACCCGACGCATGATCTGGAGTTGGCAGCGGTGATCTTTGCATTGAAGATTTGGAGGCACTTCTTACTGAGTGACAGCGTGAAGATTTTCACCGATCACAAAAGTTTGAAGTACATTTTCACGCAGAAGGAGCTCAACATGCGTCAGAGACGATGGTTGGAGCTCATGGCTGATTATAAGATAGATCTGCAGTATCATCCGGGGAAGGTGAACGTAGTGCCGGATGCCTTGAGTAGACTTCCTACTGCTATGATGCATACTGCTGACTGGAGGATTCAGCAGGGGCTGAAGGAAATGGATTTGGAGGTTGTCCTACCTGGTGTGGTTCATTCTTTCATGAATTTGCAGATTCAGTCCACGATCGTGGATCGGATCAAGGCAGCACAGGCAGGAGATCCGAAGTTGCAGAGGATCAGGAGGCAGGTTGAAGCTGGATTGCGTGCGGAGTTTGTGATTCATGAGGATGGTTCGCTGCGGTACGGCAGCAGACTCTGCGTACCTACGGGTGACGTTCGGGAGGAGCTTTTAAGCGAGGCTCATAGCTCTCCTTATTCTATACATCCTGGTGGCACCAAGATGTATAAGGATCTCTGACTGAATTACTGGTGGATTGGCATGAAGAGGAGTGTGGCACGGAGCGTTGCCAAGTGTTTGATATGCCAACAGGTGAAGGCCGAGCACCATCGTACTGCTGGGTTGTTGCAACCGCTTCCTATTCCGAAGTGGAAGTGGCAGCATATTACGATGGAGTTCGTAACTGGCTTACCTCGGATCCCGAAACAGAACGACGCAGTCTGGGTGATCGTAGATCGGTTGACTAAGTCTGCGCATTTCATTCCTTTCCAAGTGGGCCAGTCTACGGAAGCCTTGGCGAGGAAGTATCTAGAGTTAAAATTTCTTCTTTTACTTCTTTTGATTTTCCTCCTTGGGTTAGTTGTGACGTAGGCCGTGTACGTGCAGGAGATTGTACGCTTACACGGAGTCCCCGTGAGCATCGTGTATGACAGAGATACGAGGTTCACATCTCAGTTCTGGAGAAGTCTGTAGGAGCATTTGGGTACGAGTCTGAGTTTCAGCACGGCGTACCACCCGCAGACTGATGGCCAGTCCGAGAGGACTATTCAGATTCTAGAGGATATGCTACGAGCTTGCACGCTCGATTGGAAGGGATCTTGGGAGGACCATCTCCATTTGGTGGAGTTTTCTTATAACAACAGCTACCAGGCGAGCATTGGCATGGCGCCGTTTGCTGCCTTATATGGGAGGAAATGTCGATCGCCACTGAGCTGGGATGACGTTGGAGATCGGAAGCTGTTGGGTCCAGAGATGATAGTAGAAGCTGTGGGTGTCGTGCGAGACATCAGGGAGAAGCTTAGGGTTGCTCAGGATCGTTTCAAGCATTGGGCGGATGCCAAGAGGAGACCTTTGGAGTTTCAGCCTGGGGACCACGTCTTCCTGAAGATTTCTCCGAACCGCGGAGTTATTCGATTCGGGAAGAAGGGGAAGCTGAGTCCGAGGTACATCGGACATTTCGATGTGCTGGAGCGTGTGGGAGCAGTGGCATGCCGCCTTGCTCTACCACCCTCTTTGGTGGGGGTTCACGACGTATTCCACGTATCCCAGTTACGTCGGTACGTCAGTGACCCGTCACACACGGTGGATTTCTCGGAGATCACAGTCTGTCCGGACCTGACCTACGACCAGCAGCCCGTGCAGATTTTGGACCGTCGACAGAAGCAGTTGAGGAATAAGGTAGTCGACCATGTGAGAATTATGTGGCGTCACGGATCACCTGGAGAGTCCACCTGGGAGAGAGAGGATGAGATGAGAGAGCGTTACCCTCACCTATTCTGATAGAAATTCCGAGGGCGGAATTTTCTTAAGGTGGGTAGGATGTAACGGCTGCTTTCTGTATGAGGATATTTATTTATATATATATGATTGTTCGTCTTCTCTCTTTTTCTTTTCCGTATTTATTTTCCCCTAGCTGGAGCTGAGCGTGCTTCGTGACGCTCATATCTTAGAATAGGTTCGCCTTTGGAACTCAATGAGATCATTCCGAAGCTTCACGCTTCAATCTGCGACTTCATGTGCTTATTAGCCGGTTCACGTTGAGGAACCGACCGACTAGATGTCAATCTAGTCGGTCAACAACTCTTCATGGACCGACTAGTTCTCCTTTTTCATTTTCCCCGAGCTACTGTTTACACTTAGTCGGTCTAAGTTCATCCACCGATCGACTAGTTATCAAACTAGTCGGTCAACACTTCTTCGCAGACCGACTAGTACAGAGATCATTTTTCGCACCCAGGTTACTGTTTACCTTTAGTCGGTTTAAGAACGAATACCGACCGACTAGTTGACGAACTAGTCGGTTAGGCCTTCTTCTCAGACCAACTAACTTTCAAAATATCTTGTTGACCACTTTTACCCTTTAGTCGGTCTATGAACACTGGCCGACCGACTAGGTTGCAAACTAGTCGGTCGACGAGCCTTCACAGACCGACTAGATCTATCAACCATGTACCGAAACTGTTCTCTGTTTGCCTTCTAGTCGGTCACAGTTAGACGACCGACCGACTAGTTCTCAAACTAGTCGGTCAACCGCCCTTCTCTGACCGACTAGTTGACCCCGAAACCCTAATTTTTGACCTAGCCGCCGTTTTGTTTTTCTTATTTAAAACTCGCGGCTGAGTTTCTTTTCCCCTCATTGCTTTGAGCCACCTCCTTCCCCAGCTCATCTCCTTCCCTTTCCTTGCCTCTTCTTCCTCCTTGCGCCCTCCATCTTCTTCAAGGTCCTTCTCCTTTCTCTTTCCTTTCTTTCTCCAGTTTCTCTTTCTCTTTCCTGTTTTCCCACAAACAGCTGGCCACCCCCAGATCTGAACCCACGGCCGAGCTCCGGCCGCCTCCTTGAGATCCATCTTCTCCTCGCGTGGTGCCCCGATCTCAGATCTAGCGACGACGACCCTGGGAGACGCCAAGATCTTCGTTATCACATTCGGAGGCCGACGTCATCACCAACAATCAACATTCCTCGCTGCGCTACCCACGGCCTAGGAATTTCCGGACGACGCAAAGCTTCCACCTTTCCAGATCCGACGCCGGATCTTCGTGCAACCGTCATTTTCAGGTTGGTCCCCTAAATTCGTAGTAACCCACACAATAGATAATCAAACTCTAATTAAAATCAGCAACCTAATCAAATTAAATTTACTTTCTGCTCCTCTTTAAAACGTTGTGCAAACCGTAGAAATCGACGAATGGACGTTATGCATGTACACATAGGATAGAATCGTCGATTAGGTTAAATGCATTAAAAATGTGATTTTTATGAGTAGGATAGCCCCGATAACCTAGACACAACCTTAATAGGATTTCTGAAACGTGAACTGACACCGTCGCCGTGTCACAGTTTTTCAGACGCTTCTACGCCGACGAGACTGTTGGACGAGACGTACCCGGGAGACGACGCACTCACCACCGTAGGCAAGTGTACCACTTGCGTTCTTGGCCATGTTTAGGCCTTCGTCTTGTTAGGATTGTTAATTTAGAAACATGAGGACCGGACGTGAAATGATAGCGTCCGAGACGCCCTTGATGACTCAGATTTGACAACGAAATCTGAGTCCAACAACAACAATTTTGACATCATAGGATTGACATGCGTGTGCGTGAGTTGTGGACACCATAGTATAACCCCTCCTGTTTTGGTCATGTCTTGTTCCGCTCCGTCTGCACATCCTGCTGGGCAATAGGGCACTCGCCAAGCTAGAGCGAGTGATCCCTTGTACTAGTTCACAGCCTGATGGGCAATTGGGCACCTGTCAAGCTAGAGCAGGTGATCCCATGTATTGATACACAGCTCAGAGAGCAATAGTGCACTTGTCAAGCTAGAGCAAGTGATCCCTTGTCCTGTCACGATTCTTGGGGTTTTTGGGGTAGGGTTGAGCGTGCAAGCGGCAAGAGGGTCTGATCCCCCTCGAACCGAACAGGCGTGAACCCTTTTCGTGCCTTGTCTTGTCATGTCTGGCTTCTGTGTTTCTGTCTTGTCTTGACACCTGTAGGCTAGTCCCGTGGTCGGTAGCACTCGCTACGACCAATACTTGTCGTGTTTACTTTCCTGTAGCGTGTACTTCTGTTGTTAAAACCTCAGCATGTTAATCAACCAGTAAAACGTTGTTAAGTAATTGGTGCACTTGTAGTTTGGTCTAACCTTTTTCTTGTAGACCTTACCTGACGTACAGTTCCTTCTTTTGGTGCTGTACATCAGGGATTGAGCCAGAGTACGTGGAGGAGACCGACTTGCCATCTGACGTGGAGCCAGAGAGCGTCGATCCCGAGTACGACCCTGAGGAGGACCAGAGCTAGAGACTCCTCGTTGCAGTTACCAGAGACGTTTATTACTTTCAGTTGGGTGCGTAACACCTTTTGTTTCCTTGTCTAGGTTGGGTGCTTGCACCATTAGATTTATCTTTTCTGCTGTTGTAGCCCTTCGGGCGTTGAGACTTGGTACTCTTGATATGTTGGAATAAAATGTGATGGTCTTTCCTTCTTGTACTTTTATTGTTCTGTACTAACATGCAGGGACATGTACCTTCGTCTTGGTACCACACAGATGCTTATTGGGTCAGGGCTCCGTAGCTCTGGCCTAAGCGGGCCTAGTCATGCTTCGCCTCCGCTGTTTTGGGAAGCGGGGCGTGACAGGTCGGTTCTGGGTTCTGACCCAAATCCCCTCCGATGCTTAAGTTAGAAGGCAACTTAAGGAAGAGAGGGAGCTTGGCATAGCTTAGATCAACCCGCAGAGGTTCTTCTCTAGAGTGACGACGCAAGCTCGAATGTAGAGTGGCAAAGTAAGAAGATAGAGTTTTCTATGTCTTAGATCTCGTACCTTGAAGATGGAACATCATTGCCTTCGCTTGTCGGCCTCTTTATAGGCAGCTCCTTCTTGATGATGTGTAACCGTCCCCCAATTATCGGGGCACGATCTCCTCTGGGATTCCAGTTAACGGCTGCCTATTTACTCGATCGCCATAACTCCACCATATTAATGTTGGTGGGAGTCCAACGGTTGGGAAGAATTATTCCTTCGACCGAGTCTCAGGCTGCCTTCGTCTCGTTGGCGGGCCTTGTGTCGTTTGTCGTATGATATTGGGCCGTTATTGGGCCTAAATTTTCCCATGCTGATTCGTGGGCCATACCCGAGTATCAACATTGATCCCCGTCATTCGTTCTCGAGAGATAGCACGGAGGGAGGTCAGAGGCTCCTCAAGTCAAGCTGCGAGGGCGTTGAAGGCGGCTCCATCTGATCCCCGAGGTGGGGCTGATCCTCCCGCCACCTCGCCTCACGACAGGTGGCCATACGAGGACATTATCCCTCCGGTCCCTCCTGTCGACCCCATTTCTCCAGAGTTCGACCACCTTTTGTTGTCGAACCGTATTTCAGCCTGCCATCCTGTGGAGACTCAGGGGGAGCCCTATCGGCCCCCGTTCATCATGGGGAGGAATGAGTCAGCCCTCCTGGATTTCGGGACCACGGCTCGTCTGGCGGAGAATATCACACTGCTAAGGGACTTCAACTTCCTGCAATGGGTCGACCTTGAGACGATGGCCAACTGCTTCGTCTGTAGTGGCCTTCAGGTTCGTTGCCATTGGGCCTTCCTTCTTCGTTTCCCTTTCTATTTTTGCTGATTGTCGTTCTCCACAGGTGACCATTTTCGGTGCATACCTGAGCCGCCGGGCCCTCGACCTGATCTAGGGGCAGCGCCGACTGGCGGCTACCGAGCACCAGGCTTTTGAGTTCAGAGCTCAGGTGAGGAAGCTGGAGGAGACTTGGCGATGACCATGTCTACCAAGGCTGCGTCGGATTGGGCGGCCGCGGAGGCAAACTCCAGATATGCCTCTGTGTCAATCACTAGGAAGCAGGCAGAAGCTCAGTGGGAAAGAGAGCGATCTCAACTCCGTGCTAAGCTTGAGGCATCGAGGAAGGAGGTTGCTGACCTTCAGGTCAAGCTTCTCGAGAGGGGAAAGAGGTCGATGCTTACAACGCTTCGACCACCTCCAAGATGGATAGGGTGGTGAGAGCGATAAATGACCTTTTTACACCCGATGATGCCTCGTCTTCCTAAATTTTTGTGAATCGTACCTTTTGTAAGACTGCTCTTGAGCGACTCATATGTAACTGCCCAAAATTAAATGAAAAGAATTTTTGCAACAGGAAATTTTGGCGTTTGTTTTTGTTTTTGAAGTCATTGTCAGTGTTTAGATATGTGCGCATGTATGTGGCCCCTCAACGACGTAAGTTTAGTAAACTTAGGTCGTTGGAGTGTTATGACACAATCTGACAGGAATTTGCTTAACATGGTTGTTTGGCTGCGAGGGACGTGGTCCCTTCGACTTATGACCGACGTCGACCGAGATTCGCTCGGTGGCAAGGGTGATCCCTTGGCTTGCGACTGACGATCGAGGGTCGAGGGTCGTTTGGTGGCAGGGGACGTGGTCCCTTCGACTTATGGCCGATGACGATAGAGAGACGTTTATTGTCAAGGGTGGCCCCTTTGCTTACGGCTGACAATGGTCGTTCGGTGGAGAGAAGTACGGCACCTTCGACTTATGGCCAACGAGGGTCGCTCGGTGGTGAGGGGCATGGCCCCTTTGACTTACGGCTGAAGAAAGGTCGTTTGGTGGTGAGGGGCATGGCCCCTTCGACTTACGGCTGAAGAAAGGTCGTTTGGTGGCGAGGGGCATGGCCCCTTCGACTTACGGCCAACGAAGGTTGTTCGGTGGCGAGGGGCAAGGCACCTTCGACTTACGACCAACGGAAGGTCGTTCGGTGGCGAGGGGCATGGCCCCTTCGACTTACAACCGACGAGGGTCATTCAGTGGCAAGGGTCGTGGCCCCTTTGACTTACGGCTGACGATAGTCGTTCAGTGGCGAGGGGCGGGACCCCTTCGACTTATGACCGATGAAATTGTTGCGACTGATGTCGAAGAATGATCTACTTTGCATTCATAACGGACATGTATAGTATGAAAAATGAACGGTCGATTTACCCATTTAGTACAATCATTGATAATACTTCGTAGATGTTCCGCGTTCCAAGGATGAGGAAGTTCCCTATCTGTTGGATATGGACGACATAAATACACACATGAGGTGATGTATGAGGGTATACGGACCTCAGATGTCGCGTGCACGAAGGCGTGCGCGAAGGGAACCTTTTCTCGTGTGAATAGGACCACTCGATACGTGGAAAAAGCCACTCGATAAGTGGAAAAAGCCACTTTATAAGTGCAAAATGGCACTTGATAAGTGAATAAAGAAGAAGATAAATGCATGTGCTAATATAGGCTAATAAGCTTATAATTGGTTATTTCCTACAATAACAACCCCTAAAGCCTATAAATAGGACCCAAGGGTAAGGCATTCATTCACACTTTTCCATGCCATAAGTTTGCATAAGGCATCTTATGTTCTTCTTCTCCCTTCCATTAAAATCCTCTTCTAGTTAGAGATTTAGGCGATGAAACTCTGCTTCGATCCTCCGTGACGAAGTATCGACCGTTGTGGCGAATCCGAGGGCGAAGTTCCGAGATTACGGTGCCGCGTACGCAAGCGTAAGTCTCAACTTCAATTATCGATCCTAACGTTGTTTTGACAGGATCCTACATTGGTATCAGAGCCATACGGGTTCGCCCCGGTCAAACCGCCGTCCCGTCGAACCGATGAACGAGGCGTTGTCTTTTTCACGAATGGGTGTCCTACCATTACGGATATGGTAGGAACGCTTCGTGACGGAGAGAACGCAGCGGTTGTTTTTTTCACGTTAGGGTCTCCTACCATTACGGATATGGTAGGAACTCTCCGTGACGGGAAGAACCGACCGTTCATATTGTCAAGCTCGCTCTCTTCATGGATGCTGAGTCTCCATTCATAGGGAATGTGAACTCTCTTCATGTGGAGCGCGTAGTTTACGAACTTTAAAGTGTGTTATTTTTCATTTTTGGCACACGGCCATTAGAGAATAACTACTTTCTCGACGAACGGGTGCTTCATCGACGAACGGGTGCTTCACCGGAGAAGAAGATGGTGGTTTTTCCCATCGGGGAAGATGACTTTTGGTGCATGAAATCTATGGACATATGGGCAATGGAGGCAATGCATTCCCCTTCCCCATGCGGAGGGGGTTAGCTACGACCAATAACGATGAAAACCACCGCAACCACCCCATCAAGGGGGAGGAGTGCATGCGGCCACCCCATGAAGGGGAGAGACCGGCCATGGCCAAAGGGCCATGGCCGGTCAAGGCCAATAAGCCATGGCCGGGCCATGGCCGGCCGGCCCTATCCGGCCACGGCCACGGCCAGGGAGCCCTGGCCGCGGCCTGGCCAGGCCAGGCCAGGGCCTGCCCGCCCTGGCCGAACGCGAATGTGCCGACTAACCCATACGGGGCTAACGACAGTCGTCTGCGGTAAAATTTTCCTATACAGGGGGGAAGGGCCTGGATTCATACGGAAGCCGGCGACGATGGCTTGCAGAAAAATCCCCAAAGGGGGGATCCGGCCTTGGCACGGCTACGGCTCTACCCCGGCAAATGGCCAGGGATTGCCGAATATTTCGCTAGTATCATAAGTGTACTAAGTCGAAATATACAATTTTGAAAAATACTTTTTCTAACGTTTTAAAAAATACGTTTTCAAAAACGCTTTTCCGCTGCAAAGTACTATAAGAGTACTTTTATTTGATAAAGTGATGGGTAAATATTGAAAGTTGCTCTAGATGGTGATTGGAAACGTAGTGACTTTTCCGATTCTAGAGTAACATCTTCAATATTTTTCGAAAGTAACTTATCAAATTATGAATATCATTCCAAGTGGGAGTTGATTTTAGAACTATCCATATGTGATATTCTATTATCATTTCAAGTGGGAATTATATCTGAAAAATACTTTTTCAAACTCGTTTTCCGCTGCTAGTACTATAAGAGTACTATTGTTTGATAAGTGAGGGGGGAATATTGAAGGTTGTTCTAGATGGTGATTGGAATCATAGAGACCTTTTCGATTCTAGAACAACATCTTCAATATTTTTCGAAAGTAACTTATCAAATATAATATAATTCCAAGTGGGATTTTGAATTTTTAGAACTATCCAAATGGGATATTCTATTATCATTTCAAGTGGGAGTTATATTTTAAGAATTTTTGTGCAATGTTTTGATCAAACCTTCGGTTTTGTGTCTTTTACAGAATTTTAAAAGTAAAATGTCTTCCGCTTCAAAGAATATCGTCGCTGAGTTAAACAGAGGTGAAAAACTCAACGGCGATAATTACAAACTTTGGTCCATCAAGATACAATACGTTTTAGAGGAGCAAGAAGTGCTCGAAACTCTAAAGAACGTAATGATTGAACCCGAGTTGGGCACTACGGCCCAACACAGACGAGACAAGGAAGCTTTTGATGCTTGGTCTCGGAAGAATAAGATAGCCCGCATTACATTATTGAGCAGTATGGCCGATGTCATAATGCGCATCTTCCGAGAGCATGACTTAGCCATGGACATATGGTCCAAGCTAGAAGAGAAGTTCGGTGGCACATCGGTGTCCAAACTTCGCGCCTTAACTATAAGGTTCGATTCATATAAGAAACGTCCAGATCATTCCATGGGGAAACATCTGCGACATAAGGCGAATCTTATCTCGGAGTTAAAGGATGCAGGTCATGTGCTCACTGATGAGCAACAAATCCAAGCAGTCATATGTTCCCTACCAAATGGGTGGGACCAAATGAAGATGCATCTCACTCATAATGAGAGCATCAAGACTTTCAGCGATGTTTCTAAGCACCTCGAATTAGAGGAAGAGCGGCTTGCAGCTGCCAAGCCAAGTGCAGAAGTGCACATGGTTTCTAGTTCCTCACACGGGGGAAAGAAAAGGAAAGATCGTTCGAAGTCTACCAATGAACGTAATAAGCAACCTGAGTCTACCAAGAAACCCAAACACAAGGGTAGGCACAAGAAATGGCACAAGAAGAAAGACTTGAAGAGGATCAAGTGCTTCAAGTGCAACAAGCTCGGTCACTATGCTCGTTCGTGTACGAGTGGAGGTGACGAGGTAACTTGTAAATATACTAGTTACATATGTGTTTCTAGTTCAATATTTCTTGTGGAATCTAATCCATTTTGAATAATTGATTCAGGTGCCATCGACCACATAACAAGGGACAGACGGTCCTTCGTGGAGTATCACCGGATACCCCAAGGAATGAAGTGGATCAATGTAGGAAACAACACACGTGTTGAAGTGAAAGGCGTTGGGACTCGCAAGCTAGTCTTGGACAACGACCACACTCTCCTACTTCATGATGTTCTCTTCATTCCATATATTCAAAGGAATATTAAAACTGTGGTCAATTTAATGGGTCTTGGTTATAGTTGGTTCCTTCATGATTGTAATATGGACCTATTTTGTAATAATTCCTTAATTGGCACAGGGTATGTTTTCAAAGGATTTATTGTAATAAGTACAATGTATGATTCCTCATGTAATGAAAATTTCCTTGTGACAAATTCTTTGACTAATGAGTCAAATATAATTTGTTAGCACGCAAGGCTTGGTCATATTGGACCAACGCGTATGGATAGACTTGCCAAATGTGGCCTTCTATCCAATGTTTCAAAGGTCGAAATATCGACCTGCGAACATTGCCTTGTGAGGAAATCTTGTCGCAAGCCGTTTGGAACCGGCACAAGGGCCGAGGTTCCATTACAGCTTATCCATTCGGACATATGTGGTCCGATGAATGTCAATACAAGACGCGGGAAGTCCTATTTCATCACTTTTATTGATGATTTCACCCGATTCGGACATATCTATTTGATATCCCACAAAAGTGAAGCATTGGCTTGCTTTAAAAACTATATGAGTTTAGTGGAGAATCAATTAGATCGCAAGATTAAGGCCTTGCGAACCGATAGGGGCGGTGAATATCAATCAACAAGTTTTAAGGAACTTTGTGATGAAAAAGGCATAGTACATCAGGTAACTATGCCTTATACTCCTCAACAAAACGGTGTTGCAGAAAGGAGAAATAGGACTTTAATGGAAATGGTCCGTTCAATGATGGCGCAAGCTAACTTGCCAATCACCTTTTGGGGTGATGCATTATTGACGGCCGCTTTCATTTTAAACCGCGTACCCTCGAAATCAGTTAGCTCCACTCCTTATGAGTTATGGAACCAACGGTCTCCTGACTTAAACATTTTGAAACCTTGGGGTTGTGCATCCTACGCATATATTTCCTCCCATAAGTATGGCAAACTTGGGCCAAGGGGAAGGAAATGTATCTTTATACGATACGCAGAAAACTCCAAAGGTTATGTTTTTCTTAGTCAGGAAGACAATGGTGGGCTAATTGAGTTTGAGTCGAGGGATGTCACTTTCTTGGAAAACGAGTTTCCAAGACAGTGCGAGATAAGTCAGGACTTATCTCAATTTGAGATTTATGATCAAGAAGGATTACCTCATTCGAGTGGGAGAATTCTTGGTGAAAACGAAAATATGTTTCAACCTTCACCAATGGATTGTACGAATGACGATTATCCTATTCCATACGGGAATAATGATCCTAGTGGGAGCAATTCTAACGACATTCCAAGTGGGAGTGATATTAGAATTGATCTAATTTCGAGTCAACAAGGACTTGAAGAATCTCAAATACGACGTAGTAGTCGTACAAGGTTGGCTCCTCTAAGATTTGAGGATGAATTTCCGCAAACCTTTATGACTTTACTACAAGAAGATGACGAGCCTGCTATTTTCAAACAGGCCGTATCTTGCCCTGCTAAAAGACAAATGGATGGAAGCGATGCAAGAGGAGTTAGAATCCATGAAAGTTAACCAAGTCTGGGACTTAGTTGATTTACCCAGAGGACGTAGAGCTATTGAGAACAAATGGGTTCTCAAGATCAAGCATAAGGCTGATGGCTCTATTGACAGATATAAAGCTCGCCTTGTCGCGAAAGGTTTTACGCAACAAGAAGGGATAGACTACGAAGAGACCTTCTCACTTGTGCGTTTTACCTCGATTCGCCTAATTCTGGCAATGGTAGCTTGCTTAGACCTCGAATTACATCAGATGGATGTAAAGATTGCCTTTCTCAATGGAGAATTGGACGATGAGATTTATATGGAACAACCAACAGGGTTTGTAAAAGAAGGAAACGAATATAAGGTTTGTAAACTTCATAAGTCCATATATGGTCTTAAACAATCGTCGAGGCAATGGTATATACGATTTCATAAAGTTATCAAATGGTTTTACCATGCTTGATGAAGATAACTGAGTATATATCAAGAGGATTAAAAGCAAGTATATTATCATGTCTCTATATGTAGATGACATTTTAATAGCCGGAAATGACAAAGGCTTTGTGATAAGTATCAAGGCTTGGCTTTCATCAGTATTTGAGATGAAAGGCATAGGAAAAGCCGCATATATCCTTGGAGTTAAGATTTCAAGGAATCGTTCGAAGAAACTTCTTTCTCTCTCAGGAGACTTATATAAATAAGGTTCTAGAACGCTTTGATATGCAGGACTGTAAGTCCATTGATATTCATATAAGCATATGCGATAATTTATATCTGGAATCGTGTCCAAAGAACCAAAAGGATAAGGAAATTATGGAAAAAGTTCCATATTCCAGTGCAGTTGATAGTCTTATGTACGCTATGGTGTGTACGAGACCGGACATCTGTTTTTTGCCGTTGGAAATGGTAAGATGTTACCAATCCAATCCAGGGCAAGTACACTGGAAAGTGGTTAAGAGGATACTGTGTCTTGTAAGATCAAACACATTGATATCCGATACGAATTTGCAAAAGACTATGATAAAACCAAAAAGGTAGACATAAGGTACATATCTACGCATGAGATGATAGAGGATCCGCTTACGAAAGCGATCCCAAGAAATGTGTTTTATAAACACTTATCATCCCAAGGATTGCGTAAGAGCTGAGTTGTACCAATATATATTCTCATGTCTGAGAAAGATCAAATTTAATAAAAGAATAAGTTCTTTTTCAAACATTGCATATGAATCTCTTGAGAAATGTTTGTGTACATTTTTGAAATCTCAGCTGAATTCTAGTATGTCAGACAGATTGAGGTTGGCTCTCTCACATGAGCAACCGCCTTATTCTATCAGACGGATAGAATAGAGATGAGACCTGTTTAAAGTCAAAATCATCAGACGGATGATTTAGAGTCATGACTTAAACAAAATGGTCGCATGAAAGATCTGCATCATATGGATGCTTACAGAAGATCTAAAAGGATTTTTGAAATCCTATCTGTCTAAATGCGGGATGTGAGTCCAAATGATTATTTGAGTAGAAAAAGGGACTCAAAGTCAGACATTGTGGTGTCTGATCATCATCCTTACAACATCATTGAGACATACACTCCCTGGGAAAGGAGCGATGTTGTAATACGTATTCATACTACGTATGCATTTTTTGACCATTGGGTTAGAATAGTAAATAAGTTTACTATTATGTGAGACCCAAAGACCACATGGGTCTTAATTCATTACCCTTATGGACTCTAATTGGTTCCTTTAGATTTGACCGGGTGATTGCTATCTTAGCATGTTACTTATGGACTATGGTTAATTCGGTCCGGCGGGGCATGTTAGAAAAGCAAGTCAAGTCAAGATCGAAAGGATCGCAAGAAGAGGAAGATTAATTTCACATTCACATTTGGACTTTAAAGATTCAAAGCTGGCCAGCCAATTTCAATCCAGATGGGATTCAATTGTTGAATATAAAGTATAAGAAATGTGAAGAAATAATCTAGGGTAAAGCATGCGTTGATCTACTCAACTTTGCTCCTCGAGGAGTGTTGTGTATCTCTAACAAGTGCACAACAGCGGACTCTATGCGCATGACGGTCACACGGCCTATTTCTCGGTATGACAAACAGAAGAGTTAAAGGAAAATATGTTTCCTTACAATCCCCTCAAGTGTGAGTGGGAGATGATGGATATGGACGACATAAATACACCCATGAGGGGATGTATGAGGGTATACGGACCTCAGATGTGGCGTGCACGAAGGCGTGCGCAAAGGGAACCTTTTCTCGTGTGAAAAGGACCACTCGATAAGTGGAAAAAGCCACTTTATAAGTGCAAAATGGCACTTGATAAGTGGATAAAGAAGAAAATAAATGAATGTGCTAATATAGGCTAATAAGCTTATAATTGGTTATTTCCTACAATAACCACCCCTAAAGCCTATAAATAGGACCCAAGGGTAAGGCATTCATTCACACTTTTCCATGCCATAAGTTTGCATAAGGCATCTTATGTTCTTCTTCTCCCTTCCATTAAAATCCTTTTCTAGTTAGAGATTTAGGCGGTGAAACTCTGCTTTGATCCTCCGTGACGAAGTATCGACCGTTGTGGCGAATCCAAGGGCGAAGTTTCGAGATTACGGTGCCGCGTACGCAAGCGTAAGTCTCAACTTCATTTATCGATCCTAACGTTGTTTTGACAGGATCATACACTATCATCCAAAGTAGCGAGTCGGTAGGTGGCCGGATCGAGTACGTCGATCATGGTGTAGGGCCCCTCCCATTTTGCAGCGAGCTTTCCCTGCTTGAGGATCTCATGAGTGAAAGCGACCTTGCGCAGCACCAAGTCTCCCACACGGAAACTACGTTCACGGACTTTCGAGTTGAAGTATCAGGCCATGCGCCTCTTTTGTTTGATGAGGGTTGCCAACGCCCGTTCACGGACCTCATCCACCAATTGTTGGTTGAGCTCGAGGCCCTCTGAGTTTCTTTCTTCGTCGTAGTATTGGAGACAAAGCGGCCGCTCATTGACCTCGACGGGGACGACATCCTCGCACCCGTAAGCCAGCATGAAAGGCGTTTCCCCTGTCGAGGTTTTGTAGGTCGTTCTGTACAACCATAATATACCGGGGATCTCATCCAGCCAAGTTCCATCAAGCCTGACTATTCTATTCTGTAGGGGCCCAAGGATGCTTTTGTTGGCTGATTCCGCCAAGCCGTTTGACTGGGGATGAGCGACTGAGGCGAAGTGCAGCTTGATCTTCAACTCTGTGCAGAAGCCCCTCGAAGCCAGAACTGTCGAATTATGTCCCATTGTCTGTTACTATGGATTATGGGATGCCAACATGACAGATGATGAACTTCCAGACGAAGCTTCGAGCCTCCTTCCAGTTGATTCGGGATAAAGGCTCTGCTTCGATCCACTTGGTGAAATAATCGATCGCCACCATTAGGTATCTTCATTGTCTACTCACTGGTTTGAATGGCCCAAAGAGATCCAATCCCCATTTGGCGAAGGGAACTGGGCTGACGATGGGAATTAGATCAGTCGATGGTGCTGAGCAAGTCGAGCATCGTCGAGCATCGTCGAACGTATTCGACGGCATCTTTGAACATCGTTGGCCCAAAGTACCCTTGTCTCACAGCCTTCAAGGCTATGGATTTCCCTCTACAATGGTTCCCGCAGTCGTGCTTGTGGATCTCCTGGATCACGTAGTGTGCTTCTTGCGGGGCAACGCAATTAAGATATGGGAAGATGTCATACCTGGTCCATCGTATTTTGTACAATGAACCATCCAGCAGGACGAATTAGTAGGCCTTCCGATCAATTTTTCGTGCCTCCACTGGATCGGTTGGTTTCTCCTCGGTGTTCAAGTAGCGGATTATCAGATCCATCCACGTGGTCACCCGGTCAAGATGGGGTAGACATTGTACATATACGGTCCGACCGAGTCCCATGGGGGAGGACGATGTGAGCTTCGACAAGGTGTTAGATCGATGATTCTTCGATCTTGGCACGTGATGAATTTCTACGCATGTGAATATGGCGAGGTCTGCCTTAGCGACTTGTATGTAACTCTGTATTGAGTCATCGCGGGCCTCGAAGGTCCCATTAAGTTTATGGATGACGAGGTTGGAGTCACTGAGTAGTTGGATTACTCTCGCCTCCAGGGCTCAAGCCAGTCGGAGTCCGTTGATGGCCGCTTCATATTCCACACCATTGTTAGTGGTTTGGAAATTGAAGCGAAGGGCGTACTCAAATATGTCGCCCACGGTTGTTTGGATGATTATCCCTGCCCCGCTTCCGGCCTGTGTGGCTGAACCATCGACCTGAACGATCCATGTTCCCTCGTCCTTGATTGCATCTTTTTCCCTGCTGGTTGAAGGCGTGGTGATAGCCTCAGGCATTGTGCTAGTTGCACATACCTCTTCCTGGGGGCAATCGTCGTAGGTGAGTTCGACAATAAAGTCAGCGAGAGCCTGCCCTTTGATGGCAGTCCTCGAATTATACTGGATGTCGAACTCACTCAGTTCGACCCCCTATTTTGTCATTCTCTCGGACCGATCGAGCCTCTTCAAGTTCTGTTCTAAAGGAGTATCGGTGAGGACCAAGATGGTGTGTACTTGGAAATATGACCGTAATCTCCTGGCGGATTGGACCAACGTATAAGCCATCTTTTCGATCCTCGAGTAGTTGACCTCCACACCTAGTAGGACCTGACTGACGTAGTAGGTGGGCGATTGTATCCACACGTCTTCTTTGACGAGCACCGAACTCACGGCCTCTTCGACGGCAGCCAAGTAGAGGATGAGCTGGTCATCATTATATGGCTTGGTCAGGAGCAGTGGGGTGCGAAGGTACTCCTTCAACTCTGAGAAGGCTTTTTTGCAGTCCATGTCCCATTTAAAAATTCTCTTGCCACTCGCGGCAGAGGCTATCGCCTTTCTCAGCATCCTTAAGAAAGGTAATGACCTTTCGGCTTTCTTAGACAAGAATCATCCCAAAGCCGATATCCTTCCGTTCAGTCTCTGGATCTCTCTAAGAGTCGAGGGCTCCTTCATTGCCGCTATCCTTCCGTTCAGTCTCTGGAGCTCTCTAAGAGTCGAGGGCTCCTTCATTGTGATGATGGCAGCAATCTTGTCGGGGTTGGCCTCGATCCCTCGGTTTGTCAGCATGAAACTGAGGAACTTCCCCGAACGAACCCCGAATGTACATTTGGCAGGGTTTAGTCGAAGGTTGTATCGCCGGATCTGTGCAAATATCTCTCGAAGGTCTGCGAGGTGATCCGTTGGCTTCTTCCACTTGACCAACATGTCGTCTTCGTAGAATTCTAGGTTTTGCCCTATTTGAGCCTCGAAGACGTCGTTCATCATGCGTTGATACTTGGCCCCTGCATTTTTTAGATAGTCGGCATTTTGGTGTAACAGAATATACCTCGATCAATGATGAAGGAAGTTTTCTCCTCATCTTCCGGTGCCATTTGGATCTGGTTATAGTAGGAGAAGGCGTCCATGAAGCTGAGAAGCTCGTAGCCCGAGGCACTGTCGACCAGATGGTCGATTCGTGGCAGGGGTAGCTATCTTTAGGGCATGCCTTGTTAAGGTCGGTGAAGTCGAGGCACATTCGCCACTTGCTGTTTGCCTTCTTGACCATCACGACATTCGAGGGCCATTCGAGGTATTTTACTTTTCGAATGAAGTGGGCCTCCAGAAGTCGTACTGTTGGAAGCAACGATCTAGCATCTCTAGTTTGATGATAACAAACATGTACGAACTATTTAACGCGTGTGTGAAGTATTCTACAGGAGTGGCGAGGACGTAAATACCCAAATGATGACCAATTCAAAGAGATGGAGAAATTCCTATATACATAGCAATTGGACTTGGTCAAAGATAAAAGAGAAGAGGAGATGGATTCAAATCAATTAGATGGATATGAGCAAATCCTACTCAAACTCAATCTCTAATTTGAGATTGCATCAAATCTTGTATTCCTATCCTTAAGGAGAATCCTCCTTGCCGCATTAATCCATTGCAAAACCCTAGTCTACCCTATATAAGCCTTCATCTAGAAAGAGGCCAAAAGTGTGCGGCATCCACCAAAAAATTCCCATACGGCCAAAAATCAAACAAGGTGACAAAGCTCCATTGGTAAAATCTTATTCCTGCAAGCTTCTCATCCAAAGACCCCTCTTGCCAAAAACCTCATTGCTAATACCATTGCCTCAAGCGTCCTCATAGCCGAAACATCTACAACCATCTCAAGGGAAGCCGTAACATTTTGAGTTCATCCAAGGGGAGCCGCATTGTCTGACTTCCATCCCATAAGCCAAAAGCTAAAAGCCAAGTCCTCTTGGTTCATCTGCCATGTGCCTAGCCCTAGCTCCATGCGCCGCAACTTCCAAGCACAAAACGAAGGTCCCATGTGCAAGCAACCAAGGACAGTTTGAAGAGCCCATATGCAAGCAATCAAATTAATTCAATTATTTTCTGTTCTCTTTCTTGTATGTCATCAAGGAGAAGGGGCATCTGATTGAAACCTCATGCAACAACTCTCAAGCCACAATATTTGCCCAGCTGCAATTTTTGACAACTCTCAAGGCATCAGGTTTGTTTTTCTTTGTTATCATTAATTCATACTAGGGCTTGTTTTCTTGATTGTGCACGTCAAAACGAAGGGTGAAGATGCAAATCTTTTTGAAGACCCATGAGCTGCTGCATTTCTTTTTGCCCATGACGAACTCTCTGTTACTTGCTAACCCATAGTGCAAACTCATCAAAGGAATCTTTGCATGTACTTGCCGAACACAAGGATCCCACTTATTTGAAACTCCATGCACATGAAACAAAGGTTAGTGCTTTTGAATTTAAAATTATAAGTTGTTAACTTTTGGTTGTTTTTTGTTGTAGGGTACCCACACACATGAACAAATCTGGGCGGCTTCAATCAATAGAGAGAAGAGAGATGGGTTCTTGAGGGAGTTGATTTCATTGTTTTGGACTTTGCTTTGTTGCAATCTCTCTCCCCCAACAAACGTGCGTACTGTGCTGGGAAACAAAATGTCGGCGGCCAAAAAGGAATTGAATTACGAAGGGTTCTAGTGCCATCAACCCGACTTATTGCTGCTCCATGCTTAGTTGTTGACTGACCCAACCAAGGGGCCAAAGCTTGTGCCTACCGAGATCTTCAAGTGCCATCATCCAAGCACCAGGGCCGTGACTTGCAGAGCCAAGAACTCCAAGGCTGTGACTTTGCCAAGAGACTTCCAAGTGCCGTAAGCATCTACCATTGTGCGAAGTTACCGAGAGTACATCTTCATCTTGCTAGACGACATCTGGCCTGTGCTGAAAAACAGAGACGACACACCATTACTGAGCATTTCTAAACTCTATTTATTTATCTTTGTATTGGTGTAGCGATCTCTGTATGGGAAACTTTATCACTTTTGTGTTATTTGGGGACTTGTTTAGTCTGGGACTTGACAAGAGGGTCTTGACAAGTGGGACTTATCAAGATAGAGCATTTACTAGGTTGATAGTGTTCTGCACTCGGAGAGTGTGGTACGTTCTAGGTAGGGGGCAGGGAGCTCAGGACACATTGTAGTTGTACAAAAGGAACATATTAATGCTAGTATTTGCTTGGGGGCTGGAGTAGGTCGTAGGATGACCGAACCAGGGTATATCTGTGCGTACCCTGTGATTGCTTACTTTTTGCACTGCCTGTGATTATAAACTGCATGTAATTTCTCGTGGCTTGCGCGAGAATTTTTTCTAAGCCTATTCACCCCCCCCCCCCCCCCCCTCAGGCTTAGATCTAGATCTAACAAGTGGTATGAGAGACAGTTTATTAGGATCTAGCCTAGGATTGACAATGAACCCCATTGATAGTGCTTTTTCTAGGGGTCAGTCCATATCTCGTCCCCCTAGATTTAATGGTGTAGAGTATGCATATTGGAAAAATAGAAGGAGAATCTACCTTATATCAGTTGATTATAAAGCTTGGCAAATTGTTGAAAAAGGCTATAAGCCACCTGTCATTAAAGTTGGAGATGTTGATGTGCTTAAACCTAATGATAAATGGGATGACAATGATTGGAGACTTTATGCTCTTAATGCTAAAGCAATGAATGCGCTTATTTGCTCATTAGATAAATCTGAATTCAATCCATCTCACATTGTCTAACTGCGCAGGAAATATGGCATACATTGAGGTGACGCACGAGGGAATGTCACAAGTGAAGGAGTCCAGACTTGCACTTCTGAGCACAGAGTACGAGAACTTTCGCATGCAATCATCAGAGTCCATATCAGATATGTTTGCGAGATTCACCAACATCGTCTACAAGTCTAGCTTGCTCGGTAAGCCATATTCTAGCCTTGAACAGGTGAGGAAATTATTAAGAGCACTGCCAAGCTCCTTCAGGCCTAAAGTCATCGCCTTCCAAGAATCAAAAGATCTATCACAGATGAGGGTGGAGGACTTGATAGGAAACTTAATGTCCCACGAGCTTGAGTTGCTGAACATTGAAGAAAGAGAGAAATCTGAACCAAAAGAAAAAGCTCCAAAACCACTAGCTCTTCAAGCTAGCGAGGATGACAACGATGATGAAGAGCATGCTCTTATGGTAAGAGGATTCAGCAGATACATCAAGACAAAGCAAGGAAGAGCTGAGATGGCGCAAAGGTTTAATTGCTCCAATAAATATAATCCTGCTAGAAATACTTCTGAACAGAATACTACTAATGATAAAGTTGAATGTTTTAAATGCAAGAGGAAGGGACATTATGCGAGGAATTGTGTAACGCCCCGCTTCCCAAAAGACACCGGAAGCGAGAGCGTTACACGGCCCGCTTGAACTGGAGCGGTGAAGCTCAAGTCCAGTAAGCGTCTGTGATAAAAACACAGAAGAGGTCCTTGCATTTGCGTATCAGAACAATCAGAACATTCAAAGATAAATGCCACATCCAGATATATAAAGCGTACACAAAATTACAAGACAAGCCACAGCAGGGCCAAAAAGAACTACAACAACACACTAATCCTACTACAAGGAACTAAACAAAAACTCAAAGCAATGACGGAAAAGAGACTCTAGTCTTCTGCAGAAAACGTCTCGACGTCTTCGACAACTCTGGCTCTCCAAGTCAGGTGGTACTCAAGCTCTGAACCTGACATACAACCACAAACATGAATGTATGTTAGCTAGGGGTCTGCAAGAAAGAGTTAGCATCCCAAGGCGAAGTATATAACAAGTATATGAAATTTAGACGCATCATTAAATTTAAAAGAAACGACTGCAGCAATTAACATTTAACAATTACAGGGCAAGAAGAAACAATCCTAGCAGGCAGTTCTAGTCGATGGTAAGTTTAAAGTTAGATTCTCAGAGTTTGTTAGCATTTCAATATTCACGACGACCAAGTTAGCGTTACAATGACCATGTCAAGAATTCACATCTAATCTAGGGTTCTCGCCTTTAGGTCGTGATGAGAAGGTCGTTCCTCTCACGGGGGCTTACCGTGATTGACACTAACCCACCGTGTCGGGTGGTGCTATTGAGGAGAGTACCTTTCATACGCCCAGTGGCCGCTCAACCCTAACCCCACCTAAAAGTTTTGCCGGAACACGAGCCGGCCTAGTCGACTCACACGACATCACGATATCACAATAACGCCTTCGAGGCGCACGATTTCACGATGTCCATATTGTTAATCATGTCAAGACTCACTGAATTCTACTGTTATCAATATTTAAAGTTTATTGGTGACAGTTCTGCAAAGCGGAAGCGGGTCGAACGACCGTTTCCGTAATTTCAAATAATGACGATTTTGTCCTTTTTGTTCAACTTGCTACAGAAACGATTTCTTTCTCTAGTTGTTTAAATTGGGGATATATCGTATGATATACCGTTGAATCCCAATTTTCGTCCTAGTCATTATGGTGTCAGTTTTGCACGTCATTTCACATCTAAATTTTGAGTTACACAGCAAAACAGGAAGGCGGCGTAAACATGCCGAAACTTCTAAAAATCATAACAAATTATATACTTGCCTGTTTTTGACGTTCGTGGTGTCGATGGGTCCGTACGGAAGGCGCGGACGTTTTCTGCGTCAACGGTTCCGATATCAGATTAAATGTAAAAGTAACTTATTTAATCAATTAACTCATCAATTCAATCGAGAGGGCCACTGTTTTTATTTGGGTTACTGTTCAGGGGTATTGTTCCCTATCTTTTTCTTAATAAGAGTTACTGTTTATACTACACATATCATACAAGTGGTATTAGAATATTCTGTTGAACTGGTAGGCATGGTAATTTAGAAGGAATTGTGACAGCATACCACCCAATTAAATATAAAGCTAGTTCCAAATAACTACTAAACCTCACTTTTGACAACTGTTGCAATACTAACCATGCTGTTAACAAATGATAACATAGTTTTTAAAAAACTAACACTAATCTATGACTAAGTGAGGATTGGCAGAATTATCTCACACACTGACATGGTGATTAAAGGAAGTAACAAAAATCCTATACTATAACCTTAACAAATAATTAGATTAATTCTTTTATAATCCTAACTGATGTAGCAACTAGCATGATATGTATAAAAAAACACAGTTAGTAAAAACTACCCCTAACATATTTTAAGTTAACATTTGACCTAACTATCATGACATCAACCGACCCTATCAGCAACTAATGATCAACATATGAAACAGTACCCAGTTCATAGCATCAGCTAATTCTAACACTGCTAACAACCAACCTCTTGGGTGTTCATCCTTTGTTGCAGGTGATGGAGTGTAGGGACGCCGGACGTGGACGGGTTTCGGGGTGGTGCGGCGTCGGACTGACGTAGGCGGGGGCCCGGTGGCGGCTGTCGCCGGAGACAAGACGCCGGAGAGCTCTACGGGCGGAGATGGAAGCTGGGGTCGGGCGAGTGACCCGGCGGTCGCTGGGCGGGTCGCTGCGTGGGTGTAGACGCCGGAGGCTGGGAGAGGGGCCGGAGGTAAATGTCGGAGAGGTGAGGGCGTGTGGGTTTGGAGAGTTGGTCGGGGTTGTGTCCGGTGGTCGGAAAAATGGCGGTGTCGGGGAGTGGGTGAAGGCGTCGTGCTGTGCACCGACGGAGAAAGCGTGGGCGCCGCTCGTGAGTTGGAGGCCGCGCGTTCGCTGCTCAACGCGTGGAGAAAGGAGTAGGGGCGGATGTTCTGCCCGCACCGTGGGGAAGAAGGAGGGGAGAGACGTAGGGGAGAGGCGGCTGTGCTTGCAGGGAGAAGCTAAAAAAACTAGGGTTTGTTTCTTTTTTTTATATTAGGCCTAGGGTTTGTAGAGTTATATAAAAAGATAAGGCTGGGTGTTTTACTTAACAAAAAATAGTGTGGGGCTTGTTTTGGAGGCAGCACGTGGGTAGGTTTCTTCCTCTTGCGTAGGGTAGGGTCTCTTAGGTTTATTTTATTTGTATAAAAGAAATAGGTCAGTTGCTAGAGCCTAGGTTATTAAAGAATTTGTAAAGTGATGGTTGTAGGTAGCCCGTGAGCACATGTTAAGGTCTTTAGGTGTTTATTTTTTTATTGTTTCTAAAGGAAAGTAGGATTGTGAAAGTAACAACACGTGAGCTAGGTTGGTAGCTTGGGGTTTCTAAAAAAACTAGGCCTAGGTTCAGATGGAAAGTGATTTGAAATTTCTTTAATAGGATTTAATGGGTTTAAATCCAGGCAATTAGGGCCAATTAAGTCAATTAATAATAGGTTTAAATAGGATCTTAAATGGAAAGTTTTCAAACATTTAAAAGTTCTAAATCTCGAATTTAAATTTTGAATTTCGAATTTAAAACATAATTTAAGAAAAGTCAATTTAAAATTATTTTTAGAAATGAAAATAATAATATTAACAATAAGTATGAAAAGGTAGAAGTGAGTACGTGTACGTTTACGGGTATGGGGACAGAACGCGAAGCTACGGATACAAAAGAATAACACACGAGTAAGGATACGGATATAACGTACCGATGAAAACCGGTCGTTACATCCTACCCACCTTAAAACGATTCCGTCCTCGGAATCCTATCGGCTAATGCATCGCGAAACATAATGGTAACGCTCGTATCTCTCTTCTAATGCGTACACACCATAAATAACCATCCTGCCATATCCAAATGGTATCTCTAACACTAATACCAATACCAATAGTAATACCACTGATAATACTAATCAACGTCCACGCTAATAGTAGTAACAATGCACATACACACGTCACTAATTACGTATTTACATAACACTTTAATATAATATCATCCTACAAATACAATCCGACCAAAATTTTACTCGGGTGAGTAGTAACACTTTACTACACCACCACATCAAATTACTAGTTGTAAGTGTGCCATCACCTTGTAATACCATACATCTTATACACTCACAATCTATACTGATATGGTACCACATGTCACATAACAAACCACAAATAAAAATACAATCATTCTTTGTCAATTAATATTTCAATCATACGATCACTTTTACATACCACGTATTACCATATACACATAATAATATATATCACTATACGTATATACATGCACGTAATACCTTACACCATACACATATTTATATAAGCCCTACTCATAGCACTAGGGTCGTCGTAATCTACCCACCTTAAGATCAAGTTCGTCCTTAGACTTCCTTAAATAAGCCGACGTAGGGGTGAGCGGACTTAGACACTAAGGTCATTCTATCTCAGTCATACATACACTATAATGAAACAATATACATCCATATGCCTATATTTACTCATATATCACACAATTTCAAATACATATACATACGTTCATGCATATACATACTTACACTACTACACGCCTATCTCATATCTATATAGAACATATATACACACACCGGTGTACACAACCACGGTAATTTACATAGGGCTAGTACACAATTATATACATTCACATATACGTAGTCACAATCATACGGCTATGCATACCTCCTGGTATACACAAGCTCATACATCATCCCGTAGGGGTAATTATAACAATCCTACTATATAACACACAGCTTGTTCATACAATATATATTTACATACACACATATACTAACCACATACATATATACGCACGAGTACACGGCAGCCATTCTATCATATAAATCACACAATACATCTGCACACATAACTATACGTACACCTATTATCATTACACCTAACATGTACATCACTGTACTAGTATACAATTACAACCATTAGCAAGTACGGCTCAGATACATATACGCATAGTAACTAACCAATACTAAATTTAGTATGCTCAGATATTCCTATAGTGATATAGCCAAACGCAAGCCTAAGTATAAATATAACGGTTACTACTATATACTCGACCATAAACATACATATCACAAATTACCGTACACGCACATACAACACAATAGATAATTACACTATACCAACATAGTAGGGGAAAACACACCTAGCCGTAAGTGGTACATATAGATTCACACGCATGGGTCCACACTCACTATCTACACATGCACAACAATAACACTACAATCGATGCTAATGGTCCCACTATACTTACATTAAAGCTGTCATAAGCACTCATAAGCACCAAATGCAAAAACTAAACAATAGTGTTGAATTCAGAGTTGAAAGATGTAATGAATTAATGCTGTGATGGACGGTTCCGAAGGTTGTATGGATAAGCGAGTAGTCTGGTTGGGTGACATGAAATATTTAAGAATAATTAAATGGTTAAGAAGATAAGGATATGTGTAAAATAGCATTGTAAAATAGTGAACATAAGGAATAAGTTAAAATGTAAAATATGATTAGTCAAATAATTGGTGAAGAGTAATATGGACATAGTGATGTGGTACATGTTTTGCATATGGAAAATAGGTCTGCAAGGAAAAAGATTTCTTTTCTTAAAATATTTGAAGGCAATGATTATAAAACTAACAATCAGTATTTTGAAGTTCTATTTAACTTAGGAAAGTATTTTAAAAGTATGTAGGACTGACTGTGTTGAAATATGTTAGCAAGAAATGGAGATGATATTTTGAACTAGCAAAAATAGAAATAAAGTTTAAAAGGAAGTTCTTTACATGAGAAAAATAGAGTGGCTACACGAGGGTATGCGAAATAGAAGTGCGAGAGATGAAAGTTAGGAAATCATTCTAAGATAGTAATTAAAAATCGCGTCAGAAAAGTTTCGTATCAAGATTGGGTTTAAGTCAACTGAAGTGTAGAGAATCTAGTAAAAGTTTTTCGAAAGAATTTTAAACTTAGCGAAGAATTCAATAAATGAAATATCGAAAATATCTTTTTAGAAGGAGGGGTTCAAGGTTAAAAATGGCGGATATGAAGAGTTTATGTGAATCGAGGACAAGAATCAGGTTCGACGATTGAAGCGTAAGGACGACTAAGAAGTAACTCTGTGAATACGCTACGGTGGCTTCCTACGATCATTAACATGGAAGTGTAATGATTATAAAATAATAAAATCAGGGGGAAATAATCATTGGGTCGACTAAGGTTTAGCGCTAAGGTTCGTCAAAGAACTAGACTGTGTTAGGGAAGCCGATGTGAGGGTTCGTCGGGGATCGAGATCGACATCTTATCTATAGATATGAAATATCCTATTCCTCGAAGTCTACTCCTAGCAGATGTCTCAGGTTCGACTGGCTTGGCAACGATCGCCACGGTCGGTTGGGCCCTATATTCGATAAACCTAAGCGAATGATTAACGAAACTCGTAAGTTTAATAAAGTTATAGCTGGATGATCAATCGACAGGTTGACTCCTAAGATGATAATACCAAGTCATGGCAAGGGTGTCTAACTAACGAGTACAAGCATCTATCTATTCCTATCATCCTGGCATCGGTTTCCTATCGTGCTGAGACAATATATTCGAATAATTTCGCGTACGAACTATTCTGGATATTTTTGGCTAATGAAAAGTGTTCTAATTGTTCTGAACTTCGCAGTTGCATGACCTGCATGGGCCACCACTAAAACCTGTAATGCCCCGCTTCCCAAAAGACACCGGAAGCGAGAGCGTTACACGGCCCGCTTGAACTGGAGCGGTGAAGCTCAAGTCCAATAAGCGTCTGTGATAAAAACACAGAAGAGGTCCTTGCATTTGTGTATCAGAACAATCAGAACATTCAAAGATAAATGCCACATCCAGATATATAAAGCGTACACAAAATTACAAAACAAGCCACAGCAGGGCCAAAAAGAACTACAACAACACACTAATCCTACTACAAGGAACTAAACAAAAACTCAAAGCAATGACGGAAAAGAGACTCTAGTCTTCTGCAGAAAACGTCTCGACGTCTTCGACAACTCTGGCTCTCCAAGTCAGGTGGTACTCAAGCTCTGAACCTGACATACATCCATAAACATGAATGTATGTCAGTTAGGGGTCTGCAAGAAAGAGTTAGCATCCCAAGGTGAAGTATATAACAAGTATATGAAATTTAGACGCATCATTAAATTTAAAAGAAACGACTGCAGCAATTAACATTTAACAATTACAGGGCAAGAAGAAACAATCCTAGCATGCAGTTCTAGTCGATGGTAAGTTTAAAGTTAGATTCTCAGAGTTTGTTAGCATTTCAATATTCACGACGACCAAGTTAGCGTTACAATGACCATGTCAAGAATTCACATCTAATCTAGGGTTCTCGCCTTTAGGTCGTGATGAGAAGGTCGTTCCTCTCACGGGGGCTTACCGTGATTGACACTAACCCACTGCGTCGGGTGGTGCTCTTGAGGAGAGTACCTTTCATACGCCCAGTGGCCGATCAACCCTAACCCCACCCAAAAGTTTTGCCGGAACACGAGCCGGCCTAGTCGACTCACACGACATCACGATATCACGATAACGCCTTCGAGGCGCACGATTTCACGATGTCCATATTGTTAATCATGTCAAGACTCACTGAATTCTACTGTTATCAATATTTAAAGTTTATTGGTGATAGTTCTGCAAAGCGGAAGCGGGTCGAACGACCGTTTCCGTAATTTCAAATAATGACGATTTTGTCCTTTTTGTTCAACTTGCTACAGAAACGATTTCTTTCTCTAGTTGTTTAAATTGGGGATATATCGTATGATATACCGTTGAATCCCAATTTTCGTCCTAGTCATTATGGTGTCAGTTTTGCACGTCATTTCACATCTAAATTTTGAGTTACACAGCAAAATAGGAAGGCGGCGTAAACGTGCCGAAACTTCTAAAAATCATAACAAATTATATACTTGCCTGTTTTTGACGTTCGTGGTATCGATGGGTCCGTACGGAAGGCGCGGACGTTTTTTGCGTCAACGGTTCCGATATCAGATTAAATGTAAAAGTAACTTATTTAATCAATTAACTCATCAATTCAATCGAGAGGGCCACTGTTTTTATTTGGGTTACTGTTCAGGGGTATTGTTCCCTATCTTTTTCTTAATAAGAGTTACTGTTTATACTACACATATCATACAAGTGGTATTAGAATATTCTGTTGAACTGGTAGGCATGGTAATTTAGAAGGAATTGTGACAGCATACCACCCAATTAAATATAAAGCTAGTTCCAAATAACTACTAAACCTCACTTTTGACAACTGTTGCAATACTAACCATGCTGTTAACAAATGATAACATAGTTTTTAAAAAACTAACACTAATCTATGACTAAGTGAGGATTGGCAGAATTATCTCACACACTGACATGGTGATTAAAGGAAGTAACAAAAATCCTATACTATAACCTTAACAAATAATTAGATTAATTCTTTTATAATCCTAACTGATGTAGCAACTAGCATGATATGTATAAAAAACACAGTTAGTAAAAACTACCCCTAACATATTTTAAGTTAACATTTGATCTAACCATCATGACATCAACCGACCCTATCAGCAACTAATGATCATCATATGAAACAGTACCCAGTTCATAGCATCAGCTAATTCTAACACTGCTAACAACCAACCTCTTGGGTGTTCATCCTTTGTTGCAGGTGATGGAGTGTAGGGACGCCGGACGTGGACGGGTTTCGGGGTGGTGCGGCGTCGGACTGACGCAGGCGGGGGCCCGGTGGCAGCTGTCGCCGGAGACAAGACGCCGGAGAGCTCTGCGGGCGGAGATGGAAGCTGGGGTCGGGCGAGTGACCCGGCGGTCGCTGGGCGGGTCGCTGCGTGGGTGTAGACGCCAGAGGCTGGGAGAGGGGCCGGAGGTAAATGTCGGAGAGGTGAGGGCGTGTGGGTTTGGAGAGTTGGTCGGGGTTGTGTCCGGTGGTCGGAAAAATGGCGGTGTCGGGGAGTGGGTGAAGGCGTCATGCTGTGCACCGACGGAGAAAGCGTGGGCGCCGCTCGTGAGTTGGAGGCCGCGCGTTCGCTGCTCAACGCGTGGAGAAAGGAGTAGGGGTGGATGTTCTGCCCGCGCCGTGGGAAGAAGGAGGGGAGAGACGTAGGGGAGAGGCGGCTGTGCTTGCAGGGAGAAGCTAAAAAAACTAGGGTTTGTTTCTTTTTTTATATTAGGCCTAGGGTTTGTAGAGTTATATAAAAAGATAAGGCTGGGTGTTTTACTTAACAAAAAATAGTGTGGGGCTTGTTTTGGAGGCAGCACGTGGGTAGGTTTCTTCCTCTTGCGTAGGGTAGGGTCTCTTAGGTTTATTTTATTTGTATAAAAGAAATAGGTCAGTTGCTAGAGCCTAGGTTATTAAAGAATTTGTAAAGTGATGGCTGTAGGTAGCCCGTGAGCACATGTTAAGGTCTTTAGGTGTTTATTTTTTTATTGTTTATAAAGGAAAGTAGGATTGTGAAAGTAACAACACGTGAGCCAGGTTGATAGCTTGGGGTTTCTAAAAAAACTAGGCCTAGGTTCAGATGGAAAGTGATTTGAAATTTCCTTAATAGGATTTAATGGGTTTAAATCCAGGCAATTAGGGCCAATTAAGTCAATTAATAATAGGTTTAAATAGGATCTTAAATGGAAAGTTTTCAAACATTTAAAAGTTCTAAATCTCGAATTTAAATTTTGAATTTCGAATTTAAAACATAATTTAAGAAAAGTCAATTTAAAATAATTTTTAGAAATGAAAATAATAATATTAACAATAAGTATGAAAAGGTAGAAGTGAGTACGTGTACGTTTACGGGTATGGGGACAGAACGCGAAGCTACGGATACAAAAGAATAACACACGAGGAAGGATACGGATATAACGTACCGATGAAAACCGGTCGTTACAAATTGCCCACAAGAGACTGCTCAGGTTGCAAAAGAGAAAGGAAAAGTCGTAGTACTAACGTGGGACATGGACAGTGGAGATGAGCTCGAGGAGAATGAAGCACACTCCTCCCTCTGCTTAATGGCAAAGAATGATGAGGTAATATCTTATACTAAAGCAGAGCTCTTTAAGAAAATGCAAGAAGAAATTGATGAGCTAGACAATACCGTTGAATGTTATAAAAATTCTTGCTTTGAATTGCACAAGGAAAACTGTGATATGATTGAAGAATCTAAAAACTTAAAATAAGAACTTGAAGAATGCAAATCATCCATTGCCATGTTAAAAAGAGAAAAATCTAGCTCATCTGCAAAAGCTGCTTTTCTTTCTTGTCCTTCCTTATTGAATAATATTAGCATGCTTAATCAAGACTTAATTAAGCTCGAAACTGAAAAAGACAATGTGATTAGAGAGTGTAACGACCGGTATTTCGATGATACGTTTATTTCATACCCTATCACTGGTTGTACTTTTTCCGTACCTGTAATTAATGCGTGCATGTATTACGTAATCATACTAGTACTCGTATTAGCTACGCACCTAAAATACGTATTAGCTATAACTATTATTTTAAACCTATCATTATATTTCTTTCATTAAAATTTGAAATTCAAACTACTTCCCTTTTAGATATGGGAGACTTTCTATTTCTTTTTAATTAACTATTAATCCCACCCTTAACTACAATTTATCTCCTTGTCTTTTCCTTTTCTCATAATCCTTAAATCTCTCTTTTAATCAAACCCTTCCCTTTTTGTTATAAAACCCTAGCTATATTTAAACCTAGCCGCAAATTCTCATTCACTTTCGTTGTACTCAGTGCAAGCTAATTTAGAAGCTCAGGTTATTTCTCACCCACATTCTTATATTATTAAACCCATTCAAAATTTAACCCAAACAAACCCCAAATATTTCCACAGGGCTTCACGTGCACCCAAGCCAAGCAAATATAACTAAACTTAAAACCACAGATACTATGCCCTACTAATATTAAACCCCAGATCTACAAATTTCGAACCCAGGCTCCTATTCTCATGAAACCAACCCTTCACATATTAAAACCCATACTAAAATGAAACTCAAGCCAATATAAAACTAAGCCTAGCATATAGAACCTAACCCTAGGGTTCATGTGCAACCCGAAACCCAGCTTTCATACTTTCAACCCCAACAACATACTAACCCTAGAGATTTCAAATAGGAAAACTAAAACTAATACCTAGGCAACCCCAGGCCCTCACGTGATACTATTAAACCTAAGCCTACAAATAGTAGCCTAAACCCTATCCTCTCTCTCATATCCTCTGCAAGCCGCCCCTTCTCTAATAAAACCCTAGGACTCTCCTACCCCTAAGCTCTCAGCCCCTCTTCACGTTTCTCCTCCATGTGCAAGATCACCCCCTCACCTCGCTCTCACCCTGCCTCGAACCCACACCAGCAGACCACCCACCCACTGACAGACCTCCCCGGTGCCCACTTGTCCGACGCCGGCACCCCAGGCCGCCAGTCACCGCCATAGATCCCTGCTGATAGCCAGTTCACATGCGTTCCCCCTCTTTGTTTCTCCCGTAGCCACAACCAGCAACCGCCGACAACCACCTACCACGACCCCCCTCTGGCATCCTCCAAGCACTGCAGCCCTCTAGTCCTCCGTGCACAGCCTAGGAGCTCCCCCACGCGTGCCACTTCGAACTGTAACCCTAACTTGTTGCAAACTGCCGCCCGTCACGCTCCCCCGGACCACCAGCGCTCCTCCCTCCTTCTTCATGCACACAACCAGTCCAGACCTCCCTGCAACCTCTCTACGGCCAACATCCCTCCAAGCACCCCGACAGGCCGCCACCTTTTCCACCTCAACCCGCAGCAACCGCCAGCCATTCACCTCGCCTCAGATTTGTTGACAACAGCTCCTGCCTACACCCCGGCGGCCAGAAACACCTCGAGCGGCTGCTACTGCTGTTGGACTCACCGCACTCCCCACTGCCCTCCGATAGCACACTACCGTAGCAAGTTTCCGTGCACGTCGCTGTTTTGAGGACGTACACGTCATCGCATCCCTTTGCTGCGTGTCGACCCCTCTCTACATCACCGGCTAGTAGATCTATCACTTACTAAGCTATAACCCACATCCTAGGATAAAGATCGAATAAAAACTAGATCATTAGACGTCGTAAGGATCGTTGTTGCGTTTAATACGTGGAAAACAACCTAATTCTGTTATGTGTTTAATCAAATTAGAGAACCGGACCTACCGTGGCATAGTGCTTGTCGAGATGAACCAAACGACACCAAGTTCATCGAAAATAGGCAAGTGTACAAATTGTAATGAATTTTTGAAGTTTAGGGCTAAAATTGGCTTTTTCACTTAAAGTTGAATAATGTGAAATTTACCAGTGAAATGACGCGCATGAAAAATACCATGATGTTCTAGGTTGAAAATGTAATACATTGACATATAACTCCGCATGTTTAAGTTTCAAGATTGATAATGAAAAATAAGTGTTTGCAGCATGTTCACTAATCAACCAGTAAATCTCATTTTTGTAAATTGTTCTAGATGTTGTAAGATAAGAATTATTGATGATTAATGAGGTGCACATCTTGCTTGTAAACACGTTACCAGAACGAACATTAATGGAACATCTTGATATCTTGGATTCGTGAATTCGTGTATTTGATTAGATTTGGCTACTCCCGTCGGTCATATATGACTAGTCTGGCTCGTGTTCCAGTATATGGCAGTATAGATAACCTGCGGGGAATAGTGTGTTGGATATTGGACTCCCCGAATTTGGTTTTGGATGATGAATAAACATAAATATATTGTGAACTAACAATTTGTGAGCGCAGTTATGGATATCGTCGCCAAATTCATATGAACATCCAAAGCGACATCTCGAGACTTCTCAAAGCATGTGATCGTATGACTAAATCTTCGTTGAAGCTTTTGGACCATTTTAGAAGTCATGAAGATTCGGATCGAAGCTTTCGAAGACGGTTCGTCAAGTTTATTTATTGTCTTTTAGCTTCGTTCCGTAGAATGTTAAGCCTTGAGTAGGTCTTACGTTTTAATCTTCATTTCGCTCCTATCTTAGAGCTAGGAACTTGTAAGAAGTCCATACTAACTTTCCTGAAGCATCGCGCTTCGTTTCGTGACTTCTTGTGCATGTTAGTTGGTTCAAGAAGAAGAACCAACCGACTAGATGGTGATCTAGTCGTCGGCAAAGCTTCTTGGACCGACTAGTTTGCCTTCTCAAATCATAGCTCTTTACTGTTTACAGTTAGTCGTTCTATGTTGACTCACCGACCGACTAGTTTGTGAACTAGACGGTCAGTGATCCTTCTTAGACCAACTAGTTGAGCTTCTACTGTACATTCCAAGTTACTGTTTGTCGTTAGTCGGTCTATGTACATTTGGCGACCGACTAGTTGATGAACTAGTCGATCAACTTTTGTTCTTGGACCGACTAATTCAATTTGTACTCAGACTATTTGTTTTATCTCTTAGTCGGTCTAAGTTGACTCACCGACCGACTAGTTGTGAAACTAGTCGGTTGGCAAGTGTTCTTTGACCGACTAGTTCCTTAAGTCTGAACTTTGACCTATTCCCTGTTCACCACCTAGTCGGTTCATGTTGATTGACCGACCGACTAGTTGATGAACTAGTCGGTCGGTAGTTGTTCTTTGACCGACTAGTTTGGTTCAGAATAGAGTCGTTGGAGCATTAATTGAAACGTTTTTCTCTCTCTCTCTCTCTTCCCTCTAACCTATATATACTTGATGAGCTGCATTCATTGCATCCAAGGCTGATATTAAGAGAACTTTAGAGATCAAAGAGAAAGCATTCAATCCCATTCAAAGCTCTTTCATTCCAATCTTGAATCTCTTCTCACTCTTATTTCAAAAGAGAGATTCATTGATTGTGAGCCTTCCAAGCCAAGTGCTTGATCCTAGGTCACCATCAACCCCATAGCTCTCCATAGCTGATCTACATCTTGGAGCTAGGGTTTGGTGCCTCTTCATCTTCCCCAAAATCCGTTTTGCCCTAAATCGTAAGTTTACTCAAGGCATAGGTATTTTGTGGTAAGAACTTTCATTTCAATTTACTTTGTTATTGTAAGTGATTAACTCTCGGTTGTGAGAGTTTGTTTGTGATCCCGGGTTGTGGGAGTCACAATTTTCATTTGTGTATGATTTGACTTGTGAAGGTTTTTCACAAGTATTTCATAGTGGAAATCTTGAGTTAGGGTTTCTAACTCAAGTATCCGGAAGTGATCCGGGTGTTTGGGACGTAGGATCACCAGGAACAAGTCGGGGAGACTTGGGTGGATCCGAACCCAGTAATATCGTTTGTTTGCGATTGTTTCTTTGTTGTCTAACATTTACATTTTCGCATTTCCGCATTGTTTGGTAGAGTTTGCAATGTAATTAGGAATTAGCCTCTTAATTATTTTAAAGTACTATTCACCCCCCCCCCCCCCTCTAGTACTTGTGCAGTAGCTTAGCAGGGCATTACATTTGGTATCAAAGCCAAGTCTATAGCTATGTCTGCCAACGACAACAAGACCGTTCGTCCACCTTCCGACTATAGCACCTTCAAGAATCGTGAAGGAGCGTCTTCGTTGATGGAAGGACACTCCTCAACGAGGCCTCCCTTCTTCAACGGTACCAACTACGGGTACTGGAAATGCCAGATGGAAACTTTCCTCTGGAGTGCTTCATTATGGAGGGCCACGATGAAGGAGTATGTCGAGCCCGCCGAAGAAGATTTCGAGAAATGGACTCCCGCGGAGATCACCGCGGAGGTAAGCAATGCCAAGGCAATGAACGCCTTGCAATGCGCTTTGGAGCCCGAGGATTTCAACAAGATATGCACATGTAAGAGTGCATATCAAATATGGAACTCCCTCCTCATCTTGCATGAAGGAACAAGTAGGGTAAGAGACTCTAAACTCGTTGTAGTTAATAAATATTACGAGTTATTTCATATGCTACAGGGTGAGAAGATGAAGGAGTACTATGCTCTCTTCGTCGACATCACAAATGAGTTGGAGGATCTTGGTAAGACCTACACACAAAAGGAGAAAGTCTCGAAGATTATCGATGGACTTCCTTCTAGTTGGGAGAAACGTACCTTCGCCATCGAGGAAGGTAATGACATGAAAACTTATACCGTTGTTCAACTAATGGGTTCCTTGATGTCTTATGAGGTACGCAAGGATAGCAAGTTGAATTTACAGGAAAAGATGAAGTCCTACCTAAAGCAAGACGAGCCAAAGAGGAAGGCTATTGCTTTAAAAGGCCGCTCTCAACTTCCACAAAGACCGATGATGAAAACTCGGAAGACGAGTTAGACTTGGAGTCCATGGCTCTCATGGCCAAGAAGTTCAACAGGTTCTTCCGAAAAGGTAACTTCAAAACCAAGTCAAATTTTAATTCTTCTAACGCCTCCTCTCCTTTGTGTTTTAAATGCAATAAGCCAGGACACATGAAAGCAGATTGTCCTCTAAACAAGCAAAAGGAGAAGTGGAAGGCGCCAAAGTTCGACAAGTCCAAGAAGTACAAGAAAGGGTACAAAAAGGGGCTTGTCGAGACATTCACTGACTCCGATGATTCCTCTAGCGGAGAGTCAGATGATGAGCAAGTGGAGCAAGCACACATATGCTTCATGGCTAGAGAGGAGCAAGATAAAGATTACTCTTCCGATGATAGCGACAACGAAGGCGATGAGGTAACCATGGATGACCTTAGGAATGCTAATTCTCAATTGTGGTCTAAGTACACTAAATTAGTAAATAGGTATACTAAAGTAAAAGATGACTTAGCTAGCATCCAAACCTCGCCTAAAACTATCATCACCAACAACGACACCGTTGTTGAAGAGTTGAAGAATGAGATTGTTAATCTCAAGACTCAACTTGAACATGTTAGCATTGAGGATCCAGAGGAACACAAGATAGCGGATTTGACTTCTCAAAACTCGACTTTGAGTATTGAGAATGAAAATCTCAAATCTCGTGTTTATGTGCTCACATCGCAAGTATCCACTTTGGATGCTTCTATGCGTTCTCTCACCGAGAAATATGAGAACACATTAGGCCGAATTAATAAATTCAATAAGGGTAAGGATCATTTGGATAACATCCTAAATGACTTACTTCCGGCCAATCACCACATTGGCTTGGGGTATACCATGGGAAGTTCATCCAAATCGGCCACTACTTTTGTTAGGCCAACTTCCGGTGACTCAACGATTAGGAGCAAACACTCTATTGATAGTTCATCTACCAATGGTGCTTCCACCTCGTTCACACCCTCTTTCGGAAAGAAACCCACTTTGGGTGGACCTCTAAAGAAGGGCCATGCTTACATGTACACGAATACTATGCCACGTAGGAACACACGTCCTACTCCACCGGCTCACACATATGATGATTTCTATGCTACACGTTCACGGGCACGTGCACACCATATGAGACACCCTCACGCACGTGTTCCTCCACATGCATATGTACACACACATCATCGTATGAATAATTATCCACATGCGCCATTCCATCATGTTCCTTATGCCTATCCACGTCATGCATCACGTAGAAATCAACAACGCATGCATGCACCCAATAGGATGAAGGCTCCTAAAATATTCACTATTTGGAGCCCAAAGGACACAAGCATGAATGAAAAACAAGTTTACATGAATGCTTATTTTATGAATGTAGTGGATAATGATAATTATGTGGGGAAGTCTAAGTCCAATTGGACTTGGCTTCCAAAGGTCTAATCTTTTAAACCCAATGACCTTGGGTACCATGATACGATATTTTCTATCTTTATGTACTCAAGAAAAAGAAACTGAGCAACAAATTTAACTTTAGCTCCAAGAGGAATTGGATACTCGATAGCGGGTGTTCAAAACACATGACGGGTGATGCTCAATTGCTCTCCGGAGTGGTTCCCATTGCAAATGGAAACCGGGTAGTCTTTGGAGGCAACGAGAGCGGAACCATCATAGGCGTTGGTAAAGTGGGTAATCCTTCTAAACCTCTTATAAATGATGTTTACCTTGTTAAAGGATTAAACCACAATCTCATTTCAATTAGCCAATTTTGTGACAAAGGTTACAAAGTTAGATTTGCCAAAGGAATGTGCCATATTTTAAGAAAAGATAATAATGAATTATTGTTTTTTGGCACACGCCATATGGATATATACATCCTAGATCTTTCAAGATCACATGAACAATGTCTCATTGCCAACAAAAGTGAACAACACTTATGGCATAGACGTTTTGGTCATGTGAACTTTGGAACACTATTTAAACTTTCCAAGTTAAATTCTATTAGAGGCTTCCCTAAGCTAGTCTTTCAAATGAAAAGCTTGTGTGACTCGTGTCAACGAGGCAAGCTTCCAAAATCGTCTTTTAAACCTAAGAAAAGCATTTCATCTAAGCGTCCACTAGAGCTATTACATCTAGATTTATTTGTGCCAACTAGAGTTGCTTCATTAGGAAATGCACGTTATGGACTTGTCATCGTTGATGACTTTTCTAGGTTTACTTGGGTATTTTCATTATGTAATAAAAATGATGCTTTTGAAAACTTCACAATTTTTGTTAAGAAAGTACAAAATCTCATTGGAACCACCATTGTCACTATTCGTAGTGATCATGGAGGGGAATTTGAGAATGAGTCTTTTGAGACATTTTGTGATGACGTTGGTATTACACACACCTTCTCTTTCCCTCGTGCACCTCCTCAAAATGGTGTAGTTGAGAGAAAGAATAGGACGCTAGTGGAGTGTGCTCGCACTATGCTTGATGATAGCCAACTTGGCCATCAATTTTGGGCGGAAGCGGTACACACCGCTTGCTATGTGTTTAATAGAATACTTTTGAGGCCCAGCACTAAACAAACTTGTTATGAATTGTTGTTTGGTAGGTTGCCTCAAGTTAAACATTTTCGTGTTTTTGGTTCAAAATGTTTTATTAAGAACATGTATGGTAGTTTAGACAAATTCGATCCAAGATCCGATGAGGGGATTTTTGTTGGATATTCCTCACGTAGCAAAGCCTACCAGATATACAACAAACAAACCTCAACGATCGAGGAATCGCTTCATGTTTCATTTAATGAAGGATTTGTTCCAACTAGAATTACTAATGATGATGACTCCATGGATGTTTTATGTGATTCAATTGGTAATTCTAACTCTATTGATTCTATTGATTCTATTGATACTAACCCGACTAATGAAGTTGTTGAGAATGTTCCTAGTGATCAGGGAATTCCCAAACGGCTTCATACCGTTCGTGACCATCCTCATGAGCAAGTCATTGGCAATATCCATGATAGTGTCAAGACGAGATCTCAAGTCAACCACTTCGCTCATTGTGCCTTTGCCTCCTCGATAGAGCCAAAGAATGTTAATGAAGCATGCGAAGATAGCGCTTGGATCTTAGCCATGGAGGAGGAACTCATTCAAATCGAGAGGAATGAGGTTTGGGAGCTTGTTCCATTGCCATCGAATAACCACACCGTCATAGGGACAAAGTGGATCTTCAAGAACAAGACCGACGAAAACCAAGTCGTCGTCCGGAACAAAGCTCAGTTAGTAGCTCAAGGCTATCGGCAAGAGGAAGGTATCGATTTCAAAGAATCCTTTGCTCCGGTAGCTAGATTAGAATCAATTAGATTATTGTTATCTTTTGCATGCCATAAGGATTTTAAATTATTTCAAATGGATGTTAAAAGTGCGTTTTTAAACGGAGATGTTGTTGAGGAAGTTTATGTTTCTCAACCTCCGGGTTTTATAAATGAAAAATTTCCAAATCATGTTTTTAAACTTAAGAAAGCACTTTACGGTTTGAGACAAGCTCCTCGAGCTTGGTATGACCGTTTAAAGAATTTTCTTTTGGATTTGGGTTTTAAAATGGGAGAAGTTGATTCCACATTATTTGTTAAGTATTCGAATAATGATATAATTTTAGTTCAAATTTATGTTGATGATATCATTTTCGGTGCTACTAACTTTGCTCTTTGCGAAGAGTTTTCTAATGTGATGAAGGATCAATTTGAGATGAGCCACATGGGCGAGCTCAAATATTTCTTAGGTCTCCAAATTCGCCAAATGAACGATGCAATCTTCATCCACCAAACAAAGTATACGGTGGAGTTGCTAAAGCGATTTGGAATGGAGAATGCCTCCGGGAAGAAGACTCCAATGAGCACTACTACACATCTTGATAAAGATGCGGGCGGAAAAGATGTAGACATTCGTCTATATCGAGGTATAATAGGTAGTTTGCTATATCTTACCGCAAGTAGGCCCGATATTATGTTTGCCGTATGTGTATGTGCTCGTTATCAGTCTCAACCTAAGGAGTCACACTTAGTAGCGGTAAAACGTATTTTCCGTTATCTAAGTTATACACTTGATTTTGGATTACTTTATCCAAAATCTAGCACGTATGAGTTAATCTCATATAGTGACGCAGATTATGCGGGATGCAAATCCGACATGAAAAGTACTAGTGGCACATGCCATTTTATAGGAAATTCTCTTGTCTCTTGGTTTTCCAAGAAGCAGAATTCCGTATCACTTTCAACCATCGAGGCGGAATATATTGCCGCCGGTGCCGCGTGTGCTCAAGTTCTTTGGATGAGACATACACTTAAAGACTTTGGTATACACTGTGATACTTGTCCTATCATGGTGGACAATCAAAGTGCAATTTGTCTCTCCAAGAACCCGGTACACCATTCTCGTTCGAAACACATAGATGTCCGTCACCATTTCTTAGATGATCATGTTGCTAAAAAGGACATCATATTAGTGTACGTTGAAACCCAGAAGCAAATCGCCGATATTTTCACGAAACCCCTAAAGGAAGACTCCTTTGTGCGGTTACGTCGAGAATTGGGGATTATGGGTGAATCCGAGATTTAGGATTCATTTTTATTCAATAATCTTGCATGCTATTCAATTTCGTTATATTTGCACATGCTAGATTTATTGGAATTTTCTGGATTTTTCGTTGAATTTTCGGAATTTTTGCTCGATTTGTTCGTAAACGTCAAATTTCAAATTTTCGATGTTTAATGGGGTAGTATAATGATTAATGAGAGTATTTCGATGTTTCGTCCAAGTGCGATTGGGAGAGAAATCAAAATTTCAAAATTTTCAATTTTTGGACTCACTTAGTCGGTCCAAGTTCATTGGCCGACCGACTAGATTCAGTTCTAGTCGGTCAGTGAATGAGCTTAGACCGACTAATTCTTGTCAGGATTTTTGGCTTCAGTTACTGTTTACAACTAGTCGGTTCAAGCTCATTGACAGACCGACTAGATCGTGATCTAGTCGGTCAGTGCTTGAACTGTGACCGACTAATTGTGACGGGGACAGTTGCGTCTTTTGAGCTTCCGACCGACTAAATCCAATCTATTCGACTTATAACTCAGCCCCCGATCGACTAGTCTCTTTTCTAGTCGATCAAAATCCCTCTCTCAGCCAAAATCCCCCCCGTGACCCTTCGACTCCCTCCCTCCTACGTCGTGTCCGATCAATTTCCGGCCATCTCCACCGTCGTCGTCCGTCGATCTGCCTCCCTAGGTGACCCACCTCCCTCGTCTAGCTTTCTAGGGTTAGGGTTTAGCTCCTAGGGTTAGGGTTTATATCATTTCCAATTTCTAGGGTTTCGGCCTAGGTTCGTTTTTAGGGCTTTCAATCTTAGATTTCTCGGTTGATTCGTACGTGTCGTGTCGCGCTTATGGCACGTACACATATCCCGATCCGTCCTACGAGCCCATCGCCTATGACCGTAGAACCATCCCCTATGGATCCCAGTCAACCTACGCGAACCCCTCCTAAACACCGATCGAAGACCACCCAACCTTCTTCGTCTTCGCCTCCTCTTAAGCGTAAGAGGTCGACGACAGCGAAGCCCCGATCCCAATCTCAGCCCAAGCCCAAGCAAGCTTCGTTCCGTGCCCCTACTCCTCCTTCCGATTCCGACACTGAGTACATACCCGAGACTGAGACCCATATGGATCCTTCACCTCCTCCTAGGCAACCTGAGTCTAGCTCCCGACCCCGTACTTCCTCCCGTCAGCCTAAGGGAAAGGGTCCGATGCCGGTGGGCGGTGTCAATATCTCGTTGTGTCGCGACGACCCGTTGTGTCTCGCGGCTTACAACCGTATCGAACACTGTCCGCTGCTTCTGGAGCATTTCATACAGTTTTCTGATTTCCCTGGCCTAGCGGATCTTCTGTCGTCTTCGGGTCTTATCGATTACCTTCGATATGACCCTAAGGCGAATCCACATCCCTACCCTCGCCTAGTGAAGCTTTTCTACGCCAATAGGATCTGGGGTCAGTACGACGAGACCCACTCGATTGAGACGACTGTCTTGGGGATACCTATTGTCCTCACGGCAGAAATCTTAGGAGAGTTGATCGGTTGGTCGTCGTCTGGCCTCCTCCCTTCAGATATTTCCATCGATGACATCTCTTCCCTCGATCAGGTCATCCTTTCTGAGATCTTCCATGAGATTCCTCCCGCCATGATTGGCGTGCCTTCTAAGTCATTCAAGCCCAATGGCTGGGTCCTTAACCTGATTCTGAAGTCGTGCTTACTTCCTAAATACGGCTCCTCCTCTTTGCCTTCCCAGCCATTCCTGAAGTTGATCTATGCCAGCTTCATGGGTAGCGAGATTAACTGGGCCCGGATCATACTCGATAAGATGGATTCTTTCGAGTGTATCCGAAAGTCCACGAAGTCTGCGCATATCCCATATCCGTGCTTGTTGACTCTTATTTTTCGCCACTTCCGTGTCACACTTCCTCCTGATGATGAGCGTCCACTCGGTCCCCCTCTGAATGCGACGGCCGTCAAGAAGTCTCTTACGGTGCTCCGTCACGTTCAGAGGACGACCCCCTCTGCTTCAGCGTCTGCCTCTGCCTCTGCCTCTGATGCTCCCTCTTCCACTCTTGATGAGCTCGTACGTTCAGTGAGATGTATGGAGTCTCGATATGCTCGTACTGAGGAGATACTTGCTCGTATCGCCTCATGTTTGGGCATTGAGATCCCTCCGTCAGTCTCTGATGAGGAGGAGTTGGTTCGTGTTTCTACTCGTGCCCCCGAGGGCACTTCTGGTGCTGCTGCTGCCTCTTCTGCTGGTAACCCTGAGAGTACACCTGTTGCCACCGTTCCTACGGTGGATACTTGTCACGCCCCGCTTCCCTAATATGGAAGGCGAGACGTGAGGAGGTCCGCTCAGACGTGAAGCTGTGAAGCTGCAGTCTGATAAGCGTCTGTAAAAATTTCAAAAAGTAGCAGGTCCTTGCATTGCGACGAAACAACAACAACAATAAAGCAGATAAGAAAATATCCACCAACAACATCCAGCAAATATTACATCACAGAATAGTCACAAAAGTACGAGTCTGAACAATAGGCCTAAAGCATGGCCAAACAAAACAAAGAGAGATAGGTGCTACGCACCGAAACCTAACAACAACTAAGGAAAGGTAACAACTAAGGGGAGACTCCAAACGAGTCTAGGACTGGTCACCCGTGTCCTCGAACTCGGTCTCTGCAGGGACCTCGAACTCAGCGTCAACGAACTGCTCGTCCTCAGCAACCTGCTCTGTCTCAAATCCTGACATGTGACACCCAAAGAGAAAAGGGCACATGTCAGCAAAAGTCTCCCAAGGGAAGCGGAGACCTTTTGTGCAAGGATACAAATAAAATAATGCAACTAGCAGTTCTACAATGATGATATGGCATGACATTAAAAGAGTGCAACAATTAAATTAACAAGATGAAAATAATTACGCACGTCGTAGCAGAAAGCTACAAATCACTATTTCACGATTTCACGATTTCACGATTAACTTGTATTCACAACGTGCACAGGGTTTACGCCTTTTGGCTGAAGCGGCTGTACGGGCACACTTCTACGCTCAAGTGATCGCTTAACCCTACCCCTCCACGTGTATCGAGCGTTGGTTTCCCAACAACACTGTGCTCGCTTCTGGATCACGAGGCAGGAAGTGTTTTTCAATATGGCATAGGGTTGTGCCTGCAAAAGCAGGTGCCTAGCCTCAATAGTTACAATTATTGTAGCGTGTGCTACGCAATCACGATAGAACAATTTGATGCATGACATGTAATGAGCAGTTATAGTGCGTACAGTTAATTAAAAGTAGACGTGACATGGCAACATGAATGAAAACAGGTAAAAAGTGTCGGATCTAGTTTCGTTGTCAAACTAGATCAATATGGTCGTCTAGGCGATTATCATTTCATCGCCTAGTCTCTTTTACGCAACTACACAAATTGGCCTAAAACATGGCCTAAATAATTACTGGAAAGTATCACTTGCCTGTTTCCGGTGGTATCGTTTGTCGTAGGTTCGTCTGGACGGGTACTACATGTCGGTACTTCCGGTTCTCTGTTTTGGTTAAACATATATCTGGGTTAGATTCGTCCGACATAAAATTAAATAATGGTTCGTCTGATTTTATCGGGTTCTCTGGATAGGGTGATGTTTATATTAACATGATACGCCTTATTTTATTCTGATATTGTCTAACAACAAGTTTCTATAATTTAATACTTGCCGGTTAATTTATAAATTGATACTTAACAACCAATTAACACTAATTTACCCTAAGCTAATTATATAGCTAACATGAGGTTAAATTTACAATGGTTAACATTACATTAAATGGGCCTACCCACTACCACCAACCTCTAACAATTTAATATATTAATCCCTAACTCTTTCTCTTTCTTTCATAATCTTTATTTATTTATTTTTCCTAAGGCTGTCAATTATCCCTTCTTCCTTTAGTTATTACCCTCACTGTCTCCTCTCTTTCCCCTTTATTGCCTCTGTCTGCTCTTTTATTTCTTTGTTTCATTCTTTTTTTTTCTTTTGTTCTAATCAAAGTTACAGGCAAACAAACGAAGGGAAGAGGAGGCTCTTACGTTCGCCAAGGGAGGAGGAGCTCATCGGAGCTCCGGCGCTCCGGCATTCACGCGGCGCACACGTGGCGTAGCGGCGCCTGGCGGCACACGCGCGCGCTCATCCCGCCAGGCGGCAGCGCAGGGGCCCAGTCCGACGGCCAGGCGGCGCTCCGACGCGTCCTCCGGCGATGGGGGTGGCGGCGCACAGCAATTCCGGGCGACGACGCTGTGGTCCGGCGATGCCCGCGCGGAGGTGGAGGAGAGGGCTGATCTTCAAGGGAGATGAGGTTTTGGTGAATCTGTAATTTCTGATTTTGGCTTGTGTGTTTGTTTGTTGATAGAGGAGAGAAATGGGTTTGTTGATTTGTTTTTCCAACTTCAGATCTGAAGTTGTTCTTGTTTGATTTAGGTGTTCTCCTCTTTCAATTCAAGTTTGTATTTGGAAAGATGATGAAGTTGGGAAGGATTTGAGTTTGTTTGGGAAAAATCTGTTTTGGGTTTATTGTGGCTGATTTGGATTTGTTGGGGCTGATTTGTTTTTTAGCCTTGAAGAAATTGGGTTGATTTGTTGAATCTGAGATTTTGAATCTGAAATGTTTTCAGATTGGGTTTGAATCTGAAATTTGTATGAAGCTGAATTTATCTTCAGATTTACTCTTGATTCTAGGTTCTTGATTTGAAGGTTTGGGGTTTTGGATCTGAATTTTTGGGTTTTCAGATTTGGGTTTTCATTGTGGTTGTAGATTGATGAACGGATTTGATGAAATTGGGGCTGATACGCTTGGGGATTTGTAGAAGGCAGGATGATAGGTTTTAGGGCTGATTGTTGGTGAAATTTGTTCTTGGTTTGAGAAATCTAATGGAGGATTTGCAGAGGTGGGTTTTTTTTGCAGGTGAAAATGTCTCCTTAAAAAGTTGGGTTGTCGGATGGAGAGGCATATGAAATGTCGCCTTAAGAAGAAGTTATCAGGGAACAGTTTTAATGTGTTAGGTTTGAGATTAGGATTGAATTTATGATGTTTGTTGACTTTAAACAATAGAAAATGAATCTGCCTACGAATTGGGTTCACTTCCTCTCCTCATTTGTTAAACGTGAATGTTGAGTTGGTTTAAGCATTAATTAATTGTTAAAAAGTAATTATTAAAAATAACAAAAGTGATTAGCAAAACAATTATTTAAATTTTTTAATTAAACTTGATGGTCGATTAATAAAGATACGGTAAAGACAGAAAGACAGAGTCGCACATGCGTAACAAGAAACGTACGGACGAAAAGTAATCCAGATGACTGAAAGAAAATACCGGTACACACGAACTAAAGTACGGCTAAAAATACAGGCCGTTACATTCTACCCACCTTAATAAAAATTCCGTCCTCAGGATTCTTATCAACTAAAGAGTAGGGAACAAATAAGTATGGATAACTCTCCCATATTTCTTGAGGTAAATTGCGACCTGATATACTTCGAGACGAAGAAATGGAATTAATTAGGAAATACACAAGTGATGTGGTTAAGATTTAGTTTAAAAAAAGTTCGGATTACTAAGCACTATCGATGGCCTTAACCGTCAATAGGCAAGCAAAATAGCTGACGACGACTACCAGCGATGTATAGAGACATCGGTGAGAAAATAATAAAATACTCCCAATTGCAACCCCAATATTCTAACACTCTAGTGATTAAAAACTCATAACCTCAAACTAGTGTTCCTAAAATAAATCATTACTTCTCGTCTCGTCACCGAATAATGTTACAACTATAAGCATATCCTGAACTTGAATATAGGTCTAATACTTTCTCTTTCTGTTTTGACTTCTATCTCATAATTCTTGTCTTAAACAATTAATACTCTAAACAAGGCAACCTCTGAAGGGAAAATACAAACTATCCTCAATCAATACTTCTTACAATTTCTTCACTCCTTTGCTCATCATTGTTATTAAGGCAATAACATCTTTTTTTTTGGGGGGGGGGTCTATAATGTACGGTATCCTTTATACCCAAGTTCTCCAAAACTAAACTGTTCATTCTCATATGTTGTCCATCCGTAGTGTATCATCCCTTGCTCATTGTACATCTGATAAAATTGGAACGATACAGAGAAGATTAGTATGGCCCCTGCGCAAGGATGACACGCACAAATTTAGAAATGATCAAAATTTTTTAATACTATAATTGTGACATCCACAAATCCTAATTTTGATCTTATTCTTATATTAATCCATTGATATAACGGTGATATACCAATTACTAACATAAGACGACAAGTACAAATACGCCTAGTATATGTCACCATCTACCATCAACATTTATCATGCTTCCAATTCATTCTTCATCATGACAACTCATAAGTTTAAACGCCTTAATCAACAAATTATTAAATCACATCTCATCGTTTCTTATAGAATCTTATCCTAAGCAACTTAGATCAATTTTCACAACTATCCATTCGTATCAACATATCTTATCGTTATTGACATCTCCATCACCCTATCCATTCGATGAAGTCTTGTTACTATACATACTCTACTAATCCTCATCGTCATCATAAACCATGTAATATCTACAAAGTTGCTCTCAGCTGCAACTAATGTGAACTCCAAATCCGTAATGTACTCGTCTTCTTGTGCATTAGTCATAGTATGGAATCCTATTGAAGCCACTAGGTATGTGTATATCCGAATGTAAAATATAATTCTTGAACACATCATTCTATCTATCATATAGTAAACATTCAATACACAATACCTTACATCATCTCAACTACTCTTATCCGTAATTATAATCCCTTTATAATAATAATCATATATATCATCCTATCAACATAACGCATAACAAAAATTTCAACACTGCTGGTGATAGAAAATAAAGGTAGAGGAATAACATTTCAAAAAGGGTTATAACGCAAATGTAAAACCAATCTCGCTAAAGTAAGTAAATAGATGCACTAATGTGGTAACTAAGAGATAGTGTAGGATACCGAACTGTTTGATGTAACGAGTCAAGTTTGCGACGAATGGGTTCAGATGGGGCAAGGACATTGAGTTAGCTTGATTAGAAAAATGATCTTACAGATACAAAAGTAAAGTAAGAACAGACATGCATATACGAGCGAAAAGTAAAGTACTGGTGGCCGCTCAAGTGTGGTAAATAAAGTGTATGTAATGTATAAAGTAAAGGTAACTGTGCAAGTGCAAAAGTAACGACGGTGGCATGGTATATGGTAGTAACAATGTTTTATCCAACAGGCAATGTGATAACAATAGTAAGATGATTAGGTAGACGCAGTAACACTGAAAAGGACAAGTAATGAGCGAGCATGAGGAAAACAAATGTCGCTTCTGTTTTATCACGTTCGAGTAGTCTCGACTTAGTCTGTGGAACAGTGATATCAAATCAGTAGTCGTGACAAGGGTTAGCTTGATCAGGTGACATAGAAATGGTTATGAATGATTAAATAGGAGAATGGTAGGTATGTATAGAATGTGACAATTCCTAATAACGTATATAAGGATAGTGAGTATGTGGTATAAGTTAAAACAGTAGATAAGCAAAAGACGAAAAAGTCATGGGTGCAGAGATGTAGTGTTTGTTTCGTAAATAGATTTTTTTAAAAAAAAAATTTTAAAGTATAAATACGATGAATACAGAACTAATACACTGAAATAGTTGAAGTTTTATAAAACGTATTTAAATTAGTATATGATCGGTTGTTTCGAATCTGTTGAAATGCCATACATAATCATGACTCACGTCCTTGCGGTCCAGCGGACACGGCCAGGGAAGTGACTGAGTCAGGATCACTTATCCCCAGTCTAGCTAGGGTGACCCAACAAACTTAGCCAAGCACATTGACCGGATCATGGTCCATTAAAGGAAGCTCATCATTTATATGCGTGCCATCAACGAAAGGTTTAAAGATAAAGATCTCTATATGTAAAAAGTAAAATATGTGGGTATGGATGGTATAGTTTAGTAATCCTAAAAAAATTTAGTGACTAAATATTTTCAGCGAAGGAAACTCAAAATCAAAGAATAATTTTAAGTCAGTTGAAAAATATGAGGCCTATGTAAAAGATTTTTAAAGAAGTTAAACTGGGCGAGAAATTCCATGAAGGAGATTAACAGTAGAATCAGTACAGTAACGTGGATGACTCAAAAAGGAGAATGACGGCTGTAAGGAAGATCATGTGGGTTGAGAGCAAGGATTAGAATCGGATGGTCAAATGTGAATACGGGTAGGAATGACTTGTAAAAAGGCTACGATAGATTCTTATTGTCAAAAAGTGGAATGTAAAATGAAGGGAGATTAGAAATCAAGTTTATACTGATTTGGTTGACTAAGGATCGAAAACTTAGGACTAGATTAATAATAAAAGTCAGGGGCCTAATTATTAGGTCGACTAAAGATCAGGAGAACTTAGCACTAAGACTTTCTGATGAACTAGATTGTAATAGAGGTCTCAGGAAAGGGTCCTAAGAGTATCAGAATTTTGTTTTGTTGGCCCGAAATTAATGGACTCAACGAACGACTAAAGGAAAAGCTCTAGAAGTCTAATATGGTCAGGTTTGGGTGAGAGACTACTAAGGTAACCTAAGACGAGTACAACTAAGTCTCAACGAAAGCGCCTGACTATCAAATCTGGATGTCTATTTAAGTCTTCCTACCATCTAAGACATGGAAAACCTTCTGATTAGACTCAATTCATGACTTGAATGTTCTGAATATTTAAATGGATGTTGGTATCATTATTGTTGTTCCGATATTTCGCAGATGCAAAGAGGAGACCTGCATGGGCCACCACTAAAACCTGTCACGCCCCGCTTCCCTAATATGGAAGGCGAGAGGTGAGGAGGTCCGCTCAGACGTGGAGCTGTGAAGCTGCAGTCTGATAAGCGTCTGTAAAAATTTCAAAAAGTAGCAGGTCCTTGCATTGCGACGAAACAACAACAACAATAAAGCAGATAAGAAAATATCCACCAACAACATCCAACAAATATTACATCACAGAATAGTCACAAAAGTACGAGTCTGAACAATAGGCCTAAAGCATGGCCAAACAAAACAAACAAAGAGAGATAGGTGCTACGCACCGAAACCTAACAACAACTAAGGAAAGGTAACAACTAAGGGGAGACTCCAAACGAGTCTAGGACTGGTCACCCGTGTCCTCGAACTCGGTCTCTGCAGGGACCTCGAACTCAGCGTCAACGAACTGCTCGTCCTCAGCAACCTGCTCTGTCTCAAATCCTGACATGTGACACCCAAAGAGAAAAGGGCACATGTCAGCAAAAGTCTCCCAAGGGAAGCGGAGAACTTTTGTGCAAAGATACAAATAAAATAATGCAACTAGCAGTTCTACAATGATGATATGGCATGACATTAAAAGAGTGCAACAATTAAATTAACAAGATGAAAATAATTACGCACGTCGTAGCAGAAAGCTACAAATCAATATTTCACGATTTCACGATTTCACGATTAACTTGTATTCACGACGTGCACAGGGTTTACGCCTTTTGGCTGAAGCGGCTGTACGGGCACACTTCTACGCTCAAGTGATCGCTTAACCCTACCCCTCCACGTGTATCGAGCGTTGGTTTCCCAACAACACTGTGCTCGCTTCTGGATCACTAGCCAGGAAGTGTTTTTCAATATGGCATAGGGTTGTGCCTGCAAAAGCAGGTGCCTAGCCTCAATAGTTACAATTATTGTAGCGTGTGCTACGCAATCACGATAGAACAATTTGATGCATGACATGTAATGAGCAGTTATAGTGCATACAGTTAATTAAAAGTAGACGTGACATGGCAACATGAATGAAAACAGGTAAAAAGTGTCGGATCTAGTTTCGTTGTCAAACTAGATCAATATGGTCGTCTAGACGATTATCATTTCATCGCCTAGTCTCTTTTACGCAACTACACAAATTGGCCTAAAACATGGCCTAAATAATTACTGGCAAGTATCACTTGCCTGTTTCCGGTGGTATCGTTTGTCGTAGGTTCGTCTGGACGGGTACTACATGTCGGTACTTCCGGTTCTCTGTTTTGGTTAAACATATATCTGGGTTAGATTCGTCCGACATAAAATTAAATAATGGTTCGTCTGATTTTATCGGGTTCTCTGGATAGGGTGATGTTTATATTAACATGATACGCCTTATTTTATTCTGATATTGTCTAACAACAAGTTTCTATAATTTAATACTTGCCGGTTAATTTATAAATTGATACTTAACAACCAATTAACACTAATTTACCCTAAGCTAATTATATAGCTAACATGAGGTTAAATTTACAATGGTTAACATTACATTAAATGGGCCTACCCACTACCACCAACCTCTAACAATTTAATATATTAATCCCTAACTCTTTCTCTTTCTTTCATAATCTTTATTTATTTATTTTTCCTAAGGCTGTCAATTATCCCTTCTTCCTTTAGTTATTACCCTCACTGTCTCCTCTCTTTCCCCTTTATTGCCTCTGTCTGCTCTTTTATTTCTTTGTTTCGTTCTTTTTTTTCTTTTGTTCTAATCAAAGTTACATGCAAACAAACGAAGGGAAGAGGAGGCTCTTACGTTCGCCAAGGGAGGAGGAGCTCATCGGAGCTCCGGCGCTCCGGCATTCACGCGGCGCACATGTGGCGTAGCGGCGCCTGGCGGCACACGCGCGCGCTCATCCCGCCAGGCGGCAGCGCAGGGGCCCAGTCCGACGGCCAGGCGGCGCTCCGACGCGTCCTCCGGCGATGGGGGTGGCGGCGCACAGCAATTCCGGGCGACGACGCTGTGGTCCGGCGATGCCCGCGCGGAGGTGGAGGAGAGGGCTGATCTTCAAGGGAGATGAGGTTTTGGTGAATCTGTAATTTCTGATTTTGGCTTGTGTGTTTGTTTGTTGATAGAGGAGAGAAATGGGTTTGTTGATTTGTTTTTCCAACTTCAGATCTGAAGTTGTTCTTGTTTGATTTAGGTGTTCTCCTCTTTCAATTCAAGTTTGTATTTGGAAAGATGATGAAGTTGGGAAGGATTTGAGTTTGTTTGGGAAAAATCTGTTTTGGGTTTATTGTGGCTGATTTGGATTTGTTGGGGCTGATTTGTTTTTGAGCCTTGAAGAAATTGGGTTGATTTGTTGAATCTGAGATTTTGAATCTGAAATGTTTTCAGATTGGGTTTGAATCTGAAATTTGTATGAAGCTGAATTTATCTTCAGATTTACTCTTGATTTCTAGGTTCTTGATTTGAAGGTTTGGGGTTTTGGATCTGAATTTTTGGGTTTTCAGATTTGGGTTTTCATTGTGGTTGTAGATTGATGAACGGATTTGATGAAATTGGGGCTGATACGCTTGGGGATTTGTAGAAGGCAGGATGATAGGTTTTAGGGCTGATTGTTGGTGAAATTTGTTCTTGGTTTGAGAAATCTAATGGAGGATTTGCAGAGGTGGGTTTTTTTTGCAGGTGAAAATGTCTCCTTAAAAAGTTGGGTTGTCAGATGGAGAGGCATATGAAATGTCTCCTTAAGAAGAAGTTATCGGGGAACAGTTTTAATGTGTTAGGTTTGAGATTAGGATTGAATTTATGATGTTTGTTGACTTTAAACAATAGAAAATGAATCTGCCTACGAATTGGGTTCACTTCCTCTCCTCATTTGTTAAACGTGAATGTTGAGTTGGTTTAAGCATTAATTAATTGTTAAAAAGTAATTATTAAAAATAACAAAAGTGATTAGCAAAACAATTATTTAAAGTTTTTAATTAAACTTGATGGTCGATTAATAAAGATACGGTAAAGACGGAAAGACAGAGTCGCACATGCGTAACAAGAAACGTACGGACGAAAAGTAATCCAGATGACTGAAAGAAAATACCGGTACACACGAACTAAAGTACGGCTAAAAATACAGGCCGTTACAATACTACCATTGGTGCTCCCGAGGCCACTACCGTCGCTCCCGTGGACACTTCTGCTGATCCGGTGACCACTACTCCTGCTGCTGCTGTAGAGCCTGCTGCTGCTGCAGAGCCTGCTGCTGCTGCAGATCCTGCCGTTGCCTCTTGAGCTTCTCTGAGGACTCTCCCGATGCACCTTGGATGATAGATCTAGTGTGAGAGAGTTTGGGTAGGATAAAGGGTGGTTCTGGATATTTTTGACATTTTGATGTATCTTCATGTATTTTGATGATATTTTGGATATTTTGATGTAGTGTGATACTCTGATGTCCGGTGTGACATATGTTATATGTTGTGATATTTTGATGTATTTTGTGCCCCGATCGTTGGATCGATGTGATGTATGTCGGCGATGTATCATTTTGTTGTACTCATGCTTCAGTTTTATATATACATCGATGTTGACATTTCATTATGTTGTGCACGTTTAATATTCTATATGTCTCTGATGTTTGATTTCGTCGCTCGACGATAATACTTGGTTAAATAGAATTCATTTTATGAAAACATAGAATTGTTTTCCATGCACTAAATTAACCAAGAATGTTGATATTGGAGAGTATATTACATAACTCAATTCGTAAAATTAATTTGAGTTTTGATGATTTTATTTATCGATTTTCGACTTTCGTCTCATTGACACGCTTTGATTTAATTCGTATTTTCATTTGGTGTCATTTGGACCGTGGTCGAATTCTACGACTCACGTGCTTACATTTGAAGCCATTGTTGTTGTCGTTGATCTCCTCCCACTCTTTTTGCTAATGCCAAAGGGGGAGAGATATAATAATGACATGTGCTAAATGATAATTTAAGCATTTTTTCCAAGAATCTAATTTGATATGTTAGATTCAGGGGGAGTTAAGATATATAAATTGGATTTCAAATCCGATATGTCAATAATGGATTCTCATTTTTATACTTTACTCGTCTGCTTGATGCGTATTATTATTATTCATTTTGGAATTAACGTGTCATCAATGCAGGGGGAGTAAGTAAATTACATTTGAATCATTATTTTTTATTATTATTTATGTTGGTTTGTCATCACCAAAAAGGGGGAGAATGTTGGATATTGGACTCCCCGGATTTGGTTTTGGATGATGAACAAACATAAATATATTGTGAACTAACAATTTGTGAGCGCAGTTATGGAGATCGTCGCCAAATTCATATGAACATCCAAAGCGACGTCTCGAGACTTCTCAAAGCATGTGATCGTATGCCTAAAGCTTCGTTGAAGCTTTTGGACCATTTTAGAAGTCATGAAGATTCGGATCAAAGCTTTCGAAGACGGTTCGTCAAGTTTATTTATTGTCTTTTAGCTTCGTTCCGTAGAATGTTAAGCCTTGATTAGGTCTTACGTTTTAATCTTCATTTCGCTCCTATCTTAGAGCTAGGAACTTGTAAGAAGTCCATACTAACTTTCCCGAAGCATCGCGCTTCGTTTCGCGACTGCTTGTGCATGTTAGTTGGTTCAAGAAGAAGAACCAACCGACTAGATGGTGATCTAGTCGGTTGGCAAAGCTTCTTGGACCGACTAGTTTGTCTTCTCAAATCATAGCTCTTTACTGTTTACAGTTAGTCGGTCTACGTTGACTCACCGACCGACTAGTTTGTGAACTAGTCGGTCAGTGATCCTTCTTAGACCGACTAGTTGAGCTTCTACTGTACATGCCAAGTTACTGTTTGTCGTTAGTCGGTCTATGTACATTTGGCGACCGACTAGTTAATGAACTAGTCGGTCAACTTTTGTTCTTGGACCGACTAATTCAATTTGTACTCAGACTATTTGTTTTATCTCTTAGTCGGTCTAAGTTGACTCACCGACCGACTAGTTGTGAAACTAGTCGGTTGGCAAGTGTTCTTTGACCGACTAGTTCCTTAAGTCTGAACTTCGACCTATTCCCTGTTCACCACCTAGTCGGTTCATGTTGATTGACCGACCGACTAGTTGATGAACTAGTCGGTCGGTGGTTGTTCTTTGACCGACTAGTTTGGTTCAGAATAGAGCCGTTGGAGCATTAATTGAAACGTTTGTCTCTCTCTCTCTCTCTCTCTCTCTCTCTCTCTCTCTCTCTCTCTCTCTCTCTCTCTCTCTCTCTCTCTCTCTTTCCTCTAATCTATATATACTTGATGAGCTGCATTCATTGCATCCAAGGCTAATATTAAGAGAACTTTAGAGATCAAAGAGACAACATTCAATCCCATTCAAAGCTCTTTTATTCCAATCTTGAATCTCTTCTCACTCTTATTTCAAAAGAGAGATTCATTGATTGTGAGCCTTCCAAGCCAAGTGCTTGATCCTAGGTCACCATCAACCCCATAGCTCTCCATAGCTGATCTACATCTTGGAGCTAGGGTTTGGTGCCTCTTCATCTTCCCCAAAATCCGTTTTGCCCTAAATCGTAAGTTTACTCAAGGCATAGGTATTTTGTGGTAAGAACTTTCATTTCAATTTACTTTGTTATTGTAAGTGATTAACTCTCGGTTGTGAGAGTTTGTTTGTGATCCCGGGTTGTGGGAGTCACAATTTTCATTTGTGTATGATTTGACTTGTGAAGGTTTTTCACAAGTATTTCATAGTGGAAATCTTGAGTTAGGGTTTCTAACTCAAGTATCCGAAAGTGATCCGGGTGTTTGGGACGTAGGATCACCGGGAACAAGTCGGGGAGACTTGGGTGGATCCGAACCCAGTAATATCATTTGTTTGTGATTGTTTCTTTGTTGTCTAACATTTACATTTTCGCATTTTTGCATTGTTTGGTAGAGTTTGCAAGGTAATTAGGAATTAGCCTCTTAATTATTTTAAAGTACTATTCACCCCCCCCCCCCCCCCCCTAGTACTTGTGCAATAGCTTAGCAGGGCATTACATAGTGCACTCTCCAAAATAGAGAGAGTGATCCCTTGTACGGATACACAACCTGCGGAGAATATGGCACTATCCAAGATAGAGAGAGTGATCCCTTGTACGGATACACAACCTATGGGGAATAGGGCACTCTCCAAGTAGAGAGAGTGATCCCTTGTACGGACTTGTCTTGTGCACTTAGGTTGGGGTTGGGTTGAGCGGTCGCAAGGTCTAGAGGGTTTGATCCCCCTCTACCTTAAGGCATAACCCTAGAGTCACATTTGTTTTGTCTTGTCTTGTCTTGTCTTGTAGCCAGTAGCACACGCTACAGCCTTTGCCATGCCATGTTTACTTTCTTGCACTATCATTTACTTTCTGCCATGTTTACATAATTTTCCATGCAGTCGCATCTCACAATTTGCCATGTTTATAACTGCTTACTTTGTAATTCACTAGAACTGACATGTTATAGTTGCTACCTTTAAATTTTGTAGAACTGCCATGCTTAGAAATACTTTACTTTTCCTTAAACTTGCCATGTTTATAACCATGATACTGATAACTTGTACAAATCTGTTAGTGCGTCATTATTTATTTCTTTTCTTACACCTTACCTTGGTTCGTCTCACTTTCACTTGCAACCCCTTAAAGACATACATTCGTATTTTTGGAATATATGTCAGATCACAAGCCAGAGCACTAGGAGGACTTGTTGAGGTAGCAGAACCAGTGGACCAGGAGTTGTTAAATCTGTGAACCATCATTGTATTCTTTTACATTGCTGTATGGGTCATAAGACCCACTCTTCTCTTCCTTCATTGTTGTAATTCAGTTTGAGATGTTGAGATTGTAATAATAATAATAATATAGTTTTTGCTTAACGGTGTTGTTTCTGCGTATGCATGCAAGTACCTGCAAAATTTCTCACAAACGCTTATTGTGTTAAGTCAATGAGGAAAGAAAAGCAAACGTACCTCCTCCTTACTTGCACATGCGGACCTCACGTCCTCGCTTCCATGCATAATGGGAAACGAGGCGTGACAGGTTTTAGTGGTGGCCCATGCAGGTCGATGCTCGTGTAAAATACTTTAAAAAAGCATAGATAATATTACAATCTTGATTCTCAAACAACACCTTTCCTTGAATTTCCTACCCCAATCTAATTCATTAGGAAACCCTAGCCATGTCAACTCATTTCCTTGCTCTCGATTCACGTGGTCCCTCATGACAGCCATCATTATCCTTTGAATCCTCCACATTACATATTCTGATACTTATTTGATTCCTGCTAGTCGTGCTTGTACAATACTTCAAGAACAACAATGATGACGCTACAATCCTGATTCTTTATTTTTTAAAAAGGGTACTATTGGTATCCCTTTCATTGAATTCCTCACCCAGTTTAATTTCCTTGAAAATCTTTAGTATATACCTAGACCTCATACTCTTCAGCTGACTTAAATTCATTCTTTGATTTTGAAACTTTCTTCGCCATAATCTTTAATTACTATCTTATAATGATTTTCTAACCTATATCATCCATACTCATATATCTATGTATATATATATATATGTATGTATATATATACATATGTATGTATATATATACATTTATGTATGTATATACATACATATGTATATATATATGTATGTATATATATACATACATATATGTATGTATATACATACATATATGTATATATACATATGTATGTATATACATACATATATGTATATATATACATACATATGTATATATATACATACATATATATATATATATATTACTTTCTACATATGGAAATCTTCATCCTTAAACCCTACTTCTATTTTGCTAATTCAATATAGTATTTACTTTTCTTACTATACTACAACATATTTCAAAACAACCAACCGTATATATGTATATATATACATATATGTATGTATATATATACATACATATATATATATATATACATATATATATATATATATATATATATATATATATATATATATATTACTTTCTACATATGGAAATCTTCATCCTTAAACCCTACTTCTATTTTGCTAATTCAATATAGTATTTACTTTTCTTACTATACTACAACATATTTCAAAACAACCAACCGTATACAAATTTAAATATTTTTTATGTTAAATACTATTACAGTGTATCAGTTCTGTATTCCTCGTACTTATACTTTAAGAATTTTTGTATGAATCTATCTTCATTTACAAAACAATCACTACATCCCTATGCTCATTACTCTTTTGTCAATTACTTATCTCCAGTTTTAACTTGTACCACCTACTTGCTATTCTTAAATACGTTATAAGGATATTATTATATTTTACACATATCTTCCATCCTCCCACTTAATCATTCATAACTATTTTTTTGATGCCACTTAACCATGCTAACTCCCTATCCATGCCTCATCTGAAACCGTTCATCGCAACCTTGATTCGTTACATCATTCAACCCTGAATCCTACACTATTTCATAGTTACCACATTAGTGTGTGCCTTTACTTATTACAACTTTATCGAGATTAGTTTTAATTTACGTTATAAACCTTTTAAATGTTTTCTTCTTTTTTATTAGTTCATCATCAGCGGTGTTAATTTTTGCTATTCGTTATATTGTTAGGATATTAGATATGATTATTATTATTAGGAGATTATATTTACGGATAAGTGTGGTTGAAATGATGTAAGGTGTAGTTGTAATTAGTTGATTATGAATGCAAAGAACATAGATCAATCCATTTACAAGGTGATAAATAGAATGATGTGTTCAAGATTTATATTTCATATTTGGATAATACCCATACATATTGGCTCAAATAGAGTTTCATGTTATGAGTGGTACACAGGAAGACGAGTACATTACAGATTTGAAATTCGGATTAGTAACAACTAAGAGTAATTATGAAAGTGTAATATGCTTTATGCTGACGATGATAATGAGTAGAGTATTTAAAGTAACAAGACTTCACCACACAGATAGGGTGATGAAGACATCAGAAATGATGCGATATGTTGATACGAATGGATAGTTGTGTAGAATGATCTAAATTGCTTAGGATAAGATACAATAGGGCATGATGAAATGTGATTTAATAGTTTGTTAGTTATGGTGAATAAATTTACGAGTTGTCACGATGAAGAATGAGTTGGGATTAAGACAATCGTTGATTGTAAGTGGTGATGTATACTAGGCGTATTAGTACTTGTTGTCTTATGTTAATTGGTATAGCGTCGTTATATCGATTGCTTGATATAAGAATAAGATCGGAGTTGGATGATGTCACAATTATAATGCTACAAATTAGGTTATACAATGTGACATATTACGGATAACACAACTTATGAGAATGTATAGTTTTTGGAGAACTTAGTTATAAAGTAAACTATACATTAAAGATTTCCCAGGACGATGTTACTGCCCTAATGGCAAATGATAAGTAGCAATGGCAATATTACAGGGCGGGGCGGGTATTTAACTACTCAAGCTTGCCCTGTCCCGTCTACGAGTCGGGGCAGGGCGGGTCTCGGGCCGGGGCGGGGCGGGTAACTTCTTACCAAAATCGGGTCAGGCCGAGTCGGGCCGGTCGGGTCAGGTCATTACTACCATCCCTATGAATCCAAAACAAAATTTTTATTTCAAAATTGGGAGAATTGTGATATATTTGGTAATTTGGAATTGGCAATTGGCTCAATAGGGAGAACAGTGGAACAGAGTATGAGTTATGGGTTATGGACTGGCCGCATGGTCCGCATCAAAATAGTAAGGTTTTTTTAGAACTTCTATAGTTTACCGAGGCGGGCTGGGGCGGGGCGGGCCGCATACGAAGCCCAAGCTTGCCCCGTCCCGTCTGCAGGCCAGGGCGGGGCGGGTCAAAATCGAGCCGGGCCAGGTCGGGCCAGTCGGGTTAGGCCATTACTGCCCTAATGATAAGCGAAGAAGTGAGTAAATTTGCAAGAGGTATTGGTTGAGGATAGTTAGTATTTTCCTTTCAGAGGTTGCTTGGTATAAAGTATTGATTGTTTAAGGCAAGAATTATGAGGTAGAAATCAAACCGAAATGTTGGATGTATAGTTAAGTTTTAGGATATGCTTATAGTTGTAGCATTATTCAGTGATGAGATGAGAAGTGATCTTTTTTAGGAACACTTGATTGAGGTCATGGGTTTAGAGACCAGTGTGTTAGAATATTGGGGTTGCAGTTATGAGTATATGTATATACAATATTATTTTTCACTCACCTTTGTCCATGTACATTGTGGGTAGCCGTCACTAGCTTTTGCTTGCCCATTGATGGTTAAGGCCATCGATGGTGCATAGTCATCCGTAACCCCCCTTTTTGAAATTCAATCTTAACCTTGTCACTTGCATCTCTTCCTACTTGTCTCATTTCTTTGTTTGAAGTATTTCAGATCATAGTTCATCTCATAGGAATTCATAAGATGCTTAAGTATTAACGGCTTCTGGTTAACGAACTCAAATCTTAAGAAATTCCAAGGACAGAATTTTTCTTAAGGTGGGTAGAATGTAACGACCGGTATTTCAATGATATGTTTGTTTCATACTCTATCCTTGATTGTACTTTTTTCGTACCAGTAATTAATGCGTATACGTATTACGTAATCGTAGTACGTACTCGTATTAGCTACACACCTAAATTCGTATTAGCTATAACTATTATTTTAAACCTATTATTATATTTCTTTCATTAAAATTTGAAATTCAAACTACTTCTATTTTAGATATGGGAGACATTCTATTTCTTTTTAATTAACTATTAATCCCACCCTTAACTACAATTTATCTCCTTGTCCTTTCCTTTTCTCCTAATCCTTAAATCTCTCTTTTAATCAAACCCTTCCCTTTTTGTTATATAACCCTAGCTATATATAAACCTAGCCGCAAATTCTCATTGACTTTCGTTGTACTCATTGCAAGCTAATTTAGAAGCTCAGGTTATTTCTCACCCACACTCTTATATTATTAAACCCATTCAAAATTTAACCCAAACAAACCCCAAAGATTTCCACGGGGCTTCACGTGCACACAAGCCAAGCAAATAAAACTAAACTTAAAACCACATATACTATGCCATACTAATATTAAACCCCAGCTCTACAAATTTCGAACCCATGCTCATATTCTCATGAAAGCAACCCTTCACATATTAAAACCCATACTAAAATGAAACCCAAGTCAATATAAAACTAAGCCTTGCATATAGAACCTAACCTTAGGGTTCACGTTCAACCCGAAACCCAGCCTTCATACTTTCAACCCCAACAACATACTAACCCTAGAGCTTTCAAATAGGAAACCTAGAACTAATACCCAGGCAACCCCAGGCCCTCACGTGATACTATTAAACCTAAGCCTACAAATAGTAGCCTAAACCTTACCCTCTCTCTCCTATCCTCTGCACGCCGCCCCCTTCTCTAATAAAACCCTAGGCCTCTCCTACCCCTAAGCTCTCAGCCCCTCTTCACGTTTCTCCTCCACGCGCAAGATCACCCCCTTACCTCTCTCTCACCCCGCCTCGGACCCACACCAGCAGACCACCCACCCATCGGCAGACCTCCCCGGTGCCCACTTCTCCAGCACCGACACCCCAAGGCCACCAGTCATCGCCGCAGATCCCCGTCGGCAGCCAGTTCACGTGCGTTTCCCCCCTCTTCGTTTCTTCCATAGCCACAACCAGCAACTGTCGGTAACCACCTGCCACAACCCGCTCTGGCCTCCTCCAAGGGCTGCAGCCTTCTCCTCCTCCGCGTGTAGCCTAAGAGCTCCCCCACGTGTGCCAGTTCGAACTGCAACCCTCCCTTGCTGCAAACTGCCGCCAGTCACGCTCCCCCGGACCACCAGTGCTCCTCCCTTCTTCTTCACACACACACCCAGTCCAGACCACCCCGCAACCTCTCCACGACCAACCTCCCTCCGAGCACCACGACAGGCCACAGCCTTTCCCACCTCAGCCCGTAGCAACTGCCAGCCATTCACCTTGCCTCAGATCTGCTGACAATATCTCCTACTCGCACCCCAACGGCCAGAAACACTTCGAGCGGCTGCTACTACTGTTGGACTCACCGCACGCCCCGCTGCCCTCCGACAGCACACTACAGTAGCAAGTTTCGATGCACGTCGCTGTTTTGAGGACGTACACGTCGCCGCTTCCCTTCGCTGGGTGTCAACCCCTCCTTACATCACCGGTTAGTAGATCTATCCCTTACTACGCTATAACCCACATCCTAGGATAGAAGATCTAATAAAAAAACTGGATCATTAGACGTCGTAAGAATCGTTGTTGCGTTTAATATATGGAAAACAACCTAATTCTGTTATGTGTTTAATCAAACCAGAGAACCGAACCTACCGTAGCGTAGTGCTCGTTGAGACGAACCCAACGACACCAATTTCATCAAAAACAGGCTAGTGTACAAATTGTAATGAATTTTTGAAGTTTAGGGCTTAAATTGTCTTTTTCACTTAAAGTTGAATAACATGAAATTTACCCGTGAAATGACGCGCATGAAAAATACCATGATGTTCTAGGCTGAAAATGTGACACATTGACATATAACTCCGCATGTTTAAGTTTCAAGATTGATAATGAAAAATAATTGTTTGCCGCATGTTCACCAATCAACCAGTAACTCTCATTTTTGTAAATTGTTCTAAATGTTGTAAGATAAGAATTATTGATGATTAATGATGTCACGGTCACTTTCCGACCGTACGTATTTTAGCGTGCATCTTTGTTTCGCGTGCGTATTTCCGTATTTGGTTTTATTATTGTATTTCCGTAGTTCCGACGTGTGACCAGACCCCGTATTTGCGATACTCTCGAAGGCGTGATCGCTCCAATATTTTTCTTTATAAATTCTAGATACCTGGAGGCGAAGTTGTATATCAGATTACTGTTATAAAATACTTTTACTTTCAAATTCAAATTTTTTTAGAATCTGATTCAACCCAGTAATCTCAACTAATTAATTTTTAGGCAAAACTTTAACTATCTAATCTTATAATCTAATTGTTAACATTTTTAATTATAACATTTATTAATGCAACGGTTTAAGGACTCATAAAATCTAAACGAATCTGTGTACTGGAGTTTTAAAAACAAGATTTATATATATATAAAGTTGGGGATGAAAACAATTCCTATTACGCCAGCATGTTCTCACTTCCCAGCCACGTCCGCCCACGATCCCGTGTATTTTGCAACGGCCGTTAGCTGCACACGCACAGCACATTGTTGGGTTAGCTTTTGAATCAAAAAAAAAATAACAAGAAATAGTTTAAACCCCCACGTGACCAGCATCTCCCCTATTTCATTTAACCTATGGCTAAGCAATTATTTCTCAGCCTAGTAACTCTATTATTATTTTTTTATTTCTATCTTATTATCTAACAAACCCTATGAACCAATACCCTTCCTCTCACGTGGGCCTGCACCCACCCCTAGACTTTATAATAGAAACCCTAGGTCCTTTATATTTCCTCCCATCACAACGAGCCGCCTCCTCCTCAACCTTTCGCACGCAACCGTACGCGCAGCGCCGCTTCATCTTCATCTTCATCAAACCCTCTCCGATCTCAACCCTCCCTCTGACCCGATCGCCTCTCCATGCCGTTGGCATTGTGCTCCGCCGTGGTGGCTCCTGCCACCGGATCTCCTCAGCACAGCGCCGCTCGGGACAGCGGCAGCGCCACCCGCAGACCCCCGCAACCGCCGCAGTGTCACCGGATCCAGTCGCAGCGGCCGCCGCTCTCAGGCCGCTGCAGCGCCTTCCTTGTGCAATGGCAAGCGTCGAGCGGCTTCCTCCCCGTCGAACATCTCCCCCGGCCATCCACAACACAGCGGAAACCCCATGTGTATCCGCCCATCTCCGAGGCCCCTTCGTTCCCCTCGCCCACACTCGCAGCGCAACCGCCAGTCTCGCTCACGCGTGAGAGCCGCAAGCCCGTCTTCATCCACGCGTACCGTCGCCTCTCACCTACAAATCACGAACGGGAAAGAATAAGGATCGTCAAACTTGTGAGTTGATTTCCTTGGCATCATCAGTGCATGTAGGGTATACCAATAATAATTTCATATTGTACTTTTGAAAACATAACCTAGGTAACCCATGTTTACTAATAGATGGTGAAACAGTAAGTTAACTTGGTACCCTATAGGACCTAAGCTCATAGAATAATTATGGGGGATGTGAACTCCTGTGAGTTCCGATGTCGGTTGCCATGCTAACAAAACATCATATAAGCCTATACAGTTGACAGTGTTATATTCATATATAGGCGGAAATCTCCATTAAGTGGGCAGTACTTTGCACGTCTCTACAGTAGGCCAACTTATAATTAGTTGCTTAATATATATATATTTATACATACATAAAGTTAGTGATGCAGCTTGTTAATTAAGATGATAGCGTTAAAGTTATCTTTAGTTGTATACGTTCCAATAGTAAGGTGTTAGTTGACAGAATGCTGTAACCATACTTTATAATAAGGCATGTTGGTACCAATAATTATGGGAATACCTTAATATATTAGCTAGAATCTTATAGACATACCTCAGTAGTAGTGTATAAGTATTGATAGTAAATTAGTTTTATATCTTTTTAGTTTAACGCTTTTAGCTTATATCTCATATCCGATGACGCAGATAATTTACGCACGCCTCATTACTGCATCTGGACATCCGAACCCAACTAAATCAGGCAAGTGAAACTTGCCAACACTTCTTTAGGCCATGTTTTAGGCCAATTCATTGTACTTGCGTGAAAGAGACTAGATCGTGAAATGATAGCGATCTAGGCGCAACTTTGTGATCTAGCTTGACAACGAAGCTAGATCCGACACCTTGCCATATCATTTATGCATTGATATCTGTCATGTTTAAATTCCTTAACTGTACGCATTTGAATTGTTAACTGCCATGCATTGCATCATACATGTCATCCTAGTTAAACTTGCATCGTAGCACACGCTACACTACTTGTACAATCCATGTTTCCGTGTTACCGGCTAGGCACCCGTTATGCGGGCATAACCCTACGCCATCCGTGTTAAAAACACTTCCTGGCTCGTGATCCAGAAGCGAGCATTCCGTGTTCGGGGGTAATGCCCTGGCTCGATACACGTGGAGGGGTAGGGATAAACGGTCACTTGAGCGTAAGAGTTGGCCCGTACAGCCACTCTAGCCAAAGGACGGAATCTCTGTGCACGACGTGATTACAATTCCAGTACTTGTCTTTTACTTGTTTATTTGCCATGCCATGTCATTTGTCATTTTATATCCATGTCATACTTTACTTTAGAACTGTTAGGTTGCTTTACTTTTATAGTTTCCTTACACAAGTCTTTTAGACTTGCTGACATGTGCCCCTTCTCTTTGGGTGACGCATGTTAGTTGCTGAGCCAGAGACAGTTGCGGAGAGTGACGAGTTCGTGGAGTTCGTGCCCGAACCTGTTGGTGACGTGGAGTACGAGGACACCGGTGACCAATCTTAGAGATCTCACGTACTCTTCTTTTGTTAGCTGTGGTTGTCGGTGAGTAGCACCGTTTTGTTAGATTCTGTTGGCCATGCTAGGCCTTTTGCTTTTGACTCTTTTTGTTGCCTGGTGGCATTTCTGGTTGTTGGACTTTTTGTTGGACTAAGAGTTGGAATAATGTTATATTATTGTCCCTCTTTTCCTATTATTGTTATTGTTGTTCTGAGTCACATTACAGGGACCTGCTACTTCGTTTTATTTGACGCTTATCGGACTTGCGGCTTTGCAGCTTCAAGTCCGTGCGGACCTTCTCACGCTTCGCCTCCATGTTTTTGGGAAGCGGGGCGTGACAGGTTTTGTTGGTGGCCCATGCAGGTCCCGTTTTTCTGTAACTGTGACTTAATCGGAATAACAATAAGAATTATAGAAGGTCCAATAAACAAAAATTCAACACCGTGTCATAGGCAAAGAGTCTGATTTGTTTCGTATTCCTATGTCAATAGATGGTTGGAGGACTTAGGTAGATGTCCAGGTTTGATAGTCAGGCGCCCTTGCCAAGATTTAGTTGTACTCGTCATAGGTTGCATTAGTAGTCTCTCAAATAGCCTTGACCATATTAGACTTCTAGGGCTTTTCCTTTAGCCGTTCGTTGAGTCCATCGATTTCGGGCCCAGCAGGACGTAATCTTGTTACTCTTAGGACCCCACCCCGAGACCTCTATTACAGTCTAGTCTATTAGAGAGAGTCTTAGTGTGAGTTTCTCTTGACCTTTAGCCAACCCGAAAATTAGAACCCCCCTGATTCTATCATTTTCCTGATCATTACAATTCGGTGTTATCGACCGTAGAATCCCGTCGTAGCTTTCCATGAATCGTATCCTAGGCGTATTCATCACGCGATCATATTCTTTGCCCTTGATACACGAGATCGTTTCTGACGATTATCGTTAATTTTTTTGAATCTTCTCAATGGAAAATCTTGATTCTCCCAAGTTATTTTCGATTTTCCTTACTAAACTTTTTCACTCAGTTTAAATTTTGTTTTAAACCCACTTCTTATATATTTAAATTCCTTACCTTCGGTTGAGTTAAAATACTTTCTTAGATTTTGAAGTCGTCTGGGTCGTAAATTTTTATTACAATCTCGAGACCATTCTCTAACCTATATCTTTCGCATTTCGGTTTTTAAAACTTTATTATTATCCTGATAATTCGATATACCATCTTTCTCTAAACTAAGAAATTTATTTTAATCACTTACCATACATACTTTTGGAATGTTTTTCCAAGCTAAATAAAACTTCAATTATATTTTTATATCAGTTTTAGGTTCGACGTACTCGTACTTCAAGAATCTTTATATAAACCCGTTTCTTTTAGCAAATCCTAGTTTCTCTAAAAGTATTTTAAATATTATTTATTTTAAATTTCTCCCCAGTTTAAAGACTTTGAAAACATTGAGCATGAGCTTAAATTTCCTATACTTCAGTTGATCTAAATTCATTTTTTGAATTTCGAACCTTTTGCCGAAATTGTTAAATTACTGCAGTATAATATTTCCTAACCTATATTCTTAATGTCCGTGTGAATGTTTTACTTCTTTCTTATAATGATTTCTCAATAAACCAGTAAACCAATTTTTCCTCTTATTATGTATATACGACTCAAACTTGTTTCGAGCAACTCATTTTATCGACCTCCAAATATTTTCTATGCCAAAGAGAGCTCAAACTTTTGAAGTGCGACAGTTTTATACTTTTCGTATTTTAACTTATGCCATTTACACTATTTTTCTGTATCCTATAAGGGTATTATTACATCTTCCTTTCCTCTACCTAAACATTCACAATTATACCACTGATTCACTTAACCAAGCTGTCTCTTTATCATCGCGTCTTCCGAAACCGTTTATTCCGATTTTTTTTGGCTCGTTATGCTTTTTGACTTCAGTCCTTTTGCTCTTGCTTAGTCCTTCCATTAGTGCTTGTCGTTTCCTGTGTCACCTCTAGTTTAGTAGTGGGCCCACTGATTTTGTTGTGTGGTGTCATTATGGTGCATGTGTCTAGGTAGAGTGTGCGGATCCGTATGAGTGTGCTACCCTTAAGATATTAATAATTGTCTTTTGTGTCATGTATGAATACCCAGTGTTATTCAGAATATATGTGTAAAGTTGTATGAATGATATTAGTTATATAAGTGTGGATAGCTATACCACTTTAGGAATGTCTGTATATATATTGGAAATTGTATTGGAGTATATACTAGTAGTGTGTGTAGTTTAAAGATACTTGTAGATGCTTGAAATAGTATACTAGTAAGTTATGTGCAAGTTAAGTGTAATGATAATATGGTACTTATAGTTAAATGAGCATGCCTATTATTTGATCTATATGTTAGTACGTGTGGGCGTGTACTCGCACGTAGATATGTGCTTATTATATGAACACGTGTGATATACCTACGGTAATAGGGTTATAACTTTGTTTGGTATTGCTTGCCTTTACGGGACGTTGTGTGTGTGCGTGTGTACCATGAGGTACACACGATTATTGTATGTCGTGACTATGCATAAATAGGTATAGGTTGTAGTGTACTGATTATATTTAATATTACCAAGATATGAATATATATTATAGGTATGTGACTATACGATGCATGTATATATGGGATAATGTATTTGATTATATACGTGTGCTGATGATTGTAATATTATTATGGTATGTATGTGGTTACGTTAGTAGATATATATATATATAAACATATTGGAGTGGTATTGGTATATATATATACCGTGTTATGTATATAGAGTATTCTGATGTGGGTTTTAAGTCTTACTCAAGCTTGAGTGGGCATACTCTAAGTATTGTTACATATGTATGTGGTTTGCGTGTAGTACCATGAATATTGCGATGGATGATGTATGTATAGTGATAGGATTGTTTGTGTCTGGTTGTGTTACGCACATGATTGTGGGTGACTATACCCTATTATAGTTATGAGTGTTAGTCTTGTGGTATAGTTAATTATTAAGGTTTTCCATGTTTGAGATATGTCTGTTAGCTAAACTGGGTGTTGTTGTGCTAAGTATATAATGGCATGAGAGGTATGTATGAATGGTATATTAGCGTGTGTGTGTGTGTATGCACCATGCACGGGTAAGTATGTGCTTAGTTATAGGTATTTGTGATTATGGTACGTGTGATGGGTCTTGAATATAGTTATAGAACCGTATGTGATGTGAATATATGGTGAAATATTTACATGCATTTGAACGACTATAAAATTGTGAAATTATAGTAGTGGTAAATGTATCTTAGATATAATAACATGATTTAATATTGAGTGGTGTGGTTACTTGTGTTAATATGTTGGTATTGGGTGTACACTAGGAGATATAGGGAGTAGTGTATCCCTATTGTTTTGTACATAGGTAGTTATCTAAACGTGGAGTATTACGATTGCATTTGCTGGTATGAGCTATTTAACTGTTTGTGAGTGTGTGCACCATGGTATGTAATAAGTGTTTAATAGTTATATAAGGATGTACATGACTATATGAATGAATGAAATATGTGTATGAATTTGACTGGCTATGATAAGTATAAGAGTAGAATGTGCATAAATATACATGTTCGTAGTGTTAATGTTTGATTACCTAGTGCATATATAAGCACTTGTAGTAACTATACATGGTTTGAGATATAGTGTGATGTGATTGGGATACTTACTAGAGTGGCTAGGTATATTTATAGTTAGAAAGTCCGAGGACGGACTTTATTCTAAGGTGGGTAGGATGTCACGGTCACTTTCCGACCGTACGTATTTTAGCGTGTATCTTTGTTTCGCGTGCGTATTTCCGTATTTGGTTTTATTATTGTATTTCCGTAGTTCCGACGTGCGACCAGACCCCGTATTTGCGATACTCTCGAAGGCGTGATCGCTCCAATATTTTTCTTTATAAATTCTAGATACCTGGAGGCGAAGTTGTATATCAGATTACTGTTATAAAATACTTTTACTTTCAAATTCAAATTTTTTTAGAATCTGATTCAACCCAGTAATCTCAACTAATTAATTTTTAGGCAAAACTTTAACTATCTAATCTTATAATCTAATTGTTAACATTTTTAATTATAACATTTATTAATGCAACGGTTTAAGGACTCATAAAATCTAAACGAATCTGTGTACTGGAGTTTTAAAAACAAGATTTATATATATATAAAGTTGGGGATGAAAACAATTCCTATTACGCCAGCATGTTCTCACTTCCCAGCCACGTCCGCCCACGATCCCGTGTATTTTGCAACGGCCGTTAGCTGCACACGCACAGCACATTGTTGGGTTAGCTTTTGAATCAAAAAAAAAAATAACAAGAAATAGTTTAAACCCCCACGTGACCAGCATCTCCCCTATTTCATTTAACCTATGGCTAAGCAATTATTTCGCAGCCTAGTAACTCTATTATTATTTTTTTATTTCTATCTTATTATCTAACAAACCCTATGAACCAATACCCTTCCTCTCACGTGGGCCTGCACCCACCCCTAGACTTTATAATAGAAACCCTAGGTCCTTTATATTTCCTCCCATCACAACGAGCCGCCTCCTCCTCAACCTTTCGCACGCAACCGTACGCGCAGCGCCGCTTCATCTTCATCTTCATCAAACCCTCTCCGATCTCAACCCTCCCTCTGACCCGATCGCCTCTCCACGCCGTTGGCATTGTGCTCCGCCGTGGTGGCTCCTGCCACCGGATCTCCTCAGCACAGCGCCGCTCGGGACAGCGGCGGCGCCACCCGCAGACCCCCGCAACCGCCGCAGTGTCACCGGATCCAGTCGCAGCAGCCGCACGCTGCAGCCGCAGCGGCCGCCGCTCTCAGGCCGCTGCAGCGCCTTCCTTGTGCAATGGCAAGCGTCGAGCGGCTTCCTCCCCGTCGAACATCTCCCCCGGCCATCCACAACACAGCGGAAACCCCATGTGTATCCGCCCATCTCCGAGGCCCCTTCGTTCCCCTCGCCCACACTCGCAGCGCAGCCGCCAGTCTCGCTCACGCGTGAGAGCCGCAAGCCCGTCTTCATCCACGCGTACCGTCGCCTCTCACCTACAAATCACGAACGGGAAAGAATAAGGATCGTCAAACTTGTGAGTTGATTTCCTTGGCATCATCAGTGCATGTAGGGTATACCAATAATAATTTCATATTGTACTTTTGAAAACATAACCTAGGTAACCCATGTTTACTAATAGATGGTGAAACAGTAAGTTAACTTGGTACCCTATAGGACCTAAGCTCATAGAATAATTATGGGGGATGTGAACTCCTGTGAGTTCCGATGTCGGTTGCCATGCTAACAAAACATCATATAAGCCTATACAGTTGACAGTGTTATATTCATATATAGGCGGAAATCTCCATTAAGTGGGCAGTACTTTGCACGTCTCTACAGTAGGCCAACTTATAATTAGTTGCTTAATATATATATATTTATACATACATAAAGTTAGTGATGCAGCTTGTTAATTAAGATGATAGCGTTAAAGTTATCTTTAGTTGTATACGTTCCAATAGTAAGGTGTTAGTTGACAGAATGCTGTAACCATACTTTATAATAAGGCATGTTGGTACCAATAATTATGGGAATACCTTAATATATTAGCTAGAATCTTATAGACATACCTCAGTAGTAGTGTATAAGTATTGATAGTAAATTAGTTTTATATCTTTTTAGTTTAACGCTTTTAGCTTATATCTCATATCCGATGACGCAGATAATTTACGCACGCCTCATTACTGCATCTGGACATCCGAACCCAACTAAATCAGGCAAGTGAAACTTGCCAACACTTCTTTAGGCCATGTTTTAGGCCAATTCCTTGTACTTGCGTGAAAGAGACTAGATCGTGAAATGATAGCGATCTAGGCGCAACTTTGTGATCTAGCTTGACAACGAAGCTAGATCCGACACCTTGCCATATCATTTATGCATTGATATCTGTCATGTTTAAATTCCTTAACTGTACGCATTTGAATTGTTAACTGCCATGCATTGCATCATACATGTCATCCTAGTTAAACTTGCATCGTAGCACACGCTACACTACTTGTACAATCCATGTTTCCGTGTTACCGGCTAGGCACCCGTTATGCGGGCATAACCCTACGCCATCCGTGTTAAAAACACTTCCTGGCTCGTGATCCAGAAGCGAGCATTCCGTGTTCGGGGGTAATGCCCTGGCTCGATACACGTGGAGGGGTAGGGATAAACGGTCACTTGAGCGTAAGAGTTGGCCCGTACAGCCACTCTAGCCAAAGGACGGAATCTCTGTGCACGACGTGATTACAATTCCAGTACTTGTCTTTTACTTGTTTATTTGCCATGCCATGTCATTTGTCATTTTATATCCATGTCATACTTTACTTTAGAACTGTTAGGTTGCTTTACTTTTATAGTTTCCTTGCACAAGTCTTTTAGACTTGCTGACATGTGCCCCTTCTCTTTGGGTGACGCATGTTAGTTGCTGAGCCAGAGACAGTTGCGGAGAGTGACGAGTTCGTGGAGTTCGTGCCCGAACCTGTTGGTGACGTGGAGTACGAGGACACCGGTGACCAATCTTAGAGATCTCACGTACTCTTCTTTTGTTAGCTGTGGTTGTCGGTGAGTAGCACCGTTTTGTTAGATTCTGTTGGCCATGCTAGGCCTTTTGCTTTTGACTCTTTTTGTTGCCTGGTGGCATTTCTGGTTGTTGGACTTTTTGTTGGACTAAGAGTTGGAATAATGTTATATTATTGTCCCTATTTTCCTATTATTGTTATTGTTGTTCTGAGTCACATTACAGGGACCTGCTACTTCGTTTTATTTGACGCTTATCGGACTTGCGGCTTTGCAGCTTCAAGTCCGTGCGGACCTTCTCACGCTTCGCCTCCATGTTTTTGGGAAGCGGGGCGTGACAAATGAGGTGCACATCTTGCTTGTAAACACATTACCAGAACGAACATTAATGGAACATCTTGATATCTTGGATTCGTGAATTCGTGTATTTGATTAGATTTGGCTACTCCCGTTGGTCATATATGACTAGTCTGGCTCGTGTTCCAGTAGGATCATATATGACTAGTCTGGCTCGTGTTCCAGTATATGGCGGTACGGATAACCTGCGGAGAATAGGGCACTCTCCAAGATAGAGAGAGTGATCCCTTGTACAGATACACAACTTGTGGGGAATAGTGCACTCTTCAAGATAGAGAGAGTGATCCCTTGTACGGATACACAACCTGCGGGGAATAGGGCACTCTCCAAGATAGAGAGAGTGATCCCTTGTATGGACGTGTCTTGTGCACTTGGGTTAGGGTTGGGTTGAGCGATCGCAAGGTCTAGAAGGTTTGATCCCCATCTACCTTAAGGCGTGAACCCTAGAGTCACACTTGTCTGATCGTGTCTTGTCTTGTCTTGTAGCCAGTAGCACACGCTACGGCCTTTGCCATGCCACGTGTACTTTCCTGCACTGTCATTTACTTTCTGCCATGTTTACATAATTTTCCATGCAGACGCATCTCATAATTTGCCATGTTTATAACTGCTTACTTTCTAATTCACTAGAACTGCCATGTTATAGCTGCTACCTTTAAATTTCGTAGAACTGTCATGCTTAGAAATACTTTACTTTTCCTTAAACTTGCCATGTTTATAACCATGCTACTGATAACTTGTACAAATCTATTAATGCTTCATTATTTATTTCTTTTCGTACACCTTGCCTTGGGTCGTCTTACTTTCACTTGCAGACCCTTGCTGACATACATTCGTGTTTTTGGACTGTATGTCAGATCATGAGCCAAAGTACTAGGAGGACTTGTTGAGGTAGCAGAACCAGTGGACCAGGAGTTGTTGAATCTATGGACCATCATTGTATTCTTTTACATTGCTGTGTGGGTCATAAGACCCACTCTTCTCTTCCTTCATTGTTGTAATTCAGTTTGAGATGTTGAGATTGTAATAATAATAGTATACGTTTTTCTTAACGGTGTTGTTTCTGAGTATGCATGCAAGTACCTGCAAAATTTCTTACAGACGTTTATTGTGTTAAGTCAAGGAGGAAAGAAAAGCAAAAATACCTCCTCCTTACTTGCACATGCGGACCCGCTCACGTCCTTGCTCCAAAGCATAGTGGAAAGAGGGGCATGACAGAGAGGTTAATGATAAATTCTGCATGTTGAATAATGATCTTAAAAGAAAAATGATTGAGTTTGAAAAGAAGTAAGAGGAAAACAAGAAAGCTTTTATAAGTAAATGTACTTTTCTTGTGAATGAGAATGCATTGTTGAAATCCAAAGTCTCTAGTCTTGAATTGTCCATTAAGAAATTTTCCATAGGAAAACAATCTTTAGATATCATTCTTGGTAATCAATTATATGGCAATAATAGACGAGGACTTGGATTTGGTTTGAAAAATGTTGAAAAGCCTAAATTCAAGAAGATTCACAATGTGCCTTCAATTGTCAAAAACATGCATGCAAAGTGCTTTATTTGTGATAGTGTTGGCCATACATCCTATTATTGTACGTTTAGGAACACAAACATAAAGTTCAAATAAGTGTGGGTTCCTAAAACGTTGATGACTAACACTAGTGGACCTTGTTGGATTCCAAGGTCACACATGACACCTTTCATGTAGGTGAGATGGAGATTTGGCGAGGAGCAATAAATTGAAAGTCTCATTTTTTGCTCCTTAGTCAAATGGTGACGCGAAGTTATATTTATTTCACTCTATGCATTCATTGCATATATTCATAGACGTTTGTGTGTGCTTAATTTATTTCTTGTTTGTGTGCTTGCGTGTTTGATTCTAGCTTTTGTTTTAGTTCATTATAAAAAGAAAAAAATCAAAAATCAAAAATCAAAAAACTTGGTGCTTAATGAATACCTCCTTATGAATCTTTATAAGTGATATTATTGAATGTTCAATCATGCCTTTGTAGAAATCATTGTATTATTGTTATAGCGACATAGGCATGTTAGACTTTATTTAGTAGCCATGACATGTTTCATGAAATGAATAATTTGATTTCTACACCTACATGCTCACTTCCACGACTATTGAACTTGGTGTACTTTTGGAGATTCTTTTTATGAATATTGGAAAGTGAATGTAGGATGATAATAACTGAATAATCTAAAGGATACGATGTGTATTGCCATGAATAAAAATTGAGCTAAAAAGAATTGGTGTTAATGCTACAAAAATGAAAAAGATATGATATTGCTCCGTAAGTAAAATGGATACAATTCATGGCAAGCACACTAGCCACGAGTATCCAACATATGCTTTATGGGTAATCTTTAGCGTTGGTGTATTTTACTCGTCAAGCAATGCCAACCCAACATCTAAGAGGCCTTTATAGGCTCTGTTTTGGGGTTTGGTACCTTGAACTCATTTTTAATGAGGTAGGAAAAATCAATCCTAGATGATATTCATGTTAAATTGAAAATGTGGATTGGTTTTGGTTGATCTTCATGAATGAATCTCCCTTTGTATTTCCATGTTTAATTATCACACTTACACAATGGTGGTGAAGTCTAAATTATAATTTTCATTAAACTTGAATTGCCTACTCTATGAAAAATGACATGCAAGTGCTAGTTATAATTTATAATACTCTATTTTTGCATGTGATATTTGATTGACTTCATTACTACGCTTTTTATGATAACAAAGGGGGAGAAAAGTTGAAAAAAGATTTGGTATTATTTGCTGAATGGGGAGCACTAGAAATACATGTTCAAGGGGGAGCTTGAAAATACGGGGAGCATGCTTATCACTATTGCTATATTGTTGTGCATGCTAGTAATGCTTGAACGTCTCATTGTATACCTCATATGCATTACTTCCTTCGTCACACTTCACACACACATTTCTCATTGCTCAAATCTTTTATTAGTTTGTCATCATCCAAAGGGGGGGATTGTTGGAAGCAACGATCTAGTATCTCTAGTTTGATGATAACAAACGTGTATGAACTATTTAACGCGTGTGTGAAGTGTTCTACAGGAGTGGCGAGGACGTAAATACACAAACGATGACCAATTCAAAGAGATGGAGAAATTCCTATATACATAGCAATTGGACTTGGTCAAAGATAAAAGAGAAGATGAGATGGATTCAAATCAATTAGAGGGATATGAGCAAATCCTACTCAAACTCAATCTCCAATTTGAGATTGCATCAAATCTTGTATTTCTATCCTGAAGGGGAATCCTCCTAGCCGCATTAACCGATTGCAAAACCCTAGTCTACCCTATATAAGCCTTCATCTAGAAAGAGGCCAAAAGTGTGCGACATACACCAAAAAATTCCCATACGGCTAAAAATCAAACAAGGTGACAAAGCTTCATTGATAAACTCCTATTCCCGCAAGCTTCTCATCCAAAGTCCCATCTTGCCAAAAACCTCACTGCTAATACCATTGCCTCAAGCGTCCTTACAGCCAAAACATCTACAACCATCTCAAGGGAAGATGTAACATTTTGAGTTCATCCAAGGGGAGCCGCATTGTTTGACTTCCATCCTATAAGCCAAAAGCTAATAGCTAAGTCCTATTGGTTCATCTGCCATGTGCCTAGCCCTAGCTCCATGTGCCGCAACTTCCAAGCACAAAACGAAGATCCCATATGCAAGCAACCAAGGACAGTTTGAAGAGCCCATTTGCAAGCAATCAAATTAATTCAATTATTTTGTGTTGTCTTTCTTGCATGTCATCATGGAGAAGGGGCAGCCGATTGAAACCCCTTGCAACAACTCTCAAGCCGCAATTTTTGACAACTCTCAAGGCCTCAGGTTTGTTTTTCTTTGTTATCGTTAATTCATACTAAGGCTTGTTTTCTTGATTGTGCACGTCAAAACAGAGGGTGAAGATGCAAATCTTTTTTGAAGACCCCATGTACTGCCGCATTTCTTTTTGCCCAGGCCGAACTCTCTTTTACTTGCTGACCCCTAGTGCAAAATCATCAAAGGAATCTTTGTGTGTACTTGATGAACACAAGGATCCCACTAATTTGAAACTCCATGCACATGAAACAAAGGTTAGTGCTTTTGAATTTAAAATTGAAAGTTGTTAACTTTTGGTTGTTTTTTGTTGCAGGGTACCCAATGCATGAAAAAATCTGGGCGGCTACAATCAATAGAGAGAAGAGAGAGGGGTTCTTGAGAGAGTTGATTTCATTGTGTTGGACTTTGCTTTGTTGTAGGCTCTCTCCCCCAACAAACGTGGGTGCTGTGCTGGGAAACAAAAAGTCAGCGGCTAAAAAGGAATTGAATTACGAAGGGTTCTAGTGCCATCAACCCGACTTGCTGCTGCTCCATGCTTAGTTATTAACCGACCCAACCAATGGGCCAAAGCTTGTGCCTATCGAGATCTTCAAGTGCCATCATCCAAGCACCAAGGCCGTGACTTGCAGAGCCAAAAACTCCAAGGCCGTGACTTTGCCAAGAGACTTCCAAGTGACATAAGCATCTACCATTGTGCGAAGTTGTCGAGGAGACATCTACATCTTGCCAGACGACATCTGGCACCTGCTAAACGACAGAGACGACACACTATTACTGAGCATTTCTAAACTCTATTTATTTATCTTTGTATTGGTGTAGCGATCTCTGTTGGGGAAACTTTACCACTTTTGTGTTATTTGGGGACTTGTTTAGTCTAGGACAAGACAAGTGGGTCTTGACAAGTGGGACTTGTCAAGATAGAGCATTTAGTAAGTTGATAATGTTCTACACTCGGGGAGTGAGGTACGTTCTAGGTGGGGGACAGGGAGCTCAGGACCCATTGTAGTTGTACAAAAGGAACATATTAATGCTAGTATTTGCTTGGGGGCTAGAGTAGGTCATGGGACGACCGAACCAGTGTATATCTATGCGTACTATGTGATTGCTTACTTTTTGCACTGCCTGTGATTATAAACTGCGTGTGATTTCTCATGGGTTGCACGAGAATTTTTTCTAATCCTATTTATCCCCCATAGGCTTAGATCCAGATCCAACTCGTTCTACCTCTTCGTTAGTAGCCTTCATCTTTTCGCCTCCCATGTTCCTCTTCTTTTGCTTCATGGGCTTAGATGTCGGGTCGACCCCAAATTTGTGGGACACTATCTCTGGGTCGATGCCAGGCATGTCCTTCGGGGTCCAGGAGAAGATGTCGACATGCTCTCTCAGGAGGGTGATTAACCGCTCCTTTATGTCGCGAGGGAGCAGCGACCCAACTGAGACGGTTTTTCCTTCCTCGCTGGAGATCTTGATATTCTCCATTTCTTCGACCACGGCGGCAGGTCGTCGATCTTCGACCCGTGGGTCAACCGGGTCAGTTTGCTCGACCCTCCTTAGGGTGGTGGATAGTGTGTAGCACGATCGCACCTGTTTCTGATTCTCTTTTGCTCTTCTGACCCCATCGGGGGTCTGGAATTTGATCATCTGGTGGAAGGTTGAGACTACTACTTCTATGGCATTCAGCAACGGTCTTCCGATGATCCCATTGTACACTGTGTTGGATATGGACGACATGAATACACCCATGAGGGGATGTATGAGGGTATACGGACCTTAGATGTCGCGTGCACGAAAGCATGCACGAAGGGAACCTTTTCTCGTGTGAAAAGGACCACTCGATAAGTGGAAAAAGCCACTCGATAAGTGGAAAAAGTCACTTTATAAGTGCATAAAGGCACTTGATAAGTGAATGAAGAAGAGGATAAATGAATGTGCTAATATAGGCTAATAAGCTTATAATTGGTTATTTCCTACAATAACCACCCCTAAAGCCTATAAATAGGACCCAAGGGTAAGGCATTCATACTACACTTTCCATGCCATAAGTTTGCATAAGGCATCTTATGTTCTTCTTCTCCCTTCCATTAAAATCCTCTTCTAAATAGAGATTTAGGCGGTGAAACTCTGCTTCGATCCTCCATGACGAAGTATCGACCGTTGTGGCGAATCCGAGGGCGAAGTTCCGAGATTACGGTGCCGCATACGCAACCGTAAGTCTCTACTTCATTATTCGATCCTAACGTCCTTGTTTTGACAGGATCCTACATTGGTATCAGAGCCATACGGGTTCGCCCCGGTCAAACCGCCGCCCCGTCGAACCGATGAACGAGGTGTTGTCTTTTTCACGAATGGGTATCCTACCATTATGGATATGGTAGGAACGCTTCGTGACGGAGAGAACGCAGCGGTTGTTCTTTTCACGTTAGGGTCTTCTGTCATTACGGATATGGCAGGAACTCTCCGTGACGGGAAGAACCGACCGTTCATATCGTCAAGCTCGCACTCTTCATGGATGCTGAGTCTCCATTCATAGGGAATGTGAACTCTCTTCATGTGGAGCGTGTAGTTTGCGAACTTTAAAGTATGTTATTTCTTCATTTTGGCACACGGCCATTAGAGAATAACTACTTTCTCGACGAACGGGTGCTTCATCGACGAACGGGTGCTTCATCGAGGAAGATGATGGTAGTTATCCCCATCGGAGAAGATGACCTTTGGTGCATGATCACCATGGCCAAATGGGCTATGGAGGTAATGCATCCCCCCTCCTCATGCGGAGGGGGTTGGCTACGGCCAAATGACAACGAAACCCACCCTGTCGGGGGGGGAAGTGTGTGCGGCAACCCCATGCAAAGGGGTGGCTGGCCATGGCCATATGGGCCATGGCCGGCCATGGCCGGACCTGGCCGGCCCCGGCCAGGACCAGGGGGCCCTGGCCGTGGCCACGGCCAGGGCCAGAGGGCCCTGGCCGACCTCGGCCATGGCCAGGGGCCAGCCTGGCCGGCCCTGGCAGTGGCCAGGGCCGGCGCCCTGGCCTTTGCCAGGGCCTGGCCGGCCCTGGCCGGCCTCGGCCAGGGCAGAGGCCCTGGCCGAGGGGCCAGGGCCCCTGGCCGGCCCTTGGCCAGCCTCGGCCAGGGCAGAGGCCCTGGCCGGGGGGTGCCAGGGTCCTTGGCCGACCAGGGCAGAGGCCCTGGTCAACCAATCGGGGATTTTTGGTCGCATTGGTCGGCCTCGGCGAGAGGCCTTGGTCGATGCAACACGAACATGCTGATTAGCCCATACGGGGCCAACGACAGTCGTCATGCGGTAAAATTCTCCTATATATGGGGGAAGCGCCTGAATCCATACGGGAGCCGGCGACGATGGCTTGCAGAAAAATCCCCATAAGGGGGATCCGGCCTTGGCACGGCTATGGCTTATCCCCGGCAAATGGCCAGGAAATGTCGTATATTTCGCTAGTATCATAAGGGTACTAAGTTGAAATATCGCATTTTTCCCCAAAGGGGGGATCCGGCTTTGGCCAAGTTGCGATGACAACTCTCACTTCGGAAGGAAGATGAATTCGGCCTTGGCACGGCCTTGACACGACCCCGGCAATGGCCGGGGAATTGTCGAAATATTTCGGCTATGACACCCTATAATGGGGTATATGCCTTGCAAAATACGTTTGCAAAATGCATTTGAAAAATACGTTTTCAAAACACTGCAAAATACGTTTGCAAAATATTTTTGAAAAATACGTTTTCAAAAATGTTTTTCCGCTGCAAAGTACTATAAGAGTACTATTATTATTTGATAAAGTGATGGGGAAATATTGAAAGTTACTCTAGATGGTGATTGGAAATGTAGTGACCTTTCCGATTCTAGAGTAACATCTTCAATATTTTTCGAAAGTAACTTATCAAATTATAAATATCATTCCAAGTGGGAGTTGAAATTAGAACTATCCAAATGGGATATTCTATTATCATTTCAAGTGGGAATTATATTTTAATAATTTTTAATGCAATTTTTTTGATCAAACCTTCGGTTTTGTGTCTTTTGCAGCATTTTAAAAGTAAAATGTCTTCCGCTTCAAAGAATATCGTCGCTGAGTTAAACAGAGGTGAAAAACTCAACGGCGATAATTACATACTATGGCCCATTAAGATACAATACGTTCTAGAGGAGCAAGAAGTGCTCGAAACTCTGAAGAATGTAATGATTGAACCCGAGTTGGGTACTACGGCCCAACACAGACGAGACAAGGAAGCTTTTGATGCTTGGTCTCGGAAGAATAAGATAGCTCGCATTACGTTATTGAGCAGTATGGCCGATGACATAATGCGCATCTTCCGAGAGCATGACTTAGACATGGACATATGGTCCAAGCTTGAGGAGAAGTTTGGTGGCACATCGGTGTCCAAACTTCGTTCTTTAACTATAAGATTTGATTCATACAAGAAACGTCCAGATCATTCCATGGGGAAACATCTGCGACATATGGCGAATCTAATCTCAGAGTTAAAGGATGCAGGTCATGTGCTCATAGATGAGCAACAAATCCAAGCAGTCATACGTTCCCTACCAAATGGGTGGGACCAAATGAAGATGTATCTCACTCACAATGAGAGCATCAAGAACTTCAGCGACGTTTCTAAGCACCTCGAGTTAGAGGAAGAGCGGCTTGCGGCCTCCAAGCCAAGTGCAGAAGTGCACATGATTGCTAGTTCCTCACACGGGGGAAAGAAACGGAAAGATCGTTCGAAGTTTACTAATGAACGTAATAGGAAACCTGAGTCTACCAAGAAACCCAAACATAAGGGTGGGCACAAGAAATGGCACAAGAAGAAAGACTTAAAGAGGATCAAGTGCTTCAAGTGCAACAAGCTCGGTCACTATGCTCGTTCGTGTACGAGTGGAAGCGACGAGGTAACTTGTAATTATGCTAGTTACATATGTGTTTCTAGTTCAATATTTCTTGTGGAATCTAATCCATTTTGGATAATTGATTCAGGTGCCACCGACCACATAGCAAGGGACAGACGGTCCTTCGTGGAGTATCACCGGATACCCCAAGGAACGAAGTGGATCTATGTAGGAAACAACACTCGTGTTGAAGTGAAAGGCGTTGGGACTTGCAAGCTAGTCTTGGACAACGGCCGCACTCTCCTACTTCATGATGTTCTCTTCGCTCCAGATATTCGAAGGAATATAATATCTGTGGTCGTGTTAATGGGTCTTGGTTATAGCTTGTTCTTTCAAAATTGTAAAGTGGACTTGTGTTGTAATAATTCCTTAATTGGCACTGGGTATGTATTTAAAGGATTTATTGTATTAAATACAATGTATGACTCTTCATATTGTAATGAAAATTTCCTTGTTGCAAATTCTTCGACTTATGAGTCTGATATAATTTGTTGGCATGCAAGGCTTGGTCACATTGGACCAACGCGTATGGATAGATTGGCCAAACGTGGCCTTCTATCTAATGTTTCAAAAGTTGATATGTCGACTTGCGAACATTGCCTTGTAGGGAAATCTTGTCGCAAGCCGTTTGGAACCGGCACAAGGGCCGAGGTTCCATTACAGCTCATCCATTCGGACATATGTGGTCCGATGAATGTCAAGACAAGACGCGGGAAGTCCTATTTCATCACTTTTGTTAATGATTTCACCCGATTCGGACATATCTATTTGATATCCCACAAAAGTGAAGCATTAACCTGCTTTAAGAACTATATGAGTTTAGTGGAGAATCAATTAGATCGCAAGATTAAGGTCTTGCGAACCGATAGGGGCGGTGAATATCAATCAACAAGTTTTAAGGAACTTTGTGATGAAAAGGGCATAGTACATCAGGTAACTATGCCTTATACTTCGCAACAAAATGGTGTTGCAGAAAGGAGAAATATGACTTTAATGAAAATGGTCCGTTCAATGATGGCGCAAGCTAACTTGCCAATCACCTTTTAGGGCGATGCATTATTGATGGCCGCTTTCATCTTGAACCACGTACCCTCGAAATCAGTTAGCTCCACTCCTTATGTGTTGTGGAACCATAAGGTCTCCTGACTTAAACATTTTAAAACCTTGGGGATGTGCATCCTATGCACATATTTCCTCCCATAAGTATGGCAAACTTGGGCCACGGGGAAGGAAATGTATCTTCATACGATACGCAGAAAACTCCAAAGGTTATGTTTTCATTGGTCAGGAAGACAATGGAGGTCTAATTGAATTTGAGTCGAGGGATGTCACTTTCTTGGAAAACGAGTTTCCAAGACATGGCGAGATAAGTCAGGACTTATCTCTATTTGAGATTAATGATCAAGAAGGATTACCTCATTCGAGTGGGAGAATTCTCGGTGAAGACAAAAATACGTTTCAAACTTCACCAATGGATGATACGAATGATGCTAATCCTATTCCATACAGGAATAATGATCCAAGTGGGAGCATTTCTAACGACATTCCAAGTGGGAGTGATATTAGAATTGATCTAAATTCGAGTCTACAAGGACTTGAAGAATCTCAAATACGACGTAGTAGTCGTACAAGGTTGGCTCCTCTAAGATTTGAGGATGAATTTCTGCAAACCTTTATGACTTTGCTACAAGATGATGACGAGCCTGCTACTTTCAAACAGGCCGTATCATGCCCTGCTAAAGACAAATGGATAGAAGCGATGAAGGAAGAGTTGGAATCCATGAAAGTTAACCAAGTCTGGGACTTAGTTGACTTACCCAGAGGACGTAGAGCTATTGGGAACAAATGGGTTCTCAAGATCAAGCATAAGGCTGATGGCTCTATAGACAGATATAAAGCTCGCCTTGTCACGAAAGGTTTTACGCAACAGGAAGGGATAGACTACGAAGAGACCTTCTCACCTGTTGTTCGTTTTACCTCGATTCGCATGATTCTGGCTATGGTAGCTTGCTTAGACCTCGAATTACATCAGATGGATGTAAAGACTGCCTTTCTCAATGGAGAATTGGACGAGGAGATCTATATGGAACAACCAACAGGGTTTGTAAAAGAAGGAAACGAACATAAGGTTTGTAAACTTCGTAAGTCCATATATGGTCTTAAACAATCCTCGAGGCAATGGTATATACGATTTCAAGAAGTTGTCTTATCAAATGGTTTTTCCATGCTTGATGAAGACAACTGCGTATATATCAAGAGGATTAAGAGCAAGTGCGTTATTATGTCTCTATATGTAGATGACATTTTAATAGCCGGAAATGACAAGGGCTTTGTGATGGATATCAAGGCTTGACTTTCATCAGTATTTGAGATGAAAGATATGGAAGAAGCCGCATATATTCTTGGAGTTAAGATTTCAAGAAATCGTTCGAAGAAACTTCTTTCTCTTTCATAAGAGACTTATATAAAGAAGGTTCTAGAACGTTTTAAATATGCAGGACTGTAAGTCCATTGATACTCCAATAAAGCAAATGCGATAATTTATATCTGAATATGTGTCCTAAGAACCAAAAGGAAAAGGAAATTATGGAAAAAATTCCATATTCCAGTACAGTTGGTAGTCTTATGTACACTATGATGTGTACAAGACCGGACATCTGTTTTTTGCCGTTGGAATGGTAAATCGTTACCAATCCAATCCAGGGCAAACACACTGGAAAGCGGTTAAGAGGACAATTTTGCAAAAGACAATGATAAGACCAAGAAGGTAGACATAAGGTACATATCTACGCATGAGATGATAGCGGATCCGCTTACGAAGGCGATCCCCAGAGATGTGTTTTACAAACACTTATCATCTCAAGGATTGCGTAAGAGCTGAGTTGTACCAATGTAAATTCACATGTCTGTAAATGATCAAATTCAATAAAAGAATAAGTTCTTTTCAACATTGCATATGAAATTTTAAGAAATGTTTGTGTACATTTTTTAAATCTCAGCTAGATTTTCTAGTATGTCGGTCAGATTGAGGTTGGCTCTCTCACATGAGCAGCCGCCTTTATTATATCAGACAGATAAAATAAAGATGAGACCTGTTTAAAGTCAAAATCATCAGACGGATGATTTAGAGTCATGACTTAAACAAAATGGTCGTATAAAAGATCTACATCATATGGATGCTTACAAAAAATCTAAGAGGATTTTTTGAAATCCTATCTGTCTTATGCGGGATGTGGGTCCAGAAGATTATTTGAGTAGCAAAAGGGACTCAAAATCAGACATTATGGTGTCTGATCATCATCCTTACAACATCATTAAGACATACGCTCCCTGGGAAAGGAGTGATGTTGTAATACGTATTCATACTACGTATGCATTTTGACCATTGGGTTAGAATAGTAATTGTGTTTATTATTATGTGAGACCCAAAGACCACATGGGTCTTAACTCGTTACCCTTATGGACTCTAATTGGTTCCTTAAGATTTGACTGGGTGATTGCTATCTTAGCATGTTGCTTATGGACTATGGTTAATTCGGTCCGGCGGGGCATATTAGAAAAGCGAGTCAAGTCAAGATCAAAAGGATCGCAAGAAGAGGAAGATTAATTTCATATTCACATTTGGACTTTAGAGATTCAAAGCTGGCCAGCCATTTGTAATCCAGATGGGATTCAATTGTTGAATATAAAGTATAAGAAATGTGAAGAAATAATCTAGGGTAAAGCATGTGTTGATCTACTCAACTTTGCACCTCGAGGGGTGTTGTGCATCTCTAACAAGTGCACAACAACGGACTCTATGCGCATGACAGTCACACGGCCTATTTCTCGGTATGATAAACAGAAGAGTTAAGGAAAGATGTTTCCTTACAATCCCCTCAAGTGTGAGTGGGAGATGTTGGATATGGACGACATGAATACACCCATGATGGGATGTATGAGGGTATACGGACCTCAGATGTCACGTGCACGAAAGCGTGCACGAAGGGAACCTTTTCTCGTGTGAAAAGCACCACTCGATAAGTGGAAAAAGCCACTCGATAAGTGGAAAAAGTCACTTTATAAGTGCATAAAGGAACTTGATAAGTGAATGAAGAAGAGGATAAATGAATGTGCTAATATAGGCTAATAAGCTTATAATTGGTTATTTCCTACAATAACCACCCCTAAAGCCTATAAATAGGATCCAAGGGTAAGGCATTCATACTACACTTTCCATGCCATAAGTTTGCATAAGGCATCTTATGTTCTTCTTCTCCCGTCTATTAAAATCCTCTTCTAAATAGAGATTTAGGCGGTGAAACTCTGCTTCGATCCTCCGTGACGAAGTATCGACCGTTGTGGCGAATCCGAGGGCAAAGTTCCGAGATTACGGTGCCGCATACGCAAGCGTAAGTCTCTACTTCATTATTCGATCCTAACGTCCTTGTTTTGACAGGATCCTACACGCTGAGTTGATCTTTACCAACATAAAGGTTGTTAGACGGGTAATTTGTTGAGGATATGTACCCAGGGTCATCGATAAGGTGATGATGCCTGTTATCGGGGCGGTGTGTCCGGTGAACCCCACCAAGGGTCTTGTGCAGGGCGTCAGCTCTACGGATGACATTTTCATCCTCTCCAGCGTAGTGAAGAAGAGTATGTCGCACGAGCTTTCGGGGTTGACGAGTAACCTTTTCACGGTGATCTCTCTGATCGTGGCTGTGATGACCACGGTATCATCGTTAAGTAGTTCCACCCCTTCCAGATCTTCATCCGAGATGGATATAGGAGGCGTCAAATATCTAGGGCGCTTTTGCCCTATAGATACTGTCATCAATTTCCCAACGTATGAGCTTTGGAGACAAGTTGATAGCTCTGGGTACGGGGGACCTCCCGTTGTCATGTTGATGATCCCAATGCTGGGGGGTCCTACGGCGGCCTCGGAGGATGTGGTTGGGTGAGTCGACATGGTCGAGTGGATCGTCGATGGGGATGTCAACTCGTGGTTTTCCACAGACGGCGCCAAACAGTTAATGCCAAAATTGACTGGTACAGTTATCAAGCTGACAGGGACTCGATGCGTTGAGCTGGAGCCTAGTCTGCTGTTGAGGTAGGACCCTTGGTTGGAAGAACCAGGGTCGGATGATTGTAGTTGAGGGTGATACGACCTTCAATCGACCCACGAGTGACCCTTATGTCGATCGTTCGAAGCCGACGACGGATCGTCGACCTTCAGTGTTGGATGGTGATTGTCGATCTACACCACAGGGAGTCGTTAGGGGGGTCGGATCTGGGTTCCGACCCAAATCTCCTCGGATGCTTAAGTTAGAAAGGAACTTAAAAAAGAGAGGGAGCTTGACATAGCTGAGATCGACCTGCGGAGGATCGTCTCTAGACTGACGACGCAAGCTCGAATGTAGAGTGACAAAGTAAGAAGATAGAGCTCTATGTCTTAGATCTTGTACCTTGAATATGGAACCTCGTTGCCTTCACTTTTCGGCCTCTTTATAGGTAGGTCCTTCTTGATGATGTGTAACCGTCCCCCATTGATCGAGACGCGATCTCCTCCAGGATTCTAATTAACGGCTGCCCATTTACTCGGTTTCCATAACTCCACCTTATTAATGTTGGCGGGAGTCCAACGGTTGGGAAGAATTATTCCTTCGACCGAGTCTCAGGCTGCCTTCGTCTTGTTGGTGGGTGATCGAGCTGGAATTAACTCCGAAACGATGTCGTTTACTGCAAGCGCACGGTATAGTGGCAAACGGGTATCGAACACGGGGAAGCGGTGCTATACTACTTATCTACTCCTAGGTTAAGTTAGACTTGCGAATTTATTGGTGGATGTGGAGTATGGAGGGTCGTAATGGTGATGGATGTGAAGGTTGTGTCACTCAACGTCGCAAACTAGAGATTCCACACAAAAAAAAGAAAGAAAAGAGAAAATACTGGGGCGTTAGGACTCACCACTAGGACCGTCAGATGTCGATGCTTGGTAAAGACTCTTACGTTGCATTGGTTTAATTGGGGGTTGGTCCCTCAGCTCATACCACTCTCATGGATTAGAGCATCGAGGAACTTTTGTGGTTCTAATTGACGCAATGGCGGTAGCCATCAATTTAGTGACATAGTTCATCGGTAAGATCCCCTCAATGGCACGAGCCGGGCATGGTCACGAGCCTTGGTTAGATCCACTAACTCCCTAATTAAATCCTTAGGATAATCCTTAAGCTAATCAATTCCACAGACCGTGGGAATGATCTCAGTACAAGTTCTCATAGGGATTTGGCTGGATCAACCAAAGTACTCCTTTTTTATTCCCAACGCATCATAAAAATCCTATCTTTGCATCTAAATCCTAAAATCCTAGGGCTAATCCATTAGCCCTAGAAAAGATTATTCAAGCATAGCAAACATTATGAAAACAATAGAGATCATTGCTAGTATCATAGAAAAACAATAAGACGAACTAAAATAAAATTAAAGAGATAAAATACTTAGCGTGATACAAGAGGATGGGCCTATGGCGTAGCCTAACTCCCAAAAGGTCGTCTCCAAAACGTCTTAGAACTCCCTAAAAACTCTCCAAAAAGTCCCTCTAAAAGTCCCCCCTAATGACGGCTATCATTCCAATATATATCCCTCTCTAAACCCTAGCAAACAACCCAAAACCCCCTCTCAACTTTGTGCCCAAAGCCAAATCTGTACGTAACTTAAGTTCTGGGCCCGCGGTAACTCGGGCCGAGTAGGTAGCTACTCAGTCGAGTCATCAGAAAGCCCGGATTCTTCCTCCAAAACCATGCTCTGCCTGCTCGGACCGAGTAGGGTCTACTCGGTCGAGTAGGTAGCTGCTCGGTCGAGTAGGTAGCTGCTCGGTCGAGTAGGTAGCTGCTCGGTCGAGTAGGTAGCTACTCGGTCGAGTCCTTAGGAAATCTGCATTCTTCCCCCAAAATCATGCTCTGCCTGCTCAGACCGAGTAGGGTCTGCTCGGTCAAGTAGGTAACTGCTCGATCGAGTAGGTAGCTGCTCGGTGGAGTTGTCACTCTGCTCGATCGAGTAGATGGCTGCTCGGTCGAGTAGGTGGTCGAAAACAGATTTCAGCATTGCAGCATCATCTTGCAGAAATTTCCCAGAGCTCATCCGACCTCTGATTAGCGCATTCTTAGTGGCGTTGGAACCGTATTGAAGTATACTATCTGGAAAAAATATCAGAAAAATACTAAAAAATCCCAGATGATAGAAGATTTGAAAAGAGTGCACAGTTGTCCTTTTTCCAGCACGGGTCGCTCGATTCCTTCGTCGCATCATAACTCGATCGAGTGACCTGGAATCTATGAGTAATGATATTATATAACCAATATTTCTTCATTCTCCTCTTCTTCGCTCCTTCTCTTTTGCCCCTTCCTTGCTTTCCAACAGCTTTGAGTCACCGAACGCGGCGCCTCAGGAGTTCCGGTGTTAAAGCACGCACTCTTTCCTCCAATATACTCCAAATCGCTCGATATTCCCTGAAATGCAACCAAACACCCTTAAAGTACAATAGTTCCAATTATGAGCGTAAAAGCGTATGAAATATGTAATTGAGCAATCATTTTGACGTGTAATCATATAGATAAAACATGGAATATAATGACACATCAAAATCCCCCCAAAGCTTGCCTCTTACTCGTCCTCGAGGAAGACTAGTAAGAAGCGAACACGGGAGAGGGATACAATGAAGATGTGAGGTGGTGGTGTGTAATGGAGACAAGGGGTTCAACCTTAAATTCAGAAAATATAAGAACCCAAGGTGTGCCAGATCTCGTGAACACAAGTCAATATGAAATTAGAACACATATACACAACAAATACTTAAATCTCGCTCATGAATTTCAATAAATGTAATGAACTTGATAAGCAATTAAATGAGAGTAGAGTTATATCATATCATAGTTTATCATGCAATATACTAAGTTCACAGAAATGAAACCAATGTCCACAACTCATTCTCTAAGCAGTATAATATGTCATGATCAAACGTTTTCAAGCATGCGTGGTATTTTGTTATACTTCACGGAATGAATTTAACAAATTCAATCAAGGTAAGGCATCACCACACTACAATATTTCAAGACTCCTAGAACCCATCAACTTTGCCATGTCTTTGTTCTATATAGAAATGGAGATAAGGATATGGGATTTTTGTACTTTTATATTTTTTTGGCTATATGAATATTTCATATGCATTTTTCTTTCTTATATACACGAGATAACTCAATATATACAAAAAGCGGCATATGCATCCCAGACCAGACGGTCTTAGGGCATTGGGTTACGAAGAACCCCTAGGGCCTTTTATTCAGGATATTTGTTTAATTTTTGCATTATTGGGATTTTTGTAAACTCACGTAAACGCGATGGAATGCAAAACATGATCAAAGATCATTTATTGGCTATTCACAAAAGAAAACGAAAAAGCATAGAATCTAGACATCACTCGGTTTCAGGAATCCTAATCATCACTACTTTGGTTGTCGTGGGGTTATCCTTCTCTTTTTGAATCACTAAACATCCATGAAGCAATAGAATTATCAATCAAATCACGCAGGAGTCAAAAGATTATTTTTAGATTTGATTCATTCATTTTTAGCTTAACTGTTTCGAGAATATGGTTGTGAAACTATAGATTCTACTATGAAAAATCATATTAAAAAAGATACACTAATCAAGGAATCGAACTCTAGTCTAACAGATATTAGAGTTCATAAAAAATAGATCCATGATATTTCATAGAAAATGAAGCATATAAGACATAAATATAGAAGTAAACATGGTTCATATGGAAATTTCAAAGTGTGTTTCACGATGAGGCAAAGTGTGTGCACTATCCACTCCCCCAAGCTTAAACATTACATTGTCCTCAATGTTTGTATGATATAAATAGAGGACAACGACAAGATAGGGGGCACTCGACAAAATAGTCTCTCTCCCCCAAGCTTAAACATCACATAAAAATTGGGGAGAGAGGCGAAATAAGCGCCAAATACAAGGGTGGGCATGGATGATAAATAGTGGGTTGGGTGCAAAAGATAATTGAGCCATCATATGGGGTGAATTTATTAAACTAAGAAAGCATGTAAAATCATATACGGTCATCGCGCTGTCGAGAGGATTCGTGATTATTTAAAGCATAAAATTCTACTTTATATCTACACTACTAGATTGGTACCACCTGTATCAAAAGGCGGGTCCAATATCTTTGCTGGTGCATGCAATTGCTCTATCTGCACTTTCCATGGCTCCGCCAGGTGCATATGTCCACAGACTCCATCAGACTCCAGCAATGCGACTCCCAGCATCTCCCCAAGGACTCCACCTTACCCTGCAAGAGATAAGCCACATCAATCTGACGTGAAAAATTCTTCCCAAAAATAAATGTATTCCAAAGAGGGTCATCAACATAAGTATTTAAAATTAAAGATGGTTGACAACACTTCCCTGAAAATAAATCTCTACTCTCGCGCACCATATCGATCAACTCCTCGTTGTTCGCCTCAGGTTGTTCAGGTAGTTTTGGCATATAAGCGTGGGTCTCATCAGGCAACTCTTCATCATCGTCAGACTTATCCCATTGCACCTCCTGATTATATTCAATAGCATCCATGTGTACTAACTCTTCGCTCTCCTCCTTGTATACAGCCCATCATGTCTCTTTATTATTTGTATGTGTATCCTACAAAAGGCACAATGAGTCATCTAAATATGAATCATAGTAAACATCATACATGGGAGGGGAATCAGATGTGAAGGGCGAGGGAGTAAAGAGATCTCCCTGAAGGGGGGCCAAAAGCTCTGTGGGATAGTCTTTGGCGTAAGTGGAAGGGTGGTCCTCTAAGGGATGCTCAGCCTTTGTAGAAAGTGGAGGTGGTTGCGGTAGCTTAAAAGGAGGAGGGTAATGCTCGGGATCCTCATGAATGGATGTGTCCTCGTCCCAATGCACGACCTCCTCGGTTAAAGTCTCTGGCTCCGCGTGTAATATGTAAAATAAATATAGCTCTGCCTCCTCGCAATGCAATGCTTCGGCCTCCTCTTCGGGTTCCTCTGGTATAATAGGCAGAGTGAATTTCATCTTCTCCTTTTTATGCCTATGTCTTCGTTTCCGTCCTGGAACTCGAGGAACTGGATGGTGTGGCTTGGCCCTCTCCACGGTAGGTGCAGGTGGCTCTATGGGCTACTGTATATCCGCCACGGTATGAAAGTGGGTCTTGTGCCCCTCAACTAGAGCGTTAGACTCCATAATCAATTGTGCATGTGGAAGAGATATGATGAGTAATAAAGTTTTGAAAATCAAGCTCAAAAGGGTCACCTGTCGTTATTGTTAATGGACCGGTGTATCGAACTGTGTCCACGATGCTTCTCAATAGGTCCATATATGTGTCCTCCTCTGGCAGCTCGGATGTCTCTATTTGTGGAGTGTTGATGGTGTAAAGGTGGATATGATCACCTTCAAGTAAAGCATACACTCCATCTATGATAGTACCTGCACCAGAGACATTAGTCATAACAAAATCGATGAATACTTGGTCGAATGGTTTACCTACCATAACGGTTAACGAACCGGTAGATCGAGCATCATCTATCATTTGCTCCAAGGTTGCTGCCAACTGTAGATCACTAAACTTTCCCACTTGCATCCTCTCTATAAACTCACGTGAGGGTCCCTTTAGCCTTCTAGCGAAGATATCAAATAGCTTTGAACCATCCCACTCATGGTCTGACTCCATCTGGAACATTCCTAACATTCTTTCGAACTTGCATAAGGCTTCTCTGAAGGACTCGCCATCTGCCTGATAGAATGTAGCGAGATATGTATAGGATCGTATATAACCCGGTCATATATTTAGAAGCACCATCGATGTAATCAACTATACCTGATCAAGCAAAGTAGACAACCTGGAAAAGACGTCAGTGATGTTGGATATGGAAGACGTTTGTACACCCTTGTGGGGGATGTACGAGGGATTACGGACCTCGAACGTCGCGCACACGAAGTCATGTGCAAAAGGGAATCTGTTCCCTTGCGGAGAGGATCTCTGTATGAGCGGGAAAGTCGCATTATATATGCATAAGTGCATGCGACATATGGCTAATAAAGGGGGAATATCTTAAGCTTATGTTGTACCATGCATATGGTACAACTTAAGCTTATAATGTGCCATGTACCATGGTACACCTTAATTAAGTTGTTCCAAAGGAACAACTTACCCTAAAATAACTACCTTGGGGGCTATAAATAAGACCCAAGGGTAGCCATTTTCCTTACACATTTGCATGAAATTCATGCATGCATCTTCTTCATAGCGAAGCTCTGCAGAAATAATTCCTCTCCCTCCTTCCAAGTTCTTAATCTAAAATAGAGATTTAGATTGTGGATTAGTAGCCTTACTCCGTTCGTGAGAAGACTCGATCCGTCGTGGCGAATCCGAAGGCAAAGTTCCGAGACTATCGTTCCGCATACGCAAGCGTAAGTCTCCACTTTAATTATCGATCCTAACTTTGTTTTGGACAGGATCCTTCATTGGTATCAGAGCCATATGGGTTCGCCCCGGTCAATCCACCGCCCCGTCGAAACTACGAACGAGTCGTTGTCTTTTTCACGAATGGGTCTCCTACTATTACGGATATAGTAGGAACGCTTCGTGACGGAGAGAACGCAGCGGTTGTTCTTTTCACGTTAGGGTCTCCTATCATTACGGATATGGTAGGAACTCTCCGTGACGGGAAGAACCGACCGTTCACGTAGTACGTTATTCATTTTTGGCACACGGCCATTAAGAGATAAGTAATTTCTTCGACGAACGGGTGCTTCATCGAGGAAGATGATGGAAGTTATTTCCATCGGGTAAGAGGAAAATTTGGTGCATGTGCACCATGGCCAAATGGGCTATGAAAGCCATGCATCCCCTCTCCCCATGCGGAGGGGGTTGGCTACGGCCAATAACCACCGGCGACCACCCCATCAAGGGGAAGGAATGAGTGCGGCAACCCCGTTTAAAGGGGGTGGCCGGCCATGGCCAAAGGGGCCTTGGCCGGCCAACGCCGAATGGCCTTGGCCATGACCGGCCATGGCCAAGCCATGGCCGGCCATGGCCAGGCCGGCAGTGGCCGGCCATGGCAGGGCCTTGCCGGCCAGGCCGGCCCTGGCAGTGGCCAGGGCCGGCCCTTGGCCGGCCTGCCGGCCCTGGCAGTGGCCAGGGCCGGCGCCCTGGCCACTGCCAGGGCCAGGCCGGCCCTGGCAGAGGCCAGGGCCGGTGCCCTGGCCTCAGGCCAGGGCCTGGCCGAGGCCAGGGCAGGAGCCCTGGCCCCGGCCAGCGGCCTGCCGGCCCTGGCAGAGGCCAGGGCCGGCGCCCTGGCCTCAGGCCAGGGCCTGGCCGAGGCCAGGGCAGGAGCCCTGGCCCCGGCCAGTGGCCTGGCCGGCAGGCCCTGGCAGTGGCCAGGGCCTGGCCGGCCGGCCCTGGCAGAGGCCAGGGCCTGGCCGACCCTGGCCGAGGGGGCCAGGCCCCCTGGCCGGCCAGGGCAGAGGCCCTGGCCGGCCTTTGGCCAAGCCCGGGTCAGGGCAGAGGCCCTGACCGGGAAGAAGTTGAATTCGAAAATTGGTCGACCAATTTTGTGTTTTTGGTCGACCAATCCGACAAATGGTCTGGGTCGATTGCAAACTTGCCAGATGACCCATACGGGGTAACAAATGGCCTTGGTCAAACTCGAATGTGTCGAGTAGTCCATACGGGGCTAACCACAGTGCCGACTAGTTCATACGGAACTAACGTTTTAATGAAGTTTTCATTGGGCTCTACTCCTTGAAGATTAGCCATAGTGCTCTACTTCATGCGAGATTAGCCATGTCATTGTGCTCTACTCTACGGAGATTAGCCAATGTACTTGTGACGTTGTGCTCTACTCTACGGAGACTAGCCAACGTGCTTTCAAATTTTTGAAAAAGATGTTTTTCAAATAGGTTATGTCCCGTCCTTAAATCGGGATAGCGCAATTTAGAATTCCAAGTCCTACCACGATCCGGCCATGGTTATCTAACCCATGTCTCGTGGCTTGGCAATTGTTGCGTTAAAATTCTTTGCGCTAATTCTCACCTATTCTATTTTGAAAGATAAGTTTTTCAAAGTGATTTTCCGCTGCTAATACCATACGGGTATTATTTCTGATTTCTTTTTACTTAAGATAAGTAAGAGGGATACTTTGAAAGTTACTTCTAGATGGTAGTTGGGAACGTAGTGAACTTCTCGATTCTAGAGTAACATTTCAACGCATCCAAGGAACTTATCAAGTGTTTAAAGAATCGAAACTTTATGCATGGAATTTTGATCGTGTTTTTCATTCTCTTTGCAGTTTTTTGAATCGAAAATGTCTACCGCTTCTAAGAATATTGTCGCAGAGCTTAACAAAGGTGAAAAGCTCAACGGCGACAATTATAAACTTTGGTCAATAAAGATCCAATATGTTTTGGAGGAGCAAGATGTGCTCGAAACACTTCAAAACATAATGGTAGAACCTGAGTTGGGCAATACGGCCCAACACAAGAGGGACCGGGAAGCTTATGACACTTGGACTCGAAAGAACAAAATAGCACGTATTATGTTACTGTCCGCGATGGACAATGACATAATGCGCCTATTTCGGGAATTCGACCTAGCTAAAGACATATGGTCTGAGCTAGAGATAAAGTTTGGTGGAACTTCGGTTACCAAACTCCGCTCCTTGAATATTCAATTTGATTCGTACAAGATGCGGCGAGATCATTCTATGAAAAAGCATCTCCGCCACATGGCGAATCTTATATCTGAATTAAAGGATGCGGGTGTTACGCTGTCTGACGAACAGCAGATCCAAGCGGTCATTCGTTCACTCCCAGATAGCTGGGATAATATGAAAATGCATCTCACTCATAATGAATGCATTAAAACTTTAAGCGATGTTTCGAAACACCTCGAACTCGAGGAAGAGCGGATTCAAGCCGCAAAACAAAGTGCAGAAGTGCACGTGGCCGCTAGTTCCTCACATGGGGGAAATAAGCGGAAGAATAAACGCTTAAGGTTTGTGAACGAACGTAAGCAAGAACCGGAGACCTCAAAGAAGACAAAGAACAAAAAATGGCAAAAGAATGTGCACTCAAAGAAGAAAAACTTGAAGAAGATCAAGTGCTTTAAGTGCAACAAGTACGGTCACTTCGCCCGTACATGTACGGATGGAAGTGATAAGGTAACTTGTAGGACTAGTTACATATGTGTTTCTAGTTCCATGTTTCTTGCTGAATCTAACTATTTTTGGTTGATTGATTCAGGGGCCACAGACCACGTAGCGAAGGACAGAAGGTTCTTCGTAGAGTATCGAAAGATAACTCAAGGAACAAAGTGGATATACGTCGGCAACAACACACGTGTTGAAGTCAAAGGCGTCGGAACATGCAAGCTAGTTCTCGACAACGGCCGGACTTTGTTATTGCACGACGTCCTCTTTGCTCCAGATATTAGAAGGAATATCGTTTCCGTGGTCATGTTAATGTCTTTAGATTATGAGTGGAGGTTCTATAAACAATATGTTGACCTTGTTTGTAATAATTCTTTGATTGGTTCTGGTAATGTTTGTAATGGATTAATTGTTTTAAATACAATGAATGATGTTGCTTCTTCCATTTATGAAAGTTTTCATTTGACAAATGCTTCTAACTCTGAGTCTGAAATCATTTGTTGGCATGCAAGACTTGGTCATATTGGACCAACTAGAATGGATAGACTTGCCAAAAGTGGCTTGCTATCTAATGTTTCAAAAGTTGAAATGTCAACTTGCGAACATTGTCTTGTAGGGAAAACTTGTCGCAAGCCGTTTGGAACTGGCACAAGGGCCGAAGTTCCATTACAGCTTATCCATTTGGACATTTGCGGTCCAATGAATGTTAAGACAAGACACGGGAAGTCCTATTTCATCACATTCATTGATGACTTCACCCGTTTCGGACATATCTATTTGATATCCCACAAAAGTGAAGCTTTGGCTTGCTTTAAAAACTATATGAGTTTAGTGGAGAATCAATTAGATCGCAAGATTAAGGTTTTGCGAACCGATAGGGGCGGTGAATATCAATCAATAAGTTTTAAGGAACTTTGTGATGAAAAAGGCATAGTACATCAGGTAACTATGCCTTACACTCCGCAACAAAACGGTGTTGCGGAAAGAAGAAATAGGACATTGATGGAAATGGTCCGTTCAATGATGTCTCAGGCAAATTTGCCTATCACCTTTTGGGGTGACGCATTATTAACGGCGGCATTCATCTTAAACCGTGTACCCTCGAAGTCGGTAAGTTCTACTCCTTATGAGTTGTGGAACAATAGAACTCCAGACTTAAGCATTCTAAAACCTTGGGGTTGTGCATCTTACGCACATTTATCCTCTCACAAATATGGCAAACTTGGGCCACGTGGGAGGAAGTGTATCTTCATCCGATACGCTGAAAACTCCAAAGGATATGTTTTCGTCGGTCAAGAGGACAATGGAGGTCTTATAGAATTCGAATCGAGGGATGTTGTCTTCTTGGAAAATGAGTTTCCAAGACAGGGTGAGATAAGTCAAGACTTATCCTTGTTTGAGACTTGGGATCAAAAAGGATCGGAACGTTCGAGTGGGAGAATTCTTGGTGAAGAAGAAAATACGTTTCAAACTTCACCAATGAATGATACGAACGATACCAATCCTATTCCGAGTGGGAGTGATGTTATTCCAAGTGGGAGTGATGTCATTCCAAGTGGGAGTGATCAAACTCAAACAAGACGTAGTAATCGGACGAGGCTAACACCTCTGAGATTTGAGGATGAATTTCCTCAAACATTCATGACATTACTACAAGATGATGACGAACCTGCAAATTTCAAACAGGCCGTCACATGCCCTGCTAAAGATAAATGGATAGCGGCAATGGAAGAAGAACTTCAATCCATGAAAACAAACCAAGTCTGGGACTTGGTTGATTTACCTAAGGGACGTAGAGCCATTGGGAACAAGTGGGTTCTCAAAATCAAGCATAAGGCTGATGGCTCCATCGAGAAATATAAAGCTCGCCTTGTTGCGAAAGGTTTCACGCAACAGGAAGGAATAGACTACGAAGAGACTTTCTCTCCTGTCGTGCGTTTTACCTCGATTCGCTTAATTCTGGCAATGGTGGCTTGTTTGGACCTCGAATTACATCAGATGGATGTAAAGACTGCCTTTCTTAACGGAGAACTAGATGAGGAGATCTACATGGAACAACCAAACGGGTTCGTACAAGAAGAAAACAAACATAAGGTTTGTAAACTTCGTAAATCCATTTATGGTCTTAAACAATCCTCAAGGCAGTGGTATATGCGCTTTCAAGAAGTTGTTTTGTCGTATGGATTCTCCATGCTCAACGAAGACAATTGCGTATATATTAAGAGGATTAAAAACAAGTATATAATTATGTCTCTTTATGTTGATGACATACTTATAGCCGGAAATGATAAGCGTCTTATATTGGATATCAAAGCTTGGCTTTCATCCGTCTTTGAGATGAAAGACATGGGTGAAGCTGCATATATCCTTGGGGTTAAGATCTCAAGGAATCGTTCCAAGAAACTTCTTTCTCTCTCTCAAGAGACGTATATAAAGAAAGTTTTAGAACGGTTTAATATGCAGGACTGCAAGCCAATTGATACTCCAATAAGCAAAGGCGAGGGTCTATGTTTGGAGATGTGTCCCAAAGATCCAAAAGAAAAGAAAGCTATGGAAAAAGTTCCATACTCCAGTGCTGTCGGGAGTCTGATGTACGCTATGATGTGTACTAGACCCGACATTTGCTATGCTGTTGGTATGGTAAGCCGTTACCAATCCAACCCAGGGCAGGTACACTGGAAAGCGGTGAAGAGGATATTAAGATACCTCAAAGGGACTGCGGACTATGCGTTATGCTATCAAGGCAATACCTTGAGACTCGAAGGCTATACCGATGCTGATTGGGCGGGTGATCTCGACGAGCGAAGATCTACCTCGGGCTTTGTTTTCTTACTCGGGAATGGTGCAATATCCTGGAGCAGCAAGAAACAAACCTGCATCGCTCTATCAACCATGGAAGCCGAGTTCGTAGCATTCAGCATGGCGGTCCAAGAAGCTGTTTGGCTTAGGAAATTCTTAGACAGGCTAACGAATGCCTCTGACTCAAGCACTGTTCCTATATACAGTGATAGTCAAGCTTTGATTGCCTATGTCAAAGATCCTAAATTTCATTGTAAGACCAAACACATTGACATTCGATTCAAGTTTGCGAAGGATTATGATAAACGAAAGGAAGTAGACATAGGATACATATCCACGCATGAGATGATAGCGGATCCCCTTACTAAGGCGATCCCCAGAGATGTGTTTTTCAAACACTTATCATCTATGGGAATGCGTAGGTGCTGAGCTGTATCATGTAATATTTCCCATGTCTATAGAAGATCAAAATTTAATTTGCATACAAGTTTCTTACAAATGATTTTATATACATTTGTGTTTAAAGTCTCATCTATTTTTGTGTGTATGTCGGACAGATTAAGGTTGGCTCTCTCACATGAGCAACCGCCTTATCTTATCAGATGGATAAGATAGAGATGAGACTAGTTTAAAGTCAAAATCATTAGACAAATGATTTAGAGTCATGACTTAAACAAGATAGTCGAATAAAAGATCTGCATCATACGGATGCTTACAAAAGATCTGAGATCTGTATCACAAGGATATAAAGATCTCATTGGATTTTTTAATCCTATCTGTCTTATGCAGGATGAGAGTCCGTGAATATTTCACGAGTAGTAAGGGGACTCAAAAAGATAGGCACTGTGGTGTCTGATCTTTTCATCCGTACAACATCATTAAGACATACTCTCCCTGGGAAAGGAGTGATGTTGTAATACGTGTTCATACCACGTATGCATTTCGACCACTGAGTTAGTAGCAATAGTGTTTGCTATTATGTGAGACTCAAAGGCCATATGGGTCTTAAATCTTACCCTCAAGGACTCCAATTGGTTCCTTTAGATTTGACGAGATGATCGCTATCTTAGCGTGTTGCTAATGGGCTATGGTAATTCGGCTCGGCGGGGCACGTTAGAAAAGCGAATCAAGTCAAGATCAGAAGGTTCGCAAGAAGAGGACGATTGATTTCATATTCGCATTTGGACTTTAATGATTCAAAGCTGGCCAGCCAATTGTAATCCAGATGGGATTCAATTGTTGAATATAAAGTATAAGAAATGTGAAGAAATAATCTAGGGTAAAGCATGCGTTGAACTACTCAACTTTGCACCTTCGAGGTCGTTGTGTATCTCTAACAAGTGCACAACAACAGACTCTACGCGCATGACGGTCGCACGGTCTATTTCTCGGTATGATAGATGAAAGAACTAAGGGAAAGACGTTCTCTTACAATCCCCTCAAGTGTGAGTGGGAGATGTTGGATATGGAAGACGTTTGTACACCCTTGTGGGGGATGTACGAGGGATTACGGACCTCGAACGTCGCGCACACGAAGTCATGTGCAAAAGGGAATCTGTTCCCTTGCGGAGAGGATCTCTGTATGAGCGGGAAAGTCGCATTATATATGCATAAGTGCATGCGACATATGGCTAATAAAGGGGGAATATCTTAAGCTTATGTTGTACCATGCATATGGTACAACTTAAGCTTATAATGTGCCATGTACCATGGTACACCTTAATTAAGTTGTTCCAAAGGAACAACTTACCCTAAAATAACTACCTTGGGGGCTATAAATAAGACCCAAGGGTAGCCATTTTCCTTACACATTTGCATGAAATTCATGCATGCATCTTCTTCATAGCGAAGCTCTGCAGAAATAATTCCTCTCCCTCCTTCCAAGTTCTTAATCTAAAATAGAGATTTAGATTGTGGATTAGTAGCCTTACTCCGTTCGTGAGAAGACTCGATCCGTCGTGGCGAATCCGAAGGCAAAGTTCCGAGACTATCGTTCCGCATACGCAAGCGTAAGTCTCCACTTTAATTATCGATCCTAACTTTGTTTTGGACAGGATCCTTCAAGTGATACAAAGAGAGATAAAGATAAAATTAATAGCAGGTGGTAGAGAAAAATCTCTCTCTCTGTTTTTTTTGTTCTTGTTTGTTTGTTTGTTTTTAACGCAGTCTAACCAACCTAATTGTGGTAAATAGATGATATGGAGGAACGCCTCCCCGGCAACGACGCCATAAACTTGATGCGTCTGAAATATAACCCTAGAGCGACCTAGTTATGGTGTGAATTACACGGAGATAAATCCCCGACAACGGCGCCATAAACTTGATCGAGCCAGAATTAACTCCGAAACGATGTCGTTTACCACAAGCGCACGGTATAGTGGCAAGCGGGTATCGAACACGGGAAAGCGGTGCTATACTACCTAGCTACTCCGAGGTTGAGTTAGACTTGCGAATTTATTGGTGGATGTGGAGTATGGAGGGTCGTAATGGTGATGGATGTGAAGGTTGTGTCACTCAACATCGCAAACAAGGGATTCCACACAAAAGAAAGAAAGAAAAGAGAAAAGACTAGGGCATTAGGACTAACCACTAGAACTGTCGGACGTCGATGCTTGGTTAAGACTCTTACGTTGCATTGGTTTAATTGGGGGTTGGTCTCTCAGGTCGTACCACTCTCATGGATTAGAGCATCGAAGTACTTTGGTGGTTCTAATTGACGCAATGGCGGTAGCCGTCAATTTAGTGACATAGTTTATCGGTGGATCCCCTCAATGGCACGAGCCGGGCATGGTCACGAGCCTTGGTTGGATCCACTAACTCCTTAATTAAATCCTTAGGATAATCCTTAAGTTAATCAATTATACAGACTGTGGGCATGATCTCAGTAGAAGTTCTCATAGGGATTTGGCTGGATCAACCAAAGTACTCCCCTTTTATTCCCAACGCATCATAAAAATCCTATCTTTGCATCTAAATCCTAAAATCCTAGGGCTAATCCATTAGCCCTAGAAAAGATTATTCAAGCATAGCAAACATTATGAAAACAATAGAGATCATTGCTAGCATCATAGAAAAACAATAAGACAAACTAAAACAAAATTAAAGAGATAAAATACTTAGCTTGATACAAGAGGAGGGGCCTATGGCATAACCTAACTCCCAAAAGATCGTCTCCAAAACGTCTTAGAACTCCCTAAAAAACTCTCCAAAAATTCCCCCTAAAAGTCCCCCCTAATGACGGCTATCATTCCAATATATATCCCTCTCGAACCCCCTAGCAAACAACCCAAAACCCCTCTCAAATTCGTGCCCAAAGCCAAATCTGGACGTAACTTAAGTTCTGGGCCCGCAGCGACTCGAGTCGAGTAGGTAGCTGCTCGGTCGAGTCATCAGGAAGCCCGGATTCTTCCCCTAAAACCACGCTCTGCCTGCTCAGACCGAGTAGGGTCTACTCGGTCGAGTGGGTAGCTGCTCGGTCGAGTAGGTAGCTGCTCGGTCGAGTCCTCAGGAAGTCCGCATTCTTTCCCCAAAACCACGCTCTGCCTGCTCGGACCGAGTAGGGTCTGCTCGGTCGTGTTGTTGCTCTACTCGGTCGAGTACGTGGCTGCTCAGTCGTGTAAGTGGTCGAAAACAGATTTCAGCACTGCAGCATCAGCTTGCAGAAATTCTCCAGAGCTCATCCGACCTCCGATTGGCACGTTCTTAGTGGCATTGGAACCATCTTGAAGTCTACTGTCTGGGAAAATATCAAAAAATACAGAAAAATCCCAGGTGATAGAAGATTTGAAAAGAGTGCACGGCTATCCTGTTTCCAGCACTTTGGGTCGCTCGATTCCTTTGTCGCATCATAGCTCGATCGAGTGACCTGGAATCCATGAGTCATGGTATTATAGAACCATGCTTTCTTCATTATCCTCTTCTTCGCTCCTTCTCTCTTGCCCCTTCCTTGCTCCCCAGCAGCTTTGAGTCACTGAACGCGGTGCCTCAGGTGTTCCGGTGTCGAAGCACGCGCTCTTTCCTCCAATATACTCCAAATCGCTCGATATTCCCTGAAATACAACCAAACGCTCTTAAAGTACAATAGTTCCAATTATGAGCATAAAATCGTATGAAATATGTAATTGAGCAATCATTTTGGCGTGTAATCATATAGATAAAACGTGGAATATAATGACACATCAGCGGGCCATGTGTCGTTTGTCGTATGATATTGGGCCGTGATTGGGCCTCAATTTTCCCATGCTGATTCGTGGACTGTACCCATGTATCAACACTCATCAATCCAAATTCAAACTCCATATCCTATTGTGATTAGAAGAGTTCTATATGATTATTTCAAATCATATTCAAGTTAGAATTCCATCACATCTCCTTATTCTATGGGATTCTATTTGAGCCTAATTGATCTCCTCCCATTCATATATAAACCCCCATCTCCATGAACTATACCATGCGGTTAAAACAAAGAAAAAAAAAGGGTGCGGCCATCACAAGTTCCTCAAACATCAAAGCCCATTCATCCTTCATTGTGCAAGGTCCAAAGAAAGCTTCAATTGCTCAACTCCTCCACCCAAGGCCGCAACTTGAAGAAGAGCTCAAATCATCCATCCTTACCGCAACATATAGAAGGACCTCATCATCCAAGGCCGCAACCTAGAGAGCTTCTACAATGCCGCAAGTTCCCGTCTCCTTCAACATCAACAAGGCCGCAAGCTTCAACTCCTCCTCCTTGGCCACAATCTACCATAAGGGTTCAACATCTACAAGGCTACAACATCAAGGGACTCAATCTCCATTGCGCAAGGCTAAAGAAGAGCTCATCCTCCCTCCATTGCGCAAGCTACCAAGCAAGCAAAGAAGCATCTTCAAACTCCACATTGCTGCAAGTTTGGATCCCCAAGTCTCCAAGGCCGTAACACCCTAGAGAGCTTCTCCTTAGCCACAACATCAACCAAGCTTCAACAATGAGCTTCATCTACAAGGAGCTTCATCATCCCTCAAGGCCGCAACATCTTCTAGGGTGCTTCACCAAGGCCGCAACCTAGAGAGCTTCTCCCTTGCCGCAATATCAAAGAAACTCACCCTCCTTCATTGCGCAATACCAAAGGAGTCCATCTTCTACCATAGCTGCAAGTTGCAAGGCCTCTCCCTCCATAGCCGCAAGCTTCAAAGCCAAAGAAGGAGGCCGCAACATCTTCAGGGTGCCACGACTTCAGATTGGAGACTACATATTATCAGATCAGATCTGACCAGCGTGAAAATACAAAGACGACGACATCTACGCGATCTAAGCTTTTCTGAAATTTATATTTATTTTACATTCGTGTATTGGTGTGTTGATCTTTGTAGGTTACTTTTTCATTCTTTTGGGGTTTTGTCTAGTCGGTGCTAGACAAAAGGGTCTTGACTAGTCGATGCTAGTCAAGAGAGCGTGTTTACTAGATTAATAGTGTTTGGCACTTTGGTGAGTGCGGTATGAACTTGGTGAGCGTAGAGTCGGTGCTTGTAGCGCTTTAGTTGTACCCTTGACATATTAATGCTAGTATCTACTTTGGGGCTGGAGTAGGTCGTTGGTGCGACTGAACCAGGGTAAATCTATCTGTGCACTCTGTGATTGTCTTTATGATTATTTGTGTTGATAACTGCCTGTGTTCTCGAAGAATTTTTATTAGCCTATTCAACCCCCCCCCCTTCTAGGCTTAGATCCAGATCCAACACTCTCTAGTACGTACAAAATTTAATGATATTTCAATTCTCCTGGGTTCTCCTCTTTTGGGGGTTCCGAAAGGGATGAAGGTATGTACTTGAGCTCATTATCCTATGGTGGTATTGTCTCAGCGCCTCTAGGAGTTTTCCTCTTTCTGGTAACTTTATCCTTGGAGTCTGGTGGTTTGCCTATTTTTAATTGAGGAGATGCTACTTCTGCTGCTAGTGGATTGCATCCATATTTAGGGATGTCAATCCCAGCTGGAGTATTAACAGCAGGGATGTGTGATCTGACAATTTTCTTGTTGTCAATAACTGTGTCCGATAACTGTTGAACAATTTGCTTAGGATCTTCAGGATCTCATTATTATATTTTATAATTCTCGGATCATAGATTTTTGTTTTTTTTTTTGTTATTTTAAATGGTCAGATAAGCTTCATGCTTCAAAAGATTTTAGTCTAGTGCTGGGAATATGGACACATCAATGCACAGTCTTCGAGACGTGCTTTTAACGCCTCCCCCATTTGGGGTGCAAGGTATCTATTTTATCTAGAGTGAAGCACACCCAATTTGAGGTCCTAATTTTATTCTCTGTGGTGATTCAATTGGATATTTGTAGTGCATCCACAACATCTTGAAATAGGAGGTCGGTGTTGCACCGTATATTAATTGCTTCGGAGGCTAAGTTTGATGCCTTCAGGGCCTAAGACGAATAAACGATGCTACATACAAAATATCATGTCCACATGGAATGACCAACAACTGGAATTTTATTAACAACGGATGAGTACTCCATTGGAATCGCTTTAATAATTGACTCATTCAACCCATTTTGGGTGTGAACACAAGCTTCGGTATGTTCAATTATTATTCCAGTTGCAGATTAATTTCCCAGTATTATTAATTTGTCCTAATGGCTTTGGAAAAGCTGGACTGCGATTGGATAATAGGCTTGCTTATGACCATTTAGAAGATACACCGATAAGTATGGTAAGGTACTGTATCAGTCCTTATCACTGGGAGTGGACAAGTCCACAAAAATCCATCAAGTACTCTCAAGAAACTCAAAAGCATTATTATTTCATGTTTAGTGGAGATAATTTCATAAATATATCTCCTTGAATTCTTTGGAGGAAGCTTTTAGATTCATTGTCCACTTTTTGTGGAGATGATTTCATAATTAATTTTCCCTTATAATAAGGGATACATGAAAATTCACCCCTTTTGAAGAATCTTATGGTTCTTTAGATTATGTCCGTAGGATTGGGATATGATGTGGTTCATCATCACCGATCCAGGGTGCCAAGTCATCGAACCAAAATAGAAACTTGGACGAGAGTCTGAGCACTTATGGTGCTCCGTTAAATTTGCTTCATCTCCTCGAAGTTTGTATGGTATGTGCCTTTTGAAATTCCATTTCAAATGCTCAAATATGGTATTCATGCCATTATTTTTCTTGAGTCGTTATATATATTTGGTATTTATTTTTGCTATCATTTTCTATTAGGGATTTTGTTTTGACGAATATCGATTGAAATTTAGTAAGTTTCCTTTCATGATTTCTGAGATTATACAGCATCCTCATATTTTGTTCAAGAGTTTACAGGTTTGCAATGCTTGATCCTCAAGATAGACATACCAAGATAGTACTTCGGGACTATCATTAGGGAGAGATGCTTTTGATAGCATACGTCGTGAAAGATCTTGTTGATGGTAGAATTATCCAAAGTTGTTTGGCAAGTTCATTTAGTAAAATGGGTTAAACTTATATCAAAGCATAACCATTTAATTTCAATATATTACAATGCATAAAAAATAACAGTTTATGTCAAACTATGTCAAGTAAGAAAAAGATTTCATATATTATATATCAATGCATAAAAGTATGTTTACTTCAATCTACAACATGTACAGAAAAATACTTCCGACAAATATACTTTGGCAACTAATCAAGTAAAGTATTGTTTTCAAAATCTACATGTGCTCGAAGAATAGCTAAGTTTACAATAGCTAGATTTATTTCAGCTTTGTCTTTATACTAGCTTTATAAATCATGCAATTTGCTTTGGCAATAGACCTACAACCTTTCATACTGCAATAGCAATATGTGTCTTGCCAGGCCTTCTGGGATTGGACTCGATTAGCCATTGATATTCATCTCCGAGGTATAATTTATCTTCTCTTCCCCTTTCTTTTATTGTTCCTTGTAGGTTATGTGCACCATATGTTCCCATTTTTCTAGTTCTATAAATTTGTCGAAAAGAAGAAACAGTAGTCTCATTTAAGAGACAAATATAAAAGCGCGAGCTCTCCCTGTTTCTATCTTCCAAGTTTTATAAATTTTTCTGGAAGAAGAAACATTAGCCTCACTAAGGAGACAGATATAGGGTGTGAGCTCCTCCTGTTTTTATTCTTTCAGTTTTTATTTTTCTTTTTCAACTGAGGAAGAAGAAACATTGCTCAAGAGGACAAATACAAGTGCATTATTCTCATACATTATCATATATCTCTCACTTATTCTGTTAAGTCACAACTTCAGGTATGAGCTTATTATTATTATTATTTATAACAGAATCATTGCTCACGGCTAGACTCAAGAATTCTGCATCATGAGGTGAGATCACTTAAAAAGGAGTTAGTGGTGATATGTCATCCTTTTGGTGTACATATCGGTTTGTAATTAGATCATAGATATTGTTATATCTATTTACCACGAGATGCTCCCCTGTAAGAATAGTGTCTAGAAGATGGCAAAGATGACTTTCACATTATATATTTGTATTTTATATCGGAAGAAGGGTGTTGGCATGTCGGTTGAATTTCAGGTCCAATTGCCAATATAGATAAAAATATTCAAAATTTTGAAAACAATAATTGCGACTTGTGCCATTATTCATAATCACATTTATTTGTAAGCACAATTGCATGGTCAGATATCAATGTATGAAAATGATAAAACATTTCATGCATATAATTATAATGCAAGTAGGCTAATTGTGTGGACCGGTGAGTCAACCACAAAATAAATAATGTCCAGAATCCAAATTCTACAGTCCCTTTTACATAAATGAAAAAGTGCAACTTTGGAGACCATGTGGGTCCCATTAAAATCTTCTTCATCAATGGTGGCCTCTGCCTTCATGGAAGTAGCCATCAGTCTTAAGCATTACATTATATACCTCACTACATTTTCCTCTCTAAAAAGTAAAATTACATGAAAATAAAAGTGGGAACAAGGCTGATCCAAAGTCACACTATAGCCATCCAGGCTAAAGTTGTGCTCAAAACATTTGCATCATATATCAAACAAAAATATGGAATTTTAAAAATTTTAAACTTAATAATTAATTGGACCACGAGGAAATGTCATACACTATTAGGTTTAGGTAACTAACAACAAAGCGGTCACATAATCCACAAAATTATTAAGCAAAAGCGCATAAATATAAGCCAAACATCTCCAGAAACAAGTCCTATAATATGTGATATATAGCATATGAACGTGATCCTAAAATAGGCACCAAAGTTAAGAATTATGCTGGAAAGAAAAATTATAGGCATTGGTAATGTGGTTTGCTTCAGAAAAAATTTGAAAACTGAGCAATACCCAATTATTTATGTTTATTTTATTTATTTTCTATTCCATCCCCCCTTACTTCTTATTTTTTCGGTTGTGGGCCGATGCCAACAGCGAGGGCTCCAGGCTCGACTCGCAAATTTTTTTGTTGTTGTTGTGGGCCGAGGCCCGCAGCAAGGGTTACCAGTTTCGGCCCTCAAAAGAATTTTTTTGTGGTGGGCTAAGGCCCGCTGCAAGGGCTACGACTTCGGCCCGCAAAAAGAATTTTTTTATCAAATCCCTAATTACGGTTTGGGCGAAGGGGGCGTCGGCGCATGACCGATGTAGCTATTGGGGAAGGGGGGTTGGCAACCTAGAGGCTGACACCCCTCGGGGTCCGGCGGCCTGGGGACCACCAACCGGCTAAATTTTTTCCCAGCAAAGTTCGTGAGGCTGGCGGCTGATTGACCGCCACCCAAGGGTCGACGGCCATCGTCCGCCGCCCTCTCCCCCAAGACGTCGCCCTTCCCCAAAAGAATTTTTTTTGTTTCAATAAATGTTCCGATCTCAAAATATAGATATATGGCACAATAATCATGATTATAATTATTTTAGAGAAAAAATTTGTAGGAGTACCTTAAAATCGAAAGGAATATTTCGATTTTGTCTTACGTCTAGGGGGAACGTCCTTTGATCTTCGGCATCTGAGAATCAACAATCTTCTGATCCTTCATCATCTAAAAAGCGTCCTAATAACATGTTGTGAAGTATTTGTTGGGGGATGTATGCCCTCAGTTCATTTGTATTTGATGCAAATGATTTTTTATAATAGATGTGGGAATTTTGCATATGATGCAAAGGGAATTAAATGTGTCGTAAAATGTTTACGTGCATATTTAATATTATAAACGCAAGAAAAATGTTACCTACATGACGAGATCATCTCGGTCTAAACACAGGTCCAAACCGTGTCAAAAACGGACACCAAACGCACAAAATAGAGCCAAAACAGTGAAAAAAACCAAATATAGCATTGCGGGTCGGGCGCCGACGCCTGGAGGCCACAGTAGGGGTTTTTTTAAACCCAGTTTTGTGTGACGGCAACAGTTTTTGTGAAAAACTAGTTTTGGGCCATGTTTGGGTCCCCGTTTGAGGGGTCAAACGAACTCGGAATGACGCGCTGTTTGTTCCTACGCGTTCACTGTTCAACCATCTTCGATTTGATAGGTTATATCACTTGTGAAGCTCAACTGTGAGGGAGGAAAAATTCCTAAAGTTTGGCCTTTGTGGAAGGCAAACTTTAATTAATTTTTTCCTCCAAAACTTTTAGTCTCACATCGGATATGGAGTGAAAGGGATAGGTAGGCCGCCTATATAAATATGGACCTACTCCCCTCCTTGAAACTCGTCCCAAGCTCCAGATCTGAGTAGCTCCATTAAACGTGGGCAAGCCCGAGTCTGAGCTTAAAATAAATATTCTCTCTTTCTCCCTAAAAATTCTTCCTTGCTCCTGATCGGGCTCTAGCAAAGCTACGAAGGAGCTCTGATCGGATCCGAAGTCTTGACGAAGGATCCACTCAAAGGTGAAATCTTCTTCGGTGCATGGTTGGCTCGGCAACAATGGTGTTGCTCGCCTTAGGACGCGGTGAGGTTCAGGAAGCGGTTCGGCTCGGGACGAGGTTTGGCTTGGGAGAAGCGACGCAGGGCCAAAGAAATGTTGCTGAAAACGACGATTCGTATTCTGTGTAAACGAAGTGAAAGGTATGTAGTTTAATTAAACATGTGTTTATAATTGCAAATATGTTAGATAGATCTATCCTTAGGGGTTGGTCGACCCGACCACGGGATAGTAGAGATATTGGCTAGGGGTTGTTCTCTTTAGGGCTAGATTTAAAATAATTTTAAATCTGATTTTCCGCTGCATTTTTGTTTTCGTCGTCCGACCAACTTGGGCAGGACGTCGATTTTATTGCCCTAAGGACCCAAAAAACCCAACATTGGTATCAGAGCCAGTCTACCCGATCTATGATTTGCATTTATAAAATGTTTGTGATACAGCATGTTTCTCCATAAGATGGATGTTTTAATTTAAACTATTAAAAATGTCGTTTTTGAAAGCAACATTTTTATTTTCAAAAATTTTTTTTGAAAATTAGATTTTATTTTATTTTAAAATTAAATCTTTAAAATTATGTGATAATTTTTTGATGTAACTTAAAATTATGAGATGATATTTAAGTTGCATGTTTAGGAAGAAAATTTTATGAGATAAATTTTAATCGCTTAGTTATGCTTAGCTAAATTGTTTAGTTGATAATGGTTATATTAGTTTTATTTATTATGTGATAATTCAAGAAAAACTATTAGGATAGCCATTAAAAACTTCCAGAAAATTATAAGATAAATTTTTGGTGGACATGCTATGATTTAAAATTGTTGCAACATATTAAATTCCTGTTTAGGGTAGCCTTCTCGTAATTATTATTTTAATTGTTCTAATAATAATTTCGAACAAAAGGCTATGATTTAAATTGTTGCAACTTGAATTTTAAATGCCTAATACATGACTAGGATAGCACCTTAAAAATCCTTATAGTTGATAAGGACATTAATAAAAGTTATTAACCAATTCTAATAATTTTGAATTTTAGGATTCAACTAGTAATAGGATTAACTAGTCTTAATGAAGCCAATTCTAATCGAACGGGACACGTATGAATAATAAGTTTCCTTCAATGGACCATGATCCGATCTAGTGTTTTTGACTAGTGTTGTGGATCACCCTAGCTCGACTTGGGATAGTGATCCTGGCCTAGCCAAATCTTTAGCCGTGGTTCGCTGGACCGCAAGGATGCGAATTATGATTATGTGACATCGTCAATTATATCGAGTCAATTACATTTAAAATCTTCTTCAAGTTTAGCCGTAGCCCTCCTTACTTTTGGACGTTGGGAACCAGGGATTTCATGTTATAGTTGTTGAGTCAACTCAAGCTGTAACATGACTATCTTTTGGGAACCAATTCCATTAAACATGTGATGTAGTTTGACTTAACCCAAACCGTCGCGTCGTGAACAAACCGAGTGCCGGTGTAAGTTAGGATTGGAATAGAAAGTAAGGGTTTGACTAGACTAGTCTTTATGATTTGTTGAGCCAACTCAAGATCATAAGTGACTAGGGGTAAAAACCGATAAGGGAGATGTGATTGATGAAGAGTCATCTACCGATCGCAGAGTTAAGCAACTTGTTGAGTCAACTCACGGTTGTAAGACTCAGGGTGTTCAGGTCCCTTTCCCACTAATTATTATTATTCATTCATCTATATGGCTTAAGATGATCGCTAAAATAGTGGGAGGATATAGTTGAATAAATTCCATTTAACTATATTTAAAAATCATTGAACATATGCTAAACTAGGAAAATTCTATGTTATACATGATGGAATCCATAAATAATATCCTAAAGAAATATGTAAACGGGTCAAGATGATTGTTTAAGGAATATCAACTCAAATCAAGTTTGATAGTCTAAACCAGGTTCTCAATGATCTTAAAATGTCCTTACTAGTACAAGCTTACAGACAATGATTTCCATGAGCTATGTGCCCAACAAAATAAAAGCACGCTACCTGTCACTCGCCTCTATGAGGGGCAGCTTGAACATACAGATGTTCAAAGCAAGTTTCTTCATACAATTTGTTGAGTCAACTCAAGGTTGTATGGAAAACGGTTTCGATCCGCAAGATTCGAAAATTCGATCAAACTGTTTGACTCAAAGATGAGTACACGAGCGATGCAAGACCATGTATCCAAATCAGATCTTGAGTCAAGCAACTTATTGAGTCAACCCAAGGTTGTGAATCTCAAGTGTTTGGATACTTGAGGTGCTTGCATATCTAACATTTTTTGTTGGGAAAGTATTGTCTAAATATGATTTAGAACAGAGAAGGCATTGAAGAACGTCGGTTGAGAAAGAAAGTTTTGACTATAATAAGAAAAGGCAATAGTATGAGGAACTGAAAATATGACACATTTTATGTCACGATTTCAGGTTGATTTTTATACAAAAGACGAACACATTTTGGCGAATGTCGTCACTTTGCTTCTAAAGCAATATCTCGGTGTGAATGTTTTGTTTAACGATATGGTATTAAATGTTAATACACAAATACACAAGTTATAGAAACTTTATCTATGGCAAAATAGACTAGGCCGTATCGATGAGAACAAACTTGACAAGTCACATAAAGAGAGTTTTGATCTCTCGTATTATGAGTCGAAAGACACGTGTAAGTCTTGTCCCAAAGGTATGATGGCCAAATACCTTCTGTAAGATAGTGGGAGAATGAGTTGGAGAACTCACGGTCTTGTACATACGGATGTATTCAGACCCAAGTCTAAATTAGCCTAGATAAGTTATACTTATTTTATTACGACACGTCTTTTTGATGACACATAAGTCTGATAAAATAGAATACACAGTAACAGAAGTATTTGAATTGCTTCGATCAGATTGAAGAGTCGAATACTTAGCTATATAATTCTTGCGTAATTAAAAGAAAAAGTGATTTTCTCTCAGGTCAAGTCTCTTAACACATCGGTGTGTGGGAGAGCATGAATCACACTTTGTTAGACATGGTGCGATACATTGAAAGTGATTCTGAGTTACAATCCTCCCTCTGAGTTAAGTCCCAGCTAGTAATGCCTAGGTTCTTGATAATGTTCTACGAGGACCTTATCAATATGATATTTATTAAATCAATCGTTAGGAAGTTACTCGATTACTCGATTCTCGTAGGACGAATAAGTCGAGTAAACATCATAATTGATGATGACTTAGTCAACTTCCAGGATGCCATTCGGTGTAGGGACACTAATTAATAACTTGATGCAATTTGAAAAGGGTCATTGCACGTGAATAAAGTATGGAAAGTGTTTCCTTTGGCTGCAAGTGAATCTTCGAGTCTAGAAGATTGGTGCAGAAGAAAATATAATAAAGTACAACTTGTGTTGGTTGAGAACGGTTATCATCCTAACTCCTATAAACGAATTATGATGAAAATTTCTCGCCAACAGCTGTGTACAGATATATTTGGATCGAACTCGATGTAAGTGCTTATGATGACCATGAAAACTGGTGTATTTATGTATAGTCTATTTTCTAAATATGATTTAGAAGAACAAACTTATATGAATCAGCCAGAGAGTTTTTCAAAGTCAGTGGGAGAAAATAAAAGAATACGAGGCATCAAGAGCCGGAACATTTGTTTTTTGACAAAGTGGTCAAAGAGTTTGACACTTTATCAAAAATAATTATAAACCGTGTAAATGATTGCAACTAATTTGGATTATTCTCGTAAGGTACGATGAGCTGGATGAGATCCAGACAAGACATATATCATGGATTCCAAGGCACCAAGAAAATTATTTGGATGAGATTCAAATGTGTGGTCTAAAATGAATAAAGAAACTCCTTAAGTCTATACTAAAGACGGTTTAGCAGAATCACTCACGACGGCTCTGCCACATAAAGTCTAGATAGACTTATGTGTAAATGCGGTATGAGATACCAGGATAAATGGGCCTGAGTGCAAGTGAAAGATGTTAGGAGATAGGTATGCCCTCGAACTCGAGGCAATTTATCTCTATGTAAGTATACAAACATCTTGTTCAAAATTACAATACGCTGTATAGTAAGAATTTATCTAAGTTAATAATAATGTAGTCGACATTAGAACTTGGGTAAAGTTATAAGGCTTAATGCGAGGTTAAACAAGTATTGAAATGAGGGTCTCGATCATAGAGAATTGTTTAACCGTTAATAGCATAAGTCTAAAACAGTTCGTGGTCATAGATGTTTCGAGAAAAGGATATCGAAACATCGGATAGACCATTGTGTCTTTGTCTTCACCATGGATTGGTGACGATGATCTCATGGTCATTCGACTTGGAGAAGTTGGAGATGAGACACATGTGCTCATTGGAGAATGAGTTTACTGAACGACCCAACGAGAGTTATCACATGGTCAACATAACTTATTTGTCAGTGATAACTCTCTGTGATGATAAGCTAATTGGTCCTTAGACTTGATGTCATTGTACGAACCTGTATGTGAACGGTGTCACTTAGATTTCTGAACTGGCTTCGAGGCAAGGCTTGTCAAACGGTCTTTGGTTGGGTGACACTTGAAGCGTGCAAGGAGAGTAATGACCAAGAGAGAATTCGTGTTTCCCGTTATGGGGAGTTAGTGTCGCATGTGTTGGTTCGGTCTTTAGTGAAAAACTTTGGCCAAAGTATGTTGGAATAAGTCCAACATTATTTGACTAAAGACCGATAGAAACTAACCAAGTTCAAGCTATTGGGATTGACAGTTTGACCGCACCCTAGGCTTGATTAGGTGACATAGTTTTGACGATGGGACTAAAACTGCGGTATTCATCATCGACACAGTCAGGGTGGTCCCGACAATACTCATGTCAATGAGTTAACCACATAAGTATGATGTCGAAACAGAGACGACACATGCTGCTCGTGTTCACTTTCGTCTAGGGTTTCAAGCCCCACCTGTAGTATGGGTCAGGCGTTGGGTCTCACACAGAGTGAGACCTTCGTCAAGTAATAGGAAGAAATTAGGGAGAATATGCATTTGATGCAAGGGATAGAAAACTACAAAGAGTTTGCAGTTAGCTTCCGCATTCGGTATAAATGACCCTGAGTGCAAGTGGGAGATGTTGGGGGATGTATCCCCTCAGTTCATTTGTATTTGATGCAAATGATTTTTTATAATAGATGTGGGAATTTTTCATATGATACAAATGGAATTAAACGTGTCGTAAAATATTTATATACATATTTAATATTATAAATGCGAGGAAAAGGTTACCTAGATGACGGGATCGTCTCGGTATAAACGCAGGTTCAAACCGCGTCAAAAAACGGACACCAAACGCACAAAATAAAGCCAAAACAGTGAAAACAACAAAATTTGGCATTACGGGTCGGGCGCCCACCTAGCGTGCGCCCGACCCGCTTAGAGGATACAATATGGGTTTTAAACCCAGTTTCGTGCGACGGCTCCAGTTTTTGCCAAAAACTAGTTTTGGGTCATGTTTGAGTCCTCGTTTGAGGGGTCAAACGAACTCAGAATGACGCGCTGTTTGTTCCTACACATTCACCGTTCAACCCTATTCAATTTGATAGGTTGTATCATTGTAAAGCTCTATGGTGAGAGAGGAAATATTTGCTAAAGTTTGTGCAAACACCTTGAAGAAGCAAAAAGGGAAGTCCTCAACTAGTACCTGAAGTGAAGATGAGTCTGATGGGAGGGTTGAAGATGAGGACATCATCGGCAATTACATTGCCCTCGTGGCATCTCAGAAGAAGCGACCTGATCACAACACCAACAGCCATGTTGGATCAGATGTTGCAACATCAGGAACAACATCTGGCAACAAACTAGCCAATGTCAGACAGAATGTTGCAACATCATGTACAACATCTACAACTGAATCAGATTCTGAAGTTGACAGTGATGAGGAAGTTAGTGACAATGATATCCAAACAGCATATCAGATGATGTTTTGAGAAGTGGATGCAAATTTGCAATATCAATAAAGTCCTGAAGGAGGAGAGTCAAAGACTGAAGAAAGAGAAGGAGGAGGTCAAAATCAAATGTCTAAAATTTGAGAAAAACTATAGAGAATTGGAAAGCACCTTCAGAAAGGTTCTTCTCAAGGCAGATAAAGCTGAATGCACATTGGAGAAGTGGAATTCTGGAAAAGCAAAGCTGGATGATATCTTGAATATGGGTAAGATTTCAGGAGATCGCACCGGAGTGGGATACAATAGAGGAGCTTTCTATAACGTGTCTGCTGAAAGAAGAGTCAAGTTACTAAAGAACTTGAGAGATGGGTCAGCGCAGTATCCATGATCAGAAGAAGAAACTGACTAGAGGCATAAAAGGTGGTCGTCCTGCGTGTGCTTACTGCAAGTTCATAGGCCATACTGAGAGAAACTGCTTCAGTCACATGCAACATTGGTCAGAAAGAAGAAATGTTAGACACCCTGATATGAAGATAAGAAGCAATGGGTCAGGAAGTCTGAATTATACAGCAAAAACACTACAGCTTCAGAGAAAACACTTCATGTTGTGACTTATGTTGCAACATTAGATACAACACAGAATGATGTTGCTGCAGATATTATGACACCAGACTCGACATCTCCCCTCGAAAATCAATGTGAGCAACCTACGCCAAATTCTCATGAATCTTCCTCCAGAATTATCAGAGTGTTATCTCGTCGCTCTGCTCACCGCTCATCCTCCACCAGTGCCATCAGATCTTCGCATATACCCTCTCCAGCACGGCAATCCACCGCCGTTCCATCTTTCGCGGCCTCTTCACCTATACCGGCTGACTTCCCCAAAGGTCGACCACTTCTTAGCCGGTTCCACCGCATCTACGTCTCCAAATTTTGACATGCAGACCACCGAAGCTTCTGTGTCAACACCGCCGATGTTTTCAACTCTCCAACTACTTTTCAGTCTCTCAGAGCTTGACTACTACTCTGGATTTCATTTCATCTTTCTTGTAGCCATATCATTGTGAGGTATACTTTTCTTCCTCTTATTCCGATGTGCCTGAGGATTTATTTGCTACTGAGAGTGACATGGGATCCTTTTGAAGTGTCTCAGTTGTTGTTGTCTTTGGACTATCCATTGAAGTTATGGACGTGTATTACTGGAGGCTTGCTGAAAAGTATTATAGTTATCGATGAGGTCACACTTTTTCTGTCGACCACTGAAAAGTATTGGAAATGTTCGTCTGGTGTTGCTCTCAAGTTGCAAAAAATGCTCATGTTGCATCTGATGTTGTACACAATGTTGCAATACTGGCACATGTTGAACCTGGTGTCATGGATCATGCTGTGACACATGACACAACATGCACATCTTCTACACCTGGTGACTCTACAGCTTCACATGCTCCTGTTTAGACCATGCCAGATCTATCCGTTGGAGACCCGCAATCCAGGTGTGCATTCCAACCCTTCACATCCACGTCTTATGTCTCAACAACTATTGTCTCAGAAACCGTATGAAGTGGATGTCTCATCTTAGATGATCACTGCTCGGATTTTTACTAGTAAGGGGAGAGTGTTCTTTGGCTTTTTGTGCCTCAAAGGGGGAGAATGTGCTTGGTTGGTGCCCGTGCTTTGGGTCGTGCCATATAATGCCAAAGGGGGAGATTGTTAGGTACAACATCTGTTGATATAAGTTGGCATTAGTGGAACTAAATCTAGACAGCTCAGTTTGTGGAATCAGGATTGTTTTTGAGCAGTTTGAGCATAATGTTGTACATAATGTTACAACATTATATACAACATGCGGGATCTGGAGTATGGTTTGTATGAAGATATGCTATGTTAATTTGCAGATTTGTCTTACTGATTCAGATCTGATTTGTAGCCTATAATCTCGGAGGTTCCTGAATTGATTGATAAAATATCTTGGTGAGATTTTTATATTCCTTCTTACTCGAATTAGTTCCTTAATTGATGGAGGTTTGCTGAGAATATTTGGGAATCTGGTTAGTTCCTTAAGTGACGAGAGGAAATATTTGCTGATATTTATTGGTTCTATTTACCAGAAATAGATCCTTATTCTATGGACAAAATATCCGCATGAGATTTGTTTTAATCATTTCACTCGAAATAGATTTGGTGGTTCCTTGAATATGGGATTTCTTACCCGAAGTGATCCTAGAAATATTGGCGGATATTCTGCATTAAAGAGGAAGTTATTTACCCGGAAATAGTGGTTACAAAATCTGATTGGTTTCATATCTGAATGGTATGTGCGGTTGAAGATATGTGCGGTTGAAGATTTTTTATCTGAATGGTTTCAGATCTTGCATTATTGTTTAGATCTTCTCCAGATATTCTGTTGTACGCATAAGATTTGCTGACGATGTGATTGAAGGTATTAATCTGTAAATATGGTATGAGAGATCTTGTCTAGTGACCATGTTGGATGATATGTTGAACGTTATGATACAACATAAAGTCCCACATGCTGTGTCAAAAGGCTGGAATCGAATGACGGTCTTCAGCGATTATTAAAGGTGGATTCCTCAGATCTCCTTTTAGATTCTTCTAAGTATTCTGGTATATATTGTTGCAATTGAATATCTGTTGGAGATATAATTGGAAGTTGTTATCTCTCGGAATTTGTTATAGAATCGATTGGAGAGATTCTCGCCCGTAAATCTGTTGTTTAATGCTAGAGGATTTTGCGGAACTAATTGCCCGAATTGGTTCGGATTCTTGTGGGCTGCCGAATCTGCACAGATTGTTAAAGCTACCTTCCATATCTACTCCGCAATTAATGGGAGCGAAGGATATAGGGGTTGTGTCGTTTTGCGGCGAGGGCACGGCTTTTGCGAAAGTTGATCAAAGAACTCCGGGAGGAGGCTGACGGCTACGCACGTAGGGGATCAAGGGATTTGATCTTTGTCAGTTCAGCAAAGGGATCTTGCACGCAAGGGGATCTTGTGCAAATTACTCCATGGGTTTGGTAGAGACCACCCCAACACGGTTTGTATTGAGGGGGAGGTTGTTCCTCCTAGTAGAAACGTGGTATTAGTGATTGTAATCATTGATATTTAGTGGAGTAATTTATTTTTTTGGGCTTGGCCTCGCAGATGTAGGTGTGTGCGCACCGAACTGTGTTACCAAGTTTCTTGTGTTACCTTGGTTTCCTTGTTTTATCTTTGTGTCTTATTGGTTGTGCATACGTACTGAATCTCAGTATCCAACGAATGTTTACCAATTGGAAATTTTCTTAATGACAATTCTAGATTAGAAACTTTGGATTTTAATAATTTATTCTCATCCACAAGCAAAGTACATTTACTTATAAAAGCTCTCTTATTTTCCTCCTTCTTTTCAAATTCAACCATTTTCCTTTTGAGATCGTTATTTAACATGCACATTTTATCATTAAGCTCTCTAATCATATAATCCCTTTCAATTTCTAGCTTAATTAAATCTTGCTTAAGCATGTTAATATTATTCAATAAGGAAGGACTAGAAAGACAAGTAGCCTTTTCTTTTTCTAGTGACACAATTTTAGCGTTACATGCAACAAGTTTCTATTTAAGTACATCTACTTCATCAGAAATGTCACAATTTTCTTTTTGTAATTTAAAGCTAGCATTCCTATAATCATTTAACGTGAGTTCTAGCTCATTAATCTCATTTTGCATTCCTTTACAAACATCTAACAATTCAGCTTTAGTGAAGGAATTTACCTCATCGTTATTTGCCATTAAGCAGACGACAGCGGAGTGGGCTACCACCTCTTCATTCTCATCCTCAGCTTTGTTGTCCATGTCCCAAGTAGTTCTCTTTAGGGCTAGATTTAAAATAGTTTCAAAACTGATTTTCCGCTGCATTTTTGTTTTCGTCGTCCGACCGACTTAGGCAGGACGTCGATTTTATTGCCTTTAAGGACCCTGAAAACCTACAAAAATCCGTAGATATTTATTTACAAAGAAAAGTACATACAAAGATAGGATACATAATTGGTAATAATAAGATAAACAATTCTTAACACCCTTAAATTTTGACGATTGTTAACTGCACCGCACTGAGTGCGGTGCAAACTTAAATTCTTGTCAAAAACGGAATATATGTCACATCAAAGAGCCACATTGATGTGACATATATTGCATTTTGGACATTTTTCACTTTTCACTTGGCCTCCTCCGTCCTCCGCTCCCTACACAACCCATCCACCACAGTCTAATAGCTATACCCGTCCTGACCATCTCCCTCATTATCCCCACCCCATCGTCTGCCCTCCCGCACCTCACGGCCGCCCTGATCAGCAGATTAAACGTCAGCACGTTGGGCGAAATGCCGTGATGATCCCTCACCGCCTTCAGGAAGAATCGGTAGGCGAGGTCCAGGCGATGGAGGGAGAGGACGGAGAGGGCGGAGTTGATGGACTTGGAGGTCGGGGAGCAGCCGAAGTGGGGAACCATTGCGTCGAACAGGTGGAGGGCGAGCTTCGGGTTTGAGGATCGTTAATCAACCCTATTTGGAATTGGGCATCCCCCCCGTCCTTTCGCTGCTTCTTCTGATCTTTATTCATTCCTTTGCTTTTCTTCTTTTTGTTGTGCTAATGCTTGTTACAAATGATGCGTATATTTTAATTCAGCTATTCTGACTTGCGTACCAAAATTTCGTCACTCGTGCGAAATTGGGCAATCCTCCGAAAGAATTTTACATTCAGATTGATACGGGCGGTGACACTTGTGGGTGACTTGTAGCGGTTGCAATGGATGCACATCGAGTACCGTACTCAATGCAATTCGTTGTTCTTCATCTAGTTCCTCGTGGTTTTGGATTAGTTTATGAAAAGTGAAAAATTTTGGTGGTTAACTGAGCTCAGTGTACTAATGGGTTAAGTGTGATGTTCTACAGATCCAACTGGAATTTTTTGACACCCCCCCTAAAATCATCCACCGCTTCGTTGATTGGTTGCTCGGATTCCAGGTGTACCGATGCTCTCCAGAGTGGAGAGTCAACAAGCCCTGCTTCATATTAGTCGGTAATTGTTCTCTCATTGCTTGAAAGGTTCAGACAATTGTGGAGGCATATATATCTTGCAATAGCTATGCTGCATGTCATCGTTATTTGGATTCATTGGTAGCTACCTTTTCTGGACATCCATTCAACATTTCACTTCTGTATCTATTATTTTGGCATTTGTCTCGTTTAGTCAACATATCATCTCAGTCTCCCTTGTAGTGCATGCGATACAATATGTAACCCAGCACATAGTCTCTTGTATGAGTTGTTAGGTACTATTAGCAGTTTTAGTTGCTTGTACCTTTGATTTGCAACTTCATGTTTGTTATTTGTATCCTGCTGTTCTTTTGAAATTTTGAACCTGTCACTAATAGGGATTGCTCACTCCAATCCTCTCATTACGGATCCACAAAGCTGTAGAAAGATCTGATTTTTTGGGAGAGTGATATATTTATTTTGTGACATATGATTGCAATGAGTGGAAGATGTGTACCTCATTTCTTCTTGCTGCTTAGTGCCTGTTTTTTTGCTGGAATAGGGAAGAATGGAATAAGGAAAAGTTTGTATTCCAAGGAGAGAGAAAATGAAGTTTTGTGTTCTTTTGGTGGAATAGAGTATGGAAAATTGGGTTTGGAATAGAAAGTGTGGTCCACATTCTATTCTTGTGTTCTTTTGGGATTGGAGAGTTGGAATGAAAAAGTGAAAATGGGATGAGTTGGAGTGGAGAGATAGAGAGAGATGAGAGAGTGGTGCCCACCATTCCCAAGGATTCCATTGTATTCCAAGCAAAAAGCTTGGAATACAAAAGTGCTCATCATTACCAAATTGGAATAGCCACGTAGGATTCTACTCCACGCCCAAAAGAACAACCGCTTGGAATACAAACTTGGAATAGTGTGAATAGTGCAGGAATAGTGTCCCTATTCTCATTCCCACTCCTATTCTTCGCAAAAGAACAGGCCCTTACACGCCCTTATCTCTTTAAAATACAAAACCCACTTTTGATTTTTTAAGGGCTTGGGCTTTGTTCTGGCGTCTAGGGTGCTTGCCTAGAGTGGGAGATCGTCCCTACTCTAGGGGTTGAGGTTTTTTAAAGAGATTGATTGATTATCGGCTTTCTGTGGTTTGCAATGATGATGTTCTCTTAATTTATACAGTTCATCTTTCCTTTCCTACTAGATTAGTACTCATAAATCTTGTTCGATTACATTATAAAATTTCCTAACAAATTCTCATTAAATTTACTAAATATTGATTCTTCTGTGTTTTCAACATCAACAAACCAAGGAACAATTGTTTATTCTGGGACCACCACTTTGGCTTATTACCTAGCAGAACAAGCTTATGGTCCTTTTGTGAATGCTGTAAGTTTCTTTATAATAACACTATTTTATTTTTATCCATATGATTTTTGCCTCGTCTTAACTCTCATGATTCTTGACAACGATGCTTCTATCTTTTCAAACGAAGTCCGCACACCAATGTGTTTCTTGTTCCACTTGTCTGTCTGTAACTTTTCACATCAGCTTGTGACCAACTGCTAAACGAATTGCTTTTATTTCTCCTGTTTTTGACTTTGTAATCTGAACTTTAGAGCATAACTCATTAATATGGTGACCTTACTGTTGAGTCTATCTTAATCAACTATACTAAATCTAGCCATCTAGGATCTTTAGCACGTTAGTTGCATATATGTGGCATAATTGATGATGTAGAATTATTTGAAGAACCATGATTTTCTTTTATCAATTGCTGTAATATTTAGTAGAGAGTATGGCTACTTGGAGGTCGTTGCATGTCTGAAATTTAGTATTCTAATATGTAGATATCAACATTGTGTAGTGCTTTAATTAGAGAAGTATTAGCCATCATCATTCTGGGTTGATGAGGTGGTTATCAAACATTGTTAATATGCTGAGGCAAAAAACTATTTATATGCTTAGTACATTTTGATACGGCCCTTCCAAAATGGGCCAAGACCTAACGGCCCAAGCCCACATTGCAAGTTAGGGGCCCTGAAGGAGAGCGGGCCAAGCGGCTAGACCCCCACGAAGATTTGGAGTCGGGCCGGCCTCGGACCGATGCGGGTGCTACCACCGGTCTACGTCAGCGGGAGCTAACCGCTCCCCTTAAAGCGCGCCTCTTTAATCACCATTAAGGGACCATATTATGCCCACTTTCATGACCCATGAAGGCGCCATCAAAGCGGCAGATTGTCGGGGCGGAAGTGGGGGACGTTGAGGAGGCGTGGTCGTGGAAGACTACTATAAAGAGACGCGAAGTACAACGTACAAAGGGATCACTTCCTAGATACCCAAAACACTGAGGTATTCCTCTCACACGACCTTGTCTTCCACCTTATATTGCTCCTCCATAGCTCGGCCCGAGGACTCGCGTATCGGCCTCCCCGTGAGCCATACCGATCCCACCGAGCATACTTCAGATCCGTTCTGACTTAGGCATCGGAGGGGACTTGGTCGGAACCAAGGTCTGAGCCCTCCGACGAACTTTCTCGTTTATTCAGGTCAAGCATATCCATCCGTGCCGAGGCTACCCTTTGGCACCCAGCGAGACCGTAGCCAAACGCGCTCATTACTGAGTCCGTTCGTCTGCACCTCAAAAGGAGGTCGTCGCCCTGCCGAGGACTCCCTTCGGCACGCCGACGCGCGGACCTGCACGCTCTTCGCCGAAGCCGAACGAGCCGAATTTCGCTCCTAGAGGCTGCATGTGTTGGGATGTATGCTCTCAGATCATTTGTATATGATGCAAATGATAATTTTAAGCTTAGATGAGGACTATTTTGCATATGATGCAAACTGAGTTAAATGTGTCGTAAATTATTTACGACGATATTTAATGAGATAAACGCAAGGAAAAGGTTTACTTAAAAGACGGGAATGTCCCGATCTAAACACAGGTTCGAACGGCGACCAAATCGGACACCAAACGCACAAGTTATGACCAAAAATGTCAAGACATCCAAAAGGGGGCCAACCCAAACTGGTTGGGCTGAACTCAGCCTGAAGGCGGGCGCGGGCGCCCTCTGCCGGTGCTTTGCACGGGCACGTGGCCCGCCCGCTGGGCGCATGCGGCGCACGCGCCTAGCGCTGAGGTGTTGGGTGCATGCACCGCACGCGCCTCGCGTGGGTGGGCCCCGTTCTAGGGCTTTGTGCCCAGGTTTGTGACGGCTGGGTAGTTGTGTGAAAATGTGATATTGGGCTCATCTTTGGACGATCAATTGAGGGGTCAAACGGACTCGGATTGACGTGCTGTTTTTTCTTATGCGTTCACCGTTGAATGCCCTTCTTTGATAAGTTGTACCAATTGTGAAGCTCAACGGTAAGCGAGTTAAAATTCATGAAAGTTTGGCCTTTTGTTAAGGCAAACCAACTTGATTTATTAACTCCAAAAAGAATAGTCCCACATCGGAAGTGGAGTAAAGGGGAGGGGTCAGCCGCCTATAAAAATAGGGGTCTGCTCCCCTCCTCTAAACTCTCCCCTAGCTCTAGATCTGAGCAGCTCCCAAAAATGTTGGAGCACGCTCGGATCTAAGCTTAAATTAATATTCTCTTCTCCCTAAATTTCTGCCTTGCTCATGAAGGGCTCTAGCAAAGCCACAAAGGGGTTCGGATCTGATCCGGAGTCTTGGCGAAGGTTCACACTCAGGTGAAACTTTTGTCGGCGCGTGGTTGGCTCGGGGATAAGGGGATTGCTCGCATCGGGATGTGGAGCGGTTCAGCGTGGAACGTGGAGCGGCTCGGAAGACGGTGCGGTACACCTTGTCTGTACCAAGGCAAGGTTCCGGGTATGTGATTTAGTAGCTTTCTAGAATAATATTAATAATGTCGCAGTAGTATAGATCCTTCTTAGGGTGGTCAGATCCACCCCAAGTCAGCATAAATCCTGGCTAAGGTTCTGGCTTACCTTAGGGCATTGGCTAAATTGTTTAGCTATATGTTTTCCGCTGTGTTTTTATCCATCTGTTGTCAGTCCGACTTAGGATGAGAGATTTGTGCCCTACGGGTATGCCAAAACCAATCAGTGGTATCAGAGCCTCGTCTGCATGATGATTTAGGACTGCGGCAATTTTAAAATTATTGATTGCTTACTAAACGCACATAAAAGATTCTGACTTTATGTGATATCGTTAGAATGCACCCCTTCTTGTAAAATATTTTAAAATTGTTTTAAAAGCATGGATTTTTAAGAGAATGCCTTCTAAATGCATTTAAAATGTTTTTAACTTTATGCGATAATTTTAAAAATGATTTTAGATGCATTAAAATTTTATGTGATAAAATTTTCTGCAATCAAATTTTAATTTGTGTTGTGAACGGTTATTTAACCGTAGTTGGGTGAGATTCTGGGCTATCCTAGAGATAGGCCCATATCATTGTAAGCCCATATTTGTATTCTCCCAATTGCCTATAAATAAAGAGTTGTGGGCTCCTCCCCCAGTAGTTGATTCATAACACGTTATCAGCACGACTCTAAAATTTTCTTTTCCACAAAAATTTTCTCCGTTCGTTGCGAAGGCGAAGGTGAAGGCTAGACGGGAGATCCACGAGCGCAGAGCAAGGCTTCCTCCTTCGAGCGTCGTCATCCCCGTAGGGCTTCGAGCAACCGTCGCTATATCCGGAGGACGGATATAGAGGTAAAAACACTAAAAACGATATTTTTAATCATACGTATGATTACCCCTCCCCTAGATCTCGCAAGATCGATATGTGGATTATTTGTCGCCTTGAAAACGACGGACTTTTCATCCCAAAAATACAATTTTTAGGGTTAAACACTAACTTTTAGCCCGCCGACGGCTCGCAGCCGGCCTCCCCACATCTCCGCCACCCCCGCCCGTAGCGGGGGGCGTGCCCGCCGCGCCGCCCAAAGGGGTCGGCGGCCCCTGCCACCGCGCTCCCCTGCAGGGGGCGGCGGCCCCGCCGCGCCCCCCTGCAGGGGGGGGGGGGGGCGGGATCACCCCGCCGCACCCCCCTGCAAGGGGGGGGCGGCGGCCCCGCCGCGCCCCCCTGCAGGGGGGGGGGGGGGGGGGGCGGGATCACCCCGCCGCACCCCCCTGCAAGGGGGGGCGGCGGCCCCTGCCGTCGCTTCCCCCTGCCGGGGGGGGGGGGGGCGGTGGCCCCGCCGCGCCCCCCTGCAAGGGGGGGGGGGGGGGGCGGCGGGATCGCCGCCGCGCCCCCCTGCAGGGGGGCGGCGGCCCCCGCCGCCGATTCCCCCTTCAGGGTGGGCGGCGGCGGCGCCCTCCCCCCTGCAAACTAGGTTTGCAGACCAAAAAAAATAAAAAAAATCCAAAAAAGCCTATGGGCCTGAAGCCCACAGGCCCGGCTGCGGGCTTCAGGCCCACAGGCCGATTTATTCAAAAAAAATAAAAAAAACAGAAAAGTCTGTGGGCCTGAAGCCCACAGACCTGCTGCGGGCTTCAGGCCCACAGTCAGATTTCTTCAAAAAAAAGTCTATGGGCCTGAAGCCCATAGGCCGACTGCGGGCTTCAGGCCCGCAGGCTGTTTTATCTGGAAAAAAAATGGGTGAGGCAAAGGCTATTAACAAGCCTCAAAAGGCTACTTGCTAGCCTAAAAATTAATTTAAAAAGGGGTTTTAAGGGCAAAATATTCGTGAAAAATCACGGTAAATTACGGGACAAATATCGGGCAGGTGAGGACTTTTTGGGGATTTTTGGGGGGCTTTTGGGATGATGAGGGAACCTGCTTTCCTCATACGAAAGAAAATGTTAATTTTGGGCTCTTATTCAATTTTATTGATTAAACCCATTCATTTCAACCCTTGCATCGTAATGATTTTTCTGTAAAAATCATCTTTAGATGCTTTACATCACTAGGCTTATTCTGTGGATATTATATGCGTGGTTGTGCATGATATTTAAAACTTAATAATTAGGAAGATCTTGCGACCGCTCTGCCGTTAGTAACCTAACCTAACGGTGCATGACGTTGCCCAGTGGTCCAATAATTATTAAGTAATTAAATTATTTATCCATCTCTGCGAATATTAAATGCCTGTGATGAAAATGTCTGATAAAAATGTTGATGAGCACAATATTTCTGCATGAATTGCTAAATGTGGTTTTTGGATCGGCCGTTTAGTCCCACAGTTTATTTCTCGCACTTTTCTTTTATTTTTGAGAGATTGTAGTGAGGAATCTATGTAAATGTCAAAGAAAGAAGACCAACTTCCATGAAGACGGAGACCACGCTTGAAGATGGAGATATCATATGGGACCCACGGGGTTTCCAAAGTTGTATTTTCATTTTTAAAGCTGCAAATTTGTATAATTTGGACTGTGGACTTTTGGACTCTTTCTTGTGGGACTGGCCGATCCACACATTTAGCTTTTCGTTAAATATTGCCTCCGCATGAAAATGTTTTCTCTGATTAATTATTAATTCATGCATGTTTGTGCTCTGCTAGATAAATGGCTAATATTGCAAGCATTGATTTCGAAGTACTGGAAGCATCAGGTAGAAACTATCTAAGCTGGCAACTAGATGTAAAGTTTCACCTGCGGGCAAAGTCCCTCATCGCTGCTGTGACTGAAAAAGAAAATGTTAGCGATATAGAGAAGGCGCAAGCCATCATCTATATTCGATGCCATGTGGACAAGACCTTAAAGGCTGAATACCTTACGGTCGAAGATCCACTTGAGCTATGGACTGCCCTTGAGGACAGGTATAAACATCAGAAAGATGTTATACTCCCAAGGGCACGATACGAGTGGGAGAACCTAAGACTGCAGGACATTAAGTCCATTGCTGAGTACAACTCAACACTTTTTAGCATCACGCCTGAAGTTGTGTGGTGAGAAAGTCTCAGAAAATCGCATGCTGGAAAAGACGTATACGTCCTTCCATGAAAAAGATGCGATACTCATGCAGCAATACCGAGAACACAAGTTCACCAAGTATTCTGAGCTGCTGTCATGTTTACCCATGGCCGAGCAAAACAGAGAGCTTCTTCTCGCCACTCACAATATGCGCCCCCCGGCACTGCCCCATACCAGAAGTTCACTATTCCTCTTCCTTCAAAAAGAAGAGAGATAATAAAAGAAAAGAAAGACCACAGAAGGGGGGTCAACAGAAAAATGCCAATGGCCATGTACAGCATCAGCGAAATAATGAAATTATGCGGAAGTTCATGTGGCACAGAAATGACAAAAATTATGCACCCCCACCCAAGAGGGAATGGGAAGACCAGTGCCATAATTGTGGCATAAAAGGCCACTGGTCCAGAGTGTGCCGAACTCCGCAGCATCTCCAGGATTTGTATAAAGAGAACAAGAACAATAAAGCTGAAACAAACCTGATAACCTCTGATGCTCCAGTCAAGTTTTCAGCTGATAACTTCGAAAATGATGACATGCTTGATTAGCCTTTACTTTTATCTTAGCAAGTTGTTTTAAGAATAATTTATGAGAGCATTTGAATTATGTGATTTGTTTTAGAATGAAAATGTTTATCTGAATATGCATGTGCCTATACGTTTCATCTTTTGAAACTACTCTCATAAATGATTGGTAGACAATAAACACGTACGACTTTTTTCAATACAAAGCCCAATATCAGGGCTATATTGAAGATCCAGGGAATGCAACACTGTTGCCCCTCAAACGACACAAAAATAAGAGGATGCACTAATTCCTCCGAATTCCAAAAGAAACTTTCTAAGTTTCAAGGACATCCGTTTCAACGGATTCCATTTGGAAACAGCAAATGTAAATGAAAAAATTACCGTATGCAACGTCTCAAGATAATGGAGTAAAATCCATACTTGAACGTTTTGAGAGCCTTAGAGGCCTCTACCATACGAAGATTCGGAGAAAGGAAGCGGAATTAAACGGAGCACCTGAAGTGCCCGACATCGGCCTAGTTTTTACACTGGCATGATGGACTTGGCCACCCTGGATTTGTGATGATGCACTGCATCTCATCCCATGAGTATGACTTGAAGAACCAGAAGATTCTTCAGAAGGGAGAATTCCCTCGCATCCCTTGCTATAAGGGAAAAATTAATTGCAAGGCCATCTCCACAAAAAGTGGAAAAAGAATCTCCACGCTTCCTCAAAAAGAATACAAGGAGATAGATGTAGATAAAATCCACCACCCCTAGTGGGCTATTTCGGTACTTTATTGTACTGATAAAAGCATCCTCAGTATATTCGTACGTGTGCCTACTACAGACCCGCAACTTCGCTTTTCCAAAGCTATTGGCACAAAAATAAAAATGTTGCGGGCACATTTCCCAGACAATAAAATATAGAAAATATGTCTGGTTAATGTTGGGAAATATACCTCCCAGTAATTTCAAGAGTACTGCCAAGCAACGGGAATAGAAAATGAACATACAAGTGCCGCATGTTCATACCCAAAATGGGTCTGCAGAGTTACTGAAAAGTAGACTCCAATGGATTGAACGTCCATTAAATCCCGATTGCATATGGATGCATGGGGACATGCAAATTCTGCATGCTGCATCGTAAATGAAAATAAGACCCTCTGGAGGTCAGAGTCTCCAATGCAACTTGCATATGGAATGCCACCGAACATTTCTCTTCGGAGAATCTTCGATCCGCAGTTTAAATCCCCATTGCACCAACACAGAGGACAAATATGGGTCCTCAACATCGCCTAGATATCTATGAAGGGTTTGACTCACCCTCAATAAAAAGACACCTAGAACCCCAAACGGGGGACATATTTAAGGCACATCTTGAAGACTGTGATCTCGATGAGACGAGTTTCCCAAAAATAGGCCCAGATACTGGAAAATCTGGCGCGAAGCAAATTATAACGTGGGATACAAAAAAAATTTGACCCACTATGATTCGGTAACAATACAATGTGTAGATGTGATCCCGAAGATCCTCCACATACAGAACACTGTTCACCAATTACCGGAATCATTCATTGACAACCAGAAGATTATCAGATCGCACATCCCTGCTGCAAAAACTCCAGCTAGGATTGACATCCCCGAGAATGGATGCAATCCACCAGCAGCAGAAGTGGCTGATCATCAACAGTAAAGAGAGAGACCACCAGGCTCCAAGGACAGAAACTCCTGGAGACCTTAAGACAATACTACCACAGGACAATGAGCTCCTGTCCACACCATCACCCTTCCCGGAATCCACTACAGAGGAATTGCCAGGAAAAAGTGAAATTAAGTAAATGTTGTACGTACTGGGGAGGTGTTGGACAGATAGAACATAAATTGTCGACAAATGTATTCACGTACCATATTGCCATATACATCGCAAAAGATATGATGTTTGTAAATTATCATTCCACACTCCGTTGCTAGAAGGCAAACGTAGAGATTGGCCAAAAATGTGGAACGTGGCAATAAAAGATGAGCTGGACTCACTTATGAAACGTGAAATGTTCGGACCTGAAGTCCTGACACCAAAAAGGTGTCAAACCTGTGGATAAAACAAATTATTTCACACATAAGAAAAATAAATACAAAATCGTATGCTATAAGGTACAACATATAGCCCGAGGAAAATTTTGCTGAAACTAGGGATCGAACAAACTCAAATGAGCATGTCTCATAAATGATGCATCAGTCTCCCTAAGTTATCAAAAGCGAATACCTTACGATTTGGCGAAGGAAAATTATGGATATGCTGTTATTGGATGTTGTGACAGCATACCTTCGTGGATATCTGGTAAAGATAATTTCCACATTTCCTTAAAATGCATGAATAGACTTCGGGACATCTATTCAAATGAAGAAAAACAATAAGTATAATAAATAAATGTACAACCAAGAGAATCATTTGACAAGTCAATGATTCCTACTGAAGGTTGTCTTTGCATCTGTGCAAAGAACATGATCAGAGATCATAGTTGGAGACAACTAAAATCTCATCGGATCTCCTGAAGAGAAAACCGAACTACATGAACAAGCCTGACTTTTAAACATGAAATAAAAAGACCTAGGCAAATATAAAGTCATGGCTCATAGAATCCTGTTACAAACGCCCAGAAGTGTGTTGGAGAAATTAAAAGGACCATAGTCATCCAAAGTACACCTACAGTGGTACACTTACTGGATGTACAAAAAGAACCCTTCTGATCGATGGAAGAGGGGGAGGATATAACTGGTCCCAAAGTCCCTTAACTAAGTGCAATCAGGCACTCCTGGCTAACTGCATGCGTCCCGATATAGCAATTGCAGTAAACTCATCAGCCAGAGATAGTTGGCACCTACAGTGGTACACTTACTGGATGTACAAAAAGAACCCTTCTGATCGATGGAAGAGGGGGAGGATATAACTGGTCCCAAAGTCCCTTAACTAAGTGCAATCAGGCACTCCTGGCTAACTGCATGCGTCCCGATATAGCAATTGCAGTAAACTCATCAGCCAGAGATAGTTGGCACCTAAAAGGGCCATTAGACCGGAGTTAAGCCTTCTGCGCTTCCTCCAAGGGTCGAAATATTTGGACTTACAAAATGTAGTAGCATCCTCCAATGTTTATGCGAATGCAGGTTACAGGTCCGGTCCCTATACTGAGAAATCACAGAACAGGTACCAACAGTAGGATGACCATCTACTGCAAATATGCAAAACAACTTATGAAGGCAACATCATCCTATCATTCCGAGATCCTCACCATTCCAGAATCACACCAATGGTGTATTTGAGGGCGCGTGGTGGTACATCACATCCCAGTGACGACTGGGATAAAGGCTGGTTCTGTGGAGCTGACCATATAGTCTGAAGACCACATCAGATGCGACGAAACTTAGCACACCTCTCCAGAGTTTCTGGATTCAGCAGCTGCTTGATGGTGATAAAATTTGTAATCTGTGTACATTTTCGGAATATTGTAAATAGGAGTGATGAGATAAGCCTAAGAGATCTGAAAGCCTAAGAGCTTTTACAGATCAGGGGGAGTTGAGGGGATTTGTACTCTTTTCCCTTAGCTATTGTTTTTCCCACTGGGTTTTCCATAGCCAAAGGTTTTAACGAGGCAAATCAAATCAACTCTGGATCCCGAAGTATCCACCCCTCTGTGACGCTTAGAATCCAGAAGTATTCATGAGCAGAGTCACTTGTACAAATCAGGGGGAGTTAAAGAGCGTTTGCACTCTTTTTCCTTAACTATGGTTTTTCCCATTGGGTTTTCCATAGCTAAAGGTTTTAACGAGGCAAATCTCACCAACTCAGGATCCTGAAGTATCCACCCCATGTGAGACTCTTCTACGCTCAGAATCCTGAAGCATTCACGAGCAAAGTCCACACCTATGGCTGGATAAGGGGGAGTGTTGTGAACGGTTATTTAACCGTAGTTGGGTGAGATTCTGGGCTATCCTAGAGATAGGCCCATATCATTGTAAGCCCATATTTGTATTCTCCCAATTGCCTATAAATAAAGAGCTGGGGGCTCCTCCCCCAGTAGTTGATTCATAACAATTTGATAATTTTTTAACATATGTTCATGTAATAAAATTATAAGATAATTTTGAACATGAAGCTTTAAATTTTATTAGATAAAATTTTTATGTTTTAAAATTATGTTGCATGGTATGTTTAGTTGAAACATAAAATAATTATGTGATAATTATTTTTTATTGTTGACACTTAATTTCATATGATTTAATTAAGATGTTAGTGTTAATGGCTATGTTATTCTTGTCCCTTATTTGATAACACAAAAAAACCCTTATAGATTAGCCATTAAGAATCTTTAAGATTTATAAGATAAATGTTAAAGACATAGTATGTTTTAATAATCATTACAACTTTTAAAAACCTAATTCCTGATTAGGGTAGTCCTCTTTAACGACGATTATTATCTTAATCGTTTCAATAATAATTCTCATTAAATGACTACACTTTAAAAGTGTTGAAAATGATTTATTAAAATCATAATGTTGATTAAGGTAGTACGTTGAACAACGAGAACCTTATAGTTGATAAGAATTTAATAAAAGTTATTAAACAAATCCTGTTATGAATAGGCCCATGAGGCCCATTGGGTATCCTGCCCACCATTGAAAGCTATAAATAAGAGGGTAGGGGGGCTCTTAACCCCATACACCTATTTTCCTATATTTCCCTTCACAACACGTTATCAGCACGATCACGCTCGTTGGAAAAGGCGGCGACGCGCGAGGAAGAAGATTCATCAACCGCTCAGTCTAAGAAGATCGTAATCTTCTCAATGGGGAGCGAAAAGGGCATCCTTCACCAACCGTCCTCTAGATTCCCTCGTAGATTTTAGAGGTAAATATCAAAACTTTTTAGATCTAAACTTGCGTTTCACGTTAGATCTGCATGTTTTAGGATCAAAAAGTTTAAAAATACGGAAAAAATCACATTTTTATTTAGATCAGCATGTCTAAAAACAATAAAAATCAGTTTTTTAGAGATCTAAATGCTTGAAAAATCTGTTTTTTCCTCTCCTACCTTGATCCATACTCCGCACGCCCGAAGGGCGAAACGGCGGCGCCTCACAAGCGCCGCCGGCAGTCAAAACACCGCGGCCTTAGGCCGTGGCCTTAAGCCGCGGCCAGCAGCCGCGGCCCGCCGTCGCGGCTTGCGCGGCCAGCCGTCGTGGCGGCGCACCGCGGCCCCCTAGGGTTTTTCGGAAACCCTAGCCCTAAACGGGCCAATTTTTCGGGGGAGGCCCAATTAACCCTAATGGGTTGTTTTCATGGCCCAAAAGCCTGACAATTAGCCCATTTACACAAATAATTTTTCCTTTTTTATTTTTGGCCCCAAAGCCCAAAATAATTAAAGAAATCTTAAGCTTTAAAAATAAGGGTTAAAGCGGAAAACAAAACATTAAAAATATGGATCAAAGGTAAAAAGTTTTTCAAAAATAATTTTTAGCATGTCACACTATTTAGATTATTTAATCAATCTCACATGCCTGGGAAATGATTATATGCGTGGTTGTATATTTTCCATATATTATCTGCGTGGATGTGCGATTAGGCTATGTTTTTAGGGATCAGCCAGGTTTCCGACATCTTTTCTTTTCTGCAATTTTTTCTTTTCGAGAGAAACTTGTAAGTGAGGAAATATATGTAAAAAGAAGACCGGAGGATACCAAATAGGAGCTGAAGGCGTATGCACAAAGAAGAAAGGGGCTTCTCTCCGAAATTCCCGAGTTGTATTTATTCTTTCATGCAATTTTTTGATGTAACTTCGGACTGTATTTTTCATTTTGGTGTCGGCTGGCTGATCCCCATAGTCCTAAGTTATTTTCATTGCTTATACATTAAATGCGTGGATGCTAACTATTTTCATGCTATGTTAATGTTACAATGAAACTGTTAAAAAGCATGCGTGGATGTTAATCTCTTTTAATTATTCACGTTATAAAACTGTTAAAAAGCATGCGCGGATGTTAAGTTTTTCCTAATTAATTCACGATATGAAAATGTTAAAAAGCATGCATGAATATTAATTTTCTTTATGAAAATGGTAAAAATACATGCGTGGATGTCTAATTGTTTTTACAATTTAATAATCCATGCTGTTTTTACATTGCTAGATTATTCAATGGCCAGACTTGCGAATGTCGACTTTTCGGTCCTGAAGGCCGATGGGTCGAACTACTTGAGTTGGCAGTTGGACCTGAAGTTCCATCTGCGATCTCATGGGTTCAGTCTCACACCAACTGAGAAGGCAACAACAAGTACTGTCCCAGCCGACAAGAATGCTTCTAAAGAAGCACCTCATACAGAGGAAGTTTCCGATATACTAAAGGCGAAAGCCATTATCTATATCAGGAAACATTTAGACTCGAACCTGAAGGACGAGTACCTCACTGTAGAGGATCCTTACGAGCTGTGGGACGCACTTAAGGAGAGATACAAACATCAGAGAGATGTCATACTCCCCCGTGCACAGTACGAGTGGACTCACCTCCGCATACAGGATTACAAATCCGTAGCGGAGTACAACTCAGCACTCTTTCGTATCACCTCACGCCTGAAGTTGTGTGGTGAAACGATGACGGAGAAAATGTTGCTTGAAAAGACGTTCACATCTTTCCACGAGAAGGACATGATCCTTATGCAACAATACCGTGAGAGGAAGTTCACGAAGTACTCTGATCTGCTTTCATGCCTACTAATGGCTGAACAGAACAGAGATTTGTTGGTTGCTACTCACAACCTGCGCCCTCCTGGCTCCGCTGTCACGCCCCGCTTCCCAAAACAACGGAGGCGAAGCGTGACTGAGGCTCGCTTAGGCCGGAGCTGTGAAGCTCGGACCCAATAAGCGTCTATGTGGTACTCCAAGACGAAGGAACAAGTCCATGCAGGTTAGTACGGAACAATAAAAGTACTAAAAGAGATGCATTTATTTTATTCAACAGATATCCAGAAAAGTACGGGGAGTCTAAACAAAAGCCAACACGGCTACAAACAGCTGAAAGTAAACTAATGGTGCAAGCACCCAACCTAGACAGAAAGTAAACGGTGTTACACACCCAACTAAACTGCAGTGAAACCTCTGAATCAGCAACGTGAAGATCTCTAGCTTTGGTCCTCCTCGGGCACGTACTCTGGGGCTGCGTCCTTCGGCTCTACGTACTCTGGCTCCACACCTGACGTACAACACCAAAAGAAAGAAAATGTACGTCAGGTAAAGTCTACAAAAGAGGGCAGACTCTACTGCAAGTGTACCGAACTATTAAACAACAGTTTACTGGTTGATTAGCATGCTGGTGTTATAACAGAGTATCAAAAGGAAGGAAACGCAGCAGGAAAGTAAAGCGTAGCAAGCAGTAGTCGTAGCGTGTGCTACCGACTACAGGACTAGCCTAAACGGGTCGTGACAAGACGTGACAAGACAAGCAAGACAGGGCAGGACAAGTCAAGACGAGACACATGCGACTCGAAGGGTTCACACCTTACGGTTCGAGGGGGATCAGACCCTCTTACCGTGCGCACGCTCAACCCTATCCCAACCCAAGTGCACAAGACATATCAGTACAAGGGATCACTCAGATAGTGCTCTATTTCCCGCAAGTTGTGTATCAGTACAAGGGATCACTCGGAGAGTGCCCTATTACCCGCAAGCTGTGTATCAGTACAAGGGATCACTCGGAGAGTGCCCTATTGCCCGCAAGCTGTGTATCAGTACAAGGGATCACTCGGAGAGTGCCCTATTGCCCGCAAGATGTGTATCAGTACAAGGGATCACTCGGAGAGCGCCCTATTGCCCGCAAGCTTTGCAAAACAAGACACGACGTGACATGACAGGAATGGTTCTTCTAGGGGGTCCACACGCACACACACACAAGATAACCCGACGGTGTCAAAAGTTGTTGTTTGAGCTTAGACTTCGTCGTCAAGTCTAAGCCGTCAAGGGGTGTCCCAGACGCTATCATTTCACGTCCGGTTCTATTTGTTCACAGTTTAATAGTTCTAACAGTCTAAGGCCTAGGCACGGCCGAAAGAGCAAGTGAATACACTTGCCTGCGGTGGCGAGCGTATCGTCCGTCCGGAGCGTCCCATCCAAGCGTCGCGTCCTCGGTAGTCCGTCTGAAATAGGTCACGGCGACGGTGTCAAGTCGCGTTTTTCAATAAGTCCGATTTAGGGTTTGTTTCTAGATTGTCGGGACTACCCTATTCGTCAAAGTCACGTTTTTGGTGTTTCGTTCAACCTAGATCGACTTCTACCCTATGTGCACAGAAAAAGTTGTCCGATTGTCGATCTTTCTACGGTGAGTAGCGTTTTACAGATACTGAAAGTAAATTTAGTTCAAGTTATCAATTTTTAGTTTAGAGTTTGATTTTGCTACGGTGTGGGTTTGCTACGAGTTCGGGGAAACCAACCTCTCCGGTGTTTGACGCAGAAAGGACGTAGAGTCAGAACGGGGGATCTCCTCGTCGTCTGCGGTGTCTCGGCCACGGTTGGCGTAGTAAGATCTGTCCGGGCAGCGAACGAAGAGCGTGGACAGCGAGCACGGTCTGATCCGCGAGTGAGGGGCGTTGTGACGGCGTCTACAGCTCCGGATAGATTGTCCCACGTGAAAACAATGACGTTGGGCGTCGTTGAGACTGGTCGGACGGCAAGAAACACCGCTAAGCGCGTAGAGGGCTGCAGTAGGGTTCAGAACAGCAAGGGACCTAGCGGGGACGACGCAACGTCAAAAACGCCGCTAAAGAAGCTCGCGGCCGGCTGTCGGAAGGATTTCAGCAGTGGTTGTGGGCTTGCTTGCTGATGTGGGAGGAAGACTGCCGCTAGAGGAGTCTTGGCGGTGCAGTTGACCCAAAGGAGGGTCCTCCGGCGATCTGGGGCTGATGTCGTGGTGTCAGGCGGTGCCGGAAACGGCAACAGGCGGCGTTGCGAAAACACAGCCGCAGGCTGTGCTTGTGACGGAGAGGAAGCCGCCGAACGGCGGTTTCAGGCGGACGGGGTGGCCGCGAGGGCCGTGCTGGTGGGGTTGCCGAAGGCCGTGGGCGGTCGTGATCCCTCAGGTGGTCGGAAACGCGATCGACGCTCGAAGGAGGCTGCACCGGCGGTCGGAAACGCAGTGCGCGGCCGCTGCGTGCTGCTGCGTGCTGCTGCGGCGTAAGCGGCCACCAGAAGGCGGCCCTCCGGCATCGCGACGGCTGTGCTGACGGCGAACGGGGTTGAGGCGAGGGAGTTAGGGTTTTTACGAGGCAGAGGTAGACGCGAGGGAGAGAGATTTCTCGGAAGTTTTCGTGGCGGCTTAAATTTTTCTAGCCTAGGTTTCTGAGTCCTCATGTGAATAAGTTAGGGTTGAGGTTTTTAAAATAATAAATTTAGATATTTAGACATAGGTTAATAAGTTAAAGGAGGGGAGATAAAGATATATAGGGTGTAGGAAGAGGGGAAAGTTTAGGGAACAATAGAGGGAGATTATTTGGAAAGATATGTATGAAGATACTTAGGGATTTGCTAAGATCTGTTTACCATTTGAAATTTGAATTGATTTGGGGAGATCAACGGTCGAGATTTAATCGGGGAATAACTCTCGCTACGGGCGTCGGAAAATTAATCCGAAAATACCGGGACGATCGTGGAGACGAGACGCACAGGGCTACGGAGTCTGATCGTGCGTAACGTCTACCAAGAATTTACGTAAAATCGGAAACTGTGTTTTGGGATAAAAAACTAAAACGCCCCTATCATTCCAAGTTGTTTTGCGAGAAAACGAGCCGTGAAATGACGTTTCCAAAAATTACTATAAAATTCTACACCCCCTTACGATCACAACAGCATATCACATCGCATATATCAGAATCCGGAAAGAGCCAAATAAAATACGTGCACGATAAGGCACGTGCACGCAGAAAATCCATAAGGTCGGGAAGCGACCGTTACATTCTACCCCACTAAAATAAAGATTCCGTCCTCGGAATCAACAACACTAATCAGCAAACAAGAATGGAAATGGCTCCCTCATCTCCTCCTCGCGCTCCCAAGTGGACTCTCCAGGTGATCCGTGACGCAACATCACTCTCACCAGGTCGACTACCTTATTCCTCAATTATTTCTGTCGACGGTCCAAAATCTGCACAGGTTGTTGGTCATATGTCAGGTCCGGGCGAACCGTAATCTCCGAGAAATCCACAGTGTGCGACGGATCACTGACGTACCGACGTAACTGAGATACGTGGAATACGTCGTGAACACCCTCCAATAATGGTGGCAGAGCAATGCGGTAGGCCACTGCTCCCACACGCTCCAGCACGTCGAATGGTCCAATATACCTCGGACTCAGCTTTCCCTTCTTCCCGAAACGAATAACTCCGCGGTTTGGATAAATCTTCAGGAAGACGTGATCCCCTGGTTGAAACTCCAAAGGTCTCCTCTTGGCATCAGCCCAATGCTTGAAACGATCATGCGCAACTCTAAGCTTCTCCCTGATGTCTCTCACAACATCCACAGCTTCCATTATCATATCTGGACCCAACAGCTCCCGATCTCCAATGTCATCCCAGCTCAGTGGCGATCGACATTTCCTCCCATATAAGGCAGCAAATGGCGCCATGCCAATGCTCGCCTGGTAGCTGTTGTTATACGAAAACTCCACCAAGTGAAGATGGTCCTCCCAAGATCCCTTCAAATCGAGCGTACAAGCTCGCAGCATATCCTCTAGAATCTGAATATTCCTCTCGGACTGGCCATCGGTCTGCGGGTGGTACGCCGTGCTGAAACTCAGAATCGTACCCAAATTCTCATGCTGACTTCTCCAGAACTGAGATGTGAAGTTCGAGTCTCTGTCAGACACGATGCTCACGGGGACTCCATGTAAGCGTACGATCTCCTGCACGTACACGGTCTACGTCACAACTATCACAAAGAGGAAAAAGAGAAGTAAAATGAAATTTTACCTTTAGATATTTCCTCGCCAAGACTTCCGTAGATTGGCCCACTCGGAAGGGGATGAAATGCGCAGACTTAGTCAACCGATCAACGATCACCCAGACTGCGTCGTTCTGTTTCGGGGTCCGAGGTAAACCAGTCACGAAATCCATCGTGATATGTTGCCACTTCCACTCCGGAATAGGAAGCGATTGTAGCAAACCAGCCGCACGATGGTGCTCAGCCTTCACCTGTTGGCATATCAAACACTTGGCAACGCTCCGTGCCACACTCCTCTTCATGCCAATCCACCAGTAATTCAGACGGAGGTCCTTATACATCTTGGTCCCTCCAGGATGTATAGAATATGTCGAGCTATGAGCCTCGCTCAAAAGCTCCTCCCGAACATCGCCTGCAGGTACGCAGAGTCTGCTGCCGTACCGCAGCGAACCATCCTCATGAATCACGAACTCCATCCATAGTCCAGCTTCAACCTGCCTCCTGATCCTCTGTAGATTCGGATCTCTTGCCTGGGCTGCCTTGATCCGATCCACGATCGTGGACTGAATATGCAAATTCATGAATGAAAGAACCACACCAGGTAGGACGACCTCTAAATCCATCTCTCTCAGCTCCTGCTGTATCCTCCAGTCGGCAGTATGCACCATCGCAGTAGGAAGTCTACTCAAAGCATCGGGCACTACGTTCACTTTTCCCGGGTGACACTGCAAGTCTATCTCATAGTCGGCTATGAGCTCTAACCATCGTCTCTGACGCATGTTGAGCTCCTTCTGCGTGAAGATGTACTTCAAGCTCTTGTGATCGGTGAAAATCTTCACGCTCTCACTCAGCAAGAAGTGCCTCCAGATCTTTAGTGCGAAAATTATTGCTGCCAGCTCCAGATCGTGCATCGGGTAATTCTTCTCATGAGTCCTCAACTGACGAGAAGCATACGCCGACCACGTGGCCATGCTGATGTAAGACGCATCCCAGACCCTTCCCTGATGCATCACAATATACCTCAAAGCCTCTGCTCCGATCCGGTTCCGCCAAAATCGGTGCTGAAGTCAACCTCGCCTTCAAGATACTGAAAACCTCCTTACAAGCTTCTGACCAATGAAACTCCACGTCTTTCCTCGTCAGCTTCATATCGGCTCTGCATTCCTCGAGAACTCGAACTTAAGATGGCCCGGAATCCTGAATACCACCTTCTCACTGTGGCATTCAAACAGAGCGTGGAAGTCTCCCATCAATTTGATGCCAAGAACGACATCGAAAAAGCGGTAGATCCAGGACAATGAAATTTAATATTTCATGTCCACTGACCACCAAAGGGATCGATGGACAACCCAGATTCACTGTCACCACTCCGTTCCCTGTGACGATATCCCAACACTTTGGAAGTGTATGGGTGGGATATAAAGTGTCTTGTTACAACCTCCGGGATAAGATGCACATGGATGCACCGGGGTCGAACAAAGCCGAGGCCAGGTGGGACGACACTAGAATAGCGACTACGGTATAAAAGAACTACAGCCAACCCACTACCCAACAACTAGCAAGGACAACGCACATATACAAGCGAAACAATCTAACTGTAAAAGAAAAGACCAGATCTCAAAAGAATATACCTGCTATAACACCATCCAAGTCTTCAGCCTCGCCGGCTGTCACAGTGTACGCCGGCCTACGGAGTTGCATTGCCTACCGAAACATCTACTCCTGCGGGGCCAAGAGTCCACGGACAGCAGCTCCTCTCTGAACTGGGGCATGCGCCCTACTTGGCTCTGGAACTGGCGCTCCGCCTTTCACATGGAGATGCCTCGGGGCAGCTCCACATGCCAGACACAATCCCAGCTTCTTCCTGCAAGCGTTCTGTCGATGTCCTGGCTTGCCACAGTAATGACACGGTCCCTTGCTCTGACGCTGCGTAGGTGCTCCAGTCCTCTTGAAGGACGTCGACTGAGTGGGTCCCACTGCAGGCCTAGCTGTTGGCCTGAACTGCTCCACTAGTCGGTTCCCTCTCAGTGGTGGCGGTGCATTCGGAGGAGCATGGGCAGCACGGGCAATCTGATGCGCCTGATCAACCAACCGATATTGAACGTCCAACATCTCCCTCATAACGCCCAGTAATTGGCGTAAATCGTCACCTCGGCCATCCATGGTCCCGTCAGCTGAAGGTCCGTCTCGAGCTTCACGTCCTCCCACCATCCTAACGACAGGAAAAACACAACTTAGACTCGCACACATTACTGGATAATAATAAAAAGAATGTTAATACTTCTATAGTTCCGAACTTTTTGCAGAAGTGGACCTGCATGGGCCACCACTAAAACCTGTCACACCCCGCTTCCCAAAACAACGGAGGCGAAGCATGACTGAGGCCCGCTTAGGCCGGAGCTGTGAAGCTCGGACCCAATAAGCGTCTGTGTGGTACTCCAAGATGAAGGAACATGTCCCTGCAGGTTAGTACGGAACAATAAAAGTACTGAAAGAGATGCATTCATTTTATTCAATAGATATCCAGAAAAGTACGGGGAGTCTAAACAAAAGCCAACACGGCTACAAACAGCTGAAAGTAAACTAATGGTGCAAGCACCCAACCTAGACGGAAAGTAAACGGTGTTACGCACCCAACTAAACTGCAGTGAAACCTCTGAATCAGCAACGTGAAGATCTCTAGCTCTGGTCCTCCTCGGGCACGTACTCTGGGTCTGCATCCTCCGGCTCTACGTACTCTGGCTCCACACCTGACATACAGCACCAAAAGAAAGGAAATGTACGTCAGGTAAAGTCTACAAAAGAGGTCAGACTCTACTGCAAGTGTACCGAACTATTAAACAACAGTGTACTGGTTGATTAGCATGCTGGGGTTATAACAGAGTATCAAAAGGAAGTAAACGCAGCAGGAAAGTAAAGCGTAGCAAGCAGTAGTCGTAGCATGTGCTACCGACTACGGGACTAGCCTAAACGGGTCGTGTCAAGACGTGACAAGACAAGCAAGACAGGACATGACAAGTCAAGATGAGACACGTGTGACTCGAAGGGTTCACGCCTTACGGTTCGAGGGGGATCAGACCCTCTTACCATGCGCACGCTCAACCCTACCCCCAACCCAAGTGCACAAGACATAGCCGTACAAGTGATCACTCGGAGAGTGCCTTATTGCCCGCAAGCTGTGTATCAGTACAAGGGATCACTCAGAGAGTGCCCTATTGCCCGCAAGCTGTGTATCAGTACAAGGGATCACTCGGAGAGTGCCCTATTGCCCGCACGCTGTGTATCAGTACAAGGGATCACTCAGAGAGTGCCATATTGCCTGCAAGCTGTGCAAAACAAGACACGACGTGACATGACAGGAATGGTTCTTCTAGGGGGTCCAACGCACGCACACACAAGATAACCCTACGGTGTCAAAAGTTGTTGTTTGAGCTTAGACTACGTCATCAAGTCTAAGCCGTCAAGGGGTGTCCCAGACGCTATCATTTCACGTCCGGTTCTATTTGTTCACAGTTTAATAGTTCTAATAGTCTAAGGCCTAGGCATGGCCGAAAGAGCAAGTGAATACACTTGCCTGCGGTGGCGAGCGTATCGTCCGTCCGGAGCGTCCCGTCCAAGCGTCGCATCCTCGGTAGTCCGTCTGAAATAGGTCACGGTGACGGTGTCAAGTCGCGTTTTTCAATTAGTCCTATTTAGGGTTTGTTTCTAGATTGCCGAGACTACCCTATTCGTTAAAGTCATGTTTTTGGTGTTTCGTTCAACCTAGATCGACTTCTACCCTATGTGCACAGAAAAAGTTGTCCGATTGTCGATCTTTCTACGGTGAGTAGCGTTGTACAGATACTGAAAGTAAATTTAGTTCAAGTTATCAAATTTTAGTTTAGAGTTTGATTTTGCTACGGTGTGGGTTTGCTACGAGTTCGGGGAAACCAACCTCTCCGGTGTTTGACGCAGAAAGGACGTAGTGTCAGAACGGGGGATCTCCTCGTTGTCTGCGGCTTCTCGGCCACGGTTGTCGTAGTAAGATCTGTCTGGGCAGCGAACGAAGAGCGTGGACAGTCTGATCCGCGAGTGAGGGGCGTTGTGAAGGCGTCTACAGCTTCGGATAGATTGTCCCACGTGAAAACAACGACGTTGGGCGTCATTGGGACTGGTCGAACGTCAAGAAACACCGCTAAGCGCGGTAGAGGGTTGTCGTAGGGTTCAGAACAGCGAGGGACCTAGCGGGGACGACGCGACGTCAAAAACACCGCTGAAGAAGCTCGCGGCCGGTTGTCGGAAGGATTTCAGCAGCGGTTGCGGGCCTGCGTGCTGATGTGGGAGGAAGACCGCCGCTAGAGGAGTCTTGGCGGTGTAGTAGACCTGAAGGAGGGTCCTCCAGCGATCTGGGGCGGATGTCGTGGTGTCGGGCGACGCCGGAAACGGCAACAGGCGGCTGTTGCGAAAACACAGCCGTAGGCTGTGCTTGTGACGGAGAGGAAGCCATCGAACGGCGGTTTCAGGCGGACGGGGTGGCCGCGAGGGCCGTGCTGGCGGGGTTGCCGAAGGCCGTGCGGCGGTCGTGATCCCTTAGGTGGTCAGAAACGCGAACGGCGCTCGAAGGAGGCTGCACCGGCGGTTGGAAACGCAGCGCGCGGCCGTTGTGTGCTGCTGCTTGCTGCTGCGGCGTAAGCGGCCACCAGACGGCGGCCCTCCGGCGTCGCGGCGGCTGTGCTGACGGCGAACGGGGTTGAGGCGAGGGAGTTAGGGTTTTGGGGGGGGGAGACGCGAGGGAGAGAGATTTCTCGGAAGTTTTCGTGGCGGCTGAAATTTTTGTAGCCTAGGTTTCTGAGTCCTCACGTGAATAAGTTAGGGTTGAGGGTTTTAAAATAATAAATTTAGATATTTAGACATAGGTTAATAAGTTAAAGGAGGGGAGATAAAGAGATAGAGGGTGTAGGAAGAGGGGAAAGTTTAGGGAACAATAGAGGGAGATTATTTGGAAAGATACGTATGAAGATACTTAGGGATTTGCCAAGATCTGTTTACCATTTGAAATTTGAATTGATTTGGGGAGATCAACAGTCGAGATTTAATCGGGGAATAACTCTCGCTACGGGCGTCGGAAAATTAATCCGAAAATACCGGGACGATCGTGGAGACGAGACGCATAGGGCTACGGAGTCTGATCGTGCGTAACACCTACCAAGAATTTACGTAAAATCGGAAACTGCGTTTTGGGATAAAAGACTAAAACGCCCCTATCATTCCAAGTCGTTTTGTGAGAAAACGAGCCGTGAAATGACGTTCCCAAAAATTACTATAAAATTCTACACTCCTTTACGATCACAACAGCATATCACATCGCATATATCGGAATCCGGAAAGAGCCAAATAAAATACGTGCACGATAAGGCACGTGCACGCAGAAAATCCATAAGGTCGGGAAGCGACCGTTACATCCGCTCCACTGCCACCTCTTGCAGAGGCACACTTCCAGTCTTCCCAGAAGAAGAAGATGGACAAGAAGGCAAAATTCCAGAAATGGAAAGAACAGAAGAAGCGGAAGAAAGCCACTCCCCAAGCTCCTCCTCAGAACCAGAAGTTCGTGGAAAAGAAGCAGAAGTGGACGTCAAAAGGTGGTCAGACTGGGAGGATAAGTGCTCCAAATGCGGAATGACGGGCCACTGTCCAGAATCTGCCGCACCCAGAAACACCTCCAGGACCTCTACCAGGCAAGCCTCAAGCTTCGAGCTGAGACAAACCTGATTGAGAGCGCAGCGTTGCCAGAGACCTCATGGACTCCTAAAGACTTCATGGGAGATGACACTCTCTAGTTATGGACCACTTTTATCTACTAGCAATGTATCTTCTTTTCATGCATCGTATCTAGTTTTTATTCCATGTCAAACAATATTTTGAGCATTTTAAATGAAAGTAGATCTTTTTTTTCATATTATTTACTGCTTAAATGTCTTTCTTTATATAGATATGGAATTAATTTGCCTAGTGGACAGTGCATCGACGCACTCGATCCTTCAAAACATTGACTACTTCACGAGCATAAGTAGCTACTCTGGTCCACTGAGAACAATCTCAGGACCAGCTAATATAATCGAAGGATCAGGGGAAGCAATCATATTGCTCCCTGGTAACATACAAATCACACTTAGGAATGCGTTATACTCTCCTAAATCCATTCGAAACCTCCTAAGCTTTAAAGATATCCGTTTAAACGGATATCACTTAGAGACGGTCGAGGAAAATAAAAGGGAATACTTGCTTGTAACGTCTCTTACAAATGGTTCAAAAACCATTGTGGAACGTTTCAAGGGACTCCGCTCGGGACTCTACCAAACAAGTATACAAACTCCAGAAACATCAATGGCGGATGTAACGGCCGCTTTCCGACCGTTCGTATTTCCTGCGTGCACGTGCTTTATCGTGCACGTATTCTATTTGGCTATTTCTGAGCTCCGGCATGAGCGATGCGATATGCCGTTGCGATCATTTGGGAGTGTAGAATTTTATAGTAATATTTGGGAACGTCTTTTCACGGCTCGTTTTCTCGCAAAACGATTTTGAAAGATAGGGGCGTTTTGGTCTTTTGGCACCAATACGCGGTTCCTGATTTTACGATAATTTTTGGTAGGTGTAACACGCAATCGGACACTGTAGCCCCGTACTTCTCGTCTCCACAATCGTCCCGGTATTTTCGGATTATTTTTCCGATGCCCGTAGTGGAAGATATCCCCTAATCAATTTCAACCGTTGATTAGCCACTAATCTTTTGAATTTCAAATTTAAAATCAAATCCTAATCAAATCTTTGGAGAATCCCTACGTTTCATGCATGTGGGATTTCTTCCACTACCCACACCCAAAACTACACCCCCTCCTCTCACATACTCTCTCTCCTAGTCACCTAAATACACTCTTTTTAACACCCATATATCAAGTGTATCTTCCCTTTTAACAAACCCAAACCACAACCCTAGGAGGCCACGCATGAACCCATTTGCAGCCGCCTTGCTCCTCCTCCGGCCACCACGGCAGCCCCCCAAGCTCCCCAACTCCGGCCACCACCTTCTCCTCCTCCTTCTCCTCCATCTCCACCTCTCCAAGACATCAAAAACTCCATGAAAACCACACAAAACACAGCCCAGGCCAGAACTGCGCCCCGCCGGAAAACACCGCCGGCCGGCCACCTCCGGCCACCCCCTCCGGCGACCACCACCCCCGATCAACTCCTCTCTGACCCCCCAAGCATCTCCACCTCCCCTTACCCTCTTCCCTCATCTCTATCTCCCTCAAAACGCTTTCAAACACAACCCAAACGACAGTTTTACAGATCTGCGCCACCGCCGGAAAAACTCACGCCCACCGGCCATCCGGCCACCTACGACGACCACCCTACTGCCGTTGGATTCCTATCGAAACCACCTACCAATTGCAATTTTCCTCACGCTCATAGCCCACCTGTAGCTCCCGGAATCCTCGTCGGAACACGTCGCATCCGCTGTTTTTCACAGATCTGGAAGCTGAACTTCGCCGTCCGCGCACGGCCACCTCCGACCACCCCCGGCGACAACTCCACTGCCGTTGGCTTCATTTTGAAGTCCTTTACCCACTGCAGCTTTCCGTTCCCGCTGTTCGTCTCCGAAATTTCACTGAGACACGCGACAACGGATGTGGCGCGAATCTGTCCTCCCCGGCTTCTCACGGCCGCCCACCGCCGTGCGCTCACGCCGTCGGCCATCCACCGGGCCGAGCATCTTCCTTTGGTCCCACTTAATCTACCAACAGCCCCCTTGGACTCTCGGAGTTCACGTGCGTTGCCGCACGCACGTACTTTTAGCCGACGTCGCCGTTATCGTGAAGAACCGTTGCGCTACTCGCAACGGGAAGGAGATCGCTGATTAGCTCGCTGATTTCACGTCATCATCCCGCTGTCCAGAGGTACCTCGCCGTGCTACCTGCGGTCGAGGAGTTCCAGACGATGCCGACGTTGCGCCGTTCAGACCCGACTTCCTCTTGTTGGACGACATTACGAGGTTAGTTTCCCCTAACTCATAGCACAACCCACACCATAGCAGAACTGAAAACCTAACTAAAATCGGCAACTTAACTCATTAAATTTATTTTCTGCTCCCTCAAAATGATGTGGAACTGTAGATCGACGAATGGACTTTTTGACTGTGCACATAGGATAGAATCGTCGAATAGGGTTGAACATCTAAAAGTGACTTTTGACGAATAGGATAGTCCTGACAACCTAGAAACGAAACCTAATAGGATTTGATGAATTTGAGAACTGACATCGTCGCCGTGGCGATATTTCAGACGGACTTCCGCGGACGAGACGCTCGGACGGGACGCTTCGAGAGGACGACATACTCGCCATCGCAGGCAAGTGTACCCACTTGCGTTTTTGACCGTGCTTTGGTCTTAGGTTGCTAGAACTGTTAGACTGTGAATGTATAGAACCGGACGTGAAATGATAGCGTCCGGGACGACTCCTGACGGCTCAGACTTGACGACGAAGTCTGAGCCCGACAACAACTTTTGATATTGTAGGGCTATCATGTGTGTGCGTGTGTGTGGACACCCTAGAATAACCCTTCCTGTCTTGTCACGTCCCGTCCCGTCTTGCACAGCCCGCTGGGCAATAGGGCACCCTTCGGGTGATCCCTTGTACAGATTCACAGCCTGCGGGCAATAGGGCACTCTCCAAGCTAGAGAGAGTGATCCCTTGTACTGATTCACAGCCTACGGGAAGCTCGGCACCCACCTAGCAGAGTGAGTGTCCCAGCAGACCGAGAGGATAGAGACTCTCACCTAGCAGAGTGAGTGGTCCTATACAGTTGTACGGTTTCACCTACGAGGCGTTCGTCGCTCACCTAGCAGAGTGAGCGATACGCTACCGACCGTGGGGATAAAGGCACTCACCTAGCAGAGTGAGTGGCCCTATATTGTCTTGTCCTGAGTTCTGGGGTTTGGGGTAGGGTTGAGCGTGCGCACGGCAAGAGGGTCTGATCCCCCTCGAACCGTAAGGCGTGAACCCTTCATGTCACAATTGTCCTGTCTTGTCTTGTCTTGCCACGTTTCGTCTTGTTCCGTCCTGTTTATCCTGTCTTGACTTGACACCTGTAGGCTAGTCCCGTAGTTGGTAGCATACGCTACGACTACTACTTGTCCCGTTTTACTTTCCTGCTACGTTACTTCCTTTCGTGTTATTCTGTCATAACCACAGCATGCTAATCAACCAGTAAACTGTTGTGTAAAAGAACCTCAGCATGCTAATCAACCAGTAAACCGTTGTTTAAAGTTTGGTGCACTTGCAGTAAAGTCTAACCCTCCTTGTAGACTTTACCTGACGTACAGTTCCTTTCTCTTGGGTGCTGTACGTCAGGTGTTCAGCCAGAGATCGTGGATGAGGCAGACTCACTGGAGCACGAGGAGCCGAGGACGCCGACCCAGAGTACGTGCCTGACGAGGACCAGACCTTGATGCCTTTTTAGTCGACACTTTCAGAGGTTACTCCTTTTAGGTTTGCTTTTAAATCTTTTGTTGCCATGTTTAGGCTTCTTGTTAGACTTTGTACTCGTTGGATATTATAGCTCTAATTTAATGAATGCAACTTCCTTTCTGTACTTCCTATTGTTTCGAACTTTATTAATGCAAGAACCTGAAAAACTTTTAAAATGGTACCCCTACAGACGCTTATTGGGTCAGAGCTTCTCAGCTCTGGCCTAAGCGGGCCTTTGTCACGCTTCGCCTCCGTCGTTTTTGGGAAGCGGGGCGTGACAGCGGAGCACCTGCAGTGCCCCCAAACACCAGAATTCCAACTCTGGCATAGTAAACTGGGACACCCTGGATCTGTTATGATGTACTGCATCATAAAAAGCTCCAGGGTTATAGACTTGAATAACATGAAGATTCTTCAAAAAGGTAAATTTCAATGTCCACCCTGTTACAAGGGTAAACTGATTACGAGACCCTCTCCACTGAAAGTGGACCTGGAATCTCCAAGTTTTCTGGAAAGAATCCACGGAGACATTTGTGGGCCTATACACCCATTAAGTGGTCCGTTCAGGTATTTTATGGTCCTGATTGACGCATCCACTAAGTGGTCACATGTGTGTCTACTGTCCACCCGTAATCTAGCACTGTCTAAGATTTTAGCTCAGATAATCAGGTTACGGGTCCACTTCCCCGACTACCAGATAAAGAAACTTCGTCTGGACAATGCGGGGGAGTTTACGTCACAAGTCTTTCTAGACTATTGCCAAGCACAGAGAATTGAAGTCGAACATCCTGTAGCGCATGTTCACACCCAAAATGGGTTAGCAGAATCTCTACTTAAGAGACTGCAATGGATTGCTCGTCCATTATTACTTCAATCCCAGCTGCCAGTGAATGCATGGGGTCATGCAATTTTGCATGCTGCATCTTTAATAAAATTAAGACCTTCTAGAGGTCAGTCATCTTCTCCAATGCAACTAGCACTTGGAGCCCCACCAATTGTCTCACACTTGAGAATATTTGGTTGTGCAGTATACGTCCCCATAGCACCACCACAAAGGACAAAGATGGGTCCACAACGTCGCCTAGGCATTTATGTTGGGTTTGACACCCCCTCCATAATTATATTCCTAGAACCCCTTACGGGAGACGTTTTCAAGGCACGTCTAGAAGACTGTGAATTTGATGAAACATCATTTCCAAGACTAGGCTCACAGACAAAGAAGCCAGAAGCTTCAGACTGTATCACTTGGGATACAAAGACATTATGTCACTTTGATCCGCCCAGAAGCCAGTGTGAGGAGGAGGTCCTGAAGATTCTCCACATTCAAAACACTGTCAATCTCTTGTCGGAAAAATTTACTGACAACCAGAAGATTGTCACGCGTCCCTGCTGCTAACACTCCAGCTAGAATTGACATACAGCAAAATGGATGCAATCCGCCTGCAGCAAAAATGGTTGGACCTCTCAAAAAGAGAGGACGACCACCAGGATCCAAGGACCAAGTCCCTCGAAAGAGTAGTACCCTTGGCAATTGTAAACAAATACCACCACAGGATGCTACTATAAGCCCTGCTACCCCACATCTCCCAAACTCTCAAACAGAGGAAAACCCGGGAGAAAATGAAGTTTCGATACACTATGTACGAACTGGGGAGTATTGGGACAGAAAGAGCACAACCATAGATGACACATTTGTGTGTAATATTGCCATCAACGTCGCGTACTGCGACAATGATATTGAACCACGCTCTCTGACAGAATGTCAAAGCAGAGATGATTGGCCAAAGTGGAAAGCGACAATAGGAGTGGAGTTGGATTCACTCACCAAATGCAAGGTCTTCGGACCTATAGTCCAGACACCAAAAGGTGTAAAACCTGTGGGTTACAAATGTGTATTTTTTAGAAAACGAAATGAACAAAACGAGATCGTTCGCTACAAAGTAAGGCTTGTAGCGCAGGGTTTTACCCAACGTCCAGGGATGGATTTTGAAGCCACATACTCCCTGGTCATGGACGCGATCACCTTCCGATTCCTCATTGGTTTAACAGCCCAAGAGGGTTTAGATATGTAGCTTATGGACGTCGTGACTGCATACCTATATGGCAACTTAGACCGAGACATCTATATGAGATTGCCTGACGGTTATTCTTTGCCAGCAGCACTAAAAGAGAGACAACGTGACATCTACTCAGTGAAACTGCAAAGATCATTGTATGGTCTAAAACAATCTGGAAGGATGTGGTATAACAGACTGAGCGACTTCCTTACTAAACAAGGATTTACAAATGACCCAGTCTGTCCTTGCATCTTTATAAGAGCAAAGGCAACAGGATTTGTCATTATAGCCGTCTATGTAGACGACTTGAACCTCATCGGATCTCCTGAAGAGATCGCCGAGATTTCTAGAAGCCTGACAGAAACATTCGAGATGAAAGACCTCGAAAAGTCAAAATTCTGTTTAGGTCTTCAAATAGAGCATCTTAACGATGGGATCCTGTTACATCAATCAACTTACACATCGAACTTACTGAAAAAGTTTCAGATGGATAAGTGCCACGCCCTCAGCACCCCAATGGTCGTTAGATCATTGGATGTGCATAAAGACCCCTTCCGGCCGCTGGAAGAGGGGGAGGAAGTACTAGGCCCTGAAGTGCCATATCTAAGTGCTATCGGTGCACTCTTTTACCTGGCTAACTGCACTCGCCCTGACATAGCATTTGCAGTCAACTTACTAGCCAGATATAGTGCTGCACCTACACACGACACTGGGCCGGAGTTAAGCATCTTCTGCGCTACCTCCAAGGGTCCATAGACTTAGGTCTATTCTACAGGAAAGGGGCATCAACTGGTTTAGTTGGTTATGCCGACGCAGGTTACAGGTCAGATCCTCATTCAGAGAAGTCTCAGACCGGATACATGTTCACATATGGCGGCACTGCCATATCCTGGAGATCTGTAAAGCAGACCATGACAACCGTCTCATCCACTCAGTCAGAACTGCTAGCAATCCATGAAGCAAGCAAGGAGAGTTTCTGGCTATGCTCTGTGATCCAGCACATCCTCACCTCCACCGGCCTAATGACCGACGTACTTGCACCTACTCCTCTCCATAAAGATAATGCAGCATGCATAGCCCAGCTACAATACGGCTACATCAAAGGCGACAAGACAAAGCATATCTCCCCCAAGTTCTTCTGGACGCACGACCTTCAGAAGCAAAAGCAAATTGAGGTACAGAAGATCCAATCATGTAATAACTTGGCGGATTTGCTTACCAAATCCCTGCCTACTAGTATCTTTGAGAAACTTGTATATGGAATTGGGATGAGGAGAGTGAGGAAATGTAAACTGGGACATGATGAGAGGACTATGAACTCATAGATACATAGGAGACTGATGTATAGATTCATAGGAAATCTGCAAGCCTGAAGCTTGGTCAGATGAGGGGGAGTCAACAGCAGAGTTGTACTCTTTTCCCTTGGCTACTGGTTTTTTCCCACAGGGTTTTCCGTAGTCAAGGTTTTGACGAGGCAACCTCGTTGACTATGGATCCTGAAGCATCCACCCCTAAAACACATCCCTAAAACAGGGGAAGTTATAGATTAACTGTTCTTTATTTAACAAGGCGGTTATCCTAACTCGGATCCTGAAGAATCCACCTCTTATTCAATGTTGGTTGGATAAGGGGAAGTGTTATGAATAGGCCCATGAGGCCCATTGGGTATCCGGCCCACCATTGAAAGCTATAAATAAGAGGGTTGGAGGGCTCTTAACCCCCTACACCTATTTTCCTATATTTCCCTTCACAACAAATCCTAAAATTTTGAATTTTAAGGATTCAACTAGTTGATATGATTAATTAGTTGTTAATAAAAGCCTTTTAGTCTATGGCACGCATATAAAAAATGACAAGCTTCATTCAATGGACCATGATCCGGTCAATGTGCTTGGCTAAGTTTGTTGGATCAACCTAGCTAGTCTAAGGGATAAGCGATCCTGGCTTAGTCAATTCCCTGGCCGTGTTTTGCGGGACCGCAATGACGGAACATGATTTTATGACACCCTGGACTATATCTAGTTAAATACGTTAATAATCTTTTTCAAGGTTAGCCGTAGCCCTCCTTGTTTTAGGGGTTGGCAACTATAGGACCTATAGTCCAATTGTTGAGCTACACTCAAGCTGTGACATGGCAATCTTGTAGAAACCAACTTCTTAAATACATATGATATAATCTTGATTTGAACCAAACCGTCGTGTCGTGAATACACCGAGCGCCGGAGTAAGTTAGGCTAGACAAGAAAACAAGGGTCCGACTAGACTAGTCATTGTGATTTGGATGAGCACACTCATGATCACAAATGGCTAGGGGTAAAAACCGATAAGAGAATCATATATGATATGATTGATGAAGAGTCATCTACCGATTGCAGAGTCAAGCAATTTGTTGAGATACACTCAAGGTTGTAAGACTCAGGGTGGTTGGATCTCTTTCCCATTAATTTAATTTTAATTAAATCATTCATTGATAGGCTTAAAATGATCGCAAAAATAGTGGGAGGATATAGATTGATAAAAGCCATTCTACATATATTTAATATTGAACATAGGCTAAACTAGGGTAAGTTCTAAGTTTACCAATGGAATCAAAATATAATATTCTAACAGAATAAGTTAAATGGTCAAATAGGTTGGCTAATGGAATATCAAGTTAAATTCTAATTGATAGAATAAATTATATTCTTGTTGACATTTGTGGCCTTCTTAAGGACAGACTTAAGGAATATGATTTCATTAAGTTCTGAGTCCAACAAAATAAATGCACGATACATGTCACTATCCTCTATATGGGGCAGCTGGAACATATTGATGTTCAAAAGCATGTTTCTCCATACAATTTGATGAGTGACACTCAAGGTTGTATGGAAAGATGGTTCGATCTGCAAGGTTCGAAAAATTTGATCAAACTGTTTGAATTGAATGTGAGTGCATGAGCAGTGCAAGACTATGTATCCCAACCGGATCTTGAGACGAGCAACATGTTGAGCAACACTCAAGGTTGCAAAGCTCAGGCGTTTGGATACATGAGATGCTTACATAGCTATTTAAAATTTTGTTGAGGCATTTAATATCTAAATGAGATTTAGAAAAGGAAGTAGGCACTTAGAAAAGTCAAACTGAGAAAGATAGTTTTATTCATCATAAGTAAAGGCGTAAGTAGGAGGAACTAAAAATGTGACATATTTGATGTCACGATTTCAGAATAATTGTTATACAAAAGACGTCTAACACATTTTTGACGAATGTCGTCACCTTGCTTCTGAAGCAATGTTTTGTGTTAGTAATCTGTAATAACTATAATATATTAAATGTTAATATATGAATACGCAAGATAGCAATAAACTTATATGGCAAAATAGACTAGGCAGTATCAAAGAGACTAAGCTTCACAAGTCACATAAAGCGGGGTCTAATCTCTTGTATTATAAAGTCGAAGGACACTTGTGAACCTTATTCTCAAAGGTATGATGGCCAAAACTCCTTCTATAAGACAGTGGGAGAATGGGTTGTTAAATTCACAGTCTCGTACATGCTGATGTACCCGGATACAAGTCTAAGTTAGCCAGGATAAGTCGTTCTTATTATTATTATGACACATGTTCTTGATGAAACACAAGTCTGATAAAATAGAGAACAAAATGACAGAAGTATTTGAATGATTCGATTAGATCGAAAAGTCAAATACTTAGCTGTATAAATCTTGCATAAATAAAAGAAAATGTGATTTTCTCTCAGGTCAAGTATCTTAACATATTGGATGTGTTAGAGAGCATGAATCACACTTTGTTAGACATAGTGCGACTCACGGCAAAGTGACTGAGTTACAATCCTCCCTCTGGGTTAAGTCCCAGATAGAAATGCCTAGGTTTTGATAAGGTTCTATGAGGATCTTATCCGTAAGATATTCATTAAATCAATCGTTAGGAAGTTAAGGGATTACTCGAGCCTCGTGAGACGAAGAGTCGAGTTAGACATTATAATAGATGATGGTCTAAGATAACTTCCAGGATGAAATTCAGAGTACAGACTCTGATTAACAACTTGATGCAATAGGTTTGTGCACATGAATAAAGTATGTACTTTAGTTTACGTGCCCAAAGAAAGAGTTTCTTTGACTGCAAGTGAATCTTCGAGTCTAGAAGATTGATGCAGAAAGAAAATAGTGAAGTACAATTATGTTGGTAGAGAACGATTTCCATCCTAACTCTTATAAACGGATTATGATGAAACTGTCTTGCCAGTAGATGCATACAGATCTACTCGGACTGAACTCGATGTAAATGCACATGATAACCATGAAAACTGGTGCATTCATTTAAAGTTCGTTCTCTAAATATGATTTAGAAGAACGAACTTGTATGAATTAGCCAGAGAGTTTTCAAGGTCAGCAGGAGCGAATTATATACATGCGAAGCATCAAGGGGCTGGAACATATTTTGATAAAGTGGTCAAAAGAGTTTGACACTTTTTAAATATGAACCATCTAAAATGACCACTAACTTATTAAAATTATTGTTGTAAAGTACGATGAGCTGGATGAGATCCAGGGAAATTAAATATTATGGATTCTAAAGGACCAAAGGAATTATTTGAATAAGATTCAAATGGTTGGTCCAATATGAACATAGAAACCCCTTAAAGTTTATATAGTAGACGGTTTAGCAGATCCACTCACGAAGGCTCTTCCACATGAAGTCAAGAAATACTTATGTGTAAAATACGATATGAGATACTGAGATAAATGGGCCTAAGTGCAAGTGGGAGATGTTGCATGATAGATATGCCGTCGAGGCAATTATCTCTGTGTAATTGTACAAACATCTTGTTCGCAATAACAGTAAGCTGTTTGGTATAAATTTATTTAAGTTAATCATAATGTAGTTTTCATTAAATATTAACTTAGGTAAAGTCCTAAGACTTAATGCAAGGTCAAACATGTATTGAGATGAGTATCTCGATCATGGAGAAATGCTCGACCGTCTGTAGCAAAAGTCTAAAAGGGTTCATGGTCGTAGATGTTTCGAGAAAAGGATATCGAAACATCGGATAGACCATTGTGTCTTAGTCTTCACAGTATAGCGGTGACGATGATCTCATGATCGTTTGACTTGGCGAAGTCGAAGACGAGACACAGGTGCTCATTGGAGAATGAGTTCACTGAACGACCCACAAGAGTTATTATATGGTTATGATTGACCAAACTGTCAATGATAACTCTTAGTGATGATATGATGTTGGTCTTTTGACTTGAGATCATTGTATGAACCTGTGCGTGAACGGTGTCACTTGGATCACTGACCTAGCTTCAAAGCAAGGCCTGTCGAATGGTCTTTGGTCAGGTGACATTTGAAGCGTAGGAGGAGAGTAATGACCAAGAGATGATTCGTTTCTCCCGGTCAATGGGAGTCAGTGTCGTAGAGTTAATTTGGTCTTTAGTAAAAACTCTGGCAAGAGTATGTTGGAAGAAGTCCAACATTACTTGACTAAAGATCGATGTAGACTAACCGGTTTCGAGTTATTGAGGTTGACAGTTTGACCGTGCCCTAGACTTGAACTAGACGACATAGTTTAGACGAAGAGACTAAAACTGTAGAATTCATTATGGACATAGTCAGGGTGGTCCTGACAATACTCATGTCGATGAGTTAACCACATAAGTATGATACTGAAACAGGAATGGCAACTGCTGCTCGTGGTCACTACCGTCTGAGGCCTCGAGCCTCACCTGTAGTAGGGTCAGGCTGTGGGGTCTCACACAAAGTGCGACCTTCGTCTAGTAATATGTAGAAATATTAGGGAGAATATGCATTTGATGCAATGGATAGAAAACTGCAAAGAGTTTGCAATTATCTTCGGCCTTCGGGATAAATGATCCTGAGTGCAATTGGGAGATGTTGGAATGTATTCCCTCAGATCATTTGTATATGATGCAAATAATAATTTTAAGCTTAGATAGGGACTATTTTGCATATGATGCAAACTGAGTTAAATGTGTCGTAATTTGTTTACGACCATATTTAATGAGATAAACGCAAGGAAAAGGTTTACCGGAAAGACGGAAATGTCCCGATCTAAACACAGGTTCAAACGTCGACCAAATCAGACACCAAACGCACAAGTTATGCCCAAAAATGTCAAGACAGCCCAAAAGGGGGTCAGCCCAAACTAGTTGGGCTGAACCCAGCCTGAAGGTGGGCGCGGGTGCCCTCTGGGAGTGGGCGCCAGCCCGTGCCCGCTCCAGCGGGCACGGGCGCCCGGGCACGCACGTGCCTGTGCTTTGCACAGGCACGTGGCCCGCCCACTGGGCGTGTGCGGTGCACACGCCTTGAGGCATGTGCGCTGGATGCGTCTGGCATGGGTGGGCCCTGTTCTAGGGCTTTGTGCCCAGGTTTGTGACGGCTGGGTAGTTGTGCGAAAATGTGATCTTGGGCTCATCTTTGGACGATCAATTGAGGGGTCCAACGGACTCGGATTGACGTGTCGCTTTTTCCTATGCGTTCATCGTTGAACGCCTTTCGATTTGATAGGTTGTATCAATCGTGAAGCTCAATGATAAGTGAGTTAAAATTCATGGAAGTTTGGCCTTTTGTTAAGGCAAACTAACTTGATTTATTAACTCCAAAAAGAATAGTCCCACATCGAAAGTGGAGTAAAGGGGAGGGGTCAGCCGCATATATAAATATGGGTCTGCTCCCCTCCTCTAAACTCGTCCCTAGCTCTAGATCTGAGCAGCTCCCAAAAATGTTGGAGCACGCTCGGATCTAAGCTTAAAAAATATTTTCTTCTCCCTAATTTTCTGCCTTGCTCCTGAAGGCACTAGCAAAGCCACGAAGGGGTTCGGATCTGATCTGGAGTCTTGGCGAAGGTTCACACTTAGGTGAAACTTTCTTCGACGCGTAGTTAGCTCGACAATGAGGGGATTGCTCGCCTCGGGACATGGAGCAGTTCGAGGAGCAGTTCGGCGTGGAATGGTGAGCGGCTTGGAAGACGGTGCGGTACACCTTGCATATACCAAGGCAAGGTTCCGGGTATATGATTTAGTAGCTTTCTAGAATAATTTTAATAATGTCGCAGTCGTATAGATCCCTCTTGGGGGTGGTCAGATCCACCCCAAGTCTACATACATCCTGGCTATGGTTCTGGCTTACCTTAGGGCCTTAGCTAAATTGTTTAGCTATATGTTTTTCATTGTGTTTTTATCCCTCTTTTGTCAGTTCCACTTAGGACAGGAACATATCTGTGCCCTCAGGGTCCGCCAAAACCCATCAGCATGTGACCCTCACGAGCACCTTGACCTCCAGTCCCCTAGTCAACCATTCCGTGGTAAGAAAATACCTTGAAACATCTTGCGTCGTCTGTGGGAACTTGAACTAACACCCATGTCAAACAAACACACCCGAGATGACGCGGCCACGTGCCTCCCGGCACAAGAATGCGACGGCGGCAATGTCAATGCCGGGGCCGACCAACGATCGCTTGAGCAAGACCACCACCCAACGCCCATCCCGAGCCGAGGGGCTGAGAGCGCCACGGCAAGAGCCAATGGAGATAGATCGTGAAGGAACCTCGGGCTATCCCCAGCCCATCTATTTCTCCAAAGAGGACCAGAAGGAGGCCAAGACACCGAACGACGAAGCACTAGTCGTCTCGATTGTCATTGGCACTGCCCTGGTCCGACGGCTGATCGTTGACACCGGAAGCTCGTGCGACATCCTGTTCATGTCAACTCTTTGAGAATGGGTTGCGAGCCGACGACTTGGAGCCTTGCTCCGGGCCAATGATAGGCTTCACGGGCCACTCTACACCCATTGTCGGGATGATCCGCCTCCCTGTCACGCTCGTGGAGCCGCCCAACTTGTCCACCCTGAAGATAGAGTTTGTGGCGCTGAGGATCAGGTCAGCGTAGAACGGGACCATCGGTTGATCGCTCCTTAACACGGCCGTGGCCGAGGTCTCAACCCTCCATCAGATGGTCAAGTTCCGGACCCCAAAAGGGGTTGGAAGGATTAAAGGTGACCCGGCGAAGCCAAAGGTTTGCTACCAGCTAACCGGCAAGGAGCGCGATGTAGGGCACATCAACCCGATGGACCTCCTCGACCAAAGGTACGGACCGAGACCAGCTCCAGTGGAAGAGCCGAAACTCATTCCCATCACAAACATCGGAGGTAGGTTCATCTCCGTCGGTTCAGAACACAACCCGATCCTGAGGGGCGAATTGATTAGATGCTTGGAAGCCAACTTGGACATCTTCACCTGGTCGCCCGATGACATGCCGGGCGTCGATCCCCAAGTAATCACTCACCAGTAATGCCGACCCCAATTTTAAGCCGGTCAGGCGGAAAAAGAGAAACTTGGGCGACGAGAAGATGAAGGCGGCTTCCGAGGAGGTAGGGCGCTTGCTCAACGTAGGCTTCATCCGAGAAGTCTGGTACCCGAAGTGGCTAGCCAAGTCGTGATGGTGAAAAAGTCCAGTGGCAAATGGCGGATGTGCATGGACTTCACCGATCTCAACAAGGCTAGCCCCAAAGACAACTACATGCTGCCCCGCATTGACCATCTCGTGGACAACGCCTCGGGCAATGAGATTCTCAGTTTCATGGACGCTTACTCCGGGTACAATCAAGTTCAAATGGACCCGGAGGACGAAGAGAAGACGTCATGTATCACTGACCGGTGGAACTTCTGCTACAAAAAGATGCCCTTCGGCCTAAAGCACATGGGGGCGACCTACCAAATGATGGTCAACAAGGTGTTCGATTCCCAGATAGAGAGGAACCTTGAGGTCTACGTGGACGACATGCTGGTCAAGTCCAGGGACCCAGCCGACCATATTGCCGATCTTCGAGAGACTTTCGAGTGGCTACGAAAACACAATATCAGACTCAACCCCACTAAATGCACATTCGGGATGAAGTCCAGGAAATTCATGGGCTTCATGATCACCAACCGTGGCATTGATGCCAACCCCGACAAGATCGAGGCTCTGGTCAACATGAGGGAGCTGACGACGATCAAGGAGATGCAGAGGCTGAATGGGCGGATCTCCGCTCTGTGGCGTTTTCTGTCCAAATCCATGGAGAGATCCCTCCCCTTCTTCAGGACCCTGAGAAGGGCTCTCGCCGAACCCGCCGAGAGGAGAAAGGCTGTGCAGTGGGACGAGAGCTGTTCCCAAGCATTCACCGAGCTGAATGAGTACCTCTGCAGTTCCCCGCTTCTCTCCAAACCCAGGGAGGGGAAACCTTTGAGCCTTTACTTAGCCAGCACCGGGGAAGCTGTGAGCTCGATGCTGGTCAGGGAAGACGATGGGGTAAAAAAACCGGTCTACTACACTAGCCAAATCCTTAGGGGTGCGGAGGGGCGGTACAGACCCATGGAGAAGCTCGCCTACGCTCTTGTACTCTCGAAGCAACGACTCTGTCCCTACTTCCAAGCCCACATGATCATGGTTTTGATTGACTCCCAGCTTGAGCAGAACCTCAAGAGGTTCAATCGGATGTGGATGATGTTGAATTGGGGGGTGGAGCTGAGCGAGTTTGACCTTCGGTATAAGCCTCGGATAGGTATCAATGGACATGCACTGGCGAACTTCATCGCCGAATGCACCATTAGTGGAGGAACGCCCCTTGAGGAGACAGTTCCAGACATGGTAACACCTCAACCTTTGTCTTTTCTTTTGGCTTACGTCGTTCATACTGATCCACCAGGGGACAAAGATGCATGGGTAGTCCACGTAGACGGCTCGGCAACCCAGGCAGGGAGCGGGGTCGGCATCGTCATCTGGTCCCCCAATGGAAACAACGTCGAATATGCACTCCGCTTCGAGTTTTCGGCCACCAACAACGTGGCCGAGTACGAGGCTGCCATCAATGGCCTGAAGCTAGCCCGGGCACTCGGAGCTGACTCCGTACGCCTCCTTAGCGATTCCAAACTCATCATCAACCATTTACTTGGAGATTACTAGGCTCGAGAAGAGGCGATACAATGTTACCTGGCCTCGGCCAGGGCCGAGCTATCCAGGTTCAGACACGCCGAGACCCTCCACCTACCGCGATCAGAGAATGCCCGCGCAGACGCTCTTTCGAAGCTGGCATCCTCTTCTCTTAGGGAGCTGGGTCGTGCCATCAACGTCAAGAACCTCCGGACCTCTAGTACGGAGGTAAAGGAGCTAATGGCCATTGACACGGAGCCTACCTAGATGGATCCGATCATACGGTACCTATCCGACAGAGAAGTCCCAACGAACCTAGACATGCGATGAGCACTGGAACGAAAGGCTCTCCAGTACGTGCTCCACGAGGGAGTGTTATACAGAAGACGCTGGACGAAAACAGATGTCCTTCCCTACCTCAAGTGCCTCGGGCTGCGGGAGGCCGACTACGTCCTCCGTGAGATCCACGAAGGGATCTGCGGAAATCACCACGGAGGAACGACGGTCGCCATGAAGGTCTTAAGCAGGGATACTACTGGTCAACCTTAGTCAACAACGCGATTGAGTACATCTAGAGGTGCCCAGAATGCCAGAGGTTTGCCAAGCTCGGTTCGTCTCCCCTGGCGGAGCTCGTCCCAATAATCAACCCCGTCCCCTTCGCTAAGTGGGGGTTGGACATCCTTGGTCCCTTCACCTCCAGGAGAGGGCAAAGGAAGTACCTAATTGCTGCGGTGGATTACTTCACCAAATGGATCGAGGCCGAACCACTGGCCTCCATAACCTGGAAGAAGGCGAAAAGCTTCATATGGAATTCCATCATCTCCAGGTTCGGGATACCTCGATCCATCGTCACGACAATAGGAAACAGTTCGATTCTGCGGGGTTTAAAGATTTCTGTGTAGATTGGAAAATCAAACTCTTGGTGCCTCAGTGTCGCATCCTCAGACTATTGGAATGGCCGAAGCTGCCAACAAGTACATCATCGAACCACTTTGGAAGAAAGTGACAGAAGCACAAGTAAAGTGGCTGAAGGAACTTCCCAGGATACTCTGGTCATACCGGACCACCCATAAGCAGGCCACGGTAGAGACCCCCTTCATACTCGCCTACGGCGCCGAAGCGATGGTGCCCGTTGAGGTAGGCGAGGAACCCCTCCGCCACATACATTTTGACGAGGAGAAAAACTCAGAAGGCTTGGAGCTTGACCTGGAGCTCGTGGACGGACGGAGACACCAAGCCCTTGCATCGATCGTCCGACAAAAACAAAGGATAGCCCTCTACTACAACTCTCGGGTCAGAGGAAGAAGCTTCCATCAAGGAGATCTGGTCCTCAGGAAAGCGATCTTCAACCCGGAAGTCGCCCCCAAGGGGAAGCTCACTGCTAAATGGGAAGGGCCCTACAAAGTTACTAAGGTCCTCGGTGCTGTGACCTACCGACTTGCGACCCTAGGAGGGAAGGCCCTAACTCACGCCTGGAACGCAGAACACCTCCGCAAGTATTATCAGTGAGTATGTACAATGTTTCCCCCCTCCCTAATCCAAGTGAATGTATTAAAGCGATCGTGAATGAAGAACTCTTTCTGCATCTAGTCGCTCCTTAAGCCCAGCTGGGGGCGAACCCCCCAGCAGAACATATCGTCGGGTCGACCATATTGCTGGGGGGGGCAACTCTCCCAGCACTGCGATCATTGGCTTGGCTGTAAGGCTGGGGCAACTCCCCCAGCAGGCCGATCCATCGAGCGACCATAAGGCTGGGGCAACTCCCCCAGCAGGCCGATCCATCGAGCGACCGTATGGCTGGGGCAACTCCCCCAGTATGCCGATCATCAGACCGACCGTAAGGCTGGGGGCAACTCCGCCAGCATGTCGATCATCAGACCGACCGTAAAGCTGGGGGCAACTCCCCCAGCATGTCGATCATCGGACCGACTGTAAGGCTGGGGGTAACTCCCCCAGCAGGCCGATCACTGGAACGACCTTGAGGCTGGGGGCAATTTCCCTAGCAGGTCGATCTGTCGACCGACCATAAGGCTGGAGACGACTCCCCCAGCAGGCCGGTCCATCGATCAACTGTAAGACTGGGGGTAGCTCCCCCAGCTCGCTGACCGACCCGACCAACCGTAAAGCTGAGGCAACTCCCCCAGCGGGCCGGTCCATCGATCGACCCTAAGCCTGGGGGTAGCTCCCCCAGCTGGCCGACCGATCCCATCTATGGTAAGGCTGGGGGTAACTCCCCCAGCAGGCTGATCACCCGATCGACTGTGAGGCTTGGGGTAAGTCTCCCAGCAGGACAATCACCCATTCGGCCGTATGACCGAGGGGAACCCCTCGGCAAGCTGAACATCTGATCGACCGTAAGGCTGGAGGCAGCCCCCCAAGCGGGCCGGTCCTTCGATCGACTGTAAGCCTTGGGGTAGCCCCCCCAAGCTGGCCGATCAACCCGATCTACCATAAGGCTGGGGGCAACTCCCCCAGCAGGATGATCACCCATTCAACTGGGAGGCCGAGGACAACCCCTTGGTGGACAGGTCATCAAGCGAGTTAACACGATTCTCCCGACCTCGTCTGCTCAAACATCCCGCCCGGGATCGGAAGAGGGGGAAACATCCACACCACAACGCAAAAAGTGCAAAAGAAAGAGCTTTTCAAGGAAAACAAAAGGGTATATTACAAAACAAGCAAAGTGCCAAAAGTCAGGTACATAGCAACAAAAGAAAATAAGAGAGGAAAAGAGAATAGGTTAAGCTGACGTCCCCAAGATTTGGCACTATATGCAATGGGATTGGGGATACCAGATTTAAATATTTGTAACCGCAAGCGCACGGTGTTGTAGTGTGGCTTGGGGGTCGAACTCAGGGAGGCGTGTGTTGTGCTTGTTTTCAAGGAGGAACCGGTTCACCCGGTGGGTGAGCTAGCCCGATCAATTGGTTGGTTGTCACGAAATGGAAATACAAAGGATGAAAGAGATAAAAGGAAACCTATGAATTTGGTTTCCACCCTATCATGAGCTCTCTCTATTACGATCGACGGATAGGAACACAATCAGATTTTAGGGTTTAGTGGTGAGACGTTGCCTCTAAGAGTGACACCTAGCGTCCCATGGGCCTGATATTCCGGCCGATGCCCAGGATGATACGCTAGGTCTACACGGGTTCGGTCGGTGGGCATTCCTATGTCCATTAACACCGACCGACTCCGAGAGCACTAAGCTCACAGCGATTGCTCCCAACATTTCATCCTGCCGTTTCCACGCGCTAGGATTCAATGTCTACGCTAGGGGTGTGAGCTGTGGTTAGTGGATCAAATGCCAGTTTTATTTCCCCTTGGCCCAACGGTCAGAGGCGGTCTTTCTCCCGCCAATGACAATAACACGCCCCGCGTAACCATCTAAATTCCTAAATCATATCGTAATCCTAATCCTATGGTTGCTCTAGGGAGAACCCACGAAGGGGTTTCCACCAATGCCCTAGATTGGGAAACTACTCACGATTCATAGCAAAAATATCAACACAACAAAATTTAGCCATTGAATCAAAATCAAGCAATAGAAATATAGAGATAACAATAGCATTAATGTAATATCCAAGTTTCAGAACAATCAGAAAACTTACAAGACAGAATAAATTCGTAGCTGTCAAAAATCCCAAAAGGACAGAAAAATAACTGGGGATCCGTTCAGGAAAAACCTAGGGCTATATATAGAAAGCATGACCACCCGATTGGTTGAAGCATCAATCGATCGGGTGAGTCGACAGCCGACATTGCCTTCAGTTCTTCAGATACATCACCCGGTCGCTGAACCGATCGGGTGATGTCGTCGGTTCGTGAGTTGGGAGAGTTTGGCTACAAATGAACCGATCGGGTGAGATGTCACCCGATCGGTTGGAATTCAGCTCCAAAAGATAGAGAGCTCTGTCGTTTTCACCCGATCACTGAACCGATCGGGTGAGAATCTCTTCACTGCTGCTCCTGTCTAGGTCAGATATGCGTGCACGAACCGATTGGGTGGGTCTGTCCACCCGATCGGTTGAGGGCTGATATATGGAATTTTTCGACGTTTGGCCCTTAGGATCACGCGTGACACCTCCCGTTGCTCTGGGGACTCATGATATCTGCTTTATATGTCCCCAACTATGGCAATCTCCTGCATTGGCATAAAAACACAAAGAAGTGAAAGAAACCTAAAATCACGAGAGAATATATACGAAACACCGGAAAACAACGGAAAATCACGAAGAAGACGTGCGTAAATATATATAATATAAACTCACGTCAAAATCCCCCAAGCTGAACCCTTCCTCGTCCTCGAGGAAGACGAGTGAGAGAAGGAGCTCGGAGGGAAAAATAGAAAGGAAGAAACAGAAATAAAGAAAATAAAATCCTACATCGCCCGTCAGAGCCAACGAAATCAATCACGCCACACTAAGCAAGCATGCGATAAACACATCACTAAACTCAGGAATTTGAGTCCATACAAGTGTCGTGGGCCCACGTGGTGAAGCGCGAGTGAGTGAGGCCATGAGCTAGCAGATGCTGTTACTATCTAAATTGTGTAATAAAGCTCCATATATACATACCCAATGAAGGACCCAAATATCGATTTAATTCGAATAAGCGGTGAATAATAGCTCAAGCATGCATGAGAATAGAATAAGAATTGAAGCGTATCTTGTGTCGGGGACTCGACTGCTAGGAACTAGAAAGTCACCGTACTATTGCCTAGATAATCGCTAGAAAATTTCTATGCCAAGTGTGTTTGAAAAGGAAGGAGGTTGAGAAGGTGTGGAGTAGAACACTTGGTGCAAATTCTCACATTCCCTTTATTCACAGTGGATAGAAATGATATTCACATCAGGAATTTTTTTTGGGTTTTGGGTATTTGTATTTTTTTGGTTTTTGGCTAAACATTTTTTTCTTTATTCTTTTGGAATTTCTTCTCTCTATTTTTTTTCTTTTTGGGCTTTTGGATTTTTGGCTATACACTTGTGTACTCTCCCAAGTGGGAGAATGATACACGACGAGGGGATTTGCACCAAGTAAAACAAAAAAGAAATCGAATTCTAAACACGTGGACAAAAGAAAATTTTTCTCACGAATCAGAGCATAAGCTAAATGGGTTATCTTAGTCCTATTTGTAGAGTCCCGACACATGCGAATTGAAGCATAATATATATATATATATATATTATTCATGCATAGAGAAGCAGACAATGGAGGCAAAATATTGCATATTCAAAATTGAAGCATGATAGTCTAGGGGTCAACCAAGGACATGTATATAAAAACAAAATCACAAAGTAGAAGCACACCAACTAGCTAGCGACGACAAACAACTCACACAAAAGCAAAGTGAACCCACGAAGCATGAAATGCAATAGGACTCGGCTTCCTAGGGTTAGTGAATGTGAGTATTGTAGCTAAGCTAAGTGTGTGGTTCCGTGGCAGATCATCATGTGTGGTCATCTCTAGGAGAGGGAGAGTAAAAAGAGAGAAAGAAAAAGAAAATGTGATGAAAACGACTCAAAAACGGTGAAAAAGACACAACTCACGTACAAAGTGCGACTCCCCCAGGCTGAATCTTGCATTGCCATCAATGCAATAAGAGTAAATACGGGAGGGCAATGAAAATGGGAGGGAAGTACGCACCGACACAAAAAATTGAAAAACATGAAAAACACACAGACGAAAGAGAAAAATAAAGAAAAAGAAACACACAAACAAAAGATATAAAAACACATCCAAAGAACACATATAAACAAGCACACGACAATAAAATCACACGATAACACGTACAAAAATCGATTTCCCCCAAGCTGATCATGACAATGCTAGAAAAAATGTGTGATCATGGTGATGCAGAAATAATGGGCTAGGGGGAAAATCGGAAAAGAAAAAAAAGAAATCAAAATGCAGCAGAGGTAGTGTCCTCGTCCTCCTCGGAAGAGGATGGGGGGTGTGGGCTGGAGAAGTGATATGAGTGCGAAGAAGTGGGGATAGTGGTGGAGGTGGTGGATGGATGGGTGGGGGTGGGGGGGAGGGTGGTGGTGGTGGATGGATGGGTGGGGTGGTGGTGTGGATAATGGGTGGAGTGACGGTGATAATGGTAAGTGGGAGGGATGCGGTGATCGATGAGGTGGGAGTGGGTAATGATGTCGAGCGCACAACTAATTTCTTGCAACGCGAATATGCAGTGGTGATGGAAGAGGGTGGTGGGAGTGTAGGGACTACGGTAGTGGTCGTGGGTGGAGAAGATGTGGTGATGGGAGGGGATGATCGCCTTGGGGGGATGGAGGAGGTGATGATCGTGATGGAGGAGGTGGTGATCGTGATGGAGGAGATGATGATCGTCGAAGAGGCGAAGGAGGTGGTGATGGTGCTAGAGTAGGTGGAGGAGGACTGTAGATGTGTGTAAGAAGGCGGAGAATGGCGGCCACGTTTTGCTCGAGTGCGAGGAAACGTGGGTGTGAAAAGAAAGAAGTGGATTGGTCTGAGGAGGTAGAGGTAGATGCGCCAGCGCGCAGAGCAGCCAGCTCAGCCTAAAGAGCGAGACGAGCGGATGTGGCTTGACGAACAGCAAAAGAGGTGCTGACGCCTGTGGTCATGCCGGCACCGGAGGCTAGGCCTAAGAGGGTCGTAGTGAGTGCTTCGGAAGAAACAGCGGCAGAAACCGGGGTCGTGACATTAGGTCCAGCCCCGAGGTCTCCTCTGAACGCAGGGATATCCTGCTCACCTAAGTGGGCGACAGGGGACTGTGGTCGTGGTCCGTCAAGGAGTGGAAACTGAAGATGTAACCCCCGCACAAACTCTGGATCTGGAGGAAATGAATAGTCTGCCTCAAGATGAATAGCCATACGGCCAGGATTAGGCAGAGTGGTATATGAGGCAGGGGGTGGCCATAGTAGAAGACATACCGACCCACTCCTCACGGCTTGATCATGTGGGTGTGCCTCAGGACATCAAGACCTAGATATGTAGATCCTGCGGCATGTGGCAAATCGCGGGGGATAACGATGTTGAACCGGGGGTGTAAGGCAATGAGGGTAACGAGGCCCCCACAGCAATATTTGCCCTTGCCGACGCGGCTAATATCAAGGAGTTTTTGAATTAGCCATGCACCGCCGTTTATGGGTACGCTCGGGGCCTTGAAAGCAATCCCGTCAACACCTGGGATGAAATCAAAAGTCATAGCCCAAAGGATAAAAAGGTCAAGGGATGATCACGGTCCCGGACTCATCCTGGGGGAAGAAAGTGCTCAATATGATGCGGTGGGCTAGACGAAAGACATGGTGGATGATGGAGGAGGCCTTGGCCTTGCCTCGAGGATAATGATCATGAAGGGTGAGGCGACCCCAAAAATAATCGACATCGAAGTCGCGATGAAAATCATAGGGACGGATATCGGCGCCGAGAATGGGGAAACCGAAAATGTTGTTGATGGTGTTAACATGGGTGCGGTAGTTTCGGTTTCGGAGGCGAAAATCTATGATTGACCCCCCCTCAGTTTTTAGAGTCGAGAGGAATTCGAGTGTGAGGGCGGGGTATGATGGTGCATGGGAGTTTAAGAAGCTTAGCCATCCTAGGTTTGCAAATAGAGTCTTGACACCGGAGAAAACTCCGAGATCGATTAGGGTTTGAATATGGGCAAACTTAGTGGATAAATGAGATCGTTGGTTGAGTCGATTATAAAAATCTTTATGCTCTAGACTCAAGAAACAGATTCCCTGCGGGCCCATCAGCGGGTCCTCCACGGAATGATGGGTTGGGTAGGAGGTCGGGTAGGAGGAGTAGGAGCACGTGCACACGGTGGACGTGTGGATTTGTGTCTCTTGCGAGACGGCTCCTCTTCCTGCATGATCCCCTTACCCTTGTCTTTGGCCATGGTTGTGTGGTGATGCAATGTGAATGCAAGACTATACGAATGCACACAATCAAACGACAATGGACCAAAATGCATATACTTGGGCAAAGTAATAATAAAGCTCAGGAGCGAGTGTACCCAGTATCGACGCGATTCCTTGCTCGCAAAAGGTCCTTCGCCATGCAATTGAGGAGTTTGTGAAGCTGCGGCTGGTCAATCCAACAAGATATGAAATTTTCGAAATGGGGGGGGGGGGGGTTAGGGCTAGGGCTAGGTCGAAATTGGGGGTGAATGAGGATGGGAGAGGGTTGATGATGAGAGAGAGATGGAAGAAGTGGGGATGTTTGGAGCTGTGGTAGAGACGAGAGATCGTGCGAGAGAGAGAGGGGGAGACAAACCGTTCGGAGGAGAGAGAATGGGATCGGATGAAATGAAATCGGTTGAGGGGGTGGGTATTTATAGGGTTAGGTGAACCGATTGGGTGAGATCTCACCCGATCGGTTGGGTTAATTTTTGAAAATTCTCGTTGGTCAACAGCTATAGAAGAACCGATCGGGTAAGTTTTCACTCGATCGGTTGACTGCTTCATAAATTTCCCGAGAGCACTGTACTCTCCACCTGGTCTGCCACCCGATCACAGCTTCAGCTCAACCGATCGGTTGGTTATTCATCAAAATTCCCGAGACCTCTGTTGTTGTCACCCGGTCTGCCACCCTCACTTGCATTTGCTACCCGATCGGTTGGCTGATGTTTTGATACAGCCCATCTTCAGACACAGCCCACCTGATCGGTTGATGCTTGAACCGATCAGCTGGGGGTAATTTCCTGCACAAACACAAAAATCATCTAAGTCTCCCTACGAAAATCCCCATGGCAGAATTTATTCACCAAAATAAGAAAACTAATCCTATAAATAACGACAAGAGTTCAGAACATGGGTTGCCTCCCATGAAGCGCTGTTGTTTAAAGTCGTTTGCTTGACTCCCGGTATGTGATCTTCAGGGGGTTGGTTCGGGTGATGCCCAATGATCGACATCCTTTCAGCTTTTGGAGCAGCGGCCCTTGTCGGTGATAGAGGTGACAGGTAGATGCTCTCAACGATCCTCCCACTGGTGCTGTCCGGAGGCTTTTCCCTCACGTTGACGTCAACCGCCACTCTTCGCAGGATCTGGACTTCATCAGCAGTGAGCCCCAAGGGCTATTTTCCCCTGCTCTCTGTCAGAGCAACCTTCTTAAATCCGGGAGGAGTCGTCCGGGAGACGAACACTTCTCCAGCTACTTCTTCTTCTTCCAACCCGATGTGCTCCTCAAGGCCCCCCAAGCTATCGGAGGGGGGGTTCCTCGAGAGAACCTCCCAAGCTCCAGCTTCAACGATTCTTTCTTCCTCGACATCCAGTAGATTACACCTTTGTTTCTCCGGTGGATGCTTCATTGACAATCCCAAATCAAACTCTACTTTTTTTACCCGACATTTAGGGACAGCTTCCCCTTCTTCACATCAATGAGTACACCAGCTGTCACCATGAAGGGCCTCCCGAGGATAATCGGGGTATGATTGTCCTCCGGCATGTCCATTACTACAAAATCCACAGGCACGTCTACGCCGCTGATGTTCACCGGTAAGTCATCCACAACCCCCACTAGGTACTTCACCGATCTGTCTGCCAGTTGCAGAGTCATTCCAGTGGGTTCAAGGTCGCCCATTTTTATCCTCTTGAATAATGATAGAGGCATCAGACTCATGCTCGCACCCAAGTCGATGAGCGCCGATTGATTTTTACCTCTCCTATCAAGCATGGGATTGAAAAGCTCCCTGGGTCCTTGAGTTTTGGTGGATTCGGTCGTTGAATCAGAGCGCTGCACTCCGTTGTCAGGACGAATTTCTCTTTCCTTGTACCCTTCGTTACCAAATCCTTCAGAAATTTGGCATATGAAGGGATGGTCTCTAAAGCCTCTAGGAAGGGGATCTGCAAACTTAAGTCTTTCACCATGTCGAAAAACTTGCCGTACTTCTCATCTATTTTCGCCTTGGCAAGTCTTTGGGGAAATGGTACCGCAGGTTTGAAGACCCTCAAGTTTCCATCCTCATTCTTCTTCCTTTCTTCCTCAGAAACTCCCTCCGGAGTCATGGTGTTTGATGACGAAGCTCCATCGTCATTTGCTATTACATTTGGTCTCCCATCGACTAATGGAGCTTCGGGTTCTTTAGCGGCCTCCCTAGTCTAAATCTGTGTGCCGCTTCTCAAGACTATCGCAGACACATTTGCATGATCATGCGGCATGGCCAATGTTTGATTGGGCCCCCTAGGATTGACCTCCGCCTGACCCGGCAATTGGCCCTGTGTCCTTTGAAGATTGGCTACTTGAAACTCCAGCTGGGTCACTTGATCTGCCAAAGTCTTCTGTCCCATCTACAGCTACAGGTTAATCTTCTCCTGTTTTGATATATATTGGGTCAAGAGATTCTTGACCGGAGAGATTACCCGTTGTTGGTTTTATGGTGGCTGCTGTGGCAAAAGCTGTTGATTTCTGGGGGTACTGCTGGTACATCTGCTGGGGCTGTTGTTGCTGCTGGTACAACTGCTGCTGCTATCGAGGTGGCTGATACAATTGTTGCTGAGCTTGCTGGGGCTGCTGGTATGGTGCCCTATAGCTCAGGTTCGAGTGGTTCCGGTTGTTGGGAGAATACGCCAGATTCGAGCTTGTCCTCGGTGGATAAGGTGCATTACTCGTCGGGTTATAGAAAAGAGCACTCGCTTGATCCATCATGGTGAGATATCACCACCATCAAAGCCTCCCAAGACTTCAGCTTCTACTGCTGCCACTTGCTGGGTGTTGGCACCACCAGCTCCTACCATGAATGTCGAGATCTGGGTAAATAGCAAATCAAATTTTCTAGACAGTTTGTCGACCTCCTCTACTCGGTGCATTCCTCCAGATCTTGGCGTGGCGCGCTCATCGTACCACCTTTCATTATTAGTTGCCATATTCTCCAGAATGTTTTCGGCATCTTCTTCGTTCCTTGACATGAAGGACCCTCCAACCGCGGCATCCATTGAGGACTTCAGATCATCTCTCAACCCATTGTAGAACAAATTGATGATTTTCCATTTAGGGAGATCATGGTGAGGGCATTTCCGTTGCATCTCTTTATACCTCATCCTTGCCTCATGTAAGGATTCGTGGCTGGCTTGGGAGAAGGAGGAGATCTCGCTCCTCAGCTTCATCGTCTTTCCCGGGGGAAAGAACTTGTTCAGGAAAGCGTTGGACAACTTCTCCCAAGTTGTGAAGGTATTGGGGTCCTTCCCCTTGAGCCATTGTTTGGCTTTGTCCCGCAGAGAGAATGGGAACAATCTGAGCCGGATGGCTTCAGCTGACACACCGTTGATTCTGAAAGTGTCGCACTTCTCCAGAAATGAGTCCATGTACTCGATTGGGCTATCCATAGGAGCTCCTGAAAACTGGTCCTGTTGGATCCATGTCACCAATGACGACTTCAGCGCGAAACTTCCGGTCGTAATGGCTGGAGGCTGGATGTTGGACGTGGACCCGATTGACGGCATCGAGTACTCAAGCAAGGACTTCTGGGGAGGGGTTTTTTCTCCCATGGTGGCAGCTGCTTCCCTTCTCCTTCTCTCGGCGTTAAGACGCGTCACGGTGGCATTTATCTTTGGATCAAGAGGAATCAAGTCGTCGAGACTTCTTGTGCTCCTGTGCATGAAAAATCAAGAAACACCCGTGGAGCACGTATGGTATAACGATAAAATAAAAAAGAAAATAAAGAGTAGAAAAAAAATAAAAAGTAAAAATGTAGAATGCGAAAATTATCGTGGGGTTAGGATGTGAACTAGTCTCGGGGATTCACAAGGTCCTAAGAAAAACAAGCACGTTGCCTCCCCGGCAACATCGCCATAAAGCTTGACGTCCCCTAGATTTGGCACTATATGCAGTGGGATCGGGGATACCAGATTTAAAAATATTTGTAACCTCAAGCGCACGGTGTTGTAGTGTGGCTTGGGGGTCAAACTCAGGGAGGCGTATGTTGTGCTGGTTTTCAAGGAGGAACCGGTTCACCCGGTGAGTGAGCTAGCCCGATCAATCGGTTGGTTGTCACGAAATGGAAATACGAAGGATGTAAGATATAAAAGGAAACCTAGGACTTTGGTTTCCACCATATCATGAGCTCTCTCTATTACGACCGACAGATAGGAACACGATCGGATTCTAGGGTTTAGTGGTGAGACGTTGCCTCTAAGAGTGACACCTATCGTCCGATGGGCCCGATATTCCGGTCGATGCCCAGGATGATACGCTAGGTCTACCCGGGTTCGGTCGGTGCGCATTCCCATGTCCATTAACACCGACCGACTCTGGGAGCACTAAGCTCGTAACGATTGCTCCCAACATTTCATCCTGCTGTTTCCACGCACTAGGATTCAATGTCTACGCTAGGGGTGTGAGCTGTGGTTAGGGGATCAAACGCCAGTTTTATTTCCCCTTGGCCCGACGGTCTGAGGCAGTCTGTCTCCCGCCAATGACAATAAAATGCCCCGCGTAACCATCTAAATTCCTAAATCCTATCGAAATCCTAATCCTATGGTCGCTCTAGGGAGAACCCACGAAGGGGTTTCCACCAATGCGCTAGATTGAGGAACTACTCACGATTCATAACAAAAATATCAACACTACAAAATTTAGCCATTCGAATCAAAATCAAGCAATAGAAATATAGAGTAACAATAGTATTAATGTAATATCCAAGTTTCAGAACAATCAGAAAACTTATAAGACAGAATAAATTCGGAGCCGTCAAAAATCCCAAAAAGACAGAAAAATAACTGGGGATCCATTCAGGGAAAAACCTATGGCTATATATAGAAAACATGACCACCCGATCGGTTGAAGCATCAACCGATCGGGTGAGTCGACGGTCGACATTGCCTTCAGTTCTTCAGATACATCACCCGTTCGCTGAACCGGTCGGGTGATGTCGCCGGTTCGTGAGTTGGGAGAGTTCGGCTACAGATGAACCGATCGGGTGAGATGTCACCCGATCGGTTGGAATTCAGCTCCAAAAGACAGAGAGCTCTGTCGTTTTCACCTGATCACTGAACCGATCGGGTGAGATTCTCTTCACTGCTGCTCCTGTCTGGGTCGGATACGCGTGCACGAACCGATCGGGTGGGTCTGTCCATCCGATCGGTTGAGGGCTGATATATGGAATTCTTCGACGTTTGGCCCTCAGGATCGCGCGTGACACCTCCCGTTGCTCCGGGGACTCATGATATCTGCTTTATATGTCCCCAACGCTAGCAATCTCATGCATTGGCACAAAAACACAAAGAAGTGAAAGAAAACTAAAAATCACGAGAGAATGGATACGAAACACCGAAAAACAATGGAAAATCACGAAGAAGACGTGCGTGAATATATAAAATATAAACGCACGTCATAAGCCACTCCTCCCTCCAGGGCATTCGGAGCAACCGCATGAGCACCACCTGGCTGATCGGCACCCTCGGGGCGGTCAGCGTCGGCCTCCTCCTTGCCCTCTGAATCCATCTGGAGCTCCTCAAACTGATCCCGGAGTGCAGGAACCTCCGCTGAATCTCAGTCTGACAACGGGTGAACCCCCTCTCAAATGCCTCGTACATCGCCCAGACGACGAAGGACATGGCATACTCATCCATGGCCTCCTTGGCGATTCGCCCAGGATCCACCTCTTCCAGCTCCTTGATTCGGGCCTCGAGGACGATAATTTGACGCTGGCACTCTGCCCGCTCTTTCTCACCCTCTCGGGAGACTGTGTTGAGCCTGGCCAAGAGAACTCGCTCCTGTTCCTCCACCGCTCCCAGGAGCCCTTCGAGCTCCATGACATCGGCATCCTCTGCCGGACCACCGACCACTCTTACCTCGGTGGCCTTCTCCAACTCGGCGATCTGATCCTCGGCCTTCTACTTCTCGGCCATCGCCAAAGCCATCTCCATGTTCGACCTCTCCAGGTCAGACGAGAACTCGGCCATTTGGGTCTCCAATGACCTGATGTGGACCTCGGCATCCTGGGCCGCCTCGTCGGCACCCTCGTTGGCTGTCGACTTCTGTGCACGACCTGCCACTGCATCCGCGAGCGCCACGAATTGGCGCCTCATCGAAAGGCCGACCGAGGACAACTGCGTCAAAGGGAAGGGACAAGTTAGAGGCTCCTACAGAAAGTAAGGCACATTGCCATGCAATGTCCTACCTGCTGACCGGCCTATATCACGAAGGCCGCGAGTCGTTCGCCGCTCACCCCATCCAACCGGATTGGTCCTAGGGCCGCGACCCCACAGTCGGAGAAGACGAACTCTTTCAGCCCCATCGAAAAGCGAGGACTGAGCAACCCCTCCCCGGACCGCGGTAGATCGGCCTCAACCGACCGAAACGTGCCCAATAACCGCTCATAATCTTCCGTGAGCGGCCTCGAGCGGGAAGGAGAAGGGCCGCCCCAAGGCCACTTATCCCTTGTCTGGAGAGGCTGGGTAGGAGCATCAAGGAGAGGAGCATTCCTGACCACACCACGGATCTGGGATTTCTTCCGCTCGCCCCCTCCCTGGACCAGGGGAGCCTCCTCCCTTGCCCACTTCGCGCCCACTCCAGAAAGCCACGTGCTCGGTTTCCTTCGAACCTCCCAAACATGAGCCCCCTCCACAGGTTGGGATTGGGCACGGAGGCTGGGATGCTGGGCTGAGAAGAGCCCTGGCCAAGCCCGTCTACAAAAAATAATAGGTTTAAGGAGACGACCTTACCCGAGCGGGACCTGCCTGATAAACTCTCCGAACAGAGGGTTCCAAGAAGACTCAGCAAAAGGGACACACGGTCGTCCTCAGGGAATGGTCCGAAAAGCGGACGTCAATCTTCCGATCGGCAATGGGGACGGCTAACAAAGTGTCGACTGCCTTGGCCTCAGCAGCGGTGAGATCCCCTAAATCGAGGGTCAGCCAGCTCGTTTCCCCCCATCGGACCGGAAAATCCACCTCTGAAGGGGGAAGTCCACGAAGACATACTCCCCCTTCCAGTGCTTCAAGGAAAAGGGCAACCCCAACACCAAGCTATTCTTCGGACGGGCACTGATGTAAAGCCAGGCGCCTGACTTATGGTGGCTCATGCGAAAAAATTGGGCGAAGAGGCGAAGAGTCTGCTCTATCCCACAGAGCATGCAGAGCACGATGAACCCCACGAGAGACCCGACAGCATTGTGGCAGAATTGGCATGGGGCAAGCCCATGTACCCTCAGGAGCACGTCAATAAAAGGGTGGAGAGGGAAACACAACCCGAACCGGAAGCTTTGCTCATACACCCCGACTTCGCAACGGCCCGGGAAGCAAACCCTCTCATCCTTCTTAGGGGCCCAGTTGGTGCACGGGGGGAGAAGGTATCTAGAACGCAGTCGCCTGATCGAAGTAGCATAAAACACCGACGGCCACGCCAACACCTCGAAGGGCACACTGGAGAGATCACCCCCATGGCAGTGGATCTCCGAGACCGCCCCCATGACGGCGGATCTCCGAGACCGATCCTCGGGGCAGAACGGGTGGGTCGGCATCGGCCGTCTGACCTGCGCTAGAAGAAGAAGAGGACGACGGGGAACACATAATGCAGCGATGGGAAAAGATGGGGGAGGCACGGGGGATGAAGAAGAAGAAGACATCGTTGGAGGTGCAGAACCCTCATCGTTGAGCAACTACTTCCCTTTATACCACTCCCCCGAGGCCCTCCGCTCCATCCCGAGCTGTCCACCTAAGCACACGCGTCGACATCCCACGGGGCGTGACGCTTCGAATCCCGCTCATAGGGGCAGGAGAATTTCAGAGTGGCAGCGCCATGATGGCTTCTATTTAATGTCGCTGCCTCGACTGATGCACCTGTCAAATCCACATAAATCACATCGTCCGAGCCGAATTGTCAAAATCCGAACGGCCCGAACGAAGGGGGAAATTGATACGGCCCTTCCAGAATGGGCCAAGACCGAACGGCCCAAGCCCATGTCACAAGCCATCGGCCCTGAAGGAGAGCGGGCCAAGCGGCGAGGCCCCCACGAAGACTTGGGGTCGGGCCGGCGTCGGACCGAAGCGGGCGCTACTACTGGCCTACGTCAGTAGGAGCTAACCACTCCCATTAAAGCGCGCCCCCTTAATCACCATTAAGGGACCCCATTATGCCCACCTTCATGATCCATGAAGGCGCCATCAAAGTGGCAGATCGTCGGGGTAGAATTGGGGGACGTTGAGGAGGCGTGGTTGTGGAAGACTCCTATAAAGAGACTCGAGGTACAACGTACAAAGGGATCACTTCCTAGATACCCAAAACATTGAGGTATTCCTCTCACACGACCTTGTCTTCCACCTTATATTCCTCCACAGCTCGGCCCGAGGACTCGCGTATCGGCCTCCCCGTGAGCCATACCGATCCCACCGAGCATCCTTCAGATTCGTTCTGACTTATGCATCGGAGGGGACTTGGTCGGAACCAAGGTCCGACCCCCCTGACGAGCTTTCTCGTCTATTCAGGTCAAGGAGATCCATCGTACCGAGGCTACCCTTTGGCGCCCAGCTAGACCGTAGCCGAACGCGCTCATTACCGAGTCTGTTTGTCTGGACCCCAAAGGAGGTCCTCGCCCTGCCGAGGTCTCCCTTCGGCAAGCCGACGCACAGACCTGCACGCTCTTTGCCGAAGCCAAACGAGCCGGATTCCGCTCCTGGAGGCCGCACGTGACCCTCACGAGCACCTTGAACTTCAGCCCCCTAGTCAACCATTCAGGGGTAAGAAAACACCCTGAAACACATTTTAAAAATAATTTGAAACCAATGATTCTTGTCTCTATGCTTTCATAGATGACTGAATTCGTCAAAATGCTTTGGTGGTAATCATCTTTGCCTTTTTGTACTTACTCTATGTGGAATTCCGAATTATATATTCAGTTTTCATAAGCTTGATGCATATGATTGGGCTCCTCTAGCTTAAGCTATATTTGTATTTTATTTGCTGTTGGCACATGCCTATGGCTTCTTTACTTTGGAAGTAGAACTTGTCTTATTTTTAGGGGTTTTAGAATTCGGTTCCTTAAAAATGGGTTATTCAAAAAGATTCCTCCAAATCATAGCATTTGCGATTTAGTCCCCCAAATCATAGAAATCACTCGAAACGAGTCCCTTTAGGGGACCGATTTCTAAAAAAATAATGTTGCAATTAGGTCCCAAAAATGACTCTTTTCAAGTGAGTTAAATGATTTAGAGGACCTAATAGCAAATACCATGATTTGATGGACTCTTTTCGAATAACCCATTTTTAAACCCTATTTTTAAAAGCTGGAGGTAAAACTCACTTGATTCTTTTTTTAACTCACTTGATTCTTATTGTTTTAATTTTGTAAATTGCAGAAAATGTATGAAACGGCTCGTCTCCTGTGATTGGAGATTAATATAGTTACTTTTTGACAACTCTTCATGTCTTTATTTCAAGTACACATGACACTACTTCTATGTTCACGATGCCTTTCCTATTTGACACAAAGCTGCATTTGTAGATGAGCTCTCTAAATTAATAGTTGGTTAATAATCTCATTTATTTTAATGATGATCCTTGTTTATTGTATTAATTATTTGATATATACAAGTCAGTATATTGCCATTAAATTAAAGCTATTTCTATTTTTGCTGTGCAAAAAAGAAATAGCTATATCTTATTTGAACTTCACATGGAAACTCTTGTTTCATTATATATAGCATATTATATGGACTCATATTGGCTTTAGTAATTTAGCCATTTTCTTCGTACTTGTTTCTGTTGAAATCCTGTATATGACAAGCAATACTAGAAGGTAGGTTAAATAGGGTAACCGAAAATAATCGCTTAATATAAATTTAACTCTTCTATGAATTGCTTAGGTCTCCTATGAAAGTTACTTCATTGGTACTTAGTCCACTTAGTAACGATGAATATCAGAAATAGCACAATAATACAAGCAAAGAGATGAGTGAGCAAAGAGCGAATAGTCCCAAATACACAGAATTACTCTAGTTCGGCCAATCTTAGGCCTACTTCAGCATTCACTAAACTAGCTCCCAACAGTTTAGCTCCCAATCAAGAGCAACTGGCCTCACTAATGGGGGCTTCTACAATAACTCCCTCTATCCATTAGATGGTTACAATAACTTGCCACTAGCAAGGTTTCCAATACCCAATACATTTTTCACCAATTACAACAATTGCAATAAGCCACTTATCACAAGACCATTGTGTAGATTTACAAACCTCTTTTGAAGATGAAGATTACATCATTGCTCCTATAGCCAATTGATTGAAGTTCAAGTGTATTTGTGAATGGCTAAAACAATAACCTTTTGATCCAATGAAATGAAGTTTAAATAATTTGGAGATCAAAGAGAGAATCTTGATTAAATCTCATAATAGTCAAGATTAAACTTGAGAGATTGTAATCAAGAATGACAAAGAAATCTTTGCTTAAAAGATTTTGTACAAGAATAAAAAACTTGGCCAAATGAAAACTTTTGAAGTGCTTGGATATGGCAGAAAATTGCTTTTAGAACACTTCAAAATTGCTCAAAAATTCTTTACAAAACCTCAACGAACTCCCCTTATATAGAGGTGAATTCTGTCCAAAACAAATTTCCTAATTTACCCTTACAACGTTTCTCTAACGGTTAAATGAAAAAGGCAAGTATGACCATTACTAGTCGACTCCTATACATATATTAGTTGACTCATGACCCGTTGTCGATTCCTTGCACCATTGTAGTCGACTCCTTTCAGGTAACAAAAAGTACCCAGAGCATCCTAGCTCAAATTAGTCGACTCCAGTTCCACTGGTAGTCAATTCCTTTTCTGATACGTAGATTTGTGTTAGAAAAGAATAGTTTAATCAATCTAAATGATTCAGAACCATTTTCAAAATAATGTTAACACTTTACAATGTTTTTCTAATTGTATCTATGTGTGTGGAGCTTCAATCTCAAGGCAATACAAATGATCTAAAGACATGGACTATATTACATCAATTTTACCCACACTTTGGTTTCCTGATGTAGCTTTGAGTCATTCATCTCCATGCATTTGATCCTTAAGCTTGACTTACCTTGAGTGAGCTTTTCTCCATACTTCATCTTGACTACGTGCTCTTGATCATATCTTTTGAGCAATATCAATTGGTCAACATTTTTTCCATTTGCTTTAAATGCATTGTATGAAACGTTCTTTAGTACCTACACACTTATTAATCATGATTAGTATCATCGTTTGTTTAAGCATCATCAAAACTACATTAGTGATGTCCCAATATCCAACATTCTTCTCCTTTTTTATGATGACAAACAAATGATATAAAATATAGAATAATATGACATTTCAAAAGATTATACTTACTCCCCCTACATTGATGCAATTAACTTTGAACTCCCCGACATCTTTGCATATTAGAATAAGCATAAATGAGCATAAACCATATTTTATCCTCATGAGAGTGTGAGTTCAAGCATAGTCATGTGTTGACGCATCTAATCTATAAAATAACCATATTTTATATGCATTTACAATTTTCCCTCCATTTGTTATATCGAAATGTAAGAGGGACAAAGAATAATCAATTTATACAAATTGAAGTTTATGGAATATGAAAACCTATTTCATTTATGGTGACTCAATATCTCAATGATATTTCATTTTCCTTTGAGCCATTGAATATTTTTCCCTTCATGAAATAAATATTCAAACCTCATAAATTTCCTAATGTGAGCACAAGAAATATGAAGAGGGTGATGCACAAAGTGTCATATCAAAGTGTTTTTATGAATTCAATATAGAGATAGAGATATACATATACATATATATACATATAGTAAAATGTGCATGTGCACATGCACGGGTAAGTCACGCACAGTTTACCCCCTCTCCCACAATTTTTTTGAATCTTTTTATAGAAGTGTTGTACACCTCCTTGATGATCCACACACCAAAAATCAAGTGATTCCAATACTATTTGAGGCCACATCTACTCGTTGCAACTTCAACAGTCTGAAATTAACACTTTTTGAGGCCCTATCTACTCCTTACAACTTCAACGGTCTAAAATTTGCTGAAAATCCGTTGAAGTTGCAAGGGGTGGGGCCTCAAAAAGTGTTGGAATCACTTGATTTTTGGTATGTGGATCAGCAAGGAGGTGTACAACACTTCTACATAAAATTTTCATAAAAATTGTGGGGGAGGAGGTAAACTGTGCACATGAGCAAGTAAGTAAAAGTGTTGGAATCACTTGATTTTTGTGTGTGAATCATCAAGGAGGTGTACAACACTTCTACTGAAAAATTTTTCAAAATAATTGTGGGGGAGGGGGTAAACTGTGTACATGCACATGTAACATACTTGTGCATGTGCACATGCACATTATGTGTGTGTGAGTGAATCTTCATGTGAGAACATTTCACACAGTGCGAAATGATTTTTAGTTTTTTTTGAATTTTTTTCCAAAATTTTTTTCCACTTGCAATATATGTTGTTATACCTCCCAAAAAATAATCGTTGAGAAATAATGCCATTTGGCCTTCGATCAAGGCATTTCAACACATTCGCTTGTTTTGAGACCATTAAATTTGTAGCGGGTGGATGGATACGCTAATCCCCTAGGGTTCACCCATTATTTTTCCTAGGGTATAATTGTATGGATTACATATTAAAAAATGAATTTTTGAAATTTTTTTCAAAAAAAGATAAAAAGCTTTTCACACGGTGAGAAAAGCCCTTCTTTCGCATTTGAAGATTACCATATATATATATACTAGTCATAACCCGTGCCCGCAGGTACGGTTCATTTAAGATTTTCCTCCGCAAAATCTTTATTCCCCAAAAAATTATTTCCACAGTCAAAATTGTGCGGAATTAACAAATTAGCGTAAAAATATTTAGCGGCACGGGTGCCTTGGTGTGGAACAACAAATTCGCCGCGGAACAACAAATTCGTCGCGGAACAACAAATGAGCGTAAAAAAATTTAGCAGGTCGACGCAAGCGTCTTCAGCGCGGAACAACAAATTCAGCGTAGAACAACAAATTCGGCACGGGCGCCTACAACACGGAACAACAAATTGCGTAAAAAATTTAGCAGGTCGGCGCGGGTGCCTTCGGTCATGAACCATGCCGGCATGGTTCATTTAAGATTTTCATTCGCGAAATATTTATTCTCCCAAAAATTATTTTAATAGCCAAAATTTAAAAGAACAACAAATTAAGGTAAAAATATTTAGCGGCACGGGTGCCTTCGGCGCGGAACAACAAATTAGGTAGAACAACAAATTCGGCGCCGACACCTTTGGAGCGGAACAACAAATTAGCGTAAAAGCGGGCACATTTGGCGCCGGAAATTATTCTCATCTTATTGCCACATCTGTCGAAGAGATCGTGGGCCTGCGTTGAGGGAGAGATCATTCAATCTGCGACAATATTCGATCAGCAGGATTAAATGCAAGTTCAAGTTTTTTCCCAAATGCATTAATTGCGTGCACTCTGCTATTCCTTACAAATTTTCATTCCCCAAAAACTTTCATTTCCCCAAAAACTTTCATTTCCATAGAAATGTTTTTCCCTCCAAAACTTTCCACAAAATCTCATTTCAACCATTCATTTCTCAAGATTAAATCCAAGCCGTCTTTCGATCACCTGTTTGTCCTAGTCATCTTGTCCTAATCAGCCCATAGGATTCAAAAACAGTTGTCAAATGTTTTTGAATCATATATATATATAATACATTTGACAATGTTTTTTGAATTCTAGGGCTGACTAGGACAAGATAAAGAGTGGCTGGGATTTGATCTTTGTAAATCAATGGTTGAAATTGGATTTTATAAAAATTTTAGTTGAAAAACTTAAATTTTGGTTGGAAAAGTGTCTTGCGAACCAAAATTTTAAAATTAAAAGTGTCTTGGGAAAGGTTGTGGTGATTAAATTTGGAGGGAAAGTGTCCTGGGAACCTAAACTTTGGAATTTGAAGTGCCTTGGAAAAGATTGTGGAGATTAATTTTGGGTGAAAAGTGCCTTGGAAACCTAAATATTGAAATTAAAAGTGCATTAGAAAAGATTGTGTAGAAGCATGATCCATTAAATTAAACAAAATAAAAAAATTTGGCGTAAAACAATTTAGCGGAACACAACATTAGTGTAAAAACCCCTGAGGTTTGTCCGAAGGCGCCCGCTAAATTTTTTTACGCTAATTTGTTGTTCTACGCCAAAGGCGCGTGCGCCAAATTTGTTGTTCGACACCGACTTTGTTGTTCCGCGCCGAAGGCGCATGCGCCGAATTTTTTGTTCCTCGCCGAAGGTGCCCGTGCCGCTAAATATTTTTACGCTAATTTATTGTTTTGTTAAATTTTGGCTGTGGAAATAATTTTTCTGGGAAAAAAGATTTCGCGGGAGAAATCTTAAATGAACCGTGCCCGCGGGCACGAGTTATGACTAGTATATATATATATATGCAAAATGCACCTGCGCTCGACCTCGAGCGCGATTCCTGTGCGCGACCGCCTCCCTACCGACCGATTCGATCCACCGGCCATTGTTAAAAGCAGAGGCTGTTAAAAGCGGGGCTGTTAAAAGCGGAAATATTGGTGCAATCACGATCGCGCCCTTTAAATCATCTTTGAATGCATATATGAACTAAATTAAGATCAATGCCACATCTTTTTCTCTCTCGATCTCAAATCGCAGAAGCTGGAGGTGATCCCCCATTTTGCGCTAGGTCTTTAATGTCAACAGACCCCGCATGATCCCCCCAATTCCTGACATCCCAAGCTCATTGATTCCCCTCTTATCTCCTCAATCGAGGTAAGGCTGGTCAGCCCAAATTTTGCCCATACTTATTTCAAGCACTCACGAACTTTACCTCTATCATACGCTGAGATATTACACCACATTCGCTAGGTTTGCGCGGTGAGTAATTTTTGATGGACATCTCATGTTTCTCAACGAGCACAACAGGCTAAATTTTTGAATGGGTTTGCGCGGTGAGTAATTTCCAACTTTTGTCCATTTTGCGCTGGAAATTGCAGAATTTTATGCGTTTTTCACGGAGAGTAATTTTCCTATTTGCAGGAAATTTGCTCAAGGTGCAAAACAGTACAATTAACTCGTTTTGAGCGGTGAGGTGAGTAATTTCCTCTTTTTCTGCACACGGTAAAATACTTGGGATTACGAGATTTTCGCGTTGAGTAAGTAACTGTTGATTGCTAAGATCCCTTGTATTAATGCAGGATCACAGACTTATTCTACTCTTCAATTTGATTAATCAGCACGCACAACTTAACCAATGTAAGGATGGTCAGCCCTAATTTTGCCCATACTTATTTCAAGCACGCATGAACTTCACCAAGATCATACGCTAAAATATTGCACTACATTTGCTAGGTTTGCGCGGTAAATAATTTTTGAGGGAATTACATAATTTTACGCGTTTTTCACGGAGAGTAATTTTCCTATTTGCAGGAAATTTGCTCAAGGTGCACAATTGTACATGTAACTCGTTTTGGGCGGTGAGTAATTTACCTATTTTTCTGCACATGATAAAATACTTGGGATTACGCGATTTTCTAGTTGAGTAAGTAATTTTTGATTCCAGAGATCCCTTACATTAATGCAGGATTGCAGACTTATTTAACTCTTCGATTTGATTGGTCCAATTCTGCTATAAATGGCTAACAATGAGCCTTCATCTACTCACAACTTACTCTACTTTCTTCTCATTTTCTTATAGAAATGATATAGGTCTTCTTCTGTTCGAGCATGCTTGAGATAGAAATGGACAATAGAATTCATGCAGTTGTTTTTTTTTCCAGGTAAAGCTAAATCAAAAGGAATCAAATTGAAGCTGGTTTTGGATAAACATAGCAACAAGCTGTTGTTTCCCGAAGCAGATGAGGACATGGTGGACCTTCTGTTTAGCTGGCTCACTTTTCCTCTCGGACTACTTGCGAAACATGCAAAAGACCTGCCACGGCGATGCATTGGCAACTTTCCATGGTCTTATGAAATTGGAGGAGTGTGATGTCACGGTCTGTTTTCGATCGTACGCTTTTCGTGCACGTACTCTTGTATGTACACGTATTTATTTTGGACATTTCTTGTATCCGAACCCTATGATGTAATATGCCGTTGTGACCCTCTCGAAGAGTATTAATTTGTGGAATTATTTTGGAACGACATTTCATGGGTCGTTCTCCCATAATTTAACTTTGTTTGATGAGGCGTTGTGATTTTCACTTTTGTCGTGAGACCTTTTTATTTTTAATTTCGTTCCTTGTCGCCCATCTCGTGGTCAATCTTCTTAGTTCCATTTTTCTCGTCGACACGGTCGCCCCAGTATTTATCTCATAATTTTAGGGCTCCGTTTGACCCACATTCACTATTCTTCCCAATCTAATATATTTAACCCTAAGTTTTATGATTTTCCCTAATTATTACTTAGTTTAATCCTAATCAACTTTGACCCTAGCCCCTTTCGAAACCCCCTTTTAGCCGCACCCATCTAGACTCACGCACACACCCAACAAGAGAGAGGGGGATTAAATTGTTCTATTAAGATATATATAAATACCCTAACCTAAGAGACCCTAAGCTAACCTCTATCAAACTACTATTTCAAAACCACACACAACATATTATAAAAGCTAAAAGGGCTAACCCTAGCACTCACGTGCTGTTTTCTCTAGCCCCCCCCCCCCCCCCCCCCCCCCCCCCACACCTAATTCTATATGATATAAACCCTAGTAGGACACACCACCCTATCTTCTTTACAAAAACCCTAGGGGACTAAAACCTGCGCCACCCATATTCGTTCTTCTCCTCCACTCGAAAGAACACGTAGAGCCGCCATCTTTTTTTCTCCATGCAAACACACTTCCAGGCCACCGACTTCTCTCCTACCATCTCGCCCCGACCTTAGCCGCTCAGCCCTCCATCACCGGACCTCTCTCTGCCGTACCCTAGCCACCAACCACCGTGATGTGCTTCGCTCGACCTCTAGGCGTGCATCTCATCTCTAGGCGGGTGGCAGTCAGCACACTGAGTCGCCCGGCGCTGTCCTCAGGCCGCCAGAGATCCCAAGCACCCTACGACCCCCTGCATGCATCAGCACTGTCAAGCACGGACAGCGGCGTCGCAGGCTGCTTGGAATAGCAGCAGGTCGCTGCTTTGCATTGCAGCGATGTTTCTTCGCCCTGCGACGACGCTGGCAACGGCCTCCCCTCACATGACGATGTTCCCTAGCCGCTGTCCTCGCGACGATCACCCCGGTAGCCGCGTTGGAACTCTCTCCTTCCCCGGTTAGTAACGTTGCTACAACTTTTCATTTCAGATTGAAACAGATGTTGGACAGCGATGTTGATCATGTTTTTTAGACCCTAATAATCTTAGAATGGCATGCTAAACATAGATCAGCTACTGGACTTTATAGTGAACAGTAGTAACTTAATTAAAATGATGTTAGCACACTAGATCTATAGTGTGGATATCTTGTACACAATTATTAGCTAATGTTAGCCTAGGTTGCTATGATGATATGTTGTATGTTTATTCGTATGCACAACTTAACGTAGTTAAAAGTGTTAGTAATTTAACTTCAATAATAATATGATGTGAACCCCGTTTCAGATTGGAGAACCTAATTAAAATTGGATCATTAGACGCTTTAGGGTTGCCTAATACATTCTGGTCCCATCGTAACAAACTTATTCAGACCCGTGATTTTTCAACAGAGAACCGTTTGTCCCGTACCGTTCGTGATACTGGATCCAACCCTGACGTCGCTACCCGACGTCAGAGTAGCTCTCGCGTCGTGTTGAGGTAGGATCTGCCCCGTAGGAATCACCACTTGCCTATTAATCAACTAAAATTGGTAATTTCTGATGGTTGTGATTCACTAATCAAGATTAATAAATTGGAATGTAGGCTGGACTGTGATCTGAACATATAGGTAGTTTGGACTCTGATTGATCGTGACTTCAGCTCGGTCGTTCTGGCAAGTGATACTTACCAGTAAATGTTTTAGGCCACATTTTTAGGCCAATTTGTGTGTTAGCATAAAAGAGACTAGGTAGTGAAATGATAGCGGCCTAGACGACACTTTTGATCTAGTTTGACAACGAAACTAGATCTGACACCACTCTTGATCTAGCTTGACAATGAAGCTAGATTCGAAACTTTTACTTTCTTCCATGCATGCTGCCATGTCATGTTTAATTTTCAATTAACAGTACGCACTTTAACTGCTCATCCCATGTCATGTCATGCAACATATGTTTCTTCGTGATTGAGTAGCACACGTTACAAATATTGTTGCTATTGAGGCTAGGCACCTGCTTTTGGGGGCACAACCCTATGCCAAACCAAATACACTTCCTGGCTCGTGATCCAGAAGAGAGCTCACGTACTTGGAAAACCCTGGCTCGATACACGTGGAGGGTTAGGGTTAAGCGACCACTCAGCGTAGAAGTGTGCCCGTACAACCACTTCAGCCGTAAGGCGTAAACCCTGTGCACAAAGTGAATTGATAGTGTTTTGTGTTTCTGTTACTTGTATTTTCATGCTTCATGTCATATTAAAATTGATGCATCCTTAAAATGTCATACCATCTCGTTATATTAGAACTGTTAGTTGTTTCAGTTTATTATATCCTTGCACAAAATTCCTCCGCCTTCTTGGGAGACTTTTGCTGACATGTGCCCTTTTCTCTTTGGGTATCACATGTCAGGTTTTGAGACAGAGCAGGTAGCAGAGGACGAGCAGTTCGTTGACACTGAGTTTGAGGTCCCTGCAGAGACTGAGTTCGAGGACACTGGTGACCAGTCCTTGCCTCACTTGGAGTCTCTTTTAGTAGTTGTTTTCCAGTAGTTGCTGATTAGGTTTCGGTGCGTAGCAACCATCTCTTTGTTTTGTTTGGCCATGCTTTAGGCCTATTGTTCAGACTTTTTACTTGGTGACTCTTTCTGTGATGTTTGGGATATTTTGTTGGATGTCTGGTGGATGTTTTCTTATCTGATCTTTATTATCATTGTTATTGTTTCGTCGCGATGCAAGGACCTGCAATTTGTATTTATTCATAGACGCTTATCGGACTGCATCGTCACAGCTCCAAGTCTGAGCGGGCATCCTCACATCTCGCCTTCCATATTAGAGAAGCGGGGCGTGACAGTGTAGAATGTCGCGGTCTTATGAAATCGGAGGAGTGCAAGATGATGTCGTCGTCTCCCATGCTTGCTCCTTTCCATGGTCTGCAAAGAGAAGAATGGCCCCCTGGCCTTGGGCCCTGTGCGGCTGCCCTGGGTGCCCTAGGTAAGGGCCAGGCATGGCTGCCGTCTCTCTGAGGCACACACACTCCCTCTTGTACTTTTCGATCTCTGGCTGGCAACCAACTTGGCTAAATCTGACTGTGGTTGAAGCATCTCGTATCTGTCCCTTTCCTACTGCAGATTTTGCCAAGTTGGCTGCCAGCCAAGAGATCGAAAAGTACATGAGAGAAAGGTTGTGCCTTAGATAGAAGGTAGCCATATTCTACGACGATAATCATATTTCGTAGATCTTGACAGAAAATCGACAACGATGGTAATAAACGCAATGGATCTGCTGAGCTCATCACCTGTTTGTACATTGCCTCAGTGGAATTTACGTTCATAGCAAAAACAAGATGCATTTGTTTCAGTATGCATGTGGTATATGTAGCAATTTGAATGTATAAATATAGAAGACAAATGTATCAGTTTGAATGGTATAGTATGAATGTGGTGTTTGTATGAGTTACATTTTCTATCAGTATAGATCTATATCAGCTTCTACATGAATATATTTGAACGGTTTATTTCATCAGAATGAATATGTATCAGATTGAATGTTAAAGTTTGAATGTAGGCAATTTATACACCACATTAAGGAAATGCATGTTTCTGTATCAGATAAAGTATGATGTAAATTGGAATAAGATTGATTGACTCTTAGGGTGCACGTTGAGCAAAATTGATAGGGTAGTGCTTGATAATTCACCAACTTCAAATTTGCTCAACGCGAACAACATGCATATATGTGGACCGTTGTGCGCGGTGAGCAATTTTGTTTTTCCAGTCAAAAATTGCTCAGCGTGCAAAACGGGCATAACTGTCGACAGATGTGTGCGGTGATCAATATTGTTTTTACAGATAAATATTGCTTAACACTCATAAAGGGCCATAAATATGCACGTTGTGCACGATGAGCAATTTTGTTATACGGTAGATTTTTGCGCAATGCACACGACAGTCCAAATATGTGCCAGTTGTGTGCCTTGAACAATTTTGTTACGCGGTAAAAAAAGTTCTCATCGTGCACAATGGTTCAAATATATACCCGGTGAGCGCGTTAGGCAGTTTTGTTGCGTGGTAACAAAAGTCCTCACTGTGCACAGCTGTTCAAATATAAGCCCGTTGTGTGAGTTACGCAATTCTGACGTGGCTCGCTTCTGTAGAATCTTGAGCAACTACTGTACACTCACGGGCTCACGTCTGTAGAATCACCTGCACTCTTCTGTATACTCAAGGGCACATCCCCAAGCTTCCATGTCCAATTCGTCTATAAATAGCTGCCACAAGCCCTCCCCAACGCACAACTCAATCTACTCTTCTTATGCCAAATGCTAACTCAATATTTATGCCATATTCTTTGTCCCATTATCAGGGAACATCCGGAATCCATATCTCGCTTCTTCTCAGCAAATATCGTTTATCGTGTGTGGTTACATGGTAGGAGTTTGATTGTGAAGATTGAAAGTGAGATATGCATTTCGGATGTCCGTGATAATGTAGGCACGCATGGCCACAGTGGTTTACAGGGGAACATTTGCAAGGTTCTCTCGTGACCCACATCATGAACAGATCTCTTGACCTTTTCCGCATCCTTCAGGCACTTCTCCCTGGACTCCATAGCATGAAGCTGTCATCATGAATGTACAAAAGCGTTGAGAGGTTGAGTAATGGTGAAATTTGCGTGTAAGGTCCTCAAATGATGAAGATTAAATTATTGCTGTGAAGTCAATCATTTGAAAGTTTTTTATTGCATGTATCCGTTTGTACTAGTTCACCAACTATTTAGTAAGAATCAATATTTAGTATAAGTTATTCACGTACCATGGTTTTTACTCGACACACACAAAGGTTCAAAGCTGGAGTAATTTTACATGCCATTATGTGACTGGAGGAAATTTACTCCACTGTAACCGTTTTAACTCGACGAGCACAACGGGGTATAATTTTACCCGTTGTGCGTGCTGATTAATATTACTTCAACTTGAACTCTTTTATCCCATGCCACGACCAGTTGAGTGCGCTAAGTAATAACCTGCCCATCTAACCTTTTTTAATACCGCGCATAATGCGTTATTATTTAGCTTGTTGTTCACGCTGAGTAAATTCTTAAGGTAGCATGGTTTTTTTACTTTAACTTGAACTCTTTTACACCAACCGCACAACCAGTTGTGCGTGCTGAGTAATAATTCTCCTATCTAACCTTTTTTAATACCGCACACAATGCGTTATAAGTTAGCCTTTTGTACCCGATGAGTAAATTTTTCACGTATCATGGGTTTTACTCGACGCGATACGGTTCAAATATGGAGTAATTTTACATGCCGATGTGTGCGTGGAGTAATTTTACCCCACAAAGCGTTGTTACTCGACACACACAATGTGGTATAATTTTAGTCATTGTGCGTGTTGATTAATAATAGTCATATCTAACCTTTTTTAATGCTGGACACAACACGTTATAATGTAGCAAGTTTTGCATGCTGAGTAAATTTTTCACTTAATATTGTTTTTACTCGACACGCACATCATTCCAATATGGAGTAATTTTACATGCCGTTGTGTGCCTAGAATAATTTTACTTCACTGTAACCGTTTTTACTCGACGCGCACAATGTGGTATAATTTTACCCGTTGTGCGCACTGATTAATATTACTTCAACTTGAAATTATTTACCCCACGCGCACAACCAATTGTGCGCGCTAAGTAATAACCCTCCACTCTAACCTTTTTTAATACCGCACAACGTGCTATTATTTAGCATGTTGTGCACGCTGAGTAAATTTTTAAGGTAGCATGATTTTTACTTCAACTTGAACTCTTTTACCTCAAGCGCACAACCAGTTGTGCGTGCTGAGTTATAATTCTCCTCTCTAACCTTTTTAATATGGCGCACAACACATTATAATTTAGCCCGTTGTACGCGCTGAGTAAATTTTTCACGTAGCATGGTTTTTACTCGACGCGCATACGGTTCAAATATGGAGTAATTGTACATGCAGTTGTGCGCGTGGAGTAATTTTACCCAACTAAGCGTTGTTACTCGACACGCACTACGGGCTATAATTTTAGCCGTTGTGTGTTCTGATTAATAATAGTCGTATCTAACCTTTTTAATGCCACACACAACACGTTATAATTTAGCCAGTTTTACGCGCTGAGCAAAATTTTCACTTAATATTTATTTTACTCGACGTGCACATGGTTCCAAATGGAGTAATTTTACATGCCGTTATGCGCATGGAGTAATTTTATCCCATTGTAACCGTTTTTACTCGATGCGCACAACGGGGTATAATTTTACCCATCGTGAAAGCTGATTAATATTATTTCGACTTGAACTCTTTTACCCCAGTGCACAACCAGTTGTGCGCGCTAAGTAATAACCCCCCCTCTAACCTATTTTAATACCGCACACGATACGTTATTATTTAGCCTGTTGTGCATGATGAGTAAATTTTTAAGGTATCATGGTTTTTACTTCAACTTGAACTCTTTTACACCAAGCGCACAACCAGTTATGCGTGCTGAGTAATAATTCTCATCTGTAACCTTGTTTAATACCACACACAACGCGTTATAAGTTAGGCCGTTGTACGTGCTGAGTAAATTTTTCACGTAGCATGCTTTTTTACTCGACGCGCATACGGTTCAAATATTAAGTAATTTTACATGCCATTGTGCGCATGGAGTAATATTACACCACTAAGCATTGTAACTCGATGCACACAATGGTTATAATTTTAGCCGTTGTTTACGCTGATTAATAACATTCATAACTAACTTTTTTTAATACCGCGCACAACACGTTATAATTTAGCCAATTTTGCGCACTGAGTAAAATTTTCACTTAATATTGTTTTTACTCGATGTGCACATGGTTCCAATATGGAGTAATTTTACATGACGTTGTGCGCATGGAGTAATTTTACCACATTGTAACTGTTTTTACTCGACACGCACAACATGGTATAATTTTACACGTTGTACGCGCTGATTAATATTACTTCAACTTGAACTCTTTTACCGCATGTGCACAACCAGTTGTGCGCACTAAGTAATAACCCTCCTTTTAAACCTTTTTTTAATACCACGCACAACGCGTTATTATTTAGCCTGTTGTGTGTGCTGTGTAAAATTTTAAAGTAGCATGGTTTTTAATCGACGTGCATATGGGTCAAATCTAGAGTAAGTTTACATACTGTTGTGCGCGTAAAGTAATTTTACCCCGTTGTAACTGTTTTTACTCGACGCACACAATGAGGTATAATTTTAGCCGTTGTACGCGCTGATTAGTATTACTTCAAACAAAACTCTTTTACACCACGCTCACAACCAATTGTGTGCACTGAATAATAATAGTCATCTAACCATTTTTAATATTGTGCACAACGCGTTATAATTTAGCCCGTTGTGCGCACTGAGTAAATTCTGATACTGGCTCTATTCTGTAGAATCACGAGAACTCCACTGTACACACACTGGCTCACTTCTGTAGACTCACATGCACTCTTCTGTCCAATTCGGCCTCAAATCAACTCAATCTACTCTTCTTATGCCAACTGCTAACCCGATATTTATACCACATTATGTGGCCCATTATCCGGGAACATCAGGTATCCATATCTCACTTCTTCTCAACAATTTGACCATTATCTGGGAACTGTTAGGCCTGAAAGAGAAGAGCTATGTCTGCAGATGCAAAACAGAGAGGTAAGAGATCAGGAAAAACAAAATGCGAAGGAAAGGGAAAATCTTAAACAGCGAAGAAGAACTGCGTCGTGGCTGTGCCACTGCCTTGAAAACAATTACGGCCCGACCGTGGTGGTAATCGGATGATGCCGGCTGCTCCCCAAGGTTAACGCAGTCGCGTCTGGACGCGTCCACTCACGGCCAGAAGCGTGGACCTTGCACAGAGATCGATCGATACCCAGGAGGACGTGAAACAGAAAAGAAGAGGATTTTCGCGGTAGTAATTTTCGCCGTAGTGAAGAAAAACTCTAGACAAAAGAGTTTATAAAGAGGAAAAAGATGGCTGTTGGAATTCTGCCATGAATGCCATTAACAACGCAGCCATTAACAGCCATAAATAAAAACATAGCTGTTTAGGCGTTAAACATCAAAAAATATGTCTGTTGGAAAAATTAAAAACGTTCTAGGCTTTTAGAATTCTAAAAAAGAATAAAATGGGCTAAAAACACGAGTCAAAACTCGGGCACTCCGCGCGCGCACCCGTGAACCCCCCTGCGCAGGCACGACGCCAGCGCACACACGCTAAGGGTTTCCGGATCCGTCGCCTAGATTTTCCATTCGGCTCAACCCGGTTTGGGCTCGGCCCCTCACTCGGGCTCATGTGCACGCGAGCTACCCCCAAGTCCTAGCCCATTAACAAGTCCAATAGCCCATATGAGAGAAGCCTATTATATACCCACACAAGGGGGGTTGCCTATCCAATGTGGGACTAAAAAAGAGAGTGAGAGTGAACAAATGGCCAAAAGAGCCATTAATTCCAACAATCCCCCACTTAATGGCTCAAGAAAGAGAAGAGAAAGATCCTGGGTAAAGAGGGATGAATACTTAAGTATCAATGTCTTTCGATTGAATTGATACGTAGTGAAGTGAGGTAACAACTTACTTTCTAATGAGTGAATTTCTCTTGAAGTCATTAGAGTTCGATTGAGAACCCCCCCACAACACATATTGTTCCCTTGAGTTTGTGCAAACTCCGCGATGCATAACAAGCGCTATAGGCCATGCGCACACCTTGGGTCTCGTGAGTGCTCTAGAAAGACTGCCCGTGTCTTTCATAGAGGGAGGCCAAACCCTCACACCCACATAGGTGGTTTATCAAGTGCTTCTCCATAGCACCACCAAAACTGGTTATGAAACCATTAAGAGCATACAACTCAACCTCTGCTTAAGTCCATCAAGTGCTTCTCAATAGCACCACCAAAACTAGTTATGGACTTGTCTCAAAGTGAATCCATCAAGTGCTTCTCAATAGCACTGCCAAACTTGGCTATGGATTCAAAGAACACTACCACACGCCATAGGGATGGAAATGTAGTGTTTGTTAAGGATCATATAGCTTCGTTAGACCGCACTGGGTATCAACCATATAACCTTAACTCATGGGCTTTATCCCCATCTCCCTCGACGGATCAAGAACCACTTTCCTTGGCAATCCTTTGGTTAGTGGATCTGCAAGATTCCTTTCAGACCTTACATATTTCAAAGAAATTACTCCATTTTTCAGGAGTTGTTTAACCACACCGTGCCTGATCCGAATGTGTCTCTTCTTCCTGTTGTAGACACTATTTTTAGCAACACCAATGTCTGCCTGAGAATCACAATGAAGGGAAACTGGAGCAGTTTTCCCTCCCCCACAAAGGCACGTTTGCTAACAGGTTCCTCAGCCATTCAGCCTCTTGCCCTGCCAACTTAAGAGCAATAAACTCAGATTCCATGGTGGATCGTGCTATACATGTCTGTTTGAAAGACTTCCATGATATAGCGCCTCCAACTAAAGTAAAAAACAAAACCACTAGTTGAACTAATTTCATCATTACCTGAAACTCAGTTTGCATCACAAAATCCTTCTAAAAAAACAGGAAATATACTAAAATGCAAACACCAATCAATAATTCCTTTCAGGTATCTTAGCAAATGATGAAGTGCATTCCAATGTTCATTACTAGGGTTATGTGTATAACAACTTTAACATACTAACAACATAGGCTATATATCATGTTGAAGGGAGTTCTAGCAGGCACAACATCAAAACAGTTGAACTTCTTCGCACTTTTTCAGCGAGAAGAGATTGACAATGCCACTGGAGTTTCTAATAACTCTAACTCAAAAAATAACATCTGTTTCTCCTAGGTCATAAGTCCAGTGTTAAACTTCTTAAAGTTAGGTAGTCCTACTTTAGCCAAACACCCCCATACTCTAAGAAAATTCAGGTTTGGAGTAAATCCTTTCCACATCTCAAAGGGAGTCTTGTCTAATTTCTTATGGGGTACACGGTAAAGAACATGACAAGCTGAGAGAATAGCTTCCCCCCACATGTCGACAGACATCCATGAATCTTCAAAATATTTCGCTTAATCATCCGTAGGGGTTTTTTTTCGGAAGAAAAAAAATTATAGTTTCTATCAAACAACAGAAGTATCATCGTTGAAGATACATGAATTAGCACATGGCTCAGTTTGTGATAATTCTCAAACTCTGTTCATTTCGTTCTCAAACTCCGCTCAGATTCTGCTCCAATAAAGGCTGTCTAACTCAGGTAGAAGTTAAATCAACTTCTCCACGAAAGAAACTACTTTTAACTTTCTCACAACTGCCAGATAATCAACCGCTCTCCAGTTGAAAATACTTATCGGATAAACTACATGCACAATTATGGATTATGCATAAAAGGAGCATTTTGACTACATCAAGTGTTTAATACCGATGCTTTAGACAACAATACATGCCACAATTAACACAATCAATGAATGCAAATGGATCTGCTTTCATTCAGCTCTCTTGAGTGTCATCGCCAATCAGTTCATTATAACATAGAAACAATAACAGTTTCAAAGTAACCACTTTAAACTACGAAAGAAATAACCCAATTATCAAGCAGAATGTAATGAACAAAGAAATATAGGTGACCGGTCGTTTTAGAAGTTCACAATGCAACCAACCCACAAACTTTGCTTAGATTTTCAAAAGGGTTCGGAGTTCTAATCTAGATTGAATTAACCGATAATTAAAAAATCTTAAGACAAACCCATAAATTGAAATTAAAATGTCAAAATTACATAACAAGGAGAAATAAGGTGCATGCAGGATAGCTCTAGCCTTTTCTAAATATATAACTTATTTAGCAGAAAAGGGACTCCAAAAATCAACAATACCATTGCTGAATTCAGTGCTCAGGTTGGATTTTCTAACCAACTTGATTTCAATTTTTGTCAAAACTACACAAAAGCAAACCCAATTACCATGCAGAGAATTGCATCAACTAGTTGACAGAAATCGGCACCAAGCATGATGTTCAAGACACGGATCAAAGAAACCCACAAATTACAGCAAAAAGAATAAAAAAGAATCAATCATATGATATGGGTACTTGGATCCGATCATGGAGAGAAATAAAAGGCTAACCTTATCAATGCTCAACAAGGATCAATTTATGAACTCCAATACCAAGAACCATTTTAACTTATTAGTCTACTAACGTAATGACAAAAAACATCATAATTAATAGCATAGGATAGTACCCATAACATCTCAATATGCCATAGCTAGTTTATCCTTACAGAGCAAATTGAAAAACAAACACCCATCCTATTAGATTTATATCATTAAATTTGTAAGATACATAACTTAAACAATACATAAATGCTGCCCAGATCTAAATCCCAATCGCCTTCTCCCTCAGATAACGAAAGTCCAGATTCTTAGAATTATTCTCATATGTGTAACACTCAGAAACAACCAACCAGTAAAAAAAAATTCTAGTAACACTAATGGTTGATACACAAGGGACAACCATGATCTGAACCAACACAAAGATCCCGCAAAATGGAAAATTACAGTCCATATGGAAAATTAAAATCAAACGGACTCAAAATTGATTTGCAGTCAACAAAGAATAAGCTCCAAAAGAAGATTATGGTGGTACTATTCAACATGGTCCTATCATTAAGATAATGTCAGGTAAATTTTTAGTAGTAGCTCCATAACTTGTTTTAAATATTTCCAACAAATTCTTGGGGCCACCAAAAATTAAAAGGGCATCAGAAATAAATCGGTCATTTTTTATGTATGGAGTGTGATAGGATAAAGCATGTTGATGGATCAACTGTACAGGTAAATACTTTCAGCACTTCATCATGAACACATGAAGCTAAATGTATTGAAAAAAAATTCTGGTCAACCGAGTGAAAGGAAAGCCCATAATCATATTATTCTTTGGCTAATATGACCTTACGTTTTAATTGTGCTGTTGCTACACATGGAAGGTCAAAAGAAATTCCATGGAAACTTGATCATAAATCACTGTTCCACCACATTCATTTTTCTGTTATCATATCTATATTGTATTCAACAAAACCTAAAGTACTGCATGCCTACAACATTATATGAGCTTCTTTGTATGCATATAACTCTTACCACTAACTCTTACCACTAATTGTTTTCCAAATGTTAGGCCTGAAAGAGAAGAGCTATGACTGCAGATGCAAAACAGAGAGGTAAGAGATCAGGAAAAACAAAATGCGAAGGAAAGGGAAAATCTTAAACAGCGAAGAAGAACTGTGCCGTGGCTGTGCCACTGCCTTGAAAACAATTACGGCCCGACCGTGGTGGTAATCGGATGATGCCGGCTGCTCCCCAAGGTTAACACAGTCGCGTCTGGATGCGTCCACTCGCAGCCAGAAGCGTGGATCTTGCACAGAGATCGATCGATACACAGGAGGAGGTGAAACAGAAAAGAAGAGGATTTTCGCGGTAGTAATTTTCGCTGTAGTGAAGAAAAACTCTAGACAAAAGAGTTTATAAAGAGGAAAAAGATGGCTGTTGGAATTCTGCCATGAATGCCATTAACAATGCAGCCATTAACATCCATAAATAAAAACATAGCTGTTAAGGCATTAAACATTAAAAAAATATGTCTGTTGGAAAAATTAAAAACGTTCTGGGCTTTTGGAATTCTAAAAAAGAATAAAATGGGCTAAAAACACGAGTCAAAACTCGGGCACTCCGCGCACGCACCCGTGAACCCCCCCCCCCCCCCCCCCCCCCCCCCCCCCCCTGCGCAGGCACGACACCAGCGCACACACGCTAAGGGTTTCCGGATCCGTCGCCCAGATTTTCCATTCGGTTCAACCCGGTTTGGGCTCGGCCCCTCACTTGGGCTCATGCGCACGCGAGCTACCCCCAAGTCCTAGCCCATTAACAAGTCCAATAGCCTATATGAAAGAAGCCTATTATATACCCACACAAGGGGGTTTGCCTATCCAATGTGGGACTAAAAAAGAGAGTGGGAGTAAACAAATGGCCAAAAGAGCCATTAATTCCAACAGGAACATTAACTAGGTTCCTTCTTGAAGCTGCTCAGAAATGGCATCATGTTTATACAAGAAAATATTTAGTTCTCGAAGAACTACGGTTTGGTGGTGCTTGAGCAAGCTATTGACGATTGCTCCCCCGAAGAGAAAGTTGCCAAGTAAAAATCTACCTTCTCTTCTTTTGGGCTGAGAGAAAGGACTCATTTTGTGCAGTCATGTCTTGTTATGTTCGATTTTGTAATTTGTATTAGGCTTGCTGACATGTTTGTAAATATGTGATTTATAACTGGAAGCCTCATTTCGCTTGCACTGAAAAAAGACGGATATGTTCCTCGGTGGTTCCTTCTCTGAAGTGGATTATCTTCTTGCTTTTAGATGTTTAAATTTCTTAACGAATTAATGTTTGAATGCTGAGGATTATTGAGCAATTTTGTCAGACAATAACATATCTGATACACTATGCTACACTATTGTACATTGGACTATCTGATACAATAACAATGATACATTCACCTCGCTGAACAATTTGGAGTTTTGCTTGTTGTTATAGAAAATTACTCAGAGCGCAAAACGGGCACTAATATTGCCCGGTTTGCACATTGAGCAATTTTGTCTGTACAGACATATTTACTCAACGTGCAAAAGGGCAATATTATAGCCATTTTGCGATCTGAGTAATTTGTATGATACACAACATCAAGCCATATGATAATAACATGTGCACATTTCAGCAGAGATGATAAAAATGTAATGTTACCAAGTAGTCAAAATGATACAAAAAACCATATTACATTGATACAAAGTTATATCTTACAATTAATCAAAAATTTCAACTGTTGCAATTTCATCCTTACCAACCATATCCTTGAATACCTTCATCCTCTCCTCATAAGCAGCCGGCCAGTCGTCTGCCACATCGTAATGCCATCTTTTGCACATACTGGCAGTCGAAGGGACATGACCATCTGGGGCAAGTTTAACAATAACAAAGTGAGTATTGTTCACATGTCCCAATATTATGTGCTGTCGGGAGGATAGGGGTTTCAGAGCAGTTATTAAAGGGAAAAAATGACAAACACTGATGAGTGCTAAAAGAATTTAATACACAGTTGAAGTATGAGGCAATGTCATGTCCCTTTTCTGGCAGCTGTAACCACCATTTGCTCCTTGGACATTCTTCCAAATATGCCACTGCCCCTACCATCTTTTTAAATTCATCTTCACCTATAACGTGCCGGTACAAATCAAAGTGTGTGTTCATATCTCCTAGCAAATCCATTCTGACCTGCTTCTAGTTTTCCTCACCCATGCCTAATTGAGCTGCCACTGCCCTATACCCACAGTTTCCATCTTCTTTCACATCTACGACGTCCACTATAAGGGGTCGTATACAATCTGGAAAATCCACCAAATATGGTATTCTGAATATGTCAGGCAAGTCGTCATCATCAGCTGGGGGAATTGAAGATTTCACCTTCCTGATAGCACATTTCACACGCCTAACACATCCCTTAATATTCTTCCTCTTCAATGGCATTTTCTCCGTCTCCTCCTCATGCTGCACAACAATCACCCGAACCAGTGGAGCAATGTAACGACCGGTTTTCATCATCATTAATTTCTGTATTTTCTTGTATTTATATTTTCTTTTCGTATCCGTTGTTAGACGTATCAGACCACGTACCCGTACCAGCTTCTAACTTTTTTGCATATTAGCTACTATTATTATTATTTTAAACCTACTAAGATAAATCCCTTCTATAATTATTTTTAAATATCTTTTCTTATACTTAGTTTTAAAACTTTCAAATTCAAATTTCAATCATGTCAACTTTTTTAAAAGCCAATTACAACTTACCATTTTCTTACCTATTTAAACATATTGAATAGCTAATTATTTCCTTGACCATACCCATTAAAAATCACATTGATCTTTTTCATCTTTCCATATAATCCCATCCTAATTATATTTCAAATCAATTCCTCTTTAGTCTTAACATTAAACCCTGGCCTTATTGCACCCATGTGGCCGAACCCTACACACACCCCCCCACAGCTATCCACGCACAACATTCTTGAAACAAAAAAAAGAGGAAGAATAAGACAATAGAGAATCCTAACCTAGGCTAACTTTTGATATGCTGTCCTTTTAAAACCCATACAACACCTAATGTTAAATAAGCCTAGGCCTGCTCACGGAATACCCTACTCTTAAAATAATTGTATAACCCAACACACATCTCAAATAGGGACCTGGGTCACGTGAACTTGCAGCCTACACTTTTCATCTAGATGCCTATGCCCTTTACAATTATATTAGCTTATTTTATAAACACCTAAGAGAGTAGCAGCAGCCCCCCTATATAGTTAAACCATAGGGTCCCTATACTATATTCTTTAAACAAAGAAAAAAACCTAGGTCTATTATTTTCCCCCAGTAGCCGCCGCCCCCCACTGTTCTTCTTCTCCACGCTAGGGCAAAGCCAGCAGTCCCTCGTCCACGCACGCGAGCAGGACGCTGACAGCTTCTCCACTCACCTAGAGCACAGACCAACCACTAAGCTTCGCATGTCGCAGACCCTCGACCCAACTCCCCTAGCCTCGGACTGCCACCATTGCTCATCCACATACACCGCAGCAAATCCCACGCCACGGCCGCACCCTCGCATGCAGCAACCGCCGGAGCCCTCCCACCTCGCAGCGACGACCATCTGTCCCCTCGCGAGGCAGCCTAGGCCGGTGAGCGCACCACCCAGCCCCACGCGACGCACAAGCGCAGCGGCATCATCTCACCGACGCCCAGGTACGCCGACACCCCTCCGACCACGATGCTCGACCGCTCCAGCCCGGCGTCTCCCCAGCTACGAGCTTAACCATGGGTAAGTGAGATATTGCATGTTCTCTTTTATGTACGTTAGTTTTTAGTATGTTAACATGGCATTGATAGCTAGGAGTAGTGTAGGCCAATTTGTTTTAAACAATGTGAATGCATGTGTATAGACATCACCCCATGCTTTATGTGCTGGTGATTTATTTTTACAGTTCCCATTGTTCAAGCGATTTGTTCTGACTGCAATGTAAAAAAAAGTATCCCTACTACTCTATATACTTGTTAAACAGGTAGGTTATGAGATGTCAATTGTATATGTAAAATGCAAATACTAGTATCATACGTAATTTGTAACTCGTGAACAGTAATTTGTATTTTTTATACGTAATGTTATTAAGTATTAGACTCATTACCTGCAACACTACCATTTTCTATAAGCTAGTGTTTTTCCTAGTACCAGTATGTTAGTCTTCAACTTATTAATTATAAAAGTAATGTTAGTGACTTAGTTAACTCTGATATATTTAAGTACTTGCATGTCTATGGTTATATATTATATATATACATGTATATGCTTATAGATATGAGTTTTTTTTATCCTACATGTGTCAGTGCTGCTATGAATAAATGTGAGACTTAGGGTTAAATATATAGCTGATGTGTTAGTGGTAGTTAGTTTAGATATATGTGGTTATAAATGTTTATCGATAAAACTCCTTTAGCTTATACCAAATCTATTGGCACAGATATGTCCGTGCCATTCGTACGATCCCAACAACACCAGGAACGCTGGAAACAGACGAGTATTTGATTTTATATGAATTTTTGAAGTTTCGAAACTTTTGCGTCACTTTTAGTTATGGATGTGTAACTTGAAAACTAGACGTGAAATGGCGCATGAAAACGATGCCATGATAATCTGGACGAAATTTGGGATTCAACGGTATATCATACGATATATCCCCATTTTAAACAATAAGAGAAAGAAATCATTTCTGTAGCAAGTTGAACAAACAGGACATATTCGTCATTATTTAAAATTACGGTAACGGTCGTTCGACCCGTTTCCTCTTTGTAGAAATGTCACCATAAAACTATAATATTGTTAACAGTAAAGTTCAGTGAGTCCTGACATACTTAACCATATGGACATCGTGAAATCGTGCGCCTCGAAGGCGGTATAGTGATATCGTGATGTCGTGTGAGTCGACTAGGCCGGCTCGTGTTCCGGCAAACTTTTGGGTGGGGTTAGGGTTGAGCGGCCGCTAGGCGTATGAAAGGTACTCTCCTCAAGAGCACCACCCGCACGCGGTGGGTTAGCGTCAATCACAGTAAGCCCCCGTGAGAGGAACGACCTTCTCATCACGACCTACAGGCATGAACCCTAGATTAGAATGCTAACACTTGACATGAAAACTTGCAACGCTAACTTGGTCATCTTGATAATGGAAATGTTAATGAATTCAGAGAAAACCCAACTTTAAACTTGCAAATGTCTAGAACTGCATGTTAGGAGTGCTTCTTATGCTTCAATCAAATCTATATTACAATTGAGAGCTGTTTTTAAACTTATCCTATGTGGCAATGTCACATCAAGTTTTGGGGGGAAATTTTTTTGGGTTGGGGGAAAATTTGTTGGAGGGAACAACAACTTTGAATTGGGATATGAAAAACCCACTATTCTTACCTAGAGATGTGCGCTTTTGATCATCACAGTAACAACCCTAGGATCTTTGTAAGATTGGGTTGAGGCTACAGACTGCAAAGCAGATGGGTCACATGAGGAACGGTTAGTAAAAAGCATAAGTAACTGTGAGCTTGGGTTAGTAAACAGCCTTTGTGAAAACATGTATACCCCTGAATGTAAACAGACTTGGGTTAGCTTAAGTATTTTCAAGTTAGTATACAGACTTTCTCAAGTTTGGTCAGCATAAGTTTTTTTGCATTGTAATATGAGGCAAAACCCCTGAACGCATTTCTTTGGTGACCGAACTTATTAAACACACATGAAGTAATGATCATTTCGATTTCGAAAGCCAAGTGAACTTTATTAAACAATAAAAGTTACTTCTTAAACTAATTCCTTAGGTTTCCGAACTTATCATATAGGATTTAATTTTTTAACTTTTAATTTTTTCCTTGCTATTATTTATTTTTTGCAATGTCAACTTTTATTTTTTGTTGTTACTATAAAAAAAACTTGGCTGTTGTTTCACAAATTGCTTTTAAAAAAATGCTTTCAAAAAAATTGCAACCCAACCGGTTAAACCCCAACCGCTGCTTTCCAAGAAATAACCTTCATTCAAAAAAAATTAACTCCAACTGCTGCTTTGAAATGTGTGCATGGTTACAGTGTATTGAGAACTGAGAACATAATTATCCCAAATTAATCCAAACGTCAATTGACCAAGTGTATGGTTTACAAAGAGAAAGTCTGTGGTTTTCAAATGCTGCTTTGAAAAATTAATCCAAATGCTGCATGCACTTTTTCACATCGCCAGTTTTCAATGCAGCCCTGCGCCCGCTATTTTCAAAGCGCGCTTTTAATGCAGTGTGGGTGTTTTACCCTGAGCGGGTCCCACTGACACAGAGGATGTGATGATGTAATAGGGGCTACATAGTTCGGGGACCAAGCAAATGGGTCACACAATCTGCTTTCTATCTGCACGTGACCCCATGGTTTTGGGCGGCTGAATAATCTGTAAAACCCGAGCTCTTCACTTCCCATCCAATTAATCCCTCAAAAACCGTTTCAATAAGAAGCCCACTCCGTCTCCCTCTCCCTCTCCCTCTGACATTCCTCACGCATGCTGGGCCATCTCACTCAGTAGAAAAACTCCGCTCTCTACCAGCAACTTAATCCATCACCCTCTCTCTTTCACTCAGCATCGCGCTAGGCCAGCAATATATGCAGGTTTAGTTCTCACGCTACATTAGCAAAGAAGCTTCATAGGTATCGCGATCAGATCAAGACATTGATCCAGTCTAGCGAGATAAAGAGGTCAGCTGTTTTGCCTTCGTTTGGGGTTAACTAGAAGTAAAAATTTGTATGAGCTCGGGTTTAATCAAGACAACGATCAGATCAAGACATTTTGTAAAAATTTGTATGCGCGTAGGTTTTTAATGCGCGTAGAAGCACCGTAACATTGAGACTTTTGTTTTAAGTTGTTTTGTATAGGACTGGCCTTCATTGTGTAAAATTCTATTCATGGTTGATAGATGCTGAAAGAGAAAAGCATTGCACAGTAATCAGTAATAAACAGACATGGACGCATTGCATGGTTGCAATAGGACTGGCCTTCATTGTCTTACGTTGTTTTGTATTGGACTGGCCTTCATTTACGTTGTTTTGTTTTGACTCCAATCCAGCCATCTACCTATCTGTTCCTCTTCCTTAGTTTCTTTTGCAATTAAGCAGACATGGACAATGCTACTGATTTATTCTCATACTATTTTTCCAACCATTGCACGCATAAATTAACAAAACTTGAGACAAATTAACAAAACAGAAACTACCATATTGAGTCTTATAGGAATCAGAAGATAACATGTTTTTTAGCTCCCATCTTTATAGAATATTTTGTCTAAAAAATGTAGGCGAAATGCAACTAACTTTACAAAAAAAATTAGAAACGAAATACAAATTGGGGGACTAACATTTTTGTCAGTGACTAAAAATTTTGTGAGTAATTAAACAATGTGAGAACTACAGTCTCTTGAGGTGACCTAAATTTTGGGGAACTAAGACTTTGATTGGGGAACTTAGATTTTGTGGGGGGAGTTTCTAAAATGAATCATGTACACAATTTCAGGGGAACTAAGATTTTGAGGGGGGAATATCTAAAATGAATCGTGCCCACATTTTCGGGGGAACTAAGATTTTGAGGGGGAAATATCTAAATTGAACCGTGCCCGCGGGCACGGGTTATAGACTAGTTGTTCAATATTAAATTGCTGCAGTCGTTTCCTTAAATTATTAATGCTTCTAAAATTCATATATCTGTCATATACTTTGCCTTGGGATGCTAACTTTTCTTGCAGACCCCTAGCTGACATACATTCATGTTTGTGGATGTATGTCAGGTTCAGAGCTTGAGTAACAGGAGGACCAGTACGAGACGCCAGAGTTGGAGAGTCAGGAGTTCGCACCTGACGCAGTGCCTCTTCCAGCAGAGGACTAGTGGACCCCCGACACTCTACTGCTTTCCCTAGTTTCCCTTTTTCAGTCGTTGTAGTTACTTCGTGTACGTTAGACTTTCTTGTTGCTACTTTTAGCCCAGATGTGGCTTGTTTAATTTCGTGTACGAACTCTTATTTCTGGATGTGGTTTATTTCTGGATGTGTTTCTGATTGTTCTGATTAGCTGTTGCAAGGACCTCATCTGTGTTTTTATCACAGACGCTTATTGAACTCGGGCTTCACCGCTCCAGTTCAAGCGGACCGCGTAACGCTCTCGCTTCCGGTGTCTTTTGGGAAGCGGGGCGTTACAGGTTTTAGTGGTGGCCCATGCAGGTCCTGCAACTGTGAAATTCAGAACAATGAGAACACTTTTCATTAGCCAAAACATCCAGAATTAGTTCGTACGCAAAATTTCTCGAATACCTTGCCTCAGCACGATAGGAAACCAATATCAGGATGATAGGAATAGATAGACGCTTGTACACGTTTGTTAGACGCTCTTGCCACGACTTACTATTATCATCTTAGGAGTCACCCTGTCGATTGGTCATCCAGCCCTGACCATATTAGATTTTAAGTTTCGTTAGTCGTCCGCTTAGGTTCATCGAATCTAGGGCCCAACCGAACGTAGCGATCATCGCCAAGCCAGTCGAACCTGAGACGCCTGCAACGAGTAGACTTCGAGACGTAAGATATCCCAGATCCATAGGATCCCGATCTGGATCCTCTATGAACCCTCACCTCGGCTTCCCTATCGCAGTCTAGTTCTTTGACGGAACTTAGTGTTAAACCTTAGTCGACCCAATGATTATTTCCCCCTGATTTTATTATTTTATAATCATTACACTTCCATGTTAATGATCGTAGAAAGCCACCGTAGCGTATTCACAGAGTTACTTCTTAACCGTCCTTACGCTTCAATCGTCAAACCTGATTTTTGTCCTCGATTCACATAAACTCTTCATATCCGCCATCTCTAACCTTGAACCCCTCCTTCTAAAAAGGTATTTCGATATTTCATTTATCGAATCCTTCGCTAAGTTTAAAATTTTTTCGAAAACTTTTACTTAGATTCCCTACACTTCCCTCGACCTAAACCCAATCTTGATTATGAAACTCTTCTGATGCGATCCCTCATTACTATCTTGTAACGATTTCCTCACATACATCCTTCGCACTTATATTTCATATAACTACTCTATTTTCCTCGGGCAATGAACTTAAAAAAAACTTTATTTCTAAGTCGCTAGTTCAAATGCCTCCTCCTTTTCTTATTAATGTATTTCGGAACGGTCATTGATACATACTTTTAAAATACTTTCCTATGTTAAATAGAACTTCAAAACCCTGTGTGTTAGTTTTATAATCATTGTCTTCAAATATTTAAAAAAAAAAATTTTTACAAACCTATTTTCCATTTGCAAAACAAGCACTGCATCGCTAGGCCCATATTACTCTTCACTCATTTTTCGACTAATCACATTTTACATTTTAACTTATTTCATATGTTCACTAATTTACGATTTTATGTCACCCAACCAAACTAATCGCTTAACCATACCACCTCCGGAACCGTCCACCACAACATTAGTTCGTCGCATCATTCAACTCTGAATCCTACACTTGCTTAGTTGTCACTTTAGGGCTTATCATTGTTTACTGAGATCTTTAGCTTGATTGTGGTGTTGTGGTAGTGCATGTAAATGATAATGGGTGTAAGTATGGTTATGTGTGCAGATTCATTATGTGATCTATATGTTAGTATGTCTGGCGTGTACTCGCACGTATATATGTACGTGGTTAGTTATAGGTACGTTAGTATATATGTATATATATTGTATAAATAAGTGTGTTGTATGCGTAGTAAGATTATAATGTTACCCCTACGGGATGAGGTGTGAGCATGTGTATACCAGGAGGTATGCATGGCCGTATGTTTGTGGCTACGTACATGTGAATGTATGACATAGTATACTTGCCTATGTAGATTACCATAGCCATGTATACCGTTGTGTGTATATATGTCCTATATAGATACGAGATAAGAGTGTGGTAGTGTGAGTATGTATATGTATGTGAAATTGATATATATATAAGTGAATTTGAAAGTGTGTGCTATATATGATTAAGTGTATGTATATGGATGTATATGGTTTCATTATAATGTATGTGAGTCCGGGATGGAACGACTTTAGTGTCTAAGTCCACTCACCCCTAGGTCGGCCTATTTAAGGAAGTCTGAGGACGGACTTGACCCTAAGGTGGGTAGATTACGACAACCCTAGTGCTATGAGTAGGTCATGTATAAATCTGTGAATGGTGTAAGATATTACGTGCATATATATCCGTGAAGTGATTTGTATTATAATGTGAATATGGTAGTTGTGGTATGAAAAGGTGGTAGTACGATAGAAGTGTTAATTGACTAAGAATGGTTGTATTTATATGTTAGTGGTATGTTTGGATGACTTGTGTTACGACTAATATCAACGAGCCCGAATTACAACGGCCCACGGCCCGACCTCAAAGGAGAAGCCCACTAGAGAAGACGGGCCCGCCCGAAGGGGGCCCACAGACGGGGCTGAAGGCCCATCCACTTCGCCCTTGGGGGCACCCGACTAGCCCCCATTCGGCCGGATTAACCGCCCCCCTGAATCTGCGATCCCATGATGGCCATTAACGGACCCATTAATGGGCCATCCCTCCACTACGCGCGAGTGGGAGGAGGCGGAGGCGGATCATGAGGACGTGAGAGGAGGCAGGACGTGGGGCAATCACGGAAGACCCTATAAGGGGAAGGCCAGGACGACAGAGAGAGGGGATCGAAACTCAGGTAATCAACAGAGGGGTACTCCATCAACGACCTAGGCTTTCACCACTCCATTTCCTCCCTCCCCCTTCACTCGCGCCGCCTGGGATGACGTTTCGGCTTCCTTGCAAGCCAGATCTCCCCCGCTGAGTATCCTTTCAGACCTTGATCTGACTTAGTCATCGGAGGGGATTTGGCCGGAACCTAGGTCCGGCCTCCCTGACAAGTTTCCTCATCTATCCAGGAAGAAGATATCCGAGGCACCGAGGCTACCCCTCAGCATCGGTCGGCTACCCCCATCACAGTCGATAGGTGGTCGGCTGCTCAGGCATCAACACTCCTACAAGGCGCCGAGGCTACCCCTCGACGCGGATCCGACCGAGGCCGAGCGTGACCCAGCCGAGGCCGAGCACGACCCACCGAGCCGAGGCTTCCCCTCAGCTCTCCCTCGTCGAGAACAAGCGGGCTCGGCGAACCCAAGGGACCCGCAAGTCGGCCCCTTGACCACGTTGACCACACAGCCGACGGTCAACGAGCTTTGGTGAGAAAACACCCGTAAACATCTGGCGCCGTCTGTGGGAACGAACTAACACCCACGTCAAACCACCAAGATGGAACCAATCAGCAATGGCCTAGGGCGCATGCTACCCATCCCGGAGGAGGGCGTGTACCACGCCCCCGTCGAGACCCCGAACGGCTGCGCTGCCGGGGGGACCGACAATGCCCAGCTGGCCACGCAGGGGCAACTTCAAGCCTACGCGTAGGAAACCAACGCCAACATCCAAACTTTAGTCGCGATGATTCAGCAGCTCGTTAGCAGCACTCCCACCCCTGAGGGTGGGGAGGGACGGGCTTCCCGCCAGGAAGAGGATTGTCGACCTCTTCGCTCCGACGTGGTTGCCGACCACGGAAAAGGAGTGCAGAACACGGAAAGGAGGTTCACCATGCACGGTTATTCCCCGGAGCGATCTCCCACTCCCACCTCACTCGGAGAGGGAAATGGTGGGGACTCGGAGCGGATGGGCGACATCTCAAGGACGGCCTCGTCCGCACGTCCGGGGTCGCACAAACGCAGGCGGGATGATCGCCGATCAGTGAGCGTTCGGTCTTACCAGAGCGGAGGCAGCCAACGGGCAAAGGCCCACCACCAGAAGAGCCGGAAAGAACGTTCGAACCGATCGAGCCCGGTACCCAAGCTGGCTAGGACCCAAGAGGAGGTCAAGCTTCCGCCAGCCCCCTCGTTGCAGTCGAACGGCAAGGAGGCAGGCGAAGGAGAGCGACCCGGGTGCATCAGCGGAGAACGATGCCCCCTGACTCAGAGGATAACCGAGGCGCGGATACCCGCGAACTTCAAGGTACCGATGCTGGAGAAATACAACGGCGTTAGCGACCCCGCAGACCATGTGATGGATTACGAGGGGGTCATGGCGTTCCAGGGGGCCGATGACACCCTGCTCTGCAGGGGCTTCTACTCCACCCTACGGGGGGGCGCTCGGACCTCGTACCTCAGCTTGCCCGGTCGGTCGATAGACAGCTTCGAGGAGCTCACCCAGTTGTTCTGCAAGCAGTTTATGGCCGGGCGGCAGGTAAAACCTGACTTGGAACACTTATTCAATGTGGTGCAGGGACCGGCCGAGTCCCTGAGGCACTTCATGCATCGCTTCAACGTGGAGCGATTGAGCGTAGATAGCTGCCCCGAGCTGGTAGTAAAGGCGGCCCTGAAAAAGGGCCTACGACATAGGCGATTGAAGAAATCGCTACACAGCGACCCACCGAAGGACCTCGCCGGAATTATGGCCCGAGCAGAGCGCTTCATGCTGACAGAAGAGGCCCTGGCCGTGGATGAGGGTAAGACTAGGCGCGGGACCAAGCGCGATGAGAGCGAGCGTCACGGCACGGAGGAGCATCGACAAGAGAAGAGGGCCAGAGGAAGACCACGGAGGGAAGAGCCCCGGCACTCCTCGGTGACCACCGCCCTGGACGTGATCCTAGTGCAAGTCCAGAAGGAAGGACATATGAGCCGACCTCCCCGAAGGACGAGGAGAGGCGGGAGGGATGAAAAGAAGTACTGCAAATACAACAAAGACAACGGTCACGATACCGACGACTGTTGGCACCTAAAGAAAGACATCGAGAAGCTTGTGAGTCGGGGGCATCTGAAGAACTCGGCCAATGACCCCGCCTTGGGAGAAGGAACGTCCAAACAGCAGGACAGGTGTCACGACCCGCTTCCCTAAAATGGAGGCGAGACGTGAAAAGGTCCGCTCGAGAGTGGAGCTATGAAGCCCCAAACCCGATAAGCGTCAATAATACATAAGCAGGTCCATGTAACCACAACAGAATAACAATAATAACACAAGGAGAGTCTGAAATAAAATCTCACATCTCATACATTGTCCAACAAGGAAATAAGTCCAACATCCAGAAAAGCCACCAGGCTAAAAGAGAAGAGTCTAAAGGCCCAGAACAAGGCCAACAAAAGAAACGACATAACAAAGTATGGGTGCTACGCACCGATAACAAAACAACTGTCTAACAAAAGTAAAACACAACGAAGACACTAGGACTGGTCCCCAGTGTCCACGTACTCCCCGTCAAACACAAGCTCGGGCTCGTCGTCAGCAAACACCTCGTCCTCAACAAGGTACTCAGGCTCAGGATCTAACATGTGTCACCCAAAAGAGTAAAGGGGCACATGTCAGCAAGTCTAAAAGACTTGAGCAAGGAAACTGAAAGTAAGGCAACTAGCAACCTAGCAGTTTAGTATGCATGACATGGCAGTTATAACATGAGTGCACAATCAAGACATGGCAAGACAATTTGTACAAGAGAACAATCATCGGGACAAGACAAGACAAGACAAGAGTAGCCACGCTACTATCAGTCTCAATCAATTCACTATTCATATTGTTTTGTAGATGTTTACGCCTTACAGCTGAATGGTTTTACATTCGCTGATTGGCCGCTTAACAACTACCCCAAACCCAAGAGTTTACGCCTTACCACTGCAGTTGCTGATCGGGCAGACTCCCAGTTGATTGGTCGCTTAACTCTTACCCCCAATACCCACACGTAATGGAGCCAGGGTCCCTGAACATGAGCCCAGCAAGTGAGCCAGGGTTGCCCCGCACATGAGCTCGCATTATTAAACATTTGGCGTAGGGGTGCACCTAGCCGGAAACACGCAATTCGGGCATTGGCTATCAACCAACACATGGCCCGCTTCTGGAACACGAGCCAGGAACACAAGCATTTGTAGCAAAGCTACGCATTCACAGAAACACTTAAAGAATGCAATGACATGACAATTAATTTGCGTACCGTTAATGGAAAGTAAACAGGACATGAAAATTGTGCAACATGCTATATGTGTTGGAACTAGCTTCGTTGTCAAGCTAGTTCCCCAATTTGCGCCTAGGCGAGTATCATTTCGTCGCCTAGCCTCTTTTACGCCTACAACAAGCAAATGGCCTAAAACATGGCCTAAACCCTAAGTGGCAAGTTTCACTTGCCTAGCACCGGGGATGGCGACTACTTCGTCACACGGATGCCAATCTACGGGGAAATCGCTGTTTTGGGGGGACAATCAACAAACAACATGAAATTTTATTAGGGTTTCATAAAAATATGAATAAGTTATGAAAACGACGGTAGATCGATTTCTTACCGAGAGGAAGCGGAAGAAACACTCCGGGGAACCCTAGGATCAGATCTGGAAAAGATTGGAGAAGTTTGGGGAAACTAGGGTTTTGGGGGATTTGGGGATTTTGATGGATTTGATGAGATTTTGGGGAAGATGAGAGGTAGATAGAGTGGATGGATGGTTTGGATGATTATTCTAGGGCTTGGAATGAAGAAATGAAGCTTGGAGGAAGATGGGGGCTCAAGGGGGAAAATTTTAGGGTTTTGGGTCGTGTTGGAGAAGATGAAATCGTTTGGGTTGGGTTTAAATAGGATGGGCTGGCGGCTGCCCAGAAATTAGGGTTTCAACACTAGTTAGTCGGTCAAAGAGCAACCACTGACCGACTAGTTTGGCAACTAGTCGGTCGGTCGACCAACGCAGACCGACTAAGTGCAAACAGTAACTCCTGAACGAAAATAGGATTCTAGAGTTAGTCGGTCCATGAACAAATACTGACAGACTAGTTTAGCATCTAGTCGGTCGATGAACGTTCTTAGACCGACTAAGAGTAAACAGTAACTCAACTAAAATTAAGATGATGAGTTAGTCGGTTAAAGAAGCATTGCTAACCGACTAGTTTGCAACCTAGTCGGTCAACCAACGTTCTTAGACCGACTAACGATAAACAGTAACTCCTGAGAAATTTAGAAAGCTAACTAGTCGGTCCAAGAAGGATTGCCGACCGACTGGATCGTCATCTAGTCGGTCGGTGGCCCTTCTTACACTGGCTAATGAGCACAAAAAGTTCCGATACGGAGCGCGGGGCCCCGGGATCGATTCCTAAGACTCCTAGGCTTGATCTAATAGTTAGATACGACCGTTATGAAGTCCGTCACGAGTGACATACTTCGAAATCGACAATCCTAAGGAAGAAACGAGAAAATATGACGAATCGATCGAAAATGAAAGCCACGGAGACGAAAACCACACATGAGGAGAAAATCCACCAAAACATATATTATATTATATTAAATCCAGATACATGAAAAGCAGTCGTTACATCCTCCCCGACTTAAGAAAAATTCCGTCCTCAGAATTTCCAAATACTCACGAGTCCGGAAACAAAAGTGGGAAACGTTCTCGCATCTCATCCTCATTCTCCCAAGTAGACTCTCCAGGTGAACCGTGTCGCCACATCACCCTCACAAGATTGACAATCTTGTTCCGAAGCGATTTCTGACGCCTGTCCAGGATCTGCACTGGATGCTGGTCATACGTCATATCGGGGTGAACGGTAATCTCCGAAAAATCTACAGCATGAGATGGATCGCTAATGTATCGACGAAGCTGCGACACATGGAAAACATTGTGAACTCCTTCCAAAGATGGCGGCAAGGCCAAGCGATAAGCTACCTCGCCAACCCTCTCTAAAACGTCAAACGGTCCAATGTATCGCGGGCTCAACTTTCCACGCTTCCCGAAACGAATCACACCACGATTCGGGGAAATCTTCAAGAACACATGGTCGCCCGGCTGAAATTCCAAAGGACGACGTTTAGCATCCGCCCAATGCTTAAAACGGTCCTGAGCAATTCTCAACCTCTCCCGAATATTCCTGACGATATCCACGGCCTCCACGATCATCTCAGGTCCCAACAACTCCCGATCACCAACGTCATCCCAATTCAATGGCAATCGACATTTCCTCCCATAAAGAGCGGCGAATGGCGCCATGCCAATACTCGCCTGGAAGCTGTTGTTGTAAGAGAACTCCACCAAATGTAGATGGTCCTCCCACGAACCCTTGAAATCCAACATGCACGCCCTCAGCATGTCTTCCAAAATCTGAATCGTCCTCTCGGACTGGCCATCCGTCTGCGGATGGTACGCCGTGCTGAAACTCAGACGCGTACCCAAGCTCTTCTGCAAACTCTGCCAGAACTGAGATGTGAACCTCGTGTCTCTGTCAGACACGATACTCACGGGGACTCCATGAAGTCGCACAACCTCCTGCACGATTCACGTTACATCACTATCCAAACTAGGAAAAGGAAATAAAAACAGAGAGTAAAAGAATTTTACCTCCATATATCTCCTTGCTAGCGCCTCAGTGGACTGTCCCACTCGGAACGGAATAAAGTGCGCAGATTTGGTCAATCGATCTACGATCACCCAAATCGCGTCATTCTGCTTCGGACTCCGAGATAGTCCAGTCACGAAATCCATAGTGATGTGTTGCCATTTCCACTCCGGAATCGGAAACGGTTGTAGCAACCCGGCCGTACGCTGATGCTCCGCCTTCACTTGCTGGCAAACCAAGCACTTGGCTACACTCCGAGCCACGCTTCTCTTCATACCATGCCACCAATAATTCAGACGAAGATCCTGGTACATCTTAGTGCCACCAGGATGCACAGAATACGGCGAACTGTGTGCCTCCACCATCAATTCCTCTCTGATATCCCCAGCGGGCACACACAACCTGGCTCCAAACCTCAGCGAGCCATCCTCATGAATCAAAAAGTCAGTCCGCAGACCGGCTTCCACCTGCTCCCGAATCTTCATCAGCTTCGGATCCTCGGCCTGGCCAGCCTTAATCTGATCCACGATCGTCGACTGTACCTGCATGTACATCAACGAAGAAGCCTCCCCAGGAAGAACAATCTCCACACCAGACTCGCAAAAATCCTGCTGCAATCTCTACTGCGAGGTCAAATTCATCACCGCTGGAAGTCTACTCAAAGCATCCGGAACCACATTCACCTTGCCAAGGAGAAACTGCAAATCAATATCATAATCCGCCATAAGCTCCAACCACCGACGCTGTCGCATGTTGAGCTCCTTCTGAGTGAAAATATACTTCAAGCTTTTGTGATCGGTGAAAATCTTCACTTTCTCACTCAGCAGGAAGTGCCTCCAAATCTTAAGAGCAAACACAACGGCAGCTAACTCCAAATCATGCGTCGGATAATTCTTCTCATGAACCTTAAGCTGACGAGACGCATACGCCACAACATGCCCATGCTGATGCAACACACAACCGAGACCCTTGCCAGAAGCATCGCAAAAGATCTCGAATCCACCGCTGCGATCAGGCACAACAAGAATAGGGGCCGTCGTCAACCTCTCCTTCAGAACGCCAAAAGCACTCTCACAATCACCCGACCAAACAAAAGCAACATCCTTCCGCGTCAACCTGGTCATCGGCTCAGCAATACGAGAAAAGTCCTTAATGAATCGCCGATAATAACCAACAAGTCCAAGAAAACTCCGAATCTCAGACGACGACGACGGAACAGGCCACTCCCTGATGGCCCGAATCTTCTCGGGATCCACTGAAATACAATCTCCAGTCACCACATGCCCGAGAAAAGCAACTCTATCCAGCCAAAACTCGCACTTCGAAAACTTAGCATACAACCGATTCTTCCTCAAAATTTCCAACACCGTCCTTAAGTGCGAGGCATGCTCTTCCTCCGACTTCGAATAGATCAGAATGTCGTCAATAAAGATAACGACAAACTTATCCAAAAAGTCGTAGAAAATCAGGTTCATCAGATTCATGAAAACCGCGGGCGTGTTAGTTACGCCGAAAGGCATAACCACGAACTCATAGTGTCCATACTTCGTCCTGAACGCTGTCTTCGGAACATCTCCCTTCTTAACCTTCAACTGATGGTAACCACTCCTCAAATCCAATTTAGAAAACACCCTCGAACCTCCAAGCTGATCAAAAATATCATCGATGCGAGGCAACGGGTATTTATTCTTAATGGTCACCACATTCAACTCCCGATAGTCCACGCACATGCGACGCGAACCATCCTTCTTCTTAACCAGCAACACCGGTGCTCCCCACGGAGACATACTAGGATTAATATAACCCTTCTGCAAAAGCTCATCCAACTGCTTCCGCAACTCTTCCAACTCTGCAGGTGCCATACGATACGGCGCCTTCGAAATCGGCTGCGCACCTGGAACAAGATCGATAGAGAATTCTAAAGCTCGATCAGGTGGCAAACCAGACATCTCCTCGGGGAAGACGTCGCCAAAATCTTGCACCACAGCTGGCCACTCCAGCTCCATCTGCATAGCCACAGCCTCCACCGGCCTGGCCCGAAATCTGACAGGACCAAGCGAACTGCTACCACGACTGAACTCAAACACTGGATGTCCAGGAATCTCGAACACCACCTTCTTCCTCCTGCAGTCAATCGTAGCATAGAAGCTCGCAAGCCAGTCCATCCCAAGAACTGCATCATAGTTGATGATGTCGTGGACAATGAAATCAGCGAAAAGCTCATGTCCACAGACCACCAACGAGCAAGAATTGCAACCACGATGCACTGAGACCACACCATTCCCTGTAACGATATTCCAACTCTTGGGAAGAGGGGACGTAGACAAGGAATGCCTCTCCACGAAGCTCCGAGAAATAATGCACATCGATGCACCAGAGTCAAAGAGGACTCGTGCAGGAAATGTGCAAACCAAAACCACACCTAACAATCAATTAACAATCAAACCCTAGTCTAGCAAACAACCATGTTCAAGCAAACAACATAATCTAACAATCAAAACCAGCTAGGAAAGTAACAGCTAGATTGAGGATTACCTGCGATAACCTCATCCACAGCCTCGCTCTCCGCAGCGGTCATCAGAAAAGCCTGCCTCCTCGGCGGAACAGCCTGCTGAAAAGCCTGCCTCTGCGAAACAAGAGCTGCTCCACGTCCAGCAGGAACAGACGCTCGCTGCTGCAACGGCTGAGCTGTAATAGATGCCCTCCACAGCTGATTCGCGTGCCAACAATCCTTCGCGGCATGGGAGGCATCTCCACAAATCAGACACTGGCCCAAAAACTTCCGACACTGATCCTTGACATGGCCAGGCTTGCCACAGAAATGGCAAGACTTCAGAATAGGCCCTCCTGGCCTCTTAAACTGAGCGGACTGATTAGGCCTGAATCCAGGTCTAATCACAGCTCTCGCCTATTCCACAGGCCTCTTCCCAGCACCAACAACAGACCCCCTCCTCTGGTTCACGAGCAGCTCCTGCCTCTTGGCAGCGACCAGAACCTTCTGATAAGATTCCCGGTCAGAAGAGGTCACAAAACTCTGGAGCTCCGAAGCAAGCCCCTGCAGGAACCTCTGAGCCTTCTCCTCAGCGTCCTGCACCATCTTTGGTGCAAACCGACTCAGCCTCATGAACTTTTGGTGATACATGTCCACCGACGAGTTCCCTTGCTTCAAATCGATAAAACGCTGCAGCATCTCCTCCCTGGCAGCTTTTGGGAAGAACTCACCCTCAAATCTGGCCTTGAAGGTAACCCAAGCTATCGGCTCCACCAACATCTTCTCTTCCGCATCCCACCAATTCCGAGCATTATCCTTGAGTTGCCTCTTCGCCAAATCAACCCATCCAGCCGGGGTGATCTTGGCCATCTTCAGATTGTCCTCGATGTTCCGAATCCACTCATCGGCAGCCAGAGGACCCTCAGAACCATCAAAATATGCAGGACCCAGCTCCTGAAATTGCTTCGCTCCTGGCTAAGAGCGAGGGGCATCCGGAAGAGCCCGGGCAGCTCGAGCAAGTGGAGCATTCTGGACTTGCAGAAGCACGCCCTGCTGCACTTGCATCATCTGGAGCATCATCTGCATCATCTCACCGCTGGTGGGTTCCCGCTCAGGCTCCTCATCATGAGGGACTGCGCCACTACCCCCACCACGGGTGAAACGTCTTCCTGCCATCTAGTGACACAGAAAACGAATCAGATTAGACTCATAGCTTATGACACGGACGTCGAACTTAATTTATTGGACATTCTAATATTATTATCGCTATTCCAAAAATCGCAGTTACAGAAGGACCTGCATGGGCCACCAACAAAACCTGTCACGACCCGTTTCCCTAAAATGGAGGCGAGACGTGAAAAGGTCCGCTCGAGAGTGGAGCTGTGAAGCCCCAAACCCGATAAGCGTCAATAATACATAAGCAGGTCCATGTAACCACAACAGAATAACAATAATAACACAAGGAGAGACTGAAATAAAATCTCACATCTCATACATTGTCCAACAAGGAAATAAGTCCAACATCCAGAAAAGCCACCAGGCTAAAAGAGAAGAGTCTAAAGGCCCAGAACAAGGCCAACAAAAGAAACGACATAACAAAGTATGGGTGCTACGCACCGATAACAAAACAACTGTCTAACAAAAGTAAAACACAACGAAGACACTAGGACTGGTCCCCAGTGTCCACGTACTCCCCGTCAAACACAAGCTCGGGCTCGTCGTCAGCAAACACCTCGTCCTCAACAAGGTACTCAGGCTCAGGATCTAACATGTGTCACCCAAAAGAGTAAAGGGGCACATGTCAGCAAGTCTAAAAGACTTGAGCAAGGAAACTGAAAGTAAGGCAACTAGCAACCTAGCAGTTTAGTATGCATGACATGGCAGTTATAACATGAGTGCACAATCAAGACATGGCAAGACAATTTGTACAAGAGAACAATCATCGGGACAAGACAAGACAAGACAAGAGTAGCCACGCTACTATCAGTCTCAATCAATTCACTATTCATGTTGTTTTGTAGATGTTTACGCCTTACAGCTGAATGGTTTTACATTCGCTGATTGGCCGCTTAACAACTACACCAAACCCAAGAGTTTACGCCTTACCACTGCAGTTGCTGATCGGGCAGACTCCCAGTTGATTGGTCGCTTAACTCTTACCCCCAATACCCACACGTAATGGAGCCAGGGTCCCTGAACATGAGCCCAGCAAGTGAGCCAGGGTTGCCCCGCACATGAGCTCGCATTATTAAACATTTGGCGTAGGGGTGCACCTAGCCGGAAACACGCAATTCGGGCATTGGCTATCAACCAACACATGGCCCGCTTCTGGAACACGAGCCAGGAACACAAGCATTTGTAGCAAAGCTACGCATTCACAGAAACACTTAAAGAATGCAATGACATGACAATTAATTTGCGTACCGTTAATGGAAAGTAAACAGGACATGAAAATTGTGCAACATGCTATATGTGTTGGAACTAGCTTCGTTGTCAAGCTAGTTCCCCAATTTGCGCCTAGGCGAGTATCATTTCGTCGCCTAGCCTCTTTTACGCCTACAACAAGCAAATGGCCTAAAACATGGCCTAAACCCTAAGTGGCAAGTTTCACTTGCCTAACACTGGGGATGGCGACTACTTCATCACACGGATGCCAATCTACGGGGAAATCGCTGTTTTGGGGGGACAATCAACAAACAACATGAAATTTTATTAGGGTTTCATAAAAATATGAATAAGTTATGAAAACGACGGTAGATCGATTTCTTACCGAGAGGAAGCGGAAGAAACACTCCGGGGAACCCTAGGATCAGATCTGGAAAAGATTGGAGAAGTTTGGGGAAACTAGGGTTTTGGGGGATTTGGGGATTTTGATGGATTTGATGAGATTTTGGGGAAGATGAGAGGTAGATAGAGTGGATGGATGGTTTGGATGATGATTCTAGGGCTTGGAATGAAGAAATGAAGCTTGGAGGAAGATGGGGGCTCAAGGGGGAAAATTTTAGGGTTTTGGGTCGTGTTGGAGAAGATGAAATCGTTTGGGTTGGGTTTAAATAGGATGGGCTGGCGGCTGCCCAGAAATTAGGGTTTCAACACTAGTTAGTCGGTCAAAGAGCAACCACTGACCGACTAGTTTGGCAACTAGTCGGTCGGTCGACCAACGCAGACCGACTAAGTGCAAACAGTAACTCTTGAACGAAAATTGGATTCTAGAGTTAGTCGGTCCATGAACAAATATTGACCGACTAGTTTAGCATCTAGTCGGTCGATGAACGTTCTTAGACCGACTAAGAGTAAACAGTAACTCAACTAAAATTAAGATGATGAGTTAGTCGGTTAAAGAAGCATTGCTGACCGACTAGTTTGCAACCTAGTCGGTCAACCAACGTTCTTAGACCGACTAACGATAAACAGTAACTCCTGAGAAATTTAGAAAGCTAACTAGTCGGTCCAAGAAGGATTGCCGACCAACTGGATCGTCATCTAGTCGGTCGGTGGCCCTTCTTACACTGGCTAATGAGCACAAAAAGTTCCGATACGGAGCGCGGGGCCCCGGGATCGATTCCTAAGACTCCTAGGCTTGATCTAATAGTTAGATACGACCGTTATGAAGTCCGTCACGAGTGACATACTTCGAAATCGACAATCCTAAGGAAGAAACGAGAAAATACGACGAATCGATCGAAAATGAAAGCCACGGAGACGAAAACCACACATGAGGAGAAAATCCACCAAAACATATATTATATTATATTAAATCCAGATACATGAAAAGCAGTCGTTACAACAGGGGAAAAGGGGTGAACACGGTCCAGACAGTTGCGCGTATCATCGAGTGAGGAGATAGAGTGAAACAGCCACCGCTCCACCGGGGAGGGCTACCCTGCCAGAACCTCCCCTGTGTCTTGTCGCCTTTTCCTTTTTTCATTACTCCAAATGTATTGTCTCACGGAAATGAAGGCATACACTGTCAGTGCAAACTCTATCACCTGTTTTGAGCAGACGATTCAGGACACGTAGGAGGACTCAATCAAGGCAACTGCAGTCCGACTAATATGGACCAGCCCGAATTATGAGGGCCCACTTCTTTGTCGGCCATAAGTCGAGGGGCAACTCCCCTCGCCACCGAACGAATGGATCGGTCTAAGGGCCGGGGCAACTCCCCCGGTTAGCCGACTCAGTCTTTCGTCGGCCGTAAGTCGAGGGGCAACTCCCCTCGCCACTGAACGAATCTCCTTCGTCGGCCGTAAGCCGAGGGGCAACTCCCCTCGCCACCGAACGAATCTCCTTCGTCGGCCTTAAGTCGAAGGGCAACTCCCCTCGCCACCGAACGAAACTCCTTCGTCGGCCATAAGCCGAGGGGCAACTCCCCTCGCCATCGAATGAATCTCCTTCGTCGGTCGTAAGCTGAGGGGCAACTCCCCTCGCCACCGAACGAATCCCCTTCGTCGGCCGTAAGCCGAGGGGCCACTCCCCACGCCACCGAACAAATCTCCTTCGTCGGCCGTAAGCCGAGGGGTACTCACCCCCACAGACCGAACGAAGCACTCGCTCGTAAGGTTGGGGGCACCTCCCCCAGCAGACAGGCACGACGGCCGGTCATAAGCTGATGGGTGCTTGCCCCCGCAGACCGAGCGAACCGCCCGCTCATGAGATTGGGGGCAACTCCCCCAGTCGACGAGCACGATGCCCGGTCATAAGCTGAGGGGTACTTACCCCCGCAGACCGAGCGAAGCACCCGCTCATAAGGCTGGGGGCAACTCCCCTAGCCGACGAGCGCGACTGCCGGTCATAAGCTGAGGGGTACTTACCCCCGCGGACCGAGCGAATCACCCACTCATAAGGCTGGAGGCAACTCTTCCAGCCAATGAGCACGACACTCGGTCATAAACCGAGGGGTACTCACCCCCGCAAACCGAGCAAGGCGCCCGCTCTTAAGGCAGGGGCAACTCCCCCCAACAGACGAGCATGACAGCCGGCCGCAAGCTAAGGGATGACCCCCCTCATGGATCGAGTGACCCACCCGCTCTCCTGGCTGAGGACAATCACCCCGACAGACAGACTCGATAAGAAGAATAGCATCACAAGCCGGACGGGCCCGGGACAACACCCCTAGACAAGGGCGACGACGCCCGTCCGGTCTAGGAACATTGAAGGCTATTCCGAAAGGGAGAACCCCCGAAAAAGAGACCAGTGGAGCAAGAAGAACTGACTAGAAGATACATTTTCATTAATGGTATGGGTTACATATCACTCAGCAACGTCCTCTCAAGCACTGTTGATGACAACAAAATTTGTCACCCAAGAAAGGGGACAGTATATAAGGGCTCTTCAGGGGTCCGGAGTGAGAGAGACAGCGTCGCCCAGGGCCCGGAGCACTGTTATTGACAACAAAATTTGTCACCCAAGAAAGGGGACGGGATACAAGGGCTCTTCAGGGGTCCGGAGCGCCAGAGACAGCGTTGTCCGGGGCCTCGCCTTGCTCCGAGCAGTGGGGATCGGCGTGTCCCGGTGGAGGGAGGATCGGCACCCGGGCGAGCTCCGCAAACTGCCGGAATGACTCCCTGACGACCTCCACTATGCGAGGGGCAAGGAGGTCCTCATAAGTTCCGAAGACCTCCGTCAGGACCGACGCAATCTTCGGCCTTATGGCCGTGTTGACGCCCTTCTCAGCCTCCTCGGCAAAACGGAGCCTCCGACGCAGCTCGGCGAGTTGGCCCCAGAGATCCTCCCTCTCCTGCTGGAACTTCTCTTCCGCTTCCCGGCTCACGTCATGGACATCCACAAGCTTTCGCTTGAGATCATGTACTTGAGACTCGAGTTCATCGGCACGACGGCGTTGCTGCCGAGCTTCCATGCGGGCACCCTGAAGGGCTACGTCAGCCTCCCCAGCCCGGGCGCATTCCCGATTTAGGGAATCCTCGAGGCTTCTCAACTGGGTCGCCCAGCGTTGCGCCTCAACAGTCATCGTGGTGGCCTGCAAATGAAAGAGAGGGGGGTTATACCGAGGAAGATCGAAGGGCAAAGCAACTGTCTGAAAACAACAGGAATTCGAACCTGTCGGAGATGATCGACTAGAGAATCCGACAATATGTCCACGGGGGACAACTCCAAGAAGGAACGATCCCCCGGAAGGACGGAGTCCGCCGTCGGCCGACTCGCCAAGGCCATATCAAGGGGCACCGAGTCCCTGGGAGGATCAGCGGGGCCCACGGAGGCGCTCGGCAGGACGCAGACGGCCCCCAAAACCGAAGGGGTAGCCGAGGGAGTGACGACGGCGTGGGCGGCAGGGTCGGCCGAGATGGTCGGCATGACTGCCTTGCCGGGATCCGTCGGCACGACGGTGGGAGCCGGAGAAGCGGCGCGCCCGCCGTTCTTCCGCGACTTCTTCCCGTTGGGGCCAGCGGTAACTGGGGGAGAGCGCTTGCGACTCCCGCCCGTGGACGGCCGAGGAGCCGATCTGGAACCCTCAACAAGGAGGGGGTCGCTCCCAGTGACTTCCCTTCCAGGGGCACCCGGTGCGACCCGTGGGGGAGACCTGGCCTCAATCCTTCCCGAAGGAGGCTCAGACCGACGCAACTCTTCATCTACATAGCGACGAGGCACCCGTCCGGAAGAGCTCCCACGGCCCCGGCGAGATCCCAACCGAATAAGCTCGTCAACATCATGGGTGAATTCACGGCCAACCATCCCTGCGAGAGGAAGCGAAATCAGGGTGAGCCAAGGGTTAAACGGAAGGAAGGTAGACAACTAACCGGGCGACCACAGAGTGCACTTAAGAAGCAGGTCATCCAGCAAATTCCAGACCGACCTCTCCTCAAAAGAAAGTGACGATATGAGGCGGGCCACGGCCCGCTCGGCCTCGGATAAGGTTGCAACCCTGTCGGTTTGTTGCGAGCTCCCCCAACCTGTCAAGATCACTGAGACCTGGGGAAAGACAACAAAGACAAAGCTAGAGTCCCAGCTCCCTGACCAAGGGGGCAGACCGAGCAGGCACACTCGCCCCGCACGGGCTCGAAGGTGCATCCAAGATCCGAGGCCGACCGACTGGATTCGGTAAAAGTGAAAGAGGAGGGGGAGAGACGGCTCCAGGCCGTGAGTAATACAAAGCGTAATGAACCCGGTCAGCACCGCGATGGAGGATGGCGTCAGCTGGTACAGGGTGACTTTCAAGGAGTCCGTGAATTGAATATTAAAAGGGTGGAGGGGGAAGCCGAGTCCCAGATGGAACATCTCGACGTAGACACCGACCTCGTTACTCCGCGGGAAGCAGATCCGCTCGTCTCCAAAGGGAATCTGGACTTCATAGGGATAACATAAATACCTCCCTCGTTTCTCCCTAGTGACTAAGAAAGGGGCCATGGATGACGACCGGAGGATTGATGGAGGGATGCCTAATCGCTCGGAAGACGAGGCCACATCGTCCCCAACGGGATCCGGAAAAAGCTTTCCTTTCCCTTTATCCGAGACCCCCGGGGACGGCAAAGGAGCTTTGAGCCCCGAGGGATGGGCACGATCGGGACCAGGTGTCAGTCCGCCAGGACGTATATCACCTATTCTAAGCATGGCCATGGCCCGAGTTAAAGAGTGAAATATTTACCTTGATAAGAACTGGAGAGAAGACAGATGTCGGGAAGAAGAAGCTGGCAGAACGAAGGTCAAAGAAGGAATGAGCGCGAAAGAGTTGAAGCCCGAGGGATTGGAACATATATATAGAGGACGATGGTGGGATCTGAACCGTCAAGGGAGAGAGCGTGGCGACATCAAAACGGCGGCGATGCTTCGAAAACTGCACCAACGGAAGTTCAAACGGAGCGGTAATAATGACATTCATTTAATAGATAAACCTCGACTGACGCACCCGTCGGATCATGAAAGAGTCATATCACCTGAACCGAACCGACGGAAGCCGAACGGTCCAGGCGATGGGGGTAATTGTTACGACTAATATCAACGAGCCCGAATTACAACGGCCCATGGCCCGACCTCAAAGGAGAAGCCCACTAGAGAAGACGGGCCCGCCCGAAGGGGGCCCACGGACGGGGCTGAAGGCCCAGCCACTTCGCCCTTGGGGGCACCCGACTAGCCCCCATTCGGCCGGATTAACCACCCCCCCTGAATCCGCGATCCCATGATGGCCATTAACGGACCCGTTAATGGGCCACCCCTCCACTACGCGCGAGTGGGAGGAGGCGGAGTCGGATCATGAGGACGTGAGAGGAGGCAGGACGTGGGGCAATCACGGAAGACCCTATAAGGGGAAGGCCAGGACGACGGAGAGAGGGGATCGAAACTCAGGTAATCAACATAGAGGTACTCCATCAACGACCTAGGCTTTCGCCATTCCATTTCCTCCCTCCCCCTTCACTCGTGCCGCCTGAGTTGACGTTCCGGCTTCCTTGCAAGCTGGATCTCCCCCGCCGAGTATCCTTTCAGACCTTGATCTGACTTAGGCATCGGAGGGGATTTGGACGGAACCTAGGTCCGACCTCCCTGACGAGTTTTCTCATCTATCCAGGAAGAAGATATCCGAGGCGCCGAGGCTACCCCTCAGCGTCGGTCGGCTAGCCCCATCGCAGTCGACAGGTGGTCGGCTGCTCAGGCATCAACACTCCTACAAGGCGCCGAGGCTACCCCTCGACGCGGATCCGACCGAGGCTGAGCGTGACCCAGCCGAGGCCGAGCGCGACCCACCAAGCCGAGGCTACCCCTCAGCTCTCCCTCGCCGAGAACAAGCGGGCTTGGCGAACCCAAGGGACCCACAAGTCGGCCCCTTGACCACGTTGACCACACAGCCGATGGTCAACGAGCTTTGGTGAGAAAACACCCGTAAACAACTTGTGGTATTATATCTTTATAGATCGTGAGTGTATAAGATATATGGTAATATAATATGTATTAGTATGATGTGAGTGTGCAAGGTGTTAGCACACTTACAGCTAGTGAATTGATGTGGTTGTGTGGTAGAATATTACTATTCGCCAGATATAGTATTGATTTGGATTGTATTTGTAGGATGATATTATATTAAACGTGCTATGTTAATATGTACTTAGTAATGTGTGTACGTATGTTGTTACTACTATTAGCGTGAACGTTGATTTGTATTATCAGTGGTGATACTTTTAGTATTGATGTTAGTATTAGAAATACTACTTAGATATGGCATGATGGTTGTTTTGGTGTGTATGCATTAGAAGAGAGATGCGAGCGTTATCCTTACGTTTCCCTGTGACTTAACCGATAAGATTCCGAGGACAGAATCGTTTTAAGGTGGGTAGGATGTAACGACCAGTTTTCATCATTATTAATTTCTGTATTTTCTTGTATTTCTATTTTCTTTTTGTATCCGTTATTAGACGTATCAGACCACGTACCCGTACCAGCTTCTAACTTTTTTGCATATTAGCTACTATTATTATTATTTTAAACCTACTAAGATAAATTTCTTCTATAATTATTTTTAAATATCTTTTCTTATACTTAGTTTTAAAACTTTCAAATTCAAATTTCAATCATGTCAACTTTTTTAAAAGCCAATTACAACTTACCATTTTCTTACCTATTTAAACATATTGAATAGCTAATTATTTCCTTGACCATACCCATTAAAAATCCCAATGATCTTTTTCATCTTTCCATATAATCCCATCCTAATTATATTTCAAATCAATTCCTCTTTAGTCTTAACATTAAACCCTGGCCTTATTGCACCCATGTGGCCGAACCCTACACACAACCCCCACAGCTATCCACGCACAACATTCTTGAAACAAAAAAAAGAGGAAGAATAAGACAATAGAGAATCCTAACCTAGGCTAACTTTTGACATACTGTCCTTTTAAAACCCACACAACACATAATGTTAAATAAGCCTAGGCCTGCTCACGGAATACCCTACTCTTAAAATAATTGTATAACCCAACTCACATCTCAAATAGGGACCTGGGTCACGTGAACTTGCAGCCTACACTTTTCATCTAGAGGCCTAGGCCCTTTACAATTATATTAGGTTATTTTATAAACACCTAAGAGAGTAGCAGCAGCCCCCCAATATAGTTAAACCCTAGGGTCCCTATACTATATTCTTTAAACAAAGAAAAAAAACCCTAGGTCTATTATTTTTCCCCAGTAGCCCCCCCCCCCCCCCCCCCCCCCCACGGTTCTTCTTCTCCACGCTAGGGCAAAGCCAGCAGTCCCTCGTCCACGCACACGAGCAGGACGCCGACAGCTTCTCCCCTCACCTAGAGCACAGACCAACCACTAAGCTTCGCATGCCGCAGACCCTCGACCCAACTCCCCTAGCCTCGGACTGCCGCCGTTGCTCATCCACGTACACCGCAGCAAACCCCACGCCACAGCCACACCCTCGCACGCAGCAAACGCCGGATCCCTCCCACCTCGCAGCGACGACCATCTGTCCCCTCGCGAGGCAGCCCAGGCCGGCGAGTGCACCACCCAGCCCCACGCGACGCACAGGCGCAACGGCATCATCTCACCGATGCCCAGGAACGCCGGCACCCCTCCGACCACGCTGCTCGACCGCTCCAGCCCGGCGTCTCCCCAGCTGCGAGCTTAACCACGGGTAAGTGAGATATTGCATGTTCTCTTTTATGTACATTAGTTTTTAGTATGTTAACATGGCATTGGATAGCTAGGAGTAGTGTAGGCCAATTTGTTTTAAACAATGTGAATGCATGTGTATAGACATCACCCCATGCTTTATGTGCTGGTGATTTATTTTTACAGTTCCCATTGTTCAAGCGATTTGTTTTGCCTGCAATGTAAAAAAAAGTATCCCTACTACTCTATATACTTGTTAAACAGGTAGGTTATGAGATGTCAGTTGTATATGTAAAATGCAAATACTAGTATCATACGTAATTTCTAACTCGTGAATAGTAATTTGTATTTTTATATACGTAATGTTATTAAGTATTAGAATCATTACCTGCAACACTACCATTTTCTATAAGCTAGTGTTTTTCCTAGTACCAGTATGTTAGTCTTCAACTTATTAATTATAAAAGTAATGTTAGTGACTTAGTTAACTCTAATATATTTAAGTACTTGCATGTCTATGGTTATATATTATATATATACATGTATATACTTATAGATATGAGTTTTTGTTATCCTACATGTGTGAGTGCTACTATGAATAAATGTGAGACTTAGGGTTAAATATATAGCTGATGTGTTAGTGGTAGTTAGTTTAGATATATGTGGTTATAAATGTTTATCGGTAAAACTCCTTTAGCTTATACCAAATCTATTGGCACAGATATGTCCGTGCCGTTCGTACGATCCCAACAACACCAGGAGCGCTGGAAACATGCGAGTATTTGATTTTATATGAATTTTTGAAGTTTCGGAACTTTTGCGTCACTTTTAGTTATGGATGTGTAACTTGAAAACTAGACGTGAAATGAAACATGAAAATGATGCCATGATAATCTGGACAAATTTGGGATTCAACGGTATATCATATGATATATCCCCATTTTAAACAATAAGAGAAAGAAATCATTTTTGTAGCAAGTTGAACAAACAGGACATATTCGTCATTATTTAAAATTACGGTAACAGTCGTTCGACCCGTTTCCTCTTTGTAGAAATGTCACCATAAAACTATAATATTGTTAACAGTAAAGTTCAGTGAGTCCTGACATACTTAACCATATGGACATCGTGAAATCGTGCGCCTCGAAGGCGGTATCGTGATATCGTGATGTCGTGTGAGTCGACTAGGCCGACTCGTGTTCCGGCAAACTTTTGGGTGGGGTTAGGGTTGAGCGGCCACTAGACGTATGAAAGGTACTCTCCTCAAGAGCACCACCCGCACGCGGTGGGTTAGCGTCAATCACGGTAAGCCCCCTTGAGAGGAACGACCTTCTCATCACGACCTACAGGTGTGAACCCTAGATTAGAATGCTAACACTTGACATGAAAACTTGCAACGCTAACTTGGTCATCTTGATAATGGAAATGTTAATGAATTCAGAGAAAAACCAACTTTAAACTTGCAAACGTCTAGAACTGCATGTTAGGAGTGCTTCTTATGCTTCAATCAAATTGTTCAATATTAAATTGCTGCAGTCGTTTCCTTAAATTATTAATGCTTCTAAAATTCATATATCTGTCATATACTTTGCCTTGGGATGCTAACTTTTCTTGCAGACCCCTAGTTGACATACATTCATGTTTGTGGATGTATGTCAGGTTCAGAGCTTAAGTACCAGGAGGACCATTACGAGACGCCAGAGTTGGAGAGTCAGGAGTTCGCACCTGACGCAGTGCCTCTTCCAGCAGAGGACTAGTGGACCCCCGACACTCTACTGCTTCCCCTAGTTTCCCTTTTTCAGTCATTGTAGTTACTTCGTGTACGTTCGACTTTCTTGTTGCTACTTTTAGCCCAGCTGTGGCTTGTTTAATTTCGTGTACGAACTCTTATTTCTGGATGTGGTTTATTTCTGGATGTGTTTCTGATTGTTCTGATTAGTTGTTGCAAGGACCTCATCTGTGTTTTTATCACAGACGCTTATTGAACTCGGGCTTCACCGCTCCAGTTCAAGCGGACCGCGTAACGCTCTCGCTTCCGGTGTCTTTTGGGAAGCGGGGCGTTACAAGCAATCTGCTGAAGCATGTCAACCGAATGCTCTTTCTCCTCCTTATCAACATACATAACCACTGCCTTCTTCTCCTCCTTCATCTCAGCAGTCTGCTCCTCCACATTATGATCCTCCTTCTCCTCCTCATCCTTCAATTCCACATTATGCCCCACCTCCACCTCCTCCACCTTCACAGCCTCCACCGTATGCCCCTACTCCTCCTCCACAGACGTTGCCACTACCTTCTCCCCCTCCCTCATCTCAGAATTTTGGTCCTCCGCATTTTGCTCCAACTTCTCCAACTTCTCCTCCAACTCCACATTATGCTCCTCCACATTCAACTCTGCATCCATTGCATTCTTCTCCTCCTCCTCCATACCCTTCTCATCATCCACAGTAGGCTCCACCTCTACCTTCTTGTCCTCCACAGTATGCTCCTCCTCCTCCTCATCCACATCCTTCTCATGATCATCACTTACAATTTTCCCTGTGTAGACTAACTCATTCAACTTTATAACAATATAGACATTCTTCCCCCTTTTTAACTGATTTCGTGCATTATAGATAGCTTTGATTGAGGTTGCACTGAAGTTTTGATTTTCCTTAAGGACTTTCAAAATTTTAGTTGGCCTCACCTTGCTATTTGAAAGGTCTCTCACAGTTTTCATCTCCCTTCCCTGCAACATCCCTTCATCCGAATGGCCCGAAACATATTTAGCTTCTAGATGGTTGTGCAGGCCACAAATGAAGGTTAAATTCCACTCATCAATGCCTACCATATTAGCATGCAATGAGAACGTAATTGACACTTTCTGGTTTGAATTGGCTTGTTGGTCTTTTTCTCTTTTCGGTGTCCACTATACACCCCGCTTCTTTCAAATGCAAATTAAATAGTGGGAACTCTATTGGACGATTCACTCAAACTCGCCGCACGGGTAACAATCACACGCCCATGTGATAGCTCGACGTTCTTTATCCACTGAACCAGATCGTTTCTACTCTTAAAAATTTGCATGGTTGTAAATTTGTGTTTAAAATCCACATTATTCTGTATCAAACAATACAGACAACTAGTTGGACCAGTAATAAAAAATCTACTTTCATAATATGTCGAAAAGATAAATCAATATTACCTGTGATTTTTGTACCTTCTCCATTAAGCTCAACTGTATTTGCATGCATGTAAAATCAAATAATTTCTAGATCATTTTTACCCTTTAGAATAAGAATTTCAACTAAAATGTACTTAAAAGTATATACTTACCAACTGTATAGAAAACTGAACTGTCAATATAAGCTTCCAATGTCGATTTCGACAAAATTAGGTCAAAAACACCTAAATCGATTGCTCTCGCTTCACCACTTTGTTTGATCGCTCCCGTTGTTACTGTGATTAATCGTTCAAGCCAAGAAATAAAAATCAAATCTTTGGAAATTCGTTCTGTGTGCCTTGAGCAATCCTTGAAAAAATTGCCATTTGCTATTCTGCCTTGAGTAATCTGTGGAAGTTTATTACTTTGTGCTTGGAGCAGTCTTTCTCAAGGGGTAATATCGGGTCCCATCGGGACCTATCGGGTCCTATCGGGTCCTAACTTTGACCCGTTGTATGCGTGGAGTAAAATAGTTTACTCTGCAATAATATTACTCGGTGCGCACACTTAGTTATAATTTTACACGCTTTGAACTGTTGTGCCTGCTGAGTAATTTTCTTAAACTAAATCTTTTTACTCAATGCGTGCAAACCATTGTGCGCGCTGAGTAATATTACTCCTATTTAACCTTTTTTACCCGTTATAATTTTACTCCACTATAAAAGTATAATTTTACTCCACTGTAAAAGTATTTAATCAAAGCGCACAACGGGGTATAAATTTAATCATTGTGCACGATGAGTAATATAACTTGGAAGAAACTCTTTTACTCTACGCGCAATCAGAGCACTCAACTGTACAAAAACAGGCGCACTTCTGTAGACTCACATGCACTCTTTTGTATACTTACGAGCCATTTCCCTAGCTTCCATGTCTAATTCATCTATAAACGGCTGCCCACGAGCCCTCCTCAACTCACAAGTCAATATACTCTTCTTATGCCAACTGCTAACCTAATATTTATGCCACATTTTTGTCCCATTATCAGGGAACGCAAGGAATCCATATCTCGCTTCTTCTCAGCAAGTATCGTTTATCATGTGTGGTTACATGGTAGGAGTTTGATTGTGAAGATTGAAATCGAGATATGCATTCCTGGTGTCCATGATAATGTAGGCACGAATGGCCACGGTGGTTTACATGGGAACATCACCTAGGTTCTTTAATGAAGCTGTGCAGAAACGGCATCATGCTTGTACAACATCGTTGAGACGTTAGGTAATGGTGAAATTTGCGTTTAAGGTCCACAAATGATGAAGATTAACTTCATGGTTTGAACATCGTTATAGAAAGTTTCATGTTGCATGTATCCGGTTCTACCAGTTCACCAAAAATTTAGTACAAATCAATATTTAGTATAAATTTTACTCGTAGCATTGTTTTTGCTCGACGGGCACAATGTTTCAAATCTGGAGTAATTTTACATGCCTTTGTACGCGTGGAGTAATTTTACTCTAAACTAACGGTTTTTACTTGATGTGCACAACATGGTATAATTTTACGTGATGTGGGCGCAAATTAATATTACTTCAGACAAATTAATTTTTCCCCAAGCGCACAACCAGTTGTGTGCGATGAGTGCGTTATAATTTAATACCGCACATAACGCGTTATAATTTAGTGCGGTGTGCGCACTGATAACTTTTTTTTGTACATTGGTTGTTATTGGACGCGCACAACGATTCAAAGCGGGAGTACTTTTACTTGACGTTGTGGGCTTGAGTAATTTTACTCCACTGTAACCATTTTTAATCGACGTGCAAAATGGGGCAGAATTTTACCTGGTGGACGCGTAGGTTAATATTACTTTAAACAAATCCCTTTTACCCCTAGCGCACAACCAGTTGTGCGCGCTGAGTAATTATACTCACCTCTAACCTTTTATAATACCGCACACATCGCGTTTTAAATTAGCAAGTTGTGCGCTCTTAGTAAATTTTTCTCGTAGCAAGGTTATTACTGGCGCGCACAACGTTTCATATCTGGAGTAATTTTCACACATTTGTGCGCGTGGATTAATTTAACTTTATTGGGAACAATTTTACGCGACGCGCACAATGGGGTATAACTTTACGCGTTGTGCACGCGGATTAATATTACTTCAAACAAATCTCTTTTACCACACGCGCACAATAGGTTGTGCACGCTGAGTAATAATACTCTCCCTAAACCTATTTTATTACCGAGCACAACATGACATAATGTAGCAAGTTGTGTGTGCTTAGTAATTTTTTTCCGTAACGTGTTTATTACTCGACGTTCACAAAGTATCAAATCTGGAGATATTAAACACGCCATTGTATGCGTGAAGTAATTATACTTCATTGTAACTGTTTATACTCGACGCGCACAACTGGATATAATTTTATGCATTGTGCGTGCAGATTAATATTACTGCAAACAAATCTCTTTAACCCCAAGCACATAACCAGTTGTGCGCACTGAATAATAGTACTCTCCCCTAACATTTTTTATTACCTGTGCACAACCCGAAATAATTTAGCCAGTTGTGCACGTTTAGTAATTCTTTCCTGTATTGTGGTTATTGAAGTGACCCTGTGCTATGAGGAATAAACACTAGAGGGGGTGAATAGTGTTTTATAGAATTATAAGGAATTTACGCCAAATAAAACCCTACTTAATCAATAAATGCGGAATGTAGTGAATGAACAACAACCCAAGTAAGAAAGCAATGCAAACAAGCAATCTACCCTGGTTCGGTGCCACCCAAGTCTCCCCGACTTGTTACCGGTGCCCTACTCCAGCAACACCCGGATCCCCTCCGGATACTCTAGCAAATCGCTAGAGATTTCATTTAGCCCACTTGTGGAGAACCTCCAACAAGTGCAATCAACCTACAATCGATGTCCGTGTATCCCACAACCCGGGAACACGCAAAGTCCTTAATCCCACGACTTGGGACTAAGCCCACTCTCACAAACCGAGAGCAAAACTAAATCTTGACTCCCACATCTTGGGATCAAGCCAATCCTCTCACCACCGTAAGTATACAACAATTAAGAAGTATAAAGAATGAAATATAAAACTTCTTACCACAAAATCCTATGCCTTGAGAAATACTTACCAATTTAGGGCAAGAATGGATTTTGAGGAAGATGAGATCACCAAACCCTAGCTCCACCAAGATGAGCAGCAATAGATGGCTAGGGAGGAGTTGGTGACTTGGATTCAAGCTCTTAGCTTGAGAAGCTCATAAGGAATGAGAATCTCTCTTGAGGAATTGGGCTCAAAGAGTAAGGGAGAGATTCTTGTGAGATGAGAGAGCTTGGAATAGGAGTTGAATGGCTCTCTTCAAAGATGTGAAAGTGTCTCTAATTTCAGCCTTAGATCCCTAGTTAGAAGCACACAAACTTATATAGGGAAGAGAGAAAACGGTCACAAAATTCGTGGCATTAAATGCCCCAACGGCTCTATTCTGAAGCTACTTAATCGGTCTAAGAAGGATCATCAACCGACTAGATTGACAACTAGTCGGTCAGAGAACCTTCTTGGACCGACTAGATTGGATTTTAATGCATTAACCATCCTTCTTAAACCAACTAACAGGTCAACAGTACAAAGATCGAATTTTACAAGGAAAACTAGTCGGTCTGAGAAGAAACACCAACCGACTAGATCGTCATTTAGTCGGTCGGTGAGCCTTCTTGGACCGACTAATTGGTCAACAAATTGTCTTCAATTGATTAGGATAACTAGTCGGTCTGAGTAGGATTTCCAACCGACTAGATCGTCTTCTAGTCGGTCGGTGAACCTTCTTGGACCGACTAATTGACCAAAAGTGAATGGGCTGAATCAAGCAAGGATATCTAGTCGGTCAAGAAGGATTCCCAACCGATTAGATCGGCATCTAGTCGGTTGGTTCTTCTTCTTGAACCAACTAAGATGCATATGAAGCCGTGAAATGAAACGATAGGCTACGAGAAAGTTTCTAATGGCTTCTAAGGCAATCCTAGAGATACGATATGAAAGATATGAAGATTTCTAGGCAAGTACTACTCAAGACTTAACATTCTACTAAACCGAAGCTAGAAGACAATATAAATAACATGACGAACCATCTTCGAAGCTTCAACATGGAGAATCCAAATCCCTTGACTTCATGAATACTCCTTGAGCTTCAACAAAGCTCCAGGCACCACGATCACGCGTTCTGAGGAAGTCTTGGGACGTCGCTTGGGATGAACAAATTACTTTGGCGACGATCTCCATAAAACTTCATGGTCTTGAGTCTTTTAATTGAATGACTTGAACGTCATAGTCTTCGAAGCTTTTGACTCATCCATTCCTTTCTTCTCTTTGGATTGAATCACCATTCATTTGTTGATGTCATTGGCTTGATGATTGAGGTAGCCGTTGAATTCTTCAAGCCAATGCTTCACTTTTGTTGATCTACCAAGTCCTCCACTTGAATCAACACGTGTAGTCACTTTTGATCTTCTTGAATCTAATTGGTGACTTTGTAGCTAACTGCAATCACAAGAGTTAGTCACAGTGATTTGTGTTTGATCATCATCAAAATCAAGGTGGAGAGTCCAATACTCAACATTCTCCCCCTTTTTGATGATGACAAACCAAATATAAACAAAAACAAATAATTGTGCATTAAATATACTTACTCCCCCTGCAATGATGTCAATCAAGTTAATATCAATAATCAATAGCATCATTCAGCAGTTAATAGTGTGTGTATGACATGTGGTTGTGTATATATCGCATGAATGACCAGAAATAATATGCATACACAATACAAATCATATAGGTGATACACATCATAAACATGAGCATGATTACCAATATATATAGATATAATGTAATCAATATAAACCAATGCTCCAATGCTGCCACTGAATCATATATATGAACGATCATACTTAAAGTCTATATGATTCAAGGTAATGTTTAACATTCAACATTTAATAAGCACATCCTTTGTTTATTTCTCTCCCCCTTTGTCATAAACAAAAAGATATGGGTGTATAGAAACAACAAATGCAACAATAGTGTGGAAAACATAAAGCATATGTTAGAAAAGTGATATCAATTGTAGAGATGGGGGGTATATCTAATGTAGAGATATCAATTGTAAAGTTCTCTAATGTAAAGTTACCAATTGAAAACTAGATATCAGAATAAAGATATCAAATGTAAGAGCACATATCCAACAACAACTCAACCACCCTCAATTATCACAAAAAGATAAGCAAAAAGCATATGTGATAAAAGATTACAATAGATACTAATTGTAAAGAGTAGTGTGAGCAGTGTTAGAAAAGTGACAATTGCAAAAATCATGACATCACTTGTGAAAGAAAAACAAGTGATCAAATAGTGTCAAATACCCAAACAAACTCAATTATCACAAAATTTATAACATTAAGCATAATGTGATAGACTGTCCTTGAGCAATGAGCATGACAAATGACATGAACATGATTAAATACATCATGGTGGAATCAAAATCATCATATTGACATTGATCAATATTTTAGCAAATTGAGTGCATGGAAAATAATTCTATGTTTTCATACAAACAAAGCTATCAAATCAATATAATAGTCGAGCGACGAAGTAAATATCAGATACCAATTGTGGAAATATCATTTATAACCATGTATACAAAGTCATGTTATTAAATAATAACACAAATTAAGTAAAATGGCATGAGATACAAATTGTAGTCATACCAAATCATCTCCAAAAGTATCTCCAGCCAAAATTTAAGTGAAGTGTGCGATGTGGGCATACACAAATATCTATATCATGCAAAGGTGTTATGCCAAATAGAGATAGAAACATCATAAAACGTATGGCATAAACAATTCTAGCACACTAGGATACTAATTGAAACAATGTTCAAAAGAACCATAGTACAAGCATGCATTCCAGAATAGATACTCACATAAAGAGTCAATGAAAAGCATGGAAATCCATGAGCATAAAGAAGATAAGCACTATATCATAAGCTCAAAACTAGCATCAAGCAAGATCATGAAAAGATGATATCCAATATCAATAGTCTAACAATTGTAAATATGATACCAAATGTAGATATGATATGTAGAGATGATACCAAATGTAGTCTAACAAAGTATGCAAAGCAGGCAAATAATGTCAAGATCATGATCTCACTTGAGAAGGAAACCAAGTGAACATAATAGAGACAAGATCTCATCCTAGCTCAAATATCACAAAGAATTCAACATGAAGCATAATGTGACAAAACATCTTTTGAGCAAAAGCATGAAGATATTCTACGAATAAAGTTATCATGAACATCGCAAGCATGCATACCAATTGTGCGAATAGAATAAAAACTTGAGTAAGCACAATATAGTCGAAGGTAGCATCAAAGAAGTCATAGTGCATCATGATATATTCATGGAAGAATATCTATGACAGAATATACATATCATCAAACACAACTTATATGATCTTGTATAGCAAAAATTATCTCTAACATATCATAAAAATATGAGCTTGAGATGAGAGATAATCAATGTGAAAAATATAGCATGAAGATCACTAACCAATATGCATGAGTGTTATGTCACTTGTGAAAATATCATACATGAGAGATTTAGCTATAGACATGAAAGATCTCTTGAATAAAATTATAGCTAAACATCAGTCATGAAGTAATTAAAATGACAAGTAACATTCATTGATCGCCCCAAATCATATCAATACGTCTCATAAAGATAATCATACAAACTATGAGAAAAGTATGAGATGTGTGGTGAGACAATGAACAAATACACATAAAGATCCTAAATCATTAATCTTATACATGGCATGAATTATGTATAACGTGATGAAGTATAGCATGCCATAAAGAAATGAAATATTCTACTAGAATGGTATGACAGATCATGATATGGTCTAAATAATCCATGAATATAGTCATCAATGAGAATTAGGTACAAGTTGTAGAATCAAAGTAGCAATGAATCTTAAGATCAACATACTTAAAATAATCTAATAAACAAACAATCATATCATACACATCAGTTATCATGTCCATAATATTTAACAATCTTCACAAAGAAGCATGCATGTGAGGAATGCGATGTGTAATGACAACGTGTTCCTAAGATATGAATATCAATAAACAACTAACCAATTCATTAACAAGGTAGCCACATAAACACACAATCTTCATGAGGGTGTGACAAGAATGAGCTAATGAAGAAGTATGCTATATTACACAAATCGAATAAATTAAACTACCAATTGAAAACATGGTAGTCAAAACCAATATATTAACATACCAATTGTGCAATACACATACTTACAACCATTTAGCTCTCCCTATATGTGTGCATCTCCAATGCACCATCCTTTCCTTTGAATTGATCCGTCATTTGTAAACCAAGGAATGTGTAGGGTAGGCATCTTGCACAACAATCTGTCAATTCAACAATTGGTGGTATCCAAAAACTTTTTGGATCTAATAGGTTAATGAACAAAATCAAGTAGTCCAATAACCAATCATTTACCAATTGTAAATAACACTCATCAATAGAAATGCATGACATGCATTAATAGGAGTTATTATAATCACGAAAATCATATATATAAGGAATTAACAATTCTCAATCATTAGAAATTGGAAGCACCTAGATTAATAATTCCTATGCATATGATTTAATCATAATACATTATTATGAATACACACATCTAATACAATAGTGTGTGCAAGAAAGATTCCTCGTTCAATATGTATATGTGCACAAAATAAACATTCATGGTACAACACATATTGAAGGAAGACATGAAAAGTAATACCATGAAGAGTGTGCATGAAAAGCATAAAGTATTAGTTTTCAAAACCAAATTTCTCTTTCCCTTGGCATATCAACAAGATAGGAAGGTGCAAATTGATATTAAATCACCAAGGGTTAGAGAAATCAACTAATCTATATGCACAAACATAATACGAATGAAATGCAATGACATATAGATGAACATAACATGATAGCAATCAAAACATGTCATACTCCCACACAATCATACAACCTATGCAAACTTGGGAGTAGACGACGAACTCTCACACACACACACACACACACACACACACACACACACACACACACACACACACACACACACACACACACACATGGGTATAAAAAGTAATCATACAAGCAAGGTACCCAAGCAATGAAGTGCAATATGAGTGAGTTAGCAAAGTGGAAATCAAATAGATTTTCATATATATATAGTCGCATGAGAATATGTCATTCCTAATATACGATTCTATATGTGTATTTATATCATGCCTAGAAACAATCTTAGGAATCCAAAAGATAGTGATTTGTGATTCTTAAGAGGTTGTAGAGGCATGAGTAGGAAGTTGGGATGCACGCTTGTGAAGTGGAACATAAATATAAGCGTGTTCCGTGTGTGAAACATGCATATGAGCATTAGTTCTATCATGAAAATTTTTAAGCCACATGTTATGAATAATCCTCGAATAAACATATGAGTAAGGATTATGAATACACAATGCACATTAGTCAAGAATTTGACACACGTGAAATACATAGACATGAATGACATACAAGACACACAATATGCAAACATAGGATATGCATGAGATAGTCTCAAACACAAAGCGACATCTACAAGCATTCAACACACATGGATACCAAATGTAAGAATATACTTACAATATTAAGCTCCCCCTACTTTGGTGCATCACTTAAGCACCAACAACTCCATTTGAATGAAAATCTTTGCAAATCAAGGAGTTGGTAGTGTTGGTATCCCAATGTGGATTGAACCTAGAAAACATAAATTTTGGTATCCAAGAACATTTTTGGATCCTATGGGTTAGGCAACAAATTTAACAAACTAAATTCAAATTATTATAACCCATATCCTAATGTAATCATACACAATATTTATGTTGCATGTAATCATGTTACTAGATAAAAATATAACCATATACGTGCATGTACCAAATGTACCAAAAGTAAATATGTATATTAATCCAAAAGCATGACATGCATCATATGCAACAAAACATAAGCATGAACCAAGGCATGTGTTGCATGAAAAGTATTAAATATTCTACACATGAAAATCATAAACACAATGATTTACTAATAAACATGCAATGGAAATCCAATTCAATATGAATTTACGTTTCTAACAAACATGAGCATCTAAGGCCAAAATGCAAACAAAAGAATAAATTAATTCTTAACACAAATGCTTTGGTACCCATAACATGGAAATAAACTCATGGTACCAAGCAAAGAAGGGTTAACGGAAACTAACCCTTTGGAAACCAAGTCCAAGAGGACCGTGATTTCCCAACATAATCATCATTCAAAATAATATTATGAATATAAGATTGCACATACATATCCTTAGCATGATTGCTAGTGTTCTTCGGACCCCAAATAGTGTAAGATTTGGGTATCCTCTTCGTAGTGGTTGCATGCACAAAAGGTTGATCTTTACGTGGTGCATGTGGCCTAGGAACATGAGATCTAGCAAGAACATGAGGAACATTGTGTTGTGCTAAAGCATGATGATGGGCATATGATCCATGGTGTGGTGTTGCATGCATACGTGGATGAATATGAGGTGTGTATACATGAGGATGATCATGAGAATAAGCATGCACATGTGGATGTGATGTGTGATCATAAGCATGTGAAGGTGCATGAGCATAAGTACGTGCATGAGAGTGTCTCAAATGTGTGTTTGCACGTACTCGTGGGTGTGGAACATAAAAACCATCATTTGTAGAAATGTGAGGAGTGGATGCATTCCTACGTGTATTGGTGTACATGAAAGCATGTCCCTTCCTTTGATGTCCACCCAAAGTGGGTTTCTTTCCAAAGGAGGGAGGAATAGGAGTGGTGGTTTCCTTAGTAGTAGAACTACCCAAGTTGTTATAGACACCACTCATGGATGCACCGGAGGATGGCCTCACTAAATCTATAGTTGCTTCACTCTAGGAGGTGCGTGCAATCAAGATGGATGCATGTGTGGTGAGCTCGTGCACTTGGGATTTGAGATTCTCATTTTCAATGCCCAAACAAGTGTTTTGAGATTGAAGATTTTCAATCTCAAGATCGTTACTATCCACAATGGAAACACGATCAAGTTGAGATTTGAGGGACTCCACCTCATTTCTCAACATGCCATTTTGAGTAAGCAAACTTGCTTTCTCAATAGCGAGTGTCTCAACAATGGTGTCATTGTTAGAGGTGCTACATGAAGATGTGTTAGAGAGACTAGCAATTTTATTCTTAGCATCACAATATTTATGCATAACCTTTTGATATTTATCAAATAATTGCTTAAGTTCAATTTTAAGATCATCTGTTGTTACCTCTTCATCGTCGCTATCGCTTTCACTTGAGTCGCTTGATTCGTCACTAGAGTCGTCATCTCGTGCCATCAAGCCCATGAGTGAATCTCTTTCATCATTGGAGGAAGAACACTCCGAGGTGGACTCTTCTTGCTCCGCTAGCATGTGCCATATTTGATATGCCGTTGTTGCCTTGGACACACGCATAAGAATATCATAAGTTAAAAAAATCAAGCAAGATATTCATTACCTCATCATGTTTCTTCACCAATTCTTTTTGCTCATTTGTCCACTTATGTACGGAAGTGGTAGGTGCGCGAAAGGGCTTCTCCACAAGCTTCCAATAATCCTCATCGATGGATTGAATATAAGCCTTCATCTTTGCACTCCAAATTTGATAGTTGGGTCCAATGAGATATGGTGGAAAAGAGCTTCGTGTGTTGTTGTTGTTGGTTGTCATAGCTATAACCTTGCTCTGATACCAATTGTAGTGACCCTGTGCTATGAGGAATAAACACTAGAGGGAGGTGAATAGTATTTTATAGAATTATAAGGAATTTACGCCAAATAAAACCCTACTTAACCAACAAATGCGGAATGTAATGAATGAACAATAACCCAAGTAAGAAAGCAATGCAAACAAGCAATCTACCCTGGTTTGGTGCCACCCAAGTCTCCCTGACTTGTTACTGGTGCCCTACTCCAGCAACACCCGGATCCCCTCTGGATACTCTAGCAAACCGCTAGAGATTACCTTTAGCCCACTTGTGGAAAACCTCCAACAAGTGCAATCGACCTACAATCGATGTCCGTGTATCCCACAACCCGGGAACACGCAAAGTCCTTAATCCCACAACTTGGGACTAAGCCCACTCTCACAAACCGAGAGCAAAACTAAATCTTGACTCCCATAACTTGGGATCAAGCCAATCCTCTCACCACCATGCGTATACAACAATTAAGAAGTATAAAGAATGAAATATAAAACTTCTTACCACAAAATCCTATGCCTTGAGAAATACTTACCAATTTAGGGCAAGAATGGATTTTGAGGAAGATGAGATCACCAAACCCTAGTTCCACCAAGATGAGCAGCAATAGATGGCTAGGGAGGAGTTGGTGACTTGGATTCAAGCTCTTAGCTTGAGAAGCTCACAAGGAATGAGAATCTCTCTTGAGGAATTGGGCTCAAAGAGTAAGGGAGAGATTCTTGTGAGATGAGAGAGCTTGGAATAGAAGTTGAATGGCTCTCTTCAAAGATGTGAAAGTGTCTCTAATTTCAGCCTTAGATCCCTAGTTAGAAGCACACAAACTTATATAGGGAAGAGAGAAAACGGTCACAAAATTCGTGGCATTAAATGCCCCAACGGCTCTATTCTAAAGCTGCTTAATCGGTCTAAGAAGGATCATCAACCGACTAGATTGACAACTAGTCGGTCAGAGAACCTTCTTGGACCGACTAGATTGGCTTTTAATGCATTAACCATCCCTCTTGAACCAACTAACAGGTCAACAGTACAAAGGTCGAATTTCACAAGGAAAACTAGTCGGTCTGAGAAGAAACACCAACCGACTAGATCGTCATTTAGTCGATCGGTGAGCCTTCTTGGACCGACTAATTGGTCAACAAATTGTCTTCAATTGATTAGGATAACTAGTCGGTCTGAGTAGGATTTCCAACCGACTAGATCGTCATCTAGTCGGTCGGTGAACCTTCTTGGACCGACTAATTGACCAACAGTGAATGGGCTGCATCAAGCAAGGATATCTAGTCGGTTCAAGAAGGATTCCCAACCGATTAGATCGTCATCTAGTCGGTTAGTTCTTCTTCTTGAACCAACTAAGATGCATATGAAGCCGTGAAATGAAACGATAGGCTACGGGAAAGTTTCTAATGGCTTCTAAGGCAATCATAGAGATACAATATGAAAGATATGAAGATTTCTAGGCAAGTACTACTCAAGACTTAACATTCTACTAAACCGAAGCTAGAAGACAATATAAATAACATGACAAACCGTCTTCGAAGCTTCAACATGGAGAATCCGAATCCCTTGACTTCATGAATACTCCTTGAGCTTCAACAAAGCTCCAGGCACCAGGATCACGCGTTCTGAGGAAGTCTTGGGACGTCGCTTGAGATGAACAAATTACTTTGGCGACGATCTCCATAAAACTTCATGGTCTTGAGTCTTTTAGTTGAATGACTTGAACGTCATAGTCTTCGAAGATTTTGACTCATACATTCATTTCTTCTCTTTGGATTGAAGCACCATTCATTTGTTGATGTCATTAGCTTGATGATTGAGGTAGCCGTTGAATTCTTCAAGCCAATGCTTCACTTTTGTTGATCTACCAAGTCCTCCACTTGAATCAACACGTGTAGTCACTTTTGATCTTCTTGAATCTAATTGGTGACTTTGTAGCTAACTGCAATCACAAGAGTTAGTCACAGTGATTTGTGTTTGATCATCATCAAAATCAAGGTGGAGAGTCCAATACTCAACAGTTATTACTCGACGCGCACAATGTTTCAAATCTAGAGATATTAAACGTGCCGTTATGCGCATGAACTAATTTAACTTCACTGTAACTGTTTATGCTCGACGCGCACAACCGTGTATAATTTTACGCGTTGTGTGCACAGATTAATATTACTTCAAACAAATCTCTTTAACCCTAAGCACACAACCAGTTGTGCGCGCTGAGTAATAGTACTCTCCCCTAACATTTTTTATTACCCACGCAAAACACGAAATAATTTAGCCAGTTGTACATGCTTAGTAATTTTTTCTCGTAGCATGGTTATTACTCGACGCACAATGTTTCAAATCTGGAGATATTAAACGTGTCGTTATGCGGGTAAAGTAATTTTACTCCACTGTAAATGTTTATACTCGACGTGCACAACTGGGTATAATTTTACGCGTTGTGCACGCAGATTAATATTACGTCATACAAATCACTTTAACCCCAAGTGCGCAATCAGTTGTGCACGCTGAGTAATAGTACTCTCCTTAACCTTTTAATTACCCATGCACAATGCAAAATAATTTAGCCAGTTATGCACGCTTAGTAATTTTTTCCATAACTTGTTTATTACTCGACGCGCACAACATTTCACATCTGGAAATATTACATGTGCTCGCGTGAAATAATTTTACTCCACTTTAACTGTATTCACCCGACATGCACAACGGCGTATAAATTTAATCGTTGTGCGCGATGAGTAATATAACTAGAAAGAAACTCTTTTACTCTACACGCACAACGGGCTATAGAATCACGAGCACTCAACTGTACTCACATTGGCTCACTTCTGTAGACTCATATGCACTCTTTTGTATACTCACGAGTCATTTCCACAGCTTCCATGTCCAACTCAGCTTTAAATGGCTGCCTACGAGCCCTCCTCAACTCACAACTCAATCTACTCTTCTTATGCCAAATGCTAACCGAATATTTCTACCACATTCTTTGTCCCATTATCAGGGAACATCAGGTATCCATATCTCGCTTCTTCTTAGCAAATATCGGTTATCATGTGTGGTTTCATGGTAGGAGTTTGATTATGAAGATTGATAGCGCGATATGTATTCCTGGTGTCCATGATAATGTATGCACGCATGGCCACGATGGTTTACAGGGGAACATCCTCTAGGTTCCCTCATGAAGCTCCTCAGAAATAGCATCATGTGTGTACATTAGCATGTAGAAGTTGGGTATTGCTGAAGTTTGTGTTTAAGGTCATCAAATTATGAAGATTAACTTCATGCTGTGAACTCCGTTATAGAAAGATTCATGTTGCATGTATCTGTTTGTACCGGTTCAATACTTCAAGCTAATTCTTTTACCGTGAGCGTTGAGTAATAATACTCGTCTCTAACCCTTTTTAATACCGCGCACAATGCGTTGTAATTTAGCACATTGTACGTTGTTATCAAATTTTTCTCGTTGCATGATTATTACTCGCATGCACAACGTTTCAAATCTAGAGTAATTTTACATGCCTTTGTGTGCGTGTAGTAATTTTACTCTAATGTAACCGTTTTTACACGACATGCACAACAGGGTATAATTTTACGCGTTGTGCACACAGATTAATATTACTTCAAACTAATCTCTTTCATCCCACGAGCACAACTGGTTTTGCACGATGTGTAATAATACTCTTCTCTAACCTTTTTTAATACCGCACACAACGTGTTATAAATTATCATGTTGTGTGTTGTTATAAATTTTTCCTTGTAACATGGTTATTACTAGTGCGCACAACGTTTCAAATATGGAGTAATTTTACATGCCTTTGTGCACATGGAGTAATTTTACTCTAGATAACCGTTTTCAATCGACGCACACAACGAGATATAATTTTATCTGTTGTGCGTCCAGATTAATATTACTTCAACTTGAACTCTTATACACCAGTTACACAATTTGTTGTGTACGCTGCGTAATAATCCTCCCCTCTAACCTTTTTTAAAACCATGCACAACGCGTTATAATTTAAACCGTAGGGCGCGCAGATAAATTTTTCTCTTAGCATGGTTGTTACTGGACGCGCATAATGGTTGAAAGCTGGAGTAATTTTACATGACGTTGTGCGCGTGAGTAATTTTACTACACTGTAACTATTTTTAATCGACGTGCACAATGGGGTATAATTTTTCTCGTTGTATGCGCAGCTTAATATTACTTCAAACAAATCTATTTTACCTCACACGCACAACTAGTTTTGTGTGCTGAATAATTATATTCCCAACTAAACTTTTATAATACTGTGCAAAACGCATTATAATTTAGCACGTTGTGCGTGCTTAGTAAATTTTTCTCGGTTATTACTGCGCGCACAATGTTTCAAATCTGGAGTAATTTTACACGTCTTTGTGCGCGTGGAGTAATTTTACTCTACTGCGAATGTTTTTACTTGATGCACACAACATGGTATAAATTTACGAGTTGTGTGCATGGAATAATATTACTTCAATCAAATCTCTTTTACCTCACACGCACAATTGGTTGTGCGCACTGAGTAATAATACTCCCCTAACCTTTTTATTACCAAGAACAACGCGAAATAATTTAGCCAGTTGTGCATGCCTAGTAAGTTTTTCCCGTACCGTGTTTATTACTCGACGTGCACAACATTTCAAATTTTGAGATATTAAACATGTCGTTATGCGCATGAAGTAATTTTACTCCACTATAACTGTTTATACTCGTCGCCTACAACAGGGTATAATTTTACGTGTTGTGAACGCATATTAACATTACTTCAAACAAATCTCTTTTACTCCACGCGGACAACTGGTTGTGGACGCTGAGTAATTATACTCCATACTAACCTTTTATAATACTACGCACAACGTGTTATAATTTAGCATGTTGTGCGTTCTTAGTAAATTTTTCTCGTAGCATTGTTATTACTCGTGCGCACAACGTTTCAAATGTGGTGTAATTTTACATGGATTTTTGCACATGAAGTAATTTTACTCTACTACAAACGTTTTTTACTCGACGTGCACAACGAGTATAATTTTACACGTTGTGCGTAGGTATTAATATTACTTCAAACTATGCTACGAGTAAAAACGGATAATTTTGAGCAATATTACTCAGCTCGCACAGCAGGAAAAAATATGACCAGTAATGTGCCTTGCGTTATGAAGGATAGGTTGGTTTACTTGGGAACATCCGCTAGGTTCCCTTGTGAAGCTGCTTAGAAATGGCATCATGCGTGTATTCTAGCATGTAGAAGTTTGGTGTTACTGAAGTTTGCGTTTAAGGACCTCAACTGATGAAGAATAACTTCATGCTGTGAACTCCATTATAGAAAGTTTTATGTTGCATGTATCCATTTGTACCAGTTCACCATATAATTAGTAAAAATCAATAATAAGTAAAAAGTTTTCTCGTAGCATTGTTTTTTCTTGACGGGCACAACGGTCCAACTCTTGAATCATTTTACATGTCATTGTGCGGGTGGATTCGTTTTACTCCATTGTAACCATTTTTAATCGACGCACACAACGGGGTATAATTTTATCTGTTATGCGCGCTGATTATACAAAAACTCCGTAATAGAAAATTACTCAGAGCGCAAAACTGGCCCTAATATTGCTTGTTTTGCGCGTTGAGTAATTTTGGCTGTAAGGAAATATTTACTGAACGTGCAAAACTGGCAATATTAGTGCCAGTTTTGTGCTTTGAGTAATCTGTCATGAACATTTGGTTTTACTCATCGCACAAATAAATTTTCAAACTGGCTTTTTTCGGCATACATGATACAATAACAATGATACATTCACATCGTTAATCAATTTGGAGTTTTGCATGTTGTTATATAAAATTACTCAGAGCATACAACATGCACTAATGTTGCCCGATTTACGTGTTGAGCAATTTTGTCTGTGCAAGACATATTTACTCAACATGCAAAATGAGCAATATTATAGCCATTTTGCGCTCTGAGTACTTTGAATGATATACAACATCAAGTCATAATGATAATAACATAAGCAAATTTCGACAAGCATGATAATATTTCATGCTACCAAGTAGTCAAAATCATACCAAAAGTCATATTACATTGATACATAGCTATATCGTACAATTAATCAAAAACTTCAATTGTTGCAATATCATCCTGACCTACTATATCCGTGAATACCTTCATTCTCTCCTTATAAGTAGGCGGCCATCCTGCTGCCACAGCGTAATGACATCTTTTCCACATTCTGGCAGTCGGAGGGACATGACCATCTGAGGTAAGTTTAACAATAACAAAGTGATTATTGTTCACGTGACCCATTGTTATGTGCCGACGGGAGGATATGGGTTTTGGATCAGTTCGTAACGGAAAAATGACACACACACACACACACACACACACACACACACACACACACACACACACACACACACACACACACATGTTCTTCAAGATAATATAATGCACAGTTGTAGTATGAGGCAATGACATGTCCCATTTCTGGCAGCTGCATCCACCATTTGCTATCTGGACATTCTTCCAAATATGCCACTGCCCTGCCATCTTTTTAAATTCATCTTCACCCATAACGTGCTAGTACAAATCACAATGTCTGTTCATCTCACATAGCAAGTCAATTCTGACATGTTTCCAGTTCTCCTCACCCATGCCTAATTGGGCTGCCACTGCCATATACCCACAGTTCCCATCTGCTTTCACATTTACGACGTCCACTATAAGGGGTCGTATACACTCAGGAAAATCCAACCAAAATGGTATTCTGAATTCTACAGGCAAGTCATCATCATAATCATTATGGTGAATTGAAGGTTTCACCTTTTTTATAAGACATTTCCCACGCATACTACGTCCCTTAACAGGCTTCCTTTTCAATGTATGCTTGTCCATCTCCTTTGCAAGCTGCTCAGCAATCTCCTGAACACGTGGAGCCTTAACAGTCTTCCTCTTTGATATAGGATTCTCCGTATCATCTGCATTATGCCTCGAAATCAGTTGAACCAGTGGAGCCATTTGCAAAAGCATGTCATCCAGAATATGCCACTCCACCACCCCAATAAGCCCCTCCTCCTCCTTCTCAAAATACTTAGCCACCGCATTCTCCTCCTCCTTCATCTCGGCAGTCTGCTCCTCCACATTATGATCCAGCTTCTCCTCCTCCTCATTCAACTCCACATTATGCTCCTTCTCCTCATCCACCTTCACCTCCTCCACAGTATGCCACTCCTCCTCCTCCACATACGTAGCCACTGCCTTCTCATCCTTCCCCCATCTCAGCATTCTACTCCTCCACATTATGATCCACCCTCTGCTCCTTCTCCACCAACTCCACGGTATGCTCCTCCACATTCAACTCAGCAGCCACTGCCTTCTCCTCCTCATCCTTCACGACCGTCTCATCGTCCACAGTAGGCTCCAGCACCACCTTCACCTCCTCCACAGTATTCCCCTCAATATCATCCTTAACATACGTAGACACTGCCTTCTCCTCCTCCATCATCTCAGCATTCTGCTCCTCCACATTTTGCTCCACCTTGTCCACCTTCTCCTCTAACTCCATAATATGCTCCTTCACATTCAACTCAGCATCCAGTGTCTTCTCCTCCTCCTCCTCCTCCTCCACACCCTTCTCATCATCCACGGTAGGCTCCACCTCCACCTTCTCATCCTCCACAGTATGCTCCTCCTCCTGCTTTGCCACAGCCTTCTCATTCTCTGTACCCACAATTTTCTCAGGGGAGGCTAACTGCTTCAACTTTATAACAATATCAACCTTCCCTTTTTAACCCGGTTTCATGCATTATAAATAGCTTTGATTGAGGTTGCACTGAAGTTTTGATTTTCCTTAAGAACTTTCAAAATTTCAGCTGGCCTCACCTTGCTATTTGAAAGATCTCTCATGGTTTCCATCTCCCTTCCATGCAACATCCCTTCATCCGAATGACCCGAAACATATTTAGTTGCTAGATGGTTGTGCATGCCACAAATGACGGTTAAATTCCACTCATCAATGCCCACCATATTAGCATGCAATGAGAACGGACATTGATACTTCTTAGTTTGAATTGGCATATCAGTCTTTTTTTCTTTTCGGTGTCTCCTATACACCCCGCTTTTTTCACATGCAAAGTAAATAACAGGAACTATATTGGACGAATTACTTAAACTAGCCACACGGGTAACAATCACATGCACATGTGATAGCCCAACATTCTTTATCCACTAAACCAGATCGTTTCTACTCGTAAAAATTTGCATGGTTGTAAATTCGTGTGAAAAATCCATATTATCCTGTATCAAACAATATAGACAACTAGTTGGACCTCTAATAAAAAATTTACTTTCACAATATGCTGAAAAGATAAATCAAAATTACGTGTGATTTTTATACCTTCTCCATCAATCTCAATTATATCTGCATGCATGTAAAATCAAATAATTTCTAGAACAATTTTTACCCTTTAGAGTAAGAATTTCAACTAAAATGTACTTGTATATACTTACCAAATGTATAGAAAAATGAACTGTCGATATGAGCTTCGAATGTCGATTTCGACAAAATTAAGTCAAAAACCCCGAAATCAATTGCTCTCGCTTCACCACTTTGTTTGATCGCTCCCGTTGTCACTGTGATTAATCGTTCGAGCCAAGAAATAAAAATCAAATCTTTGAAAATTCGGTCTGTGCACCTTGAGCAATCTTTGAAAACCTTGCCATTTGCTATTCCACCTTGAGCAATCTGTGGAAGTTTATTACTTTGTGCTTGAAGCAGTCTTTCTCAAGGGGTAATATCAAGTCACATCGTGTCCTATCGGGTCCTAACTTTGACATGTTGGGTGCATGGAGTAAAACAGTTTAGTCTGCAATAATATTACTCAGCGCGCACAACAAGTTATAATTTTACACGCTTTGAACCGTTTTGCGTGCTGAGTAATTTTACTCGATTGCCAGGTTTTACTACATGCGAACAACGGTTCAAGTCTGGATTAATTTTAGATGTCGTTGTGCGCGTGGAGTAATATTATTTCATACTCAACTTTTTACCCGTTGTGCACACTGAGTAATATTACTTCAACAAACCTTTTTCACTCATAGCGTGCAACCCGTTCTGCACGCTGAGTAATATTACTCCTCTCTAACCCTTTTTGCTTACTTTTTACCCGTTGTTCATGCTGAGTAATATTACTTCAACTAAACCATTTTCACTCATAGCGTGCAACCCATTTTGCGCGATGAGTAATATTACTCCTCTTTAACCTTTTAACTCAACTTTTTACCCGTTGTGCGCGCTAAGTAATATTACTTCAACTAAACCTTTTTCCCTCATAGAGTGCAACCTGTTGCACGCACTGAGTAATATTACTCATCTCTAACCTTTTTACTTACTTTTTACCTGTTGTGCATGCTGAGTAATATTACTTCAACTAAACCTTTTTCACTCATAGTGTGCAACCCGTTGTGCACGCTGAGTAATATTACTCCTCTCTAACCTTTTTACTTACCATGCACAATGCATTTTAATTTTGCCCGTTGTGTGCGATGAATAAATTTTTTTAATAGCATTGTTTTTTCTCGTCACGCAAAACGGTTCAAATCAGGAGTAGATTTAAATACCGTTTTGTGCGGTGAGTAATTTTACTCCAATGCACCGTATTTAACCGAGGCGCACAATGTGTTATAATTTTAACCGCTGTTCGCATTGAGTAATATTACTTTAAAGAAACTCTTTTACTCCACGTGCACAGATGTCAACGCGAAGCATACCCAGTTGGGTAATAATAATCCTCTCAAACCTTTTTTTTCTACCCAGTGCTTCTCGTTATAGTTTAGCCCGTTGTGTGCGCTGAGTTAAATTTTCTCGATTGCATTGATTTTACTAGATGCGCAAAACTGTTCAAATTTGGATTACTTTTACATTCCGTTGTTTGCGGTGAGTACTTTCCTCAATGACTAATATTTTTACTCAGCGGTAAATACAAAGACATCAAAACCATTCTGCTCGAGAACATGCCCGATTGCAAACAGTCTTGTGACCAAAGGCGCGAAAAGCTAACGAGCTAGGGTTTGAGTGTGGACAAAGAAATTTGGCTATTTCACTGATCTAAAGGGATTAGAAGAGTTCATGCTTAGATCAAAATACGATCCCTACGGCAAAGCAAAAGACAGGTTGGCATTGTGGTGCCATAAAATAGTCGACTGAGTACGCAGTGCATCGTAGCATCTGTAAGACATTAATTGATGCTAATTAATTGGGTATTTATTAATATTTTCAGAAATTGATTGCTAAAATGTACTGTTGGTACATGAAACCAAATAAATTACCAAGATTGAGATGGAATTGGTACACATTAAGCGGATCTTTGAAGAAGAGGACAAACAAGAAAAGGTTAGAAATTTTTTGTCTTTGTTAACTGACAAATTTACTAGAAATAAAGTAAAATATTTAGTGAATTTGTTGGTATGTTGTAATTAATGCAGGGTAATGTAGAAAGATCAGAGGTTAAAGAAGATTTTTCAAAGCAGTTCACAACTAGCAAAATTTTCCCCAGCATAAAAGAGCTTGTTAAATGGATAAAGTCAGTCGGTTTGCAAACATGGATTGTGGTTGTTACAAAAGCATCAAATATGAGTACAACTGGAAATAGAGTCCCAACTCATTACTTTTGTTGGGAAAGAAGTGGAAACTATCGGCCACACAGGCGGGATAGACATGCCAAAAAAGCAACTGGAAGCAAGAAGTGTAACTGTCCCTTCTCCTTGAGGGCTAATGAGGTGGCAAAAGATAAGTGGAGTTTGACAGTTGTATGTGGCATTCACAACCATAAACCCACGATGTATCGAGAGGGACATCTATATGCAGGGGGGTTAGGAGGGATGGAGATTGAAACATTGAGAGACTTGTCAAATAGCTTGGTTAGGCCAAAGTAAATCTTGAAATACTTGAAGGAAAAGGATATGGACACATCTACCATAATCAAAACTATATATAATGCCAGAAAGATGATGAAATTACTGGAAATGGCTGGGAGAACAGAAATGCAGCACATATTGAATCTATTGGGTGATCATAATTACATTGTGTATCATAAAGTAGAGGAAGATACAAATGCAGTGAGAAATTTATTTTGGGCACATCCGTAGTCAGTTGATTTATTACGTAGATTTCTAGAGATTTTGATTATGGACTGTGTGTATAAGACCAACCGCAACTGGCCACCATTGATAGAGATGGTTGGGGTGACATCCACAGATATTACGTTCGCAGCTGCATTTTGTTACATGGAGGCCGAACGGGAGGATAACTACATGTGGGCATTGGAGAAGTTGAGCTCATTGCTACATGGATACACGATGCCACGTGTAATTTTGACAGCTCGGGAGCATGCACTTATGAATGCCATTGGCCATGTTTTTCCCTCTGCGACGCACCAATTATGTCGATTGTATATATCCAAAAATATATTGAACAATTGCAAGTAATATTTTGAAGATTACGAAAAATGGGTTGGTTTCATCTCTGGCTGGAATTTATTGGTGGGGGCACGGAAGGATGAGGACTATGTTGCAAAACTGAAGGCTTTGGAGAAAGAGTACAAAGATTACCCAAAGCTCGTGATCTATGTGAAGATATCTTGGCTGGACAAGTATAAGGAGAAGTTTATTTCTGTATGGACAGATATCAATCTGCACTATGGAAACGTCAGTACCAATAAAGCGCATACCAATAAAGTGATGAGTGTACATTCTAAGCTTAAAAGGGAATTGGGGTCATCGGCCCGCCGTTTCTCCGCATCTTGGCCAACCATACATGCATTATTAGAGTTGCATCATTTCGAGATCAAGGCCTCATTCAAGAAATCTAAGATCTCGGTGCAGCATAAAGTATCTGGGTACTTGTTTAGGGAGCTGATAGGCTTTACAGCCATTGCCGCGTTGAAAGATAATGTCTATGCAAGCTAATAAATCTGAATCTATTGGGACAGATCAAAGCACATGTGATTGTCTAGCAAGAAGGATGTATGGATTACCATGTGCCCATGAGATTGGCGAATTCAAAAGAGAAAATCGCCGCTTTCCCTTAGATGCCGTAAATCCTCATTGGAAGAAGCTAGACATGGAGGCTAAGAAGGAAATGATGTTTAAAGAAGATGTGCTTATACATGATGAATTAGAGCGTATACACAAGCTGTATGGACAACTTGATGGGACGAGAAAGATGGAGTTGTTAATAAAGTTGAAGGAGCTATCTACCACGGAGACAACTCTGATTAAGGAGCCGGAAGTAAATGTCAATGTGAGGGGTTGGAGAAAAGGGGGAGTATATTGAAATCTGCAGATACATCCACTACTAGTGAACTACCTCATTTTGAGTATGTCTTAGTCGAGGAGGTTATTTGCTCTGCTCCAACTCCACCTGTAGGCTCATTGAAAAAAGAAAGCTTCGACCGTGGCAAGCCGAGACGGTCCTAAAGGACAAAATGTCAAATGCAGCTCCATCTTAAGCAGCATATAGCACTTCAGCTCCCTATCCACCTCAACGTGCTAGAAAGAAACCCACTATCAACCAGCCAGCTACCAGTTTAGTTGTCGTTGCCTCTACAGCTAAAATTATAGCTGAACAAGCTTCAGCTAATACTGAATATGAAGCTTTAGACTTTGAAGAAGGCATACCTTTTATTGAGCAATTTCCAGCTGAAATCATCAAATATATATGTAACGTCATAGATGTAAATGCAGATGGGAACTGTGATTACAGGACTGTAGATTCTCAACTGGGCACGGTAGAGGACAATTGGAAGCTTGTCAGAACACAATTGTTAGGAGAGCTGAATGAACACTATGATCTGTACAGAAGTATGTTGGGTGATGAATATGCACAACAACAGAAAGGGGCAATTGCATATATGGAGGACAACCCCCTGACATGATATTGGATGACCTTTCCAGAAGTTGGACATCTAATCGCAAGTTGTTATAAATGTGTTGTATATCTACTGTCAAAGGCACAATGTCTAAGATTTTTACCTTTAAGAACAAGTCCAGACCATGGTCAGCCTTGAGGCCCCATCACCGTATGTTTGTAAATGGTAATCACTTTGTATATATTCAACTTGTCTATGGATGCCCGGTCCCACCAGTAGCAGGCCATTGGACGGAATATCATTGTGCTGAGACAAGTGGATGGAAGAAAGGCCTTGAAGAGAGGGTGCAGAAATTCAAGGAAATAATCGGTAAGAATGTAGTCATAGTGGATAATTTATGTGTGGTATCATCAGATGATTGAATGTATAGTTTTGCGCTAATGTATTGTTTGTGGTTATAACGTATTTATAAACACTGAATTACATTATGTGTACAAAATTTTAGGAATATGTGTACAAATTTTTTTATCAGTCAGTTTGAATATGTATCAGTTTCTATAAGTATCAATATGAATGTGGTCTATTAGCACGTTGAATGTATCAGTGTGTAATAGTGAAGGCAATTGTATCAGTTTGGATCTGTATTAGTTTATACATTAATATATTTGAATGGTTCATTTTGAATATGTCATCAAATTGAATATATATCATATTTAATGTAAAAGTTTGCATGTAGGCATGTTTCTGTATCAGATTAAGTATGATGCAAATCGGAATGAGAATGAGTAAATGTAGCGGTGCGCATTGAGCAAAATTAATAGCCTCTAACAAAATTGCTCAAAGCGCATAACTGTCAAAATTATGCCAGTTGTGCGCGTTGAGCAATTTGTTATCGCTTATAAATTTGCTCATCACGCACAACGGGCATAATTTTACAGGCAGTTCCCGTAAAACAATTTTGTTAGACAGTACCCTTATTGCTCAACACGCCCTCCTGGCTTTGCTTGTTGTCCACGTTGAGCATTTATGGTATGTGATACAAAATTGCTAATTGCGCACAACAGGATTAATTTTGCATTTTTTGCATTTTGAGCAATTTATTTAAAACATAAAAAATTTGCTCACCGCACACAACTCCATAATATTGCCCGTTGTGCGCGTTAAGCAATTTTGTTAGTGGCTTACAATTTTGCTCAACGCGCACCACAACGAGCAACCATTCTTGGGAACAACATCTGGCTGGTTTCAATCTATTGTAGATTCACGAGCACTCTTCTGTATATTCACGAGAACTCCTCTGTACACTCACAGGGTATCTTCTGTAGCCTCGTAGTAACTCTACTGTAAACTCATTCTCATCAGTGGGCCGGCCAAATCGATTATAAATGGCTTCCCTACCCACAAGATATCATCAACCACTACACTTCTTGATGATACTATTCTATCTGATTCTATCAGATTCTACTTATACAATATTTTTCCTTCAACGTTCTATTTTTTTTTGTTCAATACTGCTACGTCTTCAACACACAAAGATGACCAATATACTTGCGACAAGTGACGTGATGCAGAAATTGAAGACATCACATTTATATAGATGCGAGGATGTTTTTTGCTCCTGCATATGTTCTTTTGTGCTTCATTACATAGCCAGTAGTTTTAGGTTCCATCCTGAAGCGCTCAATTGGCATCTTCTCTCTAACTGTGCAGACATCGTCTATCTAACTGTGCACTTAGCGATGCTATTTTAGCTGGACATATTGTTTTAGTTATATGTTTGTTTCTCAGTTTAACAGTACAAATTCTAATCATTACTTTGTTTTGATGTAGATATATACCAAGGTAATGGAAGAGCAATTGAAAGTTACTCCGACAATTTCACTGTGGACCATATCTTTCATGATGTAGATGCATGTAAAGAGAATGGTAATGCGGTAGAAAATGACTCCAATGAAATCCTGCTAACTATGTAATGAACACACTGACAAATCAGATTCATCCCTTCACAATAGGCAAAAGGTGTGACCGTTGTGCGTATTGAGCAAAACCGTATAGCTGGTACGTTATGTTGCTCACCTCAATTCCTCTGCACATTCATGTGCACTATGTATATTCACGGTCACCTTCGCCATTTCAAACCATCCATGCCCAATTCTGCTCAGGAGTTATGCTCCTAGTTTTAATCGACCGCAGAACTTAAGCAATCGGAGTTATATACAATTTTCATTCGTGTACTCAGATCGCTAAAGGTGGGCAAACAGCTATGATACAAACAAGAGGTAAAAGACTGAACCTGATGGTGTTCATTACAAAAGTGTGTTTGTTGTTCATTATCATTGCATACACCATCACAACCAAAATATAAGCATACCTACACAAAAATGGTCATATAGCGACCACGATTCACTCAGAATCATCACTGGAGGGATCATTGGAAGTCAACCCGATAGACGTTTGGGCCGATCCTCCACCGGACTCCCGACCATACCGTTGACGCTTGCTTGCCTCTTTCTCCCGAACCTTGGAGATGGAGGCCTTGAGCATCTCACTGAATTTGGCAGCAACCTCCTGCCCACGTCATTAATCGAGATTGGTGGACGAGCATTTCTCTCCAACTCGGCTATACGAACCAGGAGCCTACCCTTCTTTATGTTCCATCGCTCTTCGAAGCTCTTTCGAATCGCAGACAATGAGGCCGCACTCTCCTTAGCGTTCGAAACCTCCCACTCTGCCTGAGATCTGCGGTCCCTCTCTTTCTTCAGCTGCTTCTCCAACTCCTTGACTTGAGATTCGAATGTAGCCGCCTTTTTGCACTCGGCTGTCAACATTCCTACCACTCAGTGATGCAATTCAGCTCTGAACACTGATGTCTGCAGTGAATCAAGGATCAGTAAGAGTAAGGCACCATCACAAAGAAAATAAAATAGTATCTAACCTGGTAACTGCCATAAACAACACAGTTAGCTAGCCTTTCAATGTCAATTTAACCAAGGACACTTTGGTCAGGGGAAAGGATGGAGTTCTCCACCAGCCGACTGGCCACCCCACTATCCAACAAGGCAGACACTCTGTCCCAGATAGGGAAGAAGGGTTGGTGATGTTTTCCCCTAGTACATTTCGAGGGAACAGCAAGGGACGGATTCAACAGTAATGCCACCTCATACTTCGGGGGACAGAGCCTGCCGAAATGAGACCACCCTGTGGCCAAGTATCCCTGAGATGAGTCTTAGGCAACTGTAGCGTCACATCCCCCAATTTTCACTAAGGGAAAGGGGAACTGCGTTGTTACCCACTCTTCTTCCCCCTGAAGACTGACCTTGGAAAGTTTCTTCGTCCCTCTTACCCTCTTCTCAGCCATATCTGCAGAAAAGGCACGAATCAACACGAATGGTTATTTGAGCTTTATGAGCATCTCCAACCGACGTTAAAACCCCAAATTTGGCGGGATTTATCCTACAACCGAACGGGCTTTTGGAGGGGTACTTTGCCGGCTGCTACAGGAACCATCCATATTTGGCGGGAGATGATTTTTTTCCTGTGCACATCATTTTAGGGGGCCATCCCTCTATATTCCGATAATTATTAAAAATATAAATAAACTATAACACAATTACTCAACGCGCACAACGAGAAATATTTGAACCGTTGTGCACGTTGATCAAACAAAATTGCTCAACGTGCACAACGAGCATATATGTGAATCGTTGTGTGTGGTGAACAATGTTGATTTCAAATACGAAAATTACTCATCGTGCACAACGAGCTTAAATGGAGACAGTTGTGTGCGTTGTTAAATTTTGTCTTCACATAGAAATATTGCTCAACGCGCATAACGGGCCATCAATTTTGTAGTCGTTGTCCCTGCCACTGAGTACAAATATTAGTCATCGAGAATTTAAATCTTCGCTGATGTGGCGCATACGTGAAAGCAAAATTTTATCAAACACATTCCCCGCAAATTCCGCGGATGACAGATGTGCTTCTGGTTTGTGGGCCCACCAACCTCTCATTTCATCCGTCTCGTCAAATCAAAACCTCATTATCCAATTTTTTAAATTATAAAATTTCATCGGAGGACAGTCAACGCGAATTGGATTTGTCATTTTGTTCAGGAAAATACATTGTTTTATATTATTAATTATTTTTTACATTGTATAGGAAAATTCTACACCACTCAATTCATTATTTTTTGGCCTTGGAATGCACGTGGACCCTACTCTATGAATTGTCACCGACTGAACATAACAAGTGGACCCCACTCAATGATTTTTTTCTGATTGAAAAAAGAGACAGTGAACCCCACCACGGAATGCACAATAACTTAATATTTTAAGTCCGTGGACCCACTTCAAACTTTCTCCGTCCAACATTCCTTCCAACATTCCAACCAAAAGAACACAAGAAAGTTTTGTGGGTACCAAAAGAAATTCTAGACTCCGCTTTTCATCAAAAGAAACACACTACAACACGTTTCTCTCTCCCAGGATTTCACACCCCTACAACTTTCCACAATCACACTTTCCACCAAATGTACAGTCCCTTATTACTGGCATACACAAAAGGGATATATATATATATATATATATATATATATATATGATTGTCATTCCGCTCCAAAGCCAAGGGGTGCGGGGTTCGAGGCCTATGGCCGCCGTGACTTGGTAATTATTGTGGAATTTGTTGTGGAATTATTTACCCTGGGCTACATCTCCCCTCTCGGACTAACCCGGGGGCCGTTGGGGGCACGGTGGTCACCCCCCAGTTTGCATAGTCTCGACCGGGCTCTCGCCTTACCCTCCTAAAAAAAGCCGAAGGCAGGGGGAGGGGGTTGGGGATTTTTCTGGGTTTTCAAAAAAAAATATCTCTCTCTCTCTCTCTCTTATACAATTCAGGACTTTTTTCAAACCTTTGTCCTACGTGACGGTTTTTGTCCTACGTGTCACGATTTGTCCTACGTGTCTCCAAAATAATGACTAGGACAATCAAACTGATGCACACTTTTAAAATACTTCCGTTTGAAAACAAACGGTTTACCAAACTGCTCCCACGTTCCACGTTTTCTGGAGCTTTCTTCCCCCAACCTTTCAACTTCAGCCCTCATACAATTCCCATATCGCTGCTTTATTCCCCCAACCTATCATCTTCATACCTCAACGACAACCACGGCGCATCTGTTTCGCGCGCTGCCCTTCGTTCCACGGCGAAATTGTTCGGCGACAGTTGCAAGGTTTCACGGCGAAATCTGTTTTGTGGTTAGTGCTCGGTTTCTTCTTTTAAAATAAGTTTTCTAACTTGTACTTGCGCTTGATCCGTACGATAACTTGTTTTTTCATATTCTGGCAGTGATCTCCTGCTCAAAGTAAGTTATTCTGTTGTCAACTGATATATTATAGTGATTTTGATCCTTCCGTTCTTTGTTCTTCGTTCTAATTTGCTTATTTCACGGCTCGGTGTGAGTGTTAGATAGAATGTAATATGATCTATGATTTAAAATTTGGTTGTTTATTTCATGGTTGAATCTCTGATTATTTTGACAGAGGAAGTCGTTGATTAAAATCACCACCGACAGCCAAGCACTTGACGAACTACTCAAAGAGCAACCTATTTAAGTAATTAATTTTCATACCGCCTTTGACTAATTAATCAACGATCTAAGTGATTAATTAATCAATGATCTAATTAATTAATTTTCATGTTTAGGTGGAATTGAGACTGCTGCAAAATAAATTTACCGAGGCGTTTGGAGAAATCCGGTTAAAAAATTCATTTTCATCAAGAAATTTCAATTTACCAACACTGTCAAATTGATTTTGAAACTCAACAAGGATTTTTTTGTGTAATTTCAAATACTGTAGATCAGGGAAGACCCAGCTGGCTCATACTCTCTGCGTCTCGACGCTGGTTTTTGTTCTGCAGCTTCCAATCTCTATGCACGGTGGCAACGGGAAAGTTGCCTACATCGACACTGACGGAACATTGTATCCTTAATTATCTTTTTTTATTTGTGATTATAGTCTGCAGGAACTCTATCAAATTGCAATGGCAGTTTTCCTTAGCCATCTCCCAGTCAACCTGATCGGATTGTCCCCATTGCTGAGGGATTTGGGATGGAAGCTAATGATGTTCTCGACAACGTTATACCACAGTATATATTTGTGTCAACGTGTGTTTCTGATTGTTATGCATATAAGAAGAGAATTATGAGGATTTATGTTTTTTCATGTTGAGCAAAGATTATATATGCACGGGCGTACACATACGAGCACCAGCATAACCTGTTATTATGCCTTGCTGCTAAAATATACGAGGAGCCCTTCAGGCTTTTGGTGAGTTCTTAACTTTGTACAGGATTCCCGATCCATTGATGAAGTGCATATAATACATATATTTAGGTCCGATTGCTTGCTGATTTCATTTTCAGATTTTGGATTCGGTCATTGCGCTGTTCCGAGTATATTTCTCTGGACTCGGAGAACTTGCAGAGCGACATGTATTTATTTCTAGCACTGATGGTCTACTACAAAGTGATAATGTAGAACTAATGATAGGAGATTGTGCTCTTTTTAATCAGAATTGCAATGGTATGTATAAAATTTGAGATTTCGACTTTTTATTCATCTATTATACAATCTATTCAATCTAATGTATTATTCAATCCATTGAAATTTGAGAATTACACAATCTATTATACAATCTATTCTGTTTAATCAGAATTTTATGGACCTATTGAATTCAAAGCTTATTCAGGACCTTATGCGACAATTGAATTTTTTTTTTCACAGAATCACTGTGGGTGTCCACTCACCACCCTCCTTAGGCTAAACGTGGGTTTGCCCCAGGAAGTAGGGATTTCCTTGCCAGGATCAAAAATTGTATTGATGAATTGTATACAAATTAGAAGAGGTATCATACCATAACTGTATACTTGGCGATTACAATACCTAAATCATTGCATCTAATGCTTCATACATTTGCTTCATACATTGGGGAGCGGGTGGGACTTTGGCGTCCTCTGCAAAATATGGAGGCGGTGATTCAGGGGAATTCTGGCAGGTGGTGGTGTGTAGCTGGGGAATTTGAGGTAGGTGCAAAGATATTTTATGTTCAGTTTTAATGTTTTTATTAGATTATTTTGAAGAAGAAGAAGAAGAATTAAAGTATGTTGCTAAAATTCAGTCTGGTTGTAGAAGTACTCCTGCAGCCCAACCAGGGTGAAGCCATCGCTCCAGCCCTGTACTTGAGCGTTATGTGGACTGCAAACTTTCTCAGCAGCCTCTTGATTACAGTCGTCGACAAAATGACTAGAAAGGAGGATCTAAGGGTTGGTTTGCCAAGGACTTGAACAGAAGCAGGCTCGATCTGTTCTACTGGCTTCTGGCTGCCATAAATACTGCAAATCTTTTCGTGTATGTGTATGTCGCGAACAAATACTCCTACAAGAGGGTGCAGGCACACGAAATGGCAGGGACATCGACTAAATCTTCTGATAAAAATTGTTATGCTGATGATGATGGGGTTGTCGATGTTTAAGAGAGATTGTTATAAGAAGAATGAATGCTATATGATTCATTATTATGTTTGCCTGCTCCATTGTAGGAGAAGTCTATCTAATTCTTGAGAAATAGTCATTCAAAAAAATATGCACCCTTTTACTGATCATGACCCAGAGCTCCTTGGAAAAATGTGGAGTACATGATAAAAGCCAGAAAAGGTACATTTTGCAAACTCCCAAGTTAATCTAATATCTTTGCTTGCTTGAATTCATTTTAAAATTTGTTTCGCATGTTTACTTTGGATTTCTGTTTCTCCCTCCTGTCTACTTGCTCGCTATTTAGGCTTGCTTAATGCCATAGCGGTGGCCAGTTTTGTGAAATGTTGATTTCCTGCAACAAATTTCGCCAATTAACTTGATCCGAGGAAGCAACTAACAGCAAAACAAGTGCGAATCATATTGACATGACCCAGCATGGAATCTCACAAAATAAATTTCATCAGCGCTTCCGCCTAGATATGCATGTTATTATGAAGCAGATAATTAAATTTCTAACCCCTCATTGCATGAGCAAACATTGCGAAAATATTTTTTTAATGCATTTGGATCAGGTTTATTATTATCTTCACATCAGTATGTAAAAAAAATAAATTCACACACATTGATTATGATTATGAATGTACTCCCTCTATTTGCTAATGTTTATCTCTTTGCTCTGTCTTTATTTGATATATTGGACAGAATTAGCACCAGTTTCTAATCCCCAGCTTCTTTCCAAAAACTTGCCCGTAAGTATTTCTGTCTATTTTAATCAATCTGCATCATTACTGTCGTTAATGTCGTTAATGTCGTTAATGACTAACCCAATTAATTTGCATTAACATTTGGGTGCTAATGAATTTAATCTTACAGTTTTGAACCAGGTTTAATAAATTGGGTGCTAATGAATTTGTGTGCTAATGAATGCGTGTAATTGAGTGCTAATGAATTTAATCTGACATTTGACAGAAATTTGCATTGCATTAACATGTCCTGAATCCGTGTAAGAGTTATCACCCAGGTTTTTTTTACAATTAATTGCAGAAAATCATTTACTGACAGAACTTGCATTTCATTTTATTAACAGGTTTTTTTTGTTAACATGTTGCAACTCATGCCCAATTAATGTCGTTAATGACTAACCCACTGGCCACGTTCTTTAATGTCGTCAAAAGGATGGGTTGCGACAATAGAACATGGGTATTATGACAGCATTTAAATTTACTATTTCTTGCTCCTGCTTTTAAATCTCCCTCTCCTCATGACATACCTAATCTGTAATTATGCAGGCAAAACATCTAATCAAAATTTTTTGGTGGGAGCTATAGTGTCACTACTATTATATCCCATATAATTAAAAAAACTGGACGAATGGGATGTGGGTGGTCTTATTAGCTTTATCATTAAAATAGGTCCTGAATACACGGATCTTGCCCGTAAAATTTCAAAATAGGTCCTGAATTTAATGCTTTTCCTTCAAAATAGGACAAAACTTGAAATTTTATGCTTTTCCTTGCAATTTTATGCTTTTCCTTTTCAATTTTATGAGAAATGCTAATGATTGAAATGTTATGCTTTTGCTAATGATTGACATTGAAATTTTATGCTTATCACCGGTAAAAATCCCTGATTTATGTCAAATGCTGAATTTAAAATTAGCTAATCTCTGATGCGATATATGCTAATGATTTAAATGTTATGCTACCAACAAGTTTTATGCTTATGTTTGACATTTTACAGCAAGTTTTCAATTTTGACATTTGATTTATTAGCACCCATATTTTGACATTTGATTCATTAGCACCCACTTTTTGACATTTGACATTTGACATTTGACATTTGATTCTTTTCAATTTTCGTTTACAGTTAGCACCCAGATTTACCATTAGCATTGCATTAGCATTTCAAGTTTGCGGCCTTAGTTTCAATTAGCACCCATAAAGTTGGCATTTCAATTTGCAATTCATATTAGTTTCAATTACCACCCATATAATTATGTTTCAATTAACAGGTTTTTTTCATTAACATGTTTCAACTAGCACACAATTAATGTCGTTAATGTCGTTAATGACTAACCCACAGGCCACGTTCGTTAATGTCGTCAAAAGGATGGGTTGCGACAAAATAACATGGGTATTATGTGTAACGACTGCTTTTCATGTATCTGGATTTAATATTATATAATATATGTTTTGGTGGATTTTCTCCTCTTGTGTGGTTTTCGTCTCCGTAGCTTTCGTTTTCGATCGATTCGTAGTATTTTCTCGCTTCTTCCTTAGGATCGTCGATTTCGAGGTAAGTCATTCGTGACGGACTTCATAACGGTCGTATCTAACTATTAGATCAAGCCTAGGAGTCTTAGGAATCGATCCCGGGGCCCCGCGCTCCGTATCGGAACTTTTTGTGCTCATTAGCCGGTATAAGAAGGGGCACCGACCGACTAGATGACGATCCAGTCGGTCGGCAATCCTTCTTGGACCGACTAGTTGGCTTTCTAAAATTATTCAGGAGTTACTGTTTATCGTTAGTCGGTCTAAGAACGTTGGTTGACCGACTAGGTTGCAAACTAGTCGGTCGGCAATGCTTCTTTAACCGACTAACTCATCATCTTAATTTTAGTTGAGCTACTGTTTACTCTTAGTCGGTCTAAGAACGTTCATCGACCGACTAGATGCTAAACTAGTCGGTCAGTATTTGTTCATGGACCGACTAACTCTAAAATCCTATTTTCGTTCAGGAGTTACTGTTTGCACTTAGTCGGTCTGCGTTGGTCGACCAACCGACTAGTTGCCAAACTAGTCGGTCAGTGGTTGCTCTTTGACCGACTAACCAGTGTTGAAACCCTAATTTCTGGGCAGCCGCCAGCCCATCCTATTTAAACCCAACCCAAACGATTTCATCTTCTCCAACACGACCCAAAACCCTAAAATCTTCCCCCTTGAGCCCCCATCTTCCTCCAAGCTTCATTTCTCCATTCCAAGCCCTAAATCCATCATCCAAACCATCCATCCACTCCATCTACCTCTCATCTTCCCCAAAATCTCACCAAATCCATCAAAATCCCCAAATCCCCCAAAAACCCTAGTTTCCCCAAACTTCTCCAATCTTTTCCAGATCTGATCATAGGGTTCCCCGGAGTGTTTCTTCCGTCTCCTCTCGGTAAGAAATCGATCTACCGTTGTTTTCATAACCTATTTATATTATTTATGAAACCCTAATAAATTTCATGTTGTTTGTTGATTGTTCCCCCAAAACAGCGATTTCCCCGTAGATTGGCATCCGTGTGACGAAGTAGTCGCCATCCCCGGTGCTAGGCAAGTGAAACTTGCCACTTAGGGTTTAGGCCATGTTTTAGGCCATTTGCTTGTTGTAGGCGTAAAAGAGGCTAGGCGACGAAATGATACTCGCCTAGGCGCAAATTGGGGAACTAGCTTGACAACGAAGCTAGTTCCGACATTTAGCATGTTGCACAATTACCATGTCATGTTTACTTTCCATTAACGGTACGCAAATTAAATGTCATGTCATTGCATTCTTTTGGTGATCCCGTGATTGTGTAGCATCGCTACAATAATTGTGTTCCTGGCTCGTGACCAGAAGCGAGCATAATGAGTTGCTAACCCCAACGCTCGATATATTGAATTGTGAACTAAGAAACAAGCTCCCGTGCGGGGCAACCCTGGCTCACTTGCTGGGCTCATGTGCAGGGACCATGGCTTGTTTACGTGTGGGATGGGGTAAGGGTTAAGCGGCCATTCAACTGGGGGTCTGTTTGATCAACAACTGCAGTTGTAAGGCGTAAACTCTGGGGTGGGGTAGTGTTTAGTGCCGATCGGCGTGAATGATGAACCATTCAGCTGAAGGGCGTAAACATCTACAAAACAACGTGAAACGTGAATTATGTTTAGTGCCGATCGGTGTGAATGATGTACCATTCAGCTGAAGGGCGTAAACACCTATGAAACAATGTGAATTGATTGAGAATGTTAGTAGCTTGGCTACTCTTGTCTTGTCCCGATAATTGTTCTCTTGTACAAATTGTCTTGCCATGTCTTAAATTGTGCACTCATGTTATAACTGCCATGTCATGCATACTTTAACTGCTAGGTTGCTGGTTGCCTTACTTTCCAGTTTCCTTGCCCAAGTCTTTTAGACTTGCTGACATGTGCCCCTTTACTCTTTTGGGTGACACATGTTAGATCCTGAGCCTGAGTACCTTGTTGAGAACGAGGTGTTTGCTGACGCCGAGCCCGAGCTTGTGTTTGACGGGGAGTACGTGGACACTGGGGACCAGTCCTAGTGTCTTCGTTGTGTTTTACTTTTGTTAGACAGTTGTTTTGTTATCGGTGCGTAGCACCCATACTTTGTTGTTGTTGTTGCTTTTGTTGGCCTTGTTCTGGGCCTTTAGACTCTTCTCTTTTAGCCTGGTGGCTTTTCTGGATGTTGGACTTATTATCTTGTTGGACAATGTATGAGATGTGAGATTCTATTTCAGTCTCTCCTTGTGTTATTATTGTTATTCTGTTGTGGTTACAGGGACCTGCTTATGTATTATTGACGCTTATCGGGTTTGGGGCTTCACAGCTCCACTCCCGTGCGGACCTTTTCACGTCTCGCCTCCATTTTAGGGAAGCGGGTCGTGACATTATGACAGCATTTAAATTTATTGTTTCTTTCTCTTGCTTTTAAATCTCACTCTTCTCATCATTACACGCGGAAAGAATTATTCGTTTCTGTAAAACATGAAGATGTTGAATCTTATCCTACTAGGACAAAACTTTGTCCTACGTGGCAAATTTTTCCTATGTTGCAATGACAATTTTAGGGGGACTTAAATTTTGAGGGAAAACTTAAATTTGGTGTGAAACTTGAAATTTTGGGGGAAAACTTGAAATTCGGGGGGAGCTTGAAATTTGTGTTGGGGGCACGGACACTGACACATGCACTCAGCCATTAAATAAACCGTGCCCTATGGGCACGGGCAATGACTAGTATATATATATATATATAGAGAGGATTTGCCACGCACACTTGACCAATGATTGGTTTTTTTTCTAGTCGACTAGGGTTTGACCTTAAAACTTAGGAAATAAGTCTTTAAAACTTTTAAAACATTTCGAAATATTTAAAAACATTATCCAAGGTGTATGCAAGCGTCAACATTATCTAAAACAAGTTCCATAAAATTTTACATCACTCACGCAATCATGGAGCTTCGATGCAATCCTTTGTTCTTCAACTTTTCTTTGAAGACATTGCACTCCATGAGTCTTGGATGAGCTCCTTCATCTTCATGTTGGGCTCCAAATCTTGAATCGTGTTTCTTCACCTGAAACTTCATTTTTTGTTATTTTTGTTTGCGTGAATTAATTGTTTTGACTATGTTGACCATGTAGACTTCCATCATCTTGATTAGAACTCATTATGATTAACACCACCAATCGTTTTCCTATCATCAAAATATATTTAGGGGTGACTCAATATCCTAACAACGAGGACGCTCAAAAAGAACTTAAACCCTAAAGGTTAAGGGTTTTCGAGAGAGCTCTCCCACATTTCTCTAATGAGGCGGCTGTGGCTCGGGCTAGGGTTTTCTAGCCCGAGCCCCCATCCTTAGGATGCGGGTGCTGGCCCAAGTGCGGGTCCGAGTGCCCGCAAGCCGGGCCCGCACCCGTTATCATCAAAAAGGAGGTCGAGTATCACATGTTGTGTAATAAAGAGAGAAGATGCAAATATTATAATTGTAATTGAGGTGATTGGTCAGCAAGTAGCTGTTGGTTGCCTTGGTGGGGTCTGAATCATTCAACAAAAGGGCAAATATGTAATAAAGGGAGGCGTTCCATATATATTCCAAGTGCAAATTGCGAGGTTTGGTCAGCAGCCAGCTTTGATTGCCTCAGTGGCTCTGAATCACACGCTTGTCCGCTCTTGCCGCGCAAAAAAAAGCATAAAATATCAGGCTCCAGCCCGTTTTTCTTCTCACCCTTATTATTAATTAATTTATTGTTGCCAATAAAATAGTATATATAAAAACAAGGAGATGCCTTGTTTTATGCATTTCCAATCTACCACCCAGCCAAAAATTTGTCATGGACCACCACATACGAATCCTCCCACGTCACGCAAACTGTAAAAGTACCTAGTTTCAAAGGATGTGGTTTTTCTCGCATCTCGGCCGACCCGCTTAATTCCGCGAATTACCGAATCTGTCCTTCATACGAACCGATTCTTTCGCTTCATATCGGTGAAAACCGTGGCAGGCGTTGGACCGGCTTGATTCCGATATGTTGTGATAGAGAACTTTGGTATTTTAAAAATGATTTTTTTCCGCCAACGAGCCATTGCTAGGGTGTCACCCTCTTCTCCCTCCAACTTGAAAGGCAAGTGATCGAGGTCCAACAAGCACGCTTTAAAATACTTTCCGATGTACCAAAAAAATGATTTTTAAATACAAGAATAATTGGTTGTGTGTGGTTATTGGATTATGCATTAACCACATATCTTAACAAACTTAAGATTGGGTTTTATGCCTTTCCATATCTCATATGGTGTGATAGGATGAAACCATGTACTACGTGTGCACTGTCATCTTTATGGCATAACCCCTAGAAGGAAAGATGTAACTAAGTATTACTCATCATGAACCGCATCATATCTAATAGAATGCGATTCCATCTCTCTAACACATAATTGTGTTGTGGTGTGCACGGAAGAGTGCCGTTATCTTTTAAATATTCAAGGAATTCTAGATTTTAGTGTTCTTATCCTCGGCCTCATCGACGAATTTCAACATCTTATTTCGGGTACTCTACTTCGTGACATGGAAGGTTTTCGTCTGTTGATTATGTTGATATTGTGCTACATACATCATTATGTTTGAGTCTTAATATTTCACTTACTTTTTTCATTGTTATACAAGGGTGTTTTGGCCATTTTTCCTTTGAGACAAGACTTACAAAGTTGCATATGATTCATAATTAAAAGTGTTTCATGGTGTTTTCTCACCACATTTCGGTAGTCTCGAGGGTCGGAGGTCAACTTGGTCGCGTGAGACACGTGCGTCCTCTGAGATCGGGTAGTGGCGCGTTCGCTCGGTCGGGAATGTGCGGATCTGTGCGTCGTCGGTATCCCGAAGGGTAGCTTCGGGAGAACGACGGCCTCATCGAGTGGAGAGTCGAACGAGCTCGTGATCGAGGCCGTTCGGCTCCGGTGGATGAAGCGCCGAAGGGTAGCCTTGGTGGGGGTGAAGTCTCCTTGACCTGCACAGACGAGAGAGCTCGTCAGGAGGGTTGAACCTTGGTTCCGACCAAGTCCCCTCCAATGCCTAAGTCAAATATGATCTGAAGGATGCCTGGTAGGATTGAGTACGATTCACGGAGAGACCGACGCACGAATCCTCAGGCTGTGCTGTGGAGGAGAATTGTGAGGTGGAAGACAAGGTCGTAGGAGGAAGAATACATGAGTGTAGAGTATTCAGAATTTGATCCCTTCGTCTTTCGATCTTCAGGTCTTTTGTAGGGATTGAACCGCCCATGTCTCCATCTTCCTCCTCCATTTCGCCCCACGTCTGTGCCTCTTTCATGGCCTCTTGATGGGCCATGAAGGCGAACGTAATAGCGATTCAAGTGGAAGGAATCCGGGGGCAGTTTCCTTAACTATTAAAGATCAGCGGTCTCCTCTAATGTCGACTTTGGGCCGGCGTCATCAGAAGTGCCCGCGGGGCCTCTGATCCAGGGCCTCTAATCTTTTCTCGGTCCATGGACTTAGCACGTTCTGTCGTGGCCCGTTCAAGAGGGTTGTATCAATTGCCCCCATCGCTCGGGTCGTTCGGATTCTGACGGTTCGGCCCGAGGGATGTTGTAACGACTGGTTTTTATCAATGATATTATCTGTATTTCTCGCGTATAATTTTTTTTCCGAATCCGTAGTTAGGTGTATCTGTCCCCGTGCACGTGCCAACTTTTTCATGTTAATTATTTCTATCATTATATTAAGCTACTTAGTTATATTTATTAATAATAATAATATTATTATTATTGTTTGGGTATATCTCATTAAATTGTTTTTTAAACTTTCAAATTTGAATGCGAATTTCAAATCTCTTTTTAAAATCAAATGAAATCTTCCTATTATAAACTCATTAAACATATTGATTAGCTTAAATTCCCTGATTTCACCTATTAAAAAAAGATAACAAAGCCAAAACTAAACCCCAGGCTGGCCACGTGAGGCTTTACCCATCACCCATAGCTCTTGTATTCTAGCCCCACTAGTACACCACCTAACCTATTTAACCCTAGCTAATACTATAAGAGCCAAAGCACAGCACCTATAAACTTGAGCCTTTAAAAGAAAACCTAGTTTTATATTTCCTCAAAACTCTCAGCCTACTTTCTTTATACAATATAAACCCTAGACTAAAATTATAACCCCCAGGCCAACGTTTTCATGCTGCCTTTGTAAACCCTAGACTAAATGACCTAGGCTTCTATTATAAAACCTAGGGTTGCATCTTTCTCCAACCCTACACCTACTCACAGCCGCCACCCTATCTCACTTCTCCACGCAAGCACAACTCCAGGCCGAGCCTCCCTCCTCCCTCCTCCTTCCTCTCCTCAAACCGCAACCCCCTCTCCTTCTTCTTCTCCGGTGCACTCCCACAGGCCGCCGGCGAGCCGCCCTACCCCGTCCAAGCGCCGCCGTGTGCCTCCACAAACCGCAACCAACCCCCGCTGAGATCCTTCCCCAGGCCGAGTTTCTCCTTCTTCCAACTCCTCCTTCTTCTTCCTCACACCCCAAGCAACCCGCAACACCCCCACAGCCGCGGCCCTACTCTCCAGGCCAGCCTCCCTCCCCGCAGCCACTCGGTGACTTCTTCTCGTCGCTGCCACGTCCAGGGACACCCCGGAACTCGCTGATAACCGCTGTCCGCCGTTTACTCGCTGTCCGCCGTTTAGCGCGTGGACATCGTTATTTCAGAACCGTACACGTCGCCGTTGCCGTTGTCGTCATCCGATCACTCGCTACACTTACGGTTAGTAGATCTAACCTCTAACAACTCTTAACCCCCACCATAGGTCAGAAAACCTAATAAAAACGAATCGCTAGACGTCGTAGGAGTTTTTGCAAATCTGTCCTGAACAAGAAACACAATTTCTGATTTTATGTTATGCCAAAACAGCGAACCAAACCCTCCACGGCGTAGTACACATCGAGACGATTCCAACGACACCAAGAACGTCGAAAACAAGCGAGTATTTGATTTTATATGAATTTTTGAAGTTTCGGAACTTTTGCGTCACTTTTAGTTATGGATGTGTAACTTGGAAAACTAGACGTGAAATGACGCATGAAAACGATGCCGTGATAATCTGGACGAAATTTGGGATCCAACGGTATATCATACGATATATCCTCATTTTAAACAATAAGAGACAGAAATCATTTCTGTAGCAAGTTGAACAAACAGGACATACTCGTCATTATTTAAAATTTACGGTAACGGTCGTTCGACCCGTTTCCGCTTTGTAGAACTGCCACCAAAATGCAATAATGTTGATAGAACCAAACTTCTGCGAATTCGGACATGTTTAACAAGTTTTGACATCGTGACTATCGTGCGCCTCGAAGGCGGTATCGTGATATCATGATGTCGTGTGAGTCGACTAGGCCGGCTCGTGTTCCGGTAAACTTTTGGGTGGGGTTAGGGTTGAGCGGCCACTAGGCGTATGAAAGGTACTCTCCTCAAGAGCACCACCCGCACGCTGTGGGTTAGCGTCAATCACAGTAAGCCCCCGTGAGAGGAACGACCTTCTCATCACGACCTACAGGCGTGAACCCTAGATTAGAATGCTAACACTTGACATGAAAACTTGCAACGCTAATTTGGTCATCTTGATAATTGAAATGCTAGTGAATTCAGAGAAATCCCAACTTTAAACTTGCAAACGTCTAGAACCGCATGTTAGGAGTGCTTATTATGCTTCAATCAAATTGTTCAATATTAAATTGCTGCAGTCATTTCCTTAAATTATTAATGCTTCTAAAATTCATATATCTGTCATATATTTTGCCTTGGGATGCTAACTTTTCATGCAGACCCCTAGCTGATATACATTCATGTTTGTGGATGTATGTCAGGTTCAGAGCTTGAGTACCAGGAGGACCAGTACGAGACGCCAGAGTTGGAGAGTCAGGAGTTCGCACCTGACGCAGTGCCTCTTCCAGCAGAGGACTAGTGGACCCCCGACACTTTACTGCTTTCCCTAGTTTCTTTTTTTCATTCGTTGTAGTTACTTTCGTGTACGTTCGACTTTCTTGTTGCTACTTTTAGCCCAGATGTGGCTTGTTTAATTTCGTGTACGAACTCTTATTTCTGGATGTGGTTTATTTCTGGATGTGTTTCTGATTGTTCTGATTAGCTGTTGCAAGGACCTCATCTGTGTTTTTATCACAGACGCTTATTGAACTCGAGCTTCACCGCTCCAGTTCAAGCAGACCGCGTAACGCTCTCGCTTCCGGTGTCTTTTGGGAAGCGGGGCGTTACAGATGTGATCTGCGTGGATTGGACGGACGCGTCAGTCGAGACGACACATTAAATGAAGGGCATCATGGTGCTGGATGCCGAGAATCCTCTCGCCCTTTAGGTGCGGGATTCAGAGAGCCGTCCCTTGCAGGATTCTGATACGTGTGCGGGAGTGAACGGCTGGCGATGGAGCTAGATGGTTTGGGGGGAGTGGTATAAATGAGGCAGTTGTTTCTCGGGTGAAAGTTCTGCCCTTTTAGTGCTATCCCTTCCTCCCTTGCTTTCGCACCTAACCTTCACTCTCGTCGTCACTCCAGCATGTGTCCTTCTTCTTCATCGTCTTCTGCCTCTTCGGCGGAGCATCCAGCACCCATGGTTGTGCCCGTTCTGCCTCCCGGGGCGAGGACCGAGATTCAGCTAGCTGGGGGTGATTCTTCTGGAGTGTCTCGGGATGTGATGGTGAGGCCGTGTCACGTCCCGCTTCCCAAAGGTGGAGGCGAGACGTGAGAAGGTCCGCACGGGAGTGGAGCTGTGAAGCCACACGCCCGATAAGCGTCACTAAAACATATGCATGTCTATGTAACCACGAACAGAACAAGATAATAACACAAGGAGAAATAGAAATAAAATTCCAAATCTCAGCATTGTCCAAACATTAATATTAAGTTCAACATCTAGAAAAGCCACCAGGCTAAAAGAAAGAGTCTAGGCCCAAAACATGGCCAACAAAAGCCAATACGGCACAAAGTATTGGTGCTACGCACCGACAACAAAAGCAGTCTAAACAACAACACAAACAGCCTCTACGACTGATCGCCTGTGTCCTCAAACTCCTCGATGAACGCGGGCTCTGACTCAGCGTCAGCGAACACCACATCCTCAGCAGCAACCTCAGGCTCAGGATCTAACATGTGTCACCCAAAAGAGTAAAGGGGCACATGTCAGCAAGTCTAAAAGACTTGGGCAAGGAAACTGAAAGGAAGGTAAACTAACAACCTAGCAGTTATAGTATGATGCATAGCATGACAAGTTTAGTATGGAAGCAACAAATAAGGTAAAGTGCAAACAACAAGTGGCCAGTATGGCATGGATGACAAGTTTTACAAGTATAAACACGGACAAGTACAAGTCAAGTAAATCACGTCAAGTAAACACGTCGTGCACAGAGATTACGTCTTCTGGCTAGAGTGGCGGATCAGGCCAACTCGTAAACTCAACTGATCGCTTATCCCTACCCCTCCATATGTATCGAGCCAGGGCATTACCCCCGAACGCGTATGCTCACTTCTGGATCACGAGCCAGGAAGTGTTTTTGACATGTATGGCATAGGGTTATGCCCGCATAACGGGTGCCTAGCCGGATCAAGTAGTACAAGTAATGTAGCGTGTGCTACGAATGCAACATTCAACATAGATAGCATGGCATGTACAGATAATTCGCGTAATGTTAATTAAATTTAAACATGGCAGATAAGATGCATGGATGACAAGTGCAAGTAATTAAAAGTAGTCGGATCAAGCTTCGTTGTCAAACTAGATCCTGAAATTTGCGCCTAGGCGAGTATCATTTCGTCGCCTAGTCTCTTTTACGCCTACAACAAGCAAATGGCCTAAAACATGGCCTAAAACCCTAAGTGGCAAGTTTCACTTGCCTGGCACCAAGGATGATGATCAACGAGGCTCGCCACAAAATGTTAAACTACGGGGATGGGATCGCTGCCATGGCAAAACAACATTAGAACAATAACCAATCCGGAATTATAATCGAACCTACGACGTCTAATATCCATTTTTATTAGGGTTTAACAAAATCACCATGAGGGTTAAGAGAATATCAAAGGATCGATTTACTACCGTATCGTAGCGGAAGAACGATGCCGAGCAAGCGCGGCAACGGAAGAACGATCCGGAGAACTATGGTTCAGATCTGGAAATGTGGAGAAAATCTGGAGAAATGGGGTTTTGGGGGTTTGCCGACGGCCTAGAGGAGGTGGTCGGCCTAAATGGAGGGTGTGAGGGGCTCCGGGGATGAAGGAATGGCTTGGGGAAGTTTAGGGAAGATCAGAGGTCAAGGGGGAAAAGAAAATGGCCGAGAGAAGTGAAAGAAAGAAATGAAAACGATCGGGGGTTTAAATAGAGACAAGCCGGCGGCTGCCCGAAACCTAGGGTTTCGGGGGCGATTAGTCGGTCAAAGAAGGGTTGTTGACCGACTAGTTCGAGAACTAGTCGGTCGGTCGACCAACTGTGACCGACTAAAATCAAACAGCGAAAGAAGGAATAAATCTGGGTAATGAATTAGTCGGTCTGTGAAGGCCCGTCGACTGACTAGTTTGCAACCTAGTCGGTCGGTGAGTGTTCATTGACCGACTAACGATAAACAGTAACTTAGGTAAAATTAATCAAAGGAACTAGTCGGTCTGAGAGCAAGTTCTGACCGACTAGTTTCACATCTAGTCGGTCGGTGATTGTTCTTAGACCGACTAAGAGTAAACAGTAACTTCTGAATTTTTGATTTAAAGAACTAGTCGGTTCTAGAAGAGTTCCTGACCGACTAGATTGGAATCTAGTCGGTTGGTTCCCCTTCTTGAACCAACTAAGGTGCACGAAAAGTCTCGAATCGAAGCGCGAAGCTCCGGGAACGATTCCTACGGCTTCTAAGATCAACCTATCTCTAAGATACGAGCGATATGAAGCTCGTCATGAGTGACTTGCTCCGATCTCAACAATCTAGGGAAGAAGCTAGAAAATCACAACGAAACGAACGAAAACGAAAGCTACGGAGACGGAAAATCACACATAAGGAGAAAATCCACCAAAACATATATATAATATAGAGAATCCGAATACATGAAAAACCAGTCGTTACATCCTCCCCAACCTAAGAAAAATTCCGTCCTCGGAATTTCCAACACTCACGCGTCCGGGAACAAAAGTGGGTAACGCTCTCTCATCTCATCCTCTCTCTCCCAAGTAGACTCTCCTGGCGAGCGGTGTCGACACATCTCCCTCACAAGATTGACAACCTTGTTCCGGAGTGACGTCTGACGCCTGTCCAAAATCCGCACTGGCTGCTAGTCATACGTCATATCAGGGCGAACGGTAATCTCCGAGAAATCCACAGCATGAGATGGATCGCTGATGTACCGACGAAGCTGCGACACATGGAAAATATTATGAACTCCTTCCAAAGACGGCGGCAAGGCTAAGCGGTAGGCTACCTCGCCAACTCTCTCCAGAATGTCAAACTGTCCAATGTATCGCGGGCTCAACTTCCCTCGCTTCCCAAAGCGAATCACTCCATGATTCGGGGAAATCTTCAGAAACACATGGTCGCCTGGCTGAAACTCCAAAGGACGGCGTTTAGCATCCGCCCAATGCTTAAAACGGTCCTGAGCAATCCTCAACATCTCCCGAATGTTCCTGACAATATCCACGGCCTCCACAATCATCTCAGGTCCCAACAGCTCCCGATCACCAACGTCATCCCAACTCAATGGCGATCGACATTTCCTCCCATACAGCGCGGCGAAAGGCGCCATGCCAATACTCTCCTGGAAGCTGTTGTTGTAAGAGAACTCCACCAGATGTAGATGGTCCGCCCACGAACCCTTGAAATCCAACATGCACGCCCTCAGCATGTCCTCCAAGATCTGAATCGTCCTCTTGGACTGGCCATCTGTCTACGGATGGTACGCCGTGCTGAAACTCAGACGCATACCCAAACTCTTCTGCAAACTCTGTCAGAACTGATATGTGAACCGCGTGTCTCTGTCCGACACGATACTCACAGGGACTCCGTGAAGTCGTACGATCTCCTGCACGATTCACGTTACATCACTATCCAAACCAGGAAAAGGAAATAGAAACGGAGAGTAAAAGAATTTACCTCCATGTATCTCCTTGCTAGCGCCTCAGTGGACTGTCCAACTCGGAATGGAATAAAGTGCGCGGATTTGGTCAATCGGTCTACGATCACCCAAATCGCGTCATTCTGCTTCGGACTCCGAGGCAGTCCAGTCACAAAGTCCATAGTGATGTGTTTCCACTTCCACTCCGGGATCGGAAGCGGTTGTAGCAACCATGTCGTACGCTGATGCTCCGCCTTTACTTGCTGGCAAACCAAGCACTTGGCTACACTCCGAGCCACACTCCTCTTCATACCATGCCACCAAAAGTTCAGGCGAAGATCCTTGTATATCTTGGTACCACCAGGATGTACAGAATACGGTGAACTGTGTGCCTCAACCAACAACTCCTCTCTGATATCCCCAGCTGGCACACACCCTAGCTCCAAATCTCAACGAACCATCCTCATGAATCAAAAAGTCAGTCCGCAGACCGGCTTCCACCTGCTCCCGAATCTTCACCAACTTAGCATCCCCAGTCGGACCAGCCTTGATTCGACCCACGATCGTCGACTGTATCTGCATACACATCAACGAAGAAGCTCCTCCAGGAAGAACGATCTCAACACCAGACTCGCAAAAATCCTGCTGCAATTTCCACTGCGAGGTCAAAATCATCACCGCTGGAAGCCTACTCAGCGCATCCGGGACCACATTCACCTTGCCAGGGTGAAACTGCAAATCGATCTCATAATCCGCCATGAGCTCCAACCATCGACGCTGTCGCATGTTGAGCTCCTTCTGAGTAAAAATATACTTCAAGCTTTTGTGATCGGTGAAGATCTTCACTTTCTCACTCAGCAGGAAGTGCCTCCAAATCTTGGCGCAAACACGACAGCAGCCAACTCCAAGTCGTGCGTCGGGTAATTCTTCTCATGAGTCTTGAGCTGACGCGAATCATATGCCACAACATGTCTGTGCTGATGCAACACACAACCGAGACCCTTGCCAGAAGCATCGTAAAAGATCTCAAATCCCCCACTGCGATCAGGCACAACAAGAATAGGGACAGTCGTTAGTCTCTCCCTCAGAACACCAAAGGCATTCTCACAATCACCCGACCAAACAAAAGGTACATCCTTCCGCGTCAATCTGGTCAACGGCTCGGAAATACGGGAAAAGTCCTTAATGAAGTGCCGATAGTAACCAGCAAGCCCAAGGAAACTCCAGATCTCAGATGCTGACCGCGGAACAGGCCACTCTCTGATGGCCCTGATCTTCTCGGGATCCACTGAAATGCCGTCTCCAGATACCACATGCCCGAGAAAAGCAACCATGTCCAGCTAAAACTCGCACTTCGAAAACTTAGCATACAAATGATGCTTCCTCAAAATTTCCAACACTGTCCTCAAGTGCGATGCATGCTCCTCCTCTGACTTTGAATAGATCAGAATGTCGTCAATAAAGATAACGACAAACTTGTCTAAAAAGTCGTAGAAAATCAGATGCATCATATTCATGAAAACTACGTGTGCATTGGTTACACCAAAAGGCATAACCACAAACTCGTAGTGTCCATACTTCGTCCTGATTGCTGTCTTCGGAACATCTTCCTTCTTCACCTTCAGCTGATGATAACCACTCCTCAGATCCAACTTCGAAAACACCCTCGAACCTTCAAGCTGATCAAAAATATCATCAATGTGAGGCAACGAGTATTTATTCTTCATGGTCACCGCATTCAGCTCCCGATAGTCCATGCACATGTGACGCGAACCATCCTTCTTCTTCACCAGCAGCACCGGTGCTCCCCACGGAGACACACTAGGATTGATATAACCCTTCTGCAAAAGCTCATCCAGATGCTTCTGCAATTCCTCCAACTCAGCGGGTGCCATACGATAGGGCGCTTTCGAAATCGGCTGTGCTCCCGAAATAAGATCAATCGAAAATTCGAGAGCTCGATCGGGTGGCAATCCAGACATCTCCTCGGGGAAGATGTCATCGAAGTCCCGCACCACCGCTGGCCTCTCCAGCTCCATCTGCAAAGCCACAAACTCCACCGGTCTGGCCCGAAATCTGACAGGGCCAAGCGAACTGCTACCCCGGTTGAACTCAAATACCGGATGTCCGAGAATCTCGAACACCACCTTCTTCCTCCGACAGTCGATCGTAGCATAGAAGCTCGCAATGCCAATCCATCCCGAGGACCGCATCATAGTTGATGATGTCGTGGACAATGAAATCAGCATAAAGCTCGTGTCCACAGACCACCAACGAGCAAGAATTGCAACCATGATGCACCGAGACCACGCCATTCCCTGTAACGATATTCCAACTCTTGGGAAGAGGGGACATCGACAAGGAATGCTTCTCCACGAAGCGCCGCGCCAAAATACACATTGATCACTCCATATTTTACACTTTTTTCCCGCATGTTTGCATGCCATTTAGATCGCCCAAATCATGCTTTTCACGATATATCGACGATTATGCGATGCTTTTCACGATTTGTTGTTTTTGTCGTATTTCAGGTGATTTGGAGCGATTTGGAGTGATCCCGAGATACGCCTACTCCAGAGTGTCACCGACGACCTCCCCGATGGGTATTTTGCCATTGGAGAGGAGCGGAAGAAGAAAGAACGTCGCAGGAGCGACGAGGAGGCCAAAACAAGCTGTTTAGGCATTTTTGGTCTCTCACTCGGCCGAGTGAAGGAGTCACTCGGCCGACCAGTGAGACCCCGCTCGGCCGACCAGATCGGACATGCATCATATGTGCACTCGGCCGAGCGATGGAAGCCACATCGGTCGAGTGACGAGACCCCGTCCGCCCGAGTGGCACTCAGACGAAGCCCATCAAAAATCGCCAACTTACTGTTTTTCGTCTGCCTGAGCTTCAGAAGACCCACTCAGCCGAGTGGATAATGCCGACCGCCCGAGTACTAAGAAGCCATCGGCCGAGTGACGACAACTCACTCGGCCAAGCCGCCCCCGAAGACCAAGACTTACTGGAAATTTTCAGGGTTTCTTACTCGGCCGAGCGACTTTTGTCACTCGGCCGAGTGCGACGCGCTGCCTGTAGCGAAAATTGCGGTTTTCAGGCTGCGCAGGGGCATTTTGGTCACAGTTTTTTGGACGATTTTGGGGGGTATTTAACCCCTGTTTTTACCCTAGGTTAGGGGGCTTTTTGCTTTTACTTTTTGCAGCTTTTTAGATTAACTTTTTAGCTTTAGATTATTGTGATGGGAGAGGAGAGAAAAGTTGATTGTTGTTGGATTCATTGAAGAACTCTATTGGTTTGCATCTCTCTTCTTTAAAAATACCATTTTTATTGCTTATTTGAATATTGTGATGAATTCTCTTGTTATTTCCATTGATTATTTTTGTATTTGTGCTATGAATTGTGAGTAGTCCTTGCGTCTTGGGGCGTGGGGATGAACCCTACGAGCCCAATTTCAGATTTGTGATGATTTGATAGAAATATTGCTAGAATTGCTATTAGGGTTAGTTTGGGATCGATTTAACATGGATAGCTAGGTGTTCACATCGATTGGGATTTGCAAGAGATTGGATCCCAATTCGATAGGAAACCCTAGAAATCCGAATTGGGTTGAAATCGAATTTCCGTAGTATCAGTTTGCAAGAGATTGGACCGATACTAGGGTTCTCGGTTGCAATTCCATGTCGATACCCGTTTGCAAGAAATTGGACGGGTAGGAACTATCCCAACCTAGGTCGCGGCCCGAGTTTGCACGAGAGTGGGCTCGGGGTGCGATTGAACGATGATGTTGATCCTAATGCTAGCTTGCCTAGGCTAGGGTTTGCAAGAGATTGGACCCGAACCTAGGTTAGCTATAGACCGGCAACAGCGAGAGAGCGTGAGCTAGGTTTTACATTCAGTCGCAACTAGTTCATCCGAGATTCTACCCTAGCAATGTTGATACCAATGAATCACATTGACGAGATACGGTGAGTATCGGGGATTCCCCATTCCCTAGGCGTCTTTATTTGATTTGATATCTTCGTACTTTGTCTGACGATTGTGACAGGATCGCCAAAGGCAAATTCCCTCTTTTCTGTTCTTAATAGCCAGGTTGTTCGGAGCAAGCACTTTCATTCGTCCTCCCTGTGTTTGATAACCCGCTCGCCGCTACACCGTGCGCTTGCGGTAAAACTACACGGTCGCACTTTTGGGTTACATTCCGGAGCGATCACACATCGATGCACCTGAGTCAAAGAGGACTCGTGCAGGAAATGTGCACACCAAAATCACACCTACAAACAGTCTAACAATCAAGCCCTAGTCTAGCAAACAATCATGTGCAAGCAACCAAACATAATCTAACAATCAAAACTAGCTAGGAAAGAAACAGCTAGATTGAGGATTACCTGCGATAACCTCATCCACAACCATGCTCTCCACCTCAGTCATCAGAAAAGCCTGCCGCCTCGGCAGAAAAGCCTGCTGAAAAGCCTGCCTCTGTGGAACAAGAGCTGCTCCACGTACAGCAGGAACAGACGCTCTCTGCTGCAACGGCTGTGCTAAAACAGGTGCTCTCCAAGGCTGCTTCGACTTCGGACAGTCCTTCATGGTATGGGTAGGATCTCCACAGACAATACACTGGCCCAAGAATCTCCTACACTGCTTCTTGATATGCCCGGTCTTGCCGCAGAAATGGCAAGTCTTCTGAATAGGCCCTCCTGGCCTCTTGAACTGCACCGGCTGATTAGGCTTGAAACCAGGCCTAACCATCGCTCTGGCCTGCTCCACAGGCCTCTTCCCAGCTCCGACAACATGTCCTCTCCTCTGCTTCAGGTTCAGCTCCTGCCTCCTCGCAGCTACCAGAACCTTCTGATAAGAGTCCAGATCAGAGGAAGACACAAAACTCTGAAACTCCAAAGCAAGTCCCTGCAGGAACCTCTGAGCCCTCTCCTCAGCATCCCGCACCATCTTCGGTGCGAACCGACTCAGCCTAGTGAACTCTTGGTGGTACTGGTCCACCGTCAAGCTCCCTTGCTTCAGATCAATAAAACGCTGCAGCATTCCTTCCTGGCAGCCTTCGGAAAGAACTCTTCATCAAACCTGGACTTAAAGGTAGCCCAAGCTATCGGCTCCACCAGCATCTTCTCTTCTGCATCCCACCAGTTCCGAGCATTATCCTTGAGCTGCCTCTTCGCCAAATCAACCCATCCAGCCGGGCTGATCTTCGCCATCTTCAAATTATCCTCTATGTTCCGAATCTACTCATCGGCAGCTAGAGGACCCTCAGACCCATCAAAATAAGCGGGACCCAGCTCCTGAAACTGCTTCGCTCCTGGCTCGGAACGAGGGGCCTCCGGAATAGCCCGAGCAGCTCGAACAACTGGAGCATTCTGGACTTGCAGGAGCACGCCTTGCTGTATCTGCATCATCTGAAGCATCATCCGCATCATCTCCCCATTGGTGGGCTCCCGCTCAGGCTCCTCGTCATGAGGGGGCGCACTTCCACCACCTCGGGTATTTCGCCTTCCTGCCATCTAATGACACAGAAAACGAAACAATTAGACTCATAGCTTATGACTCGGATGTCAAACTTAGTTTATTGGACATTCTAATATTATTATCGTTATTCCGATAATCGCAGTTACAGAAGAGAAGACCTGCATGGGCCACCAACAAAACCTGTCACACCCCGCTTCCCAAAGGTGGAGGCGAGACGTGAGAAGGTCTGCACAGGAGTGGAGCTGTGAAGCCACACACCCGATAAGCGTCACTAAAACATATGCAGGTCCATGTAACCACGAACAGAACAAGATAATAACACAAGGAGAAACAGAAATAAAATTCCAAATCTCAGCATTGTCCAAACATTAATATTAAGTTCAACATCCAGAAAAGCCACCAGGCTAAAAGAAAGAATCTAGGCCCAAAACATGGCCAACAAAAGCCAACACGGCACAAAGTATTGGTGCTACGCACCGACAACAAAAGCAGTCTAAACAACAACACAAACAGCATCTACGACTGATCGCCCGTGTCCTCAAACTCCTCGATGAACGCGGGCTCTGTCTCAGCGTCAGCGAACACCACGTCCTCAGCAGCAACCTCAGGCTCAGGATCTAACATGTGTCACCCAAAAGAGTAAAGGGGCACATGTCAGCAAGTCTAAAAGACTTGGGCAAGGAAACTGAAAGGAAGGTAAACTAACAACCTAGCAGTTATAGTATGATGCATAGCATGGCAAGTTTAGTATGGAAGCAACAAATAAGGTAAAGTGCAAACAACAAGTGGCCAGTATGGCATGGATGACAAGTTTTACAAGTATAAACACGGACAAGTACAAGTCAAGTAAATCACGTCAAGTAAACACGTCGTGCACAGAGATTACGTCTTCTGGCTAGAGTGGCGGATCAGGCCAACTCGTAAACTCAGGTGATCGATTATCCCTACCCCTCCACGTGTATCGAGCCAGGGCATTACCCCCGAACGCGTATGCTCGCTTCTGGATCACGAGCCAGGAAGTGTTTTTGACACGTATGGCGTAGGGTTATGCCCGCATAACGGGTGCCTAGCCGGATCAAGTAGTACAAGTAATGTAGCGTGTGCTACGAATGCAACATTCAACATGGATAGCATGGCATGTACAGATAATTCGCATACTGTTAATTGAATTTAAACATGGCAGATAAGATGCATGGATGACAAGTGCAAGTAATTAAAAGTAGTCGGATCAAGCTTCGTTGTCAAGCTAGATCCTGAAATTTGCGCCTAGGCGAGTATCATTTCGTCGCCTAGTCTCTTTTACGCCTACAACAAGCAAATGGCCTAAAACATGGCCTAAAACCCTAAGTGGCAAGTTTCACTTGCCTGGCACCAAGGATGACGATCAACGAGGCTCGCCACAAAATGTTAAACTACGGGGATGGGATCGCTGCCATGGCAAAACAACATTAGAACAATAACCAATCCGGAATTATAATTGAACCTACGACGTCTAATATCCATTTTTATTAGGGTTTAACAAAATCACCATGAGGGTTAAGAGAATATCAAAGGATCGATTTACTACCGTATCGTAGCAGAAGAACGATGCCGAGCAAGCGCGGCAACGGAAGAACGATCCGGAGAACTATGGTTTAGATCTGGAAATGGGGAGAAAATCTGGAGAAATGGGGTTTTGGGGTTTGCCGACGGCCTAGAGGAGGTGGCCGGCCTAAATGGAGGGTGTGAGGGGCTCCGGGGATGAAGGAATGGCTTGGGGAAGTTTGGGGAAGATCAGAGGTCAAGGGGGAAAAGAAAATGACCGAGAGAAGTGAAAGAAAGAAATGAAAACGATCGGGGGTTTAAATAGAAACAAGCCGGCGGCTGCCCGAAACCTAGGGTTTCGGGGGCGATTAGTCGGTCAAAGAAGGGTTGTTGACCGACTAGTTCGAGAACTAGTCGGTCGGTCGACCAACTGTGACCGACTAAAATCAAACAGCGAAAGAAGGAATAAATCTGGGTAATGAATTAGTCGGTCTGTGAAGGCCCGTCGACCGACTAGTTTGCAACCTAGTCGGTCGGTGAGTGTTCATTGACCAACTAACGATAAACAGTAACTTAGGTAAAATTAATCAAAGGAACTAGTCAGTCTGAGAGCAAGTTCTGACCGACTAGTTTCACATCTAGTCGGTCGGTGATTGTTCTTAGACCGACTAAGAGTAAACAGTAACTTCTGAATTTTTGATTTAAAGAACTAGTCGGTTCTAGAAGAGTTCCTGACCAACTAGATTGGAATCTAGTCGGTTGGTTCCCCTTCTTGAACCAACTAAGGTGCACGAAAAGTCTCGAATCGAAGCGCGAAGCTCCGGGAACGATTCTTACGGCTTCTAAGATCAACCTATCTCTAAGATACGAGCGATATGAAGCTCGTCATGAGTGACTTGCTCCGATCTCAACAATCTAGGGAAGAAGCTAGAAAATCACAACGAAACGAACGAAAACGAAAGCTACGGAGACAGAAAATCACACATAAGGAGAAAATCCACCAAAAACATATATATAATATAGATAATCCGAATACATGAAAAACCAGTCGTTACAGGCCGTCAGAGACATGCGCCACCTCCATCGAGCTGCTCCGCTCCAAGTACCTCCCCTTACCGTGCCAGGCCCCCCAAGGGAATGAGAGGGTCTGTTTCCCTGGCAATCGTGAGGTCGGGGTGTACGCGCAGAGTTTCAAGTTCGGGATGCGGTTCCTGATGGGAAATTGAATCCCACCCCTAAGTGGTTTTGATGATGAGCACACCAAATGATATTAGTGTACTAATTACACCATTACTCAAGTGTGCAGGTTGTACGGACAATAAGCTTTCACGCATACTCCGAAGAAGCTCAACTACACTCAAAAGACAAAGACGAATTTGCTAGCTCCATGTCAAGCACAAGTATAGCTCAATGATGAAGCTCATGCAAGTGCTCAAGATTAATGAAGAAGAAGCTCAAATTCAAGAGAAGTGCGCTTCACTTCAATCATCTGATCAGCTTCCTGAAGACTCATCTTAGTCTAAGTGTGTGAGTTTTGTTTCTTAGGAACTATGTTAAAGCCAAAGTAAAATATTGCACACACAAAAATGATTTCAAGACAAAATGTTTTTTTAAATGTTTTCAAATCTTTTAAAAACTCTTGAGAGCATTTACTAGCTATTCTATGTCTAAGTAGTCAACCTCCATTCGCCCAGGAGTTGATTACATCTTTGCTAGCTTAGGTTTAGTGAAAACTGCTCTAGGAGTCGACTACCAGAGGAGGGAGTCGACTACCAGCTAGAAGCAGAATTTCTACTGAAATTCTCTGGGAGTCCACTACTACCATCAGGGAGTCGACTACCAGCTGTCGTTTTTCCACATTTTGACTTCCTGCTTTCACTCTTCATTCCTTGATTTATTGATCAAAAGTCAAATGATTTGAAATTCAAATTCATATCTGAAACTCTATAAATAGACCCATTTGAGATCATTTTTATCTACACCTAATCTCTCTATTTTCTATTGAGCTAAATTCTATTCAAAAGATCTCTCGTCATTCTATTGCTCTCAATGCTAATAGCTATTTCTGTTTTACTCTCTGATCTCAGTTCTTATTTTTCGGAAATTAATTTTGAGATCTACATTTTATTTTTGGCTATTTCTTAAAAGTGTTTTTAAAATCCTTGTTCTTCAATTTTCATTTCTTGAAAGGATTTTGAAAAGCTATAGATCTAAAGATCACAACAAATAATCTCATATTTCTTTTATGATCTAAAAGGTCTATTTAAAATTCTTTTAGCCATGTAACACACAAATCGCTATATTTACTTTGGCTATAGAATTTTTGGATGTAATCAAATCTCCACTAATTATTTCGGTGACTTGGAAACTTTGTTTATTTGTGGATTCCATTGGTTGTAAGGGACAAAAAAAATCCTAGACAAGTCTAGGTGGTTGGAAATCCTGGTCAAGACTAGGTCGTTGGAAAATCCTAACAAGTGAAGTTAGGTAATTATATTGCTAATGTAATAATGGATTAAATCTCGTACCAGACTGGTCGGGCACTGGACGTACCCAAGTTGTGGAGAAATAGGATAAAAATCGCTTGTCTCTGCGTTTATCTTTTTTCTGTGATTGTTTATTTTTGTTGTATAAGCATTTTATATCATTTGCTAACATTTATATCTTTGTAATTTGTTCTTTATAATTGAAAAGTTTACTTGTTGAAAATCCGTTGTGTAAATGATCTCTTTGTAAAGATCTCTCTTTGTAAAGATCTCTTGTAATCTTAGTTGATTGTAATTCATTTTCTTATTATTTGTTAAGATTACATTGTTTATTAAGAACCAAGCATAGATCACTCTACTTGGTTCCTTAGGCAACATTAGAAGGGTTTTATTTGGGCTTATTAACGAATCGAAAAAGTTTACTATTTGTACAATCTATGAACCCCCCTTCCAGTGTTATTTGCCATCCACAAGATTCAACACTTGGTATCAGAGCAAGGCTCGAAAAGTGATGGCGTCAACATCTTTTCATTCTGAAGGAGTCAACACCATGCGACCACCATTGTTCAACGGAACGAACTACACAAGCTGGAAGATCCGTATGAAGACTCATCTAAAGTCACTTGATATCGAGGCATGGACCGTCACCAAAGCACCGTACAATGCACACACTGACGCCGAGTTTGGAAAATGGTCTGCTGATGACAAAAAGAAAGCTAACCTCAACACCAAAGCGATGAACATATTGTTTTGCGCTGTGACAGGTAATGAATTCAATCGTGTCTCTTAATGCGAGACAACATATCAGATATGGCATACTCTTCAGGTAAGTCATGAGGGAACCGAAAAGGTAAAGGAATCTCGTATAAACGTTTTGCATTCTAAGTTTGAATCTTTCAAAATGGAAGAAGGGGAGGGTATTACCGATGTGAATACTCGCTTTACTAATATCACTAATGAGCTCGCAGGTCTAGGTAAGAAATTATCTGAGTACGATCAGGTAATGAAGATACTAAGATCTCTCAGACCCAAATGGAAAGGAAAGACAACACCATTCGAGAAGGCTACAACGTGAAGGATCTAACCATTGAAGAACCGATGGGAAATCTCATGGCATATGAGATAGAACTTGAGGAAGACAAGAAGATAGAAGAGAAACCAAAGAAGAAGAGTCATGCATTCAAAGCTCAAGAAGAAGACTCCGATTATACCGACAAAGTGGACCACATTGCTTGTCTCAGAGAACTTCAAAGATTTTATTACAAGGCATGTCAAAAGAGATTGTCGCTTGGAGAAAAACAATCGAGACTCCAAAGATAGTGGGAAGAACAAAGAGTACAACAAAAGAAGAAGTGATAGAAGAAACAAACACCGACGACCGAGGAAGGAAGCTTACGCAGTCTTCGATCAGAGTGATATCTCTTCGTCCGATTAATCCTCTTCAGATGACAAAGACGAAAGAAGAGAAACAACTCACATGTGTTTCTTAGCCTCCACGTCATCAAAGGCAAGTACTTTGCGTGAATCATCATCATCTAGCAATAGTGATTCAACATCAAGCGATGATGAAGACATGGACTATAGGGGAGCATATAAGGAGCTATGCAATATGCATGAAAAGCTCATAAAAGAACATAGAAGAACTATTAGAATTGTTAAAAAGGATGCTAAAGAAAAATAAAATCCTATTAAAGAGAATACCATTCTAAAAGAAAAGAATGACTCTTTGAAAAATACATTCTTTCTAAGAATGAGAAAATTGAAAGTTTGAATAATCTTCTTGTATCTGTTAAAGACAAAAACGATTCTACGATGAAGATTGTTGAAAATTTCAATAAGGTAAAAGGGAAGTTAGATAGCTTAATAAATAGCCAAAAAGCTTCATCTAGCAAAACCGGACTTGGCTATGATTCTAATCATACCAAGAAAAAGGTTACGCATACTAGGAAGCATCATGCTAACCAAAATTTTCTGAGCATCTGGATACCGAAGAACCTGACTGATCAGAAGCAAAAAAGGTACGCAATTAATTTTGTTCAGCAAGTTCATTTAAACAAAAATTATAAATATGTTTCTAATGAAGGAACTAAACCATATTGGGTTTGGTTTCCTAAAGACTAACCTCTTGGACTCAATGAATAAAGAGTACCATAAACGTTCATATTTTCAGGTACTCTAAAACCAAGGAGAAGGAACAAAAACTGCATCAAACGCTTTGCGATGAAAACGGATTGCTTCGCAAAAATTTAATTTATTTGAGCATTTAAAATGATTGCTCAATTATTTTTATATAAATGCGTATGAATATTTTGTTACATTTTCGTAAGAACGATTTTTATCAACCCACTCCATTGCGTCAAAAACCCTCGGGATGAGAAAATTACTCAACCCAACAAGGAGTCGACTACCACCCTGAGGGAGTCGACTACCAGAGTGAGGATACAAAAATCTGGGTTTGATTTCTTTTTTCTAACCAATATTGGGTTTCATTTGAGCTTATTGGGTTCATATTCAAGGGTAACTTAAACCCAATAAGAAAATAAGATCTCAACCATCCAATCTAATGATCCAAAGGCTTCTAAACGTCATCCTCCTTCATCTCAAAACATAAAACCCCCAAGCCCAAACCCTAGGTACCCGACAAACACCATTGTTGTCATCCTCTTGAAATTATTTTACTTCTCTTGGTAAAATTTCTTGAACCTCTTTCAACTTCTCAAGAAGATCCCCAAGGTATAATTCTTTCTCATCAACTTCTCATAACTTCAATTTACTTCTTGTTAATCTTGCATACCTAGTTTTGTAATTCAAAATTTTTTAAGGTAAATGACTGGAAAATACCCTAACATTTCAGTGTTTCTCACAAAAATACCTTATCGTTCATTTTGGGACACATTGGTCCCAAATGTTTGGCAAAATTGATAACGTTGTACCCTTTTTGAGTTTACAGTCAGCCAATTTTCGTTCTGGGTACCAATGTGTCCCAAAATGAACGATAAGGTATTTTTGTGAGAAATGCTGAAACGTTAGGGTATTTTCCAGTCATCAACCCTTTTTATCTAGAATGCCTTTCAAGAAGATTTCTACTAAGAAGAGAAAGGTAACAACTGAGTCCTCTCTAACTGAAAAAGAAATTATCGAACCATATCTTTTCAAGAGTGCTTCTTTTGAAAAATTTCTCAAAATATCCAAAAGACAAATCCTTCATGAAAGGTTTGTCAAAATTGATCATGTTGAGAATTATGGTATCTATAGCATCTTAGAATTTCAGAATCTTGCTAATCTGTTTTCATCTGAAAATACATATCTGTGTTATCCTAGATTAGTATATCTATTTTATGCCAACATGGATTATGATCTTGCTAAAAGTCGATTCATTACTAAAGTTCTTGATTCTAAGCTTGATTTAACTGTTAAATCTCTTTGTCAAGCCGTAGGAATACCCTATTTAGGAATGCTGCTTGATAACATTGAAATGGTGGATATTGATATTTTAGAGAGAATTTATTTGCCTGGTAGATTCTTTCAGACAAAATTACCTTGTAGTGATCTTTGATACCCTACAAGAATTCTAGCAAATATTTTATCCTACAATATCACACAAAAATCTAGCAGACATTATGTTTTATCCGAAAAGCAAGCCAAATGCATCTATGCCATGTTAGGAAACATTCGTGTAAACTGGTCCAAAGTCATCATGGATTCTATCCTTGCATCTGCTTCTTCTGATAGACCCTCATCTTCTTTAGCCCATGGTCACTATCTTACCATCTTGTTTATTGGGTATGACATTCCTTTGGAGAATGAAACCGAGGTTCTGGAACCGGCCCGTATTTTTAATGTACATGCCCTTGGCTGAATGAATCTTCACAAAGACCTCAACCAGAACATTACAGAGGAGAAGCTCGCTGCAGAAGGAGGATTATCATCCTCAAAGAAGAAAGGTAAGGAACCTCTCATTGTTGATACAGATGAAGAAGAGGAAGAGAATGACGGCGAAGAAGATGATGATGAAGAACCACCGGCCTATATTGTTGAACTCCAAGACATGCTCTTGAAGAAAATAGGGAAGCAGAAAAATCTCTCAAGAAAGAGGATTTGAAGACCTCAACAAGAAGGTGGACGATATCAAAGAATTTGTGGTGAATAAGAACAAGATGACGGAGGAAACACTTAGCCTAATCCTTGATGAGATCAAGGAGCTAAAAAAGAGAAGAATGGAGGATCGCGATGAACAAGTCTTAATTGATTTCTAAAAACAATAACTCTTTGAAAAACAATGTTTTCTTTCGGTTTGTAATAACTTTATTACTATGAGTTGCTTGGATATACTTATGGTTTGATATGCTATGCTTTGAGTTTTATATCATAACATTGTCCACTAACGTTGTTTTGCAGGAATTATCTTGAAACCTTGAATTATTTTTTTCTCCAACATTTACATTTGTTGAATATAGATTGGTTGATTTTTCATCTTTTTGATTGATGACAAGGAGGAGAAAAATGGTAAATGCAAAAATGAGAATGAATATTGTTATGCTAACCATGCTAGAAACAGGGGGAGTACCACATCTAAGCAGGAGGAGTAAGCTATCTTAACTCAGTATTGTCCACTAATGAAGATTTTTCATTCTTCCTCATTACCTCGTGATCTACATGATTCTTGTTGATGTTATTGTTGTACAAGAAAGCATGGTGATTCTTCTTATGTGCTTTAGCAATATTTCTTGTATTAGCACCATAAGAGGAATTAGAGGTGGGTTTGGTAACCACCTTTGGAGTGTATCTCAAACATCCTCTATGGTTTGTCGGATGTTGTTTTTCAAGCAAACCGTGGAGTGAATCCCTAGAGTAAACAAAGCTTTTGAGCTTCTGGGATTCCTCTTCGAATTTCAACGTAAGTTGTTGAATGCGAGTTTCTAAGCTAAGGTTTTGAGCTAATAATTTTTCATTAGAAATGCTCAAATCCTTAACTTGAGAGAGAAGTATGTCTCTCTCACTAGTGTCACAAACATGCAAAGCATCATTGTCATTTACACTAGTAGAATCTAAGGCATGCAACCTACTCATAGCATTTTTAAATTTTTCTTTCAATTTAGCATATGAGTCGATGCACTTACTTGCCCCATTGGAGACCACATTAAAGCGGTATTCGAGCTCCTCGTTGGATATCTTCTCCTCCTCAACTTCCTCATCAGTTTCATCCTCGATAGAGCTTGACGACCTTTGCCATGAAGCACATTTCCTTGCTAGGGTTGAGCCACGCCTCCATCTCTTCATCGCTTGAACTCGAGGAGATTGAAGAATAATCATCAAAAGCCGCGAAGCACATATGAGCTTGCTCCTTGTCATCCTCTTCTTCATCACTTGATGTGTCCTCATCGGAGTCATCAAAAGTACTGACAAGTCCCTTCTTTTGATTCTTGAACTTGGACTTGTCTTTCCAATGCTTCTTCCCTTTGCCCTTATAGGTATCTTTGGTGGGTTTGGAAGGACATTCAGTAGAAAGATGACCTTTTCCTCTACAATTGAAACAAATGGAATTGTTAGACTTGGATGCAAACTTTGAAGAAGATTTATCTTGCTTGCTTTTGAGGAATGCTCTCAGTTGTGTGGCAAGCTCTATGACTTCATCTCCACTAGCCTCATCTTCTTCATCTTTTTCACTAGGAGCTTCTTGATGGAATTTCTTTCTCCATTTGATTGGCTCCTCCTTGGCATGGAATGCAACCCCCTTTTGCTTCTCCGGCTTCTCGGTCTTGGTTGGTTGAATCTCCTTTTTGTGTTGAAGCTTTCTTCATACGCCATGAGATTCCCGATGCACTCCTCACCAGTGTATTTGGACATGTCGTAAGACTCCAAAATACCATTGGCCTTTAACTCCCATTGAGACGTGAGCGAGTCAAGGATCTTCTCCACTCGATCCTCTTGGGAAATCACCTTCCCAAGTCCTTCCAAAGCGTTCACGATTTCTGTAAACCTTGAGAACATCTCCGAGGTGTTTTCACCTTCATGCATCTTAAACAACTTATATTTAGATATAAATACGTATTGTTTAGATTTCTTTACCTTCGAAGTCCCTTCATGAGAAATCTCCAATGTATGCCAAATTTCATTGGCCGTTTTGCACATGGAGATGCGGTTGAGCTCATTTGAAGTAAGGGCACAATGGAATGCATTCATAGCCCTCGCATTAAATTTGATCGAGTCCTTCTCTGCTTTTGTTCTCGAAGCCGCAGGTGTAGTAGGCTTCTCAAATGACGACTCTGTGAAGTCCCAAAGGTCTTGACCCTCCAAATAGATCATCATCTTGATCTTCCAACTTGGGTAGTTGGTTCCGTTGAAGAGCAGGGGTTGAACGATTGATAGACCTTCTTCATGAGACATGGATGAAGCGTTGTATGCCATCATTGTTGTATGCTTCAACCTCTCTCTGATACCAATTGTAAGGATCACCTTACCCTTGCAATACTAACAACACACACTAGAGGGGGGTGAATAGTGTAATGGCAATAAAATTGTCCAATTAAAATTAAACTTGCAAATGCGGAATTATAAATGCAAGAGGAAATAATTGACACAATCAATTCAAACGCATACACAAAGATTTACCCTGGTTTCCCAAACTTGGGTACGTCCAGCCACACCAATATTCACTATATTCCCACAAAGAGAAGTGAATACAAATCTCACAAAGAGATACTCCACCAAGAGGATTTAGGATTCCCACAAAGAGATATCCTTGCTTTCATACAAAAGACTAAAGCTCTCACACAGAGAGACTCAAACTCTCACACAGAGAGATCTCCACTAACCCTCACACAGAAGGTTATACTCTCACAGAAAGAGTAACTTGCTCTTACACAAAAAGCTAGGGTTACAAGAAATAACAAAGTAAAACAAATACTCTTACCTATGCCTTGAGATGAACTTACTCATAAATGAATGCAAGGCATGGAAGAGGATCTTCAAGTGATGAGATTTGCTAGAGTTGCACTTGGATGGTTTCCCTTGAGCTTGACTTCAATGCATGAAGAGAATGTGAGCTCCAAGAGGGAAATAAGGGAGTTTGAGAGTGGCTTACCCCAAAACCCAAGAAAACAGCCAAAAGTTCAATTCTGCAACAGCTAGAAACTGGGCGAAAACGACAGGAACAGTCGACCGATGATCATAAGATAGTCGACTGATCAACGGCTAGAAAATATCCAACGGCTATAATCTGAGCCAGGACAGTCGACTGATGAAGTCGATACAGTCGACTGTAAACAGCACAGGCGCCTGTTAATCCTTCAGCAGGCGACTGCTACAGGGGATGGAATAAAACAGAGAGCTGCACTCTTTCTCCAGATAAGCATACAGGCGACTGATGTCAATAATACAGTCGACTGTCTCATAGTCAGTCGACTGTAATACCTTCATCAGTCGACTGCTGTATAAGATGGAGAAAAGACAGAGAGATGCAGAGATTGCACTTACGCTACTCAGACGACTATTGGCCAATTCCCAGGCGACTGTAAATCTACAGGCGACTGTAAACTGAGCAGCAGTCGACTGTGCTTAAAGTTCAAGTTTGAGTCAATTGAAATGTTGACTTGACTAGTGCATATCAGTCGACTGTAGAAGGATCGACAGGCGACTGGAAATCACCCAGTTGACTGTTATTCCTTCATCAGGTGACTGATGGAAAGCCAGAGACTCCAAATGAGTCTTTGGACAAGATGAACCTATTGTGTTGGATTCTATGATAATCCTAAGGCTCACTAAGACGGTTAGATGCATATGCATGTAAGAGTAGACCATCTAACAAGGCATTACATTAACCTAGACTCAAAAGAGAGAGAAAGCAATAAAGTAAATATTACATGGATTACATTGCTTTCCTTAGAGTCTAAGTCTTCAATCTTGATGCCTTGATTACTCTCCATCATCTCCAAGCTTTGGCACTCCTGCTTTTGCCCCTCTCCACTTGATGTCCATCCTTGCACCAAGTGATTAGTCTCCAAGAAAGATATTCTAGGAATGAAACTGTGAGACTAAATAAGAGAGTCATTAGCAACAACATAATGTTTTGATCATCATCAAAATAAGATTGGTATGAAACACCAATACTCAATAACCTCCCCATTTTTGATGATGACACACATTATGTAAAACACAAAGAATTAAAGCACAATGCTAATGAGCTCCCCCTACTTATATGCACCAATTATACAAAGAGATACACAAAATGTAAATACCCATTATACCAAATAATATCATGGTGACATTTAATAGGTATGGATTACATAAACCAATTGCAATAGACAATATCATGCAAACATGAATGGTTTATCTAATCACATATATCTCTTCCCAGAAATATATCTCTCCCTATATGCATATGTATATAACTCTCCCCTATAAGGTTACATAATGCATATAACTCTCCCCCTTGGCATCGTCAAAAAGGTGGACATCAAATATATTCCCCTTTGTCATCTTAACCAAGATGTGACAATATGCAAGAATAAGGAGATGTATGATACCAAATTAAAAAATTTAGTAGGTATCAATTCACTATCCCATGCTTCCCCTAGATCATAGAAATGGTCAAGTTTTGACTTCTAGGATCTAACACCAATTATAAAGAAGGAGATTAGCAATCTCTAACAATTGAGGTAAATACCAATTGTAGAAAAAGAATCTTGGAAAATACTCCTCTTTACTAATTGATATACAATTAATGGAGCCATGGGCCTAAAGTATATCAAAGCAATAGATATGGAAAAATCAAGCTTCAAAGATACACAAGGATATTGCCAAAACAAAATAAAACATGAAACATGTTGGCAATGTCTAAAAGGTTTAGTTTGAGACCAAAAATAACTGTATATAATGATCTCAAACATCCCCCGAAATGAGAGTTAAAATATGTCTTAAAATATTTTAAACATATAACATACTAACTCCCCCATTGACATACACATGGATCAAAAAAGCATGCATGTCAATAAAAACCCCAAGATTCACATTTTCATGAAAAGAATAAATTTGAAAATATTTTTCAAAATCATGAAACACACACAAACAATGTGTATGCTAAAAATAAACATTCAAGCACAATACCCATGCAATATACATATGTGTGAGGAACCTAAATATTAGGGAACCAACCCCAAGAGGAGTTTGACTCCCTAATGTAATCACATGAGTTGATCACATCCCTAACTAGAGAGTGTTATAACTATTCCTCTCTTGCACACTAACCTTAGTGGGAATCCATAAACTCAAGGATTTTCTAGGTAAGGGTTTTGCCTTTGCAAGAGAGATGGATGTGGCATGCTTAGGTGTAGACATCTGTTGGCCAATTCCCAGACGCTACTCAGACGACTGTTGGCCAATTCCCAGGCGACTGTAAATCTACAGGTGACTGTAAACTGAGCAGCAGTCGACTGTGCTTAAAGCTCAAGTTTGATTCAATTGAAATGTTGACTTGACCAGTGCATATCAGTCGACTGTAGACGGATCGACAGGCGACTGGAAATCACCCAGTCGACTGTTATTCCTTCATCAGGCGACTGATGGAAAGCCAGAGACTCCAAATGAGTCTTTAGACAAGATGAACCTATTGGGTTGGATTCTATGATAATCCTAAGTCTCACTAAGATGGTTAGATGCATATGCATATAAGAGTAGACCACTTAAAAGGCATTACATTAACCTAGACTCAAAAGAGAGAGAAAGCAATAAAGTAAATATTACATGGATTACATTGCTTTCCTTAGAGTCTAAGTCTTCAATCTTGATGCCTTGATTGCTCTCCATCATCTCCAAGCTTTGGCACTCCTTGAGTCCAAGCTTTGGCCCTTCTCCACTTGATGTCCATCATTGCACCGAGTGATTAGTCTCCAAGAAAGATATTTTAGAATGAAACTGCGAGACTAAACAAGAGAGTCATTAGCAACAACATAATGTTGTGATCATCATCAAAATAAGATTGGTATGAAACACCAATACTCAACATCCTTTTTAACCGCCTTGCCAGTCGTCAATGGGGTTACTGGATTACCGGGATTTGGGTCGTGCCAGTCGTAGCTGCTCCCCGATAACGCTGGCCATGCGCCTATCTGGCAAAGCGGAGCATGCCTCCATCTGATAATGACTGTTGTTCATACCCATTGGAGGGATTCGTTGATAATGACCCAAAGTGGGTACGACCCAATTGCATGGGTTGTCCCATAATGGTCGCTTGGGCAGATCTTACCAGGCAACGAGTGCTCAGATATGACCGGGTGTAGTGGGCCGCGTCTGCAGATAATGTAGGTAACGTTACATGGGCATTGAGTGCATGTTGGTAACAACTTGTAGAGATGTGCGGCTTATCCGTCTGAGATTGAACCATGTGGAGTGGGCTAACCTGGCCTGACAAGCATGTGCGCAGGCCATAAGACTAAGGGGGCAAACCTTAGGTGACAAAGTCGTCCCAACAGGAGTGTGCCAGACCTAGGTAGCGAGGCTGACTTGGTGAAAGCTTGAGAGACTGACCTCAGGTAACGAGGCCGCCCTGTGTAGGGGCCTTTGGCTAGGAGCTAACCTCGTGGAGGTCATTCTGTGGAGACGAGTTGCTGGAAGGGCCGACCTCGGGTGATGAGGTCGTCCTTGGAGCTCTGGGGGAGACGACCTCCGAAGAGCGTCCAAGTAGGGCGGTGCGAAGGCCAGGTCATCCTGACCACTAAGGTTAGAGTTAGAAGATCCCTGATGACGATGGTAGCTTCACTGCAGTCCCATTTCGACGAACGCTACTTGGTCCCCTTATGGCGGGGCCCCAATTTAAAAACGGTATCTATACTAGATATGTGCTGTCAACGTAAGAAATTTATTACACTAGCATCACAAAATTTCGATTTTCCCCACATTTTTTGATTTTTTTGCAGAATTATTGTACACATGTTCTAAACCGCAAAAACCTCTAATTTGGATGATCCTTAAAGGGATTTAACACTCGATCCATTTGTTACAAAAACATTCTATTGTTCTGAAACAGGTAAATTTACAACGTGGATCGACGGTCAAATAACGTTGGATTCAATTGATTTTTGGTATGTTTATCATTCGTAATGTGCTGAACACATCTCAAAAAAATTAAAAATAAAACAAAATTTTCTACGCAGATATCACTTAGCGCACTCCCAATAGGGGGATGAACCGTTCAGCCCCAGCAGGGGCTGAATCTGAGCCACGTCAGATTTAGCCCCTGCACACTCCCAATGGATGGCTGAATCAGGCACTAAATGGTTGTCCCGTCAGCAGCTAACTATGGATTATGTTAGTTCTTGGGTTCAAGACTAACGTTGTTTTGATGATGATCAATATATTAGTTAGTGTGCTAATCAATCTTGTGTTTTAGTCTCAGTTTTTCTTAATGATTATATGTTGATGAGACAAAGCATAATGCTTAGAGGATGATGCAAGGGATATCTTAAAGACCTCCAAGAGTGATGGAGTGCTCAAGCTTGGATGAAGTCATGAAGATCATCTAATGAAGCGAAAGCTTGGAGCATGATGATGGATGGACATCTAGAGGAGCATTGCCAAAGCTTGGAGCTTGATGAAGGGAAGCTCATCAAGGAGTGCCAAAGCTTGGAGATGATGGGAAGCATCAAGGTATCATGAGCTTGAAGACTTAGACTATAGGAGATGCAATGTAATCCATGTAATATTTCATTTATTGCTTTTCTCCTTTTTGAGTCTAGGTTTAATGTAATGCCTTGATAGATGGTCTACTCTCTTGCATATGCATTTCACCATCTTAGTAAGCCTTATGATTATCATAGAATCAAACCCAATAGGTTCATCTAGCCCAAAGACTCAATTGGAGTCTCCGGCTCTCCAACAGTAGCCTGATGAAGGTTTCACAGTCGACTGGGTGATTTCCAATCGCCTGTCGAGCCTTCTACAGTCGACTGTGGTGCACAGCTCAAGTCAACATTTTTATTGACTCTTCTTGAGCTTTTCGCATCAGTCGACTGATATTCAATTTACATTCGCCTATGTTTCTACAGTCGCCTGTGAATTGGTCGACAGTCGACTGTGCGCTTCTTGCATTTTCTGGGATTCATCCCAATTTGCAAGACAGTCGCATGTTACTCTTTTTACAGTCGTCTGTATATTTACAGTCGCCTGTGAAATGGCTATCAGTCGTCTGAAAGGCGTAAGTGCGAAAAATGCATCTCTCTGTTTTTCTACATCCACTGCAGCAATCGACTGATGAAGATTATACAGTCGCATGTCTATTTTACAGTCGACTGTACTCTAGTCATTATTCGCATGTATACATAGTGGGATAAAGTTGCAACTCTCTATTTTTATTCCATCCCTGCAGCAGTCGCCAGATGAAGGATATACAGTCGACTGTCTGTTTTACAATCGCCTGTGTAGTCCTCTACAGTCGACTGTCCTGACTCAGTTTATAGCCGTTGGGATTTTTCTAGCCGTTGAATAGTCGACTGTCACTTGTTCGTCAGTCGACTGTCTGTATCATAAACTGTCAAAATCTAGCCGTTGCATATTTCTTATCTTTGGGTTTTTCGCTGGTTTTATGGGTTCCTTTGGGCTTCATATATATATATATATATATATATATATATATATATATATATATATATATATATATATATATATATATATATATATATATATATATATATATGAGTTGGCTTAGTTCATTTAGAACTCTTGGTTATTATTGAATATCTTTGAGAATCAATAGCCATCCTAATCTCTCCCATTCCTTCATTTAGAGCTTCAATCTTATGCTATAGCATCTAAGCTCTAGGGAATTTCTCCATGGGATTTCATTCTCATTCCTTTCTTGGAGATCATCTTTCTTCTCTTCATTTCATACACTCAAGTGAGAAGTGTTAGGATTCATTCCTAGAAGAGAGAAAGATCATCAAGTGCAATCAAAGCTAAGCTCAAGCACTTGGTCTTTCACTTGCATGCCTTCTTCATCGTATTGGTAAGATCATATCAAGGCATAGGTAAGTGTTGTTTTGTTTTGTTTTATGTTTGAAACCCTAATTCTCTTTGTAGGAATTAGATACTCTCTTTGTGGGAGTTACTCTCTTTGTGAGAGTTTGGTTCTTTCTGTGTGAAAGAACAAATCCTCTGCGTGAGGTCTCTCTGTGTGAGAGTAATGATATCTCTTTGTGTGAATTCTAAATCCTCTGTGTGAGGTATCTCTGTGTGAGATTGTATTCACTTCTCTGTGTGGGAATATAATGAATATTGGTGTGGCTGGACGTACCTAAGTTTTGGGGAACCATGGTAAATTGTTGAGCACCCTGTTTATTTTTCGCTGCTTATTGTGCTTTAATTTTAGTAACTTTTAATTAAGCACTTTGCTTACTATTACACTATTCACCCCCTCTAGTGTGTGTAGCCCCGCAGGGTCCCTTACAGATTACAAGACTTCTGGTGTAACCCCATCAGATATCAGACGTCTGGTAATCCAGCCGCCTAATTTTTTTCATTTCTGAAGTAGATCAGACGCCTGGCCGATACCCACCATGTGTCTGATCTACTGGTTACGCTCCCAAGATCAGGCGTCTGGTGCCTAGTAACAAGACGTCTGGTCCTGGAAGGGTTTTAAAAAATAAATTCCCGTCAGAACTAAGCGTCTGGTGGGTACCAACCAGGCGTCTGGTCCATTCAGTTTTTGAAAAAAAAAACGGGCCGCTGCTTACTCAGCGGCTGAATGCGGGCTAAACATGGGCTTAAAATTTTAAGCCCATGTTCAGCCCTCTCTCTATTCCTTTTTGCAAGCACCCTCTCTAACCAGGATTAAGCCTCTCATTCCGCCCCAAATTCAGCCCCTATTGGGAGTGCTCTCATACATTAATTTTAAATTTTAAAAAATTGGACTTTTGTTTTATGTACATATGATATAAAATTTGCCAGTGAGCTGTGTCACGGTAAGAACCTTCAATACTTAACTGGGGTTTTTAGAAATAAGCCCTCCAAATAATGACTTATTTGAAAAGAGTCCCCTAAATCATAGCATTTGCGATTTATTCCCCCAAATCATATAAATCACTCGAAAAGAGTCCCTTTAGCAGACCGATTTCTAAAAAATAATAGGGCTTGTTAGAATACGGCCAGGTCTCCCAAAGGGACTCTTTTTAAGTGATTTATAAGATATGGTGGACTAAATCGCAAATACTAAAATTTAGGGGACTCTTTTCGAATAAGACATTATGGGGGGTCTTATTTCTTAAAAAAAACCCGAATTAATTTTACATTAATTTTACAACCATGAACCTACCCCAATACAGCTGGGCGGCAGAGACTCCAGGTCATTGGGGCCCATTTCCCGTCTCTGAAAAAATCTATACAAACCCTGTTCGGAATCCCGGTCTAAACCGAACCCGGTGAACCGCATGGGTACTTTCGTCATTTCAAATCAGAACCCGTCTCCTTCCTTCCAACCGCGTCCCGTTTCAGTTATAAAAAGCCGAGCGACTCTCGCTTCCCAAAATCGATCAAAAACCCGAAGAAAATTAAAAAGGGAAAAAACTTGCGTTTTTTTCCTTTAATTTTTCGGTCTAATCTCCGATCATCTCTTATTGCCGTTTTGAGTTTTTATAGGGTTTCACGTATGAGCTGGTTTGATAAGCTCCGCTGTTCGTCGGATCCGAGCCACTTCATGAACGGCCTCATGATCTTTATTCTTTACCATACCCATAGCTTGATTCCTATACGTTCTTCTGGTTTACTCAATAAACCGTTAAATTCTTAAGCTAGAAGATTCTCGATCTCCAATTCGTTCGATCCGACCGATCATCAGCCAATCTCGTCCTTCGTCTCCCTGCTGCGTTCGCAATGGACCCCATGAATTTCACTGGATGCGACGATTTCACCATCGGCGGTAATTATCAACGATCTCTGTTAATCTCAGATATGTATTTTCGAAATTTTTTTTTCTGTATATTGAAGAATCTTTGACGTTGGATATTGCTGAATTTTGATTTGGATCGGGAAAGATTGTTCTTTTAGATGTAGTTTATGTGTGTTTGGGATAATGCTGGCCGTTTGATTCATTTTATGTTTTGATTTGTTATCAGGCCGATCTTGCTGGATTTGAATTTATGTTTTAAAGCTATAATTTGCCGTTTTAAAGGGAATGCCGGTTGTTTCGTTATTTTTCATAATTACATGATATTACCTAACTAGAAAGTTTCGTGTACCTTGCCTCTTCAATAAAACGAAAAGACAATGACAATTTCGATGGTTAAGTGGGCCTTAGCTCGATTTTCATACATAGATACAATGGCATTCTGAGACATACGTGGCGACCAATTGCCATTGAGTGATGCATGATAAATTCTTTGTTGCATTACTGTTACAATTTACAAGAGATTTTTGAAATGTACATAGGTCTCCTGTTGGATGAGATTGAAGCATGTCTTATTGGTTAAAGGATGTGATTGTTGTCAATTGGCCCTCTGTTGAGCTGAATGTATTTAAAAATGTACTCAAGCTTTTTGTTGGTTTGGGGGATAAAGGATATGTTGTTTGATGGGGTTTCAAAGTATGTTTCAGTTAGAAAAGACAATCGTTTGTGGGATGATGAGGGATTGGTGTATATGTGTGTGTGATCAAAATGATCTTTGTGGTTTTGATATTTTTAGTCTTATATGTTCATGCTTTGATTTTCTTTGACCTGTAATGGTGTTTTGAAATTATGAGTCACACAACATGATATTGATATGATATTAGATCCACAATTCTTAAGCTGATTTAGTGGAGTCATGATTGATTACATAGATATTTTTCCTATTAGTGTGATTGAATTTTTTAATAGAATAAACATTTTGTAAAAATTATTTTGTAATAACATGTTTTATTTGTTAGAAGGTAGTATATCAGATAAACATAACAAAAACGATAAACGTAAAATGCTCACTAATTTTTATTATAGCCAAGGCCTAATGAATCATTAGCTTGTAGAATTAGCCTTGTGTTAGGCAATGGCCCAAATGGAACTGAACCTGATTGAAACCGAACCAAATTTTTAGTTCAATTTCAATTCGTTTCTTGGCTATGTTTCAGTCGGTTTCATTCCGTTCTAACTTTGTTCGATTCGGTTTCCATTTTGTAAAAAACTTACAAAAACAACCAGACTAACCCAAGCTGACCCTTATGATTGAGAAAAAAGCTAAGATAAGGGCCAATTAAGTATTTCCTGTCACCTATAAGTTGTTGCCATGATCCTTCGTTTAGTCGGTGATTAGTTGTTGACATGATCCTTTGTTAGTCAGTGATATGCTTGTTACGGATAACTAAAGATAATCGATGCACTGAAGTAAATCATAATCACACAAAAAAGAAAAGTAAAGAAAATAGCAACATAAGCAGTATGAGGATTTACATGGTTTGATGTTATGACATACATCCACGGATGATGACTTGATGTTATGACATACGTCCACGGATGATGACAAAACGATGTTCATTGTATCCCAAAGGAAAATATAAATACTGAGCGGCGAACTTATGATTGAAGTCCCAGAAGAAACTCTCAAATGTCTTGTATAAGCGAGGAGAAGAAAGATCATCTTGACTTGTAGCTTGATTCATTATCCGCCTTTGTATAAGCGAGGCCCCTTTATGTAGATTTTGATTGGCTCCGAAAATAAAATAATTAGCATTCCTAATCATCTAGCATGTTAGGATTCTCAACTAGAATTCATGTATGAAACATGCTGGCGTGAGTTTTCATCGACAAGTAAATCAAGAAAATTTGAATCTAACTCAAACTTCTGTCGTTTATTTCCCTTTGGTCAGCAAATATGAATTGATCTTGAAATTCACTTGTGACTCCTAACCAATACCATTGCACACTAGTATTTTTCACTCATGATTCTCAGACTCCCATCGGCAGATGTTCAATTCCTGCTTGAAGTCAGTTTTCGGCCTTCAACATAAATGGGTTGGATTCAAAACCCAGTGGGCCAAGGCAATTGCTAGGTAGAGTAGGCCATGCCAGGTCTTGGGTGGCTTGTAAATGGGAAGGCCTAAGTGTTCTTCTGTCAGATCTTTTATATACTCTACACACACTCTCTCTCTGTGTGTGTGTAAGATGGTGAAGAGAATTACACTAGAGCACCCTTAACAACAAAGGCAGATTTCTAGGAAATTACATTCTTCTGCAAGGCCCAAATTAAGCTTAGAAGCTAAATGTAGTCGAAATCATTTTCATTACATCTATTGATAGTTAAAAGGCTGTGACTCCATAACATAGCATAAGCGGAACATCAATACAAGTCAAGTCATTTTAATGGTAATGTGTGTTGACTTCATCAAGATGCATGAAGTTGAAGTTCCATTCTATTTTTCAAAAATGCCAAGTGGACAACTTCCGGCATATTCTTCATAAGCATAGACGGTGAAACTATGCTTGTGTTGGCCCCATAGGGCTATGCATGTGAAATATGCGTGGGAACTTGTCTAAAGTTTTTCTTTTACATCCTACCTGTCTGTTCAGTAGATTAGCTCGAACGGAAACGTAGTCTTGTGGGCTATTAAGATGAACCAATTCTCATTGCCAGCTTTTTGTCCTATTTTTATTTATAAAAATGCTTTTTGAAGGTAACATTTCACAAATATTGCTCGCATTTTTGTTTTCGTCATCACATATGGAGGGTGATCAAGAGAATAGGATACACCGATTCATTCGCAATAAATCTTTCTCATGGAACTTGGAGGAAGATTAAAAGTACATCATACAACTGATTCAGAATTGATCTTTCTCATGGAACATCTCTTGTTACTGGCATATGATCAGTCTATGTGGTCTGGTTTGAACTTCAATCTCGCATGTTATTGCATAACCAGCATAACCATTTCAAGTTCTTGTACCACTTGTAGTGTCTTGGGACTTCGGAAATAAACTACCCCATCATGAGGTCAAACTTCAATCTATACACAAGCTCAGACTCTATCTATAGATACAACCATGAGGAATGTAATAATGCATGTCCCTGTGACCTCCTTGTAGACATAAAGGTGCGTCAACAATTGAAATTAAACCCCTCACGAGTTCCCACATGTAATTATTTTAAATGCGGAACTATGTGGAAATCGCAAGATGGGGCAATTAATTTTTAAACTTATTTCCTTAATTTCTAATCCCCAATTCACACTAATCTTAAATAGCAGATTGCGTCCCAGGTATCATAGATTTTGGGCCAATGGCTGTAGGAGGTGGAGGTGAAGCCCCCAATCTCCCTTTTCGGTATTTGTACTTTGCATGAAATTCATTCTTAATGGTAGTAAGTCTTATAGAATGCGAGAGACTCCATGATGGTGACAAAAACTAGCAAGTTATATTGGGACAAGTTATATTGGGATTTTAGCCATATATCTAGATAAGGTTCAGACGCTAGCGAAGATTTGGGATTTGGGAGAAGAGCACATGGGTCAATTGAGAGTCATCCTAGGTGTGGAAGAATGCATAAGATAGTGACACATTTGGAGCACACTGTAAACTGATTGACGACATGTACAGTGACTATAGCTACTTAGAGACATCTACAGGATGAGGGCACCACGAACAGTTGATGCTACCCCTAGGGTAAATAAGGTGATCGGGATTCTTTATTTCACTTTACTGATGCCACATATTATTGGCCGGTTTTGCAACCATGTTCTATACGATCAACTAGGAGGAAAATAACTATAAAACTATTGTATGAATGCCTGGTGAAAAGAACACGTCTGATACAACTGCGAGTAAAGAGAGCCTTGAGAGAACCTTCTAAAGCTAATATTTGGCCCAATATGTTTTGCATATCTAGTAAGGACGACGCAAGCACCTGGTACATGCTATATTGCTACTTAGAGATATCGCAGATTGAGGATTGAGATAAGGATGTAGATGCTTCTTTTTATGAGATATATGAGGAGTAATAGCCCATCTGTGGAACACTGTATTCAACTGATATAGTCGTGAAAGATTACTTTCAGTTCGAACTGATCTGATGAAGAGAACTCAGTTATTTAGCATTTGTCATCTTAATTGTTTTTTTTGGTGCAGCATGGTTTTCTTGAAAAAATATTTGTTTATAAACATTCTTACTAGACTCTCTGAGATTTCATCTGATCATATGTATTCCTTAATCTAGGTTCTTTTCTCTCTCATTTTGAGAGACAACAAGCTTCCCCACCTTCAGTTGTTGTGATTGGTGGAGGAATTTCTGGGATTGCAGCTGCTCGGGCACTGTCTAATGCTTCATTTAAGGTGCAAACTTTTCTATAAACAAAACTCTGTAATTTTGTGTATATTGACCTTTTAGCTTATGAGTTTCTTATTTCTTCAGGTTACTCTTTTAGAATCACGAAGTCGACTTGGAGGCCGTGTGCACACTGATTATTCTTTTGGTTGTCCTATTGATATGGGAGCGTCATGGTAAGTTTATGCTGCTGTAATTCAATTGCCACTGTTTCCTTGACAGACTTCCATATATCCAGGAATTTCTTATCGGCCATTTCTGAAATTTCTTGTTTTTTTCCAGGTTACATGGTGTCTGCAATGAGAATTCCCTGGCCCCTTTGATTCGAGTTCTAGGCTTAAAATTATACCGTACTAGTGACGACAACTCCGTGCTATATGACCATGATCTGGAGAGGTATGCTTGTTAATTGTGTTTTGCATCTTTTTCGGGCACTTTCATGTTACATAGGCAGATTAATAGATTTTTTTTGTATCCTCTGTGCAGCTTATCCTGTTGTAGCAAAAATGATCCCATTTTAATATATTGTCGAAGTTTATCTAGAGGTGCTTGTAATTCGATGCAATTGTGTGAAATTAGAGTGATTAGTTTTGGTTTTGGACATCATTGGATAGTAATAGTCTTCTATGTTTTCATCTAGTATGCCATTTGCATTTATTCTTGTTTTTGTTTCTTTATTGGCATGGACTTCCTTTAAACTTTGTCCATTTCTACTTGTTGGTGGGTTTCTCCTAGAATTTAGCTAAATAAAAAAGTAGTTCAAAGTAGTTTGATGAGACCGTCAGCTTGAATACCAAGTCTCGTGTAGTATTTGCATATCATACAGGGAGTATTTCATTTAATTCTTTATTTAAATTAAATAACATAAAAGATGAACAACTTCCAAGTCCCACCTGCCCCTCTAAAAGAGAGAGAAATTAATCAATGGTAGAATACTTCCTTCGGTCAGAGACCTCTGCATCAAAAGAGCTCTGTTGTCTAGTCTCCAATTTACTTGTAGGCAAGGAGATTATGAAGAATGTACTATCTGATCACCAGTGCTGGTTCATAATCTGGTGCCCCCATTGGTGCAAATAATGTGCATCGAAGTTGATTGATTCATAGTGACAGGTAAATTTGGAAAGTTAAATTAATCAACCTTTTGATTGGACATTAGAAGTATATTTTAGTCGGGTTTAAAATGTCAAGGAATCTGTCTTCACCGGACTGGATGTATTAGAAAGAAGACTGAAGCTGTCTAACCCTATAAAAATTTCTTTCTCATTATATCTTAGCATCCATGCCCTTATCTGATTGAGTAGCTAAGGAGTTCTATTGCATGGACATTAGAAGAGCTCTCTTGTCTAGTCATCCAATCAACCTTTTGATTGGACATTAGAAGTTTATTTTAGTCGGGTTTAAAATGTCAAGGAATCTGTCTTCACCGGACTGGATGTATTAGAAAGAAGACTGAAGCTGTCTAACCCTATAAAAATTTCTTTCTCATTATATCTTAGCATCCATGCCCTTATCTGATTGAGTAGCTAATGAGTTCTATTGCATGGTTCTGTTAAAGATAAAATGTATACATGTGTATGGACCATAAACGCTGACCATGATGCACATAAGAACCATGATGCACATAAGATAATTATAATTGCTTGCACATGGTACCCTGAGAACACTCCCCCCCAATAATAATAATAATAATAATAATAATAATAATAATAATAATAATAAATAAATAAAAATAAAAAACAGCCTCTCACCAAAAAACGCACGGACGCACGGACGGTAGAAAAATTGAAAAAGACAAAAGAAAGAAATGTGATGCCAGAAAAGAAAGAGATACCCCTACTTAATTGAATATAAGATGATATATGGTTGATTTGCCATCCAACTTGCTAGATGTTTTTATCATTTGTTAAGTTCATGGTTTTTGTAGTTATGCACTGTTCGATATCGATGGACGCCAAGTGCCTCAGCAACTAGTCATTGAAGTTGGAGAAATATTTGAGAGAATTCTCAAAGAGGTATCCCCATCACACTTATAAGTTACTGGTTTTTTTTTGTGCGCGCGCGTGTGTGTATGTATGTGTGGCCAGTCCTTTGATGGAAGATTTACGGGTTTATCATTGTAGACAACAAAAGTGAGGGAGGAACATACTGCTGACATGTCTGTTCTTCAAGCTATTTCTATTGTTTTGGATAGGAACCCGCACTTGAGGTATGGATATGCTTTAATATTGGTGTATTTATTCTATAGTTTTTTTCTTAAAGTGTGTCTGATGTGTTTACTTCATTAAGTAGGCAAGAGGGTTTAGCACATGAAGTTCTGCAGTGGTATATATGTAGAATGGAAGCATGGTTTGCTGCTGATGTGGATACTATATCTCTTCAAAACTGGGATCAGGTGAGCATTCATGTCAATTATATTTACTTTAATCTGTTTCATTATTTGACCATTATTAAATGAGTGGGAAAATGACCTTTTTATATACTCATGGCACATTTGAATATTGGTTTTCTTTTCTTCGCGGCAAGAATCACCAACTTCTAGGCTAGATACCTGAGAATAAGATCTGACCCCAAGTTAGAAACTTTGAAATCAAAATTGGGAGATGGGGTTTTGGAACCTTTTGGGGTGTGATTCAAGTTGTATTGATTTGATGGGAACAAGACGTGGATCAATGTACATCATGCTTGTGGTTAGTGCTAGGTATTTGGTTAGCACCAACAGAGATTCTGTAGAGTCTGGATATCTAACATCTTTTGTTGTTTATGGTTTTGAATTTTAATTCATCTGATGGCAGTTGACCTTTTTTTCATCTGTTCACGGCACAGAATTATTATTTATGATTATTATTTTTATTTTTTTGGCGCTCAGTTTTTTTTTGTTTGGGGGGTTTTTTGTGGGAAGGGGGAAGGGGGGCTAGCATTGCTCGATAAACTATAGCTGTAGAATTCCTTATCCCTTATCTCATCATATCTTCATGACTTTGCTTTAAGTAAAAATACTACGTAAGGAGTATTGGATCTAAATTTTCGTCGGCTTTTTAAAACTTCTTTTCTTTGTTTTGTTTGTCTTGTTTGTTTTGTTTGTTTTTCATGTCAAAGAAATGGTTGGTGCAAACTGCAACGTTACTAATGGCACTGATCTGTAACAGCAATTTCTGATATGCTTTGCCTATACTGTCTTTGTTTAACAGGAGCATGTTTTATCTGGGGGCCATGGACTTATGGTGCAGGGTTATTATCCTGTAATAAAAGCTCTTGCAAATGATCTTGATATTCGTTTGAATCACAGGTACTCTCTTGTAAGAGTAAAAAGTCCTACCAAAATATTGTGTAATGCTATAATTTTTGCAGTTAGAGTAAATAGCAAAATAAAATATCAAGTGGGTGATGCTTGTTTGCATTTTCCTTACAACTTATCTTCACCACATTAAAGCAATAGGATTCTGAATGTAACTTCCATTTGAATTATATAAGGCAAACATTGTGAGTCCTTTCTTTTTATGATCTTTTGCTTCTCTTTGCACTTCTTAAAGTGCATGCAACACATTTTTTCTATCAGTAAATTAACTTGTAGCATTATTTAGCCTGAACCTTTCTCCCCTGCGGTTGAGCTTATGCCACGATGAAGAAGAAGAGAGATGTATAAGTTGATATCTAGCATAATATGTCTAAGCTAGACAGAGTATAATTCTTCTTTTGGATGAGAAGATCTTTAGCAATTTAGATATGTGAAATGCAGTGTGCTCCCTATTGATGAGACAATATTGGGGATGGCAGCACTCTTATTTTGTATTTTACTAGGTTTCTTTTTTTCCCCAGCAGGGCTTTGTTTTGTTAATCTATCTATCATGAAAATGAGTGGATTCCATGCATGCTTTGAACAATCATCGTTCTATTATGGTGTGGGGTGCTAATCGAGCCAAATGAGCTCAGGTTGTGCATGTTCAATATTTAAGTGAGCTTAAAATTCTGTTTAAGATAAGTTTGCTATATTATCGAACGAGATCGAACAAGCTCTCGAGCGTCCCAAGCTTGTTAACAATCTTAGCCAAATATTAAAGAATTAAATAATTTCAAGATTACATACCTAAACAACATAAATAAGATTACTTGTTTAGGAACTGGGATGTTAAGGTGACAAGTGATTGAATAATACATCTATGTGTGTGTGTCTTTTTCCCAGTAACTTAAACAAATAATCAGGGTTTGAGGTATCGGCTGATACCATTAGGTATCGGCCATATCGTATCGGTATAGGCAATTGACGATACCAAAACCAAGGGTTAGTTTCAGTATCGGCCGATACTAAATGGTATCGGTCAGTTTCGACCGATACATGTCGAAACTGACCGATACCGGCCGAAACTGACCGATATCATTCAGTACCTGTCGAATACTGAGAAAGAAGAATGTGTAATTAAATAAAAATTCTCTAAAAACCCCAAAAAATTTTGTGAATCAATAGATTGCATAGAAATCTTGGTTAAAAGAGAGGAGAAAACCCTAGGGTTTCGGCTTGAAAATGATGAAGAATTAGACGAAGAAGAGGCAGAACCAAGAAAAAATTGCTGAAAAAGAAGAAAAAGGACAAAAAGAAAATGATGAAAAAAGTGAACTCACCTCATCGCGTTGCTGCCTCGTCGAACCTGCCTCCTGCCTCACCAAACCCGCATCGACCATCTAGCGTGAGAGAGAGAGAGCAAAGCGGGAGAGAGAGAGAGAGGCCCGAGTCGCCTTTCAGGAGATGATGCGTTCTTTAAAAAGGCAAACTTGTAAATAAGTGGTATGTGCGTAAAGTAAAACAGTCGTTGTGCATATCAAGCGGATATTTTGTGGCAACCCTGTAAATAAGTGGTATATGCGCAAAGCAAAATGGTGGGTGCGCAAAGCAACACCCATCGATTTTTTTGGCAAACTTGTAAATAAGTGGGTATGTGCGCAAGGTAAAACAGTGGATGCGCAAGGCAAGCTTTAGGATCTATTCATTTATCTAATAATTAGTATTTAAGTACCAAACTTTAGGTATTTAGTATTTGATATGATTACGAACTCAAATTTAGTTTATCTATTTAGTATTTAGTATTTGATAGTATATGATTAATATTTTAGTTTGTTAAGTATTTAATAGTATTTGATAGGTTTAGATTTAAGAACATCTGAAATCATCACTGTATGTATATAGTATATACATAGTTAAAGTATCTCTGAAACCGAAACCGATACCCGATACGAAACTGCCGAAACTAGCGATACGAACGAAACAAAACTTGCTTCCGAAACATGCGATACCGATACCGATACCGAAACCTAAATTTTGGGAAGAACGATACCGAGACCGAGACCGAGACCTAAAACCTTGCAAATAATGACAAAAAATAACGAACAGTATTACTGTAATCACAAGAATATTTTTGATTTATTGTTGTCTGCTTATATTGTTAAAATTTTCTACATGACATGTTAAATAAGTCATGCCTCATCGAATTAATTTTATTCATACGATATAAAAAAACTGACATTTTCAATATTAAAAAAATAAAAATTGATTATATTTTCTTTCACTTGTTTAAAAAGGCTATACTTTTCTAATTGATATTTGAACCTGAGTAGAAATTATTATCAACATGATGACATCTTAGTAAATAAAGAATGAAAGTTACAAAGAAAAGAAATAAAGAAATGAAAAGAGAAAAAATTTGAGAGAGCTCACTGCAACAGATGCTACAATCAAGTGCCACTTAGTAGAGTTGGAGTGTATGTGGTATAGATAGATATAAGATAGAGATAAGCATCTTGAGATAAAGAAAGTACGATATATAATTTATTCTATTGTTTTCACAAGATTAGGAAAGTTATTTTTGATTTAAGGAAAGAAACCTGAGATATTATTTTATAGAATTGCGATGGAGTTGAAATATTGGACTAGAAATTGAACTAAACTAATCAAAATTAAGAGCCCAACACAATCATAAGTCTGACTTGTCGAGGTTTTGATAAACAAAAACTCCCAATTCAAGTCGACAAGAGCCTATACTAGCACTTATTGAGCTAACAGCTTGAGCATGAGCCGAGACATGCGGAGCCTTTTGATGCTCAAGCGTGTCCATTAATTTTAGCGAGGTCATAGGCATGTTCAAGATTGGTCTGCGAAGGTTATGAACGAGTCCGATCGAGTGTTTACTGAGCCCATCTCGAGCTAAGCCTTGAGTTTCTTGAGCCTCTTAGCAAACCCTAATTGTGACCATGTGTGTACTAGCATGTTGTTAGAGGCAAGGTTGGAGACAATTATATGGTTTACTTTAAAGGTACATTGTCTACCGGTTGGATCTGATTTAGGCTTTTTTTGTTGCTATTTTTATTATAAATTTATGAACTGGTTTTCACTATATTCAGTTATTTCCTCTGTTAACCATGTTAATCAGGGTAACAAGAATTGTTCAGCGCCCCAACAGAGTGATCATCAGTGTCGAGAACGGGACTACTTTCGTGGCAGATGCTGCTATTATAACCGTTCCCCTCGGGGTTCTCAAGGCAAATCTTATTGATTTTGAGCCTAAGCTTCCCGATTGGAAGCTGTCGGCTATTTCCGATCTGGGTGTTGGCAATGAGAACAAAATAGCCCTTTGCTTCGACAAAGTATTCTGGCCTAATGTGGAAGTGTTGGGCGTAGTTGCTCCGACATCCTATGCATGTGGTTACTTCCTAAACCTACACAAGGCAACCGGACACCCCGTTCTTGTCTACATGGCTGCAGGAAGCTTTGCTCATGACATAGAGAAGTTGTCTGATGAGGCAGCCGTTCGCTATGTGATGGTGCAGCTCAAGAAAATGCTTCCTGATGCGTCAGAGCCCGTAAGATCTCGTACCCTTACCTTTGGTGTCTACTATATTCCAAATTAATGAAATGCTTTCCAAATCTCATCTCTATATACACATCGTTCTTGGTAATATAATGAATAAAACATACTCATGCCTTGTCGGTTTCGTTCAGTAACTCTGTGTCTGTTGTTTCATGCAGATGCATTATCTGGTGTCGCGATGGGGATCAGACCCGGACACCCTTGGGGCGTATTCTTGCGATTTAGTCGGGAAGCCGGGTGATTTGTGCGAGAGGCTCCGTGCTCCTGTCGATAATTTGTACTTCGCTGGAGAAGCGACGAGCGTGGACCATTCTGGGTCGGTGCACGGGGCGTACAGTTCAGGCATCGATGCTGCTGAAGAGTGCCGAAGGCGTCTCTCAGTCCAGTATGGTATTTCTGATCTGCTCAAGATTGTTTTCCGGGAAGAGATGACGGAAGTCATGGTTCCCCTCCAGATATCCAGGATGTAGCGCGATAAAAACTTGCTGATTGGTGGCAAATTCCATCCATTGAACTTGTTATTTATGATATCGGCGGCAGTTTCTTCTTCTTGTCTTCTGCTATGTGTCGATTTGTTTAGCGTCTGAATGTACTGTACCCAAATGAATATTTATTTATTGTGTTACTCGCCTTCTTTGCTGTCAGAGAATGTGGTGTCGAAATTTGTCCATTAAATCATGTGTATTTTGATATATATTCTTTAAATCTAAGTATTTTCTCTCAAGTCTTTCAAATCTTAAACTTTAATCTAAATATGCACTTTCTGTTGTGAGTCTCTCCCCTCATTAACTTCTATTACATCCCACTACTAAGTAGTGGGGGTCCCTTGGGCTTCTTATTCCTCATTGAGGAAGAATATATAGAGAACCTTGGCTTATGTCATGACTACTTGACACTTTGATATTGGTATCATCTTATAAGTTGATAACATGTTATCAGCACAAATTTGCTCTAAAGAAAAAAAATTTTGAGCCAACAAAATTTCCCCACAAATTTCCCTCTTGCGAAGGAATCTTGTAGTTGCGGCAAAGCTTTTGCGACAACGATCGACTGATTTCTTTCACGGATTATGGGAGGGGGGATTTTTATCTACGGATTTGTTATTTCCTAGATCTTTGATCTAGAGGTAAAATTCTATTTCCCGTAGATATATAGTATGGACCACCTTCTATTACATTTGTATGTTGATATTTTTACTCAAATCAACATATCAAAAATGTTAGAATTAAAAACAGCAAATTCCCCTGATTTGGGGTTTAAAACAGATTTTTCCTATATAAAAATTCACCAAACCCGCCCCCCTCCCCCCAAAAAAAAGTCGGGGCTCCTCCTGCACACACTCCCCCCCCCCCCCCCCCCCGTCGGGGGGGGGGGGGGGGGGGGGGGGGGGGGGCGCTCTCCGGCGATGCCCACCCCACCCCACCCCACCCACCCCCCCCGCGGGATGGGGTGGGGCTCTCCGGCGACGCCCCCCACCCCACCCACCCACACACCCCGACATCGCCCCCCTGTCGGGGGGGGGGGGGGGATCCTTGCCGACGCCTGTCGTGGGGGGGGGGGGGGGGGGGGGGGGCTCCCCGCCCCTCGGTAGGGCTCGATGCCCCCCCCCCCTTGTCGGGGGGCATCCTCTGACACGCCACCCCACAGTCTGGGGTGGTTATCTACCCCCCCTGTCAGTGGGCTCCTTCCCGGCGGCCTCCCTCCTTGTCGGGGGCTCCTTCTCGCTCCGCTCGATTTCTTCTACGTTGAATCGGATTTGATATTCGGTTCCTCTGCCCCCATGTGATTAATGAATTTTTAGATCAATAAGATAGATGGAGAGAGATTTCTGATGAATATCTGGGGATTTTGGTCTCTGGACTTTTGTATTGGGCAAGTTGACTTCGCCAAACCTATAGGGGGCGTCCAGAAGCACTGTCCCCCTGTCGGTAAAATTGTGGATTAGGGGAGATGAAATTTTTTTTTCCAATTTCATCTTTTGCGGATGAATGTATTATTTTTGAAAAACTAAACATATGGGCTATTATCACATTAACCCATTTATTATAAGTATAAATATAGATTTTAAATTGGATGTTGGGCATGTAGTCCACATGAATCTATTGCATATTTTTCTTAATTGGCTGTTGAGCCTGAAGCCCGGAGCAAGCCTAATGGCTTTTATTTTAATAATTGGGTTATGTTATTTTTCTGTTTTAAATATAAATTTAAACTCAGAAAATTTCTATTAAATCTAGAAAAATTGATGTGTTGCATTAATATTCATTTTGGGATGTTATTTATTTTTGGTCCATATAATATCAACAACATCATTATCTGCATAATTTGGATTAATTAGATTTTTTTATTTAATAATTATGAAAGGTCCTGAGATCGATCTGCCATTAGTTATCTAACCTAACGGTGCATGATATGTCTCCACGTGGCCCAAGTAATTATTAAATATTTTATATTTCTCCAATATATTGCGTGCGATATTGATTAAATTAAATATGCCTGTGATGTTGTGCAATTATTTATGCCTGTGTTCCCTGTATAATTTATATACTGCGTGGATGTTGTAAATAATTCAGTCTTGTGGTTTGGGATCGGCCATTTTGAGATACACCTTTTTTTATTCCTCGCTTTCTTTTTCTGTTTTGAGAGATATTGTAGTGAGGTTAAATGTAAATTGCCAAAGACTGGAGCTCAGCCAAATTGAAGACGGAGATGAAACCAGCATTATGCTGGGACCCATAATGGGTTTCCAAGTTGTATTTTTCATTTCTCTTTGTATTTCATTTTTTGGACCGTATTCGGACATTTTTGGACATTTTGTTTCTAATGGTATCTGGCCGATCCCTACATGACTGTTTATTTATTTTGCGTGAATTTATTTTTCACAAATATTAATTCATGCGTATTTATTTGCATAGATAAATGACAAAATTGGCTAGCGTCGATTTCGAGGTCCTTGATGCAGCAGGAAAAACCACCTGAACTGGCGAGTGGACCTGAAGTTCCACTTGCGTTCAATGACACTTCTTCACTTCATTCTGGCACCCGCAACGGCCGAGACAACTGCTAGTAAGGCCCCTGCAGCGGCCCAGCCAGCTGGCAGTTCTACTACCATTGTCTCCGACATGGATAAGGCGAAAGCCATTATCTGTATCAGGAGACACATAGATCAAACCTTAAAGGTCGAATACTTAACGGTAAATGACCCTCTTGAGTTGTGGACAACACTGGAGGCACGTTATAGGCATCAAATTGATGTCATACTACCACGTGTCAGTTATGAGTGGAAAAATCTCTGTCTTTAAGACTATAAGTCCGTTGTTGAGTACAACTCAGTAATTCGTAATATCACCTCACGCCTGAAGTTGTGTGGTGAAGAATTCTCGGAGCATCGCATGTTGGAAAAGACATTTACTTCGTTCCACGAGAAAGATGCAATCCTCATGCAACAGTACCGTGAACGCAACTTCATGAAGTTCTCTGATTTTCTCTCTTGCCTTCTTAGGGAGAGCAGAATATAGACTTACTACTTGCCACTCATAATCTGCGCCCTTCTGGTGCTGCCCCTCTTCCTGAAGCCCACCATGAAGTGAAAAAACAAGAAGAAGGCTAGAAATAACAAAGGGAAAGCTGTAATGAAGCCAGCAAGAGCACCATCCCAGAACAACAACAACAAGGAAAAGAAAAACTTCACATAGAAGCGTAAGAACACTGGTCAAGTGCCAATTTTAAAGAAGAATTGGGAGGACAAATGCCATAGATGTGGCATGACTGGACATTGGTCTAGAAACTGTCGCACTCCTCGCCACCTCCAGGACCTGTATCAGACGAGCCTGGAGCCTCCCCTGAAACAAACCTGGCGGATGTTCAAGCTCCGACCAAGTTCACTGCACAAGACTTCGAGAATGATGATCTGCTTGATTGAGCCTTATCTTCTATTTTTCTATGCATTTAATATAAATGTAGCTTCATCAGTAGTTTGCTTTGAATGAACTTTAATTTGAATGTCAATTTTCATTACTCAAATAAATTTTCACTTTGCTTAATATAGATGAAGTGTGATATATTGTGGACAATGCATCGATGCACTGGTGCATCATTATAATTGCTCACACATATAACGAGACTAAAAGATGCATATTTCTCTCCTAAATCATAGCGCAATCTCCCAAGTTTCAAGGATATTTCGTTTAAACAAACATAACTTGGAAACTATGGATAATAAATAGTGAATATCTTTATGTAACTCGTCAAGAGGATGGCCTAAAGACCATCTACGCACGATTCGTTGGACCCCAGTCGGGTCCCAATCATTACAAATATTCATCCTATATAAAGCCAACTTGACTGAGCACCAGAAATGCCTTTCATTGCCAGAGTTTTCAACTCTGGCACAATAGACTTGATCATCCTGGATTGGCGATGATGGACGCATCATCAAATGGATCCCTTGGAGAACCTGAAGATTCTTAAAAAGGTTGAGTTTCCTCATCCCCCTTGTCATAAGGGAAAACTTATAGATTGACCTTCCCTCCTGAAAGTGGGATTAGAGTCTCCTGACTTCATTGAGAGAATACATGGTGACCTTTACGGGCCTAATCACCCCGCAAGTGGCCCATTTCGGTACTTCATTGTACTGATAGATGCATCTACTAGATGGTCTTATATGTGGCTTTTTTGTCCACCCGCAACCTAGCTTTTTCAAAAGCTGATAATGTGGGTGAATTCACTACACATGTCTTTCAAGACTACTTTCAAGCAACTGGCATTGAAATTAAACATCATGTAGCATGTTCATACTCAGAATGGGTTATCAGAGTCTCTGATAAAGAGACTCCAATGGATTTCATGTCCTTTGTTAAATCCCAGTTGCCTGTGGATGTTTAGGGATACTCCATACTACATTCTACATCGCTTATCACGATACGGCCCTCTTGTGGCCATATCTTATCGCTGATGCCGCTTGCTTATGGTTCACCACCAAACATATCTCATTTGAGAGTGTTTGGATGTGCTAATAAATGTCCCAATAGCACCACCTCAGAGGACCAAAATGGGTACTCATCAAAACTAGTTATCTTCATATGGTTTGATTCGCCATGTATTATTAGATACCTAGAACCCCTGACAAGCGATGCATTAAAGGCACGTCTTGATAACTGTGAATTTGATGAGCAAAGTCTCATTAAAATAGGCACGCAGTCTAAAGAAGCCTGAAGCATCTGAGACCATATCATGGGACACAAAAGACACAGAAGTCCTAATCTCGTTATGATCCGCATACTATTTCTGTATGAAGATAAGATCCTGAAGATCCTTCACATTCAGACTAAAGTACATTAATTGCCAGATAAATTCACGGACAGACCATTAGATTGTTCGTTCACACGTCCCTGCTGCCAACAAGCCAGCTGAGATTGACATCCCCAAAGATGGATGCAATCCACCGGCAGCAGAATTGGCTGTACCTCAATTGAAAAGAGGATGCCTGACAGGTTCAAAAGATAAAGTTCCTCGAAAGAGGAAGATTCATGGAGATATTAAAATGATTCCTCCGCAGGATGCTGAGCTCAGACCAACGACATCTCCCCTCCTGATTTTCCCTGCTGAAGAAACAATAGGAGAAACATCATTATATTGCGTACGTACTGGAGAGGTACTGGACAGATATAGCACAGTCGTCGTCGACGATTTTGCTTTCGCTATTGCCGTTCACATCGCTGAATACGACGATGACGTCAACCCACTTTTCTATAGCGTAAACGCATAGATTGGCCAAAGTGGGACGAGGCAATAAGAGTAGAGCTGGAGTCACTCTTGAAACGCAAAGTCTTTGGACCAGTAGTCCAAACACCTTAATGTGTAAAACCTGTGTAATATAAGTTGGTTTTCATAAGAAAAAGAAATGAAAGAAATGTGATCATTTTCCTATTTCATACTAAGCCTAACCATCTCTGGAAAAGCCAAGAAATGCAACTCATGGACGTTGTGACTGCATATCTATATGTCAATATAGATATAGAGATTTATATGAAACTTCCAGAAGGGTATACTCTACCCCCAGAGATGAAAGAGAGACGTAGGAACGTCTTCTTTATAAAGGCTTCAAAGATCATTATATGATCTTAAGCAATCAAAAAAATGTGGTATGACACATTTATTGAATTCCTTGCGGAACAAGAATTCACTAATAATGAAGTCTGCCCATGTATCTTTATTAAAAGAACGGGGACAAGATTTGTAATAGTCGCCGTATCTGTGGATGACTTAAATCTAATAGGATCTCCTGCAGAGACCATTGAGATATCTGATAGCCTTAAGCATATCTTCGTAATGAAGTAATGAAATACCTAGGCAAAACAAGTTATTGTCTCGGCTTACAGATTAAACACATTCGTGGTGTAATCCTTTTATACATATCATATTCTTCATACACCAGGAGTTCATGAAGAAAGATGTCCATTTGCAATCTATTAAAAATGGATGCTTATTTATGACGCCTTCCAGTCGCTGGAAGAGGGAGAGGACATCCTAGGTTCTGAAGAGCCTAGCTTTAGTGTACTAGTTACACTCTTTTATCTGGCCAACTGCACGTGTCTCTAATAGAACGTCTGCAGTAAAGCTATTAGCCAGATACAGTGCTGCCCTGGAGAGCACCACTGGACCAAGGATAAGCTGCTTCTGCGCAACTTCCAAGGGTTAAGGATCATCATCCAAGGAATATATATCGCATATGTAGGTTTACAGATCATCGCGATGACTAAGCACAGATGTCCGACCATCTCCTAAAGATCTATACATCATCCTCCAAATTATACATCTTCTGAGAAGCTCATCATCCAAGAAGCAAGTCTAGAATACACTCAGCCATGTCCAGCAGTACCTTGTAGACACAGTGAAGATTGAGTAAAAGAATACATACGTGGAGTCATCTTGTAACAACTGCTTTTCATGTATCTGGATTTAATATAATATAATATATGTTTTGGTGGATTTTCTCATCGTGTGTGGTTTTCGTCTCCGTAGATTTCATTTTCGATCGATTCGTCGTATTTTCTCGTTTCTTCCTTAGGATTGTCGATTTCGAAGTATGTCACTCGTGACGGACTTCATAACGGTCGTATCTTACTATTAGATCAAGCCTAGGAGTCTTAGAAATCGATCCCGGGGCCCCGCGCTCCATATCGGAACTTTTGGTGCTCATTAGCCGGTAGAAGAAGGGGCACCGACCGACTAGATGACGATCCAGTCGGTCGGCAATCCTTCTTGGACCGACTAGTTAGCTTTCTAAATTTCTCAGGAGTTTCTGTTTATCGTTAGTCGGTCTAAGAACGTTGGTTGACCGACTAGGTTGCAAACTAGTCGGTCAGCAATGCTTCTTTAACCGACTAACACATCATCTTAATTTTAGTTGAGTTACTGTTTACTCTTAGTCGGTCTAAGAACGTTCATCGACCGACTAGATGCTAAACTAGTCGGTCAGTATTTGTTCATGGACCGACTAACTCTAAATCCTATTTTCGTTCAGGAGTTACTGTTTGCACTTAGTCGGTCTGCGTTGGTCGACCGACCGACTAGTTGCCAAACTAGTCGGTCAGTGGTTGTTCTTTGACCGACTAACCAGTGTTAAAACCCTAATTTCTGGGCAGCCGCCAGCCCAACCTATTTAAACCCAACCCAAACGTTTTCTTCTTCCTCAACACGACCCAAAACCCTAAAATCTTCCCCCTTTGAGTCCCCATCTTCCTCCAAGCTTCAATCCTTCATTCCAAGCCCTAGAATCATCATCCAAACCCTCCATCCACTCTATCTACCTCTCATCTTCCCCAAAATCTCACCAAATCCATCAAAATCCCCAAAACCCCCAAAACCCTATTTTTCCCAAACTTCTCCATTTGCTTCCAGATCTGAACCTAGGGTTCTCCGGAGTGTTTCTTCCGCCTCCTCTCGGTAAGAAATCGATCTACCGTTGTTTTCATAACTTATTTATATTTTTAGGAAACCCTAATATAATTTCATGTTGTTTGATGATTGTTCCCCCAAAACAGCGATTTCCCTGTAAATTGGCATCCGTGTGACGAAGTGGTCGTCATCCCCGGTGCTAGGCAAAAGAAACTTGCCACTTAGGGTTTAGGCCATGTTTTAGGCCATTTGCTTGTTGTAGGCGTAAAAGAGGCTAGGCGACGAAATGATACTCGCCTAGGCGCAAATTGGGGAACTAGCTTGACAACGAAGCTAGTTCCGACATTTAGCATGTTGCACAATTACCATGTCATGTTTACTTTCCATTAACGGTACGCAAATTACATGTCATGTCATTGCATTCTTTTGATGATCCCGTGATTGCGTAGCATCGCTACAATACTTGTGTTCCTGGCTCGTGACCAGAAGCGAGCATAATGAGTTGCTAACCCCAACGCTCGATATATTGAATTGTGAACTAAGAATGCGAGCTCATGTGCGGGGCAACCCCAGGCTCACTAGCTGAGCTCATTGTACGGGGACCCTGGCTCCATTACGTGTGGGATGGGGTGAGGGTTAAGCGGCCATTCAACTGGGGGTCTGTTTGATCAACAACTGCAGTTGTAAGGCGTAAACTCTTTGGGGGTGGGGTAGTGTTTAGTGCCGATCGGTCTGAATGTTATACCATTCAGCGAAGGGCGTAAACATCTACAAACAACAGTGAAATGTGATTTGTGTTTAGTGCCGATCGGTCTGAATGTTGTACCATTCAGCGAAGGGCGTAAACACCTACAAAATGTGAATTGATTGAGATTGATAGTAGCTTGGCTACTCTTGTCTTGTCCCGATAATTGTTCCCTTGTACAAAATTGTCTTGCCATGTCTTAAATTGTGCATTCATGCTATAACTGCCATGTCATGCATACTAAACTGCTAGGTTGCTAGATGCCTCACTTTCAGTTTCCTTGCTCAAGTCTTTTAGACTTGCTGACATGTGCCCCTTTACTATTTTGGGTGACACATGTTAGATCCTGAGCCTGAGTACCTTGTTGAGGACGAGGTGTTTGCTGACGCCGAGCCCGAGCTTGTGTTTGACGGGGAGTACGTGGACACTGGGGACCAGTCCTAGTGTCTCCGTTGTGTTTTACTTTTGTTAGACAGTCGTTTTGTTATCGGTGCGTAGCACCTATACCTTGTTGTTGTTGTTGCTTTTGTTGGCCTTGTTCTGGGCCTTTAGACTCTTTCTTTTTTAGACTGGTGGCTTTTCTGGATGTTGAACTTATTTTCTTGTTGGACAATGTATGAGATGTGAGATTTTATTTCAGTCTCTCCTTGTGTTATTATTGTTGTTCCGTTGTGGTTACAGGGACCTGCTTATGTATTTTATTGACGCTTATCGGGTTGGGGGCTTCACAGCTCCACTCTCGTGCAGACCTTATCACGTCTCGCCTCCATTTTAGGGAAGCGGGTCGTGACAGGTTTTAGTGGTGGCCCATACAGGTCCTTCTGTAACTGCGATTTTTGGAATAGCGATAATAATATTAGAATGTCCAATAAGTTAAGTTCGATGTCCGATGTCATAAGCTATGAGTCTAATCTGATTTGTTTTCCGTGTCACTAGATGGCAGGAAGACGTTTCACCCGTGGTGGGGGTAGTGGCGCGATCCCTCATGATGAGGAGCCTGAGCGGGAACCCACCAGCGGTGAGATGATGCGGATGATGTTGCAGATGATGCAAGTGCAGCAGGGCGTGCTTCTGCAAGTCCAGAATGCTCTACTTGCTCGAGCTGCCCGGGCTCTTCCGGATGCCCCTCGCTCTGAGCCAGGAGCGAAGCAATTTCGGGAGCTGGGTCCCGCATATTTTGATGGGTCTGAGGGTCCTCTGGCTGCCGATGAGTGGATTCGGAACATCGAGGACAATCTGAAGATGGCCAAGATCACCCCGGCTGGATGGGTTGATTTGGCGAAGAGGCAACTCAAGGATAATGCTCGGAATTGGTGGGATGCGGAGGAGAAGTTGTTGGTGGAGCCGATAGCTTGGGCTACCTTCAAGGCCAGATTTGATAGTGAGTTCTTCCCGAAAGCTGCCAGGGAAGAGATGCTGCAGCGTTTTATCGATTTGAAGCAAGGGAACTCGTCGGTGGACCTATATCACCAAGAGTTCATGAGGCTGAGTCGGTTTGCACCAAAGATGGTGCAGGACACTGAGGAGAGAGCTCAGAGGTTCCTGCAGGGGCTTGCTTCGGAGCTCCAGAGTTTTGTGACCTCTTCTGACCGGGAATCTTATCAGAAGGTTCTAGTAGCAGCCAAGAGGCAGGAGCTGCTCGTGAACCAGAGGAGGGGATCTGTTGTTGGTGCTGGGAAGAGGCCTGTGGAACAGGCGAGAGCTGTGGTTAGACCTGGATTCAGGCCTAATCAGTCTGCTCAGTTTAAGAGGCCAGGAGGGCCTATTCTGAAGTCTTGCCATTTCTGCGGCAAGCCTGGCCACGTCAAGGATCAGTGTCGGAAGTTTTTGGGCCAGTGCCTGGTTTGTGGTGATGCTTCCCATGTCGCGAAGGATTGTCGGCATGCGGGTCAGCTGCGGAGGGCTCCTGTTGCAGCTCAGCCGTTGCAGCAGCGAGCGTCTGTTCCTGCTGGACGTGGAGCAGCTCTTGTTCCACAGAGGCAGGCTTTTCAACAGGCTGTTCCGCCGAGGAGGCAGGCTTTTCTGATGACCGTTGCGGAGAGCGTGGCTGTGGATGAGGTTATCGCAGGTAATCCTCACTCTAGCTGTTACCTTCCTAGCTGGTTTTGATTGTTAGATTTTGTTGTTTGCTTGAACATGGTTGGTTGCTAGACTAGGGTTTGATTGTTAATTGTTTGTTAGGTGTGGTTTTGGTTTGCACATTTCCTGCACGAGTCCTCTTTGACTCCGGTGCATCGATGTGCATTATTTCTCGGAGCTTCGTGGAGAGGTATTCATTGTCGACGTCCCCTCTTCCAAAGAGTTGGAACATCGTTACAGGGAATGGTGTGGTCTCGGTGCATCGTGGTTGCAATTCTTGCTCGTTGGTGGTCTGTGGACATGAGCTTTTCGCTGATTTCATTGTCCACGACATCATCAACTATGATGCAGTTCTTGGGATGGACTGGCTTGCGAGCTTCTATGCTACGATCGACTGCAGGAGGAAGAAGGTGGTGTTCGAGATTCCCGGACATCCAGTATTTGAGTTCAGTCGTGGTAGCAGTTCGCTTGGTCCTGTCAGATTTCGGGCCAGGCCGGTGGAGGCTGTGGCTATGCAGATGGAGCTGGAGTGGCCAGCTGTGGTGCGAGATTTTGGTGACGTCTTCCCCGAGGAGATGTCTGGTTTGCCGCCTGATCGGGCTTTGGAATTTTCTATTGATCTTGTCCCAGGTGCGCAGCCGATTTCGAAGGCGCCGTATCGTATGGCACCTGCTGAGTTGGAAGAGTTGCGGAAGCAGTTGGATGAGCTTTTGCAGAAGGGTTATATTAATCCTAGCGTGTCTCCGTGGGGAGCACCGGTGTTGCTGGTTAAGAAGAAGGATGGTTCGCGTCGCATGTGCGTGGATTATCGGGAGTTGAATGCGGTGACCATTAAGAATAAATACCCGTTGCCTCGCATCGATGATATTTTTGATCAGCTTGGAGGTTCGAGGGTGTTTTCTAAATTGGATTTGAGGAGTGGTTACCATCAGTTGAAGGTGAAGAAGGGAGATGTTCCGAAGACAGCGTTCAGGACGAAGTATGGACACTATGAGTTTGTGGTTATGCCTTTCGGCGTAACTAACGCGCCCGCAGTTTTCATGAATCTGATGAACCTGATTTTCTACGACTTTTTGGATAAGTTTGTCGTTATCTTTATTGACGACATTCTGATCTATTCGAAGTCGGAGGAAGAGCATGCCTCGCACTTAAGGACGGTGTTGGAGATTTTGAGGAAGCATCGGTTGTATGCTAAGTTTTCGAAGTGCGAGTTTTGGCTGGATAGAGTTGCTTTTCTCGGGCATGTGGTGACTGGAGATGGTATTTCAGTGGATCCCGAGAAGATTCGGGCCATCAGGGAGTGGCCTGTTCCGTCGTCGGCGTCTGAGATTCGGAGCTTCCTTGGGCTTGCTGGTTACTATCGGCGATTCATTAAGGATTTTTCTCGTATTGCTGAGCCGATGACCAGGTTGACGTGGAAGGATGTTGCTTTTGTGTGGTCGGGTGATTGTGAGGGTGCTTTTGGTATTCTGAAGGAGAGGTTGACGACTGCCCCTATTCTTGTTGTGCCTGATCGCAGCGGTGGATTTGAGATCTTTTGCGATGCTTCTGGCAAGGGTCTCGGTTGTGTGTTGCATCAGCATGGGCACGTTGTGGCGTATGCGTCTCGTCAGCTTAAGGTTCATGAGAAGAATTATCCGACGCATGATTTGGAGTTGGCTGCCGTTGTGTTTGCTCTTAAGATTTGGAGGCACTTCCTGCTGAGTGAGAAAGTGAAGATTTTCACCGATCACAAAAGCTTGAAGTATATTTTCACTCAGAAGGAGCTCAACATGCGACATCGTCGATGGTTGGAGCTTATGGCGGATTATGATATTGATTTGCAGTTTCACCCTGGCAAGGTGAATGTGGTTCCGGATGCTTTGAGTAGGCTTCCAGCGGTGATGATTTTGACTTCGCAGTGGAGATTGCAGCAGGATTTTTGCGAGTCTGGTGTGGAGATTGTTCTTCCTGGGGAGGCTTCGTCGTTGATGTACATGCAGGTACAGTCGACGATCGTGGATCGGATTAAGGCTGGCCAGGCTGAGGATCCGAAGCTGGTGAAGATTCGGGAGCAGGTGGAAGCCGGTCTGCGGACTGACTTTTTGATTCATGAGGATGGCTCGCTGAGGTTTGGAGCCAGTTTGTGTGTGCCCGCTGGGGATATTAGAGAGGAGTTGATGGTGGAGGCACACAGTTCGCCGTATTCTGTGCATCCTGGTGGCACCAAGATGTACCAGGATCTTCGTCTGAATTATTGGTGGCATGGTATGAAGAGGAGCTTGGCTCGGAGTGTAGCCACGTGTTTGGTTTGCCAGCAAGTGAAGGCGGAGCATCAGCGTACGGCCGGGTTGCTACAACCGCTTCCGATTCCGGAGTGGAAGTGGCAACACATCACTATGGATTTCGTGACTGGACTACCTCGGAGTCCGAAGCAGAATGACGCGATTTGGGTGATCGTAGATCGATTGACCAAATCTGTACACTTTATTCCGTTCCGAGTGGGACAGTCCACTGAGGCGCTAGCGAGGAGATATATGGAGGTAAAATTCTTTTACTCTTCGTTTCATTTCCTTTTCCTAGTTTGGATAGTGATGTAACGTGAATCGTGCAGGAGGTTGTGCGACTTCACGGAGTCCCCGTGAGTATCGTGTCTGACAGAGACACGAGGTTCACATCTCAGTTTTGGCAGATTTTGCAGAAGAGCTTGGGTACGCGTCTGAGTTTCAGCACGGCGTACCATCCGCAGACGGATGGCCAGTCCGAGAGGACGATTCAGATTTTGGAAGACATGCTGAGGGCGTGCATGTTGGATTTCAAGGGTTCGTGGGAGGACCATCTACACTTGGTGGAGTTCTCTTACAACAACAGCTTCCAGGCGAGTATTGGCATGGCGCCATTCACCGGTCTTTATGGGAGGAAATGTCGATCGCCATTGAGTTGGGATGACGTTGGTGATCGGGAGCTGTTGGGACCTGAGATGATCGTGGAGGCCGTGGATATCGTCAGGAATATTCGGGAGAGGTTGAGGATTGCTCAGGACCGTTTTAAGCATTGGGCGGATGCTAAACGTCGTCCTTTGGAGTTTCAGCCGGGCGACCATGTGTTCTTGAAGATTTTCCCCGAATCGTGGTGTGATTCGTTTCGGGAAGCGTGGAAAGTTGAGCCCGCGATACATTGGACCGTTTGATGTTTTGGAGAGGGTTGGCGAGGTAGCTTATCGCTTGGCCTTGCCGCCATCTTTGGAAGGAGTTCACAATGTTTTCCATGTGTCGCAGCTTCGTCGATACATTAGCGATCCGTCTCATGCGGTGGATTTTTCGGAGATTACCGTTCGCCCCGATATGACGTATGACCAGCATCCAGTGCAGATTCTGGACAGGCGTCAGAAATCGCTTCGGAACAAGATTGTCAATCTTGTGAGGGTGATGTGGCGACACGGCTCGCCTGGAGAGTCTACTTGGGTGAATGAGGATGAGATGCGAGAGTGTTTCCCACTTTTGTTTCCGGACTCGTGAGTATTTGGAAATTCCGAGGACGGAATTTTTCTTAAGTTGGGGAGGATGTAACGACTGCTTTTCATGTATCTGGATTTAATATAATATAATATATGTTTTGGTGGATTTTCTCATCGTGTGTGGTTTTCGTCTCCGTAGATTTCATTTTCGATCGATTCGTCGTATTTTCTCGTTTCTTCCTTAGGATTGTCGATTTCGAAGTATGTCACTCGTGACGGACTTCATAACGGTCGTATCTTACTATTAGATCAAGCCTAGAAGTCTTAGGAATCGATCCCGGGGCCCCGCGCTCCGTATCGGAACTTTTGGTGCTCATTAGCCGGTAGAAGAAGGGGCACCGACCGACTAGATGACGATCCAGTCGGTCGGCAATCCTTCTTGGACCGACTAGTTAGCTTTCTAAATTTCTCAGGAGTTACTGTTTATCGTTAGTCAGTCTAAGAACGTTGGTTGACCGACTAGGTTGCAAACTAGTCGGTCAGCAATGCTTCTTTAACCGACTAACACATCATCTTAATTTTAGTTGAGTTACTGTTTACTCTTAGTCGGTCTAAGAACGTTCAACGACCGATTAGATGCTAAACTAGTCGGTCAGTATTTGTTCATGGACCGACTAACTCTAAATCCTATTTTCGTTCAGGAGTTACTGTTTGCACTTAGTCGGTCTGCGTTGGTCTACCGACCGACTAGTTGCCAAACTAGTCGGTCAGTGGTTGTTCTTTGACCGACTAACCAGTGTTAAAACCCTAATTTCTGGGCAGCCGCCAGCCCAACCTATTTAAACCCAACCCAAACGTTTTCTTCTTCCTCAACACGACCCAAAACCCTAAAATCTTCCCCCTTTGAGTCCCCATCTTCCTCCAAGCTTCAATCCTTCATTCCAAGCCCTAGAATCATCATCCAAACCCTCCATCCACTCTATCTACCTCTCATCTTCCCCAAAATCTCACCAAATCCATCAAAATCCCCAAAACCCCCAAAACCCCCAAAACCCTAGTTTTCCCAAACTTCTCCATTTGCTTCCAGATCTGAACCTAGGGTTCTCCGGAGTGTTTCTTCCGCCTCCTCTCGGTAAGAAATCGATCTACCGTTGTTTTCATAACTTATTTATATTTTTAGGAAACCCTAATATAATTTCATGTTGTTTGATGATTGTTCCCCCAAAACAGCGATTTCCCCGTAGATTGGCATCCGTGTGACGAAGTGGTCGTCATCCCCGGTGCTAGGCAAGTGAAACTTGCCACTTAGGGTTTAGGCCATGTTTTAGGCCATTTGCTTGTTGTAGACGTAAAAGAGGCTAGGCGACGAAATGATACTCGCCTAGGCGCAAATTGGGGAACTAGCTTGACAACGAAGCTAGTTCCGACATTTAGCATGTTGCACAATTACCATGTCATGTTTACTTTCCATTAACGGTACGCAAATTACATGTCATGTCATTGCATTCTTTTGATGATCCCGTGATTACGTAGCATCGCTACAATACTTGTGTTCCTGGCTCGTGACCAGAAGCGAGCATAATGAGTTGCTAACCCCAACGCTCGATATATTGAATTGTGAACTAAGAATGCGAGCTCATGTGCGGGGCAACCCCAGGCTCACTAGCTGAGCTCATTGTGCGGGGACCCTGGCTCCATTACGTGTGGGATGGGGTGAGGGTTAAGCGGCCATTCAACTGGGGGTCTGTTTGATCAACAACTGCAGTTGTAAGGCGTAAACTCTTTGGGGTGGGGTAGTGTTTAGTGCCGATCGGTCTGAATGTTATACCATTCAGCGAAGGGCGTAAACATCTACAAACAACAGTGAAATGTGATTTGTGTTTAGTGCCGATCGGTCTGAATGTTGTACCATTCAGCGAAGGGCGTAAACACCTACAAAATGTGAATTGATTGAGATTGATAGTAGCTTGGCTACTCTTGTCTTGTCCCGATAATTGTTCCATTGTACAAAATTGTCTTGCCATGTCTTAAATTGTGCATTCATGCTATAACTGCCATGTCATGCATACTAAACTGCTAGGTTGCTAGATGCCTCACTTTCAGTTTTCTTGCTCAAGTCTTTTAGACTTGCTGACATGTGCCCCTTTACTATTTTGGGTGACACATGTTAGATCCTGAGCCTGAGTACCTTGTTGAGGACGAGGTGTTTGCTGACGCCGAGCCCGAGCTTGTGTTTGACGGGGAGTACGTGGACACTGGGGACCAGTCCTAGTGTCTCCGTTGTGTTTTACTTTTGTTAGACAGTCGTTTTGTTATCGGTGCGTAGCACCTATACCTTGTTGTTGTTGTTGCTTTTGTTGGCCTTGTTCTGGGCCTTTAGACTCTTTCTTTTTTAGACTGGTGGCTTTTCTGGATGTTGAACTTATTTTCTTGTTGGACAATGTATGAGATGTGAGATTTTATTTCAGTCTCTCCTTATGTTATTATTGTTGTTACGTTGTGGTTACAGGGACCTGCTTATGTATTTTATTGACGCTTATCGGGTTGGGGCTTCACAGCTCCACTCTCGTGCGGACCTTATCACGTCTCGCCTCCATTTTAGGGAAGCGGGTCGTGACACATCTACCAACTTCGAAGAGCGTACCACTCCAGAGCGCCACTGTTTTCCAGTAGCCACTAGATATGAGTGAAACTTATATAGATGAGTGATGATTGTATTTGCTTTCAGAACATGATGGATGTATAGACAAATAGGAAATGATTGTATAGATACATAGTGTAACGGCCTGTTTTCATCAAGATAAACTATTTACGTATTTGCCCAATTTTTCAATTTTTAAACTATTTTATAATGGTTTGTCAGGAGTTTTACGATTTCAAAAAAATTTCTTATAAAAATATTTTGAGATATCAGACTAGCTATGAAGTATTTTGGTAAGTTCAGGTTTCATCAAATACCACTAAATAATTTGATAAAAATTCATTTTCAGATATCACTGTTTTGGCTTAACGAATTTATTTTCTATACAAACATCTTCAAAATGATTTCAAACTTTTACGGTGTCATTCTACGATCATTTAGGGCTTTCCACATTAATTTCGTAATTTTCTGAAGTCAAATCAATAGGGAACCCGCAAACCCGCTTTCTAAACGTTTTGGCCTAAAACTAGTATTTCCGTAGCTCAAACCCTGAAACGGACTTCGTATTCGTGATCCTCGCGACGATACAATCCCGTGGGTATGTCTTCGTAATTTTTCGGACACATTTGCTAGAAGGGGCCAAAAAATTGTAATTTCATACTTTTACTAATTATGTTTTAACATTTTATTTAACCTTAATCACTTTTACTAATTAGATTTACTACCCTAATTATTTTAACATAACTGATTAGCAGCCCATGTGATTCATGGCTGAATAATCTACGGTTAGTCAATAACCCCCAACTCCCTCTTTAATACCTATTTAATAACCCTCATTAATACCATTGACTAAACCTAATATTAAATTAATTACTAATCCTATTTAACCATACACTAATCCCTGTTCTCCTTCATTCTAAGGCCAACTCACGCACCCATCTCTCCCTCTTCCTCCGTCCAGCGGCGAACGCCGTCGCTCCGCCCGCAGACACCAAGCCTCCGCCGTCGTCCACGCCTTCCCGGCCACCGCCCGCGCTCTCCCTCACACCCTACCGCTTCCCTCCGTCCCCGTGCAGCGCTTCCCTCCGACGACGAGCGCCGCTCCCACCATCGCCTTGACTTCCCCCCCACCGTCGCCAAGAGCAGCGCCCCGAAGGCCTGAGCACCGCCGTCTGGGCTCCGACCTCCCCCGTGCCCCGCTGCTCTCCGGTGAACCCCTGAAGACCTCCGCTTCTCGCCATGACCCTCGTCGTGCGTCGTTGACACTGGAGCACCGCTCGCCGCCGCGAGCAGCGACGTGAACCCCCGGCGTCGACCGCCACCACCCGAGATAGGCCGCGTCGCCCATTGCCAAGCTTCCCTGGGCCGATTGCTTCGTGCTCCACCTGCAAAAAATAAAAGAACAGAGTTTTTGAAATCAAAACAAAGGAGTTGATTTTAAAACAGAGTATTTTACGCAAAACGGAGGTTTTCAAAACCAATTTAAAATTATATATTACATGATTTTAATGTTTGAAATAGTGTATTTTGCTATAGGTATCGGGCGACCGAACCAAGACCACCAGGAGGTCCGCTGTTTCGTCACGAACCTGTAAACGCTGGATTCGTCACAATCCGACAACCGGATTACGAGTTACGATTTTTCAAATATTTTGTTAATAGTTTAGTTTATTATCAGAAATACTTATAAAAGTATAATACTTGTATTTATCTTGTGTTTCTAATTTTAAATTCGAAACTAATCATACATGACTCTGAAAAATACAAGACCAAGTCCAGAAATTCGGTCGTGAGGTTCTGGACACATTGGCACTAGAATCATCCCAATCAGACGCCTATAATTTAAAATACAATTTTTGGAAGTTATCTTTAATTATTCCTAACTTGCTTTTGAAAATTCATATCTGCAATATACATGTGTATTTTCCATATATAAAAATATCTTGATATTCTACTAATCGAGACGCCCGTTTTGACAGCTTATTCGGAGTAATTCGACGTGTCGTTCATTCAAAATAAAATCTTGAACATTTAGGATAGCTATTTTCCAAATTTAGAAAATTAGTTTTAATTCATTTTAAATTCTAAAAATCATTTTTCAAGCTTTCATAAATTATTAAAGATAGCTATGAGCTTTAGAAAAATATATTCTTCCTATATAAAATTATTTTTCTCACATCTAGCCCATCTAAAAATGTTTAGTACGTATCTTGACGAGTTCTAAGCTGCTATAAAAATACCAACACGTTAAGAAAAATAGATAGAAAATAGTGTACTCTTTAACCGGTCATTTCTTGTGTTTGCAGGTACCAATTCTTGTGCACCAGCATCTTTATAAGGTCTAGCTCCTATCTCGTCTTACCCTGACGATCTCAAATAGAGTAAGTCACTTTAATTCTAATTTTAGAAATTTAGATAGTGTACTCGTATGAACTAGGACCTCATATATATTCTCAGAACAACTATTGACTTGAACCAATGATTAGAGACCTAATTAACTAGAGAACTAATCAATAGTGAAATGACCAAATGACTAAATTGAGATGGTGCACATTTATGGAATTAGATATCATAGTTGTTGGACTTCAAAGCATTGCTCAGGACTAAATCGATATAGTGCACTTTTATGGAATTCGATATCATAGTTATTGGACTTCAAAGCATTGCTCAGGACTAAATTGATATAGTGCACTTTTATGGAATTAGATATCATAGTTGTTGGACTTCAAAGCATTGCTAAGGACTGATATTCTCTGTTGAGGCTCCAGCCTTGACTTTTCAGCAAGTAAATATCATAAATATATATTTCGTGTACTCATTGTTGGATGTATTGTTGTACACATTGTTGGATTTATTGGTGTATACATTGTTGGATGTACGAAATGATGGGCCTACGAGGCCATATGGATACGGATACAAATATAGATACGGATACGGATACGATACGGTTATAAATGTGTAATATGATACCACACGGGATACGGGGTAGTCTTCAGCTACGAAGTGTGCGGGAGTGACCGGGTCCACCCTTATTAGTTAAGCTGTACCATCACCCTGCAGGGGATGGTAGGTAGATATTCTGTGAGTTGCTCCCTGGGATGGGTGCACTTCTGGATGCATATCGTGCACTCGATCTAAAAATGTTGCACTAGCTTGATTGATACCAGGACCCTTGAGGCCATATTGATACAAATACCAGTATGAATATTGGATTATGATAATACACGTGATATGGGGTAGTCTTGAGCTACGAAGTGTGCGGGAGTGACCGGGTCCACCCTTATTAGTTAAGCTGTACCATCACCCTGCAGGGGATGGTAGGTAGATATTCCACGAGTTGCTCTGTGGGATGGGTGCACTTCTGGTTGCATATCGTGCACTTGAGCTAAGACTGTTGCACTAGTTTGATTGATGTTGCACTAATTGTTTGATACCATTGTTCAGTCACGACTACTAGCTTAATACGACTATTCTACTAACTAAGCCGAGACTACTCGAACGTGATAGAACGGTATAATAATGAGCGGTCTTAAATTACTACTAAATCAGTGTCTAGAAAGGAATGGGAAGGGGGTTGGTCAACCGAGTGACTTGTTCCTGCGGTCTTTGAAGTGACCTGTGCCTTCAAGCCCTGACTGCCTGGCTGATTTGGGAGTTAAACTAGAATTCTTATTAGGCCTGCCTACACCATTAGATAGTCAAGCGATGCTCATTATCTTTTTAAGTGTTGCTACATCTACCTGGTTGTCCTACTATCGTCATCCCATTGCCTATTGGTCAAAATATTATTGCTACCATATGCCATGCCACAGTTATTGATCTCGTACAGTCACCTTTACTTTATGCATTACATACACCACTTACCACACCTGAGTTGTTACCAGTACTTTACTTATCACTCTTACATACTTGTCAGCTCATACTTTACTTTTTGTACCTACATGCCCATCTTTTGTTTACTATAATCTGTTCCATACGTTTGCACTACTTTATTTCTATTGCTAGAATTGTTGTGACTTACATACGGTTCCATCTCTGTGGCACCGCAGACGACGTACATATAGAGGCAGATGCTCTAGAGTTAATAGCGCCAGAATTTGACCATGAGCCAGCAGCTTTCAAAGTTGTTTCCAGTTGTATTTACTTTCCTTAATGTACGATTGTTGGACCATTTTTGTACAATATGGATGTACTAATTGGACATTATTTGGGTATTTTTGTACATCTCTGCATCGTGGCTATTTTGTTTTCACTGGTTAACTGCAGGACCTGCGCAAATATCAAAAAAGTAACGGGCCTGGGAATCGGGTCGTTACACATAGTGTAAGGATCCTGTCTATGGGGAAAACACTAGAAAGAGGGGTTGAATAGTGTTTATGCAATTTAAAAAGATAGTTACACCAATTTAAATGCAATCCAACAAAATAATGCGGAATAGAAATTAAACCCAAAATGAAACACACGCAAACGCAGAGATGTTTCAAGGGTTCGGAGTACCCAAGTCACTTCCCGACTTGTTCCAGGTAATCCTACGTGCTTTCCACCCGGATACCTCCAGATACTCAAGTTAGAACCCTAACTTGAGGTTTCCTTAACACCCACTTGTAGCAACCCTATAAGTGAAATCGAAATACAATCGATTGACCTTGACTCCCACAATTTGGGAGCAAGCACACCACTCTCACAACCTGAGAGCAAATTCAAATAACGAAAGTTATGAAATATGAAAGCAACACTTACAATCACTTATGCCTTGAAGTAGAACTTGAAGGAGAAGTGTGTTGTGTGTTGGAGACTCTCTTGGAAGAGAGGAGAAAGGCCTTTCTCTTGACTGCACCAAATGCCTAGAAGATAACTCTTTGGTTCTAGGTTGGAGAGCAGAGATCAAAGATTGGAATTCTTAGGGGTTTGGATTTGAGAGCTTTTAAACTTGATAATGAAAGCTTGAGAGATTTTGCAATAGCTTAGGTAACCTTTCAGTGGAATAGTAGAAGCCCCTTATATAGGTTTCTCTAATCCACAAACCCTTTTGGAATCCGTGAGAAAAATCTCAACGGATAGAGTCGAGCTCACGACAGTCGACTGTTAAGGAAACCACAGTCGACTGTTGCACAGTCAGCATGAGTAGGTGAGAAATCATAACGGTAACTTACCACGTGGACAGTCGACTGATGAAGCATAGACAGTCGACTGTTAAACCAACATGCGACTGGCCGTAAAATGGGTAAGTTGAAGAATTCTAGAAATCTTCTGAGATAACAGGACAGATGACTGATGAGGATGAAACAGTCGACTGTTAATCAGAACAGGCGACTGTAAATCCTTATACAGACGACTGTCAAATACCCTGAGAATTTCCAGAGAGCTGAGTCAACAAGTTGGCTCACAGACAGACGACTGTTGCAGTATAGACAGTCGATTGATCCAATAGACAGTCGACTCTATATTCAACATTAGTCGTCTGGCCGTAAAAGACAGATCAACAAAGTTTGGGCAAAAGATAAACATGCGACTGATTTACAAAACACAGTCGACTGTCACTTGGACAGTCACCTGTGTATCGTTCATCAGTCGCCTGTGGGAATAAAAACAGAGAGGCCCAAAACTAGTTTGTAAAAGATTGTGCATAACAAGCGAATGTAGAAAAAAACACAGTCGACTGTTTTTGAGACAGGCGACTGTATAATGTTCACCAGTAGACCGTTGTAAACAATCCAAGCATAAACAATAAGAAATGAATTGGAGTCTAAGGATGAATGATATAATGATGTCCTAAGACTGAATTGAAGATGTGTGTGAGTGCTCCATCAATGTTCTATTTCTAAGCTACATAATAGAAGAGATAAAAGAAATTTACATTGACGAACTCTCTCTTATATCCAATGTATGAGCTTGAAGTCTTCATGGAGCTTCAATCATCATCTACGATCATCCAATCCATTTCATTTGCCTTCAATGATCTTTAAGAGTCATCCATTGCAAGTAGATCTTCATATAAAGCTTAGGCAATGGATTAACTGTAAAATAGGGGATTAGTCACAAGTATTTATGTTTGCTCATCATTAACACCAAGTAGGGAGAAGTCCAATACTCAACATTCTCCCCCTTTTTGATGATGATAAACAAACATAATTAAGAAGATAAATAATTATGCGTAATGAAAACTTAATCCCCCTACATAGATGCCAATCAAGTTAGTCAACAAATATTAGGGCATCTACATATCAATTGAAGCAAATGAGTAAGATATGCATGAATTTAAATTCAAGAAATCTAGGATTAAAAAATCCCTATTCATTGTAATCTTACTCCCCTGAATCTAAGGCAACTTCAATTTTAGATTCAAAGTGTTAGCACATACTTAGCACATTCATTATGAATCTTGTATGTTTATTTCTCTCCCCCTATGGCATTATCCAAAAAGGTGGGAGTAAATAACAACAACAATAATCATGCTAAATACGAACTAACAACAATCAAGGAGTATGAAGATATATAGAATCAAAAACTCATAAAAGCACATCATATACTTATGTGAATAGAGGAATTAAAGTCCAATATCAACATTTTAGATCTACAAAAAAATATAGTCTCAAAATTGCATCACATCAGAGATAGCATGCATAATCCAATAACAAATCCTATATTGTCTCAAAAACACAACAGATGAGAATATATCATTCATGGAGACAATATCACTAACATAACACAGATATGAAAATCAGTTATACACGATGTGACACATAAGACTAAACAGCAACATCATATATATATATATATATATATATATATATATATATATATATATATATATATATATATATATATATATATATATATATATCAAAAGATGAGTGCATATCAGGTGGACATCAACATGTCCAACCAAAATATATCATGATCGTAAAAAAATACATCATGATATCATCGTACTTCACCATACATATAAACTAAACAACATACAGACAAACTCCAACCAACACCACTCAAAAACTAAAACAAAATCTATGAGTGAGAGTCGCCAGGTCCAACAGAGGAAGAAGGAGGCTCTGTGACAGCAGGGGTATCCTCTGGAGGAGGGTCAACAGCAACATCAGCAGCATCAACAACAACATCAGCAGCATCCTGAGTAGAAGCTACACCAGGATGCACAACGACATCAGTGACAATGTGCTGAGGAGGCTCATGAGGCTGAGGAGGAACAAAATGTCTCAATGCTCAGGGAAGGGTATTCCCTGATGCTGGAATGATAATGAAGCTAACTCATAAAGACCAGACACCATCTCAAGGAGGGTGTCAAAAGCTGGAGAAGCAGATGTAGATGGCTGGTCAGCTGGTGGAACAGTGTAGGAAGACGAAGCTGAAGTGGATTTCCTCTTCTTTGATGCAGACTGCAGAGCCAAAGAGGACTTCGACTTCGCAGAAGCATTAAGGAGAGGAGCAAAAGGCATGGGCTCAAAAGGAGACAAATCGATGCCAAAATTCGGAAGACAAGAGTGAGAAGACCACCGTATGGAATGTGTGCAGAGGAAGAAGTAAACTCAACCTTGTCCATCCTGTCAATGAGGACACCGGCCCAGTTCACGGACATTCCAGAGAAGATCGCATACATACACCTCAGAATATCCTGGGAAGGCTGGTCAGATGATCCATACTTGGCAGGATGTTGGACTTCACCATGAGGTGAACAGCCCAACCCCTAGCCGAAAACATAGACGATCTAATACCAGAATCTAGGGCAGAGGGTATCTCACGAAACATGTCCTAGAGGACAGACTGGTCTAGCTCATCGACATCAGAAATAGAAATGTCTGAAGGAAGAGAACCGGTAGAAGGAATCCTAAGAATGGTCCCTAAGAGAGAGGGATTAATACGAATAGGGGTTCCCTGGACAACGGTGTCAAGGACTCCGGTGGAAGAATACTCACCGCGAATGCGGTTAGCATAGAAGAGCTTAACCAGAAATGGATACGCTCGAGGGGACTCGCTCTGAGAGAAGCGAAAAAGATCGGCCAAGTGGGTAGCAGATAAAAGATCTGAAAGTCTCTTAGCAGTGAAGGCAGGAAAAGCAATAAATCGCTCTCTAAGGAGTTTGATCCCTAAGAGAGAGTGGAATTTTGCCAAGCAGAGATCATCTCGGCAAATTGGAACAAGGGGATCAGCAGGAGGCACGACAGGAGACTCTTCTACAGAACTCGACACAGAAGGCGAAGGAGGAGCCTCAGCAGTAGGCTCATTGATGCGAACACCAATGGGCTTGCGCTGACGCTTGATCAGGGGCACAGTGTCGGAAGAAGAAGATCCGGAAGGAGAATATCCCTGTGAAGCAGAGTGAGAGGGAGATTCGGCATGTTTGGTTCGGGCCCTATAGGGCTTCTTGATCTTGGCGGCGGTAGGTTTCTTAGGAGCCCTAGGTTTCTTAGGAGCCATGATCTTACCTTTTCCCTTGGTCTTGGGAGCCATGGAATCAATCAATCAAAGTAGACGAGTATCGACCGGAAAAGAAATCAAACAACGATAATCGAACGAGAGAGAGAGAGAGAGAGAGAGAGAGAGAGAGAGAGAGAGAGAGAGAGAGAGAGAGAGAGAGAGAGAGAGAGAGAGAGACTCAGACCTAGTCGAAAAGTCACGAAAGCACAACGACGAAGCAATCGACAAATGGCAAGGAGGAGATCGACGGCGACGGCTGAGGGAATGAGCGGGAAGACGAGCGGTTTCAAGTCGGATGAGAGAGAACGACGTGGGTTGAAATGAACCGTCTCGAAGGATATAAGAAGGGGCAAATTAATCTGGGCCGTTGGATCAAAGAATCGACGGCTCAGAATAAAGCAGTGAACCGTCACAACAGTAGACAGTCGACTGAAGAACAAAAGTCAGTCGACTGGATGAAGTGAAAAGAAATAAGCTCAGGAAGACAGACAGTCGACTATTGAGTAACATACAGTTGCCTATCTGTGAGACAATCGACTGTACTATACACATCAGTCGACTGACTGAGAATCAATAAACTTCAACAAAAAGACAGAGAGCACTGTAAAATTTCGACAATGATGACAGGTGCCTGATGACTAAAATGCAGTCGCCTGTTGAAACAACAGTCGACTGGAAAATTGTCATCAATCGTCTGTGCGAGAGATATGAGTTTCTGGCAGAGAAGATAGAGTAGGGCAGTCGACTGTCGAAGGAAAGACAGTTGTCTGTCCTGGTCCAAAAATGCATAGTGAGATAAAAGTCCAGAGAATATGAACACTCACCCTAGGACCTATACGCTAATCACAAACTCATCATAAAAACAATGTAATACGATAAATCAATTGTAACACAAATCTCTAAAAACAATCTTAAAGAACTCATGAAATCACATAAATCTCAATTGCCTTTCTTAAACACACATATATGATATATCAAATGAAGAGGCAACATGATGATATGAGCCCAAAAAGTTTTATAACATGTATGTTGAGCTTTTAAATTTCAGATTCACCCATAATTCCTAATTCTCCACGCAACCTCAAAAATGAATCTTCTTTAAGAGGTTTTTTGAAGATGTCGGCAATTGTTTTTGGGTTTCAATGTACTCTAAGATGATGTCCTTCTTAGCTACATGATCATTTATAAAATGGTGTCTTACATCTATGTATTTGGTATGGGAGTGATGTACCGGGTTCTTGGAAAGACATATAGCACTTTGTTTATCAACCATGATAGGGCAAATATCACAATTGACACCATAGTCACTAAGAGTGTGTCTCATCCAAAGGACATATGCACATGCAAGACCCGCGGCAATATATTCCGCTTCAGTCGTGGACAATGATACTAAATTCTGTTTCTTGGAAAACCAAGAAACTAAGGAATTTCCTAGGAAATGGCAAGTGCCACTAGTACTTTTCCTATCGGAATTGCATCCGGCAAAGTCGGCATCACTATATGAGATTAACTCATATGTGCTAGATTTAGGGTAAAGTAACCCATAATCTAGAGACTGATTGAGATAACGAAATATTCGTTTAACCGCAATCAAGTGTGACTCCTTAGGTCTAGCTTGATATCTAGCACACAAGCAAACGGAAAACATGATATCGGGCCTACTAGCGGTTAAGTAAAGTAAGCTACCGATCATACCTCGATATAGACGAATGTCTACATCTTTTCCGCTCTCATCCTTGTGTAGATGGGTAGTAGTACTCATGGGAGTCCTTTTGCTTGAAGACGATTCCATCCCGAATCGCTTGATAAGCTCCCATGTGTACTTTGTCTGATGTATGAAGGTTTCATTCTCTATTTGTCGAATTTGCAGTCCAAGGAAATAAGTGAGCTCTCCCATGTGGCTCATCTCGAATTCATCCTTCATAGACTTAGAAAATTCTTGACAAAGATTAAAGTTAGTAGAACCAAATATTATATCGTCTACATACACTTGAATCAAAAGAATGTCATTTTCATAATCTTTAATGAAGAGTGTAGAATCAACTTCTCCCATTTTAAAACCTAAATCCAAAAGAAAGGTCTTAAGTCGATCATACCAAGCTCTAGGAGCTTGTCTCAACCTATACAACGCTTTCTTAAGTTTGAAAACATGGTTTGGAAATTTTTCATGAATAAAAACGGGAGGTTGAGAAACATATACTTCTTCATTGACAATCCCATTTAAAAATGCACTTTTAACATCCATTTGAAATAGTTAAAAATTCTTATGAGATGCAAAAGATAAAAGCAATCTAATAGCTTTTAATCTAGCTACTGGAGCAAAAAATTCTTCGAAATCAATACCTTCCTCTTGCCGGTAGCCTTGAGCTACTAACATTGCTTTGTTCCTTGTGATTACCTCGCTCTCATCGGTCTTGTTCTTGAAGATCCATTTGGTCCCAATTACTTGGTGACCACTTGGAAGAGGAACGAGCTCCCAAACCTCATTTCTCTCGAATTGCATTAGTTCTTCATCCATTGCCACTATCCAAGAGCTATCCTCACAAGCTTCTTGGATATTCTTTGGCTCAATGGTAGAGATAAATGCGCAATGAGAGAATTCTTCAATTCTCGACCTCGTTTGAACACCCACACCAATGTCTCCAATTATTTGGTTATGGGGATGGTTGCGAACGGTCGGGTAAGCTTTGGGTATACCTGTATCACTTGGAACATCTTCAACAATTTCGTTAGTAGTGTTAGTCTCAATAATTGAATCATTAATCTTAACATTACTAAGAGAATCACAAATAGCATCTACACTATCATCATCAACTGAGGAAAATCAAAATCTTCATAAAATGATACGTGTAGAGAGCTCAATCATTGAAGAGGTTTTGTTGTATATCTGGTAGGCTTTGCTACGTGTGGAATATCCAACAAAAAAATCCTTCATCGGATCTTGGCTCAAATTTATCTAGATTACCAAAAGTGTTCTTGATAAAGCATTTTGAACCAAAAACACGAAAATATTTTACTTGAGGCTTTTTGTCATAAAACAACTCAAAACAAGTTTTGTTCGTTTGGGGTCTCACTAGGATCCTATTGAGCACATAACATGCCGTGTGCACCACCTCTGCCCAAAATTGTAGTCCAAGATGACTATCATGGAGCATAGTGCGAGCACACTCAATAAGAGTCTTATTCTTTCTCTCTACAACACCATTTTGTGGTGGTGCTCGAGGGAAGGAAAAATTGTGAGTTATCCCGGTGTCATCACAAAACTTAGTAAAAGATTCATTCTCAAATTCTCCTCCATGATCACTACGGATAGTGATAATAGTGGATCCTAAGAGATTCTGAATCTTCTTTGCAAATTTGGTAAACTCTTCATAAGCTTCATTCTTATTAGTTAAGAATGAAACCCAAGTAAATCTAAAAAAGTCGTCAACGACAACTAATCCATAATGAGCATTACCTAAAGAAGCGGTTCTAGTTGGCCCAAACAAATCTAGATGAAGAAGTTCTAGGGGCCTCTTAGAAGTAATCCCTTCTTTAAGCTTAAAGGATGATTTACTAAGTTTACCTCTTTGACACGAATCACAAAAGTTTTTCTTATTAAAAGCGATTTTAGGAAAACATTTGACTAGATCTGTAACGGTCGGTACTCGCTATATGTTATATGGTGTGTGTATAGCAATTTTGGGTACCTGATTGGTTTTGATGCTTGTATGAGAGTCGTCGTTGAGTCGATAAGGCCGTAGCACCTTGGTTTCATCCTTAGCAAGCCAACCCCCGACGTGTGCCCAATTTGGGATTACTGTCGCCTTTGGACCCCGTATCCTTTGTACGCGTATTTTCTTTGAAGTTCGCGTATTTTTCTTAGCCTTATCTTTCATTCGGAACGCATGATGTGATATGCTGTTGTGACCCTCTCGAAGAGTATTTATTTATGGAAATATTTTGGAACGTCATTTCACAGGTCGTTCCTCCACAAAATGACTTTGTTTGATGAGGCGCCTTGATTTTCACTTTTGTCGTGAGATCTTTTTATTTTTAGTTTTGTTCCTCGTCGCCCAACTCGTGATCGGTCTCTTTAGTTCCGTTTCTCTCGTCGGCATGGTCGCCCCAGTATTTATCTCATAATTTTAGAGCCCCGTTTGACCCACTTTTCACTGTTTTTCCCAACCTATTATTATTTTAACCCAAAGTTTCATATGTTAACCCTCTAATTATTTTTATTAATAGCAAATTATCGCTTCCTAATCACTTTGAACCGGCCCCACTTATTTTCCCCCCACATGATCGCACACACCCTATTTTTCGATCACACAACTTATTTTATAATAAACCTAATTCTAATATTATAAAACCCCCTTAACACAGCTATTATAAGATAACCTAAGGCCTACCCACTCCTCAGGTACTGCCTTTTGAAACCCTTTTAATAGAAATCCTTATATAATTCTTATATAATAAGAACCTAGGGCTAACCCTAGCACTCACGTGCTATTTCTCTAGCCCCACACCTAAAGCTATATGATATAACCCTAGGTCATCAACAGCCATACCCTCCCCTTTAAAATAACCCTAGGTCTATTTTTTCAACTCTACCCTATCTTTCTCCCCTCAGCAAACGAACGCACACACCGCCAGCCTTTCTTCTCACCCACGTGATCAGCTGCTCGCGGTTTCCCTTCTCAACACAACCAATAGATATTCCACCTCGCTCCCCGACCTCCTCCTCCCCTCGGCCTTGTTCTCAACCGGAACACGGCAACAAAACCCGCCGTTATTCGCCCTGTGCTCCGTCGGGCTCCCTCTCCAGGCCACGGCAGCCGCCGCCCAGGCGATAGCAGCTCTGCAGCGCCGTCGGAGCAGTCCACGGCACCACCTAGCGCCGCCCCGCGCTTCCCCGACCTTCCTCCCACCGGTGTGCTCCCCAGGCGTCGACAACAGTGCCTCCAAGCGCACGGCAGCGAGCCCCTGGCACAGCAGCGCACGGCAGCACCGCCAAGCGCAGCACGCGACAGCAGTCCCCTCTGACGCTGTCACGACAGCGACAACAAACCCCTGACGCGCGTCGCAGCTTTTCTTGGCCGTAGCAATGCACGTCGACATCCCCTAGCCACTGTCCACTCACTCAACAGTCCCTCTAGCCGTTGGCGACTCACGACAACCTCCGAAATCTTCGTATGGGATCTCCTCGCTACGGTTAGTATAAGTTTATTGAGCGGTATTGAGAACTATATGTTTATATATGATCAGTAAGTTAATCCTAGTTAACTAGTTTGTAGCTTAATAAAAATGTTGTTTTGCATGCTAATAACATTAATATAGACGTTAACTTGAGAATCTATAGGGTTGAAAACTCGTTTACACAAATCTAGTTAACATGTATCCTAGGTTGCTTGATAATATTTGTTGTGTATTTTCGTACTAGCAACGTGACGGAATTATCATGTTAGTTATTTAACTTCCTTAATATTGATGTAAACCCTACTGTAGGATAGAGAACTTGTTAAAAATCGGATCATTAAACATTTTAGGGTTGTCTAATAATTCTAGTCCATCGTGATGAACTTATTCGTGCACGTGTTTTATCACAGAGAATCCGTCGTTCCATACCGTTCACACTGCCGGAGTACAACCGCTGACGTCGGTACCCAACGTCAGAGTAGCTCTCGCGTCGTGTTGAGGTAAGATCTGTCTTGTAGGAATCACCACTTGCCTGTTAATCAACTAAAATTGGTAATTTCGGATGGTTGTGGTTCACTAATCAAGATTAATAATTGGGATGTAGGCTGGATTGCTAACTGAACACGTAGGTAGTTTGGACTATGATTGATCGTGACTTCAGCTTGGTTGTGCAGGCAAGTGAAACTTGCCAACTTGTGTTTAGGCCATGTTTTAGGCTATCCCTCGTTTTAGCGTAAAAGAGACTAGGCGATGAAATGATAGTCGCCTAGATGCAACTTCAAGATCTAGCTTGACAAGAAGCTAGATCTGACACCCTGCCATGTCTTTCATACATTTTGCCTGTCACATTTAATTTCCATATCTGTATATACTTTATTTGTACTCTGCCATGCCTGTCATGTTTAATTTCCATATCTGTACGCACTTTATTTGTACTCTTGTCATGCCATGCATCCTAACATGTCATTACATGCTTGAATGTTGCGTCGTAGCACACGCTACTTGTACTTCCTTGTTGAGGCTAGGCACCTGCGTTGCAGGCACAATCCTATGCCAAGTACACTTCCTGGATCATGAACCAGAAGCGGGCTACATGTGTTGGTCAAAAGCCAATGCCCGATTACACATGGAGGGGTAGGGTTAAGCGATTACTTGAGCTTAGGAGTTGGCCCGTACAACCGCTCCAGCCAAAGGGCGTAAACTCTGTGCACAACGTGCTTACTTGTCTTGTAAATCCATGTGAATGTTTTAGTAGCTTTGCTACCCTTGCCTTGTCATACTTGTTGCACTTCTTACTTGTTGCATCCATACCTTAAACTGCCATGTCATCGCATATTTTAGAACTGCTAGGCTGTTTCCCTTTCTTTTAGTTTCCTTGCACAAGTCTCTTGTAGACTTGATGACATGCGCCCTCGTCTCTTTGGGTGTCGCATGTTAGTTGCTGAGCCAGAGCCCGTTGCTGAGGAAGAACAGGTTGCAGGTGTTGAGTTCGAGGACACTGGGGACCAGTCCTAGAGCTCTTTCTAGTTTATGTTGCTTTCTGCTTAGTCGCTGTTAGGCTGTCAGTGCGTAGTACCTCTCTTTTCATATAGTTGTTATGTATTAAGTCAGCCATGCTTTAGGCCTCTTTTTAGACTCTTGTACTTTTCTTTACGACTTTTCTCTGAATGTTTGGAAAAATCTGGGATGTTATTGGTGGAGTTTTATTTCTGCTTTAAATTATTATTATCTTTGTTTCGCTTTGTGGTTGCAAGGACCTGGTTATTGGAAGTGTCTTTTTTTCAGACGCTTATCAGACTTGTAGCCTCACAGCTCCAAGTCTGAGCGGACCTCATCATGCCTTGCCTCCCGTTTATGGGAAGCGGGTCGTGACGGGTTTTGTTGGTGGCCCATGCAGGTCCTTTTGCAAATGCGAAATATCGAGACAACGATAATAATAAAAACATTCATTAATTATTCGAAACATTCGAGTCGTAAAATCTGAGTCTAATAAGAGCGTTTTCCGTGTCCTATGTGGCTGGAAGACGTGTTGCCCGAGCATCTGTCACAGCGTAGTAGGGAAATCCATAGATAAGGACTATAGTAAGACTTAGTTAGACGTCTGTGCTGGCTAGTTAGAGGTCCCTGATTGTTAGCTAGACCCCAAGCTAGAAATTGATATAATCGTCTTAGGAGTTACCTTAGTCGTTCCTGCCTAGCTCTGACCATAATAGACTTCTAGAATTTCTTTGATCGTTCGCTTGGGTTTATCGATTTCGGGCCACGCTGAACGCAGTTCATTATAGTCTAGTTCCTTAGAAATTCTTAATGCTAAGTTTCCTAATCTTTAGTTGTCGACCGTAGGAGTTTTCCGTAGATTTTCCTGAGTCATACCCTAGGCGTATTTATGTTTTGATCATGCGACCATATTCCTTATCCCCAATTCACGAGATCGCCTCATGATGATCGTAGTTAATTTTCGAATCTCTGCGTTACAAATCTTTAATCTTCTGAAAGTATTTTTGATATTCCTCATTTGCTAAGTTTAAACTCGTTCGAAAACTTTTAATATATATACTTAGACTTCATACTCTTCCGTTGACTTAAATTCATTTTTATTGAATTTTGAAACTTTTGTCGAGATTTTTGATTACTATTTTATAATATTTTTCCAGCCTATACTTTTCATACCTATATAAATACCTTGTCCCTTTTCATATATTAATTTTATTCTGAACCGTACTTCTATTTTCCCTAATTCGATTTATAATTTTCTTTTCTTACTTACGCAATTAAAACTTATTCGAATAACTCATCGCGCTTACCTTTAATATACTTTTCTAAGTTACATGGTACTTCAGCATTCAGCATGTCGATTTTATACTCATCATATTCCTACTTCAAAATTTTTGTAAAATACTATCTCCATTTAAATTTATCTCCAATTGCAAGAAATTCATTCACCTCCATACTCATTATTCTGCGTCTAATCCTTATGTCGTGATTTAATTTTCATGCTACCCTCTTATGTTTTATAAGGATATTGTTATATTTTTATTTTATAACTTACATTTTATTATATCATTACTTCGTATTTTATATCTTTTTTCACTACTTGATTATTCTGAATTATATTTTGTTCCACCCAACCAAGCCATTCCCTTGTATGTCGCCTCATCTGAACTCGTTCATCCCGATTATGTTTCATCTCAATTTCGATTTCGGTTTTCTCGCTCTTGTTTAGTTATCACATTAATGCATATAAATACTTGGTATATATGAAGTTGTATGTGTGTTAGTATTTATAGATAGGTGTGTGGATAGCTATACCACTCTAGGGATGTCTGTATATATAAGAATTAGTGTTGGAATGTCTACCGGGGGTATATGTAGTTGGAGATACTTAGTAATGGTTGAAATAATATGTTGCTAAAGTTATGTGTATATTAGGTATAATGATACTAGGGTACTTATAGTTAAATGTGCATGCCTATTATTTGATCTATATGTTAGTACGTATGCTCGTACTTAGGTATGTGCTTTACTATATGAATATGTGTGGTATACGTACGGTAATAGGGTTATAAATTTTGTTTGGTATTACTTGCCTTACGAGATGTTGTGTGTGTGTGCGTGTATACCTCGAGGTATACACGATTATTGAATGTCATAACTATGTATGGATAAAGTATATGTAGCGGTAAACTAATTATATGTATATTGATATGGTGTTATATATGTATATTGATATGGTGTTATATATATTATATATATAGGTGACTATACGATGAATGCAGGTGTGGAGGGGTGTATCATGATTGTGTACGTGTACTGATAATGTAATATTATTATGGTTTGTAAAGTGATTGCATTATATGGTATTATATGATTAAACATAAAGTTGTGATTGATATTATGATATGTATGTGTAGTACTTTGGTAGGTATATGTATATATATATATATATATATATATATATATATATATATATATATATATATATATATATATATATATATATATATATATAAATATAAAAGAGTATTGTGTTGGTGTAGGTATAAGTATCGTGTTAGGTATATAGAGTATTCTGATATGGGTTTTGAGTCCCACTCAAGTTTGAGTGGGTATACTCTTCTAAGTACATTGTTACATATGTCTGTGGTTTGCATGTGGTACCATGAATATAGCGATGGATGATGTATGTATAGTGATAGGATTGTTTGTGCCTGGTTGTGTTACGCACATGATTGTGGGTGGCTATACCAGTATGTAGGTATAGGTATTGGTCTTGTGGTATAGTTATTTACTAAGGACTTGCATGTGTGAATATATATGTGATAGCTAAATTAAGCGTGTAGATGTGCTGAGTATATAGTGGTATGACGGAGTGTTATATTAGCGTGTGTGGGTGTGCACCATGCACGGGTAAGTATGTGTTTAGTTATAGGTATTTGTAATTATGGTACGTGTGATGAGTCTTGAATATAGTTATAGGACTATGTGATGTGAATATATGGTGAAGTATCTACGTGCATTTGAATGATTATATATTTGTGAAATTCTAGTAATGGTGAAGGTATATTAGATATAGTAAACTTGATTTAATAATGGTATGGTGTGATTACATGTGTTGATGTGTTTGGTGTTGGATGTATACTAGGAAATATTAGGGAGTAGTATACCCATGTTTGTTTTGTGCATAGGTAGTTATCTATACGTGAAGTACTACGATTGTATTTGCTGGTGTGAACTATTTATTTGTTTGTGAGTATGTGTACCATGGTATGTTATAAGTGTTTGATAGTTATAAAAGGATGTACGTGACTATATGAATGATTGAAATATGTGTATGAATTTGACTGACTATGATAGGTATAAGTGTATAATGTGCATGAATATATACATGTTAATAGTGTTAATGTTTGACTACATAGTGCATATATAAGCACTTGTAATGACTATACCTTGTTTGAATTGTAGTGTGGTGTGATTTGGATAGCTACTAGTCTGGTTAGAGGTATATTTATAGTTAGAAAGTCTGAGGACGGACTTTATTCTAAGGTGGGTTGGATGTAACGGCCGGTACTCGTTATACGTTATCTGGCTGTACGTATAGCAATTTTGGGTATCTGATTGGTTTTGATGCTTGTATGAGAGTCGTTGTTGAGTCGATAGGGCCGTAGCACCTTAGTTGCATCCTTAGCAAGCCAACCCCCGACGTGTGCCCAATTTGGGATTACTGTCACCTTTGGACCCTGTATCCTTTGTACGCGTATTTTCCTTGAAGTTTACGTATTTTTCTTAGCCTTATCATTCATTCGGAACGCATGATGTGATATGCCGTTGTGACCCTCTCGAAGAGTATTTATTTGTGGAAATATTTTGGAACGTCATTTCACAGGTCGTTCCCCCACAAAATGACTTTGTTTGATGAGTCACCGTGATTTTCACTTTTGTTGTGAGACCTTTTTATTTTTAGTTTCGTTCCTCGTCCCCCAACTCATGATCGGTCTCCTTAGTTCCGTTTCTCTCGTCGGCACGGTCGCCCCAGTATTTATCTCATAATTTTAGAGCCCCGTTTGACCCACTTTAACTGTTTTTCCCAACCTATTATTTTTTAACCCTAAGTTTCATATATTAACCCTCTAATATTTTTATTAGTAGCAAATTATCGCTTCCTAATCACTTTGAACCGGCCCCACTTATTTTCCCCCCACATAATCGCACACACCCTATTTTTCGATCACACAACTTATTTTATAATAAACCTAAGTCTAATATTATAAAACCCCCTAACACAGCTATTATAAGATAACCTAAGGCCTACCCACTCCTCAGGTACTGCCTTTTGAAACCCTTTTAATAGAAACCCTTATATAATTCTTATATAATAAGAACCTAGGGCTAACCCTAGCACTCACGTGCTGTTTCTCTAGCCCCACACCTAAAGCTAAATGATATAACCCTAGGTCATCTGCAGCCCTACCCTCCCCTTTATAATAACCCTAGGTCTATTTTTTCAACTCTACACTATCTTTCTCCCCTCAGCAAACGAATGCACACGCTGCCAGTCTTTCTTCTCCCCCACACGATCAGCAGCTCGCGGTTTCCCTTCTCAACGTAACCAACAGATCTTCCGCCTCCTCACCGACATCCTCCTCCCCTCGGCCCTGTTCTCCGCCGGAGCACGGCAACAAAACCTGCCATTATTCGCCCTGTGCTCCGCCGGGCTCCCTCTCCAGGTCACGGCAGCCGTTGCCCAGGCAACAGTAGCTCTGCAGCGCGTCGGAGCTATCCACGATGCCACCTAGCATCGTCCCGCGCTTCCCTGACCTTCCTCCCACCGGTGTGCTCCCCAGGCACCGACAACAGTGCCTCCAAGCACGCAGCAGCGAGCCCCTGGCATAATAGCACACTATAGCGTCGCCAAGTGCAGCACGCGACATCAGTCCCCTCCGACGCTGTCATGACAGCGACAGCAAACCCCTGACGCACATCGCAGCTTCTCTTGGCCGTGGCAATGCAGTCGACGTCCCCTAGCCGCTGTCCACTCACTCAACCGTCCCTCTAGCCGTTGGCGACTCACGACGACCTCCGGAATCTTCGTAGGGGATCTCCTCGCTACGGTTAGTATAAGTTTATTATGCAGTATTGAGAACTATATGTTTATATATGATTAGTAAGTTAATCCTAGTTAACTAGTTTGTAGCTTAATAAAATTGTTGTTTTGCATGCTAATAACATTAACATAGACGTTAACTTGAGAATCTATAGGGTTGATAACTCGTTTACACAACTCTAGTTAACATGTAGCCTAGGTTGCTTGATAATATTTGTTGTGTATTTTTGTACTAGCAACGTGACGGAATTATCATGTTAGTTATTTAACTTCCTTAATATTGATGTGAACCCTGCTGTAGGATAGAGAACTTGTTAAAAATCGGATCATTAGACATTTTAGGGTTGTCTAATAATTCTAGTCCGTCGTGATGAACTTATTCATGCACGTGTTTTATCACAGAGAATCCGTCGTTCCGTACCGTTCACACTGCCAGAGTCCAACCCCTGATGTCGCTACTCGACGTCAGAGTAGCTCTCGCATCGTGTTGAGGTAAGATCTGTCTCGTAGGAATCACCACTTGCCTGTTAATCAACTAAAATTGGTTATTTCGGATGGTTGTGCTTCACTAATCAAGATTAATAATTATGATGTAGGCTGGACTGCGAACTGAACACGTAGGTAGTTTGTACTTTGGTTGATCGTGACTTCAGCTTGGTTGTGCAGGCAAGTGAAACTTGCCAACTGGTGTTTAGACCATGTTTTAGGCTATCCCTCGTTTTATCGTAAAAGAGACTATGCGACGAAATGATAGTCGCCTAGATGCAACTTCAAGATCGAGCTTGACAACGAAGCTAGATCTGACACCCTGCCATGACTTTCATACATTTTGCCTGTCACGTTTAATTTTCATATCTGTATATACTTTATTTGTACTCTGCCATGCCTGTCACGTTTAATTTCCATATCTGTACGCACTTTATTTGTACTCTTGCCATGCCATACATCCTAACATGTCATTCCATGCTTGAATGTTGCGTTTGTAGCACACGCTACTTGTACTTCCTTGTTGAGGCTATGCACCTGCGTTGCAGGCACAATCCTATGCCAAGTACACTTCCTGGCTCGTGAACCAGAAGCGGGCTACATGTGTTGGTCAAAAGCCAATGCCCGATTACACGTGGAGGGGTAGGGTTAAGCGATCACTTGAGCTTAGGAGTTGGCCCGTACAGCCGCTCCCGCCAAAGGGCGTAAACTCTGTGCACGACGTGCTTACTTGTCTTGTAAATCCATGTGAATGTTTTAGTAGCTTTGCTACCCTTGCCTTGTCATACTTGTTGCACTTCTTACTTGTTGCATCCATGCCTTAAACTGCCATGTCATCGCATATTTTAGAACTGCTAGGCTGTTTCCCTTACTTTTAATTTCCTTGCACAAGTCTCTTGTAGACTTGATGACATGCGCCCTCGTCTCTTTGGGTGTCGCATGTTAGTTGCTTAGCCAGAGCCGTTGCTGAGGACGAACAGGTTGCATGTGTTGAGTTCAAGGACACTAGGGACCAGTCCTAGAGCTCTTTCTAGTTGATGTTGCTTTCTGCTTAGTCGCTGTTAGGCTGTCGGTGCGTAGTACCTCTCTTTTCATATAGATGTTATGTATTAAGTCGGCCATGCTTTAGGCCTCTTTTCAGACTCTTGTACTTTTCTTTACGACTTGTCTCAGAATGTTTGGAAAAATCTGGGATGTTATTGGTGGAGTTTTATTTCTGCTTTAAATTATTATTATCTTTGTTTCGCTTCGTGGTTGCAAGGACCTGGTTTTTGGAAGTGTCTTTTTTTTCAGATGCTTATCAGACTTGTAGCCTCACAGCTCCAAGTCTGAGCGGACCTCATCACGCCTCGCCTCCCGTTTATGGGAAGCGGGTCGTGACAAGATCATGCTTAGCAAACTTATATTAGTGCTTGAAGTGAACATGACCAAAACGGCGATGCCATAATAGTTGTTCACTTGTGTTAGCAACTAAGCAATGTTCTACGGTTTTAGGCAAGCTCAAATAATAAATATTTTTACGCCTAATACCGAAAAATAAAACATTCGAATCACAATCAACAATTGTACACAATCCTTCTCAAAAGTTAACCTTGTAACCTTTGTCACAAAGTTGACTAATGGAAATGAGATTGTGACATAAGCCACTAACAAGAAATACATTAGTAATTAAGGGTTTGGAAGGATTACCGACAATACCTACTCCAATGATGGTTTCCTTTTGATTACCTCCAAAAGTGACCGTTGCACCATCCTTGATGCTAATCACTTCGGAGAGCAATGAGGGATCTCCCGTCATATGTTTGGAGCAACCACTATCGAGAATCCATCCTTTTCCCTTAGAGCTAGTTTGACCTTTATTGCTCTTCTTCTTTCTCTTGGGTACCTACATAATATACCATAAGCTCATGGTACCCAATGTTTGTTGGGTCCAAGGGGATTAGCCCTTTGGAAGCCAAGTCCAAGTGGACTTCCGCTTCCCAACATAATTACTATTCTTAATAACATCATGAAAATAGGAATCAACATATGCATTCCTATCATTTAGGCTAGTGTTCTTAGGACCCCAAATGGTGTAGATATTGGATGTCTTTTTCCTAGTTGCGTGCATACTTGTTGAATTTCTATGTGGTGCATGCTTCTTAGGAACATGGTTTCTAGCATAAAAATGTGGTGGAGGATATGCATTGAACATACGAGAATGATATGTATGCTTGGGAACATGCATGTTGTATGAAACATATGGGTCATACATGACATGTGGAGGTTGTGCATACATGTAAGAATGATGCGTATGTACATATGGGTGTATAGGAGCACGTACATGAGCATTTGTCATGTGTGGATTTGCACGTGTCCATGGGTGTGGAGCATAAAAAGTGTCATGATTATCCACTTGTGAAGTAGGAGGTTTCCTACGTGGATGAAGGTTAGTGTATATGTAAGCATGGCTTCGCTTTTGGTTTTCATCCTTAGTGGGTTTCTTTCCAAAAGGAGGAGATGGTGAAGTGGCGACTTTCTTGGTAGGATTGCTACCTATAGTGTCTTTGACACCACTTGTGGATGCACCGGAGGATGGCCTCACAAAGTCTATGGTGACACCACTATAGGAAGTGCGAGCATTGGATGCATTCGCATTCACAAACCCAAGACCAACACGATGTGTGGCTGGAAATTGATTTGCTAGAAAATCATCCAATTGTCCTTTTCCCTTATTGAATCTCACAATACGGGAGGACATGAGCTCATATTTCTCCTTAAGAGAAGAAATATTGGTATCCAAGGTGGACACCCGTGCTTTGAGCTCGTGCACTTGAGTTTTAAGAGAATCATTCTCTAAACCCAATTGTGTGTGTCGTGTAACTAGATCACTATTATCCTTAGGATAAGTTTGATCTAGTTGAGATTTGAGGTTATTCACCTTATCTCTCAAAGTGACATTTTGAGAAGCTAAGTTTGCTTTCTCAAGAGTTAAAGTATCAACAATGGTGTCATTGTTGATAATGCATGGAATGGATGACTTGGTAACATTAAATTTATTTAAGCTAGTATATCTAAGCATTAAAGATTGATATTTAGAAAATACTTCTTCATTTGCAATACGAAGTTCATCTATTGTTACCTCGGTATCATCCGTGTCGGAATCACTCTCATCGGAGAGTGGATCTTCTCGTTCCATGAAACACATGTGGGCGCTCTCACCCTTCTCATCATCGGAATCACTTGATGAGTCTCCACTTGAGTCGTTGAATGTACCTGCAAGTCCTTTCTTCTTATCTTTCTTGTTCTTGTCGGATTTGTGGTACTTCGAAGTCTTCTACTTCTCTTTGTTTCTTAGCATTGGGCAATCCCTCTTGATGTGCCCTGGCTTATTACACGTAAAGCAAAGAGAGGAAGTAGCATTAGTAGACTCAAATCTTTTGTTAGAGGGAAATTTACCTTTGCGGAAGAAGCGTTGGAACTTCTTCACCATTTGGGCCATTTCACCCAAATCCATCTCATTATCTAATTCTTCACTATCGGAGGATGATGAATTGGCGTTGAATGCCAAAACTTTCTTCTTGGCCTCCGAAGGATTCATCATAGCTCGAATTTTTAATCGGTTTTCCCGTCTTACTTCATAAGACATGAGAGTCCCGATAAGATTCACAACTGTGTAATTCTTCAAATCATTGACCTCCTCGATGGCGATCGCTCTTCTTTCCCATTTGGAGGTCATTCCCATGATGATCTTCTTTACCTTTTCAGGTTCGGTGTATGTTTGGCCAAGGGCTTCCAATTCATTGGTAATGTCGGTAAAACGTCCGTACATCGATGCAATGCTCTCATTTTCCTGTATATGAAACAAATCGAAGTTTTGCACGACAACATATAACTTTGAAAGTTTTACCTTATTCGTTCCCCCATGGGTAACGATGAGATGGTTCCAAATTTGATATGCACTCTTACATGTGCATATCTTGTTGAACTCATTCGGGTCCAACGCACAATGAAGAGCGTTCATTGCTTTTGCGTTGTTGACTTCGGCGGATTTTTCGAAAATCGTCCATTTTCGAAGTCCTCTTCGGTGGGCTTGACGTATTCCTTGTGGAGGGTTCTCCAAAGCGAAGCGCTCCTTAGGAACGTCTCCATCCTACATTTCCAATAGCCAAAGTTTGTGTCATTGAAACGCGGAGGACGCACCGTAGATTGACCTTCGAAAAGTGTGGACGCTCCATCACGGTCGTGATTGTTGTACGAAGGTGGAAGAGGAACGTTGTTGTTGTTGGATGACATAGCTATAACCTTGCGCTTTGATACCAATTGTAAGGATCATGTCTATGGGAAAAACACTAGGAGGGTTAAATAGTGTTTATGCAATTTAAAAAGATAGTTACACCAATTTAAATGTAATCCAACAAAATAATGTGGAATAGAAATTAAACCCAAAATGAAACACACGCAAACACAAAGATGTTTCAAGGGTTCGGATTACCCAAGTCACTTCCCGACTTGTTCCCGGTAATCCTACGTCCCTTCCACCCGGATACCTCCGGATACTCAAGTTAGAATCCTAACTTGAAGTTTCCTTAAAACCCACTTGTAGCAACCCTACAAGTGAAATCGAAATACAATCGATTGACTTTGACTCCCACGACTTGGGAGCAAGCACACCACTCTCACAACCCGAGAGCAAATTCAAATAACAAAAGTTATGAAATATGAAAGCAACACTTACAATCACCTATGCCTTGAAGTAGAACTTGAAGGAGAAGTGTGTTGTGTGTTGGAGACTCTCTTGGAAGAGAGGAGAAAGCCCTTTCTCTTGACTGCACCAAATTCCTAGCAGATAACTCTTTGGTTCTAGGTTGGAGAGCAAGAGATCAAAGATTGGAATTCTCAGGGGTTTGGATTTGAGAGCTTTTAAACTTGAGAATGAAAGCTTGAGAGATTTTGCAATAGCCTAGGTAACCTTTCAATGGAACAGTAGAAGTCCCTTATATAGGTTTCTCAAATCCACAAAACAGATTAGGCAAAAACCCTTTTGGAATCCGTGAGAAAAATCTCAACGGATAGAATCTGAGCTTGCGACAGTCGACTGTTGAGGAAACCACAGTCGACTGTTGCACAGTCAGCATGGGTAGGTGAGAAATCATAACGGTAACTTACCACGTGGACAGTCGATTGTTAAACCAACAGGCGACTGTAAATCCTTCTACAGGCGACTGGTCGTAAAATGGGTAAGTTGAAGAATTCTGGAAATCTTCTGAGAGAACAGGACAGACGACTGATGAGGATGAAACAGTCGACTGTTAATCAGAACAGGCGACTGTAAATCCTTATACAGACGACTGTCAAATACCCTGAGAATTTCCAGAGAGCTGAGTCAACAAACTGGCTCACAGACAGACGACTGTTGCAGCATAGACAGTCGACTGATCCAATGGACAGACGACTTGCCGCAAAAGACAGATCAACAAAGTTTGGGCAGAAGATAGACATGTGACTGATTTACAAAACACAGTCGACTGTCACTTGGACAGGCGCCTTTTTATCGTTCATCAGTCGCCCGTGGGAATAAAAACAGATAGGCCCAAAACTAGTTTGTAAAAGATTATGCATAACAAGCGATTGTAGAAAAAAACACAGTCGACTATTTTTGAGACAAGCGATTGTATAATGTTCACCAGTCGACTGTTGTAAACAATCCAAGCACAAACAATAAGAAATGAATTGGAGTCTAAGGACGAATGATCTAATGATGTCCTAAGACTGAATTGAAGATGTGTGTGAGTGCTCCATCAATGTTCTACTTCTAAGCTACATACTAGAAGAGATAAAAGAAATTTACATTGATGAACTCTCTCTTCTATCCAACGTATGAGCTTGAAGTCTTCATGGATCTTCAATCATCATCTACGATCATCCAATCCATTTCATTTGCCTTCAATGAACTTAAGAGTCATCCATTGCAAGTAGATCTTCATATAAAGCGTAGGCAATGGATTAACTGCAAAATAGGGGATTAGTCACAAGTATTTATGTTTGCTCATCATTAACACCAAGTAGGGAGAAGTCCAATACTCAACACATAGAAGATCTGCAAGCCTGAAGCTTGTACAGATTAGTGGGAGTTGATAGTAGAGTTGTACTCTTTTCCCTTAGGCATGGGTTTTCCCACTGGGTTTTCCAAAGCCAAAGGTTTTAATGAGGTAATCTCATTTAACTCTGGACCCTGAAGTGTCCACCCCTAATGAAAGCTGAAAGACCTACAAGCATAAGGCTTGTATGGATCAGGGGGAGTCACCAGTTGGTTGTACTCTTTTCCCTTAAAGCTGCTGGTTTTTCCCACTGGGTTTTCCACAGCTAAGGTTTTAACGAGGCAACCACAGTGGCTCTGGATCCAGAAGTATATACCTCATTAGCATATTGAATTCTGAAGTATTCATATGATTAACCCAAGGTAATGGAGAGATAAGGAGGAGTATTGTGAGTTGAAGGAGGCCTTTTGGCCTCCTCCCCTCATTATCTTCCATTACATCCCACTACTAAGTAGTGGGGGTCTATTGGGCTTCTTACCCCCCCAAAATTGAGGAAGAATATATAGAGAACCATGGCTTATGCCATGACTACTTGACACTTTGAGATTGGTATCATCTTATAAGTGATGGAAATTGAATTCCACCCCAAGTGATTTTGATGATGAGCACACCAAATGAAGCTTAGTGGACTAACTACACTACATTTAAGTGTGCAGGATATGCGACAAATGAAAAAGCTTTGCTCATATTCAAAGAAGCGCAATCTACGCTCAAAGACAAGGACGAACGTGGCTAAGATCAAATGATGAAGCTCAAATAGAACAAGAAGCTCAAGTGAAGCTCACATCTACTCCATCAAATTGATCAAGCTTCCGAAGACGTGTCCTAGTCTATAGTGAGTGTGTTGTGTCTTTTTAGGGTATTATTAAAGCCAAATCATATAGACAATCACACACACACAAACGATTTTTAAATGTTTTGAATATCTTTTAAATCATCTTCAAAATGATTTTGAGAGCTTTCTCTAGTCGTTTTATAAATTCCGTAGTGAAACTCCACACACCCTGGAGTTAGCTACTTGTTTCACTAGCTGTGTCGCAGGAAAAACTCCGCTGGGAGTCGACTACCAAAGGCAGGGAGTCGACTACCAGCTGAGAATCAAGATTTCCTGAAACACACTGGGAGTCGACTACCACTCCTAGGGAGTCGACTACCAGCTGTCGAAGTTTGACGTTTTGACTTGAATTTTGAAATATCGTTGAGCGATTTTCTCCCATGATTTTTGGGACAAAAGTCAAAGTAATTTGAATTTCGAATTCTCAGATTTCTCCTATAAATAGAGGAACATTTTCATTGAGAAAATTACAACAACTATTGAATTCAAATTCTCTCGTGCAAACGCTCTAAAGTTCTAAGCTCTCATTCTCTCTTTAGCCAATTCTGTTTTATTTGTGATCTTGCAAATTCTGTTATTATTTTTAAAGATCATAATCTCGTTTTATTGGCTAACTGTTTTTCAAATCCGTATTACTTTTCTCTTGATTTTTGTTTAAATGATTTTTTTGAAAAACATTAGATCTAGATCACAAAGAATTCATTCGTATCTTTGTGTGATCTAGAATCTTATTCTATCAAGCCACTACACGCAATTTTGTCTATCATTATTTGGCTATAGAATCTGGGTGTAAAACCAATCTCCATCAATTTATTGTGGTGAATTGGATATCAATTTATTGTGTTGTTGTTTGAACACTAGACAAGTCTAGGTGTTGCCAGTTGGAAATCTTGGTCAAGACTATGTCGTTGGAAATACTAACGAGTGGAGTTAGGTACTTGTATTTGCCAAGGCAGATAGTGGAAAATCCCGTACCGGATTGGTCGGGGACTGGACGTACCCAAAAGTTGTGGGGAACCAGGATAAAAATCCTTGTGTCTGCGATTGTTTATCTGTGTTTGTTTATATTTGCTCTTACTTTATTATTTGCTAATTGTTATTCATCTATTGCAAAGATTAACTTACTTTTATCCGCAGTGAATAAAGATATAATATTTATTGCTTGTAATCTTATCTATCTTAACTGTGCTTACAAATTCTCTGGGAGTCGACTACTGTTCATAGGGAGTCGATTACCTGCTGTGAAATTACTCTGTGATTTTTTAGATTACTTTGTTGATTAAGAACCAAGCGTAGATCGCTCTACTTGGTTTCTTAGGCAACATTAGAAGGACGTTTATTAACAATCGAAAAAGTTTACTATTTGAACAACACTATTCAACCCCCCTTCTAGTGTTGTTTGCCATCCACAGGATCCAACACTTGGTATCAAAGCGAGGCTACAAAGGTGATGGCGTCAACATCTTTCCACTCTGAAGGACTGAATACCATGCGACCACCACTGTTCAACGGAACCAACTACGCTAGCTGGAAGATCCGAATGAAGACTCACCTAGAGTCATTAGACATTGAAGCTTGGACCGTTACTAAAGTCCCGTACATCGCACCTACTGACGTTGAGTTTGGGAAATGGTTTGTCGACGACAAAAAGAGAGCTAATCTCAATGCAAAAGCAATGAATGCACTATTTTGCGCCGTAACAGGAAATGAGTTCAATCGTGTCTCCCAATGTGAGACAACACACCAAATATGGCACACTCTTCAGGTAAGTCACGAAGGAACCGAAAAGGTAAAAGAATCTCGCATAAATGTTTTACATTCAAAATTTGAATCTTTTAAAATGGAAGAAGGAGAGAGTATCACGGATGTGAATACTCGTTTTACTAATATTACAAATGAGCTTGCAGGATTAGGAAAGAAACTTTCCGAATATGAGCAGGTAATGAAGATACTAAGATCCTTTCGACCCGAGTGGAAGGGAAAGACAACTGCCATTCGAGAAGCTCATAACGTAAAAGACCTCACCATCGAAGAACTAATGGGAAATCTCATGGCATATGAGATTGAGCTTGAAGAAGATAAGAAGATCGAAGAAAACCAAAGAAGAAGAATCTCGCGTTCAAAGCCCAAGAAGAAGATTCTGATTACACGGACAAAGAAGACCATATCGCATTCATCTCAAAGAACTTCAAAGAGTTCATCACAAGTAAGTATGGAAAACGATCTTTTAGACCCACTAACGGTATTATTTGTTTTGGTTGCAATAAACCAGGACACGTCAAGAGAGACTGTCCATTGGAGAGAAACAATCGTGATTTCAGAGATCGTGGGAAGAACAGAGACAATAATGAAAAGCGAAACAATGGAAGAAACAAATTCCGACGACCAAAGAAGGAAGCTTACGCAGCCTTCGACCAGAGCGACGATTCCTTATCCGATGAATCCTCAGCAGAAGATAACGATGAAAGAAGAGAAACAGCACACATGTGCTTCATAGCATCCACATCCTCCAAGGTAAGCTCGCATCATGATTCATCTAGCGACAATGATTCGTCATCAAGTGATGATGAAGACATGGATTATAGGGAAGCATATAAGGAGCTATGCAAAATGCATGAAAAGCTCATAAACGAACATAGAAGAACACTTAGAAATATTAAAAAGGATACTAAAGAAAAAGAAGAAATCATTAAAGAAAATAGTCTCCTTAAAGAAAAGAATGATTTTCTGTAAAAAGATATTTCATTGGTAAATGAAAAGGTTGAGAATCTGAAAAATCTTCTCGTATCTATTAAAGAAAAATACGACGCTACGATGAAAATTATTGAGAATTTCAACAAAGGAAAAGGGAAGCTAGATAGCATAATAAATGATCAAAAAGCCTCATCTAGCAAGACCGGACTCGGTTATGATTCACATCATACCAAGAAACGGGTTAAGCATACTAGGATACATCATTCTAACGATAATGTTTTGAGCATCTGGATACCAAAGAAATTGTCCGATCAACAAAAGAAAAGGTACGCTACAGACTTTGTTCAACAAATTCATTTAAACAAAAATTATAAATATGTTGTTCATGAAGGAACTAAACCATAATGGGTTTGGCTTCCTAAAGACTAACTCCTCGGACTCAAAAGCCAAAGAGTACCATAAACATTTAATTTTTTTTCAGGTACTCCAAAGAAATGAAAGGAAGAAAACTAGATCCAACGCTTTGTAAAGGATCAACATCGAAAGATTTCTTGTGCGACTCAATTTTTCTTTGCTAAATATATATGATTAAATTTATTTAAATATTTTTTCTCTTTATATGATCTTATATATTTGTGTTATACTCTTAAAAACATTTCGTGTTCAGAAAACGCACTCGAACCTGGATCAAAAACCCCTCGGGATGAGAAAACGACTCAACAAAGTAGGGAGTCGACTACCTACATGAGGGAGTCGACTACCAGCGCGTATGCGAATTTCTGGGTTTGTTTTTTGACTAACTCCTATTGGATTCTATAGAGTTAATGGGTTCATATCCACAAAGGCAACTTATATCCAATAAGCTAAAACTCTATCCTAACCATCCATCCCTTGATCCTAAGGCCCTCTTTCTTTACCATCTTTCATCCTATGTTAAAAACCCCCAAGAGAAACCCTAGGGTAGCCGACTACCCCATTCCCCTCTCTCTTGAAATTTCATCTTGGTGCTTGGGTTGCTTGGAGCTCTTCCAACTTCATCTCTATCTTAAATTTACTCAAGGTAAAAACTCTTTAATTCATGTTTTTTTTCTTCATCATTTTACTTCATGATTTCCTTGCTTATCTAGTATTGTAAAATTCTTGTTTTTACTCTATCTAGATGCCTCTCAAGGGAATATTTTCCAAGAAGAGAAAAACCTCATCTGAAATTGACTCTGAGAAAGAAACCATTTTACCCTATCTGTTTAGGAGCACCACATATGAACACTTCGTTAAAATCTCTAAGAAACCCATCCTCCATGAAAGATTTGTTAAGCTTGATGATGTTGTAAACTATGGCATTGATAGCATACTAGAGTTTCAGAACTTGGCCAACCTATTTTCCTCTGAAAACACTTATCTTTGCTATCCCAGGCTTGTGCACTTGTTTTATGCTAATATGGATTATGATCTTGCTAAAAGCCGTTTTATCACCAAAGTTCTTGATACAAAACTTGCCATTACCGTTAAATCTCTTGGAGAAGCCCTAGGCATTCCATATTCTGGCATATTGCTTGATAAAATAGAAATGACGGAAGGAAGTGTTTTAGAGAGAATTTATTTGCCAGGAAGGCATTTTCAGACCAAACTTCCTTGTAGCGATCTTCGCTATCCGGCAAGAATTCTGGCAAATATATTATCCTACAACATCACTCAAAAATCCAGAAGTCACTCTATCCTATCTGAGAAACAGGCCAAATGTATCTATGCTTTGTTAGGGAACATCCGCATCAATTGGGCCAAAGTCATCATGGACTCTATTCTTGCTTCAGCTTCTTCTGATAGACCCTCATCCACCTTAGCTCATGGGCACTATCTCACAATCTTGTTTATTAGCTATAATGTGCCTTTGGATCATGAAACCTCAATTCTAGAACCGGCTCGAGTTTTTGATGTTCATGCACTTGGAAGAATGAATCTACACCATGATCTTGATGAGAACATTCCCGAAGAAAAACTTGCAGCTGAAGGAGGATCATCATCCTCCAGGAGAGGTAAGAAAATTGTTGTTTCATATTCTAAGGAGGAAGAACAAGGAGAAGAAGAAAAAGGAAGCGAAGAAGAAGAAGAAGAAGCATCGGCGTATATTCTTGAACTTCAAGAGATGCTTCTGAAGAAAATTGGGAAATTGAAGATATCACAAGAGAAAGGCTTTGAAGACCTTAACAAAAAGGTGGACGACCTTAAGGAGCTCGTCGTGAAAAGCAACAAAATGACGGATGATACGCTTGTCATGATCCTTGATGAGATCAAGGAACTGAAGAAGAACGGCGGTCATCCTTAGATTTTCTTAAAAACAATGGTTTTAAAAACAATGATGGTTCTCAAAAACTATGTCTTTAAAACTTATGGTCTGTAATAACTTTAATCATGTGATGCTTGCTAGCTACTATGAACTTATTCATTATGCAATATATTAGTTGCTCTTATAACTAACATCTCTCTTGCAGGAATAGGAAATTAAATTCCCCTCCTAATCATATTATGATTATGATTCATATGTTATACTACTTTGTCATTGAATTATTTTTTGTTGATGACAAAGGGAAAAAATATGAAATGCAAAAATGAAATCATATGTATTGTATTGTATTGCTAACGGCTTCGATGCAGGGGGAGAACCACATCAAAGCAGGGGGAGTAAGTATATTTTCATATTTCAACTTACTTCATTTTTCATTTAGGTGTCATCATCAAAAAGGGGGAGAGTGATGGAAATTGAATTCCACCCCAAGTGATTTTGATGATGAGCACACCAAATGAAGCTTAGTGGACTAACTACACTACAATTAAGTGTGCAGGATATGCGACAAATGAAAAGCTTTGCTCGTACTCAAAGAAGCGCAATCTACGCTCAAAGACAAGGACGAACGTGACTAAGATCAAATGATGAAGCTCAAATAGAACAAGAAGCTCAAGTGAAGCTCACATCTACTCCATCAAATTGATCAAGCTTCCGAAGACGTGTCCTAGTCTATAGTGAGTGTGTTGTGTCTTTTTAGGGTATTGTTAAAGCCAAATCATATAGACAATCACACACACACACAAACGATTTTTAAATGTTTTGAATATCTTTTAAATCATCTTCAAAAATGATTTTGAAAGCTTTCTCTAGTCGTTTTATAAATTCCGTAGTGAAACTCCACACACCCTGGAGTTAGCTACTTGTTTGACTAGCTGTGTCGCAGGAAAAACTCCTCTGGGAGTCGACTACCAAAGGTAGGGAGTCGACTACCAGCTGAGAATCAAGATTTCATGAAACACACTGGGAGTCGACTACCACTCCTAGGGAGTCGACTACCAGCTGTCAAAGTTTGACGTTTTGACTTGAATTTTGAAATATCGTTGAGCGATTTTCTCCCATGATTTTTGGGACAAAAGTCAAAGTAATTTGAATTTCGAATTCTCAGATTTCTCCTATAAATAGAGGACCATTTTCATTGAGAAAATTACAACAAATATTGAATTCAAATTCTCTCGTGCAAACGCTCTAAAGTTCTAAGCTCTCATTCTCTCTTTAGCCAATTCTGTTTTATTTGTGATCTTGCAAATTCTGTTATTATTTTTAAAGATCATAATCTCGTTTTATTGGCTAACTGTTTTTCAAATCCGTATTACTTTTCTCTTGATTTTTGTTTAAAGGATTTTTTGAAAAACATTAGATCTAGATCACAAAGAATTCATTCGTATCTTTGTGTGATCTAGAATCTTATTCTATCAAGCCACTACATGTAATTTTGTCTATCATTATTTGGCTATAGAATCTGGGTGTAAAACCAATCTCCATCAATTTATTGTGGTGAATTGGATATCAATTTATTGTGTTGTTGTTGGAACACTAGACAAGTTTAGGTGTTGCCAGTTGGAAATCCTGGTCAAGACTAGGTCATTGGAAATCCTAACGAGTGGAGTTAGGTACTTGTATTTGCTAAGGCAGATAGTGGAAAATCTCGTACCGGATTGGTCAGGGACTGGACGTACCTAAAAGTTGTGGGGAACCAGGATAAAAATCCTTGTGTCTGCGATTGTTTATCTGTGTTTGTTTATCTTTGCTCTTACTTTATTATTTGCTAATTGTTGTTCATCTATTGCAAAGATTAACTTACTTTTATCCGCAGTGAATAAAGATATAATATTTATTGCTTGTAATCTTATCTATCTTAACTGTGCTTACAAATTCTCTGGGAGTCGACTACTGTTCATAGGGAGTCGCCTACCTGCTGTAAAATTACTCTGTGATTTTTTAGATTACTTTGTTGATTAAGAACCAATCGTAGATCGCTCTACTTGGTTTCTTAGGCAACATTAGAAGGACATTTATTAACAATCGAAAAAGTTTACTATTTGAACAACACTATTCAACCCCCCTTCTAGTGTTGTTTGCCATCCACAGGATCCAACAATAAGTTTATAACACTTTCTAATTTTTTGTTGAAATCTAACATAATAGTGAATATTATGTTAGATGCTGGTTAGGGCCTGGGGGGCTTTTGGTTGGGAGGGTGTGTGCGTGTGTATGAGCGGCCCACGGGGAAGAGGCGCAGCATCCCTCCTCCCCTTTCTAAACAACGGAGGAGGGGGAGGCGGTTTTCATATGAGGGATTGGTTAATTGTTAATTAATTAATTATAATTAGTATTTAATCGTTAATTAATCTAAGTTCCGTTAACTCTTTAACAGAATATAGGATGGATAGACTAATTATGTTAAAGTTTAAGATTTGAACGACTTGAGAGAAAATACTCATATTTAAAGGACTAATATCAAGATACTAATATCAAATACTAATATCAAGATACAATTTCTAACCGATGACATAATGGTCTGCCTGCTTGCCTTTTCTCTGTTGGAACCATGAGGAGCTTTTTGCTGATCTGGGCCATTGTGTATTTTGGCCTCTAAATTAATACGTCCTATGGAAATACGACTATTCTTTGATACCATTGTTAAAGTTTGATTGATGTTGCACTAATTGTTTGATACCATTGTTCAGTCACGACTACTAGCTTAATACGACTATTCTACTAACTAAGCCGAGACTACTCGAACGTGATAGAACGATATAATAATGAGCGGTCTTAAATTACTACTAAATCAGTGTCTAGAAAGGAATGGGAAGGGGGTTGGTCAACCAAGTGACTTGTTCCTGCGGTCTTTGAAGTGACCTGTGCCTTCAAGCACTGACTGCCTGGCTGATTTGGGAGTTAAACTAGACTTCTTATTAGGCCTGCCTACACCATTAGATAGTCAAGCGACGCTCATCATCTTTTTAAGTGTTGCTACATCTACCTGGCTGTCCTACTATCGTCATCCCATTGCCTATTGGTCAAAATATTATTGCTACCATATGCCATGCCACAGTTATTGCTCTCGTACAGCCACCTTTACTTTTGCATTACATACACCACTTACCACACCTGAGTTGTTACCAGTACTTTACTTATCACTCTTACATACTTGTCAGCTCATACTTTACTTTTTGTACCTACATGCCCATCTTTTGTTTACTATAATCTGTTCCATACGTTTGCACTACTTTATTTCTATTGCTAGAATTGTTGTGACTTACATACGGTTCCATCTCTGTGGCACCGCAGACGACGTACATATGGAGGCAGATGCTCTAGAGTTAATAGCGCCAGAATTTGACCATGAGCCAGCAGCTTTCAGAGTTGTTTCCAGTTGTATTTACTTTCCTTAATGTACGATTGTTGGACCATTTTTGTACAATATGGATGTACTAATTGGACACTATTTGGGTATTTTTGTACATCTCTGTATCGTGGCTATTTTGTTTTCACTGGTTAACTGCAGGACCTGCGCAAATATCAAAAAAGTAACGGGCCCGGGAATCGGGTCGTTACACATAGTGTAAGGATCCTGTCTATGGGGAAAACACTAGAAAGAGGGGTTGAATAGTGTTTATGCAATTTAAAAAGATAGTTACACCAATTTAAATGCAATCCAACAAAATAATGCGGAATAGAAATTAAACCCAAAATGAAACACACGCAAACGTAGAGATGTTTCAAGGGTTCGGATTACCCAAGTCACTTCCCGACTTGTTCCTGGTAATCCTACGTGCTTTCCACCCGGATACCTCCGGATACTCAAGTTAGAACACTAACTTGAGGTTTCCTTAAAACCCACTTGTAGCAACCCTATAAGTGAAATCGAAATACAATCGATTGACCTTGACTCCCACAATTTGGGAGCAAGCACACCACTCTCACAACCTGAGAGCAAATTCAAATAACGAAAGTTATGAAATATGAAAGCAACACTTACAATCACCTATGCCTTGAAGTAGAACTTGAAGGAGAAGTGTGTTGTGTGTTGGAGACTCTCTTGGAAGAGAGGAGAAAGGCCTTTCTCTTGACTGCACCAAATGCCTAGAAGATAACTCTTTGGTTCTAGGTTGGAGAGCAGAGATCAAAGATTGGAATTCTTAGGGGTTTGGATTTGAGAGCTTTTAAACTTGATAATGAAAGCTTGAGAGATTTTGCAATAGCCTAGGTAACCTTTCAGTGGAACAGTAGAAGCCCCTTATATAGGTTTCTCTAATCCACAAACCCTTTTGGAATCCGTGAGAAAAATCTCAACGGATAGAGTCTGAGCTCGCGACAGTCGACTGTTAAGGAAACCACGGTCGACTGTTGCACAGTCAGCATGGGTAGGTAAGAAATCATAACGGTAACTTACCACGTGGACAGTCGACTGATGAAGCATAGACAGTCGACTGTTAAACCAACAGGCGACTGGCCGTAAAATGGGTAAGTTGAAGAATTCTAGAAATCTTCTGAGATAACAGGACAGACGACTGATGAGGATGAAACAGTCGACTGTTAATCAGAACAGGCGACTGTAAATCCTTATACAGATGACTGTCAAATACCCTGAGAATTTCCAGAGAGCTGAGTCAACAAGTTGGCTCACAGATAGACGACTGTTGCAGCATAGACAGTCGACTGATCCAATGGACAGTCGACTCTATATTCAACATTAGTCGACTGGCCGTAAAAGGCAGATCAACAAAGTTTGGGTAAAAGATAAATAGGCGACTGATTTACAAAACACAGTCGACTGTCACTTGGACAGGCACCTGTGTATCGTTCATCAGTCGCCTGTGGGAATAAAAACAGAGAGGCCCAAAACTAGTTTGTAAAAGATTGTGCATAACAGGCGAATGTAGAACAAAACACAGTCGAGTGCTTTTGAGACAGGCGACAGTATAATGTTCACCAGTAGACTGTTGTAAACAATCCAAGCATAAACAATAAGAAATGAATTGGAGTCTAAGGATGAATGATCTAATGATGTCCTAAGACTGAATTGAAGATGTGTGTGAGTGCTCCATCAATGTTCTACTTCTAAGCTACATACTAGAAGAGATAAAAGAAATTTACATTGACGAACTCTCTCTTCTATCCAACGTATGAGCTTGAAGTCTTCATGGAGCTTCAATCATCATCTACGATCATCCAATCCATTTCATTTGCCTTCAATGATCTTAAGAGTCATCCATTACAAGTAGATCTTCATATAAAGCTTAGGCAATGGATTAACTGTAAAATAGGGGATTAGTCACAAGTATTTATGTTTGCTCATCATTAACACCAAGTAGGGAGAAGTCCAATACTCAACACATAAAAGATCTGCAAGCCTGAAGCTTGTACAGATCAGGGGGAGTTGATAGTAGAGTTGTACTCTTTTCCCTTAGCTATGGGTTTTCCCACTGGGTTTTCCAAAGCCAAAGGTTTTAATGAGGCAACCTCATTTAACTCTGAACCCTGAAGTGTCCACCCCTAATGAAAGCTGAAAGACCTACAAGCATAATGCTTGTATGGATCAGGGGGAGTCACCAGTTGGTTGTACTCTTTTCCCTTAAAACTGCTGGTTTTTCCCACTGAGTTTTCCACATCTAAGGTTTTAACGAGGGAACCACAGTGGCTCTGGATCCAGAAGTATCTACCTCATTAGCATATTGAATTCTGAAGTATTCATATGATTAACCCAAGGTAATGGAGAGATAAGGGGGAGTATTGTGAGTTGAGGGAGGCCTTTTGGCCTCCTCCCCTCATTATCTTCCATTACATCCCACTACTAAGTAGTGGGGGTTGTTGCAGGGTGGAACTCGCGTACAATGAATTTGTATTAAGGGAAACCAAGGGCACGGTGGTTGTATTGATAAGAGGATTTAGATAGGCTATTTAACAAGTGATTAGTGGGGTGAAGAGGCTAAACTTGCCACCGTGGGAGGCCACGGAGTCAAATCTCACCGGACGCGGCGGAGGAGGATCAGGCGGCGGGAGCCGAAGGCGGATGTCGACCAAGGGGCGAGCTTCCCTGCACCACGAGCAACTCGTCAGAAGGGCCGGGTTGGGGTCCAACCCTTAGCTCCTCTGATGCCTAAGTCAGTAACTGGACTTAAGGCGGGGGCTAGGCACGCAGGTCGGACTGAGGGTGTGTCGACCGTATGTGACGAGTTATATGTGGGAGAACAAAGATATGGACGATCTTTGCTCTCCTGTGTGAATAATGGGATTCAGAAGGAATTTGCCAACCCCCTCACCTAAGAAGTGAGGGGGTATTTATACCTGATGGGAGATGATTAGGTGTGGCTGACCTGGCATGCTGACTCGATGTGCTGAGCTGGCCCGGCTGTCAGTGGAAGCTTCAGACGAGGATGTCAAGAACAGGAGTGTCTGCCTTGCTTTTGTCAGATGGCGCAACGGCCAGGGGCACTTTTGTCAGGGTGTCAGGGCCGAAAGCATTAAGTGTCAGGGGGCTCAGCGGCCAGGGGGTGCTTTGTCAGATGGTCGGGCGGCGCTAGTGTCAGTCGTGTCCTTACACTAGGTTGTTTGTCATGCGTGATGAATTAAAGGTCCGGTAATGCTATCCCCGGCGGCGGGGTTCGTGTGGACCCACTAGGTCGACCTGTTCGTGGGTTGTCCGGCCTGGCCGCGCACCTTTTTGGTCGCGGGTCGTCGACCGCTGGCAGGGAGGGATATGCACGTGCCTCTGTCAGCATCCCAGGCTACGCTGTCTGGGTGCTCCCCAGGCGCACTGCCCCTGGCGGGCCGAGCGAATGCGGTTGTACGCCTCGGCCGGGAGGGGGGCGCCGCGAGGTGCGCCCATTCCCATGTAGCCTCGGACCCCCGGGCCGGCGGTCCCTTTGTAGAGGGGTGAGTCAATGAGGTATATCAGTGGTTCTGGACGGGAGTCGGACTCCTACGATCTTTGGGTCATAACAATTGCCCCTGGCATTCGAGTGCGAGGCGGAAGCCCGTCTCGGCTCGGATGACGTAACACTACCTCCCTTCTAACATGGTTCGGAGTTGGGTCCGCCCTCAGGAGTGGCGACGCGGCTCCCGCGGAGTATTTCCCGCTGTTGTGGGATCGCGAGATCTCGTCCCTAGTGGGAGCAAAGCGAGGAGGTGTGACACTGCGATTTGGGGAGGGGCGTTGCCCCTTAACGATGTGCCGTTGTATGTGGCGGCTGGGTCGGACTTTAGGGGAACCCAGCTTTATTGAGAAGGCCATGGTTTTCGTTGTGATGTATTTACCGGGCGTGGTTGTTATTTTTGCGAGGCTCTAGCCGCCCTGTGTCTGGTGAAATTTCTAGCTATTGTGCGCTTGGGCTTAGGGTGAGGAGTCCGTAAGGAGGAATATCATTCATCGGCCTTTACAGGAGATCTAGATGGTATTTACAACAATAGGGCAGGTGTGACCAAACCCGTGGTCGGGTCGGGAGGTTGTTTTAACTCGTCACCCGCTGCATCGGGGTGAGCAGGTCCCTGTTGCGGGGCGGCCTTCCTTTCTGCTGACCGTTGAACTCCTTCGGCCTTTCTGTCCGGGGCGAGCTGACATGCCATGAATCACCGTTTGGCTTCCTCGGGGATGCAGCCCTGCGGTGACCCCCCCTCGGGAGGGCTGACCCTCGTTTGTCGGGTGGACCTCCTTCCTTCCCCTCCCTTGCTTCATCGTGTTCTGTCTTGCCGTCGCCATGCTGGATGGTTGCCCGGCTTCGTCGGGGATCCCGTACATCGAGGGGGAACCCTGGAGGGGGCGGAGGACGAGGTGGATGTGGTGGTGTCGCCCTCCGGGGGGGAGTCCGGTGGGCCGGCCTCGCGGGGAAGGTTGGGGGCAGGCAGGTGGGTCGTTGGGAGACCCGTTGGGGGTTTCCACCCTCACACCCGGTGGGGATCGCCGTGGGGTGGATATTAATTGGGGTGTGGCGGCCCGCTGATAGTCTTCCGGACCGGCTGTTTCATCAGGTTAAGAGCAGGAGGAAGGCTGGCTGGCGGGACTTCCTATGTGTAAGGGGAATATCCTATCAGAGGTCGTGGAGTGGAAGCGGTCACCAGTGGGGGAAGTGAGGTCTGTCGGTGGACATCGGCCTTCTCCGTAGCTCGGTGGGGCGTCCAGGGCTTTTTCATACCCGGTGTAAGGGGATGCGATTCCTTCTCGTATATCTTCTCCTCCTCCCTAAACTCTGAAGGGGGGTACTTATAGAGGGATTCTGCGGAAGGGTTCGCCTTGGATAATGTGAGGGACTAGCGCCATTAATGGGCTCTGCCGAATCACGCGCTTTGGGAACCGCTTTTTCCTGGCGGCATCTGACACGGTTCGTCTGTCCTGGCCTCTCAGGGGGCGTGTTGCTGCTCATGGCGTGTTTTCTGAGCGTCCTTTTGTTTCGTTGAGTCGCGTCGTGGCGCTGCCTTATCGGGACCAGGCGTATACCCGACAGGCATTGTTTCGCGGTTCCTGGTTTGCGACCGGTCTGCCCCGGTTTACGTGCCCTTGTCCTTATTACCAGGTTTAAGTTTTCGAGGATCGTGGGCCTAATCGGGGTGGGGGAATCTAGATGTGGTTTGGGTGGCCGGCCCCGGGTAGTTGGTCGCTGTGCGGTCCGAACCGGTTAGCCCCTATCAAGGTGAGCGTGTCGCCCCTGGGAAGCCGATCTTTGCCGTGTTTTATCGCGGGTGTTATCTATTTTGTTTTCTTGTGTGAGTGAGTACCATTACTGCCCCCAACAGTCCCTTGTCCGAGAGCGCGAGGTCTGGGGGAAGGGGATGTTGATGGTCTACGTGTTGCCTTTGGGCGGGACGAGGAATCACCGGATAAGATTGGGATGAGACATGTCGCCCTATCACGAACAGGGGCTAACCATAGTATGGCTGACCCCTGGGTGTCCTTCGCGAGTGGATTTTGCCTTGGGCAGAAGTGGCCCCACAGAGCAGGCCTCAGTTCAACCCCTTCCCCTTTTTCTGAAAGGTGTCGCTAATTTTAGTTGACGAGGGGTCTCGTTTTGAAGCGTAGGTCCTTCCTGGTATCAGGGGGTTCGAACTGCGGGTATATACTTACTGGGCGTCCTAAGTTAGTACAGGGGGGAGTACGATGCTCTGTCCCTCCTTTCCCCGCCGTGAGAGGTGGCCCCGTTTCGTGAGCTCGCCCGGCCCTTGGCAGGGGGATCGTTTCATGCTAGGGCATTCTCAGAAAGTTAAAGCAACTTTGAGAGGGATAAATGTTTTCATTTAAATTTACAGGAACTCTTCTATGGTTCGCACACGAGTACTTAGATTATTGCCCGTTGGGGGGGGGGGGGAAGATCCGGCCCTAGGGCGGGCTGTGGAGCTGTCCTCGCCTGTGGTGAACTACCTCAGGATTTATGGGTTACCATCTGCGGGGTGGGCCTTTTTATCTTCAGTTCTTCTTGGTGCCTAGGTGAGCGCCCTTCCTCCGCGCTGAAGGGTTGCAAGGTCTCTTTGGCCAGGTGGATGTAGTAGGGAAGCTGTCTTGCTGTGGCGTTTGTCCGGGGGGAATCCTGACGATCGGGCCGCCTCCCCTCCATTGCTTTGTCATCTCCCTCCACGCCTCGCGGTTTGGGTTTGAGGGCGGGGTTCGGATCTCGATTGTGCTGGGGCAGGCTGACACGCCATGACTCGCCTTTTAGGTTTATCTGGGATGCAGCCTTACCGAGGCCCCCGTCCGGAGGTCGAAGGCGAGCAGGTGTAGGCCTGCAAGCCTGGGGGGCTTTTTCCTTTCCTGCCGACGGGGAGCGGATGCCTACCTTCCCCTGTCTCGTCTGGTTTAGAGCAGACGGAGGAGTGAAAGGTGGATTTCCCTTGTGTAAGAGGAATATCCTATTGGCGATCCATTTGTAAGGGGAATATCCTATCGGAGGTCGTGGAGATGCAGCGACCGCTGCCCAGGGAGGAGGGAACCACTGGTGGCCGGTGACCTCCCTTTTATTAGGGCGAGGCATCTCGGCCCGTTTCCCTGCGGGTGGGGGGTGTCGGGGCCGATTTCTCATATCTTCCGAATCTTTGTCCTTCTCTCTTTCGGGAGGGTGAGTGGCGTCTTTATAGGGGGATTTTGTTTACGGTTTCCTCCCTAATTACTGCGATGAGCTAGCATTATTAATGGGCTCCTCGGAATCACGCCCGTTGGAAACTGATTTTGCCAGGTGGCACTTATGGAACCTCTTTTGGGGCGTATCATTATTGGTGGCGTAATTCTCGAGCGTCCTTTCGTTTCGTCGAGTCACATCGGGGCTGCCTCCTCGGGAACTGACGCCTGGTTTGTCCCGGTTTATGTGCCCTTGTCCTCCTTCCCGGGTTCGACTTTTCAAGGATCATGGGTCTGCCAAGTCTGGGGTGTGGTTACGCGGCGAGGCCTATGCCCTGCCCCGGAGGTCTGGAGGGGGGAGCGGGTGCGTAGCCCGGCCCGTGCCCTTCTCTGGTTTGGGTGGCGAGGGTTGGCCCTGCCCCAGAGGTCTTAAGGGGGGGAGCTGGCACGTAGCCCGGCCCGTGCCCTTCTCTGGTTTGGGTGGCTAGGGTTGGCCCTGCCCCAGAGGTCTTGAGGGGGGGAGCGGGCACGTAGCCCGGCCCGTGCCCTTCTCTGGTTTGGGTGGCTAGGGTTGGCCCTGCCCCAGAGGTCTTGAGGCGGGGAGCGGGCACGTAGCCCGGCCCGTGCCCTTCTCTGGTTTGGGTGGCGAGGGTTGGCCCTGCCCCAGAGGTCTTGAGGGGGGGAGCGTGCGCGTAGCCCGGCCCGTGCCCTTCTCTGGTTTGGGTGGCGAGGGTTGGCCCTGCCCCAGAGTTCTTGAGGGGGGGAGCGGGCGTGTAGCCCGGCCCGTTCCCTTCTCTGGTTTGGGTGGCTAGGGTTGGCCCTGCCCCAGAGGTCTTGAGGGGGGAGCGGGCGCGTAGCCCGGCCTGTGCCCTTCTCTGGTTTGGGTGGCGATGGTTGGCCCTACCCCAGAGGTCTTGAGGGGGGGAACGGGTGCGTAGCCCGGCCCGTGTCCTTCTCTGGTTTGGGTGTCTAGGGTTGGCCCTGCCCCAGATGTCTTGAGGGGGGAGCGGGCGCGTAGCCCGGCCCGTGCCCTTCTCTGGTTTGGGTGGCTAGGGTTGGCCCTGCCCCAGAGGTCTTATGGGGGAGCAGGCGCGTAGCCCGGCCCGTGCCCTTCTCTGGTTTGGGTGGCGAGGGTTGGCCCTGCCCCAGAGGTCTTGAGGGGGGGAGCGGGCGTGTAGCCCGGCCCGTGCCCTTCTCTACTTTGGGTGGCTAGGGTTGGCCCTACCCCAGAGGTCTTGAGGGGGGAGCGGGTGTGTAGCCCGGCCCGTGCCCTTCTCTGGTTTGGGTGGCGAGGGTTGGCCTTGCCCCAGAGGTCTTGAGGGGGGAGGAGCGGGCGCGTAGCCCGGCCCGTGCCCTTCTCTGGTTTGGGTGGAGAGGGTTGGCCCTGCCCCAGAGGTCTTGAGGGGGGAGCGGACGCGTAGCCCGGCCCGTGCCCTTCTCTGGTTTGGGTGGCTAGGGTTGGCCCTGCCCCAGAGGTCTTGAGGGGGGGGGGGGGGAGAGAGTGCGTAGCCCGGCCCGTACGCTTCTCTGGTTTGGGTGGCGAGGGTTGGCCCTGCCCCAGAGGTCTTGAGGGGGGGAGCGGGCACGTAGCCCGGCCCGTGCCCTTATCTGGTTTGGGTGGCTAGGGTTGGCCCTACCCCAGAGGTCTTGAGGGGGGAGCGGGCACGTAGCCCGGCCCGTGCCCTTCTCTGGTTTGGTTGGCTAGGGTTGGCCCTGCCCCAGAGGTCTTGAGGGGGGGATCGGACGCGTAGCCTGGCCTGTGCCCTTCTCTGGTTTGGGTGGCGAGGGTCGGCCCTGCCCCAGAGGTCTTGAGGGGGGAGCGGGCGCGTAGCCCGGCCCGTGCCCTTCTCTGGTTTGGGTGGCGAGGGTTGGCCCTGCCCCAGAGGTCTTGAGGGGGGAGCAGGCACGTAGCCTGGCCCGTGCCCTTCTCTGGTTTGGGTGGCGAGGGTTGGCCCTGCCCCAGAGGTTCGAAGGTTCGTGCTGAAACACTTATGTGGAAACAACCAAGTTGGGGAAAGCGGGAAGACGTGTATCTTGTATATATAAAAGAAAAACATACAACTATTGGTTGAACTTTAGCAGGTGCTTCGCATTCCAAGGATGGGCTAGCCCACTCCCGTCTGGGGTTGCCAAGATGTACGTGGCTGGTCCGATGATATCGATGACCTTGTAGGGCCCTTCCCATTTTACGGCCAGCTTCCCCTGGAGGGCGGTCTCGGGTCTGAAGGTGGTGTGTCTGAGGACCAAGTCGCCGATCCTGAAAGTCCGCTTCTTCACCCGGGAGTCGTAGTGTCGTGCCATCCTCTGGCTGTGCCTGACGAGGTTCGTTAGGGCTCGGTCTCTTATCTCGTCCACCAATTCAAGACTGAGGCCGAGCCCCTCTCCATTGATCTCTTCGTCGAAGAGTTTTAGCCGGAGCGTCTCTTCTCCAATTTCTACGGGAATGACCGCCTCCGATCCGTATGCCAGCATGAACGGGCTTTCTCCGGTCGAGGCCTTGTGGGTGGTGCGATAGGACCATAGGATTCCCGACAGCTCGTCGACCCATGCCCCAAGGGCGGCGTCCACCTTTTTCTTCATAGAGTTCAAGATGCATTTATTTGCGGCCTCCGCCATTCCATTGCACTGCGGGTGGGCAACTGACGCGAAATGGAGTTTGATCCCCCAGTCCGAACATAAATCACAGAAGCCTTCACAATCGAACTACCTTCCGTTATCCGTGACTATCGAGCGGGGTATCCCGAAGCGACATATAATGGACTGCCATATAAAGCCCTTCATGTCCATCCATGTGATACGCACCAGCGGCTCGGCCTCCACCCACTTCGTGAAGTAGTCCACGGCGACGACTAGATATTTTCTTCCCCCGGAGGCCTTCGGGAAAGGCCCAAGGATGTCGAGTCCCCATTTGGAGAATGGGATCGGGCTCACAATGGGCATCAAGTTAGCCGGAGGTGCAGTCGTTCGTCGGCAGAATTTTTGGCACGCCTCGCACCTCTTGACGTATTGAACCGCGTCCTGGATCATTGTCGGCCAATAGTATCCCTGGCGCATTATTTTGTGGGTGATTGTGTGACCGCCATGGTGGTTTCCGCAGAAGCCTTCGTGCACTTTGTGGATGACTTGCTCAGCCTGCTCCGGGCCCAAGCACTTTAGATAGGGCAGGACGTCGAAGTTGGCGCGGCGGCTGTGGTACAACACTCCGTCGAGGAGTACGAATGACAGGGCCCGTCTCTCCACCTTTTTAGCCAGCGTCCGCTCCTCGGGCAGGTCCCCCGTCTCCAAGTACTTCATAATGGAGGTCATCCACGTCGTCACCGTGCCCGCACACATTAGTTCTTCTTCGTCAATGGTTGGGGTCAATAGGCTTTCGACGTAGATGGCCTTCCCGATCTCGGCCGCGGAGGAGGAAGCCAACTTAGACAGGGCATCCGCCCGAAGGTTGTTGGAGCAGGACAGGTGCTGGACGTCCGCCTTCTTGAACTTGTGGAGCTCGATCTGGATGCGCTTAAGGTAGCGCTTCATCGTTTCTTCTCGGGCCTCGAAGCTTCCTTGGATCTGTTGGACGACGAGCCGTGAGTCGCTAAGGAGCAACATGTTCATCGCCCCAATCACCCTACCGAGCTTCAGCCCGTTGACCGCGGCCTCGTATTCCGCGACATTGTTGGTTGCCGGGAAGTTGAAGCACAGGGCATATTCCAACGAGCACCCATCTGGGGTTTGAATGACAATACCCGCCCCTGTCCCGGATCCCGTCGCGGAGCCATCGACGTGGATGATCCATAATTCGTCCACGTCCATCTGGGAGGGCTCTGAGGGTTCTGCCCTCCTTGCCCCCCGCGGGGACACGGTCGCCGATGGGGGCTCTGGTTGGTCCCCTGGGGCGCCCCCTGCAGTGCACTCCACCACGAAGTCGGCCAACGCCTGGCCATTGATCGTCGTCCGGGCTTTGTATGTTATGTCGAACTCGCTGAGCTCGACACTCCAGTTGAGCATCCTCCCCGACCGCTCCAACCTCTTCAGGTTTTTCTCGAGGGGCATGTCGGTGTGGACGGCGATGGGATGGGCCTGGAAGTATGGTCGGAGCTTTCGAGCTGTGGTAATCAGGCAGTAGGCGGCTCTCTCGATGGGACTGTAGCGAGTCTCTGCCTCCCGGAGGATCCGGCTGGCGTAATATACAGGGCACTGCACACCCCCTTCCTCCTTGATTAAGACGGAACTAACGGCCTCTTCGTTGGTTGCCAAGTACAACCCCAGGGGTTCGCCTTCTTCCGGCCGTGCGAGGAGCGGCGGACTTTGTAGGTAAGCCCTCAGCTCCACGAACGCCCGTGCGCATTCGTCGTCCCATGGGATCACCTTCCTTTTGTCCTTAGCTTCACCAAAGGCAGTGTGCAAGACCCTGAAGAAGGGGAGCGACTTCTCTGCAGATTTCGACAGGAATCTCCCCAGAGCAGCGATCCGGTCGTTCAGTCGTTGCAAGTCCCAGATCATCCAGGGTTCCGCCATATTGACGAGGGCCGTCACCTTGTCGGGGTTCGCCTCGATCCCCCACTTCGTTATCATGAAGCCTAGGAATTTCTCCGACTGCACGCCGAAGATGCACTTCGCGGGGTTCAATCTTAAGTTGTATCGGCGGACCCTTTGGAACGTTTCCTGTAAGTCGGCGAGGTGGTCTGGGGCCCTCCTACTCTTTACCAGCATGTCGTCGATGTAGACCTCCAAGTTTCGTCCCACCTGTGGGCTGAATATTCGATCTACCATCCGCTGATAGGTCGCCCCGGCGTTCTTTAGTCCAAATGGCATCTTAGTGTAACAGAAGGTGACCTTATCGGTGAAGAAGGACGTCTTTTCCTCGTCCTCCTCCGCCATCGGTATCTGGTTGTAGCCTGAGAAGGCGTCCATAAAGCTTAACAACTCGTAACCGGAAGCCTGGTCCACCAAGTGGTCGATCCGTGGGAGGGGGAAACTGTCCTTTGGGCACACCTTGTTAAGGTCAGTGAAGTCGACGCACATGCGCCATTTTCTGCTAGGCTTCTTCACCAAAACGACGTTGTCGAGCCAGTCCGGGTAGTCCACTGGCCGGACAAACTTGGTTTTGAGGAGTCTAACATGGGTGTGACCCTTCGTTCCCACAGACGGCGCCAATTGTTGCGGGGTGGAACTCACGTACAATGAATTTGTAGTAAGGGGAACCAAAGGCAAGGTGGTTGTATTGATAAGAGGATTTAGATGGGCTATTTAACAAGTGATTAGTGGGGTGAAGAGGCTAAACTTTCCGCCGGGGGAGGCCACAGAGTTAAATCTCACCGGACGCGGCGGAGGAGGATCGGGCGGCGGGAGCCGAAGGCGGATGTCGACCAAGGGGCGAGCTTCCCTGCACCACGAGCAACTCGTCAGAAGGGCCGAGTTGGGGTCCAACCCTTAGCCCCTCCGATGCCTAAGTCAGTAACTGGACTTAAGGCTGGGGCTAGGCAGGCAGGTCGGACTGAGGGTGTGTCGACCGTACGTGACGAGCTATATGTGGGAGAACAAAGATATGGACGACCTTTGCTCTCTTGTGTGAATAATGGGATTCAGAGGGAATTTGCCAACCCCCTCACTGTAAGAAGTGAGGGGGTATTTATACCTGATGGGAGATGATTAGGTGTGGCTGACCTGGCATGCTGACTCGATGTGCTGAGCTGGCCCGGCTGTCAGCGGAAGCTTCGGACGAGGATGTCAAGAACAGGAGTGTCTGCCTTGCTTTTGTCAGATGGCACAACGACCAGGGGCACTTTTGTCAGGGTGTCAGGGCCGAAAGCATTAAGTGTCAGGGGGCTCAGCGGCCAGGGGGTGCTTTGTCAGATGGTTGGGCGGCGCTAGTGTCAGTCGTGTCCTTACACTAGGTTGTTTGTCATGCGTGATGAATTAAAGGTCCGGCAATGCTATCCCCGGCGGCGGGGTTCGTGTGGACCCGCCGGGTCGACCTGTTCGTGGGTTGTCCTGCCTGGCCGCGCACCTTTTCGGTCGCAGGTCGTGGACCGCTGGCATGGAGGGATATGCACGTGCCTCTGTCAGCATCCCAGGCTACGCTGTCTGGGTGCTCCCCAGGTGCACTGCCCCTGGCGGGCCGAGCGAATGCGGTTGTACGCCTCGGCCGGGAGGAGGGGGGCGCCGCGAGGTGCGCCCGTTCCCATGTAGCCTCGGACCTCCGGGCCGGCGGTCCCTTTGTAGAGGGGTGAGTCAATGAGGTATATCAGTGGTTCTGGGCGGGAGTCGGACTCCTACGATCTTTGGGTTGTAACAATTCTATTGGGCATCTTACCCCCCTCCAAATTGAGGAAGAATATATAGAGAACCATGGCTCATGCCATGACTACTTGACACTTTGAGATTGGTATCATCTTATAAGTTTATAACACTTTCTAATTTTTTGTTGAAATCTAACATAAGAGTGAATATTATCTTCGATGCTGGTTAGGGCCTGGGGGGCTTTTGGTTGGGAGGGTGTGTGCGTGTGTATGAGCGGCCCACGGGGAGGAGGCGGCAGCAGCCCTCCTCCCCCTTCTAAACAACGGAGGAGGGGGAGGCGGTTTTCATATGAGGGATTGGTTAATTGTTAATTAGTGTTTAATTTTTAGTTAACTAATTAATTATAATTAGTATTTAATCGTTAATTAATCTAAGTTCCGTTAACTCTTTAACAGAATATAAGACAGAATATAGGATGGATAGACTAGTATGTTAAAGTTTAAGATTTGAACGACTTGAGAGCAAATACTTATATTTAAAGGACTAATATCAAGATACTAATATCAAATACTAATATCAAGATACAATTTCTAACCGATGACATAATGGGCTGCCTGCCTGCCTTTTCTCTGTTGGAACCATGAGGAGCTTTTTGCTGATCTGGGCCATTGTGCATTTTGGCCTCTAAATCAATACGTCCGATGGAAATTTTGAGATTCATGCTGAGCAATGAGACGCGTGTTGCGCATTTCAGTGGTGGGGTAGAGGTGCCGTGTTCAAACTGACATCACTTCGGCGGCCCTAGCTCCTAGTAGCTCGGCCGATTATTTATTAATTACCGGTTGGCAAGAGAGCCGGGCTCAATGCGGACTCTTCCTCGTGAGCATCGATTTGGAGCTGCCACGTGGCTGCTATGTTACGGCAGCTCTCCTTTTCTTGTCCAGAATATTCCTTGCTTACATCAGACTATTCATCAGAATATTCATCGATGTGTATATGCTGGGCTGGGGTTGTAACAAAAATTGGTATTGACAATATTACCACATTTAACCTGCAGCCTCAAACAGGTTACAGGCTGAGTAGGTTGATTTTAGCTTTTTGGATGTCACAATAATTGTTCCTTTAAATGGGTTTGACCAACTGTGTGAGTTGTAACATGAAGCAATCTTAGATGTCAAGAAGGGGTGATGATGCAGACTGAAGCTGTCTGTTGTTAGAGAGATGTCACACCCAAAACTTCATTGATCCAAAAGTTTTCCAGACAAGTGGGTTGGCTATTAAAATAACTAAATCTTCTGTATTGCTTTTGTTCACTGTCTTGGAATCGCTCTAGTTGCATATCTCTTCATAACCTTTCTACTGGTGGATGCCAATTGGGACCTTGAGCTAAAGGGATTTCAGCAATTGGGGGAGCTGTGTTTAATCTCAAATATTATTCAAATATCATAAACATACAAGGAAGGACACGCCACCTAGAATCTATTCAGGTTAAAGTATCAAAGGTGATCCACTCTTCAAAATTTAGCCAAATGCTGATGCTTGAATTTAGCAGCAGCGAGCCTGGTAGGATTTCGCGAAACCGAGCTCTTTCTCCGGTACCTGAGAGAGTGAAAGAAGGCATCATGGATTGGAAGATCTATCTCCGATTTGACTCCGAAGCTTAAGCCAAATAAGGCAGGAGGAAGTGGACATGTAGTAGCTACGAGTAGGTACGTCGGGACGTACGTGACGATGGAGCTACTCTGCCACTCATATAGAGATGGGGGTGATTACGCTACGTTAGCCGGAGTTATGATGATCCCAGATCTTCTGGCGTATCTGACTCCTTCAGATCAGGCATGCCGTTACGCAAGTGGGAGAGTGACTATTGAACGTTCTCCGCTCGTAATGGCTTGGAGAGAAAGTCGGGCGTCTGCTGGAGATCAAGTCATCTGAGTATGCGGAATGGTTATGATGGCCGACCTTGTCAAACGGAAAGACCTTTGGGGAGGATGTTACTAAAGAGCCAACCTCAAGTTTCACCGCTAAGGCTTGCATGAATGAATGCTGGTATGTCTTGCAGAGCTGCATTTATAGCTTGTTCAGACCAACCCCCCAAGCTGCACTTGGGTTATCCTAGAGGACCTGTGTGGATTCTGTTCGTGCATTCTGGGCCCTCATCATTAGGTCTGTCTAGGTCTCACCGATAGCGGGTCCAAGTTTAAGTATCGTCGATAAGGGCCCCTCGTCTTCAGCTCGAGGCTGCCGACCAGAGCTGAGTTATCCAGGTCAGATGTGGAGAGGTGGGGAGACAAAGCTAAAGAGTCAAAAACCATCGGCTCATCTTATCTGGCTAGTTCACCTCGTCTTCCATATTGTGGTGCCTGGATCGAAGGGCAATGCCTAGAAGAATTCACATTCATCATGTCCTGCTAACGTGGCTGCCTTTCCTCAGAGCCTAAAATGGCAAGGCTAACGTGACTACGCGTCCCCCGGAAACCCAAAAAGGCAGGCCAAGTCTTCGAAGGGACCTCTCTGTTGACATAGCACGGTTTTACTGGTGGGCAGCGTGAGGTGCGGATGCTACGTGATCATGGGGATCGAGAGGATCTCGAACGACCACAATCAGCCCCACTTAGGACAGGTAAAAAAGGTGAGGGGCTCAAGTAGTTTTCTCAAACCGCACTTGTGCCCAAACCTTCTGCCTCCCTCTTAAGTCCTATGTTATTGTGCACTTTCTTCTCTTTATGGTGGTTGCAGATCCTATCGCCAAAAAAGGTACATCTTCTTTTTCTGGCTTTTTGATTCATCGTGCATAGTTTTTTCGGTAGAGAAGCTCCGCCCTCTTTTTTATTTTCCTCTTCCACTAATTTACTCGAACAATGTTAGACTCTACTGACTCATAAGCCACCTCTTAGCCTTTTGACAACGAGGAAGAGGAGGAATCGTTGATGCCAGAGGTCTCTGTCAATGGTGAGGGCAGTCAACACTGCAAGAGGGCATAGAAATGTGGTAGATTCTACGTCAAAGAGTCGGATAGGTTTGTGCCAAGGGCGAAGTGGACAACTTTTAGGGCCAGCGTCCATGCTCGAACCTGTAGGGCCTCGTCATCCACTTCCCCTTGGCCAATTGAACCAGTAGTGCCACCCCCTCCTATGGCGTCTACCAGACTGCCGATAGCCGCATCGTCTGGACATCATATTCCTTCTAGGTTGTCGATGGCTTCTTCTTTCGACCCAAGTCAAGATGCCTTTGACGCAGTGAGGGTGGCCCATGTTGCGAGATATATGCCCTCGAGGCAATTTATCTCCGTGTATCTATATGAACATCTTGTTCATAATTACAGTAAGTTGTATAGTAAGTATTTATCTAAGTTAAATCATAATGTAGTTATCATTAGTAATTAACTTAGGTAAATTTCTGAGACTTAATGCAAGGTCAAACATGTATCGAGTGAGTATCTCGATCATGGAGAAATGTTTGACTGTCTGTAGCATAAGTCTAAAAGGGTTCGTGGTCGTAGATGTTTCGAGATTAGGATATCAAAACATCGGATAGACCATTGTGTCTTAGCCTTCTCCGTATAGCGGTGATGATGATCTCATGATCGTTTAACTTGGCGAAGTCGAAGACAAGACACATGTGCTCATTTTAGAATGAGTTCACTGAACGACCCACAAGAGTTATCATATGGTTATATTGACCAACTTGTCAATGATAACTCTTAGTGATGATAGGCAAATTGGTCTTTGACTTGAGGCCATTGTACGAACCTGTACGTGAATGGTGTCACTTAGACCCCTGATCTAGCTTCGAGGCAAGGCCTGTCGAAAGGTCTTTGGTCGGGTGACATTTGAAGCGTACGAGGAGAGTAATGACCGAGATAGGATTCGTCTCTCACGGTCAATGGGAGTTAATGTCGTAGTGTTAGTTCGGTCTTTAATAAAAACTCTGGCCAGAGTATGTTGGAAGTTGCTCAACATTATTTGACTAAAGATCGATGGAAACTAACCGGATTCGAGTTATTGGGGTTGACAGTTTGACCTACCATAGACTTGAATTAAACGACATAGTTTAGACGAAGAGACTAAAACTGCAGAATTCATCACGGACACAGTCAGGGTGGTCCCGACAATACTCATGTCAATGAGTTAACCACATAATTATGATACTGAAACAATGACGGTAAACTATTGCTCGTGGTCATTGCCGTATAGGGCTTCGAGACCAACCTGTAGTAGGGTCAGGCTGTAGGGTCTCTCACAGAGTGCGACCTTTATCTAGTAATAAGTAGAACCATTAGGGAGAATATGCATTTGATGCAAGGGATAGAAAATTGCATTTGATGCAAATGATAATTTTAAGTCTAGATAGGGACTAATTTGCATATGATGCAAAATGGGTTAAATGTGTCTTAAATTGTTTAAGACCACATTTAATATAATAAATGCATGGAAAAGGTTACCTGTAAAACGGGAATGTCCCGCTCTAAATACATGTTCGAACGACGTCCAAATCGGACGCCAAATGCCCAAGTTACGCCCAATACAGATCAAAAGGGTCTTAGCCATGCCCAAACTGGGCAAGGGTCAGACCATGACTGGACCAGGCCAGACCACTAAGGTCTAGCCTGGGTGCCCAGCCCGCTTGGGCCTGGGCGCCTGGCCCTGGGCACCCGGCCCAGGTCCAGGTCCGGGCGCCCGGCCCTGGGCGCCCAGTCGCTGGGTGCCTGGGCCTGGGCCCAGGCACCCAGGCTGGGTGTGCCCAGACCAGGCGCCCATCCTATCTAGGCTAGCCCAGCTGGCCTGGTGGGCCCCGCAAGAACAGGTTTTCTGAAACCTAGGGCAGTGCAGTTTTGACGGCTCAGTTTTTTAGAAAACTAGGGTTGGGCTGATTGGGCGATCAATTGGAGGGTCAAACAGACTCCGATTGACTCGCCGTTTTTTCCTATGCGTTCACCGTTAAACGCCCTTCGATTTGGTAGGTTGTACCAAGATTGACGCTCAACGGTGAGGGAGTTAAAATTCACGGAAGTTTACCCTTTGTGAAAGGCAAACGAACTTGATTTAATTAACTCAAATTTAGTAGTCCCACATCGGTTGTGGAGAAAAGGGGAGAGGCAGCCGCCTATATAAATAGGGGCCTCCCCCTTCCTCCAAACTGGTCCCAAGCTCAAGATCTGAGCGGCTCCCAAAAATGTTGGAGCACGCTCGGATCTTAGCTTAAATTAATATTTCTCTTCTCCCTAAATTTCTGCCTTACTCATAAGGGGTCTAGCAAAGCCACGAAGGGGTTCGGATTCGGATCCAAAATCTTAGCGAAGGCTTTCACTCGTATGAAACTTTCTTCGGCGCGTGGTTGGCTCGGCGACACGAGGATTGCTCGCCTCGGGATGCGGAGCGGTTCGAGGAGCGATTCAAGGAGCGGTCCGGCGTGGGACATGGATCGGATCGGAAGATGGTGCGGTACACATTGCCTGCCCCAGGGCAAGGTTCCGGGTATGTTTTTAGAAGCTTTCGTTTTAATTATTCACAGTAGTTTAGATCCCTCTTGGGGTGTTCAGATCCACCCCGAGTTGGCAGAGATCCTGGCTAAGAGTCTTGTTCCTCAGGGCTGCATGTTAATTAGATTAACATATAATTTTCCGCTGCAATTTTTGTTTCTGTGGTCCGTCCGACTTAGGACGGGCACGGATTTGTGCCCTAAGGGTCCATCAAAACCCTACAATGGTATCTGAGCCATGTCTGCATGCTGATCTAGGACTACGATTAATTAATTGAATGCTTTTAAATACAATAAAATGTTTCTTTAAATTTATGCGATAAGTTTAAAATGATTTTTAGATGGTTAAATATTTTATATGATAAATTTTTAAGCATGAAATTTTTTAAATGATGTTTTAAATTTATTTGATATTTTTAAACCTGATTTTAAAAACTTTAAAACTTTATGCGATAAATTTTTAGTAGCATGCATATCATATGATCCTTTTAAAACTATTATATTTTTATGAGATAAAAATTAAAATGTTTTACATTCATTATTTTAAATTTAAATGTTAAATTTAAGAAATGCATGCAAAATTGTTTATTAGATAAATAATTTTCTATTTAATTGTTAAATGGTAGGACACTCTTTTTAAGCGTTAAAATTAGTGTAACTTTATGTTAATGGCTTTGCAAATGTTGTCACTTATTTGATAACACAAGACAACCCTCTTAGGTTAGCCATTAAGAACCCGTTAAAATTTATGAGATAAATTCTAATGACATGCTATGTTTAAAACATTAACAACACTTTAAGACCTAATTCCTGACTAGAGTAGTCCCTTTAATGAAAATTTTAATTCTAATTGTTATATAATTAATTCTCATTAAAGGACTTCGCTTTTAGCGTTGTTAATAAATTAATTAAAATCCTAATAATCATTAGGATAGCACGTGAACCTTACAGTTGAAAAGGATTTAATAAAAGTTATTAACACATCCTAAAATTTTGAATTTAAGGATTCAACTAGTTGATAGGATTAATTAGTTGTTAATACAAGCCTTTTAGTCTATGGCATGCGTATAAAAATGACAAGCTTCATTCAATGGACCATGATCCGGTTAATGTGCTTGGCTAAGTTTGTTAGATCACCCTAGCTAGTCTAAGGGATAAGTGATCCTGGCTTAGTCAATTCCCTAGCCGTGTTCCGCTGGACCGCAATGACGCGAATCATGACTATGTGACACCCTGGACTATATCTAAGTCAAATACGTTAATAATCTTCTTCAAGATTAGCCGTAGCCCTCATTGTTTTAGGGGTTGGCAAATATAGGACCAGTGTTCCAGTTGTTGAGCTATACTCAAGCTGTGACATGGCAACCTTGTAGAAATCAACTTCTCTATACATAAGATGAAATCTTGACTTGACCCAAACCGTCGTGTCGTGAATACACCGAGCACCGGTGTAAGTTAAGCCAATGATGTAGTCTGGCTAGCCTTGACCCAACCCGTTATGTCATGAATACATCGAGCGCCGGGGCAAGTTGAATCTATGATGTAGTCTAGTCCTGACCCAAACCGTCGTGTCGTGAATACACCGAGCACCGGGGTAAGTTAGGCTAGATAAGAAAACAAGGGTCCAACTAGACTAGACATTGTGATTTGGATGAGCACACTTATGATCACAAATGGCTAGGGATAAAAACTGATAAGAGAGTCATATCTGATATGATTGATGAATAGTCATCTACCGATTGCAGAGTCAAGCAATTTGTTGAGCTACACTCAAGGTTGTTAGGCTCAGGGTGATTGGATCTCTTACCTATTAATTTAATCTGATTAAATCATTCATTATTAAGGCTTAGAATGATCGCAAAAATAGTGTGAGGATATAGATAGATAAAAGCCATTCTACCTATATTTAATATTGAACATATGCTAAACTATGGTAAGACTATGTTTAACGATGGAATCAAAATGTAATATTCTAACAGAATAAGTTAACTGGTCAAACAGGTTGGTTAATTGAATATCAAGTTAAATTCTAATTGATAGAATAAACTATATTCTCATTGACATTTAAATGACCTTCTTAAGACAGACTTAAGAAATATGATTTCATTAAGTTCTGAGTCCAACAAAAATAAATGCATGCTACATGTCACTCACATCTACATGAGGCAGCTGGAAGATATTGATGTTCAATAGCAAGTTTCTCCATACAATTTATTGAGCTACCCTCAAGGTTGTATGGAAAACAGGTTCGATCCGCAAGGTTCGAAAATTCGATCAAACTTGTTTGAATCAAATATGAGTGCATGAGCGGTGCAAGACCACGTATCCCAACCGGATCTTGAGACAAGCAACTTGTAGAGCTACACTCAAGGTTGCAAAGCTCAGGCGTTTGGATACATGAGATGCTTGCATATATATTTAAATTTTTGTTAAGACTTTTAATATCTAAATGAGATTTAGAAAAGGAAGAAGGAACTAAGGAAAAGTCAAATTGAGAAAGATAGTTTTATTTATCATTAGTAAAGGCGTAAATAGGAGGAACTGAAAATGTGACATATTTAATGTCACGATTTCAGAATAATTGTTATACAAAAGACATCTAACACAATTTTGACGAATGTCGTCACCTTGCTTCTGAAGCAATATGTTTTATGTTAGTAATTTGTAATAACTATAGTTTATTAATGTTAATATATGAATAGGCAAGATAGTAATAAACTTATATGACAAAATAGACTAGGCCATACCAAAGAGACTAAGCTTCACAAGTCACATAAAGAGGGGTCCGACCTATCGTATTATGAAGTCTACGGAAACTTGTGAATCTTATTCTCAAAGGTATGATGGACGAAACCCATCTGTAAGACAGTGGGAGAATGAGTTGTTGAACTCACCGTCTCCTGCATACTGATGTACCCGAACCCAAGTCTAAATTAGCCAGAATAAGCTAGTCTTATTTTATTAAGACACGTGTTCTTGATGAAACACAAGTCTGATAAAATAGAGAACAAAACATAGAAGTATTTGAAATGATTTGATTAGATCGAAAAGTCAAATACTTAGCTGTATAAATCTTGCGTAAATAAAAGAAAATGTGATTTTCTCTAAGGTCAAGTATCTTAACATATTGGATGCGTTAGAGAGCATGAATCACACTTTGGTAGACATAGTGCGACTCATGGCTAAGTGACTAAGTTACGATCCTCCCTCTGGGTTAAAGCTTATGCCTAGGTTTTAATAAGGTTCTATGAGAACATTATCAATAAGATATTAATTAAATCAATTGTTAGGAAGTTAAAGGATTACTCGAGTCTCGTGAAACAAAGAGTCGAGTTAGACATCATAATCGATGATGGCCTAAGATAACTTCCAGGATGAAATTCAGAGTATAGACTCTGATTAACAACTTGATGCAATAGGTCCGTACACGTAAATAAAGTATGGACTTCAGTTTACGTGCCCAAAGAAATTGTTTCTTAATGTCTGCAAGTAAATCTTCGAGTATAGAAGATTGGTGCAGAAAAAAGTAGTGAAGTACAGCTAAACGTTGGTTGAGAATGTTTTCATTCTAGTTCCTATTAATGGATTATGATGAAACTGTTGAGTATTGGTGTTTCATACCAATCTTATTTTGATGATGATCACAACATTATGTTGTTGCTAATGAATCTCATGTTTTAGTCTCTCAGCTTATGTCAAGGATATCTTTCTTGGAGACTAATCACTTGGTGTAAGGATGGACATCATGTGAAGAAGAGCCAAAGTTTGGACTCAAGGAGTGCCAAAGCTTGGAGATGATGGAGAGCATTTAAGGCATCAAGATTGAAGTCTTAGACTCTTTTGAAAGCATTGTAATCCATGTAATTTACCTTATTGCTTTCTCTCTCTTTTTGAGTCTAGGGTTGATGTAATGCCTTGCTTGATGGTTTACTCATTCATGCTCATGCATTTAACCATCTTAGTGAACCTTAGGATTATCATAGAATCCAACCCAATAGGTTCACTCTTTCTGTCAGTCGTCTGTTGAGTGAAACACAGTCCACTGGGTGATTTCCAGTCGCCTGTAGATCCTTCTACAGTTGCCTGATATGCACTGCTCAAGTCAACATTTCTATTGACTCACACTTGAGCTTTACGCACAGTCGTCTGTCAATCAGTTCCCAGTCGCCTGTATATTTACAGTCGCCTGAGATTTGGTCAACAGTCACCTGTCTAGCGTAAGTGCAATCTCTGCATCTCTCTGTCTTCTCTCCATACTTTACAGTAGTCGACTGATGTAGAATGTACAGTCGCCTGACTATTTGACAGTCGACTGTAGTATTAACATCAGTCGCATGTGCGAAGAATTGGAGAAAGAGTGCAACTCTCTGTTTCGATCCATCCCCTGCAGCAGTCGTCAGCTGAAGGATTTACAGGCGCCTGTCCTGTTTGTCAGTCGACTGTATTGACTTCGTCAGTCGACTGTCCTGGCTCAGATTATAGCAGTTGGATATTTTCTAGCCGTTGATCAGTCGACTGTCTTATGATCATCAGTCGACTGTTCCTGTCGTTTTCACCCAGTTTCTAGCCGTTGCAGATTTGATTTTCTGGCTATTTCTTTGGGTTTTTGGGCTTGATATAGGATTCCTATATATATGAGTGTGCTGCCATTCTTGAGAACTCTTGACAACATTTGATAAACTCTTGACACTATAGAAAATCTCAAGAGATCAATAAGCCACTCTCAAGCTCCCTCATTTCCCTCTTTCGAGCATTCATCTTTCTTCATGCATTGAAGTCCAGCTCAAGGGAAATCATCCAAGTGCTCTCAAGCATATTCCAACACTTGGAGATCCTCTTCCATGCCTTGCATTCATTCATGAGTAAGCATCTCAAGGCATAGGTAAGAGTATTTACTTTACAAGGTGTAAATTGTTTTCCTATTTCTCTTTGTGGGATTAGGACTTTCTCTCTTTGTGGGAGGTTGTCTCTTTGTGGGAGGTTGTCTCTTTGTGGGACTTAGGATACTCTCTTTGTGGGAGTAACTCTCTTTGTGGGAGTTTAGTGTCCTAGTGTAGGACTAACCCTAATTCTCTTAGTGGGAGTTAGTGATTCTCTGTGTGGAAATCTTGATCCTTGTGTAGGATTGGTTGGGTCCTTGTGTAGGGCATAAATCCTCTTTGTGAGGTATCTCTTTGTGGGATTTGTATTCACTTATCTGTGTGGGAATATATAGTGAATATTGGTGTGGCTGGATGTACCCAAGTTTAGGGAACCAGGGTAATACTTTGTGTTTGCGTTTGGATTGATTGTGCCATTTAATTCCTCTTGCATTTATAATTCCGCATTTACAAGTTAAATTTTATTTGGATAATTTTATTGCCATTACACTATTCACCCCCGCTCTAGTGTGTGTTGTTAGTATTGCAAGGGTTAGACGATCCCTACAATTGGTATCAGAGCGAGGTTAAAGCATACTGCAACGATGTCATTCAACGCTACTTCCGCGCCTCATGAAGAAAGTCTTTCTACCGTTCGACCCCCGCTCTTCAATGGAACCAACTATCCGAGTTGGAAGATCAGAATGATGGTCTATGTAAAGAGTCACGACCTTTGGGACATAACGGAGTCACCCTTCGAGGAGCCTTCTACTCCCGCGGCCTTGAGAACTAAAGTGGAGAAGGACTTGATCAAAGTCAATGCTAGGGCTATGTGTGTTCTCCACTGTGCCCTCACTCCGGATGAGTTTGATCGCATCTCCATGTGCAAATCGGCCAACAGCATTTGGCATACTTTGTAGATCTCTCATGAAGTGCTACTTCAACATAAGGAAGAGACTCAGTCAACCAAGCCCGAGAAGAAAAAGGGCATTGCTCTTCATGGTAAGAAGGAGTCCTTCAAGTGGAAAAAGCAGTTCCAACAAGAATCTCCAAGTGAAGATGAAGAAGCTCTTAGTGACGATGACTACATCGAACTTGCCAAGCAATTCAAGAATTTCAAGGCATTCCTCAAGGAAAATCAAGGTATGTCTTCTTCAAAGTTGGTTTCACAGTCTAACAAGTTGGTTTGTTTCAACTGCAGTGGAATAGGTCATGTGGCTACCGAATGCCCTTCCAAACCCAATATAAATTCCTATAAGGGTAAAGGGAAGAAACATTGGAAAGCAAAGTCCGAGGTCAAGAACCAAAAGCAGGGACTTAGTGGCACATTTGATGATTCCGATGGGGACACTTCTAATGATGAAGAAGAGGATGACAAGGAGCACGATCAAAGGTGTTTCGTTGCCTTTGATGATTCCTCATCAACTTTATCTAACTCTAGCAATGAAGAGATAGAGACTTGGCGCAACTCCAAAGAAGAAAGTTGTTTTATGGCTAATGGGGATGAGTCTTCTTCAAGCTCAAACGAGGAGGATAGTGATGAGGAAGCCGAGGAGGAAAAGCCATCCTATGAGGAGCTTGAATACCGACTAAATGTGGCCTCCAATTTGGCAAGTAAGTGCATCGATTCTTATGATAAAATGAAAGCTAAACTTGATAATGCTATGAGTATGGTGCATGAGTTAGAATCTGCAAGTGTAGTTCATGATGAAAGGCATGTTTATGACACTTGTGAGAAAGACACACTTCTTTCTCAAGTTAAGGAATTGAGCATTTCTAATGAAAATCTCATTGCTCAAAACCTTAGCTTAGATGCTCACATTCAACAACTTACGTTGAAATGTGAAGAAGAATCCCGGAAGCTCATAAGCTTTGTGTATTCTAGGGATTCACTCCACGATTTGTTGGAAAAACAACATCCGGCAAATCATAGAGGATGTTTGGGTTATGTTCAAAATGTGGTTCCCAAACCCACCTCTAATTCTTCTTATGGTGCTAATTCAAGAAATATTGCTAAAGCACCTAAGAAGAATCACCATGCTCTCTTGTACAACAATAACACTCACAAGAAGCATGTAGATCACAAGGTGGTGAGGAAGAATGAAACATCTTCATTTTTTGCTAAGAAGCAAAATCCTCATTGTTTGCATGCTAAGAAATTTGTTTCTACACCTAAGCATGCCACATCCTTCCCTCTTGCTAAGGCAAAACCTTTGCCTAGGAAATCCTTAAGATTATGGATTCCCACTAATGCTAGTGTGCAAGAGAGAGATAGTTACATCAACTCTCTAGTTAGGGATGTGATCACCTCGTATGATTATGTTAGGAAATCAAACTCCTCTTGGGTTTGGTTACCTAATGTGTAGGTTCCTCACACTTTTGCATATTGCATGGGTATTATGCTTCTATGTTTATTTTTGCATACCCATTGATCGTGTGTGTTTCATGATTTTGAAAATATTTTTCAACTTTATTTCTTTTCATGAAAATTGGGACCTTGGGGTTTATTGACATACATGCATGATCCATGTGTATGTCAATGGGGGAGTTAATATAATGTATGTTTAAATTATTTTAAGACATATTTTAACTCTCATTTCGGAGGTTTTTGTTTTGAGATCATTTATATTTGGTTATTTTGGGTCTCAAACCAAACCTCTTGTTTATTGCCAACTTGTTTCAAATCTCATTTTTTTGTGGCAATATTCGTGTGTATCTTTGAAGCTTGATTTTTCCATATCTATTGCTTTGATATACTTAAGGCCCATGGCTCCAATAATTTATTGGTATTAGATCCTAGAAGTCAAAAGTTGACCATTTCTATGATCTAGGGGGAGCATGGGATAGTGAATTGATACCCACTAAATTATATTTGGTATCATACATATCTTTCTTTTCTTGCATATTGTCACATCTTGGTTAAGATGATAAAGGGGGATGTTTTTTATGTCCACCTTTTTGACGATGTCAAGGGGGAGAGATATATGCATTATGTGATCATATCTATAGGGGAAGAGATATATACATATGCATATGGGGTGTGATATCTCTATAGGGAAGAGATATATGGGATTAGATAAACCATTCTTGTTTGCATGATTTTATACTTTGCAATTGGTTTATGTAATCCATGCCTATTATATGTCACCATGTTGTTATTGGTTTATGAGTATTTACCTTTGTGTAGCTCTTTACTTAATTGGTGCATATAAGTAGGGGGAGATCATTAGCTTTGTGCTCTAATTCTTTATGATTTACATAATGTGTGTCATCATCAAAAAGGGGGAGATTGTTGAGTATTGGTGTTCCATACCAATCTTATTTTGATGATGATCACAACATTATGTTATTGCTAATGAATCTCATGTTTTAGTCTCTCAGCTTATGTCAAGGATATCTTTCTTGGAGACTAATCACTTGGTGTAAGGATGGACATCATGTGAAGAAGAGCCAAAGTTTGGACTCAAGGAGTGCCAAAGCTTGGAGATGATGGAGAGCATTTAAGGCATCAAGATTGAAGTCTTAGACTCTTTTGAAAGCATTGTAATCCATGTAATTTACCTTATTGCTTTCTCTCTCGTTTTGAGTCTAGGGTTGATGTAATGCCTTGCTTGATGGTTTACTCATTCATGCTCATGCATTTAACCATCCTAGTGAACCTTAGGATTATCATAGAATCCAACCCAATAGGTTCACTCTTTCTGTCAGTCGTCTGTTGAGGGAAACACAGTCGACTGGGTGATTTCCAGTCACCTGTAGATCCTTTTACAGTCGCCTGATATGCACTGCTCAAGTCAACATTTCTATTGACTCACACTTGAGCTTTACACACAGTCGTCTGTCAATCAGTTCCCAGTCGCCTGTATATTTGCAGTCGCCTGAGATTTGGTCAACAGTCACCTGTCTAGCGTAAGTGCAATCTCTGCATCTATCTGTCTTCTCTCCATACTTTACAGTAGTCGACTGATGTAGAATGTACAGTCGCCTGACTATTTGACAGTCGACTGTAGTATTAACATCAGTCGCATGTGCGAAGAATTGGAGAAAGAGTGCAGCTCTCTGTTTCGATCCATCCCCTGCAGCAGTCGTCTGCTGAAGGATTTACAGGCGCCTGTCCTGTTTGTCAGTCGACTGTATTGACTTCGTCAGTCGACTGTCCTGGCTCAGATTATAGCAGTTGGATATTTTCTAGCCGTTGATCAGTCGACTGTCTTATGATCATCAGTCGACTGTTCCTGTCGTTTTCACCCAGTTTCTAGCCGTTGCAGATTTGATTTTCTGGCTGTTTCTTTGGGTTTTTGGGCTTGATATAGGATTCATATATATATGAGTGTGCTGCCATTCTTGAGAACTCTTGACAACATTTGATAAACTCTTGACACTATAGAAAATCTCAAGAGATCAATAAGCCACTCTCAAGCTCCCTCATTTCCCTCTTTTGAGCATTCATCTTTCTTCATGCATTGAAGTCCAGCTCAAGGGAAATCATCCAAGTGCTCTCAAGCATATTCCAACACTTGGAGATCCTCTTCCATGCCTTGCATTCATTCATGAGTAAGCATCTCAAGGCATAGGTAAGAGTATTTACTTTACAAGGTGTAAATTGTTTTCCTATTTCTCTTTGTGGGATTAGGACTTTCTCTCTTTGTGGGAGTTTCTCTCTTTGTGGGAGGTTGTCTCTTTGTGGGACTTAGGATACTCTCTTTGTGGGAGTAACTCTCTTTGTGGGAGTTTAGTGTCCTAGTGTAGGACTAACCCTAATTCTCTGAGTGGGAGTTAGTGATTCTCTGTGTGGGAATCTTGATCCTTGTGTAGGATTGGTTGGGTCCTTGTGTAGGGCATAAATCCTCTTTGTGAGGTATCTCTTTGTGAGATTTGTATTCACTTCTCTGTGTGGGAATATATAGTGAATATTGGTGTGGCTGGATGTACCCAAGTTTGGGGAAACATGGTAATACTTTGTGTTTGCGTTTGGATTGATTGTGCCATTTAATTCCTCTTGCATTTATAATTCCGCATTTACAAGTTAAATTTTATTTGGATAATTTTATTGCCATTACACTATTCACCCCCGCTCTAGTGTGTGTTGTTAGTATTGCAAGGGTTAGACGATCCCTACAATTGGTATCAGAGCGAGGTTAAAGCAAACTGCAACGATGTCATTCAACGCTACTTCCGCGCCTCAAGAAGAAGGTCTTTCTACCGTTCGACCCCCGCTCTTCAATGGAACCAACTATCCGAGTTGGAAGATCAGAATGATGGTCTATGTAAAGAGTCACGACCTTTGGGACATAACGGAGTCACCCTTCGAGGAGCCTTCTACTCCCGCGGCCTTGAGAACTAAAGTGGAGAAGGACTTGATCAAAGTCAATGCTAGGGCTATGTGTGTTCTCCACTGTGCCCTCACTCCGGATGAGTTTGATCGCATCTCCATGTGCAAATCGGCCAACAGCATTTGGCATACTTTGGAGATCTCTCATGAAGTGCTACTTCAACATAAGGAAGAGACTCAGTCAACCAAGCCCGAGAAGAAAAAGGGCATTGCTCTTCATGGTAAGAAGGAGTCCTTCAAGTGGAAAAAGCAGTTCCAACAAGAATCTCCAAGTGAAGATGAAGAAGCTCTTAGTGACGATGACTACATCGAACTTGCCAAGCAATTCAAGAATTTCAAGGCATTCCTCAAGGAAAATCAAGGTATGTCTTCTTCAAAGTTGGTTTCACAGTCTAACAAGTTGGTTTGTTTCAACTGCAGTGGAATAGGTCATGTGGCTACCGAATGCCCTTCCAAACCCAATATAAATTCCTATAAGGGTAAAGGGAAGAAACATTGGAAAGCAAAGTCCGAGGTCAAGAACCAAAAGCAGGGACTTAGTGGCACATTTGATGATTCTGATGGGGACACTTCTAATGATGAAGAAGAGGATGACAAGGAGCACGATCAAAGGTGTTTCGTTGCCTTTGATGATTCCTCATCAACTTCATCTAACTCTAGCAATGAAGAGATAGAGACTTGGCGCAACTCCAAAGAAGAAAGTTGTTTTATGGCTAATGGGGATGAGTCTTCTTCAAGCTCAAACGAGGAGGATAGTGATGAGGAAGCCGAGGAGGAAAAGCCATCCTATGAGGAGCTTGAATACCGACTAAATGTGGCCTCCAATTTGGCAAGTAAGTGCATCGATTCTTATGATAAAATGAAAGCTAAACTTGATAATGCTATGAGTAGGGTGCATGAGTTAGAATCTGCAAGTGTAGTTTATGATGAAAGGCATGTTTATGACACTTGTGAGAAAGACACACTTCTTTCTCAAGTTAAGGAATTGAGCATTTCTAATGAAAATCTCATTGCTCAAAACCTTAGCTTAGATGCTCACATTCAACAACTTACGTTGAAATGTGAAGAAGAATCCCGGAAGCTCATAAGCTGTGTATTCTAGGGATTCACTCCACGATTTGTTGGAAAAACAACATCCGGCAAATCATAGAGGATGTTTGGGTTATGTTCAAAATGTGGTTCCCAAACCCACCTCTAATTCTTCTTATGGTGCTAATTCAAGAAATATTGCTAAAGCACCTAAGAAGAATCACCATGCTCTCTTGTACAACAATAACACTCACAAGAAGCATGTAGATCACAAGGTGGTGAGGAAGAATGAAACATCTTCATTTTTTGCTAAGAAGCAAAATCCTCATTGTTTGCATGCTAAGAAATTTGTTTCTACACCTAAGCATGCCACATCCTTCCCTCTTGCTAAGGCAAAACCTTTGCCTAGGAAATCCTTAAGATTATGGATTCCCACTAATGCTAGTGTGTAAGAGAGAGATAGTTACATCAACTCTCTAGTTAGGGATGTGATCACCTCGTATGATTATGTTAGGAAATCAAACTCCTCTTGGGTTTGGTTACCTAATGTGTAGGTTCCTCACACTTTTGCATATTGCATGGGTATTATGCTTCTATGTTTATTTTTGCATACCCATTGATCGTGTGTGTTTCATGATTTTGAAAATATTTTTCAACTTTATTTCTTTTCATGAAAATTGGGACCTTGGGGTTTATTGACATACATGCATGATCCATGTGTATGTCAATGGGGGAGTTAATATAATGTATGTTTAAATTATTTTAAGACATATTTTAACTCTCATTTCGGAGGTTTTTGTTTTGAGATCATTTATATTTGGTTATTTTGGGTCTCAAACCAAACCTCTTGTTTATTGCCAACTTGTTTCAAATCTCATTTTTTTGTGGCAATATTCGTGTGTATCTTTGAAGTTTGATTTTTCCTTATCTATTGCTTTGATACACTTAAGGCCCATGGCTCCAATAATTTATTGGTATTAGATCCTAGAAGTCAAAAGTTGACCATTTCTATGATCTAGGGGGAGCATGGGATAGTGAATTGATACCCACTAAATTATATTTGGTATCATACATATCTTTCTTTTCTTGCATATTGTCACATCTTGGTTAAGATGATAAAGGGGGATGTTTTTTATGTACACCTTTTTGACGATGTCAAGGGGGAGAGATATATGCATTATGTGATCATATCTATAGGGGAAGAGATGTATACATATGCATATGGGGTGTGATATCTCTATAGGGAAGAGATATATGGGATTAGATAAACCATTCTTGTTTGCATGATTTTATACTTTGCAATTGGTTTATGTAATCCATGCCTATTATATGTCACCATGTTGTTATTGGTTTATGAGTATTTACCTTTGTGTAGCTCTTTACTTAATTGGTGCATATAAGTAGGGGGAGATCATTAGCTTTGTGCTCTAATTCTTTATGATTTACATAATGTGTGTCATCATCAAAAAGGGGGAGATTGTTGAGTATTGGTGTTCCATACCAATCTTATTTTGATGATGATCACAACATTATGTTATTGCTAATGAATCTCATGTTTTAGTCTCTCAGCTTATGTCAAGGATATCTTTCTTGGAGACTAATCACTTGGTGTAAGGATGGACATCATGTGAAGAAGAGCCAAAGTTTGGACTCAAGGAGTGCCAAAGCTTGGAGATGATGGAGAGCATTTAAGGCATCAAGATTGAAGTCTTAGACTCTTTTGAAAGCATTGTAATCCATGTAATTTACCTTATTGCTTTCTCTCTCTTTTTGAGTCTAGGGTTGATGTAATGCCTTGCTTGATGGTTTACTCATTCATGCTCATGCATTTAACCATCTTAGTGAACCTTAGGATTATCATAGAATCCAACCCAATAGGTTCACTCTTTCTGTCAGTCGTCTGTTGAGGGAAACACAGTCGACTGGGTGATTTCCAGTCACCTGTAGATCCTTTTACAGTCGCCTGATATGCACTGCTCAAGTCAACATTTCTATTGACTCACACTTGAGCTTTACGCACAGTCGTCTGTCAATCAGTTCCCAGTCGCCTGTATATTTGCAGTCGCCTGAGATTTGGTCAACAGTCACCTGTCTAGCGTAAGTGCAATCTCTGCATCTCTCTGTCTTCTCTCCATACTTTACAGTAGTCGACTGATGTAGAATGTACAGTCGCCTGACTATTTGACAGTCGACTGTAGTATTAACATCAGTCGCCTATGCGAAGAATTGGAGAAAGAGTGCAGCTCTCTGTTTCGATCCATCCCCTGCAGCAGTCGTCTGCTGAAGGATTTACAGGCGCCTGTCCTGTTTGTCAGTCGACTGTATTGACTTCGTCAGTCGACTGTCCTGGCTCAGATTATAGCAGTTGGATATTTTCTAGCCGTTGATCAGTCGACTGTCTTATGATCATCAGTCGACTGTTCCTGTCGTTTTCACCCAGTTTCTAGCCGTAGCAGATTTGATTTTCTGGCTGTTTCTTTGGGTTTTTGGGCTTGATATAGGATTCCTATATATATGAGTGTGCTGCCATTCTTGAGAACTCTTGACAACATTTGATAAACTCTTGACACTATAGAAAATCTCAAGAGATCAATAAGCCACTCTCAAGCTCCCTCATTTCCCTCTTTTGAGCATTCATCTTTCTTCATGCATTGAAGTCCAGCTCAAGGGAAATCATCCAAGTGCTCTCAAGCATATTCCAACACTTGGAGATCCTCTTCCATGCCTTGCATTCATTCATGAGTAAGCATCTCAAGGCATATGTAAGAGTATTTACTTTACAAGGTGTAAATTGTTTTCCTATTTCTCTTTGTGGGATTAGGACTTTCTCTCTTTGTGGGAGTTTCTCTCTTTGTGGGAGGTTGTCTCTTTGTGGGACTTAGGATACTCTCTTTGTGGGAGTAACTCTCTTTGTGGGAGTTTAGTGTCCTAGTGTAGGACTAACCCTAATTCTCTGAGTGGGAGTTAGTGATTCTCTGTGTGGGAATCTTGATCCTTGTGTAGGATTGGTTGGGTCCTTGTGTAGGGCATAAATCCTCTTTGTGAGGTATCTCTTTGTGAGATTTGTATTCACTTCTCTGTGTGGGAATATATAGTGAATATTGGTGTGGCTGGATGTACCCAAGTTTGGGGAACCAGGGTAATACTTTGTGTTTACGTTTGGATTGATTGTGCCATTTAATTCCTCTTGCATTTATAATTCCGCATTTGCAAGTTAAATTTTATTTGGACAATTTTATTGCCATTACACTATTCACCCCCCTCTAGTGTTTGTTGTTAGTATTGCAAGGGTTAGACTATCCCTACAGAAACCGTCTCGCTAGCAGATGCGTACCGATCTACTCGGACCGATCTCGATGTAATGCTCAAGATGACCATAAAAACTGGTGCATTCATTTATAGTCTGTTATCTGAGTATGACTTAGAAAAACAAACATATATGAATTAGCCAGAGAGTTTTCAAGGTCAATGGGAGCGAATAAAACTCATGTGGGGCATCATGGGGATGGAAAATATTTTGATAAAGTGGTCAAAAGAGTTTGACACTTTTAAATATGAACCGTCTAAAATGACTAATAACTTATTAAAAATTATTGTAGTAAGGTATGATGAGCTAGATGAGATTCAGAAAAATTAGATTAAATGGATTCTGTCACGCCCCGCTTCCCAAAAATGTGGAGTCGAGACGTGAGAAGGTCCGCTCAGACTTGAAGCTACAAAGCCGCAAGTCCGATAAGCGTCTATCAACTTTAAATAGCAGGTCCTTGCAACGCGAACGAAACCAAGATAATAATAATGAAATGAGACAAAAGAGATATCTCAGAATATCCATAAAATAAGTTTCAACATCACAGAAAAAGCCACCAGGTTGAAAAGAAAAAGAGTCTAAAGGCCCACACATGGCCAACAAAAGTACAACGTACAAGGTAAAGGTGCCACGCACCGACAACTAACAACAAACCTAAAACAAAAGAAAGCTCAGCAAGATCACTAAGAATGGTCACCGGTGGCCACAAAACTCCTCCTGGACAGACTTGGGCTCAGGATCAGCTTCAGCAAAACATCACGTACTCAGCAACGGTCTCTGGCTCAAGGTCTAACATGTGACACCCAAAAGAGTAAGGGGCACATGTCAGCAAGTCTACAAGAGACTTGTGCAAGGAAACTGAAACTGAAAGTAAAGCAACCTAGCAGTTCTAGCATGATGCAATGACATGGCAGTTAAAGTATAAGTGCAGCAGGTAAAGTAAAGTACGAGCATGACATTTAAACTTGGCATGGATGACAAGTTTTACATGAATCATTCATAAAGACAAGTACAAGTAAGTAAGCACCTCGTGCACAGAGATTTCGCCTTTTGGCTAGAGTGGCTGCGCGGGCCAACTCCTAAGCTCAAGTGATCGCTTATCCCTACCCCTCCACATGTATCGAGCCAGTGCCTTACCCCCGAATGGGAATGCTCGCTTCTGGATCACGAGCCAAGAAGTGTTTTATCTTGATGGCATATGGGTGCACCTAGCCGGACAAGGAAGTACAAGTATGTAGCGTGTGCTACGAATGCAACACTCAATGCATGGATGACATGACATGGAAAGTAGTAAAGCGTACAGGTAAGGAAAGTAAACATGACAGTTTAGTATGCATGATCAACAAGTTTAAAGAGTTGGATCTAGCTTCGTTGTCAAGCTAGATCAATTAAGGTGACTGATCTAGTTTCGTTGTCAAACTAGATCAAATAGGAGTCTAGCCAGCTATCATTTCACTGACTAGTCTATTTTACGCTAAAAACAAGGAAGTGGCCTAAAAACATGGCCCTAAGCAAGAGTTGGCAAGTTTCACTTGCCTGCAAGTCAAACGTCTGAGAAACACCGTCCAAGAGAGTCCAAGTCACAAATAACCTACGTGCACAAGTCCACCGGCCTAAAGTCCATATTATTAATCTTGATTAGTGAATTTAAAACATTTAAAACACTTTAAAACATCAATTTTAGTCTTGATTAACAGGCAATAGGTTGGGGGTCCTAAGGGTGCAAAGCGTTACCTCAACACGTCGCGAAAGCTACACTGGCGTCGGGTAGCGACGCCAGGGGTTGGAATAAAAGAACGCGCTCCATGTCCTGATTCCAAAATAGATTCCTCGCTGGAAAGTTCAGAGCAGCAACCGGGGCGACGAATCTAGATTCCAAAGCTAGCACGTGCGACGATGGGCTACGACGTATCGCAACGTCGTACGCGGTAAATCGTCGGAGAGAAAGCTCCTAGGTGGGGCCCACAGTAGTCCTAGGGACCAATAGGGGACCCACAATACCTCTGGAGAACTTAGGGTGCCCACGGTGGCAAGCGGTGCGACGGATGCGGGGTTGCCACGATTGCCTCTCGGTCGGACACAGCCATATGCGGGGGTCGGGCTCGGACAGACACGGGGGACGGGCTTGCAAAGCTGTGGGGTGCGGAGCGGGGTCAGGGCTCTCGGTCGGTGCGGAGCAGGCCGTCGGTCGGGCGCTGCGGACAAGCGTTGCAACGTTGCAACGAAGCGGGTGCGGGCGGCTGCTTCGGTCGGGCACGGAGCGGAGCGGGCGACAGCAGCGGGGCGATGCGGGGTGCGGAGCGGGGGCTTGCAACGGTGCGGGTGCGGAGCGGAGCGGGGAAATCGATCGGTCTGTAACGACTGCTTTTCATGTATCTGGATTTATTATAATATAATATATGTTTTGGTGGATTTTCTCCTCATGTGTGGTTTTCGTCTCCGAAGTTTTCATTTTCGATCGATTCGTCGTATTTTCTCGTTTCTTCCTTAGGATTATCGATTTCGAAGTATGCCATTCGTGACGGACTTCATAACGGTCGTATCTTACTATTAGATCAAGCCTAGGAGTCGTAGGAATCGATCCCGGGGCCCCGCGCTCCGTATCGGAACTTTTGGTGCTCATTAGCCGGTGTAAGAAGGGCCACCGACCGACTAGATGACGATCCAGTCGGTCGGCAATCCTTCTTGGACCGACTAGTTGGCTTTCTAAAATTGTTCAGGAGTTACTGTTTATCGTTAGTCGGTCTAAGAACGTTGGTTGACCGACTAGGTTACAAACTAGTCGGTCGGTAATGCTTCTTTAACCGACTAACTCATCAATCATTTTGACACTAGTTATTGTTCCTTCTTAGTCGGTCTAAGTTCATCTTTCGACCGACTAGTTATCAAACTAGTCGGTCAAGTTTTGTACTCAGACCGACTAACTCTTAGTTCAGGTTTTCGACTAGAGTTACTGTTTACACTTAGTCGGTCTACGTTGTTCAACCGACCGACTAGATCTCAAACTAGTCGGTCAACAGTTGTTCTTTGACCGACTAATCAGTGCAGGAAACCCTAGTTTTGCCCTAGCCGCCACCAATCTCTATAAATACCCCTCCAAACGTTTTCTTCTCCTCCCTCACGACCTAAAACCCTAATTTCTTCCCCCTTTGAGCCCCCATCTCCCTCAAACCCTATTTCCTTCATCCAAGCTCAATCTCCATCATCCAAACACTCCCTCCACTCATTCCATCTCTCATCTTCCCCCAAATCTCCATCAAAATCCCCAAAATCCCCCAAAACCCTATTTCTCCAAACTTCTCCAATCATTTCCAGATCTGAACCCTAGGTTCCCCGGAGCGTTTCTTCCGTCGCCGTGGTTGCTCGGCGTTATTCTTCCGTTCCTTACGCGGTAATACTCGATTCCTTTAATTTTAGCATAACCCACATTGACATTGTGAAACCCTAATAAAATGGATTGATTAGATGATTAGGGTTCTAATAAGAAACTTATTTAGGATCTTTGTGCTAATAATTGTTTTGCCATAACAGCAAATCTTTCCGTAGTTAGCTTGTGTGACGATCTTCATTGCTCGTCAATCCCGGTATCAGGCAAGTGAAACTTGCATCTCTTGATTTAGGCCATGTTTTAGGCCATTTACCTTGCTTTAGCTTAAAAGAGATTAGACGGTGAAAGGATAGCCGTTTAGACGCCATTGACCTAGCTTGACAACGAAGCTTGGTCCGTCACCTTCATCATGCTTGTATGTCACGTTTAATTTCCCTAAACGGTACGCGTATTAACTGTTCATGTCATCCATGCATCCTTAACTGCTATTGCATTTTAACTGCCATGTTTAATTTAAATAAACGGTATGCGAATATGTTCATGTCATTGCATTTTGCCTGTCACGTTTAATTTAATTAACGGTACGCGAATTATCTGCTCATGTCATTGCATGCTTGAATACTCATCGTGATTGCGTAGCATCGCTACATACTAGTGCTACTTGTTCCGGCTAGGTGCACCCCTACGCCATACTTATTAGATACACTTTCTGGCTCGTGTTCCAGAAGACGAGCTCATCACAGCCTGAGGGCATAGGGCACTCGTTGAGTGATCCCTTGTACTTGACACTTGAACACAGCCTGAGGGCATAGGGCACTCGTGGAGTGATCCCTTGTACTTGTACTTGTTACTTGACACTACTTGCCACAAAAACCACTAGCCACTTGTACTCTCCTTTACTTTACTTGTTACCACCTTACTTTACTTGCCATGCACCATATTTTAACTGCTAGGTTGCTAGTTTATCTTTATTCCCGTTTCCTTGCACAAGTCTTTCGACTTGCTGACATGTGCCCCTTCTCTCTTTTGGGTGACACATGTTAGAGCCCGAGCCTGAGTTACTTGCTGAGGACGTGGTGTTCGCTGACGCTGAGTCAGAGCCCGCGTTGATTGAGGACTACGTTGACACTGGGGATCAGTCTTAGTGTCGTCGTTTAGCTACTTTTGTTAGACTGCTTAGTTGTCGGTGCGTGGCACCTAGTTTGATACTCTGTTATGTTTGTGTTATTTTGTTGGCCTTGTTCTGGGCCTTAGACTCTTTTTCTGTTAGCCTGGTGGCTTTTCTGTGATGTTGAATATTTTGTGGACGAACTTTGGGATTGGTATTTTTTTATCCGTCTCTTTATTATTATTGTTGTTGTTCCTTTTGCGATTACAGGGACCTGCTTATACTAAATTGAACGCTTATCGGGTTTGGGGCTTCACAGCTCCACTCTCGTGCGGACCTTCTCACGTCTCGCCTCCATTTTAGGGAAGCGGGACGTGACAGGTTTTAGTGGTGGCCCATGCAGGTCTTCTCTGTAACTGCAATTTTCAGGGATAACAATAATAATATAAGATTGTCCAACAAATAAATTCGATATCCGAGTCATAAGCTATGAGTCTAATCTGCTTTGTTTTCTGTGTCCCTAGATGGCAGGAAGGCGATTCACCCGTGGTGGAGGTAGTGGTGCGATCCCTCATGATGAGGAGCCTGAGCGGGAACCCACCAACGGTGAGATGATGTGGATGATGATCCAGATGATGCAAGTGCAGCAGGGCGTGCTCCTGCAAGTCCAGAATGCTCCACTTGCTCGAGCTGCCTGGGCTCTTCCGGATGCCCCTCGCTCTGAGCCGGGAGCGAAGCAATTTCGGGCGCTGGGTCCCGCATATTTTGATGGATCTGAGGGTCCCCTGGCTGCCGACGAGTGGATAAGGAACATTGAGGATAACCTGGCGATGGTGAAGATTAACCCGGCTGGATGGGTTGATTTGGCTAAGAGGCAGCTGAAGGACAATGCCAGAAACTGGTGGGATGCTGAAGAGAAGATGTTGGTGGAGCCGATAGTTTGGGATACCTTCAAGTCCAGATTTGATGGAGAGTTCTTCCCGAAGGCTGCTAGACAGGTGATGCTGCAGCGCTTCATAGATCTGAAGCAGGGGATCTTGTCGGTGGATCAGTACCACCAGGAGTTCACGAGGCTCAGTCGGTTTGCACCCAAGATGGTGCAAGATGCCGATGAGAAAGCTCAGCGATTTCTTCAGGGACTTGCCTTGGAGCTTCAGAGCTTTGTGACCTCTTCTGACTTGGAGACATATCAGAAGGTTCTGATTGCTGCGAGTCGGCAAGAGATGAATTTGAATCAGAGGAAGGGACTTGTTTCCGGAGCTGGGAAGAGGCCTATGGAGCAGGCCAGGGCGGTGGTTAGGCCTGGTTTCAAGCCTAATCATCCGGTGCAGTTCAAGAGGCCAGGATGGCCTATTCTGAAGACTTGCCATTTTTGTGGCAAGACTGGACACCTCAGGGATCAGTGTAGGAGGTTTCTGGGACAGTGCATTGTCTGCGGAGATCCTGCCCACACCATCCGGGAGTGTCCGAAGTCGAGGCAGCCTTGGCGGGCTCCTATTGCAGCACAGCCGTTGCAGCAGCGAGCTCCTGTGCCCGTTGGACGTGGAGCGCCTCTTGTTCCATAGAGACAGGCTTTTCGGCAGGCTGTTCCGTCGAGAGGGCAGGCCTTTCTGATGACTGAGGAGGAGAGCATGGCCGTGGATGAAGTTATTGCAGGTAACGCTCATTCTAGCTATTTGACTTCCTTCGTTAGTTTGATCTTTGATTATGTTGTTTGCTTGAACATGGTTGTTTGCTAGACTAGGGTTTGATTGTTAATTTTTTGTTAGGTGTGGTTTTGGTTTGCACATTTCCTGCACGAGTCCTCTTTGACTCTGGTGCATCGATGTGCATTATTTCTCGGAGCTTCGTGGAGAAGCATTCCTTGTCGACGTCCTCTCTTCCTAAGAGTTGGAATATCGTCACAGGGAATGGCATGGTCTCGGTGCATCGTGGGTGCAATTCTTGCCCGTTGGTGGTTTGTGGACGTGAGCTTTGTGCTGATTTCATTGTCCACGACATCATCAACTATGATGCAGTTCTTGGTATGGACTGGCTTGCGAGCTTCTATGCTACGATCGACTGTCGGAGAAAGAAGGTGGTGTTCGAGATTCCCGGACATCCAGTATTTGAGTTCAGTCGTGGTAGCAGTTCGCTTGGTCCTGTCAGATTTCGGGCCAGACCAGTGGATGTCGTGACTATGCAGATGGAGTTGGAGTGGCCAGCTGTGGTGCGAGATTTTGGCGACGTCTTCCCCGAGGAGATGTCTGGATTGCCGCCTGATCGAGCTTTGGAGTTTTCTATTGATCGTATCCCAGGTGCGCAGCCGATTTCGAAGGCGCCGTATCGTATGGCACCGGCAGAGTTGGAGGAGTTGCGGAAGCAGTTGGATGAGCTTTTGCAGAAGAGTTATATTAATCCTAGCGTGTCTCCGTGGGGAGCACCGGTGCTGCTGGTGAAGAAGAAGGATGGTTCGCGTCGCATGTGCGTGGATTATCGGGAGTTGAATGCGGTGACCATTAAGAATAAATACCCGTTGCCTCGCATCGATGATATTTTTGATCAGCTTGGAGGTTCGAGGGTGTTTTCTAAACTAGATTTGAGGAGTGGTTACCATCAGTTGAAGGTGAAGAAGGGAGATGTTCCGAAAACAGCGTTCAGGACGAAGTATGGACACTATGAGTTTGTGGTTATGCCTTTTGGCGTAACTAACGCGCCCGCAGTTTTCATGAATCTGATGAACCTGATTTTCTACGACTTTTTGGATAAGTTTGTCGTTATCTTCATTGACGACATTCTGATCTATTCGAAGTCGGAGGAAGAGCATGCCTCGCACTTAAGGACGGTGTTGGAAATTTTTAGGAAGCATCGGTTGTATGCTAAGTTTTCGAAGTGCGAGTTCTGGCTGGATAGAGTTGCTTTTCTCGGGCATGTGGTGACTGGAGACGGAATTTCAGTGGATCCCGAGAAGATTAGGGCAATCAGGGAGTGGCCTGTTCCATCGTCTGCGTCTGAGATTCGGAGTTTCCTTGGGCTTGCTGGTTATTATCGGCGATTCATTAAGGACTTTTCTCGTATTGCTGAGCCGATGACCAGGTTGACGCGGAAGGATGTTGCTTTTTTTTGGTCGGGTGATTGTGAGAGTGCTTTTGGTATTCTGAAGGAGAGGTTGACGACTGCCCCTATTCTTGTTGTGCCTGATCACAGCGGTGGATTTGAGATCTTTTGCGATGCTTCTGGCAAGGGTCTCGGTTGTGTGTTGCATCAACATGGGCATGTTGTGGCGTATGCGTCTCGTCAGCTTAATGTTCATGAGAAGAATTACCCGACGCATGATTTGGAGTTGGCTGCCGTTGTGTTTGCTCTTAAGATTTGGAGGCACTTCCTGCTGAGTGAGAAGGTGAAGATCTTCACCGATCACAAAAGCTTGAAGTATATTTTCACTCAGAAGGAGCTCAACATGCGACAGCGTTGATGGTTGGAGCTTATGGCGGATTATGATATTGATTTGCAGTTTCACCCTGGCAAGGTGAATGTGGTTCCGGATGCTTTGAGTAGGCTACCAGCGGTGATGGTTTTGACCTCGCAGTGGAGATTGCAGCAGGATTTTTGTGAGTCTGGCGTGGAGATTGTTCTTCCTGGGGAGGCTTCGTCGTTGATGTACATGCAGGTACAGTCGACGATCGTGGATCGGATTAAGGCTGGCCAGGCTGAGGATCCGAAGCTGGTGAAGATTCGGGAGCAGGTAGAAGCCGGTCTGCGGACTGACTTTGTGATTCATGAGGATGGCTCGCTGAGGTTTGGAGCCAGGCTGTGTGTGCCAGCTGGGGATATCAGAGAGGAGTTGATGGTGGAGGCACACAGTTCGTCGTATTCTGTGCATCCTGGTGGCACCAAGATGTACCAGGATCTTCGTCTGAATTATTGGTGGCATGGTATGAAGAGGAGTGTGGCTCGGAGTGTAGCCAAGTGCTTGGTTTGCTAGCAAGTGAAGGCGGAGCATCAGCGTACGGCCGGGTTGCTACAACCGCTTCCGATTCCGGAGTGGAAATGGCAACACATCACTATGGACTTCGTGACTGGACTACCTCGGAGTCCGAAGCAGAATGACGCGATTTGGGTGATCGTAGATCGATTGACCAAATCTGCGCACTTTATTCCGTTCCGAGTGGGACAGTCCACTGAGGCGCTAGCGAGGAGATATATGGAGGTAAAATTCTTTTACTCTCTGTTTTACTTTCTTTTCCTAGTTTGGATAGTGATGTAACGTGAATCGTGCAGGAGGTCGTACGACTTCACGGAGTCCCCGTGAGTATCGTGTCTGACAGAGACACGAGGTTCACATCTCAGTTCTGGCAGAGTTTGCAGAAGAGCTTGGGTACGCGTCTGAGTTTCAGCACGGCGTACCATCCGTAGACGGATGGCCAGTCCGAGAGGACGATTCAGATTTTGGAAGACATGCTGAGGGCGTGCATGTTGGATTTCAAGGGTTCGTGGGAGGACCATCTACACTTGGTGGAGTTCTCTTACAACAACAGCTTCCAGGCGAGTATTGGCATGGCGCCATTCGCCGCTCTTTATGGGAGGAAATGTCGATCGCCATTAAGTTGGGATGACGTTGGTGATCGGGAGTTGTTGGGACCTGAGATGATTGTGGAGGCCGTGGATATCGTCAGGAATATTCGGGAGAGATTGAGGATTGCTCAGGACCGTTTTAAGCATTGGGCGGATGCTAAACGTCGTCCTTTGGAATTTCAGCTGGGCGACCATGTGTTCTTGAAGATTTCCCCGAATCGTGGTGTGATTCGTTTTGGGAAGCGAGGGAAGTTAAGCCCGCAATACATTGGACCGTTTGACCTTTTGGAGAGGGTTGGCGAGGTAGCTTATCGCTTGGCCTTGCCGCCATCTTTGGAAGGAGTTCACAATGTTTTCCATGTGTCGCAGCTTCGTCGATACATTAGCGATCCATCTCATGCTGTGGATTTTTCGGAGATTACCGTTCGCCCCGATTTGACGTATGACCAGCATCCAGTGCAGATTCTGGACAGGCGTCAGAAGTCGCTTCGGAACAAGATTGTTAATCTTGTGAGGGTGATGTGGCGACACGGTTCGCCTGGAGAGTCTACTTGGGAGAATGAGGATGAGATGCGAGAGCGTTTCCCACTTTTGTTTCCGGACTCGTGAGCATTCGGAAATTTCGAGGACGGAATTTTTCCTAAGTTGGGGAGGATGTAACGACTGCTTTTCATGTATCTGGATTTATTATAATATAATATATGTTTTGGTGGATTTTCTCCTCATGTGTGGTTTTCGTCTCCGTAGTTTTCATTTTCGATCGATTCGTCGTATTTTCTCGTTTCTTCCTTAGGATTGTTGATTTCGAAGTATGCCATTCGTGACGGACTTCATAACGGTCGTATCTTACTATTAGATCAAGCCTAGGAGTCGTAGGAATCGATCCCGGGGCCCCGCGCTCCGTAGCGGAACTTTTGGTGCTCATTAGCCGGTGTAAGAAGGGCCACCGACCGACTAGATGACGATCCAGTCGGTCGGTAATCCTTCTTGGACCGACTAGTTGGCTTTCTAAAATTGTTCAGGAGTTACTGTTTATCGTTAGTCGGTCTAAGAACGTTGGTTGACCGACTAGGTTACAAACTAGTCGGTCGGTAATGCTTCTTTAACCGACTAACTCATCAATCATTTTGACACTAGTTACTGTTCCTTCTTAGTCGGTCTAAGTTCATCTTTCGACCGACTAGTTATCAAACTAGTCGGTCAAGTTTTGTACTCAGACCGACTAACTCTTAGTTCAGGTTTTCGACTAGAGTTACTGTTTACACTTAGTCGGTCTACGTTGTTCAACCGACCGACTAGATCTCAAACTAGTCGGTCAACAGTTGTTCTTTGACCGACTAATCAGTGCAGGAAACCCTAGTTTTGCCCTAGCCGCCACCAATCTCTATAAATACCCCTCCAAACGTTTTCTTCTCCTCCCTCACGACCTAAAACCCTAATTTCTTCCCCCTTTGAGCCCACATCTCCCTCAAACCCTATTTCCTTCATCCAAGCTCAATCTCCATCATCCAAACCCTCCCTCACGACCTAAAACCCTAATTTCTTCCCCCTTTGAGCCCCCATCTCCCTCAAACCCTATTTCCTCATCCAAGCTCAATCTCCATCATCCAAACCCTCCCTCCGCTCATTCCATCTCTCATCTTCCCCCAAATCTCCATCAAAATCCCCAAAATCCCCCAAAACCCTATTTCTCCAAACTTCTCCAATCATTTCCAGATCTGAACCCTAGGTTCCCCGGAGCGTTTCTTCCGTCGCCGTGGTTGCTCGGCGTTATTCTTCCGTTCCTTACGCGGTAATACTCGATTCCTTTAATTTTAGCATAACCCATATTGACATTGTGAAACCCTAATAAAATGGATTGATTAGATGATTAGGGTTCTAATAAGAAACTTATTTAGGATCTTTGTGCTAATAATTGGTTTGCCATAACAGCGAATCTTTCCGTAGTTAGCTTGTGTGACGATCTTCATTGCTCGTCAATCCCGGTATCAGGCAAGTGAAACTTGCATCTCTTGATTTGGGCCATGTTTTAGGCCATTTACCTTGCTTTAGCGTAAAAGAGACTAGACGGTGAAAGGATAGCCGTTTAGACGCCATTGACCTAGCTTGACAACGAAGCTTGGTCCGTCACCTTCATCATGCTTGTATGTCACGTTTAATTTCCCTAAACGGTACGCGTATTAACTGTTCATGTCATCCATGCATCCTTAACTGCTATTGCATTTTAACTGCCATGTTTAATTTAAATAAACGGTACGCGAATATGTTCATGTCATTGCATTTTGCCTGTCACGTTTAATTTAATTAACGGTACGCGAATTATTTGCTCATGTCATTGCATGCTTGAATACTCATCGTGATTGCGTAGCATCGCTACATACTAGTGCTACTTGTTCCGGCTAGGTGCACCCCTACGCCATACTTATTAGATACACTTTCTGGCTCGTGTTCCAGAAGACGAGCTCATCACAGCCTGAGGGCATAGGGCACTCGTTGAGTGATCCCTTGTACTTGACACTTGAACACAGCCTGAGGGCATAGGGCACTCGTGGAGTGATCCCTTGTACTTGTACTTGTTACTTGACGCTACTTGCCACAACAACCACTAGCCACTTGTACTCTCCTTTACTTTACTTGTTACCACCTTACTTTACTTGCCATGCACCATATTTTAACTGCTAGGTTGCTAGTTTATCTTTATTCCCGTTTCCTTGCACAAGTCTTTCGACTTGCTGACATGTGCCCCTTCTCTCTTTTGGGTGACACATGTTAGAGCCCGAGCCTGAGTTACTTGCTGAGGACGTGGTGTTCGCTGACGCTGAGTCAGAGCCCGCGTTGATTGAGGACTACGTTGACACTGGGGATCAGTCTTAGTGTCGTCGTTTAGCTACTTTTGTTAGACTGCTTAGTTGTCGGTGCGTGGCACCTAGTTTGATACTCTGTTATGTTTGTGTTATTTTGTTGGCCTTGTTCTGGGCCTTAGACTCTTTTTCTGTTAGCCTGGTGGCTTTTCTGTGATGTTGAATATTTTGTGGACGAACTTTGGGATTGGTATTTTTTTATCCGTCTCTTTATTATTATTGTTGTTGTTCCTTTTGCGATTACAGGGACCTGCTTATACTAAATTGAACGCTTATCGGGTTTGGGGCTTCACAGCTCCACTCTCGTGCGGACCTTCTCACGTCTCGCCTCCATTTTAGGGAAGCGGGACGTGACACGGTCAGACCGAGAGATTCTCTCGGTCGGAGCGGAAGAACGGAGCAGGCGATGCAGCGGGGTACAGAGCGGGCGTGAGCGGGGGCGGCTGTCGGTCGGTGCGGGGGGTTTGGGGTGATTCCTTCGGTCGGTGCGGGGCTTGGTGCAGCAACGTTGCGACAATTCGTCGCAAGCGTGAATTTGGGTTTTGGAAGCGGCTAGGGTTATTTTCTTGCGAAAATGAGTCTTCCTAGGGGTTGTTTATATAGTGTAGAGGGGTTGACTTGGTCTAGGGCTAATCCTAATGGGATTAGGAGTTTAAAATAATTTAAAATTCAAATATCCCTCTCCTAATCACATAGGGATTGGGTGCGGCCAAGATAGGGGCTAAGATTTGGCTCAAAAATTATTTAAAACGTTTTAAACTTAAATAAATTTTATTTGGCCGAAAATAATTTAAAACGTGGCTATTAAAAATATTTTAAACCTTGCTAAAAATATAAAGTAGGTCAAATGAACTCCAAAAATTATAAAATAAATATCGGGGTGATCGTGATGACGAGAGAAAGGTAACTAAGAAGCCAGATCTTAATTTCGACGTCGGACGACGAAACTAAAAATAGAAACGTCTCCCGTCAAAAGTGAAAATCGCAACGTCTCATCGAATAAGATCAAATCGTGGGAGAACGACCCGAGAAATGTCGTTCCAAATTAGTGCCACAATTTAATACTCTCAGAGACGTTCACAATGACATATCACACCAAAATGTTCACAAACAAGCAAAGTCTAAAATTAATACGTGCACGGTCAAAAGCACGTGCACGAACAACGTACAACGAAAAGTGGTCGTTACATCCTCCCCACCTTAGAATAAAGTCCATCCTCGGACTTTCTAACATATCTAGTCGCTCTATTTACTACCCCAATCATGTCACATTATAATTTAACCCATGAATAGCTATTACAAGTGCTTATATATGCACTAGGTAGTCAATCATTAACACTCCCAGCATGTATGTATTCACGCACATTGTACACTTATACCCATTATAGTCAGTCAAATTCATACACGTATTTCAATCATATATATAAGCATACATCCCTTATATAACTACTACTTCCTAACACAAAACAATATTTCAGATACTCATATAATTATGGTCTCACGCTAGCAAATACAATCATTGCTCTACGTATAGATAACTACATATGCACAAAGAAACATGGGTATACGACTCCCTAATATTTCATAGTATACATCCAACACATCAACTTATGTGATCACACCATACCATTTTTAAATCAAATTTCACTATATCTAATATACATTCACCACTACTATAGTTTCACAATATCTAGTCATTCAAATGCATGCAAATAGTTCACCATATATTCACATCACATACGGTCCTACAACTGTATTTACGACACGCCACATATACCATAGTCACCAATACCTATAACTAAGCACATACTTACCCGTGCATGGTGCACTCCCATACACGCTAACATTTCATTCATATATATACCAATCATACCACTATATACTTAGTACAACTACACACCTAGTTTAGCTAGTACACATACGTTCACACAGGCAAGTCCTTAGTAATTAACTATACCATAAGACCAACACCTATAACTATATACTGGTGTAGCGACCCACAATCATGTGCGTAACACAACCAGGCAAAAACACTCCTATCAATATACATACATCAAACATCGCTATATTCAAACTACAGACATTCATAACAATATACTTAGAGTATACCCACTCAAGCTTGAGTGAGACTCAATACACATATCAGAATAGTCTACATACGTAACACAGCATTTATACCTATACTATTACCACTCCAATATATATACGTCTACCAATATAACTATATACATACCATAAGTCAATCACACTTAATATTTATTCAGGTAACACCCACATAGTTCAATCAATTTATATATACCATAATAATAATACAGACATCAGCACATGTATAATTATAATACCCTTCTCAATACGTGCATTCACCGTATAGTCACACACATGTAACATATATATTCACACCATAGCATGCTACCTATAATTAGTATACCAACACATCTATTCCATACATAATTAAGATATGCAATTGTCGTGTATACCTCATGGTATACACACATACAACATCTCGTAAAAGCAAGTAATACCAATCAAAATTATAATCGTACTACCATACGTATATCACATATATACTCATGCAGCTAATACCTAACTACCTACGTCTAAGCACAATACATAACTACGTACGAGCACATACTCACACGTACTAACATATAGGTCATATAATAGGCATGCACATTTAACAATAAGTACCATAGTATTATTATACATCCTTACCAACATATTATTCAACCATCATAAGTATCTCCAACTACATACGCCCCACTAGATATCCCAACACTGATTCCTAAATACACAGACATCCCTAGTATGGTATAGCTAACCACACACAAACCTATACATACTAACACACAAACAACTTCATATCATTACGAATAACTCTGAATATGCACATATCACACAATAGGCAACATTATTATACTATAGGGGAGTACATTCATTCAAGTCCACATACTCAACTCAGGTACATGCACCACGACACATCACAAAGGTCCAAGGGCCTACTAACAAATTAGAGTTGACACAGTTATTGACGAGCACTAAAGCCTAAGCAATAGAGGGAGGTCGAAAGCGTGACGATGGAAGGATCGATAAGCACGAATTCAGATAGGACGACCAAAAGAAGACAGCTTGGTTAGGTGGAACAGCGAATCAATTGTGAATGCTTAGGTAGAGGAAGGGAGGTGTAGTGATACCCTCATAGGATACAGAAGGAAAATAGTGCAATTATCAAAGCTAAAACACGTGAAATTGAAAACTGTTGTGCTTCAAAAGTTGGAATCCTCGTCTGCATAAAATATTTGGAGATCGATAAAACAAGTTGTTCGAAATAAGTTTGGGTCGAATAGTCATAATAAGAGAAAATGATTTATTGGCTTATCGAAAATCATTATGAAAAGGAAGTAAATCATTCATACGAACATTAAGGACGTAGTTTAGAAAATATTATACGTCAGTAATTTAATATAATGTTGGCAAAAGTTTTGAAAGCCAAAGAATGAAATGAAGTAACTGAAGAATTTAAGCTCATGTTAAATGCTTTCAAAACCTTTAGGCTAGGGAAAACTTTAAAATAATCAATATCGAAACTACTTTTAAAGGAACTAGGATTTGCCAAAAATGAGAAACTGATTTACACAAGGTCCTTAACATATGAGCACAACGAACCTGGTACAGTTATATAAAAATAATTGAAATTCTATTTAGTTTAGAAATTATTCTAAAAGTATGTTATGGTGAACGGAAAGATAATAATAACTTAGTAGTAGAATTATCAAAATTGGTAATAAGCTTTAAAACCAAACTATGGAAGGTCCAGATTAGGAAATGGTTATGAAATAGTAATTTTACAAAAATCTGAAGTAGGGAAAACGATGAGCATAACATTGACTTGCTGGAAGCTGAAATCCCAAGTGACTTGAAAAGTATATGAATGGAATAAATCAGGAAGGAAAGTTATAAATCGAGTTGGGCAAAATAAAAGTACGGTTCAGAATAAAATTAATATATGAAGGGATAATGTAGTTTCATAAGTACGAAAGGTATAGGCTGGAAAAATATTACAAACTAGTATTCAAGAATTCCGACAAAAGTTTTAAGAATTTAAGTCAACGAAGGAGTATGAAGTATAAGTATATACATTAAAATTTTGAACAAATTTAAACTTAGTGAAAGAGGAAATCGAAAAATACTTTCGGAAAATTCAAGATTTGTAATGGAGAGATTTGAAAATTGACGACGATCGTCATGAGGCGATCTCGTAAATCGAGGCAAGGAAAATGGTAGGATGATCATACATACATACGCCTAGGATATGAACCAGGAAAATCTACGGGGAAACTCCTACAGTCGACCAACCCAAGATTAAGAAACTAAGCGCTAAGACTTTCTAAGGGCTAGATGGTAATGAAATGCGTTCAGCTTAGTCCGAAATCGATGAACCCAAGCGAACGACTAAAGAAATTTTTGAAGTCTAATATGGTCAGGGTTAGGCAAGAACCACTAAGGTAACTCCTAGGACAATTAAATCAATTCCTAGCAGGGAGTCTAACTAACAATCAGGGGCCTCTAACTAGCAAGCACAGACGTCTAACTAAGTCTTCTTACCTCCTAGTGACATAAGAAAACGACTAGACTCAAGGCTTATGACTCGGATGTTGCAATTTATTTAATGGACATTCCGTTATTATCGTTGTTCCGTTAATTCGCAATTACGAGACGGACCTGCATGGGCCACCAACAAAACCTGTCACGCCCCGCTTCCCAAAAATGTGGAGGCGAGACGTGAGAAGGTCCGCTCAGACTTGAAGCTACAAAGCCGCAAGTCCGATAAGCGTCAATCAACTTTAAATAGCAGGTCCTTGCAACGCGAATGAAACAAAGATAATAATAATGAAATGAGACAAAAGAGATATCTCAGAATATCCATAAAATAAGTTTCAACATCACAGAAAAAGCCACCAGGCTGAAAAGAAAAAGAGTCTAAAGGCCCACACATGGCCAACAAAAGTACAACATACAAGGTAAAGGTGCCATGCACCGACAACTAACAACAAACCTAAAACAAAAGAAAGCTCAGCAAGATCACTAAGAATGGTCACCGGTGGCCACAAAACTCCTCCTGGACAGACTTGGGCTCAGGATTAGCGTCAGCAAAACATCACGTACTCAACAACGGTCTCTGGCTCAAGGTCTAACATGTGACACCCAAAAGAGCAAGGGGCACATGTCAGCAAGTCTACAAGAGACTTGTGCAAGGAAACTGAAACTGAAAGTAAAACAACCTAGCAGTTCTAGCATGATGCAATGACATGGCAGTTAAAGGATGAGTGCAGCAGGTAAAGTAAAGTACGAGCATGGCATTTAAACATGGCATGGATGACAAGTTTTACATGAATCATTCACAAAGACAAGTACAAGTCAAGTAAGCACCTCGTGCACAGAGATTTCGCCTTTTGGCTAGAGTGGCTGCGCGGGCCAACTCCTAAGCTCAAGTGATCACTTATCCCTACCCCTCCACGTGTATCGAGCCAGGGCCTTACCCCCGAATGGGAATGCTCGCTTCTGGATCACGAGCCAGGAAGTGTTTTATCTTGATAGCATAGGGGTGCACCTAGCCGGACAAGGAAGTACAAGTATGTAGCGTGTGCTACGAATGCAACATTCAATGCATGGATGACATGACATGGCAAGTAGTAAAGCGTACAGGTAAGGAAAGTAAACATGACAGTTTAGTATGCATGATTAACAAGTTTAAAGAGTTGGATCTAGCTTCATTGTCAAGCTAGATCAATTAAGGTGACAGATCTAGTTTCGTTGTCAAACTAGATCAAATAGGCGTCTAGCCAGCTATCATTTCACTGACTAGTCTCTTTTACGCTAAAAACAAGGAAGTGACCTAAAAACATGGCCCTAAGCAAGAGTTGGCAAGTTCACTTGCCTGCAAGTCAAACGTCTGAGAAACACCGTCCAAGAGAGTCCAAGTCACAAATAACCTACGTGCACAAGTCTACCGGCCTAAAGTCCATATTATTAATCTTGATTAGTGAATTTAAAACATTTAAAACACTTTAAAACCATCAATTTTAGTCTTGATTAACAGTCAATAGGTTGGGGGTCCTAAGGGTGCAAAGCGTTACCTCAACACGTCGCGAAAGCTACACTGGCGTCGGGTAGCGACGCCAGAGGTTAGAATAAAAGAACGCGCTCCAAGTCATGATTCCAAAATAGATTCCTCGCTAGAAAGTTCAGAGCAGCAACTGGAGCGACGAATCCAGATTCCAAAGCTAGCACGTGCGACGACGGGCTACGACGTATCGCAACGTCGTACGCGGCAAATCGTCGGAGAGAAAGCTCCTAGGTGGGGCCCACAGTAGTCCTAGGGACCAATAGGGGACCCATAATACCTCTGGAGAACTTGGGGGCCCACGGTGGCAAGCAGTGCGACGGATGCAGGGTTGCGACGATTGCCTCTCGGTCGGACACAGCCAGATGCAGGGGTCGGGCTCGGTCAGACACGGGGGACGGGCTTGCAAAGCTGCGGGGTGCGGAGCGGGGTCGGGGCTCTCGGTCGGTGTGGAGCAGGCCGTCGGTCGGGCGATGCGGACAAGCGTTGCAACGTTGCAACGAAGCGGGTGCGGGCGGCTGCTTCATTCGGGCACGGAGCGAAGCGGGCGACAGCAGTGGGGCGATGCGGGGTGCGGAGCGGGGGCTTGCAACGGTGCAGGTGCGGTGCGGAGCGGGGAAATCGCTCGATCAGACCGAGAGATTCTCTCGGTCGGAGCGGGAGAACGGAGCGGGCGATGCAGCGGGGTGCGGAGCGGGTGTGAGCGGGGGCGGCTGTCGATCGGTGCGGGGGTTTTTGGAGTGATTCCTTCGGTCGGTGCGGGGCTTGGTGCAGCAACGTTGCGACGATTCGTCGCAAGCGTGAATTTAGATTTTGGAAGTGGCTAGGGTTATTTTCTTGCGAAAATGAGTCTTCCTAGTGGTTGTTTATATAGTGTAGAGGGGTTGACTTGGTCTAGGGCTAATCCTAATGGGATTAGGAGTTTAAAATAATTTAAAATTCAAATATCCCTCTCCTAATCACATAGGGATTGGGTGCGGCCAAGATAGGGGCTAAGATTTGGCTAAAAAATTATTTAAAACGTTTTAAACTTAAATAAATTTTATTTGGCCGAAAATAATTTAAAACGTGGCTATTAAAAATATTTTAAACCTTGCTAAAGATATAAAGTAGGTCAAATGAACTCCAAAAATTATAAAATAAATATCGGAGTGATCGTGATGACGAGAGAAAGGTAACTAAGAAGACGGATCTCAATTTCGACGTCGGACGACGAAACTAAAAATAGAAACGTCTCCCGTCAAAAGTGAAAATCGCAACGTCTTATCGAATAAGATCAAATCGTGGGAGAACGACCCGAGAAACGTCGTTCCAAATTAGTGCCACAATTTAATACTCTCAGAGACGTTCACAACGGCATATCACACCAAAATGTTCATAAACAGGCAAAGTCTAAAATTAATACGTGCACGGTCAAAAGCACGTGCACGAACAACGTACAACGAAAAGTGGTCGTTACAGATTCCGTAGGACCAAAGGAATTATTTGGATGAGATCAGAATGAATGGTCTAAGATAAACATAAAAAATCCTTTAAGCCTATACAGTAGACTTTTTAGCAGATCCACTCACGAAGGCTCTACCAGGTGAAGTCTGGAAAGACTCATGTGTAAATGCGGTATAAGATACCGGGATAAATGGGCATGAGTGCAAGTGGGAGATGTTGCGAGATGTATGTCCTCGAGGCAATTTATCTCAGTGTATCTATACACACATCTTGTTCATAATTACAGTAAGCTGTATGGTAAGTATTTATCTAAGTTAAATCATAATGTAGTTATCATTAGTAATTAACTTAGGTAAATTCCTGAGACTTAATGCAAGGTCAAATATGTATCAAGATGAGTATCTCGATCATGGAGAAATGTTTGACCGTCTGTAGCATAAGTCTAAAAGGGTTTGTGGTCGTAGATGTTTCGAGATTAGGATATCGAAACATCGGATAGACCATTGTTTCTTAGTCTTCTCCGTATAGCGGTGACGATGATCTCATGATCGTTTGACTTGGCGAAGTCGAAGACAAGACACAGGTGCTCGTTTTAGAATGAGTTCACTGAATGACCCACACGAGTTATCATATGGTTATATTGACCAACCTGTCAATGATAACTCTTAGTGATGATAGGCAACTTGGCCTTTGACTTGAGGTCATTGTACAAACCTGTACGTGAATGGTGTCACTTAGACCCCTGATCTAGCTTCGAGGCTAGGCCTGTTGAAAGGTCTTTGGTCGGGTGACATTTGAAGCATACGAGAAGAGTAATGACCGAGATAGGATTCGTCTCTCACGGTCAATGGGAGTTAGTGTCGTAGTGTTAGTTCGGTCTTTAGTAAAAACTCTGGCCAGAGTATGTTGGAAGTTGTCCAACATTATTTGACTAAAGATCGATGGAAACTAACCGGATTCGAGTTATTGGGGTTGACAGTTTGACCGTACCCTAGACTTAAATTAAATGACATAGTTTAGATGAAGAGACTAAAACTACGGAATTCATCACGGACACAGTCAGGGTGGTCCCGACAATACTTATGTCGATGAGTTAACCGCATAATTATGATACTAAAACAGGGACGACAAACTACTGCTCGTGGTCACTGCCGTATAGGGCATCGAGCCCAACCTGTAGTAGGGTCAGGCTGTAGGGTCTCACACAGAGTGCGACCTTCGTCTAGTAATAGGTAGAATCATTAAGGAGAATATGCATTTGAATCAAGGGATAGAAAATTGCATTTGATGCAAATGATAATTTTTAGCCTAGATATGGACTAATTTGCATATGATGCAAAAGGAGTTAATATGTATTAAATTGTTTAAAACCACATTTAATATAGTAAACGCATAGAAAAGGTTACCTGTAAGATGGGAATGTCCCGCTCTAAACATAGGTTTGAACAACATCCAAATCAGACGCCAAATGCACAAGTTACGCCCAATACAGATCAAAGGGGTCTTACCCATGCCCAAACTGGGCATGGGTCAGACCATGACTGGACCAGGCCAGACAACTCGAAGTACAAATACACACCAACGTCCTCCTGGTCAAAATTTACAGCAAACTCAGCGTCTACAGTCCCTGTTGCAACTTCTTCAACCTGTGCTATATCTGGCGAGACCACCACAAAAAGAAGGGTCGCCAGGATCAGACGTAACTCAAAGTATCTATAGCATGATATTTAAAACAATAAACAAGCATGGCAAAACTAGCATGTCAATCTAAAGAGACAAAAAGTAAAGTGCGTACAATAGGGCAGAAAAGTAGCATAACAGATTTACAACTATTTCAATTCTGTCAGCAATAAACAATATTTAAAAATGACCAGTTACGAGGTTTTTAGTGTGCCTGATCCTACGTGACTTATAAATGGAAGTACGATATGTAACCAAAAGTCCACCTGATATCACGGGTTACAACACTACAGTACGGTACAATCAAAATGGTACTATTCAACAAAACGATACGGTTCAATCAAAATGGTACTATTCACTGCAGATCGGACTGGTTGCTCCCGCACTTCCACAATTATAAGTTACCCCAAAAACCCTGTGTGTGTGTGTGTGTGTGTGTGTGTGTGTGTGTGTGTGTGTGTGTGTGTGTGTGTGTGTGTGTGTGCAGGTTACCGTACTTACCATTTACGAGTCAATTACCATTCTCACTTTTCCAATTACATCTTTCGGTTAAGCATGTCACAGAGTCCAATTCAATTTACGGTACGGTGCAATTACGATACTATGCAACTTATCGAGTTTAGCTAACTGTTCAAGTGAAACACTTTACTAATAAAAAGAAACTAATTTTTGCATGCATCAATATTGTTTTTAAACCACATAGCTAGGGTACGATGAGTTACCGATTCGCCTCGTAGTGAAAGGCGCGTTTTGATCAGCGGTAGGGCTGGTTTCACAGGTTACAAATGAGTCAGTTACTCAATTTAATAATAATAATATTACACTAACTCTTTATATTCACTAATATATTCACTAACTCAACTAATCATAATTATATAACTTAAAACTATTAACTATTCTTAAACATTAAAACTTATACCTTAAATAATAACTTAACAAAAAAAAACACAACCAGCATCTAACTTAAATAATAACTTATACCTATATAATATCCTAAAAACACACCCCCAGTTCTCACCTTTACTTTACCCTTCTCTCTGTCTTTTTGCTCCCTTCTTCTTTCCTTCGTTCTGTTCTTTTCCTTTTTTTTCCTTTCTCTTTGCTGCAGGGGGTGAACACGGGGCAAGGGGAGAGATGGGCGGCGAGCGGGGCGAGGGGGAGCCGGCCTGGAGGGCGACGCAACACGGGGGGCCGGTAAGGCGACGCGAGGCGGGGGTTGGCGGCCCGGGGGCGGCGCGAGGCGACTTGGGGCGGCGACGCTTCAAGCTAGGGGTCAGGGGGCCGACCAAGGGAGGGGGAAGAAGAAGAAGGGAAGAAGATTGAGGGTTTGGGTTTTGATTTTTGTGATTTTGTGGTTTCAGATTTTGATTTTCTGGTTTGAGGATGGAGGCAGATTGTTGTTGTAAGGTTGAAGGGGGTGATTTGGGGGGTTGGATTCCATTGTAGGTTTGTTTTGGGCTTGTTTTGATCTCTGATCTGTTTTGGATTTCTGGTTGTTCGATTTGGGTTGGCTGTATTGTTTTTGGGTTAATGTTTGATTTTGGGATGAAGGAGCAGAAGATGATTTGGTGTTTTGATTTGGGGACAGATGATTGATTAACGGGAGAGGGGAGATGCTAATGAATTTTCGTAGGGAAGTTGCAGAGTGATCCTTAAGAAGGAAGAGGCAATGGACATGGTTCACGCTTAGTCAAAGATTAGGTTTTCATTTAATAAAATTTGTTGACTAATGTGATGAACTGAATGTATTTGGGTGTTTCACTTGAACAGTTAGCTAAACTCAATAAGTTGCATAGTATCGTAATTGCACCGTACCATAAATTGAATTGGACTCTGCGACATGCTTAACCGAAAGATGTAATTGGAAAAGTGAGAATGGTAATTGACTCGTAAATGGTAAGTACGGTAGCCTGCACACACACACACACACACACACACACACACACACACAGGGTTTTTGGGGTAACTTATAATTGTGGAAGTGCGGGAGCGACCAGTCCGATCTGCAGTGAATAGTACCGTTTTGATTGAACCGTATCGTTTTGTTGAATAGTACCGTTTTGATTGTACCGTACCGTATTGTTGTAACCCGGGATATCAGGTGGACTCTTGGTTGCATATCGTACTTCCTTTATAAGTCACGTAGGATCAGGCACACTAAAAACCTCGTAACTGGTCATTTTTAAGAAACTAATTTTGGCATGCATCAATATTGTTTTTAAACCCCATAGCTGAGGTACGATGAATTACTGATTCGCCTCGTAGTGAAAGGCGCGTTTTGATCAGCGGTTGGGGTACCTGGTTTCACAGGTTACAAATAAGTCAGTTACTCAATTTAATAATAATATTATTACACTAACTCTTTATATTCACTAATATATTCACTAACTCAACTAATCATAATTATATAACTTAAAACTATTAACTATTCTTAAACATTAAAACTTATAACTTAAATAATAACTTAACAAAAAAACACAACCAGCATCTAACTTAAATAATAACTTATACCTATATAATATCCTAAAACACATACCCCCAGTTCTCACCTTTACTCTACCCTTCTCTCTGTCTTTTCGTTCCCTTCTTCTTTCCTTCGTTCTGTTCTTTTCCTTTTTTCGTTTCTCTTTGCTGTAGGGGGGAACACGGGGCAATGGGAGAGATGGGCGGCGAGCGACGCGAGGGGGAGCCGGCCTGGAGGGCGGCGCAAGCCGCGCAACACGGGGGGCCGGTGAGGTGACGTGAGGCGGGGGTCGGCAGCCTGAGGGCGGCCCGAGGCGACTTGGGGCGGCGGCGATTCAGGCTAGGGGTGAGGGGGCCGGCCAAGGGAGGGAAGAAGAAGAAGGGAAGAAGATTGAGTGTTTGGGTTTTGATTTTTGTGATTTTGTGGTTTCAGATTTTGATTTTCCGGTTTGAGGATGGAGGCAGATTTTTGTTGTAAGGTTGAAGGGGGTGATTTGGGGGTTGTATTCCAATTGTAGGTTTGTTTTGGGCTTGTTTTGATCTCTGATCTGTTTTGGATTTCTGGTTGTTCGATTTGGGTTGGCTGTATTGTTTTTGGGTTGATGTTTGATTTTGGGATGAAGGGGAAGAAGATGATTTGGTCTTTTGATTTGGGGACGGATGATTGATTAACGGGAGAGGGGAGATGCTAAGGAATTTTCGTAGGGAAGTTGCAGAGTGATCCTTAAGAAGGAAGAGGCAGGGGACATGGTTCACGCTTAGTCAAAGATTAGGTTTTCATTTAATAAAATTTGTTGACTAATGTGATGAACTGAATGTATTTGGGGAAGGTATCAGGTTGGGGACGAGAAAACCGTGGATGGGTTTGTTAGAAAATTAGGTTAGTAGTTAATACGAGGTGATGATTAATTAACTAAAATAATTCGTAATTCGTAATTCATAATTAGTAAAATAAATTAGCTATAGTAACTATTAAACTACGGTGAAAAAATTTAGATGCGCTCGCGTCGACTCTACGGATAAAATTACTCGGATAAAATATTCGGACAGCTGCAGAAAATACACGCAAACGAAGACGCCTAAAAATACATATCGTTACAGGGTCCAACACACAATGAAGAGCGTTCATTGCTTTTGCGTTGTTGACTTCGGCGGATTTTTCGAAAATTGTCCATTTTTCGAAATCCTCTTCGGTGGGCTCGACGTAATCCTTGTGGAGGGTTCTCCAAAGCGAAGCGCACCTTAGGAACGTCTCCATCCTACATTTCCAATTGCCAAATTTTGTGCCATTGAAACGCGGAGGACGCACCGTAGATTGACCTTCGAAAAGTGTGGACGCTCCATCACGGTCGTGATTGTTGTACGAAGGTGGAAGAGGAACGTTGTTGTTGTTGGATGACATAGCTATAACCTTGCGCTTTGATACCAATTGTAAGGATCATGTCTATGGGGAAAACACTAGAAGGAGGGTTAAATAGTGTTTATGCAATTTAAAAAGAAAGTTACACCAATTTAAATGCAATCCAACAAAATAATGCGGAATAGAAATTAAACCCAAAATGAAACACACGCAAACGCAGAGATGTTTCAAGGGTTCGGATTACCCAAGTCACTTCCCGACTTGTTCCCGGTAATCCTACGTCCCTTCCACCCGGATACCTCCGGATACTCAAGTTAGAACCCTAACTTGAGGTTTCGTTAAAACCCACTTGTAGCAACCCTACAAGTGAAATCGAAATACAATCGATTGACCTTGACTCCCACAACTTGGGACCAAGCACACCACTCGCACAACCCGAGAACGAATTCAAATAACGAAAGTTATGAAATATGAAAGCAACGCTTACAATCACATATGCCTTGAAGTAGAACTTGAAGGATAAGTGTGTTGTGTGTTGGAGACTCTCTTGGAAGAGAAGAGAAAGCCCTTTCTCTGGACTGCACCAAATGCCTAGAAGATAACTCTTTGGTTCTAGGTTGGAGAGTAAGAGATCAAAGATTGGAATTCTTAGGGGTTTGGATTTGAGAGCTTTTAAACTTGAGAATGAAAGCTTGAGAGATTTTGCAATAGCCTAGGTAACCTTTCAATGGAATAGTAGAAGCCACTTATATAGGTTTCTCAAATCCACAAAACAGATTAGGCAAAAACCCTTTTGGAATCCGTGAGAAAAATCTCAACGGATAGAATCTGAGCTCGCGACAGTCGACTGTTGAGGAAACCACAGTCGACTGTTGCACAGTCAGCATGGATAGGTGAGAAATCATAACGGTAAATTACCATGTGGACATTCAACTGATGAAGCATAGACAGTCGACTGTTAAACCAACAGGCGACTGTAAATCCTTCTACAGGCGATTGGCCGTAAAATGGGTAAGTTGAAAATTTTTGGAAATCTTCTGAGAGAACAGGACAGACGACTGATGAGGATGAAACAGTCGACTGTTAATCAGAACAGGCGACTGTAAATCCTTATACAGTAATTGTCAAATACCTTGAGAATTTTCAGAGAGCTGAGTCAACAAATTGGCTCACAGACAGACGACCGTTGCAGCATAGACAGTCGACTGATTCAATGGACAGTTGACAGTATATTCAACATTAGTCGACTGGTCGTAAAAGACAGATCAACAAAGTTTGGGCAGAAGATAGACAGGCGACTGATTTACAAAACACAGTCGACTGTCACTTGGACAGGCGCCTGTGTATCGTTCATCAATCGCCTGTGGGAATAAAAACAGAGAGGCCCAAAACTAGTTTGTAAAAGATTGTGCATAACAAGCGACTGTAGAACAAAACACAGTCGACTGTTTTTTAGACAGGCGATTGTATAATGTTCACCAGTCGACTGTTGTAAACAATCCAAGCACAAACAATAATAAATGAATTGGAGTCTAAGGACGAATGATCTAATGATGTCCTAATACTGAATTGAAGATGTGTGTGAGTGCTCCATCAATGTTCTAATTCTAAGCTACATACAAGAAGAGATAAAAGAAATTTACATTGACGAACTCTCTCTTCTATCCAACTTATGAGCTTGAAGTCTTCATGGAGCTTCAATCATCATCTATGATCATCCAATCCATTTCATTTGCCTTCAATGATCTTTAAGAGTCATCCATAGAAAGTAGATCTTTATATAAAGCTTAGGCAATGGATTAACTGCAAAATAGGGGATTAGTCACAAGTATTTATGTTTGCTCATCATTAACACCAAGTAGGGAGAAGTCCAATACTCAACACATAGGAGATCTGCAAGCCTGAAGCTTGTACAGATCAGGGGGAGTTGATAGTAGACTTGTACTCTTTTCCCTTAGCTATGGATTTTCCCACTGGGTTTTCCAAAGCCAAAGGTTTTAATGAGACAACCTCATTTAACTCTGGACCCTGAAGTGTCCACCCCTAATGAAAGCTGAAAGACCTACAAGCATAAGGCTTGTATGGATCAGGGGGAGTCACCAGTTGGTTGTACTCTTTTCCCTTAAAGCTGCTGGTTTTTTCCACTGGGTTTTCCACAGCTAAGGTTTTAACGAGGCAACCATAGTGGCACTGGATCCAGAAGTATCTACCTCATTAGCATATTGAATTCTGAAGTATTCATATGATTAACCTAAGGTAATGGAGAGATAAGGGGGAGTATTGTGAGTTGAGGGAGGCCTTTTGGCTTCCTCCCCTCATTATCTTCCATTACATCCCACTACTAAGTAGTGGGGGTCTGTTGGGCTTATTACACCCCACTCCCCCCTGCCCCCCCAAAAAAAATAAATAAATTGAGGAAGAATATATAGAGAACCATGGCTTATGCCATGACTACTTGACACTTTGAGATTGGTATCATCTTATAAGTTTATAACACTTTCTAATTTTTTGTTGAAATCTAACATAAGAGTGAATATTATGTTAGATGCTGGTTAGGGCCTGGGGGGGTTTTGGTTGGGAGGGTGTGTGCGTGTGTATGAGCAGCCCACGGGGAGGAGGAGGCGGCATCCCTCCTCTCCTTTCTAAACAACAGAGGAGGGGGAGGCGGTTTTCATATGAGGGATTGGTTAATTGTTAATTAGTGTTTAATTTTTAATTAATTAATTAATTATAATTAGTATTTAATCGTTAATTAATCTAAGTTCCGTTAACTCTTTAACAGAATATAGGATGGATAAACTAGTTATGTTAAAGTTTAAGATTTGAACGACTTGAGAACAAATACTCATATTTAAAGGACTAATATCAAGATACTAATATCAAATACTAATATCAAGATACAATTTCTAACCGATGACATTATGGTCTGCCTGCCTGCCTTTTCTCTGTTGGAACCATGAGGAGCTTTTTGCTGATCTGGGCCATTGTGCATTTTGGCCTCTAAATCAATACGTCCTATGGAAATTTTGAGATTCATGCTGAGCAATGAGACGCGTGTTGCGCATTTCAGTGGTGGGTAAAGGTCAAGGTGTCCATCGGGCCGGCCCGGCCCGGCCCGGGCCCGACTGGGCCTTGACCGGGCCATGGGCCGGGACGGCCCGGTTGACCTTTTGACCCGGGCCGGGCCGGGCCGGCCCGGACCAGCTCCGGGGGCCGGAAGCCCGGCCCGAGGCCCGGCCAAGCCTGGGCCAGGGCCGGCTCGGCCCGGACCAGCTCCGGGGGCCGGAAGCCCGGCCCGAGGTCAAATATTTTAACAAAAATAAAAAATTAAAAAAAAACCAAAAAATCTAAATAGCTCAAAAAAAAAAACAAAAAATTATTTTGTTAAATTTTTATGCTACACTAATTTTGTGTTATTTCCAAATATACTATTTCAAATTTATGGTAGTTTATTCCTTTTAATGTCAAATATAAACATATTACCATAAACATCAATCATTTTATGGCAAAATTGGATGCTTCCCTAATTTTGTGCTACAATTATTTTTAAATATACTTTCAAATTTAACTATCTTTTGCCATAATTAGATGCTCTTTTAATGCAAATTTAACTATCTTTCAAATTTAAATACCATGGGAGGAGGTTTTTTTTGTTCGGGCCGGGCCACAGGCCAGGCCCGTCGGGCCGCCCGGGGGGGGGGGGGGGGGGGGGGGGCGGAAGCCCGGCCCCGGGCGTGGGCCGGGCCAGGCCCGTGGCCCTGTCAACGGCTCCGGGACCGGGCCGGGTGGGTCGGACCCCGGGACGGCGGGCCGTTTGGACACCTTGAAGTAGAGGTGCCGTGTTCAAACTAACATCACTTCGGCGGCCCGCTCCCAATAGCTCGGCCGATTATTTATTAAAAATGGGGGGGGGGGGCAGAGCCACGAGGAGTAACTTATCGGTTGGCAAGAGAGCCGGGCTCAATGCGGACTCTTCCCCGTGAGCATCGATTTGGAGCTGCCACGTGGCTGCTATGTTTCGGCATCTCTCTTTTTCTTGTCCAGAATATTCCTTGCTTACATCAGAATATTCATCAGAATATTCATCGATGTGTATATGCTGGGTTGGGTTTGTAACAAAAATTGGTAATGATAATTTACAACATTTAACCTGCAACCTCAAACATGTTACAGGCTGAGTAGGTTGATTTTAGCTTTTTGGACGTCAGAATAAATTGTTCCTTTTAAATGGGTTTTGACCAAATGTGTGAGTAGAAACTTGTAACAATCTTAGATGCCAAGAAGAGGTGGGTATGCAAATTGTAAGCTGTCTGTTGTTAGAGACATGTCACACCCAAAACTTGGTTTTCAACACAAGTGGGTTGACGATTAAAAAATGACTATATCTTCTGATGTCATAGAAAGAGTTGAGGAGTTCATGGTATTGCTTTTGTTACTGTCTTGGAATCGCTCTAATTGCATATCTTCATAACCTTTCTATTGGTGGATGCCAATTGGGACCTTGAGCTAAGGGATTTCAGCACTTGGGGGGAGTTGTGTTTTGTTGCGGGGTAAAACTCGCGTACAATGAATTTGTATTGCGGAGAACCAATGGCACGATGGTTATGTTTATGATGGGATTAGGGTAGGTTATTTGACGGGTGGTTAGTGTAGTGAAGAGGCTGAGCGTATTACGAAGGCTGACCACAGAACCGATTCCTCAAGGACTTTGCTCCGAGCCCGCACCGCCAGAGGTTGGAGTTGAGTGCGACCTGCGGAGATGAGCTCGCCTGCACAAGAAGCAGCTGGTCAGAAAGGCCGGGCAACCATTAGCCTCTCCGATGCCTAAGTCAGTAATAGGACTTAAAGCGGGGGCAAGGCACGTAGGTCGGACTAAGAGTGAGTCGACCTTACGTGACGAGCTATCGGTTGTGGAAGAACAAAGATATGAAAGACCTTTGCTCTTGTGTGTCAATAATGAGATTGAGAGTAAATTTGCCACCCTCCTCCCCGTTGGAGGCGAAGGGGTATTTATACATGATGGATGCGGTTATGTGAGGCTGACCTGGCATGCTAACTCGACGTGCTGAGCTGGCCCAACTGTCAACGGAAGCTTCGGACGAGGATATCAGGATCAGGGGTGTCAGCCATGCTTTTGTCAAACGGCGCAACGGCCAGGGGCGCTTTTGTCAGGATGTCAGGGCCGAAAGCACCAAGTGTCAGGGGGCGCAGTGGCCAGGGGGTGCTTCGTCAGATGGTCGGGTAGCGGAAGTGTCAGTAGCGTCCTTGTACTAGGTTGTTTGTCGTGTCCGATGTGCCAAAGACTCCTCGGAGTGCATCCGAGGAGCGGGGCTACCGATGGGTCGTTGGGTTGCCCCTGACTGAGGACGAGCGGTCCGATCGTACACCTGGCGCGCTGTTCCCGGCGAGCTGGGGGAGAACGGGCGCGCGACCAGCTGGGACCGTGGCGGAGTGCGCCCTTATCACCGGCCGAGGCGGAGTGCGCCCTTCCCCCAGTCGTGTCAGACTTCAGGGTCGACAGGTGCCCTACTGGCCTGGGAAAATAAGCGAGCGGCCTCCGAAGTTGGGACGAGGTATGTCCTGTCGCTGGGCCAGCTGGCCTTTGTGAAGGAGGGGCGAGTCGACAGGGTATTCGGCAGACTGGGATGAAAGGTCGGACTATCACGATCTTTAGGTCGTAACAATTGCCCTCGGCATTCGAGTTCGAGGTGGAAACCCGGCTCGGCTCGGATGACGTATCACCTCCCCTTACTGGAAAAGGCACTTCGGATCTTGTTCCGCGCTTGGAAGCGGCGGCTATGGCCTTAGAGTTCCCGCCTTTCCTGCCATTATCACGATTTGAAAGGGTGTGGGAAATCGAAGCGTCTCCGCCACTGAGCAGGTGACGCGTGGTTGAAGCGACTGTCATGCTAGCCGAGGCGTTAGAGGTGATCCGATGGGCGCCGTGTGGCGATGAATCGACGGTCGGGATGGCCTAGTGTTTTCTATAAGTATGGGAAGGATAGGACCGATCGAACGTTTTTCCCGATTTCAGCTTCCCTTCGCGCTTCCCAGTCTCCGGTCACCGCTCGCCGACGTTGACGCCGTTGTCCTTGTCGGGGATCTGCTTTCGGTCGTCTCCTTAGCTCGACCGCTCGGCTAGGTAATTTCCTGATTCTTCTATCGATGGCCTCTTGTTTTGAGTGCGGAGGTGGTAGCGGGGTTAGGAAGGAGGAGTCAACGGAAGAGGAGAGGGGGCAAAAGAGAGCCTGAACGGGCGCATCGAGGTCGATCGCGGCTATCCAGTGTAGGCCGGACTGGGTTAACATTCGGGAGATTCGCGTACCGTTTGTCCGTCTGCCCTATGAAGTGCGGCTGCCCAGGCCTGACAAGAGGGTTTGTTGGCCCAGCGATAACGAAATTAGAGTCTATGTTTGGTCCTTCGAATTAGGGCTCCGCTTCCCGATCCATCCTCATCTTCTCCACCTTCTGAATTTCCTGGAGCTGCCGATCTTCGCGCTGGTGCCCAGGTCCTTTGGTTTGATGGTTGGATTCGTCGTCCTATGTCTCGCTAGCTCACTGAGTCCGTCCCTAGCACTATTCCAGTATTTCTTTGGAGTGAGGAAGTGGGAGACGTACTACTACGTCTATGCGAGGAGGGGACGAGAACTCATTGTCGGGGTGTCGGCCAACGCGAATGGTTGGGCGGAGAGCTTTGTTTTTGTCACGATGCCGGCAAACACAGTGTTGATGTCGAACTGGGGGGTTTTGAACCCTCTGGTGAGCGAGGAGGTGGTATTGATGGGCGAACATATGGCGAATGCCCTGATTTTGGCAGAGCTACCCGAGGCGGACCGCCGACTGGCGGACTTGACACAGGATGACTAGCTCGCCCAGGAATTTTTGCCTAAAGGTACTTTGATTCTGGCGAGCCCTCATGTAGGCTTACCCTGATCTCTATTTTCTTTGCAGGTGGGGACGCGATGCTTTCGCGGGAGGAAATGCTGAGGGTGGCCGGAGTGAGGGGTGCGAAAATGGCCGACCCTCTGGATAATGGCAAGGGAGTGATGGCCGACGAAGGGCTAGCAAAGAGGTGGCCCAAAAGCAGAGCGTCGAGGTTTCAGTTGTGGAAGAGGCGAACAGGAGGCGACAGATGTCCGAACCGGATGCTCCTCCCCCTCGAACTGGCGGGGTCGCGCCGGGGGTTCGTTCAATCCGGAGGCGATCGACACTGTCTCGCTGTGGATCCCGACCTCGGATTAGCCCCGCAGGCCCCCTCCCATCGAGAAGTGGCCCTACGGAGTTCCCCTGTGGGAGGCAAGAAGAGAGGCACACCCGAGTTGCGAGAGGGCGCTCGCCCACTTCAAGTTGACGAGGGCTGAGGCTGAGGCCCTGCTGAGCGAGGATCTTCACCGAACGGTCTATCGGGTAGGCAGGGAAGAATCTGTATTCGAGGATGCCGGGGTGGCGGCCCGTCTGGCGGAATACTACGTGCTGTCGCGGGATCGTGAGTCCTTGACCAACGTGGGCTCGGAGCGGTTGTGCGATACCGCGATATGGCACACTATGCAGGTAGGTCGAACTCCTTAATTCTCTTTCGGAGTCTTCTAATTTACGTTCTGACTGCATCGGATCCTTTGGTATGCAATGGCGGTAGTGATGGCCCTGCATCACCACACCCCGATGGCCGCGATCCAGGCTTCCCAAGATAAGGCGAAGGTCAAACTTCGAGAGGCGCAGAGCCAATTGTGAGAGAGGGATGCGGATCTGGATCGGGTCATTATGCTCTGTGACCTTGAGGTGGCACGTGTAGAGTTTTTAGAAGCACAGGGGGCTAGGCTTGCCCGCCAGCTAGAGGAAGAAGAGGGCAGGGGAGCCTTGCTCACCCGTCAGCTGGAGGAAGAAAATGTAGGAATATGATGCCCTCAAGGCCATTTATTCCTGTGTGAATAGCACAAACATCTTGTTCGAAATAACAGTAAGCTGTTTGGTAATAATTTATCTAAGTTATATTGTAATGTAGTTAACATTAGATATCAACTTAGGTAAAGTCCTGAGACTTTATGCAAGGTCAAACGGGTATCGAGATGAGTATCTCGATCATGGAGAAACGTTTGACCGTCTGTAGCATAAGTCTGAAATGGTTCGTGGTCGTAGATGTTTCGAGACAAGGATATCGAAACATCGGACAGACCATTGTGTCTTAGTCTTCACCGTTTAGCGGTGGCGATGATCTCATGATCGCTTGACTTGGCGAAGTCAAAGACGAGACACAGGTGCTCATTAGAATGAGTTCACTGAACGATCCACTAGAGTTATCATATGGTTATATTGACCAATCTGTCAGTGATAACTCTGAGTGATGATAGGATAGTTGGTCTTTTGACTTGAGGTCATTTTGACAGACCTGTGCGTGAACGGTGCCACTTAGATCAACTGACCTAGCTTCGAGGCAAGGCCTGTCGAAAGGTCTTTTGATTGGGTGTCACTTGAAACGTACGAGGCGAGTAATGACCAAGAAAGGATTCGTCTCTCCCGGTCAATGGGAGTTAGTGTCGTAGAGTTAGTTCGGTCTTTAGTAAAAACTCTGCGCAGAGTATGTTGGAAGAAGTCCAACATTAGTTGACTAAAGATTGATAGAAACTAACCGGAGTCAAGTTATTGGGGTTGACAGTTTGACCGTACCCCAGACTTGATCCGAACGACATATTTAAGACGAAGAGACTATAACTGCGGAATTCATCACAGAAACAGTCAGGTGGTCCGGACAATACTCATGTCAATGAGTTAACCACATAATGATGATTCCTGAAGCAGGGACGGCAACCACTGCTCGTGGTCACTGCCATATAGGGCTTCGAGCCCAACCTGTTGTAAGGGTCAGGCTGTAGGGTCTCACACAGAGTGCAACGCTTCGTCTAGTAATAGGTAGAAATTAGTTAGGGAGAATATTTTGCATTTTGATGCAATGGATGAAATAATTGCATTTAATGCAATATGGTAATTTAAGCTTAGATAGGGACTATTTTGCATTTGATGCAAAAGTGATTAAATGCGTATTAAATTGTATAATACAATATTTAATAATATAAACGCAAGGAAAAGTTCACGGGTAAGACGGGAATGTCCCGGTCTAGACCCAGGTTCAAACGGCGTCCAAATCGGACTCCAAATGCTCAAGTTAGAGCCAAAACAGCCCAAAAGATCAGACCGGGTCAGACCAGGCTAACCCAGACCAGACTAGGTCTGGCCTGGGCGCCTGGCCAGACCTGGCTGAGCCAGGTCGCCTGCCCAGGCGCCTGGGCTCAGGCCCAGGCGCTGGGCGCCTGGGCCTGCGCCCAGGCGGGCCCGCCCAGGCGCCCTGGGCGCCTGGGCACTGGCCCAGGCGCTGGGCGCCTGGGCCAGGCCCAGGCGGGCCCGCCCAGGCGCCCTGGGCGCCTGGCCCAGGCCCGGGCCAGGCGCCCTGGCCTGGGCCAGGCGCCCAGACTGGGTGCACCAGCCTGGGTGCGCCCAGACCAGGCGTCCAGCCTGGTCTGGGCTCACCCAGTTAGCCTGGTGGGTCCCACAGTTGCAAAAATTCTGCCCTAGGGCAGAATAGATATGACGGCTCAGTTTTTGTGAAAAACTAGCCTAGGGCTGATCTTTGGACACTCAATTGGAGGGTCAAACGAACTCCGATTGACGAACCGTTTTTTCCTATGCGTTCACCGTTGAACGCTTGTCGCATTGATAGGTTGTATCAATCCTGAAGCTCAACGGTGAGTGAGTTAAAATTCACGGAAGTTTGCACTTTGTGAAGTGCAAACTAACTTGATTTTAATTAACTCATCATTTAGTCCCACATCGGATTTTGAGAAAAGGGGAGAGTCCGCCGCCTATATAAATAGGGGTCTCCCCCCTTTCTCAATACTCGTCCCAAGCTCTAGATCTGAGCGGCTCTCGTAAATGTTGGAGCACGCTCGGATCTAAGCTTAAATAAATATTTCTCTTCTCCCTAAATTTTCTGCCTTACTCCTGCGGGCTCTAGCAAAGCCACAAAGGAGTTTGGATTCTGAATCTGAAATCTTGGCGGAGGTTTCACTCGCGTGAAACTTTCTTCGGCGCGTGGTTGGCTCGGCGGCACGGGGATTGATCGCCTCGGGATGCGGAGCGGTTCGATGAGCGGTTCGGGGAGCGGTTCAAGGAGCGGCTCGGCGTGGGATGGGAGCAGCTCGGAAGACGGCGCGGAACATCTCGCCTGCTCCAGGGCTGAGATTCCGGGTATGTGGTTAAAGTTTTATTAGCATTAGTTTAGTTTAATCGCAGTAGGCTAGATCCTTCTTGGGATGGTCAGACCCATCCCAAGTCGGCATAGATCTTGGCATAGGGTCTTGGACCTTAGGGCCAAGTTAAAAATGTTTTAACTTGCATGTTAATTTAGATTAACTGGTTTTCCTTCCGCTGCTACTCTTTTTATGTCTATGTTCCGTCCGACTTAGGACGGGACTAGAGTTTTTGTGCCCTAAGGGACCGCCAATTTCCCTACAGTGGTATCAGAGCCTAGGTTTGCGTAGCGATCTAGGTACTGCGATTTTATTAAACGTTTTAATGCTTTTAAATACTTTTAAATGTTTTTAAAGTTATGAGATAATATTTTAAAAATGTTTTAGATGTTCAAAATTCTTTTTGATATTTTTTGAACATGGAAAATTTTAAAGTGACGTTTTAAAATTTATGTGATAATTTTAAAACTAATTTTAAATGTTTAAAAGTTTAAAATTATTTTGGATGCCTAAAATTTTTTATGTGATAAATTTTTTTTAAGCATGAAAGTTTTTTAAAATGATGTTTTAATTTATGAGATATTTTAAAACTGTTTTAAAAGTTAAAAATTTTTATGCGATAAATTTTTTTTTACGTAGCATGCAAATTAGTGATTTTAATATTAAGTTTTTTTTTATGAGATAAAAAAAATAAAATAATTTTAAAATCATATTTTAAATTTAAATGTTAAATTTATGTATGCATGCTAAAAATTGTTTATGCGATAAACTTAGTATATTTAAATGTTAAATAGTTGTGCACTATCTTTATGCGATAAATTAGTGTAGAGTTATTTCAATGGCTTGTTTATCTTGTCCCTTATTTGATAACACAAGACAACCCTTTAGGTTAGCCATTAAAAATGATTAAAATTTATTACTTGAATTTTAATGACCTGCTATGTTTTAATAAATCATTAACAACAATATTAAGACCTAATTCCTGATTAGGGTAGTCCTTTTAAATGAATTTTCAATTCTAAATTGTTATAATTAATTTTCATTAAAGGACTTCGCTTCTAGCGTTGTTAATAAAAATTTATTAAAATCCTAATAACGATTAGGGTAGCACGTGAACCTTATAGTTGATAAGGACTTAATAAAAGTTATTAAACAAATCCTAAAAATTTTGAATTTAAGGATTCAACTAGTTGATAGGATTAATTAGTTGTTAATAAAAGCTGTTTAGTTTATGGCATACATACAAAAATGACAAGCTTCATTCAATGGACCATGATCCAGTCAATGTGCTTGGCTAAGAGTTCTGGGTCAACCCTTGCTAGTCCAAGGGGTAGTGATCCTGGCTTAGTCAATTCCCTGGCTGAGTTCCGCTGGACCGCAATGTCGCGAATCATGATTGTATGACACCCTGGACTATATCTAAGTCAAATACGTTAATGGTCTTTTTCAAGATTAGCCGTAGCCCTCCTTGTTTTAGGGGTTAGCAACTATAGGGCCCGTGTTATAGTTGTTGAGATACACTCAAGCTGTGACATGGCAACCCTGTAGAAACCAACTCCTTAAATACATAAGATGAAATCTTGACTAACCCTAACCGTCGTCTCGTACCCCGAGCGCCGGCGTAAGTTAAGTCAAAGATGTAGTCTAAGACCTGACAAAAACCGACGTGTCGTGCATACACCGAGCTGAGGGGCAAGTCAGGCTAGACACGAAAACAAGGGTCCGACTAGACTAGACATGGTGATTTGGATGAGCACACTCATGATCACGAATGGCTAGGGGCAAAAACCGATTAAGAGAGTCATATCCGATATAATCGATGAAGAGTCATCTTCCGATCGCAGAGTCAATCAACTTGTTGAGCTACACTCAAGGTTGTTTAGACTCAAGGTGATTGGAACTCTTACCCATTAATTTTAATTCGATTAAATCGTTCGTTATTAAGTTTTAAAACGTTCGTAAAAATAGTGGGAGGATATAGATAGATAAAAGCCAATCTACCTATATTTAATATTGAACATATGCTAAAACTAGGGCAAGACTATGTTTACCGAAAGAATCAATTGATAATATTGGAATTAGTTAACTGGTCAATAAGTTGATTAATTGAATATCAAGTTAAATTCTAATTGATAGAATTAAAACTATATTCTCGTTGACATTAAATGACCTTCTAAAGAACAGACTTAAGAAATATGATTTCATTAAGTTCTGGGTCCAACAAATAAATTAAAGCTACATGCCACTCGTCTCTATATGAGGCAGCTTGAACATATATGACATTCAAAGTATGTTTCTCCTTACAACTTGTCGAGCTACCCTCAAGGTTGTATGGACAAACAATTTTGATCCGTAAAGTTCGAGAATTCGATTAAACCGTTTGAGTCGAATACGAGTGCATGAGCGGTGCAAGACTATGTATCCCAACCGGATCTTGAGACAAGCAACTTCTTGAGCTACACTCAAGATTGCAAAGCTCAAGCGTTTGGATACATAAGTTGCTTGCATATCTATTTATTTATGTTGATATCTAAATGTGATTTAGAAAAGGAAGAAGGCACTTCGGAAAGTCAATAGAGAAAGTTAGTTTAATTTATCATTAGTAAAGGCATAAGTAGGAGGGAATGAAAACGTGACATATTTTGATGTCACGATTTCAGAATAAATTGTTATACAAAAGACGTTTAACACATTTTGACGAATGTCGTCACATTGCTTCTGAAGTAATGTTATGTGTTAAGTAATTTGTAAATAACTAAATATATATTAAATGTTAATATATAAATACACAAGATAGTAGCAAACTTATATGGTAAAATTAGACTAGGCCGTATCTAGAGATTAAGCTTCACAAGTCACATAAAGAGGGGTCTGACCTCTCGTATTATGAAGTCTACGGACACTTGTGAGTCTTAGACTCTTAGATACAATGGCCGAAACCCATCTGTGAGACAGTGGGAGAATGAGTTGTCGAACTCAGTCTCGTACATACTGATGTACTCGAGTCTACTTTTAACAAAATAAGTTATTCGTATATTTTATTAAGACACGTGTTCTTGATGAAACACAAGTCTGATAAAATAAAGAACGAAATGACTAAAGTATTTAAACTGATTCGATTAGATCGAATGGTCAAATACTTAGCTAAATAAAATCTTGTGTAATTAAAAGAAAATGTGATTTTCTCTCAGATCAAGTCTGTTAACACATCGGTGTGTTAAAAGGTATGAATCACACTTAGTTAGACTTGGTGCGATCCATAAATAAGTGACTCTGAGTTAACTCCTCCCTGTGGGTTAAGTCCCAGATAGTAATGCCTAGGTTTTGATAATGTTCTATAAGGACATTATCAATAATATATTCAATAAATCAATAGTAAGGAAGTTGTATATTTACTCGAATTTCGTAAAACGAAATGTCGAGTTAGACATCATAACTGATGATGACTTAGTCAACTTCTAGGATGACATTCGGAGTAGTAACTCCGATTTAAAACTTGATGCAGGTCCGTGTGCGTAAATGAATTTGAGAATTTAGTTTACGTGCCCAAGGAAAATGTTTCCTCACTTTTTGCAAGTAAATCTTTAAGTTGAAAGATTGGTGCAGAAAGAAAATAGTGAAGTACAATCTATGTTGGACGAGAACGGTTTTCATCCTAATTTCTTAAAAACGGATTAGTTGAAACCGTATCGCCAGCAGATGTGCACAGATCTACTCGGACCAAGCTCGACGTAAAACGTTCATGTTGACCATGAAAATTTGAGCATTCACTTATAAGTTCGTTTTTCTAAATATGATTTAGACGGACCAACTTATATGAATTGGCCAGAGAATTTTCAAGGTCAGTGGGAGCGTGTAAATTACATGCGAGACATCAAAGAGATGGAACATATATTTTGATTAAGTAATCAAAGAGTTTGATTATTTATCAGAAATGAATATGAACCATTTGAAATGACCAATAACTAATTTGAAATTATTATCATAAGATACGATGAACTGGATAAAATCCAGGGAAATAAAGTATTATAGATTCCAATAGACCAAGTGAATTATTTGAATGAGATTCAAATGGTTGGTCTAACATAAACATGGAAACCCCTTAAGTCTATAGTGTAGACGGTTTTAGCAGATCCACTCACGAAGGCTCTATCACATGAAGTCGGGAAAACTTATGTGTAAAAACGATATTAGATATCGAGATAAATGGGCCTGAGTGCAAGTGGGAGATGTAGGAATATGATGCCCTCAAGGCCATTTATTCCTGTGTGAATAGCACAAACATCTTGTTCGAAATAACAGTAAGCTGTTTGGTAATAATTTATCTAAGTTATATTGTAATGTAGTTAACATTAGATATCAACTTAGGTAAAGTCCTGAGACTTTATGCAAGGTCAAACGGGTATCGAGATGAGTATCTCGATCATGGAGAAACGTTTGACCGTCTGTAGCATAAGTCTGAAATGGTTCGTGGTCGTAGATGTTTCGAGACAAGGATATCGAAACATCGGACAGACCATTGTGTCTTAGTCTTCACCGTTTAGCGGTGGCGATGATCTCATGATCGCTTGACTTGGCGAAGTCAAAGACGAGACACAGGTGCTCATTAGAATGAGTTCACTGAACGATCCACTAGAGTTATCATATGGTTATATTGACCAATCTGTCAGTGATAACTCTGAGTGATGATAGGATAGTTGGTCTTTTGACTTGAGGTCATTTTGACAGACCTGTGCGTGAACGGTGCCACTTAGATCAACTGACCTAGCTTCGAGGCAAGGCCTGTCGAAAGGTCTTTTGATTGGGTGTCACTTGAAACGTACGAGGCGAGTAATGACCAAGAAAGGATTCGTCTCTCCCGGTCAATGGGAGTTAGTGTCGTAGAGTTAGTTCGGTCTTTAGTAAAAACTCTGCGCAGAGTATGTTGGAAGAAGTCCAACATTAGTTGACTAAAGATTGATAGAAACTAACCGGAGTCAAGTTATTGGGGTTGACAGTTTGACCGTACCCCAGACTTGATCCGAACGACATATTTAAGACGAAGAGACTATAACTGCGGAATTCATCACGGAAACAGTCAGGTGGTCCCGACAATACTCATGTCAATGAGTTAACCACATAATGATGATTCCTGAAGCAGGGACGGCAACCACTGCTCGTGGTCACTGCCGTATAGGGCTTCGAGCCCAACCTGTTGTAAGGGTCAGGCTGTAGGGTCTCACACAGAGTGCAACGCTTCGTCTAGTAATAGGTAGAAATTAGTTAGGGAGAATATTTTGCATTTTGATGCAATGGATGAAATAATTACATTTAATGCAATATGTTAATTTAAGCTTAGATAGGGACTATTTTGCATTTGATGCAAAAGTGATTAAATGCGTATTAAATTGTATAATACAATATTTAATAATATAAACGCAAGGAAAAGTTCATGGGTAAGACGGGAATGTCCTGGTCTAGACCCAGGTTCAAACGGCGTCCAAATCGGACTCCAAATGCTCAAGTTAGAGCCAAAACAGCCCAAAAGATCAGACCGGGTCAGACCAGGCTAACCCAGACCAGACTAGGTCTGGCCTGGGCGCCTGGCCAGACCTGGCTGAGCCAGGTCGCCTGCCCAGGCGGGCCCGCCCAGTCGCCCTGGGCGCCTGGGCGCTGGCCCAGGCGCTGGGCGCCTGGGCCAGGCCCAGGCGGGCCCGCCCAGGCGCCCTGGGCGCTTGGGCGCTAGCCCAGGCGGGCCCGCCCAGGCACCCTGGGCGCTTGGGCGCTGGCCCAGGCGGGCCCGCCCAGGCGCCCTGGGCGCCTGGGCGCCTGGCCCAGGCCCGGGCCAGGCGCCCTGGCCTGGGCCAGGCGCCCAGACTGGGTGCACCAGCCTGGGTGCGCCCAGACCAGGCGTCCAGCCTGGTCTGGGCTCACCCAGTTAGCCTGGTGGGTCCCACACTTGCAAAAATTCTGCCCTAGGGCAGAATAGATATGACGGCTCAGTTTTTGTGAAAAACTAGCCTAGGGCTGATCTTTGGACACTCAATTGGAGGGTCAAACGAACTCCGATTGACGAACCGTTTTTTCCTATGCGTTCACCGTTGAACGCTTGTCGCATTGATAGGTTGTATCAATCCTGAAGCTCAACGGTGAGTGAGTTAAAATTCACGGAAGTTTGCACTTTGTGAAGTGCAAACTAACTTGATTTTAATTAACTCATCATTTAGTCCCACATCGGATTTTGAGAAAAGGGGAGAGTCCGCCGCCTATATAAATAGGGGTCTCCCCCCTTTCTCAATACTCGTCCCAAGCTCTAGATCTGAGCGGCTCTCGTAAATGTTGGAGCACGCTCGGATCTAAGCTTAAATAAATATTTCTCTTCTCCCTAAATTTTCTGCCTTACTCCTGCGGGCTCTAGCAAAGCCACAAAGGAGTTCGGATTCTGAATCTGAAATCTTGGCGGAGGTTTCACTCGCGTGAAACTTTCTTCGGCGCGTGGTTGGCTCGGCGGCACGGGGATTGATCGCCTCGGGATGCGGAGCTGTTCGAGGAGCGGTTCGGGGAGCGGTTCAAGGAGCGGCTCGGCGTAGGATGGGAGCAGCTCGGAAGACGGCACGGAACATCTCGCCTGCTCCAGGGCTGAGATTCCGGGTATGTGGTTAAAGTTTTATTAGCATTAGTTTAGTTTAATCGCAGTAGGCTAGATCCTTCTTGGGATGGTCAGACCCATCCCAAGTCGGCATAGATCTTGGCATAGGGTCTTGGACCTTAGGGCCAAGTTAAAAATGTTTTAACTTGCATGTTAATTTAGATTAACTGGTTTTCCTTCCGCTGCTACTCTTTTTATGTCTATGTTCCGTCCGACTTAGGACGGGACTAGAGTTTTTGTGCCCTAAGGGACCGCCAATTTCCCTACAGAAAAGGGGCGGGGGCCTTGCTCACCCGTCAGGTTGAGGAAGAAAAGGGGCGGGAGGCCTGGCTCGCCCGTCAGCTTGAGGAGGAAAAGGGGAGGGGGGGCCCAGCTCGTTCGTCGTCTTTAGGAGGAAGAGGGTACGCGGGATGATATCCTGAAGAGGCATGCCGAGGTGGCGACCAGCAAGAAGCACGTGATCGACGTTCAGCAAAACAAGATAACCGAGCTGAAGTAGGCAATCGAGTTGGAGAAGAAGGAGAAAGCTATCCTGAAGAAGCAGCTAGAGGGGAGGGGAGGCCAATCAGGACACGATTAACACCGCAATCCGTCGCTGTCAGGATGAGGAGCTCATCCCTATGATGACGGAGGCGTGTTGAGTATTGGACTTCTCCCTACTTGGTGTTAATGATGAGCAAACATAAATACTTGTGACTAATCCCCTATTTTGCAGTTAATCCATTGACTAAGTGTATTATAAAGATCTACTTGCAATGGATGACACTCAAAGATCATTGAAGGCAGATGAAATGGATTGGATGATCATAGATGGTGTTTGAAGTTCCTAGAAGACTTCAAGCTCATGTATTGGATAGAAGAGAGAGTTCGTCAAATGTAACTTTCTTATATCTCTTCTAGTATGTAGCTTAGAAGTAGAACATTGTTGGAGCTCACACACATCTTCATTTCAGTCTTAGGACATCATTAGATCAATCGTCCTTAGAATCCAATTCATATCTATATTGATTGTGCATGTATTGTTTATAACAGTCGACTGGTGAACGTTTTACAGTCGCATGTCTCAAAAACAGTCGACTGTGTTTTGTTCTACAGTCGCCTTTTATGCACAAACTTTTACAGTCTAGTTTTGGGGTTCTCTGTTTTAATTTCCACAGGCGACTCATGAACGATTCATAGGCGCCTGTCCAAGTGACAGTCGATTGTGTTTTGTTAATCAGCCGCCTGTCTATCTTTAGCCCAAAGTCTATTTCTCTGATTACTCTGGCCAGTCGACTTATGTTGGATTTACAGTCGACTGTCCAATGGAACAGTCGACTGTCAATGTTGGAACAGTCGTCTGTCTGAGCCAATTTGTTGACTCAACTCTCTGGAAAATCTCAGGGTTTTGACAGTCGTCTGTAGAAGGAATTACAGTCGCCTGTTCTGATTAACAGCCGACTGTCTTCTCTTTATCAGTTGTCTGTCCTGTTATCCCAGATGTTTTCCAGAATTCTTCAACTTACCCAACTTACGGCCAGTCGCCTGTAGTAGGATTTACAGTCGCATGTTAGTTCAACAGTCGTCTATCTATGCCTCATCAATCGACTATCCACGTGGTAAGTTACCGTTATGAATTCTCACCTACCCTATCTGACTGTGCAGCAGTCGACTGTGGATTCCTCAACAGTCGACTGTCGCGTGCTCAGATTCTATCCGTTGAGAGTTTTCTCACGGATTTCAAAGCGGTTTTGCTGAATTCGGTTGTAGGGTTTTGAGAAACATATATAAGGAGCATCTACTATTCCTATATAAGGAGCATCGACTGAGGACTAAGTCGTCGATCCTGAAGCTCAGTTTCTTCACCCGGGAGTTGTAGTGTCGAGCCATCCTTTGGCTGTGTCAGACAAGGTTCGTCAGAGCCCGATCTCTTACTTTGTCGAGGAGCTCGAGACTGAGGCCGAGGCCCTCCACATTGATATCCTCGTCGAAGTGCCGAAGACAAAGAGTTTCCTCTCCAACCTCCATGGGAACGACTGCTTCCGACCCAAACGCCAGCATGAACGGGCTTTCTCCCGTCGTAGCTTTGTGGGTTGTGTGATACGACCAGAGAATGCGTGGCAGTTCTTCCACCCAAGTTCTGAGGGCGTCATCGACCTTCTTCTTCAGGGGGCCCAATATGCATTTATTCGCGGCTTCCGCCATCCCAATGCACTGAGGGTGGGTGACGGATGCAAGGTGAAGCTTGATCCCCCAGCCTGAGTAGAAGTCTCGGAAGCCCTCACAGTCGAACTACCTTCCATTATCCGTCACTATAGCACCGGGTACCCCAAAGCGACAGATCACAGATTTCCAAATGAAGCCCTTCATATCCGTCCACATGATGTGCGCCAATGGTTCGGCCTCGACCCATTTGGTGAAGTAGTCCACATCGACGACCAAGTATTTCATTCCCCTGGAGGCCTTTGGAAAGGATCTGAGGATGTTGATCCGCCACTTGGCAAACGAGATCGGGCTTAAGATAGGGACCAAGTTTGCTAGAGGCGCCGCCGTGTGTCTGTCAAACTTCTGGCATGCCTCACACTTATTGACATACTGGGCCATGTCGTAGATCATAGTTGGCCAGTAGTACCCCTGGCGCACTATCTTGTGGGCGATAGTGTGCCCGCCGTAGTGGTTTCCACAGAAGCCCTCGTGCACTTTGCGGATGACCTGTTCAGCTTGCTCTAGCCCCAGACACTTCAGGTAGGTAGAACGTCGAAACTTGCGCGGTGCCGATGGTACAAGATTCTGTCGAAGAGTACGAACGACAAGGCCCGCCTCTCAACCTTTTTGGCATGCTGCTACTCCTCGGGCAGGGCCCCCGTCTCCAAGTATTTCACTATTGGGGTCATCCACGTCGTCGTCTGGCTGACGCACATTAATTATTCTTCTTCAATGGTGGGCGTCAGTAGATTATCGACGTAGATGGCCTTCCTGATCTCGGCCGGGGAGGAGGAGGCCAGCTTCGACAAGGCGTCAGCCTGGAGGTTGTTGGAGTGAGGTAGGTGATGGACATCCGCTCTCTTGAATTTCTTGAGCTCGACCTGGATGCGCTTGAGGTAGCGCTTCATCATCTCCTCTCGGGCCCCGAATCTCCCCTGGACCTATTGGATGATGATCCGTAAATCACTAAGCAGAAGCATGTTTGTCGTCCCCATGGCTCAGTAGAGCTTCAACCCATTGACTGCGGCCTCGTACTCTGCGACATTGTTGGTTGTCGGGAAGCCAAAGCGCAGGGCATATTCCAGCAGGCATCCGTCTGGTGTTTGGATGACGATGCATGCCCACGTTCCAGATCCAGGGGCCGACCCGTCGACGTGAATGGTCCATAATCTGCCTACTTCTTCTTGGGTGGTCCTCGAGGGTCCGGTTACTCCCATCGCTCTCAGATCTGCGGCCGCCGGTGGTACGCCCGACAGCTCATCCGGAAGGTCTCCCATGGTGCACTCCACCATGAAGTTCGCCAGTGCCTGGCCTTTGATCGCCGTCCGGGCTTTGTATACTATGTCGAACTCACTGAGCTCGATGCTCTAATTGAGCATTCTGCCCGACCGATCTAACCGCTTGAGGTTCTTCTCGATGGGCAGGTTGGTGTGGACATCGATGGGATGAGCCTGGAAGTACAGTCAGAGCTTCCTTGCCGTTGTGACCAGGCAGTAGGCGACCTTCTCGATGGGGCTGTAACGAGTCTTCGCCTCCCGCAGAATTCGTCTCGTATAATAGACTGGCCGTTGCATGCCATGCTCCTCCTTGATTAAGATTGAGCTGACGGCCTCTTCATTGGTGGCCAGGTACAGCCCCAGATGTTCTCCTTCCTCGGGCTTAGCGAGCAGCGACGGGCTCTGTAGGTAAGCCCTCAGCTCCACGAACGCTTGTGTGCAGGCGTCATCCCATTGGATCACTTTTCTATCCTCTTTAGCTGCGCCGAGGGCCGTCTGCAGGACTCTGAAGAATGACAACGATCTCTCTGTGGACTTCAACAGGAACCTTCCTAGCACCACGATCCTGCCGTTCAGCCGCTGCAAGTCCCGGATGGTCCGAGGCTCTGCCATATTGACAAGGGCTGACACCTTGTTGGGGTTCGCTTCAATTCCTCGCTTCGTTATCATGAAGCCAAGGAATTTTTTCGATGTAAGCCAAAGATGCTCTTCGTCAGGTTCAGCCTCAGGCCATATTAGCGCACCTTCTGAAACGTCTCTCGCAGGTCGACGAGGTTGTCCGGGGCTTTCTTGCTCTTAACCAGCATATCGTCGATGTAGACCTCTAGATTCCGCCCGACCTGCGAGCTAAATATCATGTCCACCATCCGCTGGTAGGTCGCCCCGGCGTTCTTCAGTCCAAAGGGCATCTTCGTGTAACAAAAGGTGCCCCTGTCGGTGATGAAGGACGTTTTCTCCTCATCCTCCCTCACCATCGGGATCTGGTTGTAGCCCGAGAACGCGTCCATAAAGCTCAGCAACTTGTAACCGGACGCCTGGTCGACTAAGTTGTCGATCCTCGGTAGCGGGAAGCTGTCCTTTGGGCATACCTTGTTGAGATCCGTGAAGTCGACGTACATGCGCCACTTCCCATTGGCCTTCTTCACCAAGACGACATTGGCGAGCCAATCTGGATAGCTCACCGGCCTGATGAACTTGGCCCGAAGGAGCCGCTCCACTTCTTCGCTGGCTGCCCTCATCTTCTCCCCTCCAGCACTCCTCTTCTTCTGCCGGACCGGTCGAGATTCCGGGTCCGCATTCAGCTTGTGGGAGATCGCCGCTGGGTCGACTCCAGGCATGTCCGAGGGCGACCATGCGAATATGTCCACGTTCTCTCTGAGGATGTTGATGAGGTCCACCCTCAGAGAGGACGGGAGCTTCATGCCAATAGAGACAATCTTACCCTCCTCCTCGGCCACCGGCACTTCTTCGACCTCCTCCGTGGGAGTTGGCCGCTGGTCGCAATAGTCCTCTCTCTCATCGAGGAGGTCAACCGATAAGGCTTGCTCCGGGCCCTTATGCTTGGTCGACCCCACATAGCAGCTCTGGGATAGCTTCTGGCTCCCCCGCACCAACCCCACCCCTCGCGGAGTCTGTAGTTTGACCATCTGATGGAGCAGGCTGGGGAGCGCTTCAATGGCCGTCATGTAAGGTCGCCCTATGATCTCGTTGTACACCAACGCAATGTCGACGACAACGAACTGCGTCATGCGTGTGACGAACCTCGGCTCTTCCCCGAGCGATACCGGCAAGGTGATTACCCAAGCAATGGGAACCGAGTGGCCAGTTAAGCCGACGATGGGTCCTATGCAGGGCCTCAAGTCAGCCTGTTTCAGCCACATCTTCTCAACCGTCGACATGAATAGAATGTCACAGGAGCTTTCGGTGTCGATCAGGAGGTGGCTGATGATGGCCGTCCTGATCTGAGTTCGATGACGATGGCGTCATCTTGCGATAGCTCGACTCCCTCCAGGTCTTCATCGGTGAAAGTAATGTGAGGTCGAGTCACTCTTCTCCGCTTCGCCCTACCGTCGAGGTCCGCCGCCATCACCTGCTACGCGTACGCCTTCTTGCTTGATGACGACGCTCCCCTTGAGGACGGTCCACAACATATCACATCTATGCGCAGGACCTCCCTTGGTGGACAAAGCTCCTCCCGCTCATGGCTTGGGGGTGGGTCCGGCCTTCGTGCTCCTCGTGGAGCTCCCTCTTCTCGGGTCGGCCTCTTACCCTCGATGAAGCCCCCAAGGTGGCCCGCTTGGATCAGCCGCTCGATCTTCCTCTTCAGGGTGAAGTAATTGACGGGGTCATGACCGTGATCTCGGTGGTACCGATAATACTTCTGGAGATCTTGCTTCGCTGGATCTGACTTCATTTCTCTGGGCGGGTCCGGTAGCAACCCGGCCCTTGACACCGCGGTCAACACCTCTATCATTGGGGTGTTAAGCTGCATGTATTGGGCCCGCATGAGTCCTTCCAACCTCGGGATAATCCACACTGGTTCTCTGGTGGGGGCGAATTCTCGCACTGGCCCTGAGCGATCTTGAGGGCAACGCCCCACTGGGTCGCGTCTCGGCTGAGCCAGCTGGTCGCGGCCCCGGGTTCTATCTTCTTGCCTTGGCCTGGGATGGGACCGAGGCTCGCCTTGGGATGCCCCTGCCTGGGCGACCTGGTTCTTTGCACCTAGAGCCTCCTCGCTCAGTATGTACCTCTCTGCCTGTGCGACTAGCGCGTCGTAGTCGGCAGGCGGGTCCGGAGCAAGGATTTGTGGAGGCTTCGGTTCCTCAGCCCGGCCTTGAAGGCCAACATGAGGACTTCGTCGCCATAGGCCATTACACCCCGCCTCTTGTCATAGAAGCGACACAGGTACTTCCCAATCGTCTCCCCTTTCCCTTAGACTATTGTGCAGAGGTAGTCCGTGGGCTTCTTCCTCGTGCGCCCAGCACAGAATTCCTGGCAGAATTTGTGAGATAACTCGCCAAAGTTCTCAATGGACGTCGCAGGCAAGCCGTAATACCATTCCAGGGCCGAGTCCTGCAGACTCTGTGAGAAAACTTGGCAAAGGAAGGCGTCATCCACATCCTGTGTCTCCATCGTCCCCCGGTACTGCTGCACGTGCGAGAGGGGGTCGCTTTTTCCGTTGTAGGTCGCTAGGTGGGGGTCCTTGAACCTTGCAGGTCTCTGGGTCGAAGTTATCCATCGCAACAGTGGCGTGGATTCTTCAGGGTAAGCGGGGTGCTCAGGCACGTGCCCCCTCCGCCACTCTGGGGTTCGGCTCCGGTCCCGCCTCGGCTGCCGACAGTCATATACCCCGGGGAGGGACGAGGTGGTCGCCGCAAAGGACTCCTTCCGCGAGGCGAAGATCCGGCTGAGGACGGACCACGGATGTTCCAGTATCACCGGCCCGAAGTCGACTCCTCCGGGGTCTCCCTATGCTCCCGATTCTCCCTCCTGAGCCTATCGCGCTCTACGGTTGCTGACAGATGGCTTCCTCGTCGAGGCGATATGGGGTGCGGCTTCGGTTTCGATCTTGGTGGCGGCGGTCTCCCTGCTCCGGTGGGGAGAGGGACCGTCGCGGAGGGTTTCCTCCTCTAGGCAAGGACCCAGTGGAGGGCGGGCTACGCCCGTTCCTGCACCGCTGGCCCGAGGTCGACATCTCCGGGATATCCCGGTTCTCCGCATTCTCCTGCCTGAGCCTTTCACGCTCCGTGATGATGAAACGGAGCTGGTGACGAGCGGCTTCCTCATTGAGGTAGGCTTGCTGGGTGGCCTCAGCTGCTTCATCTAGACGCCTCTAAGTAGCAGCCGCTTCTTCCTAGCGCCTGCGCAGCCGCGCGACCTCCATCTCTTGGTCCAAGAGCCTTTGTTGGGCTGATATCTCCTCGGCGAGCCCTCACTGCCCCCACTTTCTCATCAAACTGAGGGTGAAGATTTTGCCTCACGTTCGGGGGTTCAAAAGGGCCAGGGGCGCTTCGGTCCTGGTCGCCGCAAAGCCTTCCATCATCTTAGTGAAGGCCTCGAAGCTCTGCTGTATAGCACAGGCCGAGGCCTGGACAGTCTCGACCTCCACCTCGGGGAGTGGATTAGTGGTTGGAGCCATTGGGTGAGAATGTGATTCTTGGTCCACAAGATCTTAGCCGTGGTCAGTGTTCCGGTTGATGGGTATGGAGCTAGACATGGGTGTGACCCTTCATTCCCACAGACGGTGCCAATTGTTGCGGGGTAAAACTCGCGTACAATGAATTTATATTGCGGGGAACCAAGGGCACGGTGGTTATGTTTATGATGGGATTAGGGTAGGTTGGTTAGTGTAGTGAAGAGGCTGAGCGCACTACAAAGGCTAACCACGGAACCGATTCCTCAAGGACTTTACTTCGAGCCTGCACTGCCAGAGGTTAGAGTCGAGTTCGACCTGCAGAGATGAGCTCGCCTGCAAAAGGAGCAGCTGGTCAGAAAGGCCGGGTTGGGGTCCAACCCTTAGCCTCTCCGATACCTAAGTCAGTAATAGGACTTAAAGTGAGGGCAAGTCACGCAGGTCGGACTAAGAGTGAGTCGACCTTACATGACGAGCTATCGGTTGTGGAAGAACAAAGATATGGAAGACCTTTGCTCTTGTGTGTGAATAATTAGATTGAGAGTAAATTTTCCAACCTCCTCCCCGTTGAAGGCAAAGGGGTATTTATACCTGATGGAGGCGGTTAGGTAAGGCTGACTCGACATGCTGACTCGACGTGCTGAGCTGGCCCAACTGTCAGCGGAAGCTTCAGACGAGGATGTCAGGATCAGGGGTGTCAGCCACACTTTTGTCGAACAGTGCAACGGCCAGGGGCGCTTTTGTCAGGATGTCAAGGCCAAAGCACCAAGTTTCAGGGGGCACAGCGGCCAGGGGGTGCTTTATCAGATGGTCGGGCGGCAGAAATGTCAGTAGCGTCCTTGTACTAGGTTGTTTGTCGTGTCCGATGTGCCAAAGAGTCATCGGAGTGCATCCGAGGAGCGGGGCTACCGATGGGTCGCTGGGTCGCCCCTGACTGAGGACGAGCCGTCCGATTGTACACATGGCACGCTGTTCCCGGCGAGCTGGGGGTAGAACAGGCGCGCGACTAGTTGGGACCGTAGCAGAGTGCACCCTTCCCCCAGTCGTGTCAGACTTCAGGGTCGACAGGTGCCCTGCTGGCCTGGGAAAATAAGCGAGCGGCCTCCGAAGTTGGGGCGAGGTGCGTCCTGTCGCTGGGCCAGCTGGCCTTTATGAAGGAGGGGCGAGCCGGTAGGGTATTCGGCAGACTGGGATGGAAGGTCGGACTATCACGATCTTTAGGTCGTAACATGTTTAATTTCAAATATTATTCAAATGTCATAAACATAAAAGGAAGGACATGCCACCTAGAATCTGTTCAAGTTAAAATATCAAAAGTGATCCACTCTTCAAAATTTAGCCAATATATTGGATGTTGATGGTTGAATTTAGCAACAGAGAGCCTAGTAGGATTTCGCGAAACCGAGAACTTTATACAGTGCCTGAGAGAGTAAGAGAGTGTGAGAGAGGTCGTCGAAAGATTGGAAGATAGACATCTGATTCGACTCCGAAGCTTAAGCCAAATAAGGCAGGATGAAGGGTGTGTGTAGCTAAAAGTAGGTACGTCGGGACGTACGTGATGATGGAGCTACCCTACCACTCATATAGAGATGGGGGTGATTACGCTACATCAGGCAGAGTTATGATGATCTCAGATCTTCCGGCGTATCTGACTCCTTCAGATCAGGCTTGCCGTTACGCAAGTGGGAGAGTGGCTATTGAATGCTCTCCGCTCGTAACGACTTGGAGAGAAAGTCGGGCGTCTGCTGGAGACCAAGTCATTTGAGTAAGTGGAATGGTTATGATGGCCGACCTCGTTAATCAGTCAGACCTTTGGTGAGGCTGTTACTAAAGAGCCAACCTCAGGTTTCACCGCCAAGGCTTGCATGAATGAATGCTGGTATGTCTTGCAGAGCTGCATTTACAGCTTGGTCAGACCAACCTCCCAAGCTGCACTTGGGTCATCCTAGAGGACACGTGTGATTTCTGTTCGTGCATTCTGGGCCCTCATCATTAGGTCTGGCTAGGTCTCACTGATAGCAGGTCCAAGTTTAAGTATCATCCACAAGGGCCCCTCGTCTTCAGCTCGACGCTGCTGACCTAAGCTGAGTTATCCAGGTCGGATGTGGCGAGGTGGGGAGACAAAGCTAAAGAGTCAAAAACCATCGGTTCACCTTATCTCGCTAGTTCACCTCGTCTTCCACATTATAGTGCCTGGATCGAAGGGCAATGCCTAGAAGAATTCACATTCATCAAGTCCTACTAACATGGATGCCTTTCCTTAGAGCCTAAAATGGCAAGGCTAATGTGACTGCGCGTCCCCCGGATCCCAAAAAGGTAGGCCAAGTCTTCGAAGGGGCCTCTCTGTTGACATAGCACGGTTTTACTGGTGGGCAGCGTAAGGTGCAGATACTGCATAATCATGGGGATCGAGAGGAGCTCGAACGACCATAATCAGCCCCACTTAGGACATGTAAAAAAGGTGAGGGGCTCAAGTAGTTTTCTCTAACCACACTTGCGCCCAAACTTGCTGCCCCCTCTTAAGTCCTCTGTTGTTGTGCACTTTCTTCTCTTTATGGTGGTTGCAGATCCTATCGCCAAAAAGGTACATCTTCTTTTTCTGGCTTTTTGATTCACCGTGCATAGTTTTTTCCGTAGAGAAGCTCAGCCCTCTTTTTTATTTTCCTCTTCCACCGTTTTACTCGAAAAATGACAGACTATACTGACTCACAAGCCACCTATTAGCCTTTCGACAATGATGAAAAGGAGGAGTCATTGATGCCAGAGGTCTTTGTCAGTGGTGAGGGCAGTCAACACTGCAAGAGGGCATGGGAATGTGGTAGATTCTGATGTCAGAGGGCCGGCTAGGTTTATGCCCAGGGCGAAGCGGACAACTTTTAGGGCCAGCGTCCGTGCTCGAACCTGTAGGGCCGTCATCCACTCCCCCGCGACCAATTGAACCAGTTGTGCCACCCCCTCATATGGTGTCTACCAGACTGACGATAGCCTCATCGACTGGACATCATATTCCTCCTAGGTTGTCGATGGCTTCTTCTTTTGACCCAAGTCAAGAAGCCTTTGACGCAGTGAGGGTGGCCCACCTACGGGACAAAAGAGAAAAATAGATGGGGGAAGCTGCCAAACTTCACGTTGAAGGACTTTAAGTCCAAGCTGACTATGACCGACCTAGATATGCTTAGGGTAAGGTCCATATCCCTCCTGAAGGGGTTTCGTGGGACCTTATGGCTATAAAATCAACGTCCGGCCCAAGTCGGACAGACGACGAAAACATAAAAGCAACGGAAAAAAAACTTAAAACAGTTTTAAGTCTAGCCCTAAAGAGTTAAACCCTAGCCAAAATCTCTACTATCCCGAGGTTGGGTCCGACCAACCCCTAAAGATAGATCTATCAACCTATTACATTTATAAACGCATGTTAATAAACTACATACCTTTCACTTCGTTTCCGTAAAATACGAAGCATCGTTTTCAGCAACATTTCTTTATCTCCAAAGCGATGCCCTGTGACGCTTCTCCCGAGCCGAATCGCATCCCGAGCCGAACCACGTCCTGAGCCGAGCAATACCCTTATCGTCGAGCCAACCACGCACCAAATAAAGTTTCACCTTGAGTGGATCCTTTGTCAAAACTTCGGATTCAATCCGAACTCTTTTGTAGCTTTGCTAGATCCCGATCAGGAGCAAGAAAGAATTAGGGAGAAGATGGAATATTAGTTTAAGCTTAAATCCGGGCTTGCTCACGTTTAATGGAGATACTCGGATCTGGAGCTTGGTGAGAGTTTCAATGAGGGGGGTTGGCCCCTATTTATATAGGCGACTGACCCCTCCTCTTTCTCAATTACCGATGTGGGACTAAAGTTTTGGACGAGAAAATTAACTTTTAGTTTAACCTCTACAAAGACCAAACTTCAGTGAATTTTACATTCCTTTCCTTGGAGCTCCAAGATCGATGTCATACATCATTGCAAAGAGGGTTGAATGGTGAGCACGTGGGAAAAAAACAACGCGTCATTACAAGACCGTTTGACCCCTCTAACGTATGTCCAAAATTAGCCAAAAAATGCATTTACGTACAAAATGCAGTCGCCAGCATTAAAGGGTTCGGAACCTTAGTCGTGGGGCCCACAAGGGGCCCCAGAGCTCAATGCATGCGCCCGCCCACGGGCACGTGCTGGCGGGCGAGCCCCTCCCGCATTTAAGAGGGCGGGCTCAGCCCGCAGAATTGGGGCACCCGTGCCTGTGTCTAACACAGGCGCGGGTTCCTATGGTCGGTTTGGGCGCGTCTGACCCGCAATGTCCTATAAGGGCCTTTGGCTTGTTTTGGCTCTATCATTCGCGTTTGGAGTCTGTTTTGGATGTCGTTTGAACCTGGGTTTAGACCAGGACATTCCCGTCATCCAGATACACATCTCATGTGTTCATTCTATATAAAATATGCTCGTAAACATTTTACGACACATTCAAAACCTTTTGCATCATATGTAATTTCCCACATCCTAAATATTCTAAAACTTATATCGCAAACTATTTGCAACATATTAAATTTCCATTTTATATTAAAATCCATTTGCATCAAATACAAATGAACCGAGGGCATACATCCCTCAAGATCTTCCACTTGCCCTCATGATCATTTATCCCGAATCCAGAAGCCAATTGCAACATCTTTGCAGTATTACGTTTCTTGCATCAAATGCATTTTCTCCCTAATCCTACCTATTACTTGACGAAGGTCTCACTCTGTGTGAGACCCTCCAGCCTGACCGTACTATAGGTGGGGCTTTGAACCCCAGATGGCAGTGACCAAGAGCAGCAGGTGACGTCCCTGTTTTGTTATCATAATTATTTGGTTAACTCATCGACATGAGTATTACCGGGACTAGCCTGACTGTGTCTGTGATGAATACAGTAGTTTTAATCCCTTCGTCAAAACTATGCCACTGAGTCTAGCCTAGGGTATGGTCAACTGTCAACCCAAATAGCTTGAAGCCGATTAGTCTCCATCGATCTTTAGTTAAACAATGTTGGACGTCTTCCATCATACTCTGGCCAGGGTTTTACTAAAGATCGAACTAACACGTGCGACACTAACCCCTTGACCAGGAGAGACGAATCCTATCTTGGTCATTACTCTCCTCGCACGCTTTAAGTGTCATCCAACCAAAGACCTTTCAACGGGGCTTGCCCTGAGGCTAGATCAGAGATCTAAGTGACACCGTTCACGTACAGGTTCGTACAATAACCTCAAGTCTAAGGACCAACTTGTCTATCGTCACAGAGAGTTATTACTGACAGATTAATCAATGTTAACTATATGATAACTCTCAATGGGTCGTTCAGTGAACTCATTCTCCAATGAGCACCTGCATCTCGTCTTCGACTTTGCCAAGTCAAACGACCACGCGATCATCGTCACCACTCCATGGTGAAGACTAAGACACAATGGTCTATCCGATGTGTCGATATCACATTTTCGAAACATCTACGACCACGAACTTTTTAGACATATGCTACAATCGGTCAAACACTTCTCCGTGACAGAGATCTCCATCTTGATACATGTTTGACCTCGCATTAAGTCTCAGGACTATACCTAAGTTCTAATGAAGACTACATTATTATTAACTTAGGTAAATTCTTACCAAACAGCTTACTGTTATTTCTAACAAGATGTTAGTAAACATCTCCCACTTGCACTCAGGCCCATTTATCCCGGTATCTCATACCGCATTTACATATAAGTCTCTCTAGATTTCATGTGGTAAAGCCTTCGTGAGTGGATCTGCCAAACCGTCTTCAATATAGACGTAAGGGGTTCTCTATTTCTACTAGATCACAGATTTGAATCTCATCCAAATCATTTCCTTGGTCTCTTGGAATCCATAAAATTTGTCTTGGCTGGATCTCATCCAGCTTATCATCTTCTACGAGAATAATCCAAAATAGTCACTGGTCATCGGCACGGTTCATAGTCATTTCTGATAAAGTGTCAAACTCTTTGATTACTTTGTCAAAACATATGTTACGGCTGCCTGATGCTTCGCATGCATTTTATTCGCTCCCACTGATCTTGAAAAATTTGTAAGTTTGTTCTTTTAAATCATATTTAAAAAATAAACATTTTCCAGTATTCAGGGTCATCATGAGCATTGGCATCGGGTCTGATCCGAAGAGATATGTACACATCTGTTGGCAAGAAAGTTTCTTCATAATCAGTTTATAGGAGTTCTGATGATAATAGTTCTCAACCAGCATAACTTGTGCTTCACTATTTTCCTTCTGCACCAATATTCTGTCTTGAAAATTCACTTGCAGCCAAAGGAACACTTCCTTTGGGCACGTCTTCTAAGATCCATACCTTATTTACGTGCAAGGACATTATTCGAATCGCATCAAACCATTTATCAGAGTCCCTACTCAGAATGGATTCTTGGAAGTTGACTAGGCCATCATCAACTATGATGTTTTACTCGACTCCTTCCTCTCACGAGGCTCGAGTAACCCGGTGACTTCCTAACGATTAATTTGAGGAATATCATATTTATAAGGTTCTAACATAACCTTATCAAGAACCTAGACATTATTATTTGGGGCTTAACCCAGAAATAGGATTGTAACTCAGAGTCACTAGCCATGTATCGCACCAAGTCTAACAGAGGGTGATTCATGCTCTCTAACACACTGATGTGTTGTGAGACTTGACCTGAGAGAAAATCGCATTCTCTTTTAATTACGCAAGAATTACATAGCAAAGTATTCACGTCTTCGATCCAATCGAAGTGATTCAAATACGTCTGTCAGTTTGTTCTCTATTTCATCAGACTTGTGTTTCTTCAAGAACACGTGCCTAAATAAAATAAGAACATCATATCCTATCTAATTAAGATTTGGGTACGGATACATCCATATGTACGAGAACATGAGTTCTCCAACTCATTCTTCCACTGTCTTACAGAAGGAGTTTTTGACCATCATACCAATAATACAAAACTCACAAGTGTCTTTCGACTCATAATACGAGAGGTCAAGAGACCCCTCTTTATGTAACTTGTCAAGTTTGTTTTCTTCGGTACGGCCTGGTCAGTTTTGCCATAAATATATTTTGTTACTAACTTGTGCATTCATGCATTAACTTTTAATACAATGTTGTTATACAAAATATTTACACTTAAACATTTCTTCAGAAGTAAAGTGACGACATTCGCCAAGTGCGAAATATGTCCCATATGTCATAAAGACAACTTTTGTTCATCAGCCAATATATGAGACTATCTTTTCCTTTGTATAACAATTATTCTGAAATTTTAGACATTAAACAATATCCCATTTTCAGTTCCTCCTACTATGCCTTGACTTATGATATACCAAATATTCTTTCTCAATGAATTTTCCTTAGTGCTTCACCTTTCTAAATCACATTTAGACATTTCTCATCATAACACAAATATTAGTTGTGCAAGCTCACATGCATCCAAACACTTGATCTTTACAACCTTGAGGAGACTCAACAAGTTGTTTGTCGTAAGATCTAATTTGGATACATGGTCTTGCACTGCTCTTACACTCATCTTCGAGTCAAACAGTTTGATCGTAGTTTCGAACCTTGCAGATCAAAACTATTTTCCATACAACCTTGATAAGACTCGACAAGTTGTACGGAGAAACATGCTTTAAACATCAGTATGTTCAAGCTGCCCCTGCTCATAGAGGTGAGTGTTAAGTAGCGTGCTTTTCTTGTGTTAGACTTTAGAGCTTACAAAAATCATTGTCCTTAACTCAGTGCTAGGAATGACACATAAATATCAGTGAGAACATAGTTTGGTTTATCAAATATTCCTTAACTAATCATTTTGTCCAGTTGACTTATTTCATTTAAGGATTTTACGATTTTGGATTCCACTTCGGTAAAACATAGACTTACCCTAGTTTAGTATATGTTCATGATTTTTAAATATAGTTAAAATGGTTTTTATTCAACTATATCCTCACACCATTTTTGCGATCGTCTTTAGCCATATAGATGAACGAATATTGTTATTTAATGGGAGATAGACTCAACCACACTGAGCTTCACAACCTTGAGGAGACTCAACAAGCTGATCGACTCTGCAGTTGGTAGATAAACTCATTATCAATCACATCACATGTGACTCCCTATTGGTGTTACACCTAGTCACTTATGATCTTGAGGAGACTCAACAAACCATAATGACTAGTCTAGTCGATTTGTTTTCATGTCTAATATTAACTTACACCGATACTCGAGGAGACCCGACGCAGCGGTTTGGTTTAATACCAGACTACATCACATGTATGATGGATTCGATTTCTAAAAGAGACCATGTCATAACATGAGGAGACTCAACAACCATGACAGGCGTCTTTTAGTCCCCTGATCCAAAAATAAAGAGGGTTACGGCTAATCTTAAAGAATATTTTTAACATATTTGACTAGATGTAATCGATGGTTTCACATAACTATAATTTGCATCATTGGTCCAGTGGAACTCGGCCAGGGATTTGGCTAGGCCAGGATCACTATCCCCAGTCGAGCTATGCTGATCCACAACACTAGTTAAAAAATGCTAGACCGGATCTTGATCCTTTTAGGGTACTACTTATTCAAATGTGTGACATCGACTAGAAATGGCTTCATTCAAACTAGTTAATCCTATCAACTAATTGAATCATAAAATTCGAAATTATTAGGATTTGTTAATAAGTTTTATTAAAGTCGTTATCAACTATAAGGATCATTAGGGTGCTAGTCTAATCATGTATTAGGGATTTAAAATTCAAGTTGCAACAATTTAAATCATATCCTTTTTCAAAATTATTATTAGAACAATTAAAATAATAATTGTATGATAGGGCTACCCTAATCAATTATTAGGAGTTTAATATGTTGCAACAATTTTAAAATCATAGCATGTCCATCCAAAATTATCTTATAATTTTCTGAAAGCTTTTAAATGGCTATCCTAAAAAGTTTTTCTTGTATTATCACATAATCAACAAGAAATGATATAAACATTAAAATTATCAACTAAACATTTTAGCATGATAGCATATCAACTAAAATTATCTCATAAAACTAGCATGCAACTTTAAAGATTTATCTCATAAATTTAAGTTACATTAATAATTATCATATAATTAATAAGATCTAATTTTTTATAACTATCACATTATTTTTAAAATTAAATCTAATTTTCAAAAAAAAATCGAAAATAAAAAACATCACATTTAACAACAATTTTAATAGCTTAATTTACAACCTCCATCTCATGGAGAAAACATGTTGTATCATATACCTTCATAATTGCAAAAACATAGTAGACCGGCTCTGATCCTAATGAAGGGGTTTCCTGGGTCCTTAAGGCTATAAAATCGACGTCAGGCCCAAGTCGGACGGACGATGAAAATATAAAAGTAGCGGAAAAACAACTTAAAATAGTTTTAAGTCTAGCCCTAAAGAGTTAAACACTAGCCAGAATCTCTACTATCCCGAGGTTGGGTTCGACCAACCCCTAAAGATAGATCTATCAACCTATTGCAATTATAAATGCGTGTTAATAAACTACATACCTTTCACTTTATTTCTACAGAATACGAAGTGTCGTTTTCAGCACATTTCTTTACCTCCGAAGTGATGCCCCGCGCCGCTTCTCCCGTGCTGAACCGCGTCCCAAGCCGAACCGTGTCTCGAGGCGAGCAACACCCTTGTTGCCGAGCCAACCACGCGCCAAAGAAAGTTTAACCTTGAGTGGATCCTTCGTCAAGACTTCGGATTCGATCCGAACTCCTTCGTAGCTTTGCTAGATCCCAATCAGGAGTAATGAAGAATTAGGAAGAAGATGGAATATTAATTTAAGCTCATATCCGGACTTGCTCATGCTTAATGGAGCTACTCAGATCTGGAGTTTGGTGCGAGTTTCAATGAGGAGGGTTGGCCCATATTTATATAGGTGGCTAACCCTTCCTCTTTCTCAATTACCGATGTGGGACTAAAGGTTTGGAGGAGAAAATTAACTTTTAGTTTAACCTCTACGAATGCCAAACTTCAATGAATTTTCCCCCCTCACCGTGGAGCTCTAAGAACGATGGCATACATCATTGCGAAGAGGGTTGAATAGTGAGCATGTAGGAAAAAACGACGCATCATTTCGAGTCCGTTTGACCCCTCAAATGTACGTCCAAAATCAGCCAAAAATGCATTTACGCACAAAAATGCAGCCGCCAGCATTGAAGGGTTCGGAACCCTAGTCGTGGGGCCCACAAGGGGCCCCACGAGCTTAATGCATGCGCCAGCCCTCGGGGCGTGTGCTCAGCACGCGCCCCATGGACGTGTGCTGGCAGGCGAGCCCCGCCCGCACGAAGCTTGCGGGCGGGCTAAGCTGCAGAATAGGGGCACACGTACCCGTGTCTAACATGGTTGCATGTTCCTGTGGTCGGGTCGGGCGTGCCCGACCCGCTAAGGTCGCGTACCCGACCCGCAATGCCCTATAAGGGCCTTTGACTTGTTTTGGCTCTATCTTCGCGTTTGGAGTTTGTTTTGGACACCGTTTGAACCTGGGTTTAGATCGAGACGTTCCCACCATCTAGTTACACATCTCATTTGTCCATTCTATATGAAATATGCTCGTAAACATTTTACTACATATTCATAACCTTTTGCATCATATGCAATTTCCCACATCTTATCTAAAACTTATATCACAAACTATTTGCAACACATTAAATTGTTGGATCTCCTGGCACACCAAATACACTAGAAGGGGTGAATAGTGTAAATCACGACGATATTGCAAAATTAAAAGTTAATAAAAATTGCAATAAGAGTGCGGAAATAAAAGATCACAATCCAGAATATTTCAAACGCAAACACAGAGATTTTTATCCTAGTTCGGATCCTTGTGATCCTACGTCCAATCCTCTACTCCGTAGAGATTTGAATCCGCTAAAACACTTGCTCCCCGCAAGTAATCAACATACAAAGATGCCAACACTCTTCGTGTTGCAAACTTGTACAATCTCTTCAACAAGAGATTCACCAAATAAAGTAAAGAAAGAGTATGAAACAATATCACCTATAGCCTTGATAATTGATGGAATTATTGCGTAAAGAAGGTGATTGAATCTCCAAGGTTCTGGATGGAACTTGTAATAGAACGAACTTGAAGATTGGACTTTCAATGAAGGAAAAATTTCTGCAGAAGTTCCTATAAGAAAATCTGAAAATCACTAACTTTCTAGAGAGAGAAAGTGAACTTAAGAAAAGAGCAAGAAAGTGAATTTTCGTGTGTTTTTAAGCAGGGTTCTGGCGGTCTAGTTATAGTCCAAAAACGTATTTTTTGAACGTTGAACAACTGCCTAAATTTTTTATAAAATTCTGGGAAAGTTTTTCTATTAGTCAACTAATATGGGTGCCTGGTCGACTAAATAGAACTGCTGACTAGGATTCTGGCTGTTGAGATGTCCTTTCAGAAAATAACTTCCTAAAACGGAACCAAACTTCTTTAAACGGATATAAACTATCAGAAACTAGCCATTTATGGCAGTTCCAACTTCTAGAAATAAAATATATTATTTAAATGATAAATCATTTAAATAACTGTTTTGAAAATAGACTGGTAGACTAACAGAGTTTGTTGGTCGACTAAAAATATGAAATTTTAGAAATTTTTAGGAAAATGATCCTAGAGACTTAAAAATGGGGCTGACAAAGTTTTACGACAGAAATATTTTAATATTAAAATTAGTCGACTAGCATTAGGGGTTGGTTGACTAATAGGATTTCTGATGTGATTTTTTGAAGATGAATCATAAACGACTAAGAGAGATTATTATCAAGGCTTTTATATTCTAAGTAAATGTAAGAGAAAAAATAAAGATTACATCTCATTTACAAGATACAAAATATCATTGATAAGCTTCGTCTTGTAGTGGATGCTTCTTGCAATATGTAGACTTGATGATTGTCTTAGTTGATTTGTGCTATAACATCTGCATAGATAGAGTTAGTATAAAGATAATATGTTTGTATCATCAAAACCACATGAGGAGTTGTGAGTTTCCAATATTCTCCCCCTTTTTGATGATTTTACAAACATTGAATATAATAATATAAAAGTGATGTTATTGCAAAAGAAGATGTTAGTACTACTAAAAAATGTTAATATATGGCAGAATTAATAAAATATATGAAACTTGCAATTTTTTTAACCATATATGATGTTTATAAAAAAAGAACATGAATATGCTTGTGCTCATGTATATGTAACATGAATATTAAATCTCCCCCTAAATATTAAATCTCCCCCTGAAAATTAGTATATTTGTTATATTAATTCTCCCCCTTGGAAATTATCAAAAATGGAAAATTCTGTAAATTTAATGGATTATTCAACTAATGATATAGTCTGGTCGACTAACTGCAGAAAAATTTCAGAGAACAGAAAATTTCAGAGAGCAGAAAATAGAAATACTTTGAAATACATTGATTCATAATAATAATAACAGTACATAATAGATGCGTACAAGCCATAAAGAAAGCAAACAAACATAAAGCAAATACATCCAAAGTCCTAAACGAACTAACATCAAGGATCATTAGTCGACCAGCTGATTGTCTTGGTCGACCAGAAGCTGAAACATGCGAGGCCTAATATGGTGGAGGAGGCCTAGGAGTGCGGTGCGACGTGGAAGGAGAGTAAGGAGACCATTGTTCCAAAAGGCTTAGAATTTGTGCTTGACCTTCTTGCACATTTCCAAAGCCTGTGTTCATGTCGTAATTAATCCTCTCAAGGCGAGTCTCAAAACCACTTAAATTCTCTTGAACACCAGAAAATCCAGAGTTGACATCTTCGCAGAGTTGATCAATTTGATCTTGTAGTGTTGGTCGGGAAGGAGGAGGACGTGCGTAAGGATTAACAGTTACTTTGCGACGACGGGAAGGACGTTCAACTTAGGGTTGTTGTTCTTGATGTTCTTCTTCCTCATCTTCGGCCATTGGAGGAGGAGCGGGTAGTTCCATGAGGTTGACGAAGGAACGATCAAATTCGTGAGGATTAACAATGAGATATTCACCATCAAGAGGGACTCCAAAGTGGTGAAAAATACGAGTGAGGAGACATGGAAGGAAAATGTGAGTAGTAATGGGTTTGAGCAAAACATGCATAATGGTGATAGACCAATCAACTTTGATTCCCCCCATTATAGCATAGAGAACCCGGCTACGGGTGTCATTAACATAGTTGAGGGAACCTACCTTAGGAATCAAGTTATATGTGATGATCTTGAGGAGAAGATGTGGGATGGGCTTCAAATTAATGGCGAACATGCCAATCCGAAAATCGGGACTTAGTTGATTGAGGATTTCGGGATCTTCCATGGGGATTGAAGCAAGATGTTGAGCACAACGAGGGATATGGAGACTTTGAGCAAGAGTATTATAAATGAGGTGAATGGGAATTCCTTTAACGATGGTGTCAAGGAAAACGGGACCTCCTTTTTCTACCGAAACCATATTGGAATAAAATTCCTTTACAAGAGTGGGATAGTAAGGAAGGGGATCATTCCAAATGGTGAGGAGAGAAAATGTGTTGAGAAAATGAAAGAGGTTGTAGTTGAGGATAACCAGATCCGAAAAATTTATGGTTCGTTCTAGGAAGAACGAAGCTCTTTCAACCGTTGCGGCCAGATTTGGGCGTCGAAGATGGCGAGGATTCGAAGAGGAAGCCATCAAAGAGGAGTGAAGTGCTTCTACAGAGAATTTGTGTAATCTTTCTTGAAATATAGAGGATTTTCGACTATATGATGCCTTGGGTTTTCTCATGGTGAAGAAGAAAGACCCATGGTGTTTAAATAGAAGATTTGAGTGGAAAATTCGAAATTTGAATCAAGAAACCGAATTAAAAACTTTCTAATAACTCCTAAGATGTTTTGGGAACTTCTGCAACGTTTTGAGAGGAAAATATAGCAAGAAATCGCGCAAAATAACGTTCAGAAACTGCTGTTCTTCGGCTGTCAAACAGCGATTAGTCGACTAGTTTTGAGTTTTGGTCGACTAGTCGGGGATTTTTGTGGAGCGGTTTGGGCATTGACCAAAAATTCCAAATATATATAAATAAAATTTATTCGGTCAAATGAAGTACTGATGGGTTGTTGCCTTGGAAAGGGAATTGTGTAAGAGGTTTTGACCATGTGTAAGTACTTTTGTACTTAAAGTAAAAAGGGTGTAAGAGAGAGGCCATGTCTTTGTACTTGAAAAATACTTTGTGAGAGGGAAATGTATCATTCAAAATTTTGAATAAAAGAGACCGGTTTTAACAAAATATAAAAATAATTTTATGTTAAATATATTTTTAGTAATATAATAAGTGATTCTGGATAGTTAGTCGACTAGTATCAAAAAGTGGTCGACTAATTCAAAAGTTCATTAATTCAGAAAAATCCAGAAAAACCATACAATGATACTAACATAATATATATCTATAATATATGATTAAAAGGTTGATTCACTAATAATGCCAAGTTCTGTTCTAAGTTTTAGAAAGGTTTCTTCCTTAAAAGGCTTAGTAAGGATATCGGCTGTTTGATTTTTAATACATATATACTTAAGAATAATATCACCTTTTTGAACATGATCATACAAGAAGTGATGACGTATATCGATGTGTTTAGTACGTGCATGATGTACTGGATTTTTGGATAAGTTTATAGCACTAGTATTGTCACACATAATAGGACATGTGTTACATTTAATGCCATAATCTAGTATAGTTTGTTTCATCCATAAAATATGTGCACATGCTAAACTAGCGGAAATATATTCCGCTTCAGTAGTAGATAAAGAAACAGAGTTTTGTTTCTTACTAAACCATGATACTAATGCATAACCTAAAAAGTGACAGGTTCCACCGATACTTTTACGATCAGATTTGCAACCAGCAAAATCTGCATCACTATATGAAATCAAATCAAATGAATTTGATTTTGGATAATATAAACCAAAATCAGATGTATGTTTGATATATCAAATTATTCTTTTGACAGCAGTCAAATGTGATAATTTAGGATCAGATTGATATCTAGCGCATATACAAATAGAAAACATAATATCTGGTCTACTTGCGGTAAGATAAAGTAATGATCCAATCATACCTCGATATAATGTTTGATCAACACTCTTACCATTTGGATCCTTGTCAAGATTTGATGAAGTACCCATTGGAGTACGCTTTTCTGCAGAATTCTCTAATCCAAACCGTTTGATGAGTTCTTTTATATACTTATTTTGATGTATAAATATACCTTCCTTCATTTATTTGATTTGAAGTCCAAGGAAGTAGGTTAATTCACCCATGTGACTCATCTCAAATTCATTCTGCATTTCCTTAGAAAATTCTTGACGATTATTAGTAGAACCAAAAATTATGTCATCAACATATATTTGTATAATGATAACATCAGAATCTATATGTTTGGTAAATAAAGTAGAATCTATCTTTTCTATAGAATGACCAGATTTTAATAGAAAGTTCTTTAATCTTTCATAACAAGCACGAGGTGCTTGTTTTAATCCATATAATGATTTCTTTAACTTGAAAACATAATTATCCAAACTTTCATGTTGAAATCCTGGTGGTTGTTCTACATAGACTTCTTTTTTTATAATACCATTTAAAAAATGCGCTTTTAACATCCATTTGATATAACTTAAAATCTTTATAACATGCATATGCTAAAAGCATTCTAATAGATTCTAATCTTGCTACACGAGCATATGTTTCATCATAATATATGCCTTATTCATGATTATAATCTTGTGCAACTAATCTAGCCTTATTTCTAATTACTTGTCCAGATTCATCCAATTTATTCTTGAATACCCACTGAATACCAATAATAGGATAATCTGAAGGTTTAGGTACTAATTCCCATACATCATTCCTTTTAAATTGATTAAGTTCTTCATGCATTTCTATAATCCATGAACTATCTTTACATGCTTCAATAACATTCTTTGGTTCGATGGATGATACAAATGCACAATTAGTAATTTGTTCTATTTGAGATCTAGTTCTTACTCTATCAGAAATATCTCCAATAACTAAATCATGTGGATGATTAGGAATTTCAACAAACGCTTTAGGAAGACTTGTATTTTCAGGGATAATTTCAGGAATGGAATTAGTAGAATCACTGTCATCTAACTCAGTGTTTTCTAAAGAATTAGTGATAGGTATAGAATCTTCTTCATCTAAATGTGTAATAGCTGTAAAATTTTCATCAAAATTTACATGAAGAGTTTCCTCATTACATAAGGTTCTTTTATTATAAATCATATATTCTTTACTACGTATAGAGTATCATACAAAAATACCTTTGATTTAGAATCAAACTTATCTAGTGAATCCTTAGTGTTAATAATAAAACATTTACAACCAAATACTTTAAAATAAGATACACGATGTATACGATCATAAAAAAATTCAAAGCATGTTTTATTCATTTGTGGTCTAACCAAAATTCTATTTAAAACATAACATGCAGTAGTGACGACTTCTGCCCAAAAATATTTTGGTAAAGAACTATCACATTACATAGTTCTAGCACATTCTTGTAATGTTCTATTTTTCCTTTCAACTACACCATTTTGTGGTGCGGCTCGAAGAAAAGAGAAGTTATGTGTTATACCATGTTTATTACAAATTTTCGTAAATAATTCATTTTCAAATTCTCCTCCATGATCACTACGAATAGTAATAATGGATGAAGATTTTAAATTTTGAATTCTTTTACAAAATATTGTAAATTTTTCAAATGCATCATTTTTATGTTTCAAAAATAATACCCAAGTATCTCTTGAATAATCATCAACAATTACAAATGCATATTTATTGCCATTTAAAGAAGCTATTCTAGAAGGACCAAATAAATCTAAATGTAAAAGTTCAAGTGGTCTTTTAATAGAAATAACATCTTTTAATTTAAATGAAGGTTTATGCATTTTTCCTTATTGACATGCATCACAAAATTGTGTATGAGTAAAAGATATATTAGGCATTCCAGAAACTAACTTTTGTTTTGAAATACGTGCTAAATGCTTAAAGTTAGTATGTCCAAAATGTGTATGCCATAATAATGTATTATCTGTTGATGCTAATAAACAATGATCACTTGAAGATATTTTCATGCATAATACATATATATTATTCTTTCGATTACCTTGGAATAAAATATTAGACATATCAAAATCATATATAATGCATGCATTCTTTTCAAAAACTATTTTAAAATCTTTATTTCATAATTGAGAAATGGATAAGATATTATGTTTCAAACCGTCAACGAGGAGCACGTTTTCGATAATTGGCTTACTTGGATCCCCAACTGTTCTAATGCCAATCATTTTAACTTTGTTGTTATCACCAAAAGTAACGATGCCACCATCTTTTAATTGTACTGTTGATAGAAGTTTGATGTTCCTGGTCATGTGTTTAGAACATCCATTATCTAGTATCCATCTTTCTTTTATGGGTACCTGAAAAATAAACAATAAATATTGGTACACTTTTTATATGGGTCCTTAGGATTAGTCCTTAGGAAACCAAACCCAAGTGGAATTTGGTTTCTTCAAATAGTTAGAAGAATGAATAACATTTTGCATAAAGTTAGATATATATAAATCCTTATCATATAAGCAAATATCTTTGGAAACCCAAATATTATGCATAATTGTTTTCTTAGAAGATGTAAGAAAATTGGTTTTCTTTGGAATATGAATAGTATGTTGAGTATTGATTCCCCAGATTTGGTTTTGATGATGAACAAACATAAATATCATGAACTAACTCTTTGTGAGCGCAGTTATGGAGATCGTCGCCAAAATTCTACGTACATCAAAAGCGACGTCTCAAGACTTCTCAAAGCGCGTGATCGTGTGCCTGAAGCTTTGTTGAAGCTTAAGGAGCATTATTGAAGTCAAGAGATTCGGATTGAAGCTTTGAAGACGGTTCGTCTAGTTTATTTTATAGTCTTCTAGCTTCTTTTCGTAGAATGTTAAGCCTTGAGTAGGACTTACATTATAATCTTCATAACGCTCATATCTTTAGAGCTAGGATTATCTTAGAAGCCCATAGAAACTTTCCCGAAGCTTTACGCTTCATTTCGCGGCTTCTTGTGCATCTAAGTTGGTTCAAGAAGAAGAACCAACCGACTAGATTGTTATCTAGTCGGTTAAGAATCCTTCTTGAACCGACTAGATTTCCTTGCTCAATTCACTCTAGGCACTGTTGACCAATTAGTCGGTCCAAGAAGGTTCACCAACCGACTAGTTGTCAAACTAGTCGGTTGGGAATCCTTCTTAGACCGACTAGTTATACTTTCATTTCTTCAGCCTATCTTCTGTTGACTAGTTAGTCGGTCTATTTGGGGCCTATTCACTATTTGGGGCACGAAGGACACAAGCATGAATGAAAAACAAGCATACATTAATTCTTATTTCATGAATGTAGTGCAAAATGATGATTATGATGGGAAGTCTAAGTCCAATTGGACTTGGCTTCCAAAGGTCTAATCTTTTAGGACCCAATGACCTTAGATACCATGGAATGATATTTTTATCTTCAGGTACTCAAGAAAAAGAAACGGAGCAACGAATACAAATTTAGCTCCAAGGATGGGTGGATACTCGATAGCAGGTGTTCAAAACACATGACGGGTGAAGCTCAATTGCTATCCGGAGTGGTGCCCATTGAAAATGGGAACCGAGTAGTCTTTGGAGGCAACGAGAGTGGAACCATCATTGGTGTTGGTACAGTTGGTAACCCATCTAAACCCTTTATAAGTGATGTTTACCTTGTTAAAGGATTAAATCACAATCTTATTTCAATAAGCCAACTTTGTGACAAGGGTTACAAAGTTAGCTTTGCGAAAGGAATGTGTCATATTTTTAATAAAGATAATAATAATTTGTTATTTTCTGGTACACGCCATAAGGATATATATATCCTAGACATCCCCAAGTCACATGAACAATGTCTCATTGCCAACACAAGTGAACAACACTTATGGCATCGACGTTTTGGTCATGTGAAATTTGGAACACTTTTTAAGCTATCCAAGTTAAATTCTATTAAAGGATTTCCTAAGCTTACTTTCCAAAAGAAAAGCTTTTGTAACTCGTGTCAGCGAGGCAAACTTCTGAAGTCGTCATTCAAACCAAAGAAAAGTATTTCATCTAAACGGCCTCTAGAGCTTTTACATCTAGATCTTTTTGGGCCAACTAGAGTTGCTTCATTAGGGAATGCTCGATATGGACTTGTCATCGTTGATGACTTTTCTAGATTTACTTGGGTTTTTTCTTTAAGTAATAAAAATGATGCTTTTGAAAACTTCACAATATTTGTGAAGAAAGTACAAAATCTCATTGGAACCACCATTGTCACTATTCGTAGTGATCATGGAGGGGAATTTGAGAATGAGTCTTTCTCGAATTTTTGTGATCAAGTTGGTATTTCAAACACCTTTTCTTTCCCTCGCGCACCCCCTCAAAATGGTGTTGTTGAGAGAATGAATAGGACGCTAGTGGAATGTGCTCGCACAATGCTTGATGATAGCCAACTTGGCCATCAATTTTGGGCGGAAGCGGTACATACTGCTTGCTATGTGTTTAATAGAATACTCTTGAGGCCCGGTACCAAACAAACTTGTTATGAATTGTTGTTTGGTAGATTGCCTCAAGTTAAACATTTTCGAGTTTTTGGTGCAAAATGTTTTATTAAAAACATGTATGGGAGTTTGGACAAATTTGATCCAAGATCCAATGATGGGATATTTGTTGGATATTCCTCACGTAGCAAAGCCTACCGGATATACAACAAAAGAACCTCAACGATCGAGAATCACTTCATGTTTCATTCAATGAAAATTTTGTCCCGTCTAGAATTATCAATGATGATGACTCCATGGAAGTTATATGTGATTCTATTGGTAATTCTAATTCTATTGATTCTATTGATACTAACCCTACTGATGATTCTTTTGAGAATGTTCCTAGTGATCAGGGAATTCCCAAACGGCTTCATACAATTCGTGACCATCCCCATGAGCAAGTCATTGGCAACATACTTGATAGTGTCAAGACGAGATCTCAAGTCAACTACCTCGCTCATTGTGCCTTTGCCTCTTCAGTAGAGCTAAAGAATATTAATGAAGCGTGCGAAGACAGTGCTTGGATCCTAGCCATGGAGGAGGAACTCATTCAGTTTGAGAGGAATGAGGTTTGGGAGTGTTGGATATGGAAGACGTTTGTACACCCTTGTGGGGGATGTACGAGGGAATACGGACCTCGAACGTCGCGTACACGAAGTCGTGTACAAAGGGAATCTGTTCCCTTGCGGAGAGGATCTCTGGATGAGTGGGAAAGTCGCATTATATATGCATAAGTGCATGCGACATATGGCTTATAAAGGGGGAATATCTTAAGCTTATGTTGTACCATGCATATGGTACAACTTAATCTTATAATGTGCCATGTATCATGGTACACCTTAATTAAGTTGTTCCAAAGGAACAACTTACCCTAAAATAACTACCTTGGAGGCTATAAATAAGACCCAAGGGTAAGCCATTTCTTACATCTTTTGCATGGCATTCTTGCATGCATTTTCATCCTAGCGAAGCTCTGTCGAAAAGCTTCCTCTCTTTCTTTATCCAAGTTCTTAATCTAAAGTAGAGATTTAGATTGTGGATTTAGTAGCCTTACTCCGTTCGTGAGAAGACTCGATCCGTCGTGGCGAATCCGAAGGCGAAGTTCGTAGACTACCGTGCCGCATACGCAAGCGTAGGTCTAAACTTCATATTATCGATCCTAACTCTGTTTTGGCAGGATCCTGCATTGGTATCAGAGCCATATGGGTTCGCCCCGGTCAAACCGCCACCCCGTCGAAACTATGAACGAGTCGTTGTCTTTTTCACGAATGGGTCTCCTACTATTACGGATATAGTAGGAACGCTTTGTGACGGAGAGAACGCAGCGGTTGTTCTTTTCACGTTAGGGTCTCCTATCATTACGGATATGGTAGGAACTCTCCGTGACGGGAAGAACCGACCGTTCACATAGTAAGTTATTTTTCTTTTTTGGCACACGGCCATTAGGAAATAACTAATTTCTCGACGAACGGGTGCTTCATCGACGAACGGGTGCTTCATCGAGGAAGATGATGGTAGTTATTTCCATCGGGTAAGAGGTAATTTTTGTGCATGTGCACCATGTCCAAATGGGCTATGAAGGCCATGCAACCCCCCTCCCCAAGCGGAAGGGGTTGGCTACGGCCAATAACCACCGGCGACCACCCCATCAAGGGGGAGGAATGAGTGCGGCAACCCCATTTAAAGGGGGTGGCCGGCCATGGCCAAAAGGGGCCATGGCCGGCCAACGCCGAATGGCCTTGGCCATGACCGGCCATGGCCAAGCCATGGCCGGCCAAGGCCAGGCCGGCAGTGGCCGGCCTTGGCCAAGCCCTGCCGGCCAGGCCGGCCCTGGCAGTGGCCAGGGCCGGCGCCCTGGCAGTGGCCAGGGCCGGCGCCCTGGCCACTGCCAGGGCTAGGCCGGCCCTGGCAGAGGCCAGGGCCGACGCCCTGGCCTCAGGCCAGGGCCTGGCCGAGGCCAGGGCAGGAGCCCTGGCCCCGGCCAGCGGCCAGGCCGCCCTGGCAGAGGCCAGGGCAGCGCCCTGGCCTCAGGCCAGGGCCTGGCAGAGGCCAGGGCAGGAGCCCTGGCCCCGGCCAGCGGCCAGGCCGCCCTGGCCTCAGGCCAGAGCCTGGCCGAGGCCAGGGCAGGAGCCCTGGCCCCGGCCAGTGGCCTGGCCAGCCGGCCCTGGCAGAGGCCAGGGCCTGGCCGGCCCTGGCCGAGGGGGCCAGGGCCCCTGGCCGGCCAGGGCAGAGGCCCTGGCCGGCCCTTGGTCAAGCCCCGGCCACCCTGGCCGGCCCTTGGCCAAGCCCCGGCCAGGGCAGAGGCCCTGGCCGGGAGAATTTGCATTTCGAAAATTGGTCGACCAATTTTGTGTTTTTGGTCGACCAATCTGGCAGAAGGTCTGGGTCGACTGCAAACTTGCCTACTGACCCATACGGGGTGACAAAAGGCATTGGCCAAACTCGGATGTGCCAATTAGCCCATACGGGGCTAACCACAGTGCCGACTAGTTCATACGGAACTAACATTTTAATGAAGTTTTTTTTTACTTGGGCTCTACTCCTTGAAGACTAGCCATAGTGCTCTACTTCATGCGAGATTAGCCAAGTCATTGTGCTCTACTCTACGGAGATTAGCCAATGTACTTATGTAATTGTGCTCTACTCCTTGAAGATTAGCCATAATGCTCTACTTCATGCGAGATTAGCCATGTCATTGTGCTCTACTCCACGGAGATTAGCCAATGAACTTATGACGTTGTGCTCTACTCTACAGAGATTAGCCAATGTATTTTAAATTCGTTTTGAAAAATACGTTTTCAAAAACGCTTTTCCGCTGCAAAGTACTATAAGAGTACTAACATTTGATAAAGTGAGGGAGAAATATTGAAAGTTACTCTAGATGGTGATTGGAAACATAGTGACCTTTCCGATTCTAGAATAACATCTTCAATATTTTTCGAAAGTAACTTATCAAATACTCGCTTTCCACTGCTAGTACTATAAGAGTACTATTGTTTGATAAGTGATGGGGGAATATTGAAGGTTGTTCTAGATGGTGATTGGGATCATAGAGACCTTTTCGATTCTAGAACAACATCTTCAATATTTTTCGAAAGTAACTTATCAAATATAATATAATTCCAAGTGGGATTTGAATTTTTAGAACTATCCAAATGGGATACTCTATTATCATTTCAAGTGGGAGTTATATTTTAAGAATTCTTTATGCAATGTTTTGATCGAACCTTCGGTTTTGTGTTTTTTTGCAGCATTTTAAAAGTAAAATGTCTTCCGCTTCAAAAAATATCGTCGCTGAGTTAAACAAAGGTGAAAAACTCAACGACGATAATTACAAACTTTGGTCCATTAAGATACAATACGTTTTAGAGGAGCAAGAAGTGCTCGAAACTCTAAAGAACGTAATGATTGAACCCGAGTTGGGCACTACGGCCCAACACAGACGAGACAAGGAAGCTTTTGATGCTTGGTCTCGGAAGAATAAGATAGCGCGCATTACGTTATTAAGCAGTATGGCTGATGACATAATGCGCATCTTCCGAGAATATGACCTAGCCATGGACATATGGTCCAAGCTAGAGGAGAAGTTCGGTGGCACATCGGTGTCCAAACTTCGCGCCTTAACTATAAGGTTCGATACATATAAGAAACGTCCAGATCATTCCATGGGGAAACATCTGCGACATATGGCGAACCTTATCTCGGAGTTAAAGGACGCAGGTCATGTGCTCACTGATGAGCAACAAATCCAAGCAGTCATACGTTCCCTACCAAATGGGTGGGATCAAATGAAGATGCATCTCACTCACAATGAGAGCATCAAGACCTTCAACGACGTTTCCAAGCACCTCGAATTAGAGGAAGAGCGGCTTGCGGCTGCCAAGCCTAGTGCAGAAGTGCACATGGTTGCTAGTTCCTCACACGGGGGAAAGAAACATAAAGATCGTTCGAAGTCTTCTAATGAACGTAATAAGCAACCTGAGTCTACCAAGGAACCCAAACATAAGGGTGGGCACAAGAAATGGCACAAGAAGAAAGACTTGAAAAGGATCAAGTGCTTCAAGTGCAACAAACTCGGTCACTATGCTCGTTCGTGTACGAGTGGAAGTGACGAGGTAACTTGTAATACTAGTTACATATGTGTTTCTAGTTCAATATTTCATGTGGAATCTAATCCATTATGGGATAATTGATTCAGGTGCCACCGACCACATAGCAAAGGACAGACGGTCCTTCGTGGAGTATCACCGGATACACCATGGAATGAAGTGGATCGATGTAGGAAACAACTCACGTGTTGTAGAGAAAGGCGTTGGGAATTGCAAGCTAGACTTGGACAACGGCCACACTCTCCTACTTTATGATGTTCTCTTCATTCCATATATTCAAAGGAATATTAATACTGTGGTCAATTTAATGGGTCTTGGTGATAGTTGGTTCCTTCATGATTGTAATATGGACCTATTTTTGTAATAATTCCTTTATTGGTACTGGGTTTGTATTTCAAAGGATTTATTGTAATAAGTACAATGTATTTCCTCATGTAATGAAAATTTCCTTGTGACAAATTCTTTGACTAATGAGTCTAATATTATTTGTTGGCACGCAAGGCTTGGTCATATTGGACCAATGCGTATAGATAGACTTGCCAAACGTGGACTTCTATCCAATGTTTCAAAGGTTGAAATGTCGACCTGCGAACATTGCCTTGTGAGGAAATCTTGTCGCAAGCCGTTTGGAACCGGCACAAGGGCCGATGTTCCATTACAGCTTATCCATTCGGACATATGTGGTCCGATGAATGTCGAGACAAGTCGCGGGAAGTCCTATTTTTCATCACTTTTATTGATGATTTCACCCAATTCGGTCATATCTATTTGATATCCCACAAAAGTGAAAGCACTAAACCTGCTTTAAAAACTATATGAGTTTAGTGGAGAATCAATTAGATCGCAAGATTAAGGTCATGCGACCGATATGGGCGGTGAATATCAATCAACAAGTTTAAAGGAACTTTGTGATGAAAAAGGCATAGTACATCAAGTAAATATGCCTTATACTCCTCAACAAATTGGTGTTGCAGAAAGGAGGTATAGGACTTTAATGAAAAATGGTCCGTTCAATGATGGCGCAAGCTAACTTGCCAATCACTTTTTTTTGGGTGATGCATTATTGACAACCGTTTTCATTTTAAACCGCGTACCCTCGAAATCAGTTAGCTCCACTCCTTATGAGTTATGGAACCAAAGGTCTCCTGACTTAAACATTTTTACCTTGAGTTTGTGCATTCAACGCACATATTTCCTCCCATAAGTATGGCAAACTTGGGCCAAGGGGAAGGAAACGTATCTTTATACGATACGCAGAAAACTCCAAAGGTTTTATTTTTATTAGTCAGGAAGACAATGGTGGGCTAATTGAGTTTGAGTCGAGGGATGTCACTTTCTTGGAAAACGAGTTTCCAAGACAGGGCGAGATAAGTCCAGACTTATCTTTATTTTGAGATTTATGATCAAAAAGGATTACCTCATTCGAGTGGGAGAAATTCTTGGTGAAAACGAAAATTCTTTTCAACCTTCACCAATGGATTATACGAATGACGATTATCCTATTCCATACGGGAATAATGATCCAAGTGGGAGCAATTCTAACAACATTTCAAGTGGGAGTGATATTAGAATTGATCTTAATTCGAGTCAACAAGGACTTGAAGAATCTCAAATATGCCGCATCATGCCCTGCGAAAGACAAATGGATGAAAGCGATGAAGGAGGAATTGAAATCCATGAAAGTTAACCAAGTCTGGGACTTAGTTAACTTACCCAGAGGACATAGAGCAATTGGGAACAAATGGGTTCTCAAAATCAAGCATAAGGCTGATGGCTCTATTTGACAGATATAAAGCTCGCCTTGTCGCGAAAAGTTTTACGCAACAGGAAGGGATAGACTACGAAGAGACCTTCTCACCTGTTGTGCATTTTACCTTGATTCGCATGTTTCTGGCAATGGTAGCTTGCTTATACCTCGAATTACATCAGATGGATGTAAAGACTGCCTTTCTGAATGGAGAATTGGACGAGGAGATCTATATGGAACAACCAACAGGGTTTGTAAAAGAAGGAAACAAACATAAGGTTTGTGAACTTCGTAAATCCATATATGGTCTTAAGTAAATCCTCGAGGCAATAGTATATACAATTTCAAGAAGTTGTCTTATCAAATGGTTTTTTCCATGCTTGATGAAGATAACTGAGTATATATCAAGAGGATTAAAAGCAAGTATATTATCATGTCTCTATATGTAGATGACATTTTAATAGCCAGAAATGACAAGGGCTTTGTGATGAGTATCAAGGCTTGGCTTTCATCAGTATTTGAGATGAAAGGCATAGGAAAAGCCGCATATATCCTTGAAGTTAAGGTTTCAAGGAATCGTTCGAAGAAACTTCTTTCTCTTTCACAGGAGACTTATATAAAGAAGGTTCTAGAACGATTTAATATGCAGGACTGCAAGTCCATTGATATTCATATAAGCATATGCGATAAATTATATCTGGAATCGTGTCCAAAGAACCAAAAGGAAAAAGAAATTATGGGAAAAGTTCCATATTCCAGTGCAGTTGATAGTCTTATGTACGCTATGGTGTGTACGAGACCGGACATCTGTTTTGCAGTTGGAAATGGTAAGCTGTTACCAATCCAACCCAGGGCAAGAACACTGGAAAGCGGTTAAGAGGATAATGCAGTATCTTAAAGGAACTGCAGATTTGCAAAAGACTGATAAAACCAAGAAGGTAGACATAAGGTACATATCTACGCATGAGATGATAGAGGATCAGCTTACGAAAGCGATCCCCAGAAATGTGTTTTATAAACACTTATCATCCCAAGGATTGCGTATGAGCTGAGTTGTACCAATATATATTCCCATGTCTAAGAAAGATCAAATTTAATAAAAGAATAAGTTCTTTTTCAAGCATTGCATATGAATTTCTTAAAGAAATGTTTGTGTACATTTTTTTGAAATCTCAGCTGAATTGTGTGTATGTCGGACAGATTAAGGTTGGCTCTCTCACATGAGCAACCGCCTTATCTTATCAGATGGATAAGATAGAGATGAGACTAGTTTAAAGTCAAAATCATTAGACGAATGATTTAGAGTCATGACTTTAACAAAGTTAGTCGAATGAAAGATCTGCATCATATGGATGCTTACAAAAGATCTGAGATCTGTATCACAAGGATAAAAAGATCTCATTGGATTTTATAATCCTATCTGTCTTATGCAGGATGAGAGTCCGGGAATATTTCCGGAGTAGTAAGGGGACTCAAAAGATAGGCACTATGGTGTCTGATCTTTCATCCGTACAACATCATTAAGACATACTCTCCCTGGGAAAGGAGTGATGTTGTAATACGTGTACATACCACGTATGCATTTCGACCAATGAGTTAGTAGCAATAGTGTTTGCTATTATGTGAGACTCAAAGGCCATACGGGTCTTAACTCTTACCCTCAAGGACTCCAATTGGTTCCTTTAGATTTGACGAGATGATCGCTATCTTAGCGTGTTACTAATGGGCTATGGTAATTCGGCTCGGCGGGGCACGTTAGAAAAGCGAATCAAGTCAAGATCAGAAGGTTCGCAAGAAGAGGAAGATTGATTTCATATTCGCATTTGGACTTTAGTGATTCAAAGCTGGCCAGCCAATTGTAATCCAGATGGGATTCAATTGTTGAATATAAAGTACAAGAAATGTGAAGAAATAATCTAGGGTAAAGCATGCGTTGAACTACTCAACTTTGCACCTTCGAGGTCGTTGTGTATCTCTAACAAGTGCACAACAACAGACTCTACGCGCATGACGGTCGAACGGTCTATTTCTCGGTATGATAGATGAAAGAACTAAGGGAAAGACGTTCTCTTACAATCCCCTCAAGTGTGAGTGGGAGATGTTGGATATGGAAGACGTTTGTACACCCTTGTGGGGGATGTACGAGGGAATACTGACCTCGAACGTCGCGTACACGAAGTCGTGTACAAAGGGAATCTGTTCCCTTGCGGAGAGGATCTCTGGATGAGTGGGAAAGTCGCATTATATATGCATAAGTGCATGCGACATATGGCTTATAAAGGGGGAATATCTTAAGCTTATGTTGTACCATGCATATGGTACAACTTAAGCTTATAATGTGCCATGTATCATGGTACACCTTAATTAAGTTGTTCCAAAGGAACAACTTACCCTAAAATAACTACCTTGGGGGCTATAAATAAGACCCAAGGGTAAGCCATTTCTTACATCTTTTGCATGGCATTCTTGCATGCATTTTCATCCTAGCGAAGCTCTGCCGAAATGCTTCCTCTCTTTCTTTATCCAAGTTCTTAATCTAAAGTAGAGATTTAGATTGTGGATTTAGTAGCCTTACTCCGTTCGTGAGAAGACTCGATCCGTCGTGGCGAATCCGAAGGCGAAGTTCGTAGACTACCGTGCCGCATACGTAAGCGTAGGTCTAAACTTCATATTATCGATCCTAACTCTGTTTTGGCAGGATCCTACAGGGAGCTAGTTCCATTGCCTTCGAAGAACCACACCGTTATAGGAACGAAGTGGATCTTCAAGAATAAGACCAACGAGAACCAAAACGTCATCCGGAACAAAGCTCGGTTAGTAGCTCAATGCTACAGGCAAGAGGAAGGTATAGATTTCGAAGAATTCTTTGCTCCTGTAGCTAGATTAGAATATATTAGGTTGTTGTTATCTTTTGCATGCCATAACGATTTTAAGCTCTTTCAAATGGATGTAAAAAGTGCGTTTTTAAACGGAGATGTCGTTGAGGAAGTTTATGTTTCTCAACCTCCGGGTTTTATAAATGAAAATTTTCCAAATCACGTTTTCAAACTTAAGAAAGCACTTTATGGTTTGAGACAAGCTCCTAGAGCTTGGTATGACTGCCTAAAGAACTTTCTTTTGGATTTGGGTTTTAAAATGGGTGAGGTTGATTCAACACTTTTTGTTAAGTATGCGAATCATGATATTATTTTAGTTCAAATTTATGTTGATGATATCATTTTCGGTGCTACTAACTTCACTCTTTGCGAAGAGTTTTCTAATGTCATGAAGGACCAATTTGAGATGAGCCATATGGGTGAGCTCAAATATTTCTTAGGACTCCAAATTCGCCAAATGCACGATGGAATCTTCATCCACCAAACCAAGTACACGGTGGAGTTGCTAAAGTGATTTGGAATGGAGAGTGCTTCAGGCAAGAAGACTCCAATGAGCACTACTACACATCTTGATAAAGATACTGGCTACAAAGATGTAGACATTCATCTATATCGAGATATGATAGGTAGTTTATTATACCTTACTGCCAGTCGGCCTGATATTATATTTGTTGTATGTGTATGTGCTCGTTATCAGTCACAACCTAAGGAATCTCACTTAGTAGCGGTTAAACGTATTTTCTGTTATTTAAGTTACACACTCGACTACAGATTATTTTATCCAAAGTCTAGCACATATGAGATAATCTCATTTAGTGACGCAGATTATGCTGGATGCAAATCCGACAGGAAGAGTACTAGTGGCACTTGCCATTTTATAGGAAATTCTCTTGTCTCTTGGTTTTCCAAGAAGCAGAATTCCGTATCACTTTCAACCACTGAGGCGGAATATATTGTCGCCGGTGCTACGTGTGCTCAGGTTCTTTGGATGAGACACACAGTTAAAGACTTCGGTATAAACTGTGATACTTGCCCTATCATGGTGGATAACCAAAGTGCAATATGTCTATCTAAGAATCCGGTACACCATTCCCGTTCCAAACACATAGATGTCCGTCACCATTTCCTAGATGATCATGTTGCTAAAAAGGACATCATTTTAGTGTACGTTGAAACCCAGGAGCAAATTGCCGATATTTTCACGAAACCACTCAAAGAAGATTCCTTTGTGCGGTTACGTCGAGAATTGGGGATTATGGGTGAATCCGAGATTTAGGATTCATATTTTCGATAATCCTGCATGATAATAATTTTTTATATGCTCATGCTAGATTTGTTGGGATTTTCTGGATTTATAATTGGATTTTCGGAATTTATGCTAGATATGTTCATGCACGTCGTATTTATGATTTTCTATAATTTATGGGGTAGAATAATGATGTTTGAGAGTGATTTCGATGTTTCGTCCAAGTGTTCTTTGGAGTGAACTCAACATTTCGTATTTTCAAATTTTTGGACACATTTAGTCGGTCACAGTTCATCAGCCGACCGACTAGATTGAATTCTAGTCGGTTAGTTATTGAACTCAGACCGACTAAATCTTGCCCTAGTTTTGACTATCAGTTACTATTTACAGTTAGTCGGTCCAAGCTCATTGGCCGACCGACTAGATTTTATTCTAGTCGGTCAGCGCTTTTACTGAGACCGTCTAAATGCGTTAGGGCACTTTGATACATTTTGATGTATGTTCCTTTTGATGTATGTTGAGACATGTGTTGTATGTTGTGCACCGATCTGATGGTCGTTTATATTTGTGTTGGCGGATGTATACCTTTTGATATATCCGGTTATATATATATACATTGTGTTGCCATTTACTTCAGTGTGCACATTATAATTCTTTTTGTCTCTGATGTTGATTTCGTCGCTCGACGATTATATTGATTAAATAGAATTGTTTCTATGAAAACATAGAATTGTTTTCCATGCACTAAATTCCCTAAGAATGTTGATTTTGGAGAGTATGTTCCATAACTCAATATGTGAAATTGATTTGAGTTTTGATGATTTCATTTTTCGATTTTCGACTATGGTCTCGTTGGCACGCTTTGATTTTCTTCGTTATTTTACATTGGTGTCATTTGGACCGTGGTCGTATTCTTCGACTCTCGTGCTTTTATTTTAGCCATTGTTGTTGTCGTTGATCTCCTCCCGCTCTTTTTGCTAATGCCAAAGGGGGAGAGAATTAATAATGACGATGTGCTAAATGATAATTTAAAGCAATTTACCGTGAATCTAATTTGATATGTTAGATTCAGGTGGAGTTAAGATATAAAAATGGATTTAGATCCTAAATTTCAATAATTGGGTTCATATTTTATACTTTCCTTGTCTGCTTGATGCGTATGGTTATTATTTAATACGGAATTAATGTGTCAACAATGCAGCGGGAGTAAGTAAATTTCATTTGACTCATTATTATTGATTATTATTTATGTTGGTTTGTCATCACTAAAAAGGGAGAGAATGTTGAGTATTGATTCCCCGGATTTGGTTTTGATGATGAACAAACATAAATATCATGAACTAACTCTTTGTGTGCGCAGTTATGGAGATCGTCGCCAAAATTCTACGTACATCAAAAGCGACGTCTCAAGACTTCTCAAAGCGTGTGATCGTGTGCCTGAAGCTTCGTTGAAGCTCAAGGAGCATTATTGAAGTCAAGAGATTCAGATTGAAGCTTTGAAGACGGTTCGTCTAGTTTATTTTATAGTCTTCTAGCTTCTTTTCGTAGAATGTTAAGCCTTGAGTAGGACTTACATTATAATCTTCATAACGCTCATATCTTAGAGCTAGGATTATCTTAGAAGCCCATAGAAACTTTCCCGAAGATTTACGCTTCATTTCGTGGCTTCTTGTGCATCTTAGTTGGTTCAAGAAGAAGAACCAACCGACTAGATTGTCATCTAGTCGGTTAAGAATCCTTCTTGAACCGACTAGATTTCCTTGCTCAATTCAGCCTAGGCACTGTTGACCAATTAGTCGGTCCAAGAAGGTTCACCGACTGACTAGTTGTCAAACTAGTCGGTCGATGAACCTTCTTAGACCGACTAGTTATACTTTCATTTCTTCAGCCTAGCTCATGTTGACTAGTTTGTCGGTCCAAGAATATCTATCGACCGACTAGTTGTGAAACTAGTCGGTTGGAATTTGTTCTTAGACCGACTAGTTCTCCTAGTGATCAGCCTTTGAATATCAACTACATAGTCGGTCAAAGAACACTCACCGACGGACTAGTTGTCAAACTAGTCATTTGGCAAGTCTTCTTAGACCGACTAGTTCTATCTCCTGAATTCTCTATCTTGGCTGTCAACCATTTAGTCGGTCCAAGAAGAATCACCGACCGACTAGTTGCAAAACTAATCGGTCAGTGATCCTTCTTAGACCGATTAGACTACTTCAGAAATTGATCCGTTGGGAATTTAATGCCACAATTTTGCTTCTCTCTTCTCTCTATCCTATATATACTTGAAGTGCTTCTAACCTAGCATTCAAGGCTGCCATTATTGGGTTTTAGAGAATCAAAGAGAAAGCATTCAATTCTAATTTCCAATCTCTCTTTCTCACAAAGAATCTCTCCAAACTCATTGAGCCCTAATTTCCTCAAGAGAGATTTTCTTCATTGTGAGCCTCTCAAGCCAAGAGCTTGATTCAAAGTCACCAACTCCATCCTAGCCTTCGATCGCTGTTCATCTTGGTGGAGCTAGGGTTTGGTGACATTCTCTCCTTCAAAATCTTCCTTGCCCTAAAATCAGTAAGTTTACTCAAGGCGTAGGATTTTGTTGGTAAGTATTTCATTGTTTCATTTACATTGATATTTCAGTTTATCTCTCGGTTGTGAGAGAAGTTTGTGATCCCGGTTTGTGGGAGTCACATTTTCATTTGTGTATGATTTGATCTTGTAGAGGTTTTCTACAAGAATTTCATAGTGCAAATTTGAGTTAGAGGATTCTAACTCAAGTAGCCGAAGGGGATCCGGGTGTTTGGGACGTAGGATCATCGGGAACAAGTCGGGGAGACTTGAGTCGATCCGAACCCGTTAAATCGCTTGTTTGCGTTGCTTAGTTCTTGTTGTCAATATTTTCATTCTGCATTGTTGGTTGTGTTTGCACAATAATTAGGAATTATACTCTTGATTATTTTAAAGTACTATTCACCCCCCCTCTAGTACTTGTGCAGTAGCTATCAGGGCATTACATTTGGTATCAGAGCCGAGTTCATAGCTATGTCTACCAACGACAACAAGACCGTTTGTCCACCTTCAGATTATAGCACCTTCAAGAACCGTGAAGGAGCTTCTTCGGTGATGGAAGGACACTCCTCAACTAGGCCTCCTTACTTCAACGGTGCCAATTATAGGTACTGGAAATGCCGGATGAAAACGTTCCTCCAGAGCACTTCACTATAGAGAGCTACGTTGACCGAGTATGTCGATCCCGCCGAACAAGACTTCGCTAAGTGGACTACCGCAGAGGTCGTCGCGGAGGTAAACAATGCCAAGGCAATGAATGCATTGCAATGTGCATTGGAGCCCGAAGACTTCAACAAGATATGCACATGTAAGAGTGCATATCAAATCTGGAACTCACTCCTCATCTTGCATAAAGGAACGAGTAGGGTAAAAGACTCCAAACTCACCGTTGTAAATAAAGAATTCGAATTATTTCATATGCAACAGGGTGAGAAGATGAAGGAGTACTATGCTCGCTTCGTTGACATTACCAATGAGTTGGAGGCTCTTGGAAAGACTTACACCCAAAAGGAGAAAGTTCAAAGATTATTGACGGACTTCCTTCTTGTTGGGAAAAGCGTACCTTCGCCATCGAGGAAGGTAACGATATGAATAAGTATACTGTCGTACAACTAATGGGTACCTTGATGTCCTATGAGGTATGCAAGGACAGTAAATAAAGATGTAGGACAAGATGAAGTCATACTTGAAGCAAGACGAGCCGAAGAAAAAGGCGATTGCGTTCAAGGCCGCTCCATCTACATCTACCGATGATGAAGAATCGGAAGACAAGTTGGACTTAGAATCCATTGCCCTTATGGCAAAGAAGTTCAACCGATTCTTCCGGAAAGGTAACTTCAAGAACAAATCTAAATTTAGTTCTACTAACGCCTCCGCTCCTTTGGGTTTTAAATGCAACAAGCCAGGACACATCAAAGCGGATTGTCCTCAAAACAAACAAAAGGAGAAATGGAAGGTGCCAAAGTTCGATAAGTCTCGAAAGTACAAGAAAGGGTACAAGAAAGGGCTTGTCGGCACATTCACCGACTCCGAAGACGACTCCTTAAGTGGAGAGTCGGATGATGAACAAGTGGAGAAAGCACACATGTGCTTCATGGCTAGAGAGGAACATGATCAAGAGTCCTCCTCCGATGAAAGCGAGGATGAAGGCGTTGAGGTAACGATGGATGACCTTAGATTAGCTAACGAGCAAATTTGGTCTAAGTATTCTAAACTAGTAAATAGATATAGTAAGATTAAAGATGAGCTAACTAGTCTCCAAACCTCACCTAAGCCTATCATCATCATCAACGACACCGTTGTTGAAGACTTGAGAAATGAGATTTTAAATCTCAAATCTCAACTTGAGCATGTTCATATTGAGGATTCGGAGGAACACGAGATATCGGATTGGATTTCTCGAAACTCAACTTTGAGTATTGAGAATGAGAATCTCAAGTCTCGTGTTTGTGAACTCACTACTCAAGTGTCCACTTTGGATACTTCAATACTTTCTCTCACCGGGAAGTATGAGTCCACATTAGGCCGAATTGATAAATTCAACAAAGGCAAGGACCATTTGGATAATATCCTAAATGACTTACTTCCGGTCAATCATCACATTGGCTTGGGGTATAAGAAGGGAAATTCATCCAAATCTTCCACCACCTTTGTAAGGCCAACTTCTAATGCCTCAACTAGTGGGAGTAAACACCCCATGGGTAGTTCATCTACCAATGGTACTTCCACTAGGTACACATCCCCTCTTGGAAAGAAACCCACTTTGGGTGGACCTCCAAAGAAGGGTCATGCATTTATGTACACCAATACTATGCCACGTAGGAACACACCTACTACTCCATATGTTCACATGTATGATGATTTTTATGCTCTACATCCACGGGCACGTGCACACCAAGTGAGACACACTCACGCACGTGCTCTCCCACATGCATATATTCATCCACATCACTATCATATGAACAATTACCATCATGCACCATATCATATGTCGCCACCACCATTTCATCATGTGCCATATGCTTATCCACGACATGCATTTCCTAGGCCACCTCCTCGTAGGCCACATACATCACGTAGACATCAACAACGTATGCATGCTTCCAATAGGAATAGGGCTCCCAAGATATTCACTATTTGGGGCCTGAAGGACACAAGCATGCATGAAAAACAAGCATACATTAATTCTTATTTCATGAATGTAGTACACAATGATGATTAAGTTGGGAAGTCTAAGTCCAATTGGACTTGGCTTCCAAAGGTCTAATCTATGACCTTGGGTACCATGGAATGATATTTTTATCTTCAGGTACTCAAGAAAAAGAAACCGAGCAATAAATCCAAATTTAGCTCCAAGGATGGGTAGATAATCGATAGCGGGTGTTCAAAACACATGACGGGTGAAGCTCAATTGCTATCCGGAGTGGTGCCCATTAAAAATGGGAACCGAGTAGTCTTTGGAGGCAACGAGAACGGAACCAACATTGGTGTTGGTAAAGTTGGTAACCCATCTAAACCCATTATAAGTGATGTTTACCTTGTTAAATGATTAAATCACAATCTTATTTCAATAAGCCAACTTTGTGACAAGGGTTACAAAGTTAGCTTTGCGAAAGAAATGTGTCATATTTTTAGTAAAGATAATAATAATTTGTTATTTTCTGGCACACGCCATAAGGATATATATATCCTAGACATCCCCAAGTCACATGAACAATGTCTCATTGCCAACACAAGTGAACAACACTTATGGCATCGACGTTTTGGTCATGTGAACTTTAGAACACTTTTTAAGCTATCCAAGTTAAATTCTATTAAAGGATTTCCTAAGCTTACTTTCCAAAAGAAAAGCTTTTGTGACTCGTGTCAGCGAGGTAAACTTCCGAAGTCGTCATTCAAACCTAAGAAAAGCATTTCATCTAAACGGCCTCTAGAGCTTTTACATCTAGATCTTTTTGGGCCAACTAGAGTTGCTTCATTAGGGAATGCTCGGTATGGACTTGTCATCGTTGATGACTTTTCTAGATTTACTTGGGTTTTTTCTTTAAGTAATAAAAATGATGCTATTGAAAACTTCACAATATTTGTGAAGAAAGTACAAAATCTCATTGGAACCACCATTGTCACTATTCGTAGTGGTCATGGAGGGGAATTTGAGAATGAGTCTTTCTCAAATTTTTGTGATGAAGTTGGTATTACACACACCTTTTCTGTCCCTCGTGCACCCCCTCAAAATGGTGTTGTTGAGAGAAAGAATAGGACGCTAGTGGAATGTGCTCGCACAATGCTTGATGATAGCCAACTTGGCCATCAATTTTGGGCGGAAGCGGTACATACCGCTTGCTATGTGTTTAATAGAATACTCTTGAGGCCCGGCACCAAACAAACTTGTTATGAATTGTTGTTTGGTAGATTGCCTCAAGTTAAACATTTTCGAGTTTTTGGTGCAAAATGTTTTATTAAAAACACGTATGGGAATTTGGACAAATTTGATCCAAGATCTGATGAGGGGATATTTGTTGGATACTCCTCACGTAGTAAAGCCTACCAGATATACAACAAAAGAACCTCAACGATCGAGGAATCACTTCATGTTTCATTCAATAAAAATTTTGTCCCGTCTAGAATTACCAATGATGATGACTCCATGGAAGTTATATGTGATTCTATTGGTAATTCTAATTCTATGGATTCTATTGATACTAACCCTACTGTTGATTCTTTTGAGAATGTTCCTAGTGATCAGGGAGTTCCCAAACGGCTTCATACAGTTCGTGACCATCCCCATGAGCAAGCCATTGGCAACATACTTGATAGTGACAAGACGAGATCTCAAGTCAACTACCTCGCTCATTGTGCCTTTGCCTCTTCAGTAGAGCTAAAGAATATTAACGAAACGTGCGAAGACAGTGCTTGGATCCTAGCCATGGAGGAGGAACTCATTCAGTTTGAGAGGAATGAGGTTTGGGAGCTAGTTCCATTGCCTTCGAAGAACCACACCGTTATAGGAACGAAGTGGATCTTCAAGAATAAGACCGACGAGAACCAAAACGTCGTCCGGAACAAAGCTCGGTTAGTAGCTCAAGGCTACAGGAAAGAGGAAGGTATAGATTTCAAAGAATCCTTTGCTCATGTAGCTAGATTAGAATATATTAGGTTGTTGTTATCTTTTGCATGCCATAACGATTTTAAGCTCTTTCAAATGGATGTAAAAATTGCGTTTTTAAACGGAGATGTCCTTGAGGAAGTTTATGTTTCACAGCCTCCGGGTTTTATAAATGAAAAATTTCCAAATCACGTTTTCAAACTTAAGAAAGCACTTTATGGTTTGAGACAAGCTCCTAGAGCTTGGTATGACCGCCTAAAGAACTTTCTTTTGGATTTGGGTTTTAAAATAGGTGAGGTTGATTCAACACTTTTTGTTAAGTATGCGAATCATGATATTATTTTAGTTCAAATTTATGTTGATGATATCATTTTCGGTGCTACTAACTTCACTCTTTGCGAAGAGTTTTCTAATGTCATGAAGGACCAATTTGAGATGAGCCACATGGGTGAGCTCAAATATTTCTTAGGACATCAAATTCGTCAAATGCACGATGAAATCTTCATCCACCAAACCAAATACACGGTGGAGTTGCTAAAGCGATTTGGAATGGAGAATGCTTCTGGCAAGAAGACTCCAATGAGCACTACTACACATCTTGATAAAGATACAGGCGGCAAAGATGTAGACATTCGTCTATATCGAGGTATGACAGCTAGTTTATGATACCTTACTGCCAGTCAGCCTGATATTATGTTTGCTGCATGTGTATGTGCTCGTTATCAGTCACAACCTAAGGAATCTCAGTTAGTAGCGGTTAAACGTATCTTCCGTTATTTAAGTTACACACTCGACTACGGATTATTTTATCCAAAGGCTAGCACATATGAGTTAATCTCATATAGTGACGCAGATTATGCTGGATGCAAATCCGACAGGAAGAGTACTAGTGGCACTTGCCATTTTATAGGAAATTCTCTTGTCACTTGGTTTTCCAAGAAGCAGAATTCCGTATCACTTTCAACCACCGAGGCAGAATATACTGTCGCCGGTGCTGCGTGTGCTCAGGTTCTTTGGATGAGACACACACTTAAAGACTTCGGTATAAACTGTGATACTTGCCCTATAATGGTGGATAACCAAAGTGCAATATGTCTCTCTAAGAATCCGGTACACCATTCCCGTTCCAAACACATAGATGTCCGTCACCATTTCCTAGATGATCATGTTGCTATAAAGGACAACATTTAGTGTACGTTGAAACCCAGAAGCAAATCGCCGATATTTTCACGAAACCACTCAAGGAAGATTCCTTTGTGCGGTTACGTCGAGAATTGGGGATTATGGGTGAATCCAAGATTTAGGTTTCATATTTTCGATAATCCTGCATGATAATAATTTTTTATATGCTCATGCTAGATTCGTTGGGATTTTCTGGATTTATGATTGGATTTTCGAAATTTATGCTAGATATGTTCATGCACGTCGTATTTATGATTTTCTATGTTTTATGGGGTACAATAATGATGTTTGAGAGTGATATCGAGGTTTCGTCCAAGTGTTCTTTGGAGTGAACTCAACATTTCGTATTTTCAAATTTTTGGACTCATTTAGTCGGTCACAGTTCATCAGCCGATCGACTAGATTGAATTCTAGTCGGTTAGTGATTGAACTCAGACCGACTAAATCTTGCCCTAGTTTTGACTATCAGTTACTGTTTGTTTAGTCGATCCAAGATCATTGGCCGAACGACTAGATTGTATTCTAGTCGGTCAGCGCTTTTATTGAGACCGACTAAATGTGTTAGGACCCTTTGATAAATTTTGATGTATGTTCGTTTTGATGTATGTTGAGACATGTGTTGTATGTTATGCACCGATCTGATGATCGTTTATATTTGTGTTGGCGGATGTATACCTTTTGATGTATCCTGTTATATATATATACATCGTGTTGCCATTTACTTCAGTATGCACATTATATTTCTTTTTGTCTCTGATGTTGATTTCGTCGCTCGACGATTATATTGATTAAATAGAATTGTTTCTATGAAAACATAGAATTATTGTCCATGCACTAAATTCCCTAAGAATGTTGATTTTGGAGAGTATGTTCCATAACTCAATACGTGAAATTGATTTGAGTTTTGATGATTTCATTTTTCGACTTTCGACTATGGTCTCTTTGGCACGCTTTGATTTTCTTCGTTATTTTACATTGGTGTCATTTGGACCGTGGTCGTATTCTTCGACTCTCGTGCTTTTATTTTAGCCATTGTTGTTGTCGTTGATCTCCTCCTGCTCTTTTTGCTAATGCTAAAGGGGGAGAGAATTAATAATGACGATGTGCTAAATGATAATTTAAAGCAATTTACCGTGAATCTAATTTGATATGTTAGATTCAGGGGAGTTAAGATATAAAAATGTATATAGATCCTAAATTTCAATAATTGGGTTCATATTTTATACTTTCCTCGTCTGCTTGATGCGTATGATTATTATTTAATACGGAATTAACGTGTCATCAATGCAGGGGGAGTAAGTAAATTTTATTTGACTCATTATTATTGATTATTGTTTATGTTGGTTTGTCATCACCAAAAAGGGGGAGAATGTTGAGTATTGATTCCCCGGATTTGGTTTTGATGATGAACAAACATAAATATCATGAACTAACTCTTTGTGAGCACAGTTATGGAGATCGTCGCCAAAATTCTACGTACATCAAAAGCGACGTCTCAAGACTTCTCAAAGCGTGTGATCGTGTGCCTGAAGCTTCGTTGAAGCTCAAGGAGCATTATTGAAGTCAAGAGATTCGGATTGAAGCTTTGAAGACAGTTCGTCTAGTTTATTTTATAGTCTTCTAGCTTCTTTTCGTAGAATGTTAAGCCTTGAGTAGGACTTACATTATAATCTTCATAACGCTCATATCTTAGAGCTAAGATTATCTTAGAAGCCCATAAAAACATTTCCGAAGCTTTACGCTTCATTTCGCAGCTTCTTGTGCATCTTAGTTGGTTCAAGAAGAAGAACCAACCGACTAGATTGTCATCTAGTCGATTAAGAATCCTTCTTGAACCGACTAGATTTCCTTGCTCAATTCAGCCTAGGCACTATTGACCAATTAGTCGGTTCAAGAAGGTTCACCGACCGACTAGTTTGACTAGTTTGACAACTAGTCGGTCGATGAACCTTCTTAGACCGACTAGTTATACTTTCATTTCTTCAGCCTAGCTCCTGTTGACTAGTTAGTCGGTCCAAGAACATCCATCGACCGACTAGTCGTGAAACTAGTCAGTTGGAATTTTTTCTTAGACCGACTAGTTCTCCTAGTGATCAGCCTTTGAATATCAACTACTTAGTCGGTCAAAGAACACTCATCGACCGACTAGTTTTCAAACTAGTCGGTTGGCAAGTCTTCTTAGACCGACTAGTTCTATCTCCTGAATTCTCTATCTTGGCTGTCAACCATTTAGTCGGTCCAAGAAGAATCACCGACCGACTAGTTGCAAAACTAATCGGTTAGTGATACTTCTTAAACCGATTAGACTGCTTCAGAAATAGATCCGTTGGGCATTTAATGCCACGATTTGGCTTCTCTCTTCTCTCTATCCTATATATACTTGAAGTGCTTCTAACCTAGCATTCAAGGCTGCCATTATTGGGTTTTAGAGAATCAAAGAAAAAGCATTCAATTCTCATTTCCAATCTCTCTCTTCTCATAAAGAATCTCTCCAAACTCCTTGTGCCCTAATTTCCTCAAGGGAGATTCTCTTCATTGTGAGCCTCTCAAGCCAAGAGCTTGATTCGAAGTCACCAACTCCATCCTAGCATTCGATCGCTGTTCATCTTGGTGGAGCTAGGGTTTGGTGACATTCTCTCCTTCAAAATCTTCCTTGTCCTAAAATCAGTAAGTTTACTCAAGGCATAGGATTTTGTTGGTAAGTATTTCATTGTTTCATTTACATTGATATTTCAGTTTATCTCTCGGTTGTGAGAGAATTTTGTGATCCCGGTTTGTGGGAGTCACATTTTCATTTGTGTATGATTTGATCTTGTAGAGGTTTTCTACAAGAATTTCATAGTGCAAATTTGAGTTAGAGGATTCTAACTCAAGTAGCCGAAGGGGATCCGGGTGGTTGGGACGTAGGATCACCGGGAACAAGTCGGGGAGACTTGGGTGGATCCGAACCCGTTAAATCGCTTGTTTGGGTTGCTTAGTTCTTGTTGACAATATTTTCATTCCGCATTTTTGGTTGTGTTTGCACAATAATTAGGAATTATACTCTTGATTATTTTAAAGTACTATTCACCCCCCCTCTAGTACTTGTGCAGTAGCTATCAGGGCATTACATAGTATTATTTTTCATATTATTTGAAGAATCAATTTTCTTAGCACTAATAAATACATGGTTTTTCTTTTCTAAAATGATATTACCAAGAATATTGGATTTGGGAGTATTCTTATATCCCAAACCTTGTCTATGATTAGCAGGATGTTGTAATCTAAGTAAATCATCTAGATTTGTCTTTTATTAAATTTACTAATATTAGTAGACATAGTATCATATTTCAATTTTAGAGAAGAAATATCCTTATCTAAAATAGAGATGCGTGAAATCATATTATGTTTCTTAGATTTGAGAATCTCATTTTCTTGAAGTAGTTTATCATTTTGAGAAGATAATGTTTCCTTTTCAATTTTTAGATTATCTAATGAAGAAGAATGAGAAAGAATTAATGCCTTATGTTGAGAATTCAATTTCTTGAATCTCGTATATAATTCATTAAAAGCATTAAGTAGTTCTTCATTATCTAGCTACTTACCTCATTATCACTTTGTGCCATAGAGAACATATGGGCATTTTCTTCATTAGATTGGTCGTTGACTTCTTCTTCTTCATCTGAAGATGAAGAGTCCCATGTTGCTGCTAGTGCCTTCTTTCTCTTTTCGAACTTCTTATCCTTTCTGAAGTTGTTAAATGTCCTTTCTTTTGGCTTAAGAAGTGGACAATCCTTTTTCATATGTCCTGGTTTGTTACATTGAAAACATAAAGAAGCATCAGTAGTTTTAGGCTTAAAACTTTTAAACTTACCTCTTCGTAGAAACTTCTTGAAGTTTCTAGTTATTAGTGACATGTCTTCATCGTCCATGTCTGAATCATTGGTGTTTGATGCAGCAGTGAAGGCAAGAGTTTTCTTCTTTGTATCTGCTTGTTCTTTGTAATCTTGAAGTTGTACTTCGTAGGCCATCAAGTTACCAACCAAGCTTTCAACGGTGAGAGTTGACAAGTCATTGGCTTCTTCTATGGTTGTAGTCTTCTTCTCTTATTCTGACATTAAGGCTCGAAGAATCTTTTGTACTTGTTCCAGTTGTGAATAGGTTTTGCTAAGGGCTATTAAGGAGTTGACAATGTCGGTGAAACGAGTGATCATTTCTCCAATTAGTTCATTCTCCTTTATTCTGAATAACTCAAACCTGTGAACAAGAACAAAGATTTTAGTTTCCTTAACTTTATTAGTTCCTTCATGAGTTACCTGGAGTGTATGCCAGATGCCATATGTGGTTTTGGCCAGAAGACACGATTGAACTCATTCTTGTCCATAGCGTAGAATAGTGCATTCATTGCTTTAGAGTTGCGAGTTGCAGCAAATTTGTCATTAGTGGACCATTGGGCATTTGGAGTTGTAGGCTTCGCGTGTTGAGTTTCCAACATTTTCCAAAGTTCGTAGTCGATGCTTTGAAGATAGATTGTCATCCTTGTCTTCCAATAGGAGTAGTTGGAACCATTGAATAGTGGAGGCCTTGTAGTAGAGTGCCATTCTGGAAATTGTGATGAAGACGTTGATGTGTTCGTCGGATAGGTGTAGGCCATCTTAACCATGAAGCTCTGATACCAAATGTTGGATCTCCAGGCACACCAAATACACTAGAGGGGGTGTGAATAGTGTAAATCACGACGATATTGCAAAATTAAAAGTTAATAAAAAATTGCAATAAGAGTGCGGAAATAAAAGATCACAATCCAGAATATTTCAAACACAAACACAGAGATTTTTATCCTGGTTCGGATCCTTGTGATCATACGTCCAGTCCTCTACCCCGTAGAGATTTGAATCCACTAAAACACTTGCTCCCTGCAAGTAATCAGCATACAAAGATGACAACACTCCCCGTGTTGCAAACTTGTACAGTCTCTTCAACAAGAGATTCACCAAATAAAGTAAAGAGAGTATGAAACAATATCACCTATAGCCTTGATAATTGATGGAATTATTACGCAAGGAAGGTGAATGAATCTCCAAGGTTCTGGATGGAACTTGTAGTAGAACGAACTTGAAGATTGGATTTTCTGGAGAAAAAATTTCTGCAGAGGTTCCTCTAAGAAAATCTGAAAATCACCAACCTTCTATAGAGAGAAAGTGTACTTAAGAAAAGAGAAAGAAAGTGAATTTTCGTGTGTTTTTAGGCAGGGGTCTGGGGATCTATTTATAGTCCAAAAGGTAGTTTTTGAACGTTGGACAACTGCCTAAATTTTCAAAAAATTCTGGGAAAGTCTTTCTATTAGTCGACTAATATGGGTGACTGGTCAACTAATTAGAACTGCTGACTAGGATTCTGGCTGTTGAGATGTCCTTTAGAAAATAACTTCCTAAAACAGAAAGAAACTTACGGATATAAACTGTCAGAAACTAGCCATTTATGGCAGTTCCAACTTCCAGAAATAAAATATATTATTTAAATGATAAATCAGTTAAATAACTATTTTGAAAATAGACTGGTAGACTAACAGAGTTTGTTGGTCGACTAAAAATATGAAATTTTAGAAATTTTTGAGAAAATGATCCTAGAGACTTAAAATGGGTTTGACAAAGTTTTAGGACAGAAATATTTTATTATTAAAATTAGTCGACTAGCATTAGGGGTTGGTCGACTAATAGGATTTCTGACGTGATTTTTTGAAGATGAATCCTAAACGACTAAGAGAGATTATTGATGGAAATTGAATTCCACCCCAAGTGATTTTGATGATGAGCACACTAAATGAAAGCTTGATGTACTAACTACACTACACTCAAGTGCGCAGAATTTGCGAAGCTCTACTCATACTCAAAGAAGCACACTTCAACGCTCCAAGACAAAGACGAACATGACTAAACTCAAAGTGATGAAGCTCAAGCTCAAACAGAACAAGAAGCACAAAGAGAAGCTCGCTTTCACTTCATCAAGATGACCAAACTTCCGAAGACATGTTCTGAGTCCATAGTGAGTTGTGTGTCTTTTTAGGGTATTTGTTACAGCCATATCAAATAGACAAAACACACACACACACACACACACAAACAATTTCGAAAATACTTTTAATTATCTTCAAAAAAATTTCGAGAGCTTTTCTAGTCACTCCATAATTTTCGTAGTGAAACTCCACGCACCCTGGAGCTAACTACTTGTCTGACTAGAAGAGCAGCAGGAAAAACTCCTCTGGGAGTCGACTACCAAAAGTAAGGAGTCGACTACTTGTCAGAGATCAAAAACTCCTGGAGTTCTCTAGGAGTCGACTACCTATATGAGGGAGTCGACTACCAGCTGTAAATTTCAGACGTTTTTGAATTTGAATTTTGAAATCCTTTGAGCAATTTATTCCGTAATTTTTGGGACAAAAGTCAAACGAAATTTGAAATTCAAATCTCAGTTTTTCCCTATAAATAGAGCTAAATTCTTTGATGAAATACACAACATTGAAAATCAATCTCTTGTGAAAACTCTCTTGAATTCAAAGCTCTCATTTTTCTCTCTAGCCAATTTTGATTTTATTTGATCTTGCAATATTCTTTTATAAATTCTTTTGAAGATCATACTCTTATTTTTATTGGCTAAAACATTTTCAAAATCCTCACTATTATTCTCTTTATTTTTATTTAAAGGGTTTTTGAAAAAGATCTAGATCACAAAGAACTTCTCTCGTATCTTTGTGTGATCTAGACTATCATTCTATCAAGCCACTACACAAATTTGTCTAAACTTTGATTGGCTATAGAATCGGGTGTGTAAACCAATCTCCATCATTTATTGTGGTGTATTGGATAAATTCTCATTGTGTTGATTATTGGAACACTAGACAAGTCTAGTTGTTGCCAGTTGGAAAGTCCTCGGTTTGTGAGGCAAGGGTAAATCCTAGACAAGTCTAGGTGTTGTGGTTGGAAATCCTAGTCAAGGTTAGGTCGTTGGAAATCCTAAAGAGTGAAGTTAGGTAATTGTATTTGCCAAGGCAGATAGTGGAAATCTCGTACCGGATTGGTCGGGAACTGGACGTACCCGGGTTGCGGGGAACCAGGATAAACATCCTTTTGTCTGCATTTGTTTTTTGTGATTTGTTATCTTTCTTGTACAAGCATTCGTTACTTATTAATTGTTCATCCTTTTAATTCATTGTTAACTTATTCAAAAGTTTGTATCTTCAATTTCCGCTGTGTATAAATCTATTTGTAAAGATCTATTTGTCAAAGTTATATTTATCTGATCTTAATCCAATCTCTTTCATCTTCTTGTTAAGATTGTTTTGTTGATTAAGAACCAACCGTAGATCACTCTACTTGGTTTCTTAGGCAACATTAGAAGGAATTTATTTGTGTTAATATCGTTGAGCGAAAAAGTTTACTATATACACAACACTATTCAACCCCTCCCTTCTAGTGTTGTTTGCCATCCACAGGATCCAACACTTGGTATCAGAGCAAGGCTACAAAAGTGATGGTGTCAACATCTTTTCACTCTGAAGGACTGAATACCATGTGACCACCTCTATTCAACGGAACCAACTACGCTAGCTGGAAGATCCGAATGAAGACTCACCTAGAGTCATTGGACATTGAAGCTTGGACTATTACCAAAGTCCCGTACGTCGCACCCACCGACGTTGAGTTTGGAAAATGGTCTGTCGACGACAAGAAGAGAGCTAATCTCAATGCAAAAGCAATGAATGCGCTGTTTTGCGCTGTTACAGGAAATGAGTTCAATCGAGTCTCCCAATGTGAGACAGCACATGAAATATGGCATACTCTTCAGGTAAGTCACGAAGGTACTGAAAAGGTAAAAGAATCTCGCATAAACGTCTTACATTCAAAGTTCGAATCTTTTAAAATGGAAGAAGGAGAGAGTATCACCGATGTGAATACTCGTTTTACTAATATTACAAATGAGCTTGCAGGACTAGGAAAGAAACTTTTTGAGTATGAACAGGTAATGAAGATACTAAGATCCATCCGACCTGAGTGGAAGGGAAAGACTACGGCCATTTGAGAAGCGCATAACGTAAAGGACCTCACCATCGAAGAACTGATGGGAAATCTCATGGCATATGAGATTGAGCTTGAAGAAGACAAGAAAATCGAAGAAAAACCAAAGAAGAAGAATCTTGCGTTCAAAGCACAAGAGGAAGATTCCGACTACACGGACAAATAAGACCATATCGCGTTCATCTCAAAGAACTTTAAACAGTTCATCACTAGTAAGTATGGAAAACGATCTTTTAGACCCACTAACAGTATTATTTGTTTTGGTTGTAATAAACCAGGGCATGTCAAAAGAGACTGTCCATTGGAAAGAAATAACCGTGAGTCAAGAGATGTGGGAAGAACAAAGACAATAATGAAAGGTGAAACAATACAAGAAACAAGTTTCGACGACCAAAGAAAGAAGCTTATGCAGCCTTCGACCAGAGCGACGACTCTTCATCCGATGAATCCTCAGAAGAAGATAATGATGAAAGAAGAGAGACGGCACACATGTGCTTCATGGAATCTACATCCTCCAAGGTAAGCTCGCATCATGATTCATCTAGCGACAATGAGTCATCGTCAAGCGATGATGAAGACCTGGATTATAGGGGAGCATATAAGGAGCTATGCAAGATGCATGAAAAGCTCATTAAAGAACATAGAAAAACACTTAGAAATATTAAAAGAGAGACTAAAGAAAAAGAAGAAGTCATTAAAGAAAATAGTCTTCTTAAAGAAAAAAATGATCTTCTACAAAAAGATATTTTGCTAGTAAATGAAAAAGTTGAAAATCTAAATAATCTTCTCGTATCTATCAAAGATAAATACGACGCTACGATAAAAATTATTGAGAATTTTAACAAAGGAAAAGGGAAGCTAGATAGTATAATAGATAATCAAAAAGCTTCATCTAGCAAAACCGGACTCGGCTATGATTCACATCATACCAAGAAACGGGTTACGCATACTAGGATGCATCATGCTAACAATAATGTTTTGAGCATCTGGGTACCAAAGAGATTATCTGATCAGCGAAAAGAAAGGTACGCTACTAACTTTGTTCAACAAATTCATTTTAACAAAAATTATAAATATGTTGTTCATGAAGGAACTAAACCGTATTGGGTTTGGCTTCCTAAAGACTAACTCCTCGGACTCAAAACCAAAGAGTACCATAAAACGCTTATTTATTCTCAGGTACTCTAAAAGGAGGAAAACAATGAAGAAATTTCAAGAAGTCAAAACGACTGAATCAGAACAAAAGTTATATATATATATATATATATATATATATATATATATATATATATATATATTAAATGTGTTGTAATGAGTTAATATGTGCATATGATTGTGTTTTATTCTTAAAATATTTCTTGTTCAGAAAGCACACTCAACCTGGATCAAAATCTCCCCGGGATGAGAAAACGACTCAACCCAGCAGGGAGTCGACTACCTACAGGAGGGAGTCGACTACCAGTGCGTAAATTTCTGGGTTGCTCTTTTTTTGACTAACTCCTAATGGGTTCTATTGAGTGGATGGGTCAAGATCCGTTAAGACAACTTACCCAATAAGCCTAAAACTCATCCTAGCCATCCAAAACTTGATCTAAAGGCCCTCTCTTCTCCCCATCTCTTCATCCAAACAACAAAACCCCAAGAAAAACCCTAGAGGTAGCCGACTACCTCCTCCTCTTCTCTTGATTTTTCATCTTGGTGCTTGGACTTTTGGAGCTATTTCATCTTCCTCCAAAGTTACTCAAGGTAAAATTTTTCTTACTCCATGATTTTTTATTATTTCATCTCTCTTGGTTATCTAGTAGTGTAAAAATGTTATTTTTCTTCTTTTACTCTATCTAGATGCCTATCAAGGAGATTTTCTCCAAGAAGAGGAAAACTACCACAGAAATTGATTCTGAAAAGGAGATTATCTTACCCTATCTTTTCAAAACTACTACCTATGAGCAATTTGTTAAGATCTCAAAGAAACCTATCTTGCATTAACGATTTGTCAAACTTAATGATGTTATCAATTATGGTATTGATAGTCTGTTAGATTTTCAAAACTTAGCAAACTTGTTCTCCTCTGAAAATGTGTACCTTTGTTATCCTAGGCTTGTTCATCTTTTCTATGCAAACATGGACTATGATCTTGTGAAAAGTCGTTTCATAACAAAAGTTCTTGATACTAAACTTGCTATAACTGTCAAATCCCTAGGAGAAGCCCTAGGTATCCCATACTCCGGTATGATTCTTGACAAAATCGAAATGACTGATGAGAACATTCTAGAAAGAATGTATTTGCCCAGTAGACACTTTCAAACCAAACTTCCATGTAGCAATCTTCGCTATCCGGCGAGGATCTTGGCTAATATTTTGTCTTATAACATAACTCAAAAATCTGGGAGCCATGCTATTCTCTCTGAGAAACAAGCTAAGTGCATCTATGCCATCCTAGGTAACATTCGTGTTAATTGGGCTAAAGTGATTATGGATTCTATCCTAGCCTCAGCTTCTTCTGATAGACCCTCCTCCACTCTTTCTCATGGGCACTATCTTACTATACTATTCATTAGCTACAATGTGCCACTGGATCATGAAACATCCATTCTAGAACCTGCTCGTGTCTTTGATGTACATGCTCTTGGGAGAATGAATCTCCATCATGACCTTGATGAAAATGTCCCTGAAGAACAAATTGCTGCCGAAGGAGGATCATCATCCTCAAGGCGAGGTAAGAAAGTTGCCATTTCAGATTCAGAAGAAGAAGAAGAAGAAGAAAAAGGAAGCAGCGAAGAAGAAGAAGAAGAAGAAGTTCCAGCATACATCCTTGAACTTCAGGAAATGCTCCTGAAAAAGATTGAAAGGTTGAAGATTACACAAAAGCAAGGATTTGAAGACATCAATCGTAAAGTGGACGATTTGAAAGAGCTTGTTGTGAATAGCAACAAGATGACTGAGGACACACTTGCCATGATCCTTGATGAGATCTAAGAACTAAAGAAAGGTGGCGGTCAATCTTAGCTCTTTCCTTCTCTAAAAACAATGGTTCTCTAAAACAATGGTTCTTAAAACTATGTCATTTGAGACGATGGTCTGTAATAACTCTATGTGTGGTGTTTGCTACAATATCTATATGCTATATATCAACTGCCAGTATGAACTAACACATCTCTTGCAGGCACAAGAAATTGAATTTCCCTCCTAAACATATCTATTTGTTTATTTTTTGTTGATGACAAGGGGAAGAAAATTCATGTGACATGAGATACAAAATAAAATCATATGTATACTGTTTTGTGTATTGCTTCGATGTAGGGGGAGAACCGCATCAAATCATGGGAAGTAAGTATACCATATATTTTATCTTTTACTTACTTCATTTTTTTCTCATTTGGGTGTCATCATCAAAAAGGGGGAGAGTGATGGAAATTGAATTCCACCCCAAGTGATTTTGATGATGAGCACACCAAATGAAAGCTTGATGTACTAACTACACTACACTCAAGTGCGCAGAATTTGCGAAGCTCTACTCATACTCAAAGAAGCACACTTCAACGCTCCAAGACAAAGTGTGAAGCTCAAGCTCAAACAGAACAAGAAGCACAAAGAGAAGCTCGCTTTCACTTCATCAAGATGACCAAACTTCCGAAGACATGTTCTGAGTCCATAATGAGTAGTGTGTCTTTTTAGGGTATTTGTTACAGCCATATCAAATAGACAAAACACACACACACAAACAATTTCGAAAATACTTTTAATTATCTTCAAAATATTTTCGAGAGCTTTTCTAGTCACTCCATAATTTTCGTAGTGAAACTCCACGCACCCTGGAGCTAACTACTTGTCTGACTAGAAGAGCAGCAGGAAAAACTCCTCTGGGAGTCGACTACCAAAAGTAGGGAGTCGACTACTTGTCAGAGATCAAAAACTCTTGGAGTTCTCTGGGAGTCGACTACATATATGAGGGAGTCGACTACCAGCTGTAAATTTCAGACGTTTTTGAATTTGAATTTTGAAATCCTTTGAGCAATTTACTCCGTAATTTTTGGGACAAAAGTCAAACGAAATTTGAAATTCAAATCTCAGTTTTTTCCCTATAAATAGAGCTAATTTCTTTCATGAAATACACAACATTGAAAATCAATCTCTTGTGAAAACTCTCTTGAATTCAAAGCTCTCATTTTTCTCTCTAGCCAATTTTGATTTTATTTGATCTTGCAATATTCTTTTATAAATTCTTTTGAAGATCATACTCTTATTTTTATTGGCTAAAACATTTTCAAAATCCTCACTATTATTCTCTTTATTTTTATTTAAAGGATTTTTGAAAAAGATCTAGATCACAAAGAACTTCTCTCGTATCTTTGTGTGATCTAGACTATCATTCTATCAAGCCACTACACAAATTTGTCTAAACTTTGATTGGCTATAGAATCGGGTGTGTAAACCAATCTCCATCATTTATTGTGGTGTATTGGATAAATTCTCATTGTGTTGATTGTTGGAACACTAGACAAGTATAGTTGTTGCCAGTTGGAAAGTCCTCGGTTTGTGAGGCAAGGGTAAATCCTAGACAAGTCTAGGTGTTATGGTTGGAAATCCTAGTCAAGGCTAGGTCGTTGGAAATCCTAACGAGTGAAGTTAGGTAATTGTATTTGCCAAGGCAGATAGTAGAAATCTCGTACCGGATTGGTCGGGGACTAGACGTACCCGGGTTGCGGGGAACCAGGATAAAAATCCTTTTGTCTGCGTTTGTTTTTTGTGATTTGTTATCTTTCTTGTACAAGCATTCGTTACTTATTAATTGTTCATCTTTTTAATTCATTGTTAACTTATTCAAAAGTTTGTATCTTCAATTTCCGCTGTGTATAAATCTATTTGTAAAGATTTATTTGTCAAAGTTATATTTATCTGATCTTAATCCAATCTCTTTCATATTCTTGTTAAGATTTTTTTGTTGATTAAGAACCAAGCGTAGATCACTCTACTTGGTTTCTTAGGCAACATTAGAAGGAATTTATTTTTGTTAATATCGTTGAGCGAAAAAGTTTACTATATACACAACACTATTCAACCCCTCCCTTCTAGTGTTGTTTGCCATCCACAGGATCCAACAATTATCACCAAAGCTTTTACATTCTAAGTAAATGCAAGAGAAAAAATAAAGATTACATCTCATTTACAAGATACAAAATATCATCGATACGCTTCGTCTTGTAGTGAATGCTTCTTGCAATATGTAGACTTGATGATTGTCTTAGTTGATTTGTGCTATAACATCTGCATAGATAAAGTTGGTATAAAGATAATATGTTTGTATCATCAAAACCATATGAGGAGTTGTGAGTTTCCAACATAAATTTCCATTTAATATTAAAATACATTTGCATCATATACAAATGAACTGAGGGCATACATCCCTCAACGCCTCCGTGGTAGGCCTGAGACTCCCTTCCAAGTTGGAGGAACACCCAACAATCCACCTCAGGATGCGATTGTGTTAATCTCGATGCATCTGGATTTAGGGCTTCGTCTTCCCTTCAACTGTCTTCTTTGCTATTTCTTTTAACTCTCAAATTTGGCACCTTGCCTGCTTGCTCCAAATTACTTTAGGAGCTTAGTCTCCTCAGCCATAATGTTTGCCTCCCACCAGAAAGGTTAGTTATCAGGTGAGCTGGCATATACAATCTTTGAGTTAAAAGAAGATCGTAGACAGTTACTGCTACCTCTGCGACCGAGCTGGAGCTTCCTGGATCTTTGATGAGAAGTCATCAGGTAATAAAAATTATAAGGAAAGGTGGTCCCGAGCCATAGGAGGCTGGGAGAGCTCTGAGCTAGGCCCCACTCCTACTGAAGAGATAGTGTCACGCCGGTTTGGATGCCCGTGTAGGTAGGACCCAGAAATTACACTGAAGTATAGACATGATGCAAGAATTGGAATGGTGGGTATGGCTTGATAGCTAACGTGCTATTACAAGGTCTTGTAACATCTTGTTGTAAGACAGACTGAGCTAGCTACTGTAGGTGATGCCTGCTGAAGAGAATGTTGAGCTTGTCATTACTCTTTATGTCACTGGCGAGTAACAATCCCTGAGCTGTTGGAGGTCAGATGTCTTGAGTCTCTCACTATGTTGCTAAGGTTTCATTCTTTGCCTTTGTAGTTATGGGAAGTTTTAAGTTGAATCTTGTCTGGAGGGAGCAGGCATACCAAGCTATTCTTCAGTAAATCCCTACAACCCGACCTGAGAGGATTCCCCAGTCGGGGGCTTCGAGGCCTCAAGAAGAGCAGACCTCTGCTATTGCTCCCTGTGATGTAGAGCCTTCTCATGTCCCAGCTTTAAAAGCTAGGATCAAAATCATAGGAGACCCCCCCCCCAATTCACCTCAACTCAGAGGATGATGTCAACTCTGACAGCTGCTCCATTACTAACATACTTAGGAAGGGGAAGAGAGGGATGAATGAGGATGCAGGTTTTGATCTACCATATGTGGAGCTTACTCCCTCAATGCCTACCTAGCCCCTACAGAAAAACAGAAAGTAGTAACTCTCGACCAAAGGCTTGATTAGGCCTCGGGTTCACCTCACCACAAGGCAGGTCGAGTGGAAGCTCCTCTACTTGGTGAAGGTCAGAGGGTTGCGGGTAAGAAGAAGACAGAAATGATCTAGGAAGAATCGCTTAGCTTCATGGTAGAGGAGACCTGAAAAGAGATCGGTCTTCTCGAAATAAAGATCGAGAGATTTGCTACAGAACTGCAGATCATGAACCAAGTATACTTTCTTCCATTGTAATTAATGATCTCTCTTCTTGACTTTGTCTTAACCTTCCTTTTTCTTTTTGTTTCTTGCTAAGGCTCAAGAGGAGTTGACCCGCTTTTTCCATAGCTGCATCCTTTAGAAAGAGCAGGCTCACTCCTTTGCCAAGAGATCGACCCACTTCAGGAGCTAACTACGACATGTGCAGATGTCGGCGACCTACAATGGATACATGTTCTCTGCAAAAAGGTCCTTGCCACTGAGGAGGAGCTCTAGATGCTAGGGAGTTGAGGTAGAGCCGAAGGAGCAGACTGGGCTCGGTTATTCTTGGGACATAAGGCTCTAGGATGTGAGGATTCATCTGCATCAGGTAGAAGAGAATGACGTGTAGCTAAGGAAAGAGTGTAAGGAGTCTGTTGAAGCCATAACATGCCATACTAAGTACATAGACGAGAAAGATGGTATGATCTTCTAGATACAGGAAGAGTTGGAGAGGGCCAAGCAAGGCTTCAAAGATCAGGCATCCAAGATGTCTGAGGCTCTCCAGGTCAAGTTGAAGAAGGTCGAAGCTCAGGCCGATGTTTCCTTTAAAGCTGGTGTGAGGTATATGAGGGATGACTTCGTATAGATGCATCCCGCTCAACCAACCTGCTATCCTTCCTATCAGAGATAAAATCCTCTACTACTGTCATCGCCCAAGCTCTGCAACATGTAGTGCCTTCTGTCAGTGTTGTGCCCACCTCTGGGTAAAATGTTTAAACTAATTTTCTTGTTAAACTAATTTGCGTGTTGCTTGTAACGACATAATATTTCTGTTAGATTAAATCTTTAATGGTTTTTTATATTACGTCATCACTTCAATCCTTAATCCTTTACTATGCTTCTGGCTTAATATGCTGCTATGCTTATCTGTGTATCACTATCGATCTCAAACTCAGGAGAAGAACGCTAGAATTGCAGTGTATCACTATCGATCTTACTAGAATTTGTAGTGTATCATTGGCCCTTTAGTATGTTGAGTGAGAGAATCGCATTTGCTACCTTGAACTTGCCTTTTTGCACTTTTAGCTTAGAACCAGAGGTCAGATCAATGGGCTTTAGTATGAGCTGAGGGTTATCTTTGACTTAGCACAACCAGAGTCAAATGCCGTCTAAATTGGAACGTTGAGTTCGTATCAGGGGGCCCCAGCCTAAGCTGGGGGCCTTCTTTGACTTTGCATGACAGGAGTCGAGTGTTATTCGTCGGTGCCGGGACCCTAAGGTCAGATCGACGGGCCCCAACCTGAGCTACGTACTTTCTTGGATTTAGCACAACCGAAGTCATGTGTTATTCGTCAGAGCTGGGACCCTGAGGTCAGACGAGCGGGCCTCGACCTAGGCTTGGGGCTTTCTTTGACTTAGCTAACCTGAGTCGAGTGCTACTTGTCAGAACTGGGACACTGAGGTCAGACCAGCAGGCCCCAGCCAGGGTTGCGAGCTTCCTTTTACTTAGCAAGACCGGAGTTGAGTGATATTCGTTAGAGCTGGGATGCTGAGGTTGGACCAGCGGGCCCCACCCTGGGCTAGGGGCTTTCTTTTACTTAGCACGACTAGAGTCGAGTGCTATTCCTCAGATCCAGGACCCTGAGGTTGGACCAGCAGGCCCCAACCTGGGTGGGGGCTGTCTTTTACTTGGCATGACCATAATCGAGTGCTATTCGTCAGAGCTGGAACCTTAAGGTCAGCATGGGCTGGGGGCTTTTTAATGAAAAAATGTACAACTTTTAGAGTTCAAAAGGGGAACATTTGTGTGGAATCTATCATGTGTATATTGTTAGAGCATGTATGCTCTTAAGATAAGTATTGTAATTGTAATCCTCATATCATTTGAAATGATAGTAAGCTATTTGGCAATCTTTATCTATGATATCATTTGCATCACTTCTATGGTTTTCATTGTGATTATATGATGTAGGGATAAAGTCCCAGGACTTATGAGATGAACATTGGGTTCATGATGAGATCATGGTAATGAGGCCAATGTGTTCATTGATTATATGTCTAGAAATGTTGTCATGCCCTACTCCCGAGGATACCTGGATTTGCGAAACTTAATCAGGTCGGCTGGATAGGCGAAGTTGATAAAGAAGGAAATAATAGAGAGAGAAACACGGAGGTGGGCCACTTCGGACATGCTTGGATAGTACATGTAATGCTCCACAGAAATGACAACAACATTCAAGAGAGAACAACATAAGTACACAATATATACAATAGTCATAACCAAGAACATCCCATATATACATTAACAATGGCCAAGTACAACCTCGTATACAAATAATCCTCACTCACACTACAACACAAAAGCCCAACCCTAACCCAAAGGTACAACTCACACCTAAGTCACCCACATCTCCAACTCCAAGTCACCAACACCTGAAGGTCCACCTCCACTACCTGTACCACCTGTGGGAAAAGATGGGAGGGCACGTCAAAGTGTGTCTAGTAGGAGTCAGAGTTTCTTTTTTAGTCTCTGAGTTGCTTTGGTTGTTCTATGTCTGTTGATGTGCTTTATGTTTTGTGTTTGGACATGTTTGCTTGGGAACATTACAGTTATTATCCAAACATTGCGTAGTGGCCTGCCTTTTTCTTCTTCCTCTTTCTTTCCTTCTCTTACTTCATCACCTCCGCCTCTTCAGGAATACTTGGGACGGATTCGTACTTTCCGAGTATCCTGGGGAGCGGGGCGTGATAGTAGGGATGCCTAACTCATATGGCATGTCTTTCAACAGGTTATCCAAATTATAGAGAGTGACATATCAGGGCATTATGAGATGAACATAGATGGAAACATAGAAGCTACAAGAGAGGCATAAAGGAAAATAACACTTGAAGGTGATATAGGAGAATGCAACACATACACAGTCAGAGAGGACATAACAGCAACTACTACTACTATAATAAAAGGAATAACGATAAGTGTGTTATATTAAGTTAAGCATCTTCAATCATTGATAGTTATTTGGAAACCTGGGTAAATGTAGGATATAAGGGACTGGACCTCACCCCAAAGTGGGTCAAAGAAGACTACCCCGCAAGTAGTACACGATCACTGATTAACTTTAACGGGGCCTTTCAAACTCCCACGTTTCGGGAGTGAGATAAAATAGAGGAAGATAGACAAGTCACTACCCATGGTGCATCACGAGTACACCTATGGGCCTCTCCAACTCGTCCACTCCCCCGTTCCGAGAGTGCGAGTGAGAAATCATAACTCTAGTCCAGTCCTTATTGCTACCGCAACTCAAATATTCCCCCAAACCCCATCTTGGAAGCCCACCCTCTTTAGAGATGATTAAGACATCCCAAGTATTTATTAGTCAACATTCTTGTTATGCAATGTATAGAATTGCATAAAGGCATCAAATGTGACATAAGGGAATAACTATAAGGGTCACATAAAATGTGACATAAATGCAATTATGCATAAAGAACAAGTGTGTATAAAGAGTTATAAGACAAGTAATACAAAGGAAATAACAATATCAACACTTGCATTTCTTAATATGGAGTTATATTTGGCATGGTCACTCATTTCATATTGTTTCTCTTTCACAATTCCTTTCCTTCCTCCACAAAAGGGGTCAAGCATCCATGTGTCATGCCCATCACAATTACCACAACAACATATCATATTGTGACATGCCAATTATGCATACAACGTCCAACATATCCTTGATATTATTACTCCATAACAATGGTGCTATATGTCATTGGCAAGTGTCACATGTACATTGGATGCACCAATTTCATATCCCAAGTGTTATACATGTGAAAGAACAGCTGATATCACAAACTGGTATTTAGAATTAGACATAAGAGTCTAAATTAAAACTGTAGGTAATTTAGTAATGTTTCCATAGCAACAAAAATCATAATTTTGGGATAAGCCCACTAATAGTTATGGCCTATAGATCATGAGGTATAAAAGCTGTCCTGAAACTGGATTATATAGCAGTCAATAACAGTTAATTACAGTGATCTACAATCTTAATCTTGTTGAGCTCTCGACATGAAAAGTGTAGCTCATTCAAATGGAATTCCAGATTGTCTTAAATTATCTCATTTGGTTGTCTGGAGTAAAAGTTATGCTCTATTCAACAACAAGGTGCAGAATATGCCAGCATTGCTACTACGACAGGAATCATCAATTTCAGTCTAATTACAGGCAGATTTTGAAGGTGGTCTTTAAGTAAAAGTTGTAAATAACTTAGATATCTTCTCAGATTGTATTAACTAATAATTTTTGGAGATCTAGAACAAAAGTTATGCGCATTCCAATAACAACAATAGAGTAGGGACAATTATAAGCATCAACATCAACAAAGATAATGAGGAAGGTGGCATCTTTAGCTTATTTCCATAAGAAAGGTTACATTCGTAGCAAGTAAGTAGGGTCGTCTTACTAAAAATCACAACTTTAAGCTAACCTCATAAAGGTTTCCATAAATGACACAAATTTGAACATACTCCCAAAGAGAATCCCATAAAAATGTAAACTAGGAATAGTACGCCATAGAGTTAAGCTCCATACCTCCAAGGTGAAAGCTTCCGTCACTAAATCCCTCTAAGATTCCAATTAGCTCCATGAAAACCCTCCTCAAGCTTCAAGCTCCCAAAAAGTTTCCATCTTGCTAAAGAAATCCCAAAGCTCCAAACACCCCCACATCAAGGTACTAATTGCACCAAGGTTCCAAGGTGAAGGAAATGGAGGCATATTAGCTGGACAAAAATGAAGGAAGGAGCCATGGAAGATTGTCATGAATTTGAGGAGAATGAAAACAAAGAAAAAGAGAAGACGAAAATGAAGGGAGAAAGAGAGAGCATGGGGTTTTCTAGATTTCTCCTTTTCTTCGCTTTTCTTTTATTTTCTTGTCCTTTCTATTATTTTCTACTCTTTTCTTTAATACAATAAAGTAGTGATTGGAAATAAAAATTTACAAAGGCCAACTATTACTCTAGAAATTTATTTATAGGTGTTGAAGGATGTATGCTATCAGTTCATTTGCATTTGATGCAAATGTATTTAAATATATCTCAAAGTGTTTGCGATCGTATTTTAAATAAATAAATTAATATGTCACAAAGATATTTGTGAGAATATAATGCATAGAAAGTGGAAGAGGATTTTCCTGTGAAAGTCACAGAAAAAATCGCGCTCTAATCGGAGTCTAAACGAGCCCAATAAATCTATTTAAAAGGAGTTTTAAATAGTATACCAAAAGGCCCAAAGATAAAGCCCAGATTTTTTTTGGAAACAAAAAAAGGAGGGATGGTCCCCTAATACCGGGCCCATTTGGGCCGGGTCAGCAATTTTTAAGCGCCCAAAAAGGGCGCATGCGGGGCACCCTGGCCCCTAAAAGGGCACCATGTGGCGCCCTGCAACTAGCACCCGCAGGGCACGTGCGTGGCATGCACCCACCGTCATGTGCCAGGCATGCACCACAGGGTGCCAGACGCCCTGCAGGGTGCATGCCAGGAACTCGCCGCAGAGCTGCACACGCATCAGCCTATGGGCCTCACAGCAAGGGTTTTGAACCATAAGTGCGTATTTTTGGCGACTGAATTGTTCAACGAAAATATGGTTTTGGGCTAACTTTGGACACACGTTTGAGGGGTCAAACAAAGTTGGAATTGAGCCCCGTTTTTTTCTATACGATCATCGTCCAGTGCTTTTCGATTTGATATATTGATATCACTTGCGAAGCTCAATGGTGAGGGAGGAAAAATTCGCTAAAGATTGGCCTTTGTGAAAGTCAAGCTTTAATTGATTTTTTTCACTCCAACATTTAGTCCCACATCGAAAAATGAGAAACGGGAAAGTCAGTCACCTATATAAATAAGGGCCAACCCCCCTCCTTGAAACCCGTACCAAGCTCTAGATTTGAGTAGCTCCATTAAACGTGAGCAAGCTTGGATCTAAGCTTAAATTAATTCACTCTTCTCATTAATTCTTCATTGCTCTTGATCGGGCTCTAGCAAAGCTACGAAGGAGTTCAAATCAGATCTGAAGTCTTGACCGAGGATCCACTCAAGGTGAAACTTTTTTTCGGTGCGTGGTTGGCTTAGTGATATGGGTGTTGCTCGCCTCAGGACGCGTTCGGGACGTGGTTCGGCTCAGGAGAAGCGACGCGGGGCATCGCTTCGGAGATAAAGAAACGTTGCTGAAAACGACGCTTCGTATTCTGCGGAAACAAAGTGAAAGGTATGTAGTTTATTAACATGCGTTTATAATTGCAATAGGTTGATGGATCTATCCTTAGGGGTTGGTCGGACCCAACCTCGGGATAGTAGAGATTTTGGCTAAGGTTGTTTCTTTAGGGCTAGACTTAAAATAGTTTTAAGTTATTTTTCCGCTGCTTTTATGTTTTCATCGTCCATCCGACTTTAGTCGGGCGTCGATTTTATAGCCCTAAGGACCCATGAAACCCTACATTGGTATCAGAGCCAGTCTACTTGATCTATATTTTGCAATTATAAAGTGCATATGATACAGCAAGTTTCTCCATCAGATGGAATTTTTTAATTAAACTATTAAATTGTCGTTCCATCTGATGTTTTTCAAAAAATTGTTTTTTGAAAATTAGATCTAATTTTAAAATCATGTGATAATTTTAAAATATTAGATCTTTAAAAATTATATGTTAATGTAACTTAACTTTATGAGATATTTTAAGTTGCATGTTTAGCTAAATTTTATGAGATAATTTTTAGTTGATCTGTCATCATGCTAAATTGTTTAGTTGATAATTTTAATGGTCATATTAGTTCTTGTTGATTATGTGATAAAACAAGAAAAACTTTTAAGATAGCCATTAAAAGCTTTTAGAAAATTATATGATAACTTTTTAATGGACATGTTATGATTTAAAAATTATTGCAACAAATTAAACTCCTAATACTTGATCAGGGTAGCCCTCTGCAACAAATTATTATTTTAAGTGTTCTAATAATAATTTCAAAAAAGGCTATGATTTAAATTGTTGCAAATTGTATTTTAAATACCTAATACATGATTAGGATATCACCCTAAAATTCATTCCTTATAGTTGATAAGGACATTAATAAAAGTTATTAATCAAACCTAATAATTTCGAATTTTAGGATTCAACTAGTTGATAGGATAACTAGTTTTTAATGAAGCCATTTCAAGTCGATGTCACACATATGAATAATTAGTATCTTTCAATGGATCATGATCCGGTCTAGCATTTTTGACTAGTGTTATGGATCACCCTAGCTCGACTCGGGATAGTGATCTTGGCCTAGCCAAATCCCTGGCCATGTTCTGATGGACCGCAAGGATGCAAATTATTATTATGTGCGACCATCCATCACATCTAGTCAATTACGTTTAAAATCTTCTTCAAGATTAGCTGTAACCCTCCTTGTTTTAGAGGTTGGTAACTATGGGTTATATGTTGTAGTTGTTGAGCACACTCAATCTATGGCATAGCTACCTTATGGAAACCAACTTCTTATTACATGAGATGTAGTCTAGACTTAACCCAAATCGTCGTGTCGTGCCCATACACCGAGCGTCGTGTAAGTTAGGCTAGACACGAAAACGAGGGTCTGACTAGACTAGTCATTGTGATTTGGATGAGCACACTCATGATCATAAGTGGCTAGGGGTAAAAACCAATAAGAGAATCATATATGATATGATTGATGAAGAGTAGTCTATCAATAGAAGAGTCAAGCAATTTGTTGAGCACACTCAAGGTTGCGAGGCTCAGGGTGATTTGATCCATTTCCCACTAAATTTAATTAATTTAAATCGTTCATTATTATAGCTAAATATGATCGCCAAAATAGTGGGAGGATATAGTTAGATAAAAGCCATTCTATCTATATATAATATTGAGCATATGCTAAACTAGGGTAGTTCTATGTTTACCGATGGAATCCAAATCATAATATCCTAAGAGAATAAGTTAACTGGTCAAGATGATTGTTCAAAGAATATCAACTCGAGATCAAGTTTGATAGTCTAAACCAGGTTCTCACTGACCTTAAAGTGTCCTTCTAGAACATGCTTAAGGATAATGATTTCCTTGAGCTCTGGGTCCAACAAAATTAACGCACGCTACCTGTCACTCGCCTCTATGAGGGGCAGCTTGAATATACTGATGTTTCAAAGCAAGTTTCTCCATAGAACTTGTTGAGTCAACTCAATATTGCATGGAAAATGATTTCGATCCACAAGATTAGAAACTTCGATCAAACTGTTTGACTCGAAAATGAGTGCATGAGCGGTGCAAAACCATGTATCCAAATTAGATCTTGAGTTAAGCAACTTGTTAAGTCAGCTCAAGGTTGTGAAGCTCAAGTGTTTGGATGCATAAGGTGCTTGCATAGCTAATATTTGTGTTAGGGACGTGTAATGTCTAAATGTGATTTAGAAAAGAAGAAGGCATTCAGGAATGATGGTTGAGAAAGAAAGTTTTGACTATCATAAGAAAAGACAAAAGTAGGAGGAACTGAAAATGTGACATATTTGATGTCACGGTTTCAGGATAATCTTTATACAAAAGGAATAGATTGTCTTACATGTTGGAAAAAGGAGCAATTGTTGTTTCTTGGATTATAGAGGACGTCTAATACATTTTGGTGAATGTCGTCACCTTGCTTCTGAAGCAATGAGTAATATGTATAACGATATTGTATTAGGTGGTAATACATGAACGCACAAGTTATAGAATACTAATCTATGGCTAAATAGACTAAGCCATACCGAAGAGAATAGACAAGACAAGTCACGTAAAGAGAGGGTGCTTGTGTTGGATATGGACGACATATATACACCCATGAGGGGATGTATGAGGGCATATGGACGTCAGATGTCGCGTGCACGAAAGCGTTCGCGAAGGGAACCTTTTCTCGTGTGAAAAGGACCACTCGATAAGTGGAAAGTCACTTTATAAGTGCAAAAGGCACTTGATAAGTGAATGAAGAAGAGGATAAGTAAATGTGCTAATATAGGCTAATAAGCTTATATTTAGTTATTTCCTACAATAACTACCCCTAAAGCCTATAAATAGGACCCAAGGGTAAGGCATTTACACTAATCTTACCATGCCATAAGTTTGCATAAGGCAACTTGTGTTCTTCTTCTCCCTTACATTAAAATCCTCTTCTAAATAGAGATTTAGGCGGTGAAACACTGCTTCGATCCTCCGTGACGAAGTACTGACCGTTGTGGCGAATCCGAGGGCAAAGTTCAGAGATTACGGTGCTGCATATGCAAGCGTAAGTCTCTCCTCTTCATTCGATCCTAACATCGTTGTTTTGATAGGATCCAACATTGGTATCAGAGCCATACGGGTTCGCCCCGGTCTAACCGTCGCCCCGGTCTAACCGATGAACGAGGCGTTGTCTTTTTCACGAATGAGTTTCCTACCATTATGGATATGGTAGGAGCGCATCGTGACGGAGAGAATCGCAGCAGTTGTTCTTTTCACGTTAGGGTCTTCTGTCATTACGGATATGGCAGGAACTCTCCGTGACGGGAAGAACTGACCGTTCATATCGCCAAACTCGCACTCCTCATGGATGCTGAGTCTCCATTCAATAGGGAATGAGTGCTCTCTTCATGTAGAGCGTGTAGTTTGCGAACTTGAAAGTATGTTATTTTTTCGGCATACGGCCATTGAAGTATAACTACTTTCTCGACGAACGGGTGTCTCATCGGAGAAGAAGATGGCGGTTGCAAATTCTCATCGGAGAAGAAGATCCCTTTGGTGCATGATCGCTATGGCCATATGGGCCATGGAGGCTATGCATCCCCCCTCCCCATGCGGAGGGGGTTGGCTACGGCCAATAACAACCACGGCCACCCCTCCGGTGGGGGTGTGCGGCCAACCCCATGCAAGGGGGAGGCCGGCCATGGCCATATGGGCCAAGGCCGGCCATGGCCAAGGGGCCATGGCCATGGCCATGGCCGGCCCCGACCAGGGGGCCCTGGCCATGGCCAGGCTAGGGCCGACCCTGGCCGGCCTCGGCCAGGGCCAAGGGGGCCCTGGAAAAGGCCAGGGCCTGGTGCAGGCTGGCCCTGGCCTCTGACAGGGCCATGGCCGGCCCTGGCCTCTGGCAGGGCCATGGACGGACCTGGCCGAGGCCAGTGCCAGGCCACTGCTGGCCCCGGCCTCAGCCAGTGCCGATCCCTGGTTGACCCTGTATTTGGGGGGGGGACTTGCATGGATGGGGACATGCATGGCCAGCCCATACGGGACCGACTGCAGTTGTCTGCAGTAAAATTCTCATGTAGGGGGGAAGCACCTGGATCCATACGGGAGCCGGCGGCGGTGGCTTGCAGAAAACTCCCCTCAAGGGGTGTTCGGCCTTGGCCAAGTTGCGATGGCAACTCTCTCTTCAGAAGGAAGAAGAATTCGGCTTGGCACGGCCACGACACGACCCCGGCAATGGCCGGGGAATTGTCGAAATATTTCGGCTATGTCACCCTGTAATGGGGTTTATGCCCTGCAAAATATGTTTGCAAAATACGTTTGAAAAATACGTTTTCAAAAATACGTTTTTCAAAAACGCTTTTCCGCTGCAAAGTACTATAAGAGTACTGTTATTTGATAAAGTGATGGGGAAATATTGAAAGTTGTTCTAGATGGTGATTGGGATCGTAATGACTTTTCCGATTCTAGAACAACATCTTCAATATTTTTCGAAAGTAACTTATCAAATATAATAATATCATTCCAAGTGGGATTTTTTCCAAGTGGGAGTTATATTAAACTAGTCTGAAAAATTTCCACATTCGATTGATTCAGCATCTCAATGGATCATGATTTGACCAGTGGTCTTTTGGACTAGTTTGTGGGACACCTCAGCTCAGTCTGGGGGTTGTGAACCATGGACTAGCCATTTCCCTGGTCGGTCCGCTGGCCGAGACTAATGAATCATGAAAATGTAACAATATGATGACTATGTATATGAAATTAATGCAATGTTTTTGATCAAACCTTTCTTTTCATATCTTTTGCAGCATTTTAAAGCTAAAATGTCTTCCGCTTCAAAGAACATCGTCACTGAGTTAAACAGAGGTGAAAAACTCAACGACGATAATTACAAATTATGGTCCATTAAGATACAATATGTTCTAGAGGAGCAAGACGTGCTCGAAACTCTGAAGAACAAAATGATTGAACCTGAGTTGGGCACTACGGCCCAACATAGAAGAGACAAGGAAGCTTTTGATGCTTGGTCTCGGAAGAACAAGATTGCTCGAATTACGTTTCTGTCAAGTATGGTAGACGACATAATGCGCATCTTCCGAGAGCATGACTTAGCCATGGACATATGGTCCAAGCTTGAGGAGAAGTTTGGTGGCACCTCGGAGTCCAAACTTCGTTCTTTAACTATAAGATTTGATTCATACAAGAAACGTCCAGATCATTCCATGGGGAAACATCTGCGACATATGGCGAATCTAATCTCAGAGTTAAAGGATGCAGGTCATGTGCTCACTGATGAGAAACAAATCCAAGCAGTCATACGTTCCCTGCCAAATGGGTGGGACCAAATGAAGATGCATCTCACTCATAATGAGAGCATCAAGAACTTCAGCTATGTTTCTAAGCACCTCGAGTTAGAGGAAGCGCGGCTTGCGGCCGCTAAGCCAAGTGCAGAAGTGCACATGGTTGCTAGTTCCTCACACGGGGGAAAGAAACGGAAAAATCGTTCGAAGTTTACAAACGAACGTAATAAGCAACCTGAGTCTACCAAGAAACCCAAACACAAGGGTGGGCACAAGAAGTGGCACAAGAAGAAGGACTTGAAGAAGATCAAGTGTTTCAAGTGCAACAAGTTAGGTCACTATGCTCGTTCATGTACGAGTGGAGGTGACGAGGTAACCTGTAATAATACTAGTTACATATGTGTTTCTATTTCAATATTTCTTGTAGAATCTAATCCTTTTTGGATAATTGATTCAGGTGCCACCGACCACATAGCAAGGGACAGACGGTCCTTCGTGGAGTATCACCGGATACCCCAATGAACGAAGTGGATCTATGTAGGAAACAACACACGTGTTGAAGTGAAAGGCGTTGGGACGTGCAAGCTCGTCCTGGACAACGGCCGCACTATCCTACTTCATGATGTTGTCTTCGCTCCGGATATTCGAAGGAATATTATTTCTGTGGTCGTTTTAATGGGTCTTGGTTATAGTTGGTTTTTTCATGATTGTAAAGTGGACTTGTTATGTAATAATTCTTTAATTAGTACTGGGTATGTTTTCAAAGGATTTATTGTATTAAATACAATGTATGACTCCTCATTTTGTAATGAAAATTTCCTTGTTGCAAATTCTTCGACTTATGAGTCAGATATAATTTGTTGGCACGCAAGGCTTGGTCACATTGGACCAACACGTATGGATAGTGTAACGATCAGTTTTCGTTGTACGCTGTGACGTGCACGTAGTCTTGTTCGTGCACGTGTTTATTTTTGACGTTGTCTGTATCCGAACCCTATCGTGTGATATGTCGTTGTGTCCCTCTCTGAGAGTATTAGAATTTTGTGTTGATTTGCAACGTCTTTTCACGGGTCGTTCTTCCGCGAATCGACCTTGGTTGAGGAGACGTCGCGATTATCACTTTTTGACAAGAGACGATTTTATTTTTAATTTCGTTTCTCGTCATCGAAATTGTGATCCGTCTCTTCCATCTTCTTTCTCTCGTCGTTCCGGTCACCCCAGTATTTTTCTTTCGATTTTTGGACTCCGTTTGATCTAGGTGCACTTTTTGGCCCAACTTATTGTATTTTAAGCCCTAAGTTTCATGGTGTTATATCCCTTAATAATAATATTATTATAATTACATCTGATTTGTGACTTGGCCCACTTTTAACCCACTTAGCACACAGTTTCACGCAGGGAGAGAGAATGAGGGTTTCAAACTTTGGGCTTTTAACAATTTCTTTTAAATAACTTTTCTTCTAACTTTTTTTAAAACCCAAAATGTGAGCCCATGAACCCACGAGCAGCAACACCCCCACGTTCTTCATCACGTGCCCACCCCCCTATTAATTAAACCTAGGACCTAGGTTTTTAACAGCAACCCAAAAAGAAAAAAAAACAGCCGGCCCTAGTTTTTCCCACACTCACGCAAAAAAAAACCCTAGACCCGCCGTCCCTTGCTTCCTCCGGCCAAACCCCGACGCCGACGAGCCCCTGACCATCCCTCGACCGTCCTCCCTCCGTTGCTCCGCCGTGCAGTCGCCGGAAACCGCTGCAAACCGCCCCGACCCGCTGTAAAACGCAGCAGCAGCAGCAGCAGCAGCAGCCGCCGCTGCCGCCGCCGCCGCAGCCACCCTTCGACGCAGTGGGATCCTGTTGGTCGCCGGAGCACACCCCAAGCCCCGCAGCCACCCTCGAGCTCACCTACACCCGCAGCCTTGAGTTAGTGGTTAGTGATGAATATTATTTTTGTTAGGGTTAGGTTTATAAGTTCAGATGTTAGTTAATGATTATGTTAAGATGGTTAATTGTTGTTAGCTTATTGTAAGATTAGTTTCCTGCTGTTAGTTTCTCTTCTGTGAAGATCTTAAGGAATGTTAGAAGATTACTATATATAATGAAGATGTTAAGTTGTTAGAGATTAAACCTTTATCTTTTGTATGGGGTTGATTCACCTGTGAACTGCTGGTTGTTTTATAAGTGTTAAAGAAAAATGGGTTAGGGTTTAACTCCCTGTCTGTGAGTTTGATGTATGCTGGGTTGGCTCAAATGGTGAGGGTTTTATTAGACGAACACATTGATACTTGTAGATCCTCGAGTAGATGATATACTATTGGAACTGTGCATTTGAACCTAGCTTGGATGATCCTTGTATACCTCTGTTTTTCATTTGTTGCATGCGGTATTAATGAACGCAAATGTTGATTATCGTATTTTTTAGAGGATGGCTAGATATGTGAGAGTTTTGCATGTCCCTAATAGTTTCAGAACAGCTTGTATATTTGTGGTTATATTTTTCTTAGTTCAGTCATTATATGATGTCAGTGGAAGCATTCTTATTGAAATGATGTTAATAAGTTAGAGTGACACTTTAGTTAGTGTATTAGAGTCAGTATTAATATTTGGGTAAGCCAGCTTGTTAGAATACTAGTGGGTATGAAGTGAATCTCCCTAGGTTAGAGGACCTAAATATAATAACTAATCAGCTAGCTATGATGGAGTGAACTAATTCAGAGTTCTTTTTTTAATCAAACAGAGCACCAGTCGTCCCATAACGTAACGTTCGTCGAGACGAATCCACGTCATCCGACATCACCGAAATTAGGCAAGTGAAACTTGCCAACTTTTCTTTAGGCCATGTCTTTATGCCAAATTCCTCGTACTAGCGTGAAAGAGACTAGATCGTGAAATGATAGCGATCTAGGCGCAACTTTGTGATCTAGCTTGACAACGAAGCTAGATCCGACACCTTGCCATATCAGTTATGTAATGATATCTGCCATGTCTAAATTTCTTAACTGTACGCATTTGAATTGTTAACTGCCATGCATTGCAACGTACATGTCATCTTAGCTAAACTTGCATCGTAGCACACGCTACACTACTTATACAATCCATGTTTCCATGTTACCGGCTAGGCACCCGTTATGCGGGCATAACCCTACGCCATCCGTGTTAAACACACTTCCTGGCTCGTGATCCAGAAGCGAGCATTCCGTGTTCGGGGGTAATGCCCTGGCTCGTCACACGTGGAGGGGTAGGGATAAACGGTCACTTGAGTGTAAGGGTTGGCCCGTACAGCCACTCTAGCCAAAGGACGGAATCTCTGTGCACGACGTGATTACATTTCCAGTACTTGTCTTTTACTTGTATAATTGCCATGCCATGTCATTTGTCATTTTATATCCATGTCATACTTTACTTTAGAACTGTTAGGTTGCTTTACTTTTATAGTTTTCTTGCACAAGTCTTTTTTTAGACTTGCTGACATGTGCCCCTTCTCTTTGGGTGACGCATGTTAGTTGCTGAGCCTGAGACAGTTGCGGAGGGTGACGAGTTCGTGGAGTTCGTGCCCGAACCTGTTGGTGACGTGGAGTACGAAGATACCGGTGATCAATCTTAGAGATCTCCCGTACTTTTCCTTGTTAGCTGTGGTTGTCGGTGAGTAGCACCGTTCTGTTAGTTTCTTTTGGCCATGCTAGGCCTTGTACTTTTGACTCTTTTGGTTTGCCTGGTGGCATTTCTGGTTGCGGATTTTTTTTGGACTATGAGCTGGTATAATGTTTTATTATTTGTCTCTCTTTTGCTATTATTATTATTGTTGTTCTGAGTCACATTACAGGGACCTGCTACTTTGTCTTATTTGACGCTTAACGGACTTGCGGCTTTGCAGCCCCAAGTCCGTGCGGACCTTCTCACGCTTCGCCTCCATGTTTTTGGGAAGCGGGGCGTGACAGGTTTTTTTTGGTGGCCCATGCAGGTCTAATTTTCTGTAACTGTGACTTAATCGGAATAACAATAAGAATTATAGCAAGTCCAATAAACAAAATTCAACACCGTGTCATAACCAAAGAGTCTGATTTGTTTCGTTTTCTTGTGTCAATAGATGGCTGGGAGACGGAATACCCGTGCTGGTGGTGGAGTGCCCCCTCGTGACCAGGAGCCGGATCGGGAGCCCACCAATGGAGAGATCATGCGGATGATGCATCAGATGATGCAGGTGCAGCAGGGCATGCTCCAGAATGCCCAGAATGTTCCGCCTGCTCGAGCAGCGCAGCCTGTCCAGAATGTCCCTCGCTTCGAGCCCGGAGCGAAGCAGTTTCGGGAGCTGGGCCCCGCTTACTTTGATGGGACCGAGGGACCCCTGGCTGCAGATGAGTGGACCAGGAACATGGAAGACAATCTGAAGATGTCGAAGGTCGACCCGACTGGATGGGTTGATCTGGCGAAGCGACAACTGAAGGACAACGCGCGGAACTGGTGGGATGCCGAGGAGGAGTTGCTGGAGGAGCCGATTTCTTGGACTACCTTCAAGTCCAGATTTGACGAAGAATATTTTCCTAAGGCCGCCAGGAGGGAGATGGCTCAGCGCTTCATTGACTTGAAGCTGGGGAATTTGACGGTGGATCAGTACCACCAGGAATTCACAAGGCTGAGTCGTTTTGCACCAAAGATGGTGCAGGATGCTGAGGAGAGAGCCCAGAGGTTTCTGCAGGGGCTTTCGTTGGATCTGCAGAGCTATGTCACTTCTTCTGATGCGGAGACTTACCAGAAGGTTCTGATTGCGGTGAAGAGGCAGGAGAGGATTGTGAATCAGAAGAGAGGACAGATTTCTGGCCCTGGGAAGAGGCCTATGGAGCAGGCCAGAGCAGTGGTGAGACCGGGGCACGGGCCCAACCAGCCTGTGCAGTTCAAGAGGCCTGGAGGACCTTCTATTTTGAAGACTTGCAACTTCTGTGGCAAGACGGGGCATATCAAGGATCAGTGCCGAAAGATGCTGGGGCAGTGTTTAGTTTGTGGTGATCCTGCGCACACCATGAAGGATTGCCCGAGGTCGAAGCAGCCGTGGAGGGCACCTATTGCAGCTCAGCCGTTGCAGCAGAGGGCACCTGTTCCTGCTGGTCGTGGAGCACCTCTCGTTCCGCAGAGGCAGGCGTTTCAGCAGGCTGTCCGGCCGAGACGACAGGCGTTTTTGATGACTGCTGCTGAGACCGAGACGCTGGATGAGGTTATCGCAGGTAACTTTCTAACTAGCTGTTCCTTTCTTAGTTAGTTGGCTGTTAGATATGATTAGTTGTTTGCATACGATTATTTGCTAGAATAGAATTTGATTGTTAGACTGTCTGTTAGGTGTGATTTTGGTTTGCGCTTTTCCTGCACGAGTTCTCTTTGACTCTGGTGCATCCATGTGCATCATTTCTCGGAGCTTCGTGGAGAGGCATTCCTTGTCGACTTCCTCTCTTCCCCAGAGTTGGAACATCGTCACAGGGAATGGTGTGATTTCGGTGCATCGTGGGTGCAATTCTTGCCCGTTGGTGGTCTGTGGACACGAGCTGTATGCTGATTTTATTGTCCACGACATCATCAACTACGATGCTGTGCTTGGGATGGATTGTCTTGCGAGCTTCTACGCTACGATCGACTGTCGGAGGAAGAAGGTGGTGTTCGAGATTCCTGGACATCCAGTGTTTGAGTTCAGCCGTGGTAGCAGTTCGCTGGGTCCGGTCAGGTTTCGGGCCAAGCCGGTGGAAGATGTGGCTATGCTGATGGAGCAGGGTAGGCCTGCTGTGGTGCGTGAATTTGATGACGTCTTCCCCGAGGAGATGTCTGGTCTGCCGCCCGATCGAGCTCTAGAGTTTTCGATTGACCTGATTCCGGGAGCGCAGCCCATTTCGAAGGCACCTTATCGTATGGCTCCAGCGGAATTAGAGGAGTTGCGGAAGCAACTGGACGAGCTTTTGCAGAAGGGTTACATAAATCCCAGTGTGTCTCCGTGGGGAGCACCGGTCCTGCTGGTGAAGAAGAAGGACGGTTCGCGTCGCATGTGCGTGGATTATCGAGGGCTGAATGCGGTGACTGTGAAGAATAAGTACCCATTGCCGCGGATTGATGATATTTTTGATCAGCTCGGTGGATCGAGGGTATTCTCCAAATTGGACCTGAGAAGTGGGTATCACCAGCTGAAGGTGAGGAAAGAGGATATTCCGAAGACGGCGTTCAGGACGAAGTATGGTCACTACGAGTTTGTGGTTATGCCATTTGGTGTGACCAACGCGCCCGCAGTTTTTATGAACCTGATGAATCTGATCTTCTACGACTTTCTAGACAAGTTTTTCGTTATCTTCATTAATGACATCTTGATCTATTCCAAGTCGGAGGAGGAGCACGCGGAGCACTTGAGGACTGTTCTGGAGATTTTGAGAAAGCATCGCTTGTATGCGAAGTATTCCAAGTGCGAGTTCTGGCTGGATAGAGTGGCTTTTCTTGGGCATGTGGTGTCAGGAGATGGTATAGCTGTGGATCCGGAGAAGATCAAGGCCATCAGAGAATGGCCTGTTCCGCAGTCAGCGTCTGAGATCCGGAGTTTCCTTGGACTTGCAGGTTATTATCGGCGCTTCATTAAGGATTTCTCCCGGATTGCCGAACCGATGACTAAACTGACGAGGAAGGATATACCGTATGTTTGGTCCGATGCTTGTGAGGAGGCTTTTTCTGTTCTGAAGGAGAGATTGACGACTGCACCTGTTCTTGCAGTGCCTGATCGTAGTGGAGGATTCGAGATCTTTTGCGATGCTTCTGGCAAAGGTCTTGGGTGTGTGTTGCATCAGCATGGGCACGTGGTTGCATATGCTTCGCGTCAGCTCAAAACCCATGAGAAGAATTACCCGACGCACGATTTGGAGTTGGCTGCAGTCGTATTTGCGCTCAAGATTTGGAGGCACTTCCTGCTGAGTGAGAAGGTGAAGATCTTCACCGATCACAAAAGCTTGAAGTATATTTTTACATAGAAGGAGCTCAACATGCGACAGCGTCGATGGTTGGAGCTCATGGCAGACTATGAGATCGAGTTGCAGTATCACCCGGGTAAAGTGAATGTGGTTCCTGATGCGTTGAGTAGGCTTCCAGCGGTGATGATGTTGACTGCACAGTGGAGGTTGCAGCAGGATTTCTGTGAGTCTGGTATTGAGATTGTACTTCCTGGAGAGGCTTCGTCGTTGATGTGTATGCAGATACAGTCGACGATCGTGGATCGGATCAAGGCAGGTCAGGTTGGAGATTCGAAGCTGAAGAGGATCCGTGAGCAGGTAGAAGCTGGTCTGCGGACTGACTTTCGGATTCATGAGGATGGCTCGCTGAGGTATGGAGCCAGGTTGTGTGTGCCAGCTGGGGATATTAGAGAAGAGCTGTTGGTGGAGGCACACAGTTCGCCGTATTCTGTGCATCCTGGTGGGACCAAGATGTACAAGGACCTTCGTTTGAATTTCTGGTGGCATGGGATGAAGAGGAGCGTGGCTCGGAGTGTGGCCAAGTGTTTGGTCTGTCAGCAGGTTAAGGCGGAGCATCAGCGTACGGTAGGGTTGTTACAACCGCTTCCGATTCCGGAGTGGAAGTGGCAACACATCACTATGGACTTCGTGACTGGACTACCTCGGAGTCCGAAGCAGAATGACGCGATTTGGGTGATCGTAGACCGATTGACCAAATCCGCGCACTTTATTCCGTTCCGAGTAGGACAGTCTACTGAGGCACTGGCGAGAAGATATATGGAGGTAAATTCTTTTTACTTTCCATTTCTATACCCTTTTTCCTAGAATAGTTAGCGATGTAACGTGTTCGTGCAGGAGATCGTTCGACTGCATGGAGTCCCTGTGAGTATCGTGTCGGACAGAGACACGAGATTCACATCTCAGTTCTGGCATAGTCTACAGAAGAGTTTGGGTACGAGTCTGAGTTTCAGCACGGCGTACCATCCGCAGACAGATGGCCAGTCCGAGAGGACGATCCAGATCTTGGAGGACATGCTAAGGGCGTGCATGTTAGACTTCAAGGGATCTTGGGAGGATCATCTCCATCATGTGGAGTTTGCCTACAATAACAGCTACCAGGCGAGTATTGGCATGGCGCCATTCGCCGCGCTATACGGGAAGAAATGTCGATCGCCACTGAGCTGGGATGACATTGGAGACAGGGAGCTGTTAGGACCAGAGATGATCGTGGAAGCGGTGGATGTTGTGAGGAACATCCGGGAGAAGCTGAGGATTGCGCAGGACCGTTTCAAGCATTGGGCAGATGCTAAACGGAGACCTTTGGAGTTTCAGCCTGGAGATCACGTCTTTCTGAAGATCTCTCCGAATCGGGGAGTTATCCGATTTGGAAAGAGAGGCAAGCTGAGTCCAAGGTACATTGGGCCGTTTGACGTCCTGGAGAGAGTTGGAGCTGTGGCTTATCGCTTGGCGTTGCCACCGTCACTGGAGGGAGTTCACGACGTGTTTCACGTATCTCAGTTACGTCGATACGTCAGTGATCCGTCCCATGCTGTGGATTTCTCGGAGATCACGGTTCGTCCGGATCTTACCTATGACCAGCAGCCAGTTGAGATTTTGGATCGACGTCAGAAGCAGCTGAGGAATAAGACTGTCGACTTGGTTCGAGTGCAGTGGAGTCATGGTTCCCCTGGGGAGTCTACCTGGGAGCGTGAGGATGACATGAGAGAGCGTTTCCCGCATCTCTTTCCGAGCAGTGTTTGATGTTGATTCCGAGGACGGAATCATTTCTAAGGTGGGGAGGATGTAACGATCAGTTTTCGTTGTACGCTGTGACGTGCACGTAGTCTTGTTCGTGCACGTGTTTATTTTTGACGTTGTCTGTATCCGAACCCTATCGTGTGATATGTCGTTGTGTCCCTCTCTGAGAGTATTAGAATTTTGTGTTGATTTGCAACGTCTTTTCACGGGTCGTTCTTCCGCGAATCGACCTTGGTTGAGGAGACGTCGCGATTATCACTTTTTGACAAGAGACGATTTTATTTTTAATTTCGTTTCTTGTCATCGAAATTGTGATCCGTCTCTTCCATCTTCTTTCTCTCGTCGTTCCGGTCACCCCAGTATTTTTCTTTCGATTTTTGGACTCCGTTTGATCTAGGTGCACTTTTTGGCCCAACTTATTGTATTTTAAGCCCTAAGTTTCATGGTGTTATATCCCTTAATAATATTATTATTATAATTACATCTGATTTGTGACTTGGCCCACTTTTAACCCACTTAGCACACAGTTTCACGCAGGGAGAGAGAATGAGGGTTTCAAACTTTGGGCTTTTAACAATTTCTTTTAAATAACTTTTCTTCTAACTTTTTTTTAAACCCAAAATGTGAGCCCATGAACCCACGAGCAGCAACACCCCCACGTTCTTCATCACGTGCCCACCCCCCTATTAATTAAACCTAGGACCTAGGTTTTTAACAGCAACCCAAAAAGAAAAAAAAACAGCCGGCCCTAGTTTTTCCCACACTCACGCAAAAAAAAACCCTAGACCCACCGTCCCTTGCTTCCTCCGGCCAAACCCCGACGCCGACGAGCCCCTGACCATCCCTCGACCGTCCTCCCTCCGTTGCTCCGCCGTGCAGTCGCCGGAAACCGCTGCAAACCGCCCCGACCCGCTGTAAAACGCAGCAGCAGCAGCAGCCGCCGCCGCCGCCGCTGCCGCCGCCGCCGCAGCCACCCTTCGACGCAGTGGGATCCTGTTGGTCGCCGGAGCACACCCCAAGCCCCGCAGCCACCCTCGAGCTCACCTACACCCGCAGCCTTGAGTTAGTGGTTAGTGATGAATATTATTTTTGTTAGGGTTAGGTTTATAAGTTCAGATGTTAGTTAATGATTATGTTAAGATGGTTAATTGTTGTTAGCTTATTGTAAGATTAGTTTCCTGCTGTTAGTTTCTCTTCTGTGAAGATCTTAAGGAATGTTAGAAGATTACTATATATAATGAAGATGTTAAGTTGTTAGAGATTAAACCTTTATCTTTTGTATGGGGTTGATTCACCTGTGAACTGCTGGTTGTTTTATAAGTGTTAAAGAAAAATGGGTTAGGGTTTAACTCCCTGTCTGTGAGTTTGATGTATGCTGGGTTGGCTCAAATGGTGAGGGTTTTATTAGACGAACACATTGATACTTGTAGATCCTCGAGTAGATGATATACTATTGGAACTGTGCATTTGAACCTAGCTTGGATGATCCTTGTATACCTCTGTTTTTCATTTGTTGCATGCGGTATTAATGAACGCAAATGTTGATTATCGTATTTTTTAGAGGATGGCTAGATATGTGAGAGTTTTGCATGTCCCTAATAGTTTCAGAACAGCTTGTATATTTGTGGTTATATTTTTCTTAGTTCAGTCATTATATGATGTCAGTGGAAGCATTCTTGTTGAAATGATGTTAATAAGTTAGAGTGACACTTTAGTTAGTGTATTAGAGTCAGTATTAATATTTGGGTAAGCCAGCTTGTTAGAATACTAGTGGGTATGAAGTGAATCTCCCTAGGTTAGAGGACCTAAATATAATAACTAATCAGCTAGCTATGATGGAGTGAACTAATTCAGAGTTCTTTTTTTAATCAAACAGAGCACCAGTCGTCCCATAACGTAACGTTCGTCGAGACGAATCCACGTCATCCGACATCACCGAAATTAGGCAAGTGAAACTTGCCAACTTTTCTTTAGGCCATGTCTTTATGCCAAATTCCTCGTACTAGCGTGAAAGAGACTAGATCGTGAAATGATAGCGATCTAGGCGCAACTTTGTGATCTAGCTTGACAACGAAGCTAGATCCGACACCTTGCCATATCAGTTATGTAATGATATCTGCCATGTCTAAATTTCTTAACTGTACGCATTTGAATTGTTAACTGCCATGCATTGCAACGTACATGTCATCTTAGCTAAACTTGCATCGTAGCACACGCTACACTACTTATACAATCCATGTTTCCATGTTACCGGCTAGGCACCCGTTATGCGGGCATAACCCTACGCCATCCGTGTTAAACACACTTCCTGGCTCGTGATCCAGAAGCGAGCATTCCGTGTTCGGGGGTAATGCCCTGGCTGGTCACACGTGAAGGGGTAGGGATAAACGGTCACTTGAGTGTAAGGGTTGGCCCGTACAGCCACTCTAGCCAAAGGACGGAATCTCTGTGCATGACGTGATTACATTTCCAGTACTTGTCTTTTACTTGTATAATTGCCATGCCATGTCATTTGTCATTTTATATCCATGTCATACTTTACTTTAGAACTGTTAGGTTGCTTTACTTTTATAGTTTTCTTGCACAAGTCTTTTTTTAGACTTGCTGACATGTGCCCCTTCTCTTTGGGTGACGCATGTTAGTTGCTGAGCCTGAGACAGTTGCGGAGGGTGACGAGTTCGTGGAGTTCGTGCCCGAACCTGTTGGTGACGTGGAGTACGAAGATACCGGTGATCAATCTTAGAGATCTCCCGTACTTTTCCTTGTTAGCTGTGGTTGTCGGTGAGTAGCACCGTTCTGTTAGTTTCTTTTGGCCATGCTAGGCCTTGTACTTTTGACTCTTTTGGTTTGCCTGGTGGCATTTCTGGTTGCGGATTTTTTTTGGACTATGAGCTGGTATAATGTTTTATTATTTGTCTCTCTTTTGCTATTATTATTATTGTTGTTCTGAGTCACATTACAGGGACCTGCTACTTTGTCTTATTTGACGCTTAACGGACTTGCGGCTTTGCAGCCCCAAGTCCGTGAGGACCTTCTCACGCTTCGCCTCCATGTTTTTGGGAAGCGGGGCGTGACAGATAGACTTGCCAAACGTGGCCTTCTATCCAATGTTTCAAAGGTCGATATGTCAACCTGCGAACATTGCCTTGTAGGGAAATCTTATCGCAAGCCGTTTGGAACCGGCACAAGGGTCGAGGTTCCATTACAGCTCATCCATTCGGACATATGTGGTCTGATGAATGTCAAGAAAAGACGCGGGAAGTCCTATTTCATCACTTTTATTGATGACTTCACCCGATTCGGACATATCTATTTGATATCCCACAAAAGTGAAGCATTAACCTGCTTTAAAAACTATATGAGTTTAGTGGAAAATCAATTAGATCGCAAGATTAAGGTCTTGCGAACCGATAGGGGCGGTGAATATCAATCAACAAGTTTTAAAGAACTTTGTGATGAAAAGGGCATAGTTCATCAGGTAACCATGCCTTATACTCCGCAACAAAATGGTGTTGTAGAAAGGAGGAATAGGACTTTAATGGAAATGGTCCGTTCAATGATTGCGCAAGCTAACTTGCCAATCACCTTTTGGGGTGATGCATTATTGAAGGCCACTTTCATCTTGAACCGCGTACCCTCGAAATCAGTTAGCTCCACTCCTTACGAGTTGTGGAACCAAAGGTCTCCTGAGACTTAAACATTTTGAAACCTTGGGGGTGTGCATCCTACGCACATATTTCCTCCCATAAGTATGGCAAACTTGGGCCACGGGGAAGGAAATGTATCTTTATACGATACGCAGAAAACTCCAAAGGTATGTTTTCATTGGTCAGGAAGACAATGGAGGTCTAATTGAATTTGAGTCGAGGGATGTCACTTTCTTGGAAAACGAGTTTCCAAGACAGGGTGAGATAAGTCAGGACTTATCTCTATTTGAGATTAATGATCAAGAAGGATTACCTCATTCGAGTGGGAGAATTCTTGGTGAAGACAAAAATACGTTTCTACCTTCACCAATGGATGATACGAATGATGCTGATCCTATTCCATACGGGAATAATGATCCAAGTGGGAGCAATTCTAACGACATTCCAAGTGGGAGTGATATTAGAATTGATCTAAATTCAAGTCAACAAGGACTTGAAGAATCTCAAATACGACGTAGTAGTCGTACAAGGTTAGCTCCTCTAAGATTTGAGGATGAATTTTCGCAAACATTTATGACTTTACTACAAGTAGATGACGAGCCTGCTACTTTCAAACAGGTCGTATCATGTCCTGCTAAAGACAAATGGATGGAAGCGATGAAGGAGGAGTTAGAATCCATGAAAGTTAACCAAGTCTTGGACTTGGTTGATTTACCCAGAGGACGTAGAGCTATTGGGAACAAATGGGTTCTCAAGATCAAGCATAAGGTGACGTGCGTTTATATTTCATATATTCACGCACGTTTTCTTTTGTGTTTCTCCGTATTTTCCGCCGTCTTTTATTCGTTCTCTCGTATTTTCTCGTTTTCTTTCACTTTTCTTTGTTTCTCCATGTTTGCAGGAGATTGCCCGCGTAGGGGATGTTTAACGACGATATCTCAAGTCCCCGGAGCAACGGGAGGAGTCACGCGTGATCCAGGGGGTCAAACGACGAAGATTACATCTTTCAGCCCCTCACCCGGTCGGTTGGTCATCTCCAACCGATCGGGTGATGCACGCATGCACCACCCGGTCTCAGCCGGAGCTCAAGTGGAAGTCACCCGACCGGTTCACATGCCGGTTCAACGGGGGCCAACTCTCTGTCTTCTCGAGCCAAATTCCAACCGATCGGGTGACTCTCACCCGATCGGTTCATCTGTAGCTGATGCTGAGGAGTCGAGACACGGGCACCCAACCGATCCCTTCACCCGATGGCGCCAAGATCCAACCGGTCACTCCAAGAACTCAACCGACCGGTTCATATGACCGGGTGAAAGTCTGCCATTTTCTGTTTATTATCTGTAACGGATCACTCGATCGGTTGACTTGTCAACCGATCGGGTGATACGAGATCCTATAAATAGGACCCCTAGGGTTCCAGAAACGAGGGAGCTGTTAGTTTTTACTGTTTTCTCCTATTGTGACGGCTGTAATTACTTTTCTATTGTAAGTTTTCGGATCTTTCTTAAACTTTAGTATTATCTTAATTGCTCTACTACCTTCGCATTCCAATCGTCTGATTATGATTTCAACGGTTCATTTTCGTTTAGATCGCTTTTTAATGAATATTTGTGAGTAGTTCCCAAATCTGGGATTTTGGCGGAAATCCCTTCGGAGGCTCTTCTCGATGCATCCATAGGGTTAGGAAATCGATAGGGATTAGGAATCTAACGGTTACGCGGGGTGTTTTATTGTCATCGGCGGGAAAAATACCGCCTTTGACCGTTGGGCCAAGGGGGAATAAACTTGGCGGTTGACTCCCTAGCCATAGCTCACGCCCTTAGCGTAGACGCCGAATCCTAGCGTGCGGGAGCGGCATGATGAGACGTTGGGAGTTATCGTTGCGAGCTTATTGCTCCCGGAATCGATCAGTGTTAATGGACACGAGAGTGCCCACTGATCGAATTCGGGAAGTCCGGTGTATCATCCTGGGCACCGACCGGAATATCGGGCCCATGGGATGCCGGTAACACTTTTAGAGGCAACGTCTCACCATTAGACCCCAATTCCGATCGCTATCCTACCCGTAGGCCGTATCGGCGAGAGTCGCTCGTTGGAGTGGAAGCTAAAGTCCCGGGCTTATTTTCTTATTGTTCATACCTTGCATTCCTTTCCGTGACAACCCACCAACCGATTCGGGCTAGCTCGCCCACGGGGTGATTTTGGTCCTCCTTGGCACAAGCACATCCTAGCCTCCCTGTGTTCGACCCCCAAGCCACACTACAACACTGTGCGCTTGCGGTTACAAATATCTAAACCCCCACGCGGGTCCCCCGGCCATTTGCGGCCAAGCGAACCGGGGGCATCACCCGCGTGACGTCAAGTTTATGGCGCCGTTGCCGGGGAGGCAACGTGCTTGTTATTTTAGGATCTCTTGAACCCTAGTGTCTAGCTCTTGTCCATGCCTTGCGATAATTTTCGCATCCTTCCTTTTTCTTTTTATTTTCTTATTTTTATTTCTTATCTTATCTGTTTCTTTCCCACTTGTCGCTTCACGGGTGTTTGTTGTTTTTCATGCGCAGGAGTTCAAGAAGTCTCGACGACTTGATCCCCGTTGATCCAGAGATTAACGCCACCCTTAGGCGTTTGGCCGCTGAGAAGCGAAGAAGAGAGGATCCCGAATCCATGGAGGAGAACACCCCGCCTCGCAAGTCCCTGTTGGAGTACTCGATGCCATCTATCGAGTCCACTTCCGCCATCCGTCCTCCAGCTATTACAGCCCAAAGCTTTGAGCTAAAGCCGTCTTTGGTGACATGGATCCAGCAGGACCAGTTTTCGGGTGCACCCATGGAGAGCCCAATCGAGCATCTAGACTCCTTCTTGGATAAATGTGACACCTTCCGGATTAATGGTGTCACGACTGAGACGATCCATCTGAAGCTGTTCCCCTTCTCGTTGCAAGACAAAGCCAAGCAATGGCTTAGGGGGAAGGACCCCAACACTTTTAATACATGGGAGAAGCTCTCCAACGCTTTTCTGACGAAGTTCTTTCCTCCGGGGAAGACCATGAAGTTGAGGAGTGAGATCTCCTCATTCTCCCAGGCCAGCCACGAGTCCTTGCATGAAGCTTGGACGAGATACAAGGAGATGCAGAGAAGATGCCCTCACCATGAGCTTCCGAAGTGGCAGATTATTAATCTGTTCTACAATGGGCTGAGGGATGACCTAAAATCTTCTATGGACGCCGCGGCTGGGGGTTCCTTCATGTCAAGGAGTGAGGAAGATGCCGGACATATTCTGGAAAATATGGCATCCAACAATAAGCGGTGGTGTGACGAGAGAGCCACACCCAGGTCTGGGGGTATACACAGAGTCGAGGACGTCGACAAACTTTCAAGCAAGTTCGACTTGCTTTCGACCCAAATCTCCGCACTAATGGTAGGAGCCGGTGGGGCCGGTGCACAACAGATTGCAGCGGTAGAATCTGAAATTTTTGGGGAATTCGACGGTGGTGACGTCTCACCACCGTTGGATCAGGCGAGCGCACTATTTTACAACCCCACGGGAAATACACCGTATCCACCAAGAACCAATTCCAACCCGGCCTACTCTCCAAACAACCGGAACCACCCTAACTTTGGTTACCGGGCACCATTCCAGCCCTCGCCGCCTCAACAGCCGCAGCAACAAACATATCACCCGACTAGGCCACAGTAGAGTCAGTTTCAGCAGCAACAATATCAGCAGCAGCCTCAGCAACAATATTACGCCCCCAGGAATCAGCAGCCAATCCAGCAGCAGCAGCAGTATGGCCAACAGAGGGCCGTCTCTCCGGTTGAGTCTCTCTTGACTCAATATATAACCAACCAGGAGAAGATCAATCAAAAGCTGGAAATGGGTCAGCGGGCCCTCACGGACCAAGTAACCCAGCTGGGGTTACAAGTGGCGAACCTTTCAAGGTCACAAAACCAATTGCCGCCACAACCTGAGGTGAACCTGAGGGGAGCAACCCAAACGTCGGCACTCGTGCACGAGCACGCAAATGTGTCCGCTATCGTTTTGAGAAGCGGGACACAAATCCCTACTAGAGTGCCCCGTAACAGACCAGAAGCACCGTTGGTCATCGAGCGACCGATCGAAAAATCAAACGACGCCGGTGCTTCGTCATCAAATCCTACGACTCCGGAGGGAGTCTCTGAAGAAGAGAAGAAGAAAAACGAGGAAGGGAGCCTGAAAGTGTTCAAACCCGTTGTGCCTTTTCCACAACGGTTAGCTCAGGCCAAAATCGATGAGAAATATGGCAAGTTCTTCGCCATGGTCAAGGATCTGAGCTTGCAAATCCCCTTCCTGGAAGCAATCGAAACAACCCCCTCCTATGCGAAATTCCTGAAGGATTTGGTGACGAGAGGGTCTAGAAAGGAGAAAGTAGTGTTGACGGCGGAGTGTAGCGCTCTCATCTAGAGGGCAAATCTGCCGAAACATAAAGACCCGAGGAGCTTCTCAATCCCTTGCACGATCAGGGCAGTAAAGATTCATCGTGCACTCGTCGATCTCGGAGCGAGTGTCAGTTTGATGCCCTTATCGATGTATAAGAGGATAGGAATGGGTGATCTGGAGCCCACACATATGACCCTACAACTTACTGACCGGTCGGTCAAATATCCGGTGGGGATTGTGGATGACCTCCCCGTCAATGTAAAAGGGGTGCATGTGCCAGTAGACTTTGTTGTCATGGACATGCCTGAAGACGCACACACCCCCATCATCCTGGGACGGCCTTTCATGGCCACTGCTGGCGTTTTGATTGATGTGAAGAACGGAAAACTTTCGCTAAACGTCAGCGGAGAAAAGGTTGAATTTGATCTGGGGTTGTCCATGAAGTACCCCGATCCCCCAGATGACCCGTGGTGTAATTTGCTGGAGGTGGAAGAAGATAAAGCTGCTGAAGAGAGATCCTGGGAGATTCTCTTAAGAAATCCCCCCGATAACTTGGGGGATTCAGAAGACCAAGACGGCCCCAAGAACAATGATGCTGCTGGGAAAGCGAATGCAGCATGTACGACCCCTCCCGGGTTCCCCAAGGCTCCTCCTGCGAGGAAAACGGGGAAAGAACCCATGGACCTCACCAAAGACGAGGTCCGGATCCTTAAGAAGATGGCGGTAAACGCCAATACGAAAGAGAAGCCCCCGGATCCCAAAAACAAGGAGAGGGTAGTCGAGCAAATCTTTCTCCAGCCGCTGACTACTCCAAAGGCCGTAAGCTCCGATGAAGAAGAGATGCCGAACTTCGGGCATCACCCTTATCAACCACCGTGAACATCACTTGCGGGCGTCGAGCCAACGACGTTAAACAAGTGCGCTTCATGGGAGGCAACCCATGCTCTAAACCTTTGCCCCACTTTTTAGTGTTATTTTTTACTTTATTTTATCTATTTTTATAAATAAAATCAGCCGCAAGAACATCCGTTCAGGGACTTAGACAATCTGTTGGTTTTTGCAGGAAACAAAGCCCCAACCGATCGGTTGATAACTCAATCGATCGGTTGGGATGTATCAGATACAAGCCGCAACTGTCCCTAAATGAACCGATCGGTTGCAGAATGGAGAGACCGTGTGACAGACCGGGTGATCTGGGGAGGATTCTCGGGAAATTTTTGGGAACAATCAACCGATCGGTTGAGTTAGAGCGCGATCGGTTGAGGCGACCGGGTGAGCAACCCTCAATTCTCGGGAAAATGAGTGGAGCGGCCAATCGATCGGTTGACAAATCAACCGACCGGTTTGCCTGTAGCACTTCTTCGGCAAGAATTTTCTGTTGGATCCTGTGGATGGCAAACAACACTAGAAGGGGGGGTTGAATAGTGTTGTATAAATAATAAATCTTTTTCGTTCTTTAATCAATCAACACAATACTAGATCCTTCTAATGTTGCCTAAGAAACCAAGTAGAGCGATCTACGCTTGGTTCTTAATCAACAATATAATTTAGAGTGCACAGCGAAAATTCACAGCAGGTAGTCGACTCCTTATGAGCAGTAGTCGACTCCCAGAGCAAATAAAATTACAGATGCAAATTTCAGCGTATAGAAATAGGATTGATATTTGCTGAAGATAGAATAAATGCAAAGATAATCAAACACAGAAAATGCAAGCGCAAAGACAAGGATTTTTATCCTGGTTCCCCACAACCCTGGGTACGTCCAGTCCCCGACCAATCCGGTACGAGATTTCCACTATCTGCCTTGGCAAATACAAGCACCTAACTTCACTCGTTAGGATTTCCAACGACCTAGCCTTGACCAGGATTTCCGAACACAACGCCTAGACTTGTCTAGGGTTATACCCTTGCCTCACAAACCGAGGACTTTCCAAATGGCAACAACTAGACTTGTCTAGTGTTCCAACAAATAGCACAATGAGAAATTTGTCCAATACTCTACAACAAGTGATAGAGATTGGAAATACACCCGATTCTATAGCCAATCAAAATATAGACAATTGTGCAGTGGCTTAATAGAATGATAGTCTAGATCACACAAAGATACGAGATAAGTTCTTTGTGATCTAGAGCTTTTTCAAAAATCCTTCAAATAGAATTCAAAGAGAAATAATAGAGAGGATTTTGAAAAACAACTTAGCCAATAAAAATAATAATATGATCTTCAAAAGAATTGGAAAAAATATTGCAAGATCAAAAAAAACTGAAATTAAAATTGGCTAGAGAAGAAATGAGAGAGCTTTGATTCACGAGAGCTTTTGCAAATTTTGATTTTCAATAATCTTGTATTTTTCACAAAAGAATTAAGCTCTATTTATAGGGAAAAACTGGGATTTGAAATTTGAATTTCGTTTGACTTTTGTCCCAAAAATTTCGGAGTAAATCACTCAAAAGAATTTAAAATTCAAATTCAAAACGTTTGAAAATTTCCAGCAGGTAGTCGACTCCCTCTATAGGTAGTCGACTCCCAGAGGAGTCTAGGAAATTTTCATCCCTGACTGGTAGTCAACTCCCTACTTTTGGTAGTTGACTCCCAGAGGAGTTTTTCATGTTGTTCTAGTCAAAAGGGTAGTTAACTCCAGGGTGCGTGGAGTTTCACTACGAGATTTATGAATTGACTAAAAAAGCTCTTGAAAATTATTTTGTAGTAAAAAAATATTTCGAAATCTTTTGTGTGTGTGTGTGTGTTGTCTATTTGATATGGCTTTGACAAATATCCTAAAAGACACGACACACTCACACTAGACTCAGAACATGTCTTCGGCAGTATAGTCAACTTGATGAAGTGAAGATGAGCTTCTTCTTTGAGCTTCTTGCTTTGTTTGAGCTTGAGCTTCATCACTTGAGTTTAGCCATGTTCGTCTTTGTCGTGGAGCGTTGATGTGTGCTTCTTGGAGTATTAGTAGAGCTTCACGAAATCTGTATACTTAAAGTGTAGTGTAGTTAGTATACTAAGCATTCATTTGGTGTGCTCATCATCAAAATTACTTAGGGGTGGAATTCAATTTCCATCACTCTCCCCCTTTTTGATGATGACACCCAAATGCAAAATTTGGAAGGAATATATGAATATGAATAATATTTTCAAATATACTTATACTTACTCCCCCCTGCTTTGATGCTGTTCTCCCCCTGCATCGAAGCTATTTCACATATTCACATTTTTGCATTATACATTTTTCTCCCCCTTGTCATCAACAAAAAATATATTATAGATGAGCATTATTCAATTCTTTTTCTCCAACAATACCCAATTCTCGACGAAGTCTCGAGAATGTATCCTTGTGTAAGGGTTTTGTTAGAATATCAGCAACTTGAAAGTCAGAGGAGACAAATTTGAGTTCAACATCCTTTTTGGCACAATGATCATCAATAAATCTGTGTCTTATATCAATGTGTTTTGTTCTAGGATGAAGAACAGAATTTTTAGTGAGATTTATGGTGCTTTTATTATCACAATAAATTACACATGTAGATGTATTAACACCATAATCGACGAGGACTTGTTTCATCCAAAGTATTTGAGCACAGGCAAGTCCGGCAGCTATATACTCTGCCTCAGTGGTAGATAGTGAAACGGAATTTTGCTTTTTGCTAAACCACGAAACAAGGGAATGTCCAAGGAAGTGACATGTTCCACTTGTGCTTTTTCTTGTGGCTTTACAACCAGCATAGTCTGCGTCACTAAATGAAGTTAAATCGAATGTGCTTCCTTTGGGATAGAAGAGTCCAAAGTCAGATGTGGTTTTAAGATATCTAAATATGTATTTTACTGTTTTAAGGTGCGATTCCCTAGGATCACATTGAAATCTAGCACATGCACAAACACTAAACATGATGTCAGGTCTGCTGGCGGTTAAGTAGAGTAAAGAACCGACCATACCTCTATATGTTTTCTGATCAACCTTCTTACCTGCTTCATCTTTGTCTAAGGAAGTGGACGTTGCCATTGGTATACTCTTTCCTGATGCAGTTTCCATCCCGAACCTTTTGATCAAGTCTCTTGCGTACTTTGTTTGATGAATGAAGGTTCCTTCTTTTCCTTGTTTGATTTGTAATCCGAGAAAGTATGTTAGTTCTCCCATGTGGCTCATTTCAAATTCTTCCTGCATTAACTTGGCAAACTCTTGGCAAAGATCATTATTAGTAGAGCCAAAAATGATGTCATCTACATAGATTTGGATAAGAATGATATCATTACGATTTTTCTTAACAAATAAGGTTGTATCTATTTTTCCAACAGTATAACTAGAGTCACATAAGAATTTTCTTAGTCTTTCATACCAAGCTCTTGGAGCTTGTTTTAGCCCATATAATGCTTTGTTTAACTTGTAAACAAATCCTGTTTTCTTATCATGTTCAAATCCTGGAGGTTGTTCAACGTAGACTTCCTCCTTTATGAATCCGTTTAGGAAAGCGCTTTTTACATCCATTTGATAAAGTTTAAAATTCTTATATGATGCAAATGCGAGTAACATCCTAATAGATTCTAGTCTAGCAACAGGGGCAAAGGTTTCATCGAAGTCTATACCTTCCTCTTGAGAGTAACCCTGTGCTACTAACCTTGCCTTATTCCTTATCACATTTCCATCTTCATCTAGTTTGTTGCGGTATACCCATTTAGTACCGATAACGGGACGATCTTCCGGTCTAGGTACTAACTCCCATACTTGATTGCGTTCAAATTGTAGAAGTTCTTCTTGCATGGCCTCGATCCATGCTTCATCTGTAAAAGCTTCTTCTACCTTTTTCGGCTCAATGTTAGAAACAAATGCAACATGTGTTAAGTGTTCTATTTTAGATCTAGTTCTAATTCCTGCATCAATGTCACCTAAGACTTGTGTGTGTGGGTGATGTGTAACTTCAGGAAATGATTTAGGCAAAGAACTAGGGATATCATTGAGAAATTCATTATTAGGAGTGCGTGCAATGAGCATACTATCATCATCATCATGAGTAATGTTATGAGGTAAAGATTCATCAAATGTTACATGTAGAGTTTCAACAATAGTCTCGGAACTTTTATTGTAAATTCTATATGCCTTACTACGTAAAGAGTAACCGATAAATATGCCTTCATCCGCTTTGGAGTCAAACTTATCTAGGTTATCTTTAGTATTCAGAATATAGCATTTACAACCAAAAACTCTGAAGTAAGATACTTTTGGAATTCGTTGGAGCAATAATTCATACGGGGTCTTTTCAAAAGGTTTTCTAATTAAAACTTTATTTTGAATATAGCACGCGGTTGCTACAGCTTCCGCCCAAAATTTCTTTGGAAGGTTGCTTTCACACAACATTGTTCGTGCACACTCTTGGAGTGTTCTGTTTTTCCTTTCAACTACCCCATTTTGAGGAGCAGCTCTGGGAAAAGCAAAAGTGTGAGAAATACCTTGTTCTTCACAGAATGTTTTAAAATGTTCATTTTCAAATTCTCCACCATGATCACTTCTTAAAGAAATAATTTTCATGGAATATAGACGTTCAATCCTTTTGAAAAATATTTCGAATTCACGAAAGGCATCATTCTTATGAGTTAAGAATAATACCCACGTATATCGAGTAAAATCATCAATTATGACAAATACGTATCTAGAGTTGCATAATGATGGAGTTCTAGTTGGGCCAAACAAGTCCATATGGAGTAGTTCAAGTGGTCCATTAGAACTGAGAGCTCCAATATTTTTAAATGAACTCTTATGCATTTTGCCAAATTGACATGAGTCACAGATTTTATCTAATTTAAAACTTATCTTAGGAAGTCCTTGCACCAACTCTTTCCTAGACATCTTATCCATGTTTTTGATGTTCACATGGCCAAAACGTCTATGCCAAAGCAGTGGATCGTTTGTTGAAACAATTAAACATACATTTGATTCATACTCATTTAGTTTAAGTACATAGATATTTTCTACTCGCTTACCTTTAACAAGGATATTTTTCATATCTTTGTCATAGACTAAGCATGAGTCAAGAGTAAATATAACTTTCATACCTTTGTCGCATAGTTGGCTTATGCTTAAAAGATTATGCTTTAATCCTTTCACCAAGCTTACATCTTTGATGAGCAATTTTGAGTGACTGCCGATATTGCCAATTCCGACAATTTTACCTTTCTTGTTGTCACCAAATGTCACGGTTCCGCCATCATACATTTTTAGATTGCTAAGTAATTTTGCGTTCCATGTCATGTGTGCAGAGCATCCACTATCCATTATCCATATGTCCTGAAATAAAATAATCTCTACACGTTTGGTACCCACTTCTAATTGGGTCCGATATGTTAGAAAAAAAATTTATTTACATATCTTTTTAAACGTTTGGGTATCAGAATAATATACATGAAGCATGTGGATACCCTAATTTTTTTAAAAAAAGGTTACTTGTTTGGAACCCAAATTCGATACGAATTTGATTTCCTATGAACAAATAAGTCTTTATGGGATCTATGCATACTGCTAGTCAAATTATGAATATAAGCATTTTTATCATTCAAGCCTAAGTGTTTAGGCACCCATATCATGTTATTTCTAGCATTGTGTATATTTTGAGGTTTGTGTACAAAATGTGGTTTTTGATATGTATTGTGTACACTATTTTTGTGTGCCTTATGTGTAGCATGTAGATCATGAGAGACGTGAGATGCGTTATTGTATCTAACATTTTTCTCATACATGAAAGCATACTTTTTATCATTGGCATGCACAACATTTACATTTCTACCCATATCTTTAGATGTAGAATCTTGAGCATGAGTAGATTTATTAACAGCATTTCTAGGAGTATAAGAGCAAGAAGAAGTAGAGTTATTTTTGATATAATCAAATTTTGCAATTAGTTCTTCATGCTTTATACGACTAGAAGCAATAAGACTTTCAAGTGAATCTATCTTATCATTTAGACAGGAAACATACAGAGCATGTTCATTTTTCAATAAGTTATTATCAATCAATAATGCATCATATTTTGCCTTTAAGGAATTATGATCATTCAATGAAATATTACTACAATCATTTTTCAAAGCATTATAATCATCCAGCAAACTATCATATTTCTTGTATAGGTCATCATGATCATTATTCAAAGCTTTGTACTTGTTATTTACACTTTTGTATTTCTTATTCAATCTCTCAAATTCTCTATACAAATTTTCATATGCACTAGCAATGTCAAAATCATCTTCATCGTCAGAACTAGATTCACATACCTTTTCCTGATTGTCTTGACAAGCCATCATGCACATATGATTTTTGGATTGCTCTTCCTCTTCTTCGTTGGTGTTGATGGTGTCAAAAGTCCATTTATCTTCAACAATCTTCTTTTCATGCTTTTCATTGTTGGATTTGATTGTCTCTATGGGTGTTTGAATTTCTTTTGACTTTGATCCGAATCTCTCATCCAATAAGTTGAGGATTTGGTGTGCGGTTTCAGCCCTTTCTACAAGATCTAACATTTCATTAGTTAAACCAGTATAGAGTAAATGCATTACCTTTATGTTTCTGAAGTAGGCTTCTTCTTGGTCCGGATTCCATTGATTTTGAGGAGTGGTTGGAATCTCATATCGTTCACCGATAGATCTTGAGTAGCTTAGATCTTGTGCTTCCAAGAAGATCTCCATTCTCCTTCTCCATTGGGAATAGAAGTTGCCGTCAAAGATTGGAGGAGTATGGGTGTTGTAGACGTATGTTGATGCCATCGTTTTAACCTTGCTCTGATACCAAGTGTTGGATCCTGTGGATGGCAAACAACACTAGAAGGGGGGGTTGAATAGTGTTGTATAAATAATAAATCTTTTTCATTCTTTAATCAATCAACACAATACTAGATCCTTCTAATGTTGCCTAAGAAACCAAGTAGAGCGATCTACGCTTGGTTCTTAATCAACAATATAATTTAGAGTGCACAGCGAAAATTCACAGCAGGTAGTCGACTCCTTATGAGCAGTAGTCGACTCCCAGAGCAAATAAAATTACAGATGCAAATTTCAGCGTATAGAAATAGGATTGATATTTGCTGAAGATAGAATAAATGCAAAGATAATCAAACACAGAAAATGCAAGCGCAAAGACAAGGATTTTTATCCTGGTTCCCCACAACCCTGGGTACGTCCAGTCCCCGACCAATCCGGTACGAGATTTCCACTATCTGCCTTGGCAAATACAAGCACCTAACTTCACTCGTTAGGATTTCCAACGACCTAGCCTTGACCAGGATTTCCGAACACAACGCCTAGACTTGTCTAGGGTTATACCCTTGCCTCACAAACCGAGGACTTTCCAAATGGCAACAACTAGACTTGTCTAGTGTTCCAACAAATAGCACAATGAGAAATTTGTCCAATACTCTACAACAAGTGATAGAGATTGGAAATACACCCGATTCTATAGCCAATCAAAATATAGACAATTGTGCAGTGGCTTAATAGAATGATAGTCTAGATCACACAAAGATACGAGATAAGTTCTTTGTGATCTAGAGCTTTTTCAAAAATCCTTCAAATAGAATTCAAAGAGAAATAATAGAGAGGATTTTGAAAAACAACTTAGCCAATAAAAATAATAATATGATCTTCAAAAGAATTGGAAAAAATATTGCAAGATCAAAAAAAACTGAAATTAAAATTGGCTAGAGAAGAAATGAGAGAGCTTTGATTCACGAGAGCTTTTGCAAATTTTGATTTTCAATAATCTTGTATTTTTCACAAAAGAATTAAGCTCTATTTATAGGGAAAAACTGGGATTTGAAATTTGAATTTCGTTTGACTTTTGTCCCAAAAATTTCGGAGTAAATCACTCAAAAGAATTTAAAATTCAAATTCAAAACGTTTGAAAATTTCCAGCAGGTAGTCGACTCCCTCTATAGGTAGTCGACTCCCAGAGGAGTCTAGGAAATTTTCATCCCTGACTGGTAGTCGACTCCCTACTTTTGGTAGTCGACTCCCAGAGGAGTTTTTCCTGTTGTTCTAGTCAAAAGGGTAGTTAACTCCAGGGTGCGTGGAGTTTCACTACGAGATTTATGAATTGACTAAAAAAGCTCTTGAAAATTATTTTGTAGTAAAAAAATATTTCGAAATCTTTTGTGTGTGTGTGTGTTGTCTATTTGATATGGCTTTAACAAATATCCTAAAAGACACGACATACTCACACTAGACTCAGAACATGTCTTCGGCAGTATAGTCAACTTGATGAAGTGAAGATGAGCTTCTTCTTTGAGCTTCTTGCTTTGTTTGAGCTTGAGCTTCATCACTTGAGTTTAGCCATGTTCGTCTTTGTCGTGGAGCGTTGATGTGTGCTTCTTGGAGTATTAGTAGAGCTTCACGAAATCTGTATACTTAAAGTGTAGTGTAGTTAGTATACTAAGCATTCATTTGGTGTGCTCATCATCAAAATTACTTAGGGGTGGAATTCAATTTCCATCATTTTCGACCTAACGGTCAACCGATCGGGTGACAAGTCACCCGATCGGTTCGACTTAAAACCCTATAAATACCCCCGACCACCCGTTCGCATTCACCCTCACCCGATCGCTCGAATCGCCGTCGTTTCGCATTCTTCTCCTCCCCAACGGCCCGATTCACTCCCCCACCTCCTCCACTCCTCCAATACTCCCTCTCTCTACCTCCTCCACTAATCTCTCCATCAATTTCACTCTCTCTCCCCTTCATTTCGAATTTCTGACCTAATTCCCCCCCAAACAACGCCTATTTCGAAAATTCTTGCTGAAAGAGGTCGCCGCGGCTCCACGTTACTCTCATTGCACGGCGTGGGGACATCTACGAGCAAGCTTCGCCATTTCGCTTGGGTACACTCGCTCCTACGCTCATATTTCTATTTTTGCCCTATAAATTGTGCTTGCTCATTTAGCTTGTGTTAGTGTGCATTCATTGCTTTTTGCACTCATTCATACACGCACACTCACGCATGGCTAAGGATAAAGACAAGGGGAATGAGATTTTGCGGGAGGAGGAACCGTCTCGAAAGAGACGAAAGCAAACACGTCCCCCTTCCCGCACACGGGCACTGACACTAGGCCCTCCCCCGCCTGTTATCCCCCCTGTGGACCCAATGTTGGGCCCGCATGGGTATATCTTTAGGAACCAGGAACACAAGGATTTTTATCGTAGGCTCGATGCTCGGGGGCATCTATAAACTAAGTTCCCGCATACACAGTCACTCGTCGATCTCGGTGTCTTCACCGAGGTCGAATCTCTTTTCGCTAACTTAGGTTGGTTGGCCTTTCTTAATGCTACTACCTTATCCTACCCGTCACTCACCCTCGAATTTCTCTCTACACTTGTTTGGGAGTCCGGGTCGATCATAAAATTCCGGGTGCGTAACAAGAGTATCACCACAAATCTGAATACCATTAACGATATATTTGGTTTCCCTAATCTTGGGGATGACTCCATCCGACACTACGGGTACACACCCGAGTTTAAAGTTGATCAATTCTGGTTCCGCCTCACGCTGCTCCCTAACTATCCCCAAGGTAGGGCCAAGGCCTCCTCCATCATCCACCCCGTGTTTCGTTTGGCCCACATGATCATATCATCTGCATTTTTTCCCAGGGATGAGTCCGGCACCGTGACTATCCCTGACCTTTTTATCCTCTGGGCCATGACTTTCCTTTTTGTTCGGGACGATGATGGGATTAGCTTTAGGGCCCCTACCGTCCCCATCCATGGCGGCGATTGGCTTGTTTACAAGCTTCTCGAGATTAGCCGGGCCGGTAAAGGGAAGTTTTGTTGTGGGGGCATCATTACTATCATTTGTTCTTACCCCCAATTTAATATTCCCATCCCCAATAATCTTCCCGCTGCCGCAGGACCCTCACAGCTAGATATTGATGTCATGCGGCACATTCACATGATTAAACCCCACTCCGATGGCCGCTTCATCTTCAATTATGGCCACCCCCAGCCCCTTACACCATTCTCCCCAACCCCGCTCATATGACCGTAGCTCTTGTGGGAGATTGAACCTTCCCACCTGACCCGAACTTCCTAGCGGGGTTGCACCTTCCTTTCCTTCCCGCGGACGCACGCAGACCACCGTCCCTTGCCGCCCACTTAGGCGAGCAGGATATCCCTACGTCTCAGGGAGATATGAGGGCTGGCCCGAGTCGTCCTGTTTCTGTTCCGGGCCCCATCACTTCTCAGCACCTCTTAGCGGCCATTTCTGGCCTTGTCTCCTGTGTCGGCATGACCACCGCCGCCGGAACCACTTCCACCTTACCTGCTGGCACCACTTTTGCCTCACGACAGTCCACATCCTTTGGTCATCGCCAGGTCTCCGCCCGTCTTGGTGTTGAAAGGGAGGTCGCTGCCCTTCGTGATCTCGCCATGTCCTCTACCTCCTCGGACCCATCACCGTCCTCTTTTCTCACTCACCCACGTTTCCTCGCACTTGAGAGGAACGTGGCCACCATTCTTCGCCTTCTCACTCACATCCACGGTCCACCTCCACCTTCACCACCTTGACGATTTTCTCCTACACCTTCACCACCTCGATGATCTTCTCCTCCACCCTCCCACACATCCCCACATCCATCACCTCCCTCACCACATTCTTCTCCTCCCTCATCTATTCCCATCCCGGTATCCACTTCCCCCCTCCCGACCACTTCCATCGCACCCACGCTACCTCCTCCCTCCTCCTCCATCACTTCGTATGTGTGTCGGAAGAAATTGCCGGTGCGCTCCAAATCTCTCCCACCACCACCCACTACCGTCACCACCACATCTTCTTCCCCCATCTCTATTCCTTTCACCACCGCCTTGTTCGCCGTCCTACCACCACCACCCACCTCCACCGACACTCCTCCCATCGTTCACCACCGCTGCACCTATCCCTCCACCTCTTTCCCCACTTCTCCTCACACCCCCAGCCTCCCCCGACCACCCGGTTCGCTTGGCCCCGGTTCGCTTGGCCGTCACGCGGGTGATGCCCCCGGTTCGCTTGGCCGCAAATGGCCGGGGGACCCGCGTGGGGGTTTAGATATTTGTAACCGCAAGCGCACGGTGTTGTAGTGTGGCTTGGGGGTCGAACACAGTGAGGCTAGGATGTGCTTGTGTCAAGGAGGACCAAAATCACCACGTGGGCGAGCTAGCCCGAATCGGTTGGTGGGTTGTCACGGAAAGGAATGCAAGGTATGAACAATAAGAAAATAAACCTGGGACTTTGGTTTCCACTCCAACGAGCGACTCTCGCCGATACGGCCTACGGGTAGGATAGCGATCGGAATTGGGGTCTAATGGTGAGACGTTGCCTCTGAAAGTGGTACCGGCATCCCATGGGCCCGATATTCCGGTCGGTGCACAGGATGATACACCGGACTTCCCGGATTCGATCAGTGGGCACTCACGTGTCCATTAACACTGATCGATTCCGGGAGCACTAAGCTCGCAACGATCTTCTCCTCCACCCTCCCACACATCCCCACATCCATCACCTCCCTCACCACATTCTTCTCCTCCCTCATCTATTCCCATCCCGGTATCCACTTCCCCCCTCCCGACCACTTCCATCGCACCCACGCTACCTCCTCCCTCCTCCTCCATCACTTCGTATGTGCGTCGGAAGAAATTGCCGGTGCGCTCCAAATCTCTCCCACCAGCACCCACTACCGTCACCACCACATCTTCTTCCCCCATCGTTTTCGAAAACAATTGGCATAGGGACCTTCTAGCGATTATCTAGGCTATAGTGTGGTGATTTCCTTGTCCCTAGCTGTGGAGTCCCCGATGCATGATACGCTTCGATTCTCGCTCTATTCTCATGCATGCTTGAGCTATATATTCACCACTTAATTCGAATCGAATCGATATTTGGGTCATTTCTTGGATTTGCGTATATGAGCTCATAGCACATTGTAGAAAGCGACACCATTTGCTAGCACACGACCGCACTCACACGCACTTCACCGCGTGGGCCCACGACACTTATTTGGACTCGTTTTCCTAGGTTTAGTGATGTGATTTGACGTTTGCTTGCTTGGTGTGTCGTTTTTGATTTTGTTGGCTCTGAGGTGACAAGCACATCCTAGCCTCCCTGTGTTCGACCCCCAAGCCACACTACAACACCGTGCGCTTGCGGTTACAAATATCTAAACCCCCACGCGGGTCCCCTGGCCATTTGCGGTCAAGCGAACCGGGGGCATCACCCGCGTGATGTCATAAGGCTGATGGCTCTATAGACAGATATAAAGCTCGCCTTGTCGCGAAAGGTTTTACACAACAGGAAGGGATAGACTACGAAGAGACCTTCTCACCTGTTGTTCGTTTTACCTTGATTCGCCTGATTCTGGATATGGTAGCTTGCTTAGACCTCGAATTACATCAAATGGAGGTAAAGACTGCCTTTCTCAATGGAGAATTGGACGAGGAGATCTATATGGATTAACCAACAGGGTTCATAACAGAAGGAAACGAACATAAGGTTTGTAAACTTCGTAAGTCCATATATGGTCTTAAACAATCCTCGAGGCAATGGTATATACGATTTCAAGAAGTTGTCTTATCAAATGGTTTTTCCATGCTTGATGAAGATAACTGTGTATATATCAAGAGGATTAAAAGCAAGTATGTTATTATGTCTCTATACGTAGATGACATTTTAATAGCCGGAAATGACAAGGGCTTTGTGATGGATATCAAGGCTTGGCTTTCATCAGTTTTTGAGATGAAAGACATGGGAGAAGCCGCATATATCCTTGGAGTTAAGATTTCAAGGAATCGTTCGAAGAAACTTCTTTCTCTTTCACAAGAGACTTATATAAAGAAGGTTCTAGAACGTTTTAAATATGCAGGACTGTAAGTCCATTGATACTCCAATAAAGCAAATGCGATAATTTATATCTGAAGATGTGTCCTAAGAACCAAAAGGAAAAGGAAATTATGGAAAAAAATCCATATTCCAGTACAGTAGGTAGTCTTATGTACACTATGATGTGTACAAGACCGGACATCTGTTTTTTTCCGTTGGAATGGTAAATCGTTACCAATCCAATCCAGGGCAAACACACTGGAAAGCGGTTATGAGGATAATGCGGTATCTTAAAGGAACTGCGGACTATGCTTTATGCTATCAAGGAGATTCCTTGAGGCTCGAAGGCTACAATGATGCTGATTGGGCGGGTGATCTCGATGAGTGACGATCGACCTCAGGATATGTTTTTCTACTCGGATCTGGTGCAATATCCTGGAGTAGCAAGAAACAATCCTGCATCGCACTTTCAACTATAGAAGCCAAGTTTGTAGCATTTAGCATGGCAGTCCAAGAGGCTGTTTGGCTTAGGAAATTCTTAGACAGGCTAATTGATGCAAGTGAATCAGGTGTTGTACCAATACACAGTGACAGTCAAGCATCTATAGCCTATGTCAAAGATCCAAAATTCCATTGTAAGACCAAACACATTGATATTCGCTACAAATTTGCAAAAGACTATGATAAGACCAAGAAGGTTGACATAAGGTACATATCTACGCATGAGATGATAGCGGATCCACTTACGAAGGCGATCCCCAGAGATGTGTTTTACAAACACTTATCATCTCAAGGATTGCGTAAGAGCTGAGTTGTACCAATGTAAATTCTCATGTCTGTAAAAGATCAAATTTAATAAAAGAATAAGTTCTTTTCAACATTGCATATGAATTTCTAGAAAATGTTTGTGTACATTTTAAAAATCTCAGCTATATTTTCTAGTATGTCGGACAGATTGAGGTTGGCTCTCTCACATGAGCAACCGCCTTTATTATATCAAACGGATAAAATAAAGATGAGACCTGTTTGAAGTCAAAATCGTCAGACGGATGATTTAGAGTCATGAATTAAACAAAATGGTCGTATGAAAGATCTGCATCATATGGATGCTTACAAAAGATCTAAGAGGATTCTTAAATCCTATCTGTCTTATGCGGGATGTGGGTCCAGAAGATTATTTGAGTAGTAAAAGGGACTCAAAATCAGACATTGTGGCGTCTGATCATCATCCTTACAAAATCATTGAGACATACGCTCCCTGGGAAAGCAGTGATGTTGTAATACGTATTCATACTACGTATGCATTTGACCATTGGGTTAGAATAGTAATTGTGTTTACTATTATGTGAGACCCAAAGACCGCATGGGTCTTAACTCGTTACCCTTATGGACTCTAATTGGTTCCTTTAGATTTGACTGGGTGATTGCTATCTTAGCATGTTGCTTATGGACTATGGTCAATTCGGTCCGGCGGGGCATGTTAGAAAAGCAAGTCAAGTCTAGATCGAAAGGATCGCAAGAAGAGGAAGATTAATTTCATATTCACATTTGGACTTTAAAGATTCAAAGCTGGCCAGCCAATTGTAATCCAGATGGGATTCAATTGTTGAATATAAAGTATAAGAAATGTGAAGAAATAATCTAGGGTAAAGCATGCGTTAATCTACTCAACTTTGCACCTCGAGGAGTATTGTGTATCTCTAACAAGTGCACAAACAGCGGACTCTATGCGCATGACGGTCACACGGCCTATTTCTCGGTATGATAAAAAAGAAGAGTTAAAGGAAAAGATGTTTCCTTACAATCCCCTCAAGTGTGAGTGGGAGATGTTGGATATGGACGACATATATACACCCATGAGGGGATGTATGAGGGCATATGGACCTCAGATGTCATGTGCACGAAAGCGTGCGCGAAGGAAACCTTTTCTCGTGTGAAAAGGACCACTCGATAAGTGGAAAAAGTCACTTTATAAGTGCAAAAAGGCACTTGATAAGTGAATGAAGAAGAGGATAAGTAAATGTGCTAATATACGCTAATAAGCTTATATTTAGTTATTTCCTACAATAACTACCCCTAAAGCCTATAAATAGGACCCAAGGGTAAGGCATTTACACTAATCTTACCATGCCATAAGTTTGCATAAGGCAACTTGTGTTCTTCTTCTCCCTTCCATTAAAATCCTCTTCTAAATAGAGATTTAGGCGGTGAAACGCTGCTTCGATCCTCCGTGACGAAGTACTGACCGTTGTGGCGAATCCGAGGGCGAAGTTCAGAGATTACGGTGCCGCGTACGCAAGCGTAAGTCTCTCCTCTTCATTCGATCCTAACATCGTTGTTTTGACAGGATCCAACAGCTTGACCTCTCCTATTAAGAGTCGAAAGACACTTGTGAGTCTTATCTCAAAGGTATGATGGCCATAACTTATTCTGTAAGACAGTAGGAGAACAAGTTGGAGAACTCGTGGTCTCGTACATACGGATGTATCTGGACCCAAGTTTAAATTAACCTAGACGTGACATTCTTATTTTATTACGACACGTGTTCCTGATGAAACATAAGTCTAATAAAATAGGGAATACAAAGACAGAAGTATTTGAACTACTTAGATCAGATCAAAGAGTCAAATGCTTAGCTACGTAATTCTTGTGTAACTAAAATAAAATGAGATTTTCTCTCAAGTCAAGTCTCTTAACGCATTGGTGTATTGGAGAGCATGAATAGCACTTTGTTATACATGGTGTGATACATGTCAAGTGACTTAGAGTTACAATCTTTCCTCTGGGTTAAGTCCCAGATAGTAATGCCTAGGTTCTTTATAAGGTTCTGAGAGGACCTTATCAATATGATATTCCTCAAATTAATCGTTAGGAGGTCACAAGATTACTTGAGTCTCGTGAGGCGAAAAAGTCGAGTAAGACATTATAGTTGATGATAGTCTAAACAACTTCCAAGATGCCATTTGGAGTAGTGACTCAAAGAAATAGCTTGATGCAATCCGAAAAAGGTCTGTGCACGTAAGTAATGTATGGACCTTAGTTGACGTGCCTAAGGAAAGTGTTTCCTTTGGCTACAAGTGAATCTTCGAGACAGAAGATTAGTGCAGATGGAAATTAGTGAAGTACAAGTAATGCTGGTTGAGAATAGTCAACATCAGAACTCCTATAAACGGATTGTGATGAAATTTTTTCACTAACATCTATGTACAGATTTATTCGGATCAGATTCGATGTAAATGCTCATGATGACCATGAAAACTGGAGTATTCATGTATAGTCTGTTTTCTAAATATGATTTAGAAGAACAAACTAATATGAATCAGCCAGAGAATTTTCAAGGTCAGTGGGAGAGAATAAAAGGCATGTGATGCATCAAGGAGCTGGACCATATGTTTTGATAAAGTGGTCAAAGAGTTTGACATTTCACAGAAACGATTATGAACCGTGCAGATGACTAGTGACTATTTTGAAGCATTTCGTAAGGTGTGAAAAGGATATTGTTTTAAGTCTCAAGTGAGAACGTTGAGCTTGATGAGATCCAGGCAAGTAAGATATTATGGATTCCAAAATACCAAGATAATTATTTGGATGCGATTCAAATGTGTAGTCTAACATGAACATAGAAATTCCATAAGTATGTACTAAAGACGGTTAGCATATTCACTCACGGAGGTTCTATCACATAAATTCTAGAGAGAATTATGTATAAATGCGGTATGAGATACCGTGATAAATAGGCCTAAGTGAAAGTGGGAGACGTTTGGAGATGGGTATGCCCTCGAGGCAATTTATCTCTGTGTACGTGTACAAACGTCTTGTTCAAAATAACAGTAAGCTGTTTTGTAAGAATTTACCTAAGTTAATAATAATGTAGTCGACATTAGAACTTAGTTAGAGTCCTGGGACTTAATGCAAGGTTAAACAAGTATCGAAATAAGGATCTCGATCATGGAGAATTATTTGACCGTTAGTAGCTTAAGTCTAAAATCGTTCGTGGTCGTAGATGTTTCGAGAAAAGGATATCGAAACATCGGATAGACTATTGTGTCTTTGTCTTCACCATGGAGTGGTGACGATGATTTCATAGTCGTTCGACTTGGCGAAGTTGGAGACGAGACACATGTGCTCATTGGAGAATGAATTCACTGAACGACCCAACGAGAATTATCACATGGTTAACATAACAAATCTGTCAGTGATAACTCTCAGTGATGATAGGCTAGTTGGTCCTTATACTTGAGGTCATTGTACGAACCTGTACGTGAACGATGTCACTTAGATCTCTGACCTAGCTTCAAGGCAAGGCATGTCGAAAGGTCTTTGGTTGGGTGACACTTGAAACATGCAAGGAGAGTAATGACCAAGAGAGAATTCATCTCTCCCGTTATAGGGAATTAGTGTCGCATGTGTTGGTTCGGTTTTTAGTGAAAAACTTTGGTCAAAGTATGTTGGAAGAATTCCAACATTATTTGACTAAAGACCGATGGAGACCAACCAAGTTCAAGTTACTATGGTTGACAGTTTAACCGTACCCTAGGCTTGACTAGGCGACATAGTTTTGACAAAGGGACTAAAACTGTGGTATTCATCATGGACACAGTCAGGGTGGTCCCGACAATACTCACGTCGATGAGTTAACCACATAATTATGATACTGAAATAAAGACGGCACTTGCTGCCCATGGTCACTGCTGCCTGGTGTTCCGAGCCCCACATGTAGTAGGGTCAGGCTGTAAGGTCTCACAGAGTGATACCTTCGTCAAGTAATAGGTAGAATTAAGAGAGGTAATACATTGGATGTATGGGAATTAATTAAGTCGCAAAAGGTTTGCGATATAAGTCTAAAATATTAAAGATGTGGGTTTAATGCATTTGATGCCAGAGACATAAAACTGTAAAGATGTTGCAGATATCTTCTAGATTCAAGATAAATGATCCTGAGTGCAAGTAGGAGATGTTGAGGGATGTATGCCCTCAGTTCAGTTGCATTTGATGCAAAGGTATTTAAATATGTCGCAAAGTGTTTGCGATCATATTTTAAATAAATTAATTAATATGTCACAAATATATTTGTGAGTATATAATGCATAGAAGTGGAAGAGGATTTTCCTGTGAAAGTCACAGAGAAACCCGCGCTCTAATCGGAGTCCAAACGAGCCCAATAAATCTATTTAAAAGGTGTTTTAAATAGTATTCCAAAAGGCCCAAAGATAAAGCCCAGATTTTTTTGAAAATAAAAAAGGAGGGATGGTCCCCTAAGAACCAGCCCATTGGGCCAGGTCAGCAATTTTCAAGCGCCCAAAAAGGGGCGCCTGAGGGGCGCCCTGGCCCCTAAAAGTGCACCATGTGGTGCCCTGCGATTGGCGCTCGCAGGGTGCCTGATGCGCCCTGCAGAGCACGTGCGTGTCATGCGCCCGTCGGTGCGTGCCAAGCATATGCCACAGGGTGCCAGGCACCCTATAGGGCACGTGCCAGGCACACGCCATAAAGCTGCCTGTGCATCAGCCTGTGGGGCCTGTAGGCCCCAGAGCAACGGTTTTGAACCCTAAGTACATATTTTTGGCAGCTGAATTGTTCAGCGAAAATCTGGTTTTAGGCTAACTTTGGACACACGTTTTGATGGAAAACATTTGAGGGGTCAAACGAAGTTGGAATTGAATCACGTTTGTTTCTATGCAATCACTGTTCAGTGTTCTTCGATTTGATATATTGATATCACTTGCGAAGCTCAACAGTGAGGGATGAAAAAATTGCTAAAGATTGGTCTTTGTGAAAGGCAAACTTTAACTGATTTTTTCACTCCGACGTTTAGTCCCACATCGGTAAATGAGAAAGGGGAGGGGTCAGCCGCTATATAAATAGGGGCCAACCCCCTCCTTGAAACTTGTACCAAGCTCCAGATCTAAGTAGCTCCATTAAACATGAGCAAACTCGGATCTAAGCTTAAATTAATTCTCTCTTCTCCCTAATTCTTTCTTGCTCCTGATCGGGCTCTAACAAAGCTACGGAGGAGTTTGGATCGGATTCGAAGTCTTGACGGAGGATCCACTCAAGGTGAAACTTTTTTTGGCACGTGGTTGGCTCGGCGACAAGGGTGTTGTCGCCTCGGGATGCGGTTCGGTTCGGGATGTGGTTCAGCTCAGGAGAAGCGACGTCGGGCATCACTTCGAAGATAAAGAAACGTTACTAAAAATGACACTTCGTATTCTGCAGAAACTAAGTGAAAGGTATGTAGTTTATTAACATGCATTTATAATTGCAATAGGTTGATATATCTATCCTTAGGGGTTGGTCGGATCCAACCCCGGGATAGTAGAGATTCTGGCTAGGGCTGTTTCTTTAGAGCTAGACTTAAAATAGTTTGAAGTCATTTTTTCGCTGCTTTTATGTTTGCGTCGTCCGTCCGACTTAGGCCAGATGTCAATTTTATAGCCCTAAGGACCCACAAAACCCTACAATAGGCCCTTGTGCAAATTACACAAAAATCCCTCATCATACTAAACATTTCGCATATGTCCCTCATATATGCATACCCACTCCACACACACACACACCCCCCCCCCCCCCTTTACGGATATAACAATGGCTTTATGTGCATGTTCGTGGGAATACGTGTAATGCATTCCAAAACATAGTAGGGTACATGTCATCAGGAGACAGATGGTGCTACATCATATTGCACACTTAGGGGAGTTACAACTGTTCATGGTCAGAGAAATATCAAGACAAGACATCGATATTCTAGTTAAACCAGTGTGCATTAATATATACCCTCGGATGGTAGTGATTGGCATCATAGTCACTCGGTTTGGAGACATCATTAGATAATGCGCATGTGCTTATTAAGAAAACATGTTCATAGAACAACTCGCCAAAGATACTTCTCTACAATTATCATATTCTGAGTGTCAATAGAAGATCTCTAGTGGCAGTAGTTGTAGGTTAGTCTTTTGACTGGAGATGTGCTAAAGGAACTTGCATGTGGAAGAGTATACTTTGGTATATTTTGAACGTTTACTCTACAACTGATGTGTAGATACATGTTGTATACAGTTGGAAGCATGTAAATGGAGTGGCCATGCTGCCGGATTCGTCTCCTCTGGTATGGAAGGTTAGTGTCGTAGTTGAGTAAATAGATCCATAGTAAATCCCTGGACAAGGTAGGAGATGAACTTCTTAAAGAGTTAACAAGTGTTATCCAACCAATAATTATCGCATCTGACTCAAAGGGTTTAAGTTGTAATGGGGTTGGACTCTATACCGTACCCTAGATACCTTAGCGACATAGTGATGACGAAGGAACCGGACTGCAAGGAATTTGTCACAGTAAGGCCCAGATTATCTTAGAGAGATTTCAGTCTCCTAAATCAGATACTGATGGTTCTGAAACAGGGGTCGACATGCACAGCTAGGGCCGCTACCGATCATTGACACGATGTGATCGTGGTCAATACTGTAGTAGGAATCGGGCTATTAGAGTCTCATACTGATGATGAACTCCTCAAGAAAAGCGAAGGAAGAAAATATGAGTATATATGATATACTAGGCTAAGATCACGAGGGGGTTGTGATCAGATAAGAAGAAGATAGAAAGTCACCATGGACTAATCAGCTATTAGTCGACTAGTGCTCAGGAACTAGTCGACTAGGCAGGCTGTAAATTTAAAAGAGAGTTGACTAGTCAACTCGTTACAATAACTAGTTGAGTAATGCTGACATGACAGGACACAAATTTGATGCAGAATTTGATTGGGAATCAACTCTGAACCAAATCTAATTCGTATCCAAAAGCTCTAATGCGATTAGAACTCATTATGGATGCATATTCTTCTCTGTGCATTTAGGGATGATATTAAGTTCTATGAGAACACTCAATCAGAATCAAATTCGGCTCTCCCACAGCACTATATAAAGGGGGCTACCCCCGCCCTCTTGAGACACATGATTTGATCAATCTCTCTTAAGACAAAGCAAGATTTTTTCCTCCTCCTTCTTCTTTGCTCTAACAAAGCAAGGAAGGCTATTTGAGTTCTTAGTGGCTCGTGAATTATGGAGGCATTCTTCATCCTAAGGTGCTGGTTGGATAATGGAGATCTAAGGTATTTCTTGGAGGAGGTGAACGTGGCAATTTTGGTCTTCACCAAAAGAGATTAAGGACCCATGAGTATCACTTGAGTATACTCACGCAAAGGTATGACCTTTATGGTTTTATTATTCAGCGATATAATTACGCGATTAGCGATAGATCCTTGGTTTGATTGCTAGTTAGAAAATTTTAAAGTTTTTGTCTTCTGCTGCATGATCTAAATAGTTTCGATTACTGGCATGATAACCTTACAGTGGTATCAGAGCCTTGCTGCTATCTAAGTTTTTATGAGGATATAAACATGTTAGAACTTTAAAAATTGGATTTTTTATCGTTAGAACATCATATTTGCGTAAACCACTTGTTACATGGATTAGTCGACTAGTAGTCCACTACTAGTCGACTAATTCTGGACTAGTCGATTAGGCCTTAAGGACTGGTCGACTAATCCACTTACATGCGATTTGCGTAACCTGCAGATTGTGCATTAGTCGACCAGCATATAATGACTAGTGACTAATCCAGCAACATGCAATGTTTATTGATGATTTTAATTTTCTGATTTTTACATAAAAGATTATTCTTGATGTGTTATATGATAACAAGGATTAAATTTTTTAATCATGATTAATCTTTAGAGGTTATGATTTTAAAAGAAGTTTTAAAATTGTTTTAAAATTGTTTTAAAATTCTTTTAAAATATTTTCTTAGGATCATATGGATGTTAGCTATAATATGATTATAGGCTAAATAATGATGAGGATAATGCAACCGCTCTACCGTTAGTAATCTAACCTAATAGTGTAGGATGTTGTGGATAGGTTTTCTGGGTCATTATGGCCATAAAATCGACGCCCGGCCTAAGTCGGTCGGACGACGAAAATAAATATGCAGCAGAAAACAGATTTAAAACTATTTTAAATCTATCCCTAAAGAGAACAACCCTAGCCAAGATCTTTACTATCCCGGGGTTGGGTCTGACCAACCCCTAAGGATAGATCTATCTAACATTTGCAATTATAGCCGCATGAATATTTAAACTACATACCTTTCACTTCATTTCCACAGAATACAATGCGTCATTTTCAGCAATTTTTCTTTGGCCCCGCGCCTCTTCTCCCAAGCCGAACCGCATCCAGAGCCGCACCTCGTCTCGAGCCGAACCGCGTCCCGAACCGCACCGCGTCCCGAGGCGAGCAACACTCTTGTCACCGAGCCAACCACACTCCAAAGAAGATTTCACCTTGAGTGAATCCTCCATCAAGACTTTGGATCCGTTTCGAGCTCCTTCGTAGCTTTGCTAAAGCCTGATCAGGTGCAAGGAAGAATTTAGGGAGAGAGTGAATAATTAATTTAAGTCTTAATCCAAGCATGCTCCAAACTTTTGGGAGCTTCTCGGATTTGGAGACTTGGTCCGAGTTTTCAAGGAGAGTGTTGGCCCCTATTTATATAGGCGGCTAACCCCTCCCCTTCTCATAATATCTGATGCAGGACTAAAGGTTTTTAGAGGAAAAATTAATTAAAGTTTGCCTTTCACAAAGGCCAATCTTTAGCGAATTTTTCCTCCCTCACCGTTAAGCTTCGCAATTGATACAACCTATCAAATCGAAGAGCACTGATCGGTGATCGCATAGAAACAAACAGGGCTCCAATCCGACTCCGTTTGACCCCTCAAACTTAGTCTCAAACACAACCAAAAATCACAAAAGCGGTTGAAATTCACAGCCGTAAGTGGGTTTCAAAACCCCTAGTCAAAGCAGCTGGTGGGGCCCACCATGGGCCCCACCTTCCCGCGTATCGGGCTTGGATGCTGCGGGGTGGGCCCCACCTTCCCGCGTATCGGGCTTGGGTGCTGCGGGGCACGTGCCTAGCGCCTCAGCTGGGCGCGTGCCCCGCACGTGCCCAAGGCACGTGCACTTGCGTGCCTCAGGCGACAGGAAGGCCCCGCCCGCAAGAAGCGGGCGGGCCTTGCCCACTTGAAGCAGGCATGGCTGGGTTTGGGCCCAGGCGCCCGGCCTGGGCTTACCTAGGTAGCAGCCTGGGCAAGCCCAGGATGCGGCTGGGCCCAATTTTGAGAACCCTTTGTGTTTTTTTACTTAAAAAATTCCGTTGGCCTCTTATCTTTTGGGCCCTCCTGAGTTCTATTTAATACTCTTTTAAATAGACTTTCTGGGCTCTTTTAGACTCCGATTTCTGGTCTCTTATCTTTTAAATAGACTTATGCTATTAACGGTCAAACAATTCTTCATGATCGAGATCCTCATTTCGATACTGGTTTAACCTCGCATTAAGTCTTAGGACTTTACCTAAGTTCTAATGTCGACTACATTATTATTAACTTAGATAAATTCTTACCCATACAGCTTACTGTAATTTTAAACAAGATGTTTGTACACTTACATAGAGATAAATTGCCTCGAGTTCGAGAGCATACCTATCTTCCAACATCTCTCACTTGCACTCAGGCCCATTTATCCAGGTATCTCATACCACATTTACACATAAGTCTCTCTAGCCTTTATGTGGCAGAGCCTTCGTGAGTGAATCTGCTAAACCGTCTTTAGTTTTAGACTTAAGGAGTTTCTATATATGTTCATGTTAGACCACACATTTGAATATCATCCAAATAATTTCCTTGGTCTCTTGGAATCTATAATATATGTCTTGCCTGGATCTCATCCAGCTTATCGTACCTTACGAGAATAATCCAAATTAGTTACTGGTCATTTACACGGTTCATAATCATTTTTGATAAAGTGTCAAACTCTTTGACCACTGTGTCAAAACGAATGTTCTGGCTCCTTGATGCCTCTTATGCCTTTTATTCGCTCTAACTGACCTTGAAAACTCTCTGGCATATTGATATAAATTTGTTCTTCTAAATCATATTTATAAAACAGGTTATACATGAATGCTACAGTTTTCATGGTCATCATGAGCATTTACATCGAGTTCGGTCCGAGTAGATCTGTACACATCTGCTGGCGAGACGGTTTCATCATAATCCGTTTATAGGAGTTAGGATGATAACCATTTTCAACCAACATAAGTTGTACTTCACTATTTTCTTTCTGCACCAATCGTCTAACTTGAAGATTTATTAGCAGCCAATAAGAAACACTTTCTTTGGGCACGTAAACTAAAATCCATACTTTATTTACGCGCATGGACCCTTTGCGGGTTGCATCATGCCATTTAGAGTCACTACTTCCAATGGCATTTTGGAAGTTGTCTAGGCCATCATCAACTATGATGTCTTACTCGAATTTTCGTCTCACGAGACTCGAGTAACCTGTGACTTCCTAACGATTTAATTTGAGGAATATCATATTGATAAGGTCCTCATAGAACCTTATCAAGAACCTAGGAACTATTATCTGGGGATTAACCCAGAAGGAGGATTGTAACTCAAAACCACTTGCCATTTATTGCATCATGTCTAACAGAATGCGATTCATGATCTCCAAACACCAATGTGTTAAGAGACTTGACCTGAGAGAAAAACACATTTTCTTTTAATTACGCAAGAATTATATAGCTAATTATTCGACTCTTTGATCGGATTGAAGCAGTCAAATACTTCTGTTACTGTGTACTCTATTTTATCAGACTTGTGTTTCATCAAGAACACATGTCGTAATAAAATAAGTATAACATATCTAGGCTAATTTAGACTTGGGTCTGTATGTATGAGACCACGAGTTCTCCAACTCATTTTTCCACTGTCTTACAGAAGGTGTTTGGCCATCATACCTTTGAGACAAGACTTACAAGTGTCTTTCGACTCATAATACGAGAGATCAAACTCTCTTTATGTGACTTGTCAAGTTTGCTCTCATCGGTACGGCCTAGTCTATTTTACCAAAGATAAAGTTTTTATAACTTGCGTATTTGTTATTAACATTTAATACAACATCGTTACACAAAACATTCACACCTAGACATTGCTTCCGAAGCAAAGTGATGACATTCGCCAAAATGTGTTCTCATTTTGTATAACAATTATCCTGAAATCATGACATCAAAAATGTCACATTTTCAGTTTCTCCTAATCTTTCCTTTTCTTATCATAGTCAAAACTTTCTTTCTCAACCGACTTTCATCAATGCCTTCTCCGTATTTAGACAATACTTTCCCAACAAAAAAATTATTAGTTGTGCAAACACCTTACGTATCCAAACACTTGAGCTTCACAACCTTGAGTTGACTCAACAATTTGCTTGACTCAAGATCTGATTTGGATACATGGTCTTGCATAGATCGTGCACTCATCTTCGAGTCAAACAATTTGATCGAAGTTTCGAATCTTGATGATCGAAACTGTTTTCTAGACAACCTTGAGTTGACTCAACAAATTGTATGAAGAAACTAGCTTTGAACATCAGTATGTTCAAGCTGCCTCTCATAGAGGCGAGTGACATGTAGCGTGCTTTTATTTCGTTGGACACGAAGCTCAAGGAAATCATTGTCCTTCAGCCGGTGCTAGTAAGGACATTTTAATGGCAGTGAGAACCTGGTTTAGACTATCAAGCTTGATCTTGGCTTGATATTCCTTAAACAATCATATTGACCAGCTTACATTTCCCTTTAGGATATTATGTCTTGGATTCCATCTGGTGAAACATAGAACTATCCTAGTTTAGCATATGTTCAATGATTTTTAAATATAGTTAAAATGGATTTTATTCAACTATATCCTCCCACTATTTTGCGATCATCTTAAGCCATAAATATGAATGATTAATAATGTTTAGTGGGAAAGGGACCCGACCACATTGAGTCTCACAACCTTGAGTTGGCTCAACAAGTTGCTTAACTCTGCGATCGGTAGGCGACTCTTCATCAATCAAATCGAATGTGATTCCCTTATAGGTTTTTACCCCTAGTCACTTATAACCTTGAGTTGGCTCAACAAATCATAAAGACTAATCTAGTCAGACCCTTACTTTCTTGTCCAATCCTAACTTACACCGGCACTCGGTTTGTTCACGACGCGACTGTTTGGGTTAAGTCGAACTACATCACATGTTTAATGGAATTGGTTCCCAAAACATAGTTATGTTACAGCTTGAGTTGACTCAACAACTATAACATGAAATCCTTGGTTCCCAAAGTCCAAAAGTAAGGAGGGCTACGGCTAACTTTGAAGAAGATTTTTAACGTAGTTGACTAGATGTAGTCGATGGTGTCACGTAATCATAATTCGCATCCGTGCGGTCCAGCGGAACACGACTAATGATTTGGCTAGGCCAGCATCACTATCCCTAGTCGAGCTAGGGTGATCCACAACACTGGTCAAAACACACTAGATCTGATCATGGTCCATTGAAGGAAACTTATTATTCATATGTATGCCATTGACTAGATGTTGCTTCATTAAAACTAGTTAATCCTATCAACTAGTTGAATCCTAAAATTCGAAATTATTTGGATTGGTTAATAACTTTTATTAATGTCCTTATAAACTATAAGGATTTTTAAGGGTGCTATCCTAATCATGTATTAAGCATTTTAACAAGTTTAAATCATAACATGTCCTTCAAAAAATTATCTTATAATTTTCTTAAAGTTTTTAATGGCTAACCTAATTGTTCTTCTTGTATTATCACATAATTAACAAGAAACATTATATAATCATTAAAATTTATCATCTAAACATTTTATCATGACAACATAGAAAATAAAATTATCTCATAAATTTGCTGAACATGCAACTTAAATTTTATCTCATAAGTTTACGTTACATTAAAATTATCACATAATTTTAAATATTTAATTATTAAAGTAATCACAGGATTTTAAAATTAAATCTAATTTTCAAAAACAATTTTCAAAAATAAAATGTCACATGCAAACGACAATTTCATAGTTTAAATAAAACCTCCATCTGATGGAGAAACAAGTTGTATCACATACATTTTATAACTGCAAAATATAGATCATGTAGACTGGCTCTGATACCACTGATGGGTTTTCTGGGTCCTTAGGGCCATAAAATCGACGTCTGGGCTAAGTCGGTCGAACGACGAAAATAAATATGCAGCAGAAAAACTGATTTAAAACTATTTTAAATCTAGCCCTAAAGAGAACAACCCTCGCCAAGATCTCTACTATCGCGGGGTTGGGTCCAACCAACCCCTAGGATAGATCTATCTAATATTTGTAATTATAAATGCATGAATATTAAAGTACATACCTTTCACTTCGTTTCCGCAGAATACGAAGCGTCGTTTTCAGCAACATTTCTTTGGCCCCGCGAGGCTTCTCCAAAGCCGAACCGCGTCCTGAGCCACACCTCGTCCCGAGCCAAACTGCTTCCCAAGCTGCACCTCGTCCCGAGGCGAGCAACACCCTTGTCTTTGAGCCAACCACGTACCAAAGAAGATTTCACCTTAAGTGGATCCTCCGTCAAGACTTTGGATCCGATTCAAGCTCCTTCGTAGCTTTGCTAAAGCCCGATCAGGAGCAACGAAGAATTTAGGAAGAGAGGGAATAATTAATTTAAGTCTTAATCCGAGCGTGCTCCAAACTTTTGGGAGCTTCTCGGATTTGGAGACTTGGTGCGAGTTTTCAAGGAGAATGTTGGCCCATATTTATATAGGCGGCTGGCCCCTCCTCTTCTCATCATATCTAATAAGGGAATAAAGGTTTTTAGAGGAAAAATTAATGAAAGTTTGCCTTTCACAAAGGCCAATCTTTAGCGAATTTTTCCTCCCTCGCCGTTTAGCTTCGCAATTGATACAACCTATCAAATCGAAGAGCACTGAATGGTGATCGCATAGAAACAAACGGGGCTCCAATCCGACTCTGTTTAACCCCTTAAACTTAGTCTCAAACATGGCCAAAAATCACAAAAGCGGCTGAAATTCGCATCCGTAAGTGGGTTTAAACCCCTTTGGTCAGAGCAACTGGTGGGGCCCAGGCCCCACCTGCTCGTGCGCCAGGCTTGGGCATGTGCGGGGCACGCGCCCAGCGCCTCAGCTCGGTGCGTGCCCCTCATACGCCCAAGGCACACGCACTTGCATGCCTCACACGGTGGGCGGGCCTTGCCCGCTTGAAGCAGGCCCTACCTGGGCCCAAGCCCAAGCTGCGACTAGGCCCAATTTTGAGACCCCTTTGTGTTTTTTCACTTAAAAAATTATGTTGGCCTCTTATCTTTTGCGCCCTCCCGAGTTCTATTTAAAACTCTTTTAAATAGACTTCCTGAAATCTTTTAAATAAGAGGCCAACACAATTTTTTAAGTAAAAAACACAAAGGGGTCTCAAAATTGGGCCCAGCCGTAGCTTGGGCTTGCCTAGGTTGCTTGGGCAATATATACTTTATAATCTATAAATCCATTTGCATCAAATACAAATGAACTGAGGTAATACATTCCTCAACAGTTGCCACATGATCCGAGTAATTAGTTAGAGATTTTATTTATTTCTGCATGCATGGTCACTTGCTAAATTAAATGAAATCGCATGTTATGTTGTTGCTCGCAAAATATATCTCGTCTACAAATTGTTTGTTCATGACACATATTTTGCACCAAAACCTAATTAATCTAATTAATTAGTAGATGTAAACCCAAGGAAGTTAGAACTACTAAGGTCATAAATGTTTTTATTGGATTTGAAGTTCAAATGATCACATTGGGGTATAACTAAGAAAGGCGAGTTAGGTCAATGTTCTTGTAATTAAGGACCATAGGCTTGGTGATTCAACGCACAGAAAAGCTCCCTCACTAAATTGTGCTTATCTGGTCAAGTGATTAATTTGAACTCTCATATTCAACTAAATTACATGGCTTAGTTTTTCCAGCTATATAAAGTCTATTACGTTCAAAATCCTTTTCTGATTATCTGTGGACATCCATCATTTCAAAAAATGTAGAGTATCTAGATTGATGTTATCGTTGTTGGCGAAGGTTAGTTGTTGTAACGACCGGTTTTTGTAATGACTATTCTATATGAATAATATTGGATGTTTCCCCTCTTTGTGTGTTTTCTCGATAGAAGTTCATACGATTAACTTCATAGCGTCTTAATTTTAGAGCTAGAGTGATCCTAGAGGCCATAAGAATCTTCCCGAAGCTTCACGCTTCAAATCGGCACTTCTGGTGCATCTTAGTTGGTTCATGAAGGAGAGCCAACCGACTAGATTCCAATCTAGTCGGTCAGCAACGCTTCACAGACCGATTAGTTCTTCTCAGTAAATTTCGTCTGAGTTACTGTTTACGTTTAGTCGGTCTAAGCACGTTCTTCAACCGACTAGTTTCCAAACTAGTCGGTCAGGTCTTGTACTCAGACCGACTAACTGTCAGTACTCATTATCTATCTTATTCGACCCTTAGTCGGTTCATGAACGTTCACCGACCGACTAGATCCCAAACTAGTCGGTCGACAGGTCTTCACAGACCGACTAATCATGCCTTCTCTGTACAGACACTGTTCACTATTTGATGTTAGTCGGTGTCAGTTGGACGACCGACCGACTAGATCCTACACTAGTCGGTCGACCACCCTTCTCTGACCGACTAAATTGCCCAGTAAACCTAGGTTAAGTCGTAGCTGCCACACTTTTTCTTTATTTAAACCCGCGACCATTTCTAATCTTTCTTCACTTTTCTTGGCTCATCTTCTTCCCCAATCATCCCCCAATCATCCTCTTACCTTCATTCATCCTCCCGAGCTTCCCCTCACCCTCCATTGCGCCGGCACCACCCCCGTTGGCCGCTGACCGACCCCAAAAACCCTAAAATCTCCTTTTTGCTCCAGATTTCCCGACGAACTCCAAACTCCAGATCTGTAGCAATTCGGCCGCGAGGAACCCTTCCAACCGTAGTTCTTCTGTATCGCTTGTCCGTTGCCGTGCTAGATCCTATTTGGCGACGGCAACCCGGAAATCGTCGAGATCTTCTTCTACCTGCAGTTCGTAGGCATCGAAATCGTCGTTCTTCCGCTACAAAAATGGTTAGTGATCTATTTTTAATTCTCCGTAACCCACACCGTAAATTAGAAACCCTAATTAAAAATGGATTACTAGACGTTATAGGATTCCAATGCAAACCGGTTTAGAACTCTAAATCTAATTTTCTATTTTGCCATAACAGCGAACCCAATTTCTGTAGGATACCGATCTCGTGACTCTCGTCGAACAACAACTTCGGTACCAGGCAAGTGAAACTTGCCAACCTTGCTTTAGGCCATGTTTTTAGGCCAATACTTGTTTTAGCGTGAAAGAAACTAGACCGTGAAATGATAGCGGTCTAGGCGCAAATTCAATTCTAGCTTGACAACAAAGCTAGAATTTCCTTTGTCATGTCATGTTATACAATTGCCTGTCATGTTTAATTTTCTTTAACGGTACGCAATTTCTTGTCAAATAATTGTCATGTGCATCCATTTTACATATCATGTTGCATGTTGCATCGTAGCACACGCTACAAATCCTTGTACAAATCCGTGTTTCCGTGCTACCGGCTGGGCACCCGTTATGCGGGCATAACCCCACGCCATACGTGTTAAAAACACTTCCTGGCTCGTGATCCATAAGCGAGCATTATGTGTTCGGGGGTAATGCCCTGGCTCGACATACGTGGAGGGGTAGGGATAAACGGTCACTTGAGCGTAAGAGTTGGCCCGTACAGCCACTCTAGCCAAAGGGCGGAATCTCTGTGCACGACGTGCTTACAATTCTTGCACTTGTCACGTATTTGTTTACTTGCCATGCCATGTTACTTACCATGCTATACTCATGCCATATCATAAACTGCTGTTGTTCTCATTGCATAAAATGCCATGTCATACTATATTCTAGAACTGCTAGACTGTTACCACTTTTCTTTAGTTTCCTTGCACAAGTCTTGTAGACTTGCTGACATGTGCCCCTTCTCTTTAGGTGATGCATGTTAGTTGCTGAGCCAGAGATTGCTGTGGAGGGTGACGAGTCCGTGGAGTTCGTGCCTGATCCCATTGTTGACGTGGAGTACGAGGACATCGGTGACCAGTCCTAGTGTTCCTTCGTTCCTTGTTTGTTAGTTGTGTTGTTGTCGGTGAGCAGCACTGTTGTTGATAGTTTCTTGTTGGCCATGCTAGGCCTTTTCTTTTGGACTCTTTTGTTTGCCTGGTGGCATTTCTGGTTGTTGAATTTATATCTGGACTCTGAGATGAATAATTTTATTATTTGCCTCTTTTTCTGTTATTGTTATTGTTGTTTCCGATTCACATTACAGGGACCTGCTACTTTGTGTAATTTGACGCTTATCGGACTTGGGACTTTGTAGCTTCAAGTCTGAGCGGACCTTCTCACGCTTCGCCTCCATATTTTTGGGAAGCGGGACGTGACAGGTTTCTTTGGTGGCCCATGCAGGTCCTATTTTCTGTAACTGTGACTTAATCGGAACAACGATAAGAATCATAGGATGTCCGATAAACAATTTCAACACCGAGTCATAAGGCTGAGAGTCTAATTTATTTCGTTTTTCCTGTGTCAATAGATGGATGGGAGACGGAATACCCGTGCTGGTGGTGGTGTGCCCCCTCGTGTCGAGGAGCCGGATCGGGAGCCCACCAATGGGGAGATCATGCGGATGATGCATCAGATGATGCAGGTACAGTAGGGGATGCTGCAGAATGCCCGGAATGTTCCACCTGCTCGAGCAGCGCAGCCTGTTCAGAATGTCCCTCGCTTCGAGCCAGGAGCGAAGCAGTTTCGGGAGCTTGGCCCCGCTTACTTTGATGGGACCGAAGGACCTCTGGCTGCGGATGAATGGACCAGGAACATGGAGGACAACTTGAAGAACGTCGAAGGTTGACCCGGCTGGATGGGTTGACTTGGCGAAGAGGCAGCTTAAGGATAACGCTCGGAACTGGTGGGATGCGGAAGAGGAGTTGCTGGAGGAGCCGATATCTTGGGCTACTTTCAAGTCCAGATTTGATGATGAATATTTTCCGAAGGCTGCCAGGAGGGAGATGGCGCAGCGCTTCATTGACCTGAAGCAGGGGAGCTTGACGGTGGATCAGTACCACCAGGAGTTCACTAGGCTGAGTCATTTCACACCGAAGATGGTGCAGGATGCTGATGAGAAAGCCCAGAGGTTTCTGCAGGGGCTTTCTCTGGATCTTCAGAGCATGTGACTTCTTATGATACGGAGTCCTATCAGAAGGCTTTGATTACGGCGAAGAGGCAGGAGCAGATTATGAGCCAGAAGAGAGGACAGATTTCTGGAGCTGGGAAGAGGCCTGTGGAGCAGGCCATGGCAGTGATGAGACCAGGGTTCGGGCCCAATCAGCCGGTACAGTTCAAGAGGCCCAGAGGACCTCCTACTCTGAAGACTTGCAATTTCTGTGGCAAGACTGGGCATGTCAAGGATCAGTGCCGGAAGATGTTGGGGCAGTGCTTGATTTGTGGTGAACCTGCGCATGCCATGAAGGACTGCCCGAGGTCCAAGCAGCTGTGGAAGGGACATGTTGCAGCTCAGCCGTTGCAGTAGAGAGCGCCTGTACCTGCTGGATGTGGAGCAGCAGAGAGCGCCTGTACCTGCTGGATGTGGAGCACCTCTCGTTCCGCAGAGGCAGGCTTTTCAGCAGGCTGTTCAGCCGAGGCGACAGGCGTTTCTGATGACTACTATTGAGACCGAGGCGGTGGATGAGGTTATCGCAGGTAACCCTTAACCTAGTTGTCCTTTCCTTAGTTAGTCTTATTTGTTGGAAATTGTTTGGTTGTTTGTTGTGTATGCTAGAATAGAACTTGATTGTTAGACTGTCTGTTAGGTGTGATTTTGGTTTGCACATTTCCTACACTAGTCCTCTTCGACTCAGGTGCATCGATGTGCATTATTTCCCGGAGCTTCGTGGAGAAGAATTCCTTGTCGACTTCCCCTCTTCCCAAGAGTTGGAACATCGTTACAGGAAATGGCGTGGTCTCGGTGCATCGTGGTTGCCATTCTTGCCCTTTGGTGGTCTGTGGACATGAGCTCTACGTAGATTTTATTGTCCACGACATCATCAACTATGATGCCGTCCTCGGGATGGACTGGCTTGGGAGTTTCTACGCCACGATCGATTGTCGGAGGAAGAAGGTGGTGTTCGAGATCCCTGGACATCCGGTGTTCGAGTTCAGCCGTGATAGTAGTTCGCTTGGTCCGGTCAGGTTTCGGGCCAAGCCGGTGGAGATCGTTGTTATGCTGATGGAGCAGTGTCAGCATGCGGTAGTGCGTGACTTCGACGACGTCTTTCCCGAGGAGATGTCTGGATTGCCACCTGATCGAGCTCTCGAGTTTTCGATCGATCTCATTCCAGGAGCGTAGCCTATTTCGAAAGCGCCGTATCGCATGGCACCAGCAGAATTGGAGGAATTGCGGAAGCAGCTGGATGAACTTCTTCGGAAGGGTTACATTAATCCTAGTGTGTCTCCGTGGGGAGCATCGGTCTTGCTGGTGAAGAAGAAGGACGGTTCGTGTCGCATGTGTGTGGACTACCGGGAGTTGAATGCGGTGACCGTCAAGAATCGATATTCGTTGCCTCGTATTGATGATATTTTTGATCAGCTGGGAGGATCGAGGGTATTCTCTAAGCTGGATCTGAGGAGTGGTTATCACCAGCTGAAGGTGAGGAAGGAGGATGTTTCGAAGACATCATTTAGGACGAAATATGGACACTACGAGTTCGTGGTTATGCCTTTCGGTGTAACCAACGCACCCGCGGTTTTTATGAATCTGATGAATCTAATCTTCTATGACTTTTTAGATAAGTTTGTCGTTATCTTCATTGACGACAGTCTGATCTACTCAAAGTCAGAGGAGGAGCATGCGTCGCACTTGAGGACAGTATTGGAGATCTTGAGGAAGCATCGGTTGTATGCTAAGTATTCCAAGTGCGAGTTTTGGCTGGATAGAGTTGCTTTTCTCAGGCATGTGGTGACTGGAGGTGGTATTTCGGTGGACCCCGAGAAGATTAAGGCTATCAGGGAGTGGCCTGTTCCGCAGTCAGCGTCCGAGATCCGGAGTTTCCTTGGACTTGCAGGTTATTACCGGCGATTCATCAAGGATTTCTCCCGTATTGCTGAGCCGATGACCAGATTGACGCGGAAGGATGTATCTTTTGTTTGCTCTGATGCCTGCGAGGGAGCTTTTGGTGTTCTTGCTGAAGGAGAAGCTGACGTCTTCCCCTGTTCTTGCTGTGCCTGACCAGAGTGAAGGATTCAAGATCTTTTGTGATGCTTCCGGCAAGGGTCTCGGTTGTGTATTGCATCAGCATGGGCACGTGGTTGCGTATGCTTCTCGTCAGCTTAAGGCTCATGAGAAGAAATACCCGACGCACGATTTGGAGTTGGCTGCTGTCGTGTTTGCGCTGAAGATTTGGAGGCACTTCCTGCTGAGTGAGAAGGTGAAGATCTTCACCGATCACAAAATCTTGAAGTATATTTTCACTCAGAAGGAGCTCAACATGCGACAGCATCGGTGGTTGGAGCTCATGGCGGATTATGAGATTGATTTGCAATATCACCCTGGCAAAGTGAATGTGGTTCCTGATGCGTTGAGTAGGCTTCCGGCGGTGATGTTGTTGACTTCGCAGTGGAGATTGCAACAGGATTTTTGCGAGTCCGGTATTGAGATTGTCCTACCTGGAGAGCTCTCTTCGTTGATGTGTATGCAGATACAGTCGACGATCGTGGATCGGATCAAGGCTGGGCAGGCTGGAGACCTGAAGTTGGTGAATATTCGGGAGATGGTGGAAGCCGGTCTGCGGACTGACTTCGTGATTCATGAGGATGGCTCGCTGAGGTTTGGAGCCAGGTTGTGTGTGCCGGCGGGAGATATCAGAAAGGAGCTGTTGGTGGAGGCACACAAGTCGCCGTATTCTATGCATCCTGGTGGGACCAAGATGTACAAGGATCTTCGCTTGAACTATTGGTGGCATGGTATGAAGAGGATTGTGGCTCGGAGCGTAGCCAAGTGCTTGGTTTGCCAGCAGGTAAAGGCGGAGCATCAGCGTACGGTGGGGTTGCTACAACCGCTTCCGATTCAGGAGTGGAAGTGGCAGCACATCACTATGGACTTCGTGACTGGACTACCTCGGAGTCCGAAGCAGAATGACACGATTTGGGTGATCGTAGACCGAATGACCAAATCCGCGCACTTTATTCCTTTCTGAGTAGGACAGACTACTGAGGCGCTAGCGAGGAGATATATGGAGGTAAATCTTTTACTATCCGTTTTAATTTCCTTTTCCTAGCATAGATAGTGATGTAACGTGAATCGTGCAGGAGATCGTACGACTTCACAGAGTCCCTGTGAGTATCGTGTCGGACAGAGACACGAGATTCACATCTCAGTTCTGGCAGAGTTTGCAGAAGAGTTTGGGTACGAGTCTGAGTTTTAGCACGGCGTACCATCCACAGACGAATGGCCAGTGTGAGAGGACGATCCAGATCTTGGAAGACATGCTGAGGGCGTTTATGTTGGACTTCAAGGGTTCTTGGGAGGATCATCTCCACCTCGTGGAGTTTGCCTATAATAACAGCTACCAGGCGAGTATTGGCATGGCACCTTTTGCCGCGCTATATGGGAAGAAATGTCGATCGCCATTGAGCTGGGATGACATTTGAGATCGGGAGCTGTTAGGACCTGAGATGATCGTGGAGGCTGTGGATGTTGTGAGGAACATACGGGAGAGGCTGAGGATTGATCAGGACCGTTACAAGCATTGGGCTGATGCTAAACAGCGTCTGTTGGAGTTTCAGCCAGGTGACCATGTGTTTCTGAAGATTTCCCCGAATCGAGGAGTGATTCGCTTTGGGAAACGAGGGAAGCTGAGCCCGAGATACATTGGACCATTTGACGTTCTGGAGAGGGTTGGCGAGGTAGCCTACCGCTTAGCCTTGCCGCCATCTTTGGAAGGAGTTCACGATGTCTTCCATGTGTCGTAGCTTCGTCGGTACATCAGCGACCCATCTCACGCTGTGGATTTCTCGGAGATCACCGTTCGCCCTGATCTGACGTATGACCAGCTGCCACTGCAGATTTTGGACAGGCGTCAGAAGTCACTTCAAAACAAGAAGTCGATATTGTTAGGGTGATGTGGCGACACGGCTCGCCAGGAGAGTCTACTTGGGAGAGAGAAGACGAGATGCGAGAGCGCTACCCACTTTTGTTCCCTGACACGTGAGTGTTAGGAAATTCCGAGGGCGGAATTTTCCTTAAGGTGGGGAGGATGTAACGACCGGTTTTTGTAATGACTATTCTATATGAATAATATTGGATGTTTCCCCTCTTTGTGTATTTTCTCGATAGAAGTTCATACGATTAACTTCATAGCGTCTTAATTTTAGAGCTAGAGTGATCCTAGATGCCATAGAAATCTTCTCGAAGCTTCGCGCTTCAAATCGTCACTTCTGGTGCATCTTAGTTGGTTCATGAAGGAGAGCCAACCGACTAGATTCCAATCTAGTCTGTCGGCAACACTTCACAGACTGACTAGTTCTTCTCAGTAAATTTCGTCTGAGTTACTGTTTACGTTTAGTCCGTCTAAGCACGTTCTTCGACCGACTAGTTTCCAAACTAGTCGGTCAGGTCTTGTACTCAGACCGACTAACTGTCAGTACTCATTATCTATCGTATTCGACCCTTAGTCGGTTCATGAACGTTCACCGACCGACTAGATCCCAAACTAGTCGGTCGACGGGTCTTCACAGACCGACTAATCATGCCTTCTCTGTACAGACACTGTTCACTGTTTGATGTTAGTCGGTGTCAGTTGGACGACCGACCGACTAGGTCCTAAACTAGTCGGTCGACCATCCTTCTCTGACCGACTAAATTGCCCAGTAAACCTAGGTTAAGTCGTAGCCGCCGCACTTTTTCTTTATTTAAACCCTCGACCATTTCTAATCTTTCTTCACTTTTCTTGGCTCATCTTCTTCCCCAATCATCCCCCAATCATCCTCTTACCTTCATTCATCCTCCCGAGCTTCCCCTCACCCTCCATTGCGCCGGCACCACCCCCGTTGGCCGCCGACCGACCCCAAAAACCCTAAAATCTCCTTTTTGCTCCAGATTTCCCGACGAACTCCAAACTCCAGATCTATAGCAATTCGGCCGCGAGGAACCCTTCCAACCGTAGTTCTTCCGTATCGCTTGTCCGTTACCGTGCTAGATCCTATTTGGCGACGGCAACCCGGAAATCGTCGAGATCTTCTTCTACCTGCAGTTCGTAGGCATCGTAATCGTCGTTCTTTCGCTACAAAAACGGTTAGTGATCTATCTTTAATTCTCCGTAACCCACACCATAAATTAGAAACCCTAATTAAAAATGGATTACTAGACGTTTTAGGATTCCAATGCAAACCGGTTTAGAACTCTAAATCTAATTTTCTATTTTGCCATAACAGCGAACCCAATTTCCGTAGGATACCGATCGCGTGACTCTCGTCGAACAACAACTTCGGTACCAGGCAAGTGAAACTTGCCAACCTTGCTTTAGGCCATGTTTTTAGGCCAATACTTGTTTTAGCGTGAAAGAGACTAGACCTTGAAATGATAGCGGTCTAGGCGCAAATTCAATTCTAGCTTGACAACGAAGCTAGAATTTCCCTTGTCATGTCATGTTATACAATTGCCTGTCATGTTTAATTTTCTTTAACGGTACGCAATTTCTTGTCAAATAATTGTCATGTGCATCCATTTTACATATCATGTTGCATGTTGCATCGTAGCACACGCTACAAATCCTTGTACAAATCCGTGTTTCCGTGTTACCGGCTGGGCACCCGTTATGCGGGCATAACCCCACGCCATACGTGTTAAAAACACTTCCTGGCTCGTGATCCATAAGCGAGCATTATGTGTTCGGGGGTAATGCCCTGGCTCGACACACGTGGAGGGGTAGGAATAAACGGTCACTTGAGCGTAAGAGTTGGCCCGTACAGCCACTCTAGCCAAAGGGCGGAATCTCTGTGCACGACGTGCTTACAATTCTTGCACTTGTCACGTATTTGTTTACTTGCCATGCCATGTTACTTACCATGCTATACTCATGCCATATCATAAACTGCTGTTGTTCTCATTGCATAAAATGCCATGTCATACTATATTCTAGAACTGCTAGACTGTTACCACTTTTCTTTAGTTTCCTTGCACAAGTCTTGTAGACTTGCTGACATGTGCCCCTTCTCTTTGGGTGACGCATGTTAGTTGCTGAGCCAGAGATTGCTGTGGAGGGTGACGAGTCCGTGGAGTTCGTGCCCGATCCTGTTGTTGACGTTGAGTACGAGGACACCGGTGACCAGTCCTAGTGTTCCTTCGTTCCTTCTTTGTTAGTTGTGTTGTTGTCGGTGAATAGCACCGTTGTTGTTAGTTTCTTGTTGGCCATGCTAGGCCTTTTCTTATGGACTCTTTTGGTTGCCTGGTGGCATTTCTGGTTGTTGAATTTATATCTGGACTCTGAGATGAATAATTTTATTATTTGCCTCTTTTTCTATTATTGTTATTGTTGTTTCCGAGTCACATTACAGGGACCTGCTACTTTGTGTAATTTGACGCTTATCGAACTTGCGGCTTTGTAGCTTCAAGTCTGAGCGGACCTTCTCACGCTTCACCTCCATATTTTTGGGAAGCGGGGCGTGACAGTTGTTCAACTCTAGGTGATGCATCTTTGCTACCATAAGATGGATTTGGGGGGTGAGGATGTGCCTTGTTGGCGAAGGTCAAGGGCACATTGCTTACATCCTACTGAATATGAAATGATGGGAAGGACTTGACTAAACTTTATGATTTATTGACGAATGCCAAGGTCATAAAGGGTTAGGGGTAAAAACCATAATTGAGAGTTGCAAAGTGTTGCAATTGACAAAGAGTCTATCTATCAACTACGTAGTGTGATAAATTGTTGGCAAATATCAAGGTTATCAAACTCAAGATAGTTGGATCTCAATTCCCACTAAGAAATTATATGATAATTTTGTCTATTTTGTGGGTTTAAGATATTCACAAAAACTAGTGGGAGAAACAGTTAGTGAAAACCAATCTAATTATTTTAAGAACATCTACTTCATTATCGTAACTCTTTTAAAATTCTTTTACAGCAGGCTTGAAATTATCCTTGACAAAAACGAATTCACTGCACCTAATTACAAAGATTGACTGAGAAACGTAAATATAGTATTGACTTATGACAAAATTGCATATGTGTTGGATGAAGAACCTCCTAAAACCCCAATTGATAAGTCCTCTGATGATGAAGAACTTTTCAAGATTTGAACTCAGGACTGTGATTTAGCCAAATGCCTCGTGCTTGCATCTATGAACAATGAGTTGCAAAGACAGCACGAGAATATGGACGTCCAATCCATATTTCTTCATGTAAAAGAGTTATATGGAGAGCAATCACGAATAGCTAGATTCGAGACCTCAAAGAAATTGTTTCATGCGAGATTATCAGTTGGATTTTCAGTTCAAGGTCATGTCCTTAAGATGATAAGTTACATCGAGGCACTTACAAGAGTCGTGGTGCATTATGGACAATGAATTATATTTTGATATAGTTCTTCAGTCCCTTCTTATTACCTACTCTAAGTTCATTATGAACGTTCATATGATATGAACAAACTGGATTGCACACTTTCAGAGCTCTTCAATATGTTCAGGCCTGCTAAGAGCTCCATACTTGGAGAAAAGACGCAGGTTATGCTTGCCAAGACTCCTCCTCCACCCAAGGCATCTGCCAATGGGAAAGGGAAGAAGCTTCCCAAGCCTAAGGGTGTCGTCAAAAAGGTGAAAGTGAAGAAGTGGACACATTCAGCAGATGAATGCCATTACTGTCTTAAGACAGGCCATTGGAAGAGGAACTGCAAGGAATAGTTGGAATCTATAAAGAAGAATGGGCATGGAGATGCCTCATCTTCAAGTGCGTATATTATTCAAAACATATTTTTATTTTCTCCTACTACTTGGGTATTGGATACCAGAGCTGGTTCTCACATCTGTGATTCTTTACATGGACTGAGAAAAATATGGGAATTCCACCTTAGCTTATTAGAAGGGAAACTTTTGGTTGTACGCAATTGCTACTACGTACCAAGCATATGTAATATTGTATCCATATCCTTATTAGATAAGGAATGATACAATTTCATATTAAATAATAATGTTATGAATATTTTCAATAAAGACATATCTTATGGCTTTGGTACTCTATACAATGGTATATATGTTTTGAATGTGAGAACCGTGTTAAATGTTAACAAAAGAAAAACTCCAAGTACGAATGAATCTTATCTTTGTCATTGTAGACTAGGTTGGTGAGAAAAGACTTATAAATTTGCATAAAGAATGATTTTTGAATCCATTCTGTTACGCCCTAAAGGCCGGCCTAGTCAATAATGGCCCACCTGCTCAAGGCCCATCTACTCAGAGCCCACCTGATCGGCCCATCAACGATCGTCATCAAAGTGGACCCGTTTACCTAAGCCAAAGAGCAGACTGCTAAACATCAGAATAGCTCGCCTGCCCGGAGCGCCTAGCTCGCCCACCTCTCTAAGAAGATCCTACCTCGCCAAGAAGGTCCGCCCCCCGTGGCAACCTGCCTACCCCGCCACAGGGCTCTCATCCCGTATGGCGGCCTACCCATCTCTCCGAAGAGGCCCACTTCACGAAGCGGTCAACTTACTGTCCCAAGGAAGTACGCCCCAGAAGTGGCTTATCATCACAAGATGACAAACTTGGGAGGCCCGCTATCACTGACATCTCGTCGCCTGACAAAAGCGGGTCTAACGTTTCACGCCTGACATCTCACGCCTGACAAAAGCAGGTTTGACCGATTCGGCTCTGATAAGCCAGCTCATCGCGCCAACTCATCAGGAGTTACCGACTCCAAACATCTATAAATACCCCCCTTTGGCCATTAGAAAGGGGGGCTGGCAAGTAAGCTCAAAACCATTTTCCATTAACACACAAGGGCGAATATCTCCCACATATTCGACCTTTCCTCACGAGTCTGTCACGTTAGCACCGATCTGAATTTAGATCGCTCGACGTGTCTGATATTCTCCAGAAGATTCACCTGCTGACTTGATCATCGGAGAGGCTCTCGGTTGACAACCAACCGAGCCTTTATAACGAGCTATTCATCTTACAGGCAGATTGTCGACGAGTTATTCCTCTTTTCACGCAGACCGTTCGCCATCTCCGACCTCGGCTTCCCCTGGACAACTTGCACCAGAGGATCCGCAGCGTACAGTTCCTCCCCTCCAACGTCTGCTCCACAGGGACCTCCTCCTCTCCGACGACATCGCCCTCCTCGACCATCCAACTCTCCCAACAGCCGGCCCGAGTCTTTTAAGCTGACTCCCCACTCCTCCAAACACCCCCATAATTAACCACAACCCTGAAGCTCACCGTCTCCATCTTCAGTTGTAGCTATCAAACGGCGACCTGATCCAGAAGAACAACGACCTTCAGATTCTCCCCTCCAAACTCTTCCCCTCCACCACATCGTCCTCGCCGACCTCCCAAGACCTCGACAAACCCCATAATCCCCACTCACTGCCCTCGCAGCTCTCCATCACCCTTGAATCACCGTGACCGATATTCCCCTCACAACCTTCCCAGTCACCTTTCCACTTGTAACCACCGTGCCCTTGGTTTCCCATCAAACAAATTCATTGTACGAGGATCTTAACACTGCAACAATTGGCACTGTCTGTGGGAACAAAGGGTCACACCCATGTCAACCACAACACCAAACAACTGCAATCTGAACCGGGGCAAAGCCCCCATGGAGGCTGAGTCACCTCCTCGTGGGGGGACTCCCCCGACAGATCCGCCCATCGGAGGAACGGACGAGGCCATGCAGGCTTCTGCTCGTTTGCTCCAGCAAAGCTTCAAGGCCTTCGTTGAGTTGATGAAAGGTTGGGAGATGGCCAGGGTGGGACCGAGCCCAGGCCCCTCGAAGCCCCAAGAACTGAGGCAAACCATCTTGCCCCAATTCGATGATGCAGTGTCCGTTCGGCGAGAACGGCTCAGCGAAGAGGTAGTGGCCCAACAAAGACTCCTAGAGGAGGAGACGGAGGCCTCAGACAGCAGCAGCTCGACAAGGAAGCTGTTGTCCAACAAAGGTACCTCGAGGGAGGAGAAGACGCTGCTCAGCAGGGGCGTCTCGACGGAGAAGCTCCGCCTCGACTCATCTACCTCGACGACATGGCAGGAGCAGAGGCCACCCGACAGAGGCGGGTGGACGAAGAGATCGCGCGTCGACAACTCCGCTACATCGACGCCGCACACGAAAGGCTCTAGGAAGAGAGCCGATGGGAGGAAGGCCACGGGGCCCCAGTGGCGCCACTCCCGAACCAACACCGGCGAAGCCCGACAGGTTCGCCCCCGGCCAACCTCTCACTGATCAGAAGGCTCCCCCCACACCGCACCGCTCAGGAAGAGCCCTTGCCTATCAGCCCGCCAATCTCCTGGGCAGGCTATCCACCAACAACTGGCCCATGTTTGGAGTAGAACACCTCCAAGTCTCCGAGGGAGGCTGCCGAGCTCTAGGATGGTTCATCCGATAGCTCGGACATCTGGCAAGGTGGTCACAGCAATGACCCGACCATCCAAGATCGCCCATCTACCCTCGACGATCCCCTGTGCGCCCGGCCCGCCCAGGGGCACGCACCCCACTAGCTCGGCGGGTGACTTCGGCTCCTATTCCCCGGAGGTTCAAGCTTCCTCAGCTTGGACTATACAATGGCAGAGGCGACCCCCATGACGACGTCCAGCGGTACCAGGGGGTAATGGAGATCCAAGGCGTCGACGACCCCCTCCTGTGTCGAGCCTTCTACATGTCCTTGGAGGGGCAGCATTGGAGTGGTACTACGACCTCACCGCTCAATCGATTGAGTACTTCAATGACCTGTCCATCGGGTTCAGCCAGCAGTTCAGGGCAGGACGAAGGAAAGAAGAAGCCCACTGATTCTCTATTCTCGGTGGTCCAGAGAGAGGGGAGACGATCCGTAACTTCTTACATCGTTTCCAGGGAGAGGCTCGCCACGATGAGTTGCAGGGATGACCTCGCCATGGCAGGCTTCAGGAGAGGGCTCACCAGCATCGAGCTCTGCCAATCACTCCTCTGAGACTTGCCCACCAACCTGGATACACTTGTCACCAGGGCGGAGAGCTACATGCTGAGCGAAGAAGATCTGGGGGCAGCCGCCCAGCTGGGGCAACTCACGCTGAGCGCCGGCCCGATCCCCAGCCCATGCAAGAGGAGCGCCCTAGAAACCGCCACCAAGGGGGCGATCACAGGCATGACCAGGGAGGCAATCGTCCGTAGGATCGCCCTGGCCCCGTACGAGGGTTTGCTCCTCCAAGGAACCCTGCACCGACGGTCTACAGAGTGGAAGGGCCGCCACAGCCCCAATATACCCCGCTCAATGCTCCCATGCTTGAAGTACTGGATGCCGCAACAAGGGTCGGGCTTCTCCCGAATCTTCCACAGCCGAGAGGAGCGGGCCCTCTCAGGGGAGATCAACGGAGGTACTGTCGGTATCACCGTGATTATGGTCACGATACCGACGAGTGATACTCTTTAAAGAACGCCTAATCCAGGACGGCCATCTCTGAGGGTTCGTCGAGAGGGGACCAGGGCCTCGCAATAAAGAAGCACCACAGGAGGCGAGGCAACCCAGCCAGCTCCAGAGCGCCGTATGGGACACCCCTCCCCAGCCCATGGTGACCATGCACATCAACGTCATCTCGGGCAGTCCCCTTTTCTGGGGGGACGCCCACCTGAGCTCGGGAGGCCGATGCTCGAAGGGCTCCATCAACGAGTCCCGGTAGGAGGGAGGGGGAAGAAGTCGTCAACATTCCGTCGTCTCCACCCACCACTAAGAGCTCGGGTAGGCCACATAGCATTGGATATTCTACAATGCTAAATTTGGCACATTCCGTCGGACTCCAACCAATAATCTGCTGAACCAACTGAGCCTGGTGCCATCTGCACAGGCGGTCTCCTTGTAACGACTGGTTTTCATGTATTTGGATTATCTATATTATATATATATATATATGTTTTGGTGGATTTTCTCCTCATGTGTGGTTTTCGTCTCCGTAGCTTTCATTTTCGATCGTTTCGTCGTGATTTTCTAGCTTCTTCCTTAGAATCGTTGAGTTTTGGAGTAAGTAACTCGTGACGAGCTTCATATCACTCATATCTTAGAGATAGGTTGATCCTAGAAGCCGTAGGAATCTTCCCGAAGCTTCGCGCTTCGATTCGTCACTTTTAGTGCACTTTAGTTGGTTCAAGAAGGGGGACCAACCGACTAGATTAAGATCTAGTCGGTCAGGAACTCTACTGGAACCGACTAGTTCATTGAATCAATTGTACAGGAGTTACTGTTTACTTTTAGTCGGTCTAAGAACAATCACCGACCGACTAGATGTGAAACTAGTCGGTCAGAACTTGCTCTCAGACCGACTAGTTTTTGTCAGTAAATTTCACCTAAGTTGCTGTTTATCGTTAGTCGGTCCATGAACACTCACCGATCGACTAGGTTGCAAACTAGTCGGTCGACGGGCCTTCACAGACCGACTAATTCATTACCTAGATTTTTTCCTACTTTCACTGTTTGGTTTTAGTCGGTCACAGTTATCCGACCGACCGACTAGTTCTCAAACTAGTCGGTCAGCCAACCTTCTTTGACCGACTAATCAGTGTCGAAACCCTAATTTTTGGGCAGCCGCCGGCTGTGCCTATTTAAACCCCCCAAACTTTTTCTTTTCTTCTTTCATTTTCTCCTAAGCCTCCTTCTTCTCCAAACCATCATCCATCTTCCCCTAGCCTTCCTCCTTCATCAAGAGCCCCTCTCCCTCTCCATTTTGGCCGGCCACCACCTCTAGGTCGCCGGAAAACCCCCAAAAATCCCCAAAACCCCATTTGTCCAGATTTTCTCCCCTTTTCCAGATCTGAACCGTAGGTTCCCCGGATCGTTTCTTCCGTCGTCGTGCTTGCTCGGCATCGTTCTTCCGCTAACGATTCGGTAATAACTCGACCCTTGATCGCGCCCGGGCGTACACCCTAAAGAGCGACCGTGTAGTCTTATCGCAAGTGCACAGTGTAGCGGCGAGCGGGTATCGAACACAGGGAGGACGTATGATAGTGCCTTCTCCGAACAACCTGGCTATGGGGACAGAAAGGTAGGAAATTGCCTTTCGGCGATGTTGTCACAATCATCAAACAATGTAAAAAGAGATATAAAATCAAATAAAGACGCCTAGGGAATAGGGAATCCCCGCTACTCACCGTATCTCGTCATTGTGATTCATCGGTTTCACAATTGCTAGGGTAGAATGTCAGGTGAACTAGTTGCAACTGAATGTAAAACCTAGCTCACGCTCTCGCGCTGTTGCCGGTCTATAGCAAACCTAGGCTCGGGTCCAATCTCTTACAAACCCTAGCCTAGGCAAGCTAGCATTAGGATCAACGTCATCGTTCAATCGCATCCCGAGCCCACTCTCGTGCAAACTCGGGCTACGACCTAGGTTGGGATGGTTCCTACCCGTCCAATCTCTTGCAAACGGGTATCGGTATAGAATTGCAACCGAGAATCCTAGTATCGGTCCAATCTCTTGCAAACTGATACTAAGGAAACTCAATTACAACCCAATTCGGATTTCTAGGGTTTCGTATCGAATTGGGATCCAATCTCTTGCAAATCCCAATCGATATGAACACCTAGCCATCCGTATTATATCAATCCCAAACTAACCCTAATCAATTCTAGCAATAGTTCTACCAAATCGTCACAAATCGGAAATTGGGCTCGTAGGGTTCATCCCCACGCCCTAAGACGTTAAAACTACTCACAAATCATATTGCTAATGGATGAATAATCAATAGAAACAGCAATGGAATTCATATCAATATTCAAAATAGCAATAAAAATAGGATTTTTAATAGAGAGGGAGACAAACCAATGTAGCTTTCCAAGAATCCAACAAAATAACACTTTTCTCTCCTCTCCAATCACAAGAATTAAACTCTAAAAAATCTAATCTAAAAAGGCTGCCAAAAGCAATAGAAAAAGCTCCCTAAACTAGGTTAGAATCTGGGGTTAAATACCCCCCAAAACTGCCCAAAAAATCGTGACCAAACTGCCCCTGCGCAGCTCCAAAATCGTGATTTCCGCTACATGCAGCGCTGCTCACTCGGCCGAGTGACAAAGGTCACTCGGCCGAGTGACAAAGGTCACTCGGCCGAGTGAGGGACCCTGACGGATTCCAGTAACTCTGGGGTCTTGGGGGTCGTCACATCGGGCGTCACTCGGCCGAGTGAGTTGTCGTCACTCGGCCGATGGTCTTATCTTCACTCGGGCGGACGGCAATTGCCACTCGGCCGAGTCGGGCTTCTGCTGCTCAGACTGACGGATTACAGTAAGTTGGCTCTTTTTGATGGCCGTCGTCTGGGTGCCACTCGGGCGGACGGGATACGTCACTCGGCCGAGTCGGCTTCTGATGCTCGGCCGAGTGCACGCTGATATACTGCTTGGAGCGTGTCCGATCTGGCCGGCCGAGCGGGGTCTCGTTGGTCGGCCGAGTGACTCCTTCACTCGGCCGAGTGAGATACTGAAGATGCCCAAATTGCGTATTTTTGCCTCCTCGTCGCTCCTACGACGTTCTTTCTTCTCCCGCTCCTCTCCAATCTCAAAATACCCCTCAGGGAAGTCATCGATGACACTCCGGAGTGGGTGTATCTCGGAATCACTCCAAATCGCTCCAAATCTCCTAAAATACGACAAAAAACAACAAATCGTCAAAAGTATCGCAATGTTGTCGATAAATCGTGAAAAACGTGATTTGAGCGATTCAAATGGCATGCAAACATGCGGGAAAAAGGTGTAAAATATGGAGTGATCAAAATCCCCCAAGCTTACCTCTTACTCGTCCTCGAGGAAGATAAGTAAAAGGCGAACCCGGTGGATTTAGAAAATGAAAACGATGGAAAAACGGAAAACGAAAAAAGAAAGAAGAAAGCGAAGAGGGAAGCTGCTAGATCATTTTTCTCAGGACGTGGGTTTTGCTTACTCATATAGCATGCATCGAATGTAAAACACATGTCAAAGATTTTTATTTCGATATCATAGTATAATGGTGCAAATAGAGATAGAAAACCCAAGAATATCGATATAGCATGAAAAATGGAATAATTCTAAGATTAACATCGTCTGAATCATTTAAAGCGGTATACAATATCGCAGATCACACACTTTTCAATTGAATGCTTTCTATGAGGAGTATATAGGATATCACACAATAGAGTAGGAAGAATAGAAAAGCGTGGATTTCATGAAGTGAATGCTAGGCGTAGATTTCTGGATTTCGTGAAGCTAAAACAATCTCACCGAGTATAGAATATTACTTAGCCTAGGTTGCCATGCACCGTCAGGTAGTCACTCTCTCACACATCATTGGATTCTCTCCCCCAAGCTTATCTATAAGCGTGGTGGCATATACAAAACTATACTTACATTCCCCATCTCTATTGATGCTCCAAAAGTAAAAGAAAATAAAAATAAAAACAAAAAGAGGGAAGAAAGAGAGAAGGGGTATGAGATGGGATCGTTTTGAGCTTCCTTTCTCTTTTCTTTTCTTTTTTTTTTCAAATCTTTTTCTTTCCCCTTTTTTTTCAATAGCATTTATACACAATGATCCCAAATCAAAGAGAAGGATATACAAGTATTTTTTTTGGATTTCGGGAAATTTGGAGCTAGGAATTTAATAACGGGGGAAATGCCAAATACTAGAATCGCTAAGGGGAGATTCACCAATGATTTTAAAATAGAGAATTAATATTCAAGATATGTGGAGAAAGAAATAACTATGTCTCTCAGTTCACTCTATAGGACGTGCATGACAACTTCAGCAGGGTAATCTAATCTACTCGGTTTCGATCTCAAAAAAGCAAACTAATCCAGATTTATCATAGCTAACATCATTCAATCATCCTGAAGTGAAGTGTACAAGTCATGCAAATAGAAGTGATATAGGAAAAGAAAACGGTACTCCAGATATAAGCATTCAATGCGTGAATCTTGGTGTGTTTTCTACGATAGCATACATATGAATATTCAGACTCAGCTAATAATAGAATTTCATCCATTTTCATACGAAAAAAGTGTGGGTTACTATCTCTAAATGCAAGGCAGATCATAGCGTATGATATCAGAAATAAAAGCTAAGACATGACAAATATATCATGCATATAGAGAAAGCTAACTCCACGTCATCATCATCACAGAAAAGTCATCTCTAACATGAGATGAAAGAAATAAAGATAAAGAGGGAAAATAAAACTATTTACAATGCGGCACACGAAGAAAATAAGAAAAACGTGATGCATGGTAAAAAAAGAAAAAGTGATGAAAATGAGTGCAAATGCGAAAATGGCGTGAAAAAAAAACTAAAAATAAAGGTGGTAAATCAAAAAGCGTGAGAACTCACTCCCCCAAACTAAAGTGCACAGTGTCCTCAATGTGCGAAGTGTGCCACACCGAGAGACGTGTAATGGGAGGGGGTGGGGATGCATGCATGATAAAAAGAAATAAAAAGAACAAAATGAAAAATACGATGTGAATGTGATGCATGCAAGGACAAGAGTGATCCAGATATGTGTGTGTCACCAAAAATACTCTCCCTCACTCCCGGAAAAAGGATATAGAATCATATGATCAAAAAGTGGACAAAAGTAGTGATGGGAGGGGGGTGGTCAAAAATATCATCAGGACCAAGCATAGAATGGGCAGCATAACGACAAAAAAATCGGAGGCATCAAGGGTGTGCCTAAGATGGTGGTGCTGCGCCATCTCCGTCCTGAGGCGGAGGTGGGGGGGTGGTGGTGGACGTGGAACGGTCTGCTGGGTGGGTGGTGGTTGTGGCAGTCGCTCGAGAATCTGGGTCAAGCAATAGTGAATGCTAGGAAGTAGCTCAAGGCGGTGCTGCATGGCGGTGACTGTGGAAGACAAAGCCCTAAAATCGCCCCGGAGTCCACTCAACGCCCCCTCAAGAGCGCGAACGCTCTGAACTAAGGCGTCAGGGGGTGGTGGAGCGGAGGGACGAACAGGTCTAGGCTGAGCTGGTCTGTCACGCCCCGCTTCCCAAAAATATGGAGGCGAAGCGTGAGAAGGTCCGCTCAGACTTGAAGCTGCAAAGCTGCAAGTCCGATAAGCGTCAATCAAATTTAAACGGCAGGTCCTTGTAACGCGAAACGAAACAAAGATAATAATAATGAAATGAGACAAAGAGATATCTCAGAATATCCATAAAATAAGTTTCAACATCACAGAAAAAGCCACCAGGCTAAAAGAAAAGAGTCTAAAGGCCCAAACATGGCCAACAAAAGTACAATGTACAAAGTAAAGGTGCCGCGCACCGACAACTAACAACTTAGCCTAGAACAAAAGGAAGCTCAGCAAAGGGGCTCCGGTGTCCACAAAACTCTTCCTGGGAAGACATGGACTCAGGCTCAGCGTCAGCAAAACATCACGTACACAACAACAGTCTCTGGCTCAAGGTCTAACATGTGACACCCAAAAGAGCAAGGGGCACATGTCAGCAAGTCTACAAGAGACTTGTGCAAGGAAACTGAAAGTAGGCAAAAGTAAAGCAACCTAGCAGTTCTAGCATGAATGTGATGACATGGCAGTTAAAGTATGAGTGCAACAGGTAAAGTAAAGTAAAGTAAAGTACGAGCATGGCATTTAAACATGGCATGGATGGCAAGTATTACATGAAGCATTCACAAGACAAGTACAAGACAAGGAAAGTAAGCACCTCGTGTACAGAGATTTCACCTTCTGGCTAGAGTGGCTGATCGGGCCACTCCTAAGCTCAGGTGATCGTTTATCCCTACCCCTCCACGTGTATCGAGCCAGGGCCTTACCCCCGAACATGGAATGCTCGCTTCTGGATCACGAGCCAGGAAGTGTTTTTAACAAGTATGGCATAGGGGTGCACCTAGCCGGACAAGGAAATCGGACATTGGCTTTTGACCAACACATGAGACCCGTTCCCAGGAAGTAGTATTCAAGGAGTACAAGTACAAGTATTGTAGCGTGTGCTACGAATGCAACAATCAACTTGGATGACATGTAGAATGCAATGCATGGCAGTTAAAAGTGCGTACAGATAAGGAAAGTAAACGTGACAGTTTAGTATGCATGATTCACAAGTTTAAAGAGTTAGATCTAGCTTCGTTGTCAAGCTAGGTTCATTTAGGTGACGGATCTAGTTTCGTTGTCAAACTAGATCAAGTAGGCGTCTAGCCAGCTATCATTTTACTGACTAGTCTTTTTTACGCTGAAAACAAGGAAGTGGCCTAAAAACATGGCCCTACACAAGAGTTGGCAAGTTTCACTTGCCTGCAAGTACAACGTCTGAGCACACCGTCCAACGAGTCCAAAATCACAATTATCCTACGTGCACAAGTCCACCGGCCTAAAGTCCATATTATTAATCTTGATTAGTGAATTTAAAACATTTAAAATACTTTTAAAAATACTGATTTTAGTCTTGATTAGCATGAAATTGGGTTGGGGGTCCTAGGGGTGCAAAGTGTTACCTCAACACGACGCGAAAGCTACACTGGCGTCGGGTAGCGACGCCAGGGGTTGGAATAAGAGAATGCGCTCCAAGTCCTGATTCCAATATAGATTCCTCGCTGGAAAGTTCAGAGCATCAACCGGAGTACGATTCCAGATTCCAAAGCTAGCACGTGCGACGACGGGCTACGACGTGTCGCAACGTCGTACGTGGCGAATCGTCGGAGAGAAAGCACCTAGGTGGGGCCCACAGTAGTCCTAGGGACCTATGGGGGACCCACAATACCTCTGGAGAACTTGGGGGGCCCACGGTGGCAAGTGGTGCGACGGGTGCGGGGTTGCGACGAGTGGCTCTCGGTCGTACAGCCTCGGTGCGGGGGATTCTCTCGGTCGGACTCGCTTGGTGCGGGGCTTGCAGCGCAGCGGGCTGTAGCGGTGCGGGTGGGGGCTTGGTGCGGAGAGATCTGTCGGTCGGTGCGGGGGACAGCACCGGTCGGGCGCCTTGGATGCAGGGGTTTCAACGTTGCAACGTCGCAACGTTGCAACGTCGGTCGGTGCGGGCGATCCGCTCGGTCAGACACGAGCGGATGCGGGGCGACAGAGCGGGTCGGTGCGGGGGTTGGTGCGGAGAGGGGATGCGGGCGACAGCGGGCCAAGCTCTCGGTCAGACCGAGAGCTTCTCTCGGTCGGTGCGGGCGAACGAAGCGGGCGGCTGTGCAGCGATGCGGGCCAAGCTTGGTGTGGGGGCGGCCAGCGGTCGGAGCGGGGGTTTTGGCCTCGTTTCTTCGGTCGGTGCGGGGCTGCTTCGTCGCAACGTCAAATTTGGGTTTTGGGAGCGGCTAGGGTTAATTTCTTGCGAAAATAGGTCTTCCTAGGGGTTGTTTATATAGTGTAGATGTGTTGACTTGGTCTAGGGCTAAATCTAATAGGTTTAGAAGTTCAAAAATATTTAAAATTTGAATCCCAACTTCTCCAACTCGCACAAGGATTTGATGCGGTCTCAAATGAGCTGGAAATTGGCTCAAAAATTCTTTAATACGTTTAAAACTCAAATAAATTTTATTTGGCCGAAATTAATATAAAAATTAATTATTAAAAATATTATAAACCTTGTTAAAAATATAAAAGTGGTCAAATAAACTCCAAAAATTATAAAATAAATATCGGGGTGATCGTGATGACGAAAGTGAGCTAACTAAGAAAACGGATCTCAATTTCAACGTCGGACAACGAAACTAAAAATAGAAACGTCTCCCGTCAAAAGTGAAAATCGCCACGTCTCATCGAATAAGATTAAATTGTGGGAAAACGACTCGAGAAACGTCGTTCCAAAATAGTGCCACTATTTAATACTCTCAGAAACGTTCACAACGGCATATCACACTAAAGTGTTCACAAACACGTGCACGGCCAAAAGCACGTGCACGAACAACGTACAGTGAAAAGTGGTCGTTACATCCTCCCCACCTTAGAATAAAGTCCGTCCTCTGACTTTCTAATATAGCTAGTCGCTCTAGTAACTACCCCAATCAAGTCATAATAATTCAAACCAGGTATAGTCATTACAGGTGCTCATATATGCACTAGGTAGTCAAACATTAACACTACCAACATGTATATATATATATTCACGTATGTCATACACTTATACCTATTATAGTCAGTCAATTTCATACATGTATTTCAATCATATACATATATGTACATTCTTATATAACTACTACTTACCTAATCATAAAACAATATTTCAGATACTCATAAGTATGGTCTCACACTTGCAAATACACTCATTGCTCTACGTATAGATAGCTACCTATGCACAAACAACATGGGTATACTACCCTCTAATATTTCCTAGTATACATCCAATGCATCAACTCATGTAGTCACACCATACCATAATTAAATCCAGTTTCACTATATATATATATATATATATTCACCACTACTATAGTTTCACAATATGTAGTCATTCAAATGCATGCAAATAGTTCACCACGTATTCACATCACATACGGTCCTATAACTGTATTTACGACACGCCACATATACCATAGTCACCAATAACTATAACTAAGCACATACTTACCCGTGCATGGTGCATACCCACGCACGCTAACATTTCATTTACATACACCAATCATACCATCATATATCCAGTACATCTACACACCTAGTTTAGCTAGTACACATACGTTCATACAGGCAAGCCTTAGCAAATAGCTATACCTCAAGACCAACCCATATAACTATTTACTGGTATAGCGACCCACAATCATGTGCGTAAAACAACCAGGCACAAACACTTCTATCACGATACATACATCAAACATCGCTATATTCAAACTTCAGACATACATATCAATATACTTAGAGTATACCCACTCAAGCTTGAGTGAGACTCAATACACATATCAGAATATTCTATATATGTAACACGGCATTCATACCTATACCAATACCACCCCAATATATATATATCTACCAATACAACCAAATACATGCCATAAGTCGATCACACTTAATATTTAGTCAGGTAATACTCACGTAGTTCAATCACTCTATATACCATAATAATAATACAGACATCAGCACTCTTATAATCATAATACACTCCCTAATACATACGCATTCATCGTATAGTCACACACACGTAACATATATATTCACACCATAGCCTACCACCTATAATTAGTATATTAACACATCTACACTCACATAATTATGATGTGCAATAGTCGTGTATACCTCACGGTATGCACGCACACAACATCTCGTAAAAGCAAGCAATACCAATCAAAATTATAATCCTACTACCATATGTATATCACCTATATACTCATGCATCAAAACATAATTGCTTACTCCTAAGCACAATTCATAACTACGTACGAGCACATACTCATACGTACTAACATATGGGTCACTCAATAGGCCTACTCACTTATCTATACATACACCTATTATTATCACACCTAGCTTACACATAGCTTTACCAATCATTTTATTTCAACCATTATAAGTATCTCTAATTACATACACTCCATCAGATATCCCCACACTAATTCTTATATACACAAGCATCCCTAGTATGGTAGAGCTAACCACACACATATCTATAAATACTAACTCACAAACAACTTCATAATATCACGAATAACTCCGAGTATATATATATATATATATATATATATATATATATATATATATATATATATATATATATATATATCACACAATAGGCAAGCATCAATATACTATGGTGGTATACTCATTCAAGCCCACGTACACAACTTAGGTACGTGCACAACGACTACATTCACAAGGTCCAAGGGCCTACTAACAACTTAGGGTTGACACAGACATTGACGGGCACTAAAGCCTAAGCAATAAAGGGAGGTCGAGGTCGAGAGCGTGACGAGGGTAGGATCGATAAGCACGAATCCAGATAGGATGTATACAAGGAGACAGCTTGGTTAGGGAAAACTGTGTTTCACTGGTGAATGTTTAGGTAGGGGAAAGGGAGATGTAGTGATACTTATATAGGATAGAGGAAGGAAACGGCGTAAATAACATAAACTAAAATACGTGAAATTGAAAACTGTTGTACTTCAAAAGTTGAAATCCTCGTCTGGCAAGAAATATTTGGAGATCGATAAAACGAGTTGTTCAAAATAAGTTTGAATCGAACATTCATAATAAGAGAAAATGTTGTATTGGCTTATCGAAAGTCACTAAGAAGAGGAAGTAAAATCATTTACACGAATATTAAGGACGAGGTTTTAGAAATCTTATACGTCAGTAATTTAATATAATGTTGTCAAAAGTTTTTGAAAGTCAAAGAATGAAATCAAGTAACGGAAGAATGTAAACTCATGTTAAATGCTTTCAAAACTTTTAGGCTATGGAAAATCAATATTGAAACTTCTTTTTAGAGAAATCAGGATTTGTCGAAAATAAAACTGGTTACACTAAGCTCTTAGCGTACGAGCACAACGAACCTGGTACGGATAAAAGTAATTGAAATTCATTTTAGTCTCGAAATTTTTCTAAAAGCACGTAGGGTGAGCGGAAAGATAATAATAATAACTTGGTAGTAGAATTATCAAAATTGATAGTAAAGCTTTAAAATCAAATCGTGGGGGGTCTAAATCAGGAAGTGGTTATGAAAATAGTAATTTTGCAAAAATCTGAAGTAGCGAATACGACGAGCAAAAACCAACTTGCTCAAAGCTGAAATTCCATGTGTCTTGAAAGTATATTAATGGCATAAATCAGGAAGGAAAAATTGTAAATCGAATTGGGCAATATAAAAGTACGGTTCAGAATTAAATTAATATATGAAAGGAAATATGTATTTTCATAGGTACCAAAGTGTAGGCTGCAAAAGGTATTATAAACTATTATTCAAAAATTTCGACAAAAGTTTTAAAAAAATTTAAATCAACGAGGAGTACAAAGATAAGTATATTTATATAAAAATTTTGAACAAATTTAAACTTAGGGAAGGAGGAAATCGAAAAATTCTTTCAGAAGATTCAGGTTTGTAATGGAGAGGGTCAAAAATTGACGACGATCGTCATGAGGCGATCTCGTGAATCGAGGCAAGGAAATTGGTCGGATGATCAAAACATACATACGCCTAGGATATGAATCTGGAGAATCTACGGGGAAACTCCTACGGTCGACCAACTAAAGATTAAGAACTAAGTGCTAAGACTTTCTAAGGAGTTAGACGGTAATGAAATGCGTTCAGCTTGGTCCGAAATCGATGAACCCAAGCAAACGACTGAAGGAAATTCTAGAAGTCTAATATGGTCAGAGGTAGACAAGGACCACTAAGGTAACTCTTACGACGATTAAATCAATTGCTAGAATGGAGTCTAACTAATAATCAGAGGCCTCTAACTAGTGAGCACAGGCGTCTAACTAAGTCTTCTTATCACCTAGTGTCCTAAGAAAACGACTAGACTCAGGGCTTATGACTCGGATGTTGCAATTTATTTAATGGACATTACGTTATTATCGTTGTTCTGTTAATTCGCAATTGCAAGACTGGACCTGCATGGGCCACCAACAAAACCTGTCACGCCCCGCTTCCCAAAAATATGGAGGCGAAGCGTGAGAAGGTCCGCTCAGACTTGAAGCTGCAAAGCTGCAAGTCCGATAAGCGTCAATCAAATTTAAACTGCAGGTCCTTGCAACGCGAAACGAAACAAAGATAATAATAATGAAATGAGACAAAGAGATATCTCAGAATATCCATAAAATAAGTTTCAACATCACAGAAAAAGACACCAGGCTAAAAGAAAAGAGTCTAAAGGCCCAAACATGGCCAACAAAAGTACAATGTACAAAGTAAAGGTGCCGCGCACCGACAACTAACAACTTAGCCTAGAACAAAAGGAAGCTCAGCAAAGGGGCTCCGGTGTCCACAAAACTCCTCCTGGGAAGACATGGACTCAGGCTCAGCGTCAGCAAAACATCACGTACACAACAATAGTCTCTGGCTCAAGGTCTAACATGTGACACCCAAAAGAGCAAGGGGCACATGTCAGCAAGTCTACAAGAGACTTGTGCAAGGAAACTGAAAGTAGGCAAAAGTAAAGCAACCTATCAGTTCTAGCATGAATGCGATGACATGGCAGTTAAAGTATGAGTGCAACAGGTAAAGTAAAGTAAAGTAAAGTACGAGCATGGCATTTAAACATGGCATGGATGGCAAGTATTACATGAAGCATTCACAAGACAAGTACAAGACAAGGAAAGTAAGCACCTTGTGCACAGAGATTCTGCCTTCTGGCTAGAGTGGCTGATCGGGCCACTCCTAAGCTCAGGTGATCGTTTATCCCTACCCCTCCACGTGTATCGAGCCAGGGCCTTACCCCCGAACATGGAATGCTCGCTTCTGGATCACGAGCCAGGAAGTGTTTTTAACAAGTATGGCATAGGGGTGCACCTAGCCGGACAAGGAAACCGGGCATTGGCTTTTGACCAACACATGAGGTCCGTTCCCAGGAAGTAGTATTCAAGGAGTACAAGTACAAGTATTGTAGCGTGTGCTACGAATGCAACAATCAACTTGGATGACATGTAGAATGCAATGCATGGTAGTTAAAAGTGCGTACAGATAAGGAAAGTAAACGTGACAGTTTAGTATGCATGATTAACAAGTTTAAAGAGTTAGATCTAGCTTCGTTGTCAAGCTAGGTCCATTTAGGTGACGGATCTAGTTTCATTGTCAAACTAGATCAAGTAGGCGTCTAGCCAGCTATCATTTCACTAACTAGTCTCTTTTACGCTGAAAACAAGGAAGTGGCCTAAAAACATGGCCCTACACAAGAGTTGGCAAGTTTCACTTGCCTGCAAGTACAACGTCTGAGCACACCGTCCAACGAGTCCAAAATCACAATTATCCTACGTGCACAAGTCCACCGGCCTAAAGTCCATATTATTAATCTTGATTAGTGAATTTAAAACATTTAAAATACTTTTAAAAATAATAATTTTAGTCTTGATTAGCATGCAATTGGGTTGGGGGTCCTAGGGGTGCAAAGTGTTACCTCAACACGACGCGAAAGCTACACTGGCATCGGGTAGCGACGCCAGGGGTTGGAATAAGAGAACACGCTCCAAGTCCTGATTCCAATATAGATTCCTCGCTGGAAAGTTCAGAGCATCAACCGGAGCACGATTCCAGATTCCAAAGCTAGCACGTGCGACGACGGGCTACGACGTGTCGCAACATCGTACGCGGCGAATCGTCGGAGAGAAAGCACCTAGGTGGGGCCCACAGTAGTCCTAGGGACCTATGGGGGACCCACAATACCTTTGGAGAACTTGGGGGGCCCACGGTGGCAAGTGGTACGACGGGTGCGGGGTTGCGACGAGTGGCTCTCGGTCGTACAGCCTCGGTGCGGGGGATTCTCTCGGTCGGACTCGCTTGGTGTGGGGCTTGCAGCGCAACGGGCTACAGCAGTGCGGGCGGGGGCTTGGTACGGAGAGATCTGTCGGTCGGTGTGGGGGACAGCACCGGTCGGGCGCCTTGGATGCGGGGGTTGCAACGTTGCAACGTCGCAACGTTGCAACGTCGCAACGTTGCAACGTCGCAACGTTGCAACGTCGGTCGGTGCGGGCGATCCGCTCGGTCAGACACGAGCGGATGCGGGGCGACAGAGCTGGTCGGTGCGGGGGTTAGTGCGGAGCGGGGATGCGGGCGACAACGGGCCAAGCTCTCGTCAGACCAAGAGCTTCTCTCGGTCGGTGCGGGCGAACGGAGCGGGCGGCTGTGCAGCGATGCGGGCCATGCTTGGTGCGGGGGTGGCCAGCGGTCGGAGCGGGGGTTTTGGCCTCGTTTCTTCGGTCAGTGCGGGGCTGCTTCGTCGCAACGTTGCGACGATTCGTCGCAACGTCAAATTTGGGTTTTGGGAGCGGCTATGGTTAATTTCTTGCGAAAATAGGTCTTCCTAGGGGTTGTTTATATAGTGTAGATGGGTTGACTTGGTCTAGGGCTAACTCTAATAGGATTATAAGTTCAAAAATATTTAAAATTTGAATCCCAACTTCTCCAACTCGCACAAGGATTTGATGCGGTCCCAAATGAGCTGGAAATTGGTTCAAAAATTCTTTAATACGTTTAAAACTCAAATAAATTTTATTTGGCCGAAATTAATGATCGTGATGACGAAAGTGAGCTAACTAAGAAGACGGATCTCAATTTCAATGTCGGACAACGAAACTAAAAATAGAAACGTCTCCCGTCAAAAGTGAAAATCGCCACGTCTCATCGAATAAGATTAAATTGTGGGAAAACGACTCGAGAAACGTCGTTCCAAAATAGTGCCACTATTTAATACTCTCAGAGACGTTCACAACGGCATATCACACTAAAGTGTTCACAAGCACGTGCACAGCCAAAAGCACGTGCACGAACAACGTACAGTGAAAAGTGGTCGTTACATGGTCGGGGCTGTCTAACACGGGCGGTGTAGGTGATCGGGACAGCAAGCATGGGTGGTACGGGTGCTGTGCTCACTAGTGGATGCCCAGCCTCGGTGCGAGGCTGGGACGCAGGCGGGTGTGAGGTGGAAGCAGCAGCAGTGGGAGTGGGAGTCAAAATCGGTGACGAGGTGGCAGGAGAGGTCAGTGACACAGACGCGGGGACAGACGTCACGACACTCTCAGATAGGACGGCTACGGTGGAGACAGAGGGGTCAACCGCTGGGGAGGAAGTGTGGGGTCCAACAGGTGAAATCCCAGCAGAGATCAGAGAGTGTAGGGTCTCCACGACGGAAGAAAAGGAAGGCTCGTCGCTCTCAACAATGGAAGGTGGACGCTCGGGTGGCAGGGAGAGAAGTGGCTCAACCGACAAGGGCACAGTAGTGGTGGTGGTGGTGGCAGACGTGGTGGGCGTAGGCTCAGCAAGTGTACTCCCGACACTGGCAGAAGTGGGGACAGAAGTGTCGGGAGTGGCAGAAAGTGCAGGCTCAGGCTGAGGGAACACAGGGTCAGCTGGCGGTGCAGGGTGTGCAGGTGGTGCAGGCTCAACTCCCTCGGCCTCTAGCACGTAGGCGGCGGGGATTAGGAGATCCATCGTCGGAAGCCAGTCGTTGTGTGCTGGTCCTAAGTGTGTCCGAGCGGGGCTCGGAAGGATCATGTAGTCAGCACCGTACGGACCGTGCAACCATACCCAGTGCCGCTGACCGTGCGGACGACGCATCTTCATCCGGGCCATGACGTCTATCGATAATGCAGTGGGGCCCGGGGATCGTCGCAGGTCAGCCGGAAGGTCCTCGCCGGTCATCAAGGCTAGCAGGGTAATCAGGCCGCCGCAATATATCGGGGAGCAAGCGCCCACTGATACGATGATGCGGTCCAAAAACCAGCTAGCGACGTCAATCTCAACGGCGGGGACCAACGTAACTCCATCCCTATCTAGAACTCTGGGGTGAGTCATCGCATAGAGCATATAGAGCTCAGGCGTAGACATCGTCCCAGGCTCGTACCTCGCCAGAAAGGTGGTCGCCATAAGGCGATGTGCTATGCGGAGGCAGGGGTGGACTATGGCCGAGGCCTTGGCCCTACTAGGGTCAAAGGCTGGTGGTAAACCTGTGATCCTGGCCCAGAAGGCGTGTGAATCGAAGGATGGGGAGGGATGTGTGTAGGGGCGTAGGCTCGGTCGGGTGTGGGGACGGCGGGCCACTGAAAGAACGCTCGAAGCATATCGAGAGTGATCTGACACTCTCGTTCCATGAGTCGGAAGGAGCATCCCTCAGTGGTCCGGGCGATCGAGCTAAGCACCTCGAGTGTCGGACGGACGTAGGTGTCCGCCGACACGGAAAGAAAGTCCCGCCAACCCACGTTGTCGTATAACGTGAGCATCCCCTCAAGTACCCCCAGGCATCCTAGGTCTGCAAGGTGTGCGAACCTGGAGGGTACAATCGAGCGCTGGGAAATGCGCTCAAAAACGACATGATGTGCGTCGTCTCGGAACGTAATCCCCAGTGGCCCGACAAGTGGAGCCTGTGGTGGCAGTGGGTCGACTGGGAGTGGCTGTGCGGGGTGAACGGGGTCTGCAGGCTGTGGCTGTGCGGGGTGAGGTGGTGTAGGCAGAGGAGAGTCCTCCATCTCGTGGGAGGGGCCGGGCTCATCCGGCCGCTTCCGCTTAGCGGAAGCTCTCCTAGACCGTGGCCGTGTCCGGGGCAGCATAGGTGCCCCGAGTGCTCACCAAAAACAGAAAAAGTGCGGCGTGCGAAAATAAGTGGAACAAATATACCGGAACACGCCGCGAGAGCAAAATAGTGGATGCGTGCGAAGACGTCGCCTCCACAAAGACAAAAACGCTCCCCGGAAGCTCCCCTAAGCTCCCCTAAGCTCCCCAATATAGCCTGCACATCAAACGAAGATATCAGCGTGTAACATTCAAAATGTAGGGGGGTTATGGGTATAATAGATCAATATTGAAGTTAATTTGATTTAGGGGTTCGATTAGCATATGGATCGTCGAAAAATACAAGAAAAAGGAGAAAATAGGGCGAAATGGGGCTACCGGAGCTCGGCCGGCGGTGAGATCGTCGCCAGCGACTCGGGCGGAGGGGCGGCGGCGTCGGGCGGCGGTGGTCGGCCGAGCGCAGCAGCGGCGAGGTGATTCGGGCGAGTGGGGGTCGCAACGGGCCGAGGGATTCGAAGAGACGCAGCGGGATCGGGCGATGAGAATTTTGGGCGTTTCGAAAAACGCGCCGACCTGCTGCGACTTAAATAGGAATGGTTACGACTCGGCCGAGTGACTATGTCACTCGGCCGAGTGAACGTAACAGAAATATTTTAAAAAATCCTCCCCGTTTACGACTCGACCGAGTGGCTTTGCCACTCTCAGCCGAGTGGAAAAATTCCACTCGGCCGAGTGGCACAAGCTACTCGGCAATACTTGCCCTAGGAGCGTATCAGTTTCACTCGGTCGAGTGAAGATATATACTCGGCCGAGTGGCAATTATACTGAAATCAAGAAAAGAAACAGAGAGTTGGGTACAGCAGACTTCCCTCATTTGCGCGCCGCTCGGGCGGACGAACTTATGTACTCGGCCGAGTGGATATTCTACTCGGCCGAGTGACTCCTGTTTTCTGCTGTTTGGCTCCGTTTGGGCTCTAATCTCTATTTTTCTTCCTCCAGTTGATTTCTTCCTTCTCCTAAGCATCGAGCGCATTCCTGGAGCGCTCTTCGTCGCCTTGTTCATCCTCCTAATGATAGATATCCCTTTCTCCTCTCCTGTCAAGGAAAATAGGACCCGTTGTCACAAATTAATTCGGGCAAAAAGACTCAAAAACACTAATAAATTCTAAAACAAAAAGAAAAGACCAAAGTAAAAATAAAGCGATAACCGTCGGGTTGCCTCCCGACAAGCGCTCGTTTAAGGTCTTGAGCTCGACCCCCTTGGATTTTCAATTTAATGTGGGATATTGGGTGCATATGAGATGCACCCGTCGAATTTACCGGAAAGAACGCTCGGATTTGGATGTTGTGGCGGCGTGTTCTTCCTCAGTGCTCCTTCGTCTCGGGTAGTGTTGGGGGGTGGCTCCCCCAAGCTAGTGCTTGCTCTGGGCCTTGGCTTCACCGGAGACACCGATTTCCGTATCGGTGGAGCTTTCTTCGGAGTCCTCATCTTTGAGAGCTTGCAGAGCTCTCGTATTCTTGCGACATCAGCGTCGCCTTCATCAATTTCCATGGAGAGATCGGGGGAGTGCTCCATCTTTTCTTCTTGGCCCAAATCAGGGCCTTCTTCGAAGTCATCCTCGAATATTGCGCCGATGGAATGGGGGATCGCCTCCTCAATGACCTCATCAAGGAGGTCCATATAGTCGAGCTCCTCATGATAAGGCATGTGTTTCATTGCCTTGGGTATATGAAGCTCCACTTCGATGTTGTCTACGTTCAATGTTAGAGTCCCTTCACGTACATCGACAATGACACCGGCGGTGGCGAGGAATGGGCGTCCAAGTATTAGCGACGTATCGCCCTCCTCCTTGACATCCATGACCACAAAGTCGCATGGCAAACATATGCCTCCCGGGACTTGTAACGGGATGTCCTCTACGATCCCTACCGGCCTTGTGATCCAACCATCTGCTAGTTGTATCCGCATGTCGGTAGGCTTTAAATCTGTGCCGGTGTTCAGTCTTCGGAACATAGAGAGAGGCATGAGGCTAACACTAGCCCCTAAGTCTACTAACGCCTTTTGTAGAGGGACGCCGCCTAAGGTGCAAGGAATTCGGAAACTCCCCGGATCTTTGAATTTGGCGGGCTCCTTCTCTTTCCTTGTGAACCAAGTCCCCTCCTCAGCGAGCATGATTTTCTCCTTCCTCTTTCTTCCCGTAATCAAATCCTTTAAGAACTTGGCGTATGTCGGGATCTCCATGATAGCGTCGAGGAAGGGGATATTGAGGCTTACCCCTCTCAAATACTCGAGAAACTTGGCTAGCCGTTTCTCCATCTTTGCTCTAGCTAGCCTCTGAGGGAATGGGATCGGTGGCATAAAACGGCGCTCCTCAATCTGCTGCTCCGCTCTGGACTTTTCTTCCCCTTGCGGCTCTTTCTCTCTCTCAACTTCAATGACCGGCTCGCTTGGCTCTACAATCTCCACCACGGGCTCCTCGGTAGGAATCATGACGGGAGTGGTATCCTTCCCGCCTCTCGTAGTAACTGCAACCACGGCGTTGATATGGCCGGTGTTGCCCCATGGATTTTGCTCGGGCTGAGCCGGCAACTGTTGACTGTTTCTATTGAGCAACGCAAGTTGCTCCGCAATTTGTCCAACGACAGTTGTAAGAGAGTCTTGGCCCGCCTTTAAGGAAGCATTGATCTTCTTCTGCTCGACCATAAACTCCTCCACCTTAGCTTCAAATTTAGATCGTTGTTGAGCTTGTGGAGGGTTTGGATTTCTCCACCCTTGATTGTATCCGGGCGGCCTATAGGGTCCCACTTGTTGCCTTGGTGGGAAATTCTGTTGCGGTGGCCCCCTTGGTGGATAATGTTGTTGTTGTTGTTGTTGTTGTTGTTGTTGAGCTTGATGAGGTAGTTGTTGCGGGGGGTTCAATGCTCCATCATTGTTGGCATAGGAGAAACCGGGATGGTTTCTAGTGGCCGGATTGGCCCAATATCCTTGGTTCCCCGCGACGTATTGAACTTGCTCCAAAGATCCCTCTCCTTGTTCTCCTCCCAAATACATAGCTTGGGATTGGTCTTGCCAATCGCACATTTGACTTGTTGGTGTGGATGTGGAAGGGGTTCCTTGGGGCTCCGTAATATATTTCTCTAGTCTCTCCACTACCTTGTGGAGAGAATCAAACTTGTTGGCAAGCTCCGCCACGGCCTTGGCCTCATAGATGCTAGATGGCTTCAAGGAGGACGAAGAGTGTCCTCACTCGTCGCCCCACTGTTGATTGTTCGAGGCCATCTCCTCAAGTAAGGCCGTAGCTTTGTCGGGAGTCTTCGATAGGATGGCCTCATTTGCCGTGGCATCAATAATATGCTTGGTCCCCGGTTGGAGACCATTGTAGAAGTTATGTACGAGCTCCCAATCTTCAATGCTATGGTGGGGGCACTGATACTGCAGGTCTTTGAAGCGCTCCCATGCCTCGTAGAGTGTCTCTTAAGGTCCTTGCTTGAAGGACATGAGAGCACTCCTAATCTTTACCGTCTTGGAGGGCGGATAGAACTTGTTGATAAACGCGCTCGCCAACTCATCCCATGTGGTGAAGACTCCTTTAGCTTGCGTCCTCAACCAATAAAGAGCTTTATCCTTTAGTGTGAAGGGGAAGAGGCGCAGTCTGATGGCATCTAGGGTGACACCCGGCATCTGGAAGGTGGCACACTTTGATAGGAAGAGCTGGATGTGGTAGTGGGGATTTTCATGGGGATTCCCATGAAAAGGATCCTGCTGCATAAGGACCACTAATCCGGTCTTCAACTCGAAGTTTTTATCGACCGCCAAATGCGGCATAGCTATGGACGAGGTAGTGGAGGAAGTCTTAGGCCGGAGCCTATCTCGAATGGAAATAATCCTTGACATTCTTGCCGCTAACTCTTCAGGCATCTCCCGAACGTTCATAAACCTCCCTTCCGTATCGGGTCTCCTCTCCGCTCTGATTCTCCGCAATGTACGCTCGATCTCAGGATTAAACAATATATCTACGGGGTCCGCTGTGGATCTCATGTACATGCACGGGAAAACAAAGTTTCAAAGAAGTGATTAGCACAATGGATGGGTTAGATAAAAAATGAAGAAATAAAACAAAAAGAAAGAAATAGCTAGGGTGGTAGGATCAAACACAATCGCCTCCCCGGCAACGGCGCCAAAAACTTGATCGTGCCCGGGCGTACACCCTAAAGAACGACCGTGTAGTCTTACCGCAAGCGCACGGTGTAGCGGCGAGCGGGTATCGAACACAGGGAGGACGTATGATAGTGCCTTCTCCGAACAACCTGGCTATGGGGACAGAAAGGTAGGAAATTGCCTTTCGGCGATGTTGTCACAATCGTCAAACAATGTAAAAAGAGATATAAAATCAAATAAAGACGCCTAGGGAATAGGGAATCCCCGCTACTCACCGTATCTCGTCATTATGATTCATCGGTTTCACAATTGCTAGGGTAGAATGTCAGGTGAACTAGTTGCAACTGAATGTAAAACCTAGCTCACGCTCTCGTGCTGTTGCTGGTCTATAGCAAACCTAGGCTCGGGTCCAATCTCTTGCAAACCCTAGCCTAGGCAAGCTAGCATTAGGATCAACGTCATCGTTCAATCGCATCCCGAGCCCACTCTCGTGCAAACTCAGGCTACGACCTAGGTTGGGATGGTTCCTACCCGTCCAATCTCTTGCAAACGGGTATCGGTATAGAATTGCAACCGAGAATCCTAGTATCGGTCCAATCTCTTGTAAACCGATACTAAGGAAACTCAATTTCAACCCAATTCGGATTTCTAGGGTTTCCTATCGAATTGGGATCCAATCTCTTGCAAATCCCAATCGATATGAACACCTAGCCATCCGTATTATATCAATCCCAAACTAACCCTAATCAATTCTAGCAATAGTTCTACCAAATCGTCACAAATCGGAAATTGGGCTCGTAGGGTTCATCCACACGCCCTAAGACGTTAAAACTACTCACAAATCATATTGCTAATGGATGAATAATCAATAGAAACAGCAATGGAATTCATAGCAATATTCAAAATAGCAATAAAAATAGGATTTTTAATAGAGAGGGAGACAAACCAATGTAGCTTTCCAAGAATCCAACAAAATAACACTTTTCTCTCCTCTCCAATCACAAGAATTAAACTCTAAAAAATCTAATCTAAAAAGGCTGCCAAAAGCAATAGAAAAAGCTCCCTAAACTAGGTTAGAATCTGGGGTTAAATACCCCCCAAAACTGCCCAAAAATTCGTGACCAAACTGCCCCTGCGCAGCTCCAAAATCGTGATTTCCGCTACAGGCAGCGCTGCTCACTCGGCCGAGTGACAAAGGTCACTCGGTCGAGTGAGGGACCCTGACGGATTCCAGTAACTCTGGGGTCTTGGGGGTCGTCACATCGGGCGTCACTCGGTCGAGTAAGTTGTCGTCACTCGGCCGATGGGCTTATCTTCACTCGGGCGGAGGGCAATTGCCACTCGCCCGAGTCGGGCTTCTGCTGCTCAGACTGACGGATTACAGTAAGTTGGCTCTTTTTGATGGCCGTCGTCTGGGTGCCACTCGGGCGGACGGGATACGTCACTCGGCCGAGTCGGCTTCTGATGCTCGGCCGAGTGCACGCTGATATACTACTTGGAGAGTGTCCGATCTGGCCGGCCGAGCGGGGTCTCGTTGGTCGGCCGAGTGACTCCTTCACTCGGCCGAGTGAGATACTGAAGATACCCAAATTGTGTATTTTTGCCTCCTCATCGCTCCTACGACGTTCTTTCTTCTCCTGCTCCTCTCCAATCTCAAAATACCCCTCAGCGAAGTCGTCGGTGACACTCCGGAGTGGGTGTATCTCGGAATCACTCCAAATCGCTCCAAATCTCCTGAAATACGACAAAAAACAACAAATCGTGAAAAGTATCGCAATGTTGTCGATAAATCATGAAAAACGTGATTTGAGCGATTCAAATGGCATGCAAACATGCGGGAAAAAGGTGTAAAATATGGAGTGATCAACCCTATAGAGATCTCTTAACCCGTTTATGTTTTTGTAAAACCCTAATAAAAACTAGGTTGGATGTTGTTCTAATATTGTTTTGCCATGGCAACAATCTCATCTCCGTAGTTAGCATTTGTGTGACGGCCTCGTTGATCGTCATCCTCGGTGCTAGGCAAGTGAAACTTGCCACTTCGGGTTTTAGGCCATGTCTTAGGCCATTTGCTTGTTGTAGGCGTAAAAGAGACTAGGCGACGAAATGATACTCGCCTAGGCGCAAATTTCAGGAACTAGCTTGACAACGAAGCTAGATCCGACATTTATCATGTTGCACAACTACCATGTCATGTTTAATTTCAATTAACGGTACGCGAATTAATTGTCATGTCATTGCATTCTTTAAGTGTTCCCGTGATTGCGTAGCTCCGCTACACCTTGTGAAATGATTGAGGCTAGGCACCTGCTTTTAGCAGGCACAACCCTACGCCAAATTGTGAACCTAATAACAAGCTCTTGCGCGGGGCAACCCTGGCTCATTTACTGAGCATCGTGTACATGGACCTTGGCTTGTTTACATGTGGGATGGGGTAAGGGTTAAGCGGCCATTCAACTGAGAGTATGCCCGATCAGCAACTTCAGTTGTAAGGCGTAAACTCTGGGTTCTGGGGTAGTGTTAAGCAGCCAATCAGTGTGAATGTCCAACAGTTCAGCTGTAAGGCGTAAACATCTACAAACAACTTGAAACGTGACTAGCGAAAAGATTGAGATTGTTAGTAGCTTGGCTACTCTTGACATGCCCTGATAAATTGTTCTCTTGCACTTATTGTTTCACCATGTCTTACTTGTGCCCTCATACCATAACTGCCATGTCATGCATACTATAACTGCTAGGTTGTTAGTTTACCTTCATTTTCAGTTTCCTTGCCCAAGTCTTTTAGACTTGCTGACATGTGCCCCTTTACTCTTTTGGGTGACACATGTTAGATCCTGAGCCTGAGTTCATTGTTGAGGACGAGGTGTTTGCAGACGTCGAGCCCGAGCCTGTGTTTGACGAGGACTTCGTGGACACGGGCGATCAGTCGTAGAGACTGTTCGTGTTGTTGTTAGACTGTTTTGTTGTCGGTGCGTGGCACCAATACTTTGTTATGTTGTCCCTTTTGTTGGCCTTGTTCTGGGCCTTTAGACTCTTTCTTTTAGCCTGGTGGCTTTTCTGGATGTTGAACTTAATTTTAATGTTGGACAAATTCTGAGATTTGAGATTTTATTTCTGTCTCTCCTTGTGCTATTATTGTTATTCCGTTTGTGGTTACAGGGACCTACTTATGTTTTATTGACGCTTATCGGGTTTGGGGCTTCACAACTCCACTCTCGTGCGGACCTTTTCACGTCCCGCCTCCATTTTAGGGAAGCGGGGCGTGACAGGTTTTGTTGGTGGCCCATGCAGGTCCATTTTGTAACTGCGATTGTCGGAATAACGATAATAACATTAGAATGTCCAATAAACTAAGTTCGACATCCGAGTCATAAGTTATGAGTCTAATCTGCTTCGTTTTCTGTGTCATTAGATGGCAGGAAGGCGATTCACCCATGGTGGAGGTAGTGGTGCGCCCCCTCATGACGAGGAGCCTGAGCGGGAGCCCACCAATGGAGAGATGATGCGGATGATGCTTCAGATGATGCTGTTGGAAGCAACGATCTAGGATCTTGGTTTGATGATGACAAACGTGTCGGTATATCTAATGTGTGTGCTCAGTATGTTTCAGGCTTGGCAAAATGATATACTTTCGATATTTGGCGGCTTTGCTATTCGTATAGCAAATTGGGAGAGATGGAGTGTTTGTGCACAAAGAAATTTGGACCTGGTCCAATATGGGATGAGATGGGTTGAGATGGACTTGATCAAATCTTCTAGTATGATTCTCAAATATTTGATTCTTCCAAATCCTATTTGAATTGCTACAAGATCAAATAGAATCCAATTTGATTAATTCAAACTTATCCCTAGCCAATTTCAAAAGTCCTAGTTGGTTGTGCCCTCATCCTAGCCAAATTTTCTCCTATTCAAATTCCTTAGCCAAAACAATTCTATAACATTCAAAATCCCAATCAAAATACAAAATCCCTATCTCTTAGGGACTCTCCCCAAAACCTTAGCCCTAGCCTATAAAAACCTAGTTGAGGTGCTACAATATTGTGCGGCAAATATATATCAAAGGGACAACACAAAATATTATTTGCGCAGCAACCAATAATTCATCTCCGTAGCCCTTCAGAAGCAAGTTCAACATCAACACCGTAGACCCACGGTGCTGACATCAACACGAAGCAAGCTTCGAAGCCCACACGCTGCTCAAGTCGCCATCGAGTCGGAGAAGGCCAAAGCTCATAGCTGCCGTGAACGAGCCGCCGTCAAAAAGATCTCGTCTTCGAAACGTCAAGTTCTTCATCGCCCGCTGCTGCTTGACTCAGGCGCCATCAACGTCACACAGAGAACGCCCTCGAGTTGCTACCGCCATGGAGATCCATCGGAGAACCGCACGTCAAAGTTGAAGCCATCACCGTTACAATCTTGTCGAAGCTGCTTTCGTGAGCTCGCCATCGCCGTGCACCGACATCATCGCTGCAATCGGAGGCTGTTGAAGAGAACGTCCACCGCAGTCGAAGCCCAACGCTGCATCCACTGCTGCTCGAAGAGATCTTCGCCGGTGTCATCATCGTGTGCAGACGCTGCTGTAGACCATTCAGTCGCCGCCCGTCGTTGAAGCGAAGTCGGACGAAGTCGACGTGCGTTGGCTGCTTGCACGACGCTGCCGGAGAAACTATCGTCGCCATCGCCCTCGAGGAATCAACGCCGCTGCTCGTCGAAGAACTCTCGAACTCATCATCTGAGCAGCCGCCGTCATCTGCCTAGCCATCGAAGAGAAGCTCGCCGTCGAAGCTGCCGCTGCTCTCATCTCTCCGACGTCGAAGCGAAGCCGGAGAAGCCGACTGCCGCCACCGCTGCCTGAAGATCATCGGAGAACGTCGTCGAAGAAGATCACATCGAAGCGAAGACGTCGCCGCCACCGACGTCATCTGATCACCGCCTCCGACGAGTACCCACCGTCACGAGATCCCGCTGCATGAATTAAGAAAGGCGTGTACGGCTGCGATCGCTCCTCAAAATTATTGAACGGTCGAGATCATCCTCATGCAAGATCACGCGAAGCGAAATCGGAAGTGTGCACGAATCTCCACGTGCTGACGTGGCAATCAGATTGCCGTGCGATCGAATTCAAGAGTCTGGCTGAAGCGGCTGACGTGGCATAAGATTATTTTGGGTTTTGCTTTGCGCATAGACCGTTACTTATAGATTTTGAACTAAAGCTGCTTAGCGCACCGACCAGCTCTTTTAAAAGGATTGCTGAGCGCACAGACCGACCATTTATTAAAGGATTGAACTGCAATTGCTTTACGCACAGACCAGTGCATATCTTGACATCCAGGAGTCGGATTGAGACACCGTTTGCGTCAGATTGGAGCTGACGACGTGCAGATTGACAGAGACGCCTACACAGACACAAACTGAGCATTTCTAAACTCTAAACTCCTTTATTTGTGTCTTAGTGTAACATTCTCTGTAGGGGAAACTTTTACCCATTTTTGTGGATTATTTTGGGACTTGTCTAGTTGGCACTAGACAAGTGGGACCCAGCTCGTTTGGGACTAGCTGGTAGAAAGCTTTGCTAGGATTGATAGTGAGAGGAAACACTGTGTGTGGAGTACTGAGAGTCCGGCGAGTGTAGAGACGTAGAGGGTGCTCTGAGCGTGCTCTAACTTGTGACTTTGTACCTATTGCACAATTCAATCTAGTATTAGCTTTGGGGGCTGGAGTAGGTCGTTGGGACGACCGAACCAGGGTAAATCTGCTGCGTACTCTGTGTCTGCATTTTAGTTACTCTGGTTGTGCTATAACTGCGTGTGATTTCTCGTGAGTTGCACGAGAATTTTTTATCAGCCTATTCACCCCCCCTCTAGGCTAGGATCCAGATCCAACAAGTGGTATCAGAGCCAGTTTAGCAGATCTAGCCTAGTTTGACCATGGACCACATTGATAGTGCTTTTGTTGAGGGTCAGTCTATTTCCCGACCACCTAGATTTAATGGAGTAGACTATGCTTATTGGAAAAATCGTATGAGAATCTACTTGATTTCTATTGATTATAAAGCTTGGCAAATTGTTGAAAAAGGCTATAAATCACCTGTTATTAAAATTGAAAATACTGAAATGCCTAAACCTGATGATAAGTGGGATGATAATGATTGGAAGCTTTATTCGCTTAATGCTAAAGCCATGAATGCTCTTATTTGTGTATTAGATAAATCTGAATTCAATCGTATCTCACATTGTCTAACTGCGCAGGAAATATGTCATACTTTGGAGGTGACGCATGAGGGAACGTCACAGGTGAAGGAGTCTAGACTTGCATTGCTGAGCACGGAATACGAGGGATTTCGCATGATACCATCAGAGACGATATCAGAAATGTTTGCGAGGTTCACCAACATTGTCTACAAGTCTAGTTCGCTCGGTAAGCCATATTCTAGCCTTGAGCAGGTGAGGAAGATATTAAGAGCTTTGCCAAGCTCTTTCAGGCCTAAAGTCATTGCCATCCAAGAAGCGAAAGATTTGTCACAGATGAGGGTGGAGGACTTGATAGGTAATTTAATGTCCCACGAGCTTGAATTGCAAAATATTGATGAACGGGAGAAACCTGAGGAAAAGGAGAAAGCTACCAAGCCACTTGCTCTGAAAGCTGACGAAAGTGAAGATGATGATGATGACATAGCGCTAATGGTCAGAAATTTCAGAAAGTTTGTCCAGACCAAGCAAGGAAGAGCAGAAATGGCACCCAGGTTTAATCGCTCTAACTTTTTTCAGTCTTCTAAGCAAAATTATGATCAGAATACTACTAATAGAATGACTTGTTTTAAATGCAAGAAAAGAGGACATCGAATGAGGGATTGCCCACATGAGACAGCTCAGGTAGCTAAAGAAAAGGGAAAATCCAAGGTGCTTACTTGGGACATGGATAGCGAAGCTGAGAGCGAGGAGGAGGAACACGAAGCCCATTCATGCATGGCATTGATGGGAATACACAAAGAGGTAACTTCTGGTAGTAAAACTGAACTCCTTACTCTTTGTAAAGAAATGCAAGATAAAATAGTAGAGCTTGAATCCACTATAGATGATTATCAAAATGAGAACTTTGAAATGCAACAATCTGAATATGAAATGTCTAAAGAGATTGAAAAACTCAAAATTGATATTGTTGCACGTGACTCTACTATTGATATTCTGAAAAAGGAAAAATCCAGTTTTAATGATGAAGCACCTTGTCTCTCTTGCCCTTCCTTGATGAATAATATTAGCATGCTTAAACTTGATTTGATTAAGCTCGAAACTGAAAAAGACTATGTTATTAGAGAGCTTAATGATAAATTCTGCATGTTGGATAATGATTTTAAAAGAAAAATGGTTGAATTTGAAAAGAAGGAAGAGGAAAACAAGAGAGATTTTATAAGTAAATGCACATTGCTTGTGGAAGAAAATAAATTGTTGAAAAACCAAAGTCTCCAATCTTGAATTGTCCATTAAGAAATTCTCTACGGGAAAACAATCGTTGGACACTATTTTAGAGAATCAATTATATGGAAATAATAGCAGAGGACTTGGTTTTGGTCTGGAAAACGTTGAAAAGTAAAAATTCAAGAAATTCCACAATGCACCGTCTATTGCGAAGAACGTATATGCAAAGTGCTTTACTTGTGATAGTGTAGGCCATACTTCATACTATTGTAAATTTAGGAACACTAAAATCAAGTTTAAACAAGTGTGGGTTCCTAAAACAATATTGGCTAACACTAGTGGACCTTGTTGGATTCCAAGGTCACACTTAACACCTTTCATGTAGGTGTGATGGTGTTTTGGCGAGGAGCGTTAAATTCAATGTTTCATTCTTTTAGCTCCTTCGTCAAATAGCGACGAGAGGGTATAATTTCTATCCCTCTTTGCATTGCATTGCATACCTTCATAGATTTTTTGTGTGCTTGATTTATTTTCTTTTGTGTGCTTGCATGGATGATTTTTAATGTTTTTATTTCTGAAAAAAAAATCAAAAATCAAAAAAAATGTGTGCATATTGAATCCTCTTTTGAATCTCTTGAGTGATATTGTATGAATGATCAATTCTATCCCTTGTAGAAGTCAATTCATTATTGTTGTAGCTACATGAACATGTTGTTATCTTTTTAGTAGCCATGACATGTCTCTAAAATTTCAAACTTGACTTCTACACCTACATTTGCACTTTCACGATATTTGACTTTTTAGTACTTTTGGAGATTCTTTTGAAGAATAATGGAAAGTGAATGTAGGAATGATTAATTTCTTAATTTTCTAAGGGATATGATGTGTTTAGCCATGAATTAAAATTGAGCACAAAAGAATGAAAAAATAAAACGATATTTGCTCCGTATGAAAAATGGATACACTTCATGGCTAAAACACAACCCACGAGTATCCAACTTGTGCTACATGGGTAATCATTAGCATTGGTGTATATAACTCGTCAAGCAATGCCACCCCACATTTAAAAGTCCTTTTAGGCTATGTTTCGGGGTTCGGTAACTTGAACTCATCTTTGATGAGGTGGGAAAAGTCAATCCTAATTATATTCATGAAAAATGGAAAATGTGGATTGTTTTGGTTGATTTACTGATATTGAATCTCCTCTTGCACTTTATTGTCTATATCTTTTCACTTACACAAAGGTGGAGAAGTCTTGGTATGAAATTCTATGAACTTGACTTGTCTATTATTTGGAATGCTCATGCAAATTACACGCTACATCTAATAATGATTTATTTTTGCATGGAATATATTTGTGACCTCATTAATCCGCTTTTGGTGATTACAAAGGGGGAGAAAGAAAAGATTTTGACAGCTTTGATGTGTGGTATTGATTGACAGCTTTGGTATTATTTGTTGAAGGGGGCTTGAAAAATACTTGAATATATGGTGAAGGGGGAGCTTGAGAGAAGGGGGAGCATGCTATTGTATTTGTTATTAGTTTGCGCATGCCATGTTGTAGTGCTTGAATATTCATCTCATGATTTATATTGCATTACACCCTTCAACACACTTCACACACTCATTTCTATTGATCAAATCTTTTGTGGGTTTGTCATCACCAAAAGGGGGAGATTGTTGGAAGCAACAATCTAGGATCTTGGTTTGATGATGACAAACGTGTCGGTATATCTAATGTGTGTGCTCAGTATGTTTCAGGCTTGGCAAAATGATATACTTTCGATATTTGGCGGCTTTGCTATTCGTATAGCAAATTGGGAGAGATGGAGTGTTTGTGCACAAAGAAATTTGGACCTGGTCCAATATGGGATGAGATGGGTTGAGATGGACTTGATCAAATCTTCTAGTATGATTCTCAAATATTTGATTCTTCCAAATCCTATTTGAATTGCTACAAGATCAAATAGAATCCAATTTGATTAATTCAAACTTATCCCTAGCCAATTTCAAAAGTCCTAGTTGGTTGTGCCCTCATCCTAGCCAAATTTTCTCCTATTCAAATTCCTTAGCCAAAACAATTCTATAACATTCAAAATCCCAATCAAAATACAAAATCCCTATCTCTTAGGGACTCTCCCCAAAACCTTAGCCCTAGCCTATAAAAACCTAGTTGAGGTGCTACAATATTGTGCGGTAAATATATATCAAAGGGGCAACACAAAATATTATTTGCGCAGCAACCAATAATTCATCTCTGTAGCCCTTCAGAAGCAAGTTCAACATCAACACCGTAGACCCACGGTGCTGACATCAACACGAAGCAAGCTTCGAAGCCCACACGCTGCTCAAGTCGCCATCGAGTCGGAGAAGGCCAAAGCTCATAGCTGCCGTGAACGAGCCGCCGTCAAAAAGATCTCGTCTTCGAAACGTCAAGTTCTTCATCGCCCGCTGCTGCTTGACTCAGGCGCCATCAACGTCGCACGGAGAACGCCCTCGAGTTGCTACCGCCATGGAGATCCATCGGAGAACCGCACGTCAAAGTTGAAGCCATCACCGTTACAATCTTGTCGAAGCTGCTTTCGTGAGCTCGCCATTGCCGTGCACCGACATCATCGCTGCAATCGGAGGCTGTTGAAGAGAACGTCCACCGCAGTCGAAGCCCAACGCTGCATCCACCGCTGCTCGAAGAGATCTTCGCCGGTGTCATCATCGTGTGCAGACGCTGCTGTAGACCATTCAGTCGCCGCCCGTCGTTGAAGCGAAGTCGGACGAAGTCGACGTGCGTTGGCTGCTTGCACGACGCTGCCGGAGAAACTATCGTCGCCATCGCCCTCGAGGAATCAACGCCGCTGCTCGTCGAAGAACTCTCGAACTCATCATCTGAGCAGCCGCCGTCATCTGCCTAGCCATCGAAGAGAAGCTCGCCGTCGAAGCTGCCGCTGCTCTCATCTCTCCGACGTCGAAGCGAAGCCGGAGAAGCCGACTGCCGCCACCGCTGCCTGAAGATCATCGGAGAACGTCGTCGAAGAAGATCACATCGAAGCGAAGACGTCGCCGCCACCGACGTCATCTGATCGCCGCCTCCGACGAGTACCCACCGTCACGAGATCCCGCTGCATGAATTAAGAAAGGCGTGTACGGCTGCGATCGCTCCTCAAAATTATTGAACGGCCGAGATCATCCTCATGCAAGATCACGCGAAGCGAAATCGGAAGTGTGCACGAATCTCCACGTGCTGACGTGGCAATCAGATTGTCGTGCGATCGAATTCAAGAGTCTGGCTGAAGCGGCTGACGTGGCATAAGATTATTTTGGGTTTTGCTTTGCGCACAAACCGTTACTTATAGCTTTTGAACTAAAGCTGCTTAGCGCACCGACCAGCTCTTTTAAAAGGATTGCTGAGCGCACAGACCGACTATTTATTAAAGGATTGAACTGCAATTGCTTTACGCACAGACCAGTGCATATCTTGACATCCAGGAGTCGGATTGAGACACCGTTTGCGTCAGATTGGAGCTGACGACGTGCAGATTGACAGAGACGCCTACACAGACACAAACTGAGCATTTCTAAACTCTAAACTCCTTTATTTGTGTCTTAGTGTAACGTTCTCTGTAGGGGAAACTTTTACATATTTTTTTTGATTATTTTGGGACTTGTCTAGTTGGGACTAGACAAGTGGGACCCAGCTAGTTTGGGACTAGATGGTAGAAAGCTTTGCTAGGATTGATAGTGAGAGGAAACACTGTGTGTGGGTATTGAGAGTCCGGCGAGTGTAGAGACGTAGAGGGTGCTCTGAGCGTGATCTAACTTGTGACTTTGTACCTATTGCACTATTCAATCTAGTATTAGCTTTGGGGGCTGGAGTAGGTCGTTGGGACGACCGAACCAGGGTAAATCTGCTGCGTACTCTGTGTCTGCATTTTAGTTACTCTGGTTGTGCTATAACTGCGTGTGATTTCTCATGAGTTGCACGAGAATTTTTTATCAGCCTATTCACCCCCCCTCTAGGCTAGGATCCAGATCCAACAGATGCAAGTGCAGCAGGGCGTGCTCCTGCAAGTCCAGAATGCTCTACTTGCTCGAGCTGCTCGGGCAATCCAGGATGCCCCTCGCTCCGAGCCGGGAGCGAAGCAATTTCGGGAGCTGGGTCCCGCTTATTTTGATGGGTCTGAGGGTCCTCTAGCTGCCGATGAGTGGATTCGGAACATTGAGGATAACTTGAAGATGGCGAAGATCGGCCCGGCTGGATGGGTTGATTTGGCGAAGAGGCAACTCAAGGATAACGCTCGGAACTGGTGGGATGCGGAAGAAAAGATGCTGGTGGAGCCGATAGCTTGGGCTACCTTTAAGTCCAGGTTTGATGAGGAGTTCTTTCCAAAGGCTGCTAGGAAGGAGATGCTGCAGCGTTTTATTGAGCTGAAGCAAGGGGAGCTCGTCGGTGGACCAGTACCACCAAGAGTTCACTAGGCTGAGTCGGTTCGCACCGAAGATGGTGCAGGATGCTGATGAGAGGGCTCAGAGGTTCCTGCAGGGGCTTGCTTTGGAGCTTCAGAGTTTTGTGTCTTCCTCTGATCTGGACTCTTATCAGAAGGTTCTGGTGGCTGCGAGGAGGCAGGAGCTGAACCTGAGCCAGAGGAGAGGACATGTTTCTGGTGCTGGGAAGAGGCCTATGGAGCAGGCCAGAGCGGTGGTTAGGCCTGGTTTCAAGCCTAATCAGCCAGCTCAGTTCAAGAGGCCAGGAGGGCCTAATCAGAAGACTTTCCATTTCTGCAGCAAGCCTGGCCACACAAGGATCAGTGTAGGAAGTTTCTGGGCCAGTGTTTGGTTTATGGTGATGCTTCTCATGTCGCGAAGGATTGTCGGCATGCGAATCAGTTGCGGAGGGCACCTGTTGCAGCACAGCCGTTGCAGCAGAGAGCGCATGTTCCTGCTGGACGTGGAGCAACTCTTGTTCCACAGAGACAGGCTTTTCAGCAGGCTTTTCCGCCGAGGAGGCAGGATTTTCTGATGACCGCTGTGGAGAGCGGTGCTGTGGATGAGGTTATCGCAGGTAATCCTCAATCTAGCTGTTACTTTCCTAGCTAGTTTTGATTGTTAGGTTACGTTGTTTGCTTGAACATGATTGTTTGCTAGGCTAGGGCTTGATTGTTAACTTGCTTGTTAGGTGTGATTTTGGTGTGCACATTTCCTGCACGAGTTCTCTTTGACTCTGGTGCATCGATGTGCATTATTTCTCGGAGCTTCGTGGAGAAGCATTCCTTGTCGACGTCCCCTCTTTCCAAGAGTTGGAATATCGTTACAGGGAATGGCGTGGTCTCGGTGCATTGTGGTTGCAATTCTTGCCCGTTGGTGGTCTGTGGACATGAGCTTTACGCTGATTTCATTGTCCACGACATCATCAACTATGATGCGGTCCTTGGTATGGATTGGCTTGCGAGCTTCTATGCTACGATCGACTGTCGGAGGAAGAAGGTGGTGTTCGAGATTCCCGGACATCCAGTATTTGAGTTCAGTCGTGGAAGCAGTTCGCTTGGTCCGGTCAGGTTTCGGGCCAGGCCGGTGGAGGTTGTGGCTATGCGGATGGAGCTAGAGAGGCCAGCGGTAGTGCGGGACTTTGATGACGTCTTCCCTGAGGAGATGTCTGGATTGCCACCCGATCGAGCTCTGGAATTTTCTATTGATCTTATTCCAGGAGCGCAGCCCATTTCGAAGGTGCACTATCGTATGGCACCCGCGGAGTTGGAGGAGTTGCGGAAACAGCTGGATGAGCTTTTGCAGAAGGGTTATATCAATCCTAGTGTGTCTCCGTGGGGAGCACCGGTTTTGCTGGTGAAAAAGAAGGATGGTTCGCGTCGCATGTGCGTAGACTATCAGGAGCTGAATGTGGTGACAATCAAGAATAAATACACGTTGCCTCGCATCGATGATATTTTTGATCAGCTTGGAGGTTCGAGGGTGTTTTCGAAGTTGGATCTGAGGAGTGGTTATCATCAGCTGAAGGTGAAGAAGGAAGATGTTCCGAAGACAGCATTCAGGACGAAGTATGGACACTACGAGTTTGTGGTTATGCCTTTCGGTGTAACCAATGCACCCGCAGTTTTCATGAATCTGATGAATCTGATTTTCAACGAATTTTTGGATAAGTTTGTCGTTATCTTCATTGACGACATTCTGATCTATTCAAAGTCGGAGGAGGAGCATGCCTCGCACTTGAGGACGGTGTTGGAAATTTTGAGGAAGCATCGGTTGTATGCTAAGTTTTCGAAGTAAGAGTTTTGGTTGGACAGAGTTGCTTTTCTCGGGTATATGGTGACTGGAGATGGTATTTTAGTGGATCTCGAGAAGATCAGGGCCATCAGAGAGTGGCCTGTTCCGCAGTCAGCGTCTGAGATCCGAAGTTTCCTTGGGCTTACTGGTTATTATCGGTGTTTCAATAAGGACTTTTCCTGTATTGCTGAGCCGATGACCAGATTGACGCGGAAGGATGTACCTTTTGTTTGGTCGGGTGATTGTGAGAATGCTTTTGGCGTTCTGAGGGAGAGATTGACGACTGCCCCTATTCTTGTTATGCCTGATTCGCAGCGGTGGATTTGAGATCTTTTGCGATGCTTCTGGCAAGGGTCTCGGTTGTGTGTTGCATCAGCACGGGCATGTAGTGGCGTATGCATCTCGTCAGCTCAAGGTTCATGAGAAGAATTACCCGACACACGACTTGGAGTTGGCTGCCGTCGTGTTTGCGCTCAAGATTTGGAGGCACTTCTTGCTGAGTGAGAAAGTGAAGATCTTCACCGATCACAAAAGCTTGAAGTATATTTTCACTCAGAAGGAGCTCAACATGTGACAGCGTCGATGGTTGGAGCTCATGGCGGATTATGAGATTGATTTGCAGTATCACCCTGGCAAGGTGAATGTGGTTCCTGATGTGCTGAGTAGGCTTCTGGTGGTGATGATTTTGACCTCGCAGTGGAGATTACAGCAGGATTTTTGCGAGTCTGGTGTGGAGATTGTTCTTCCTGGGGAGGCTTCTTCGTTAATGAGTATACAGATTCAGTCGTCGATTGTGGATCGGATCAAGGCTGGCCAGGCCGGGGATCCGAAGCTGGTGAAGATTCGGGAGCAGGTAGAAGCCAGTCTGCGGACTGACTTTTTGATTCATGAGGATGGCTCGCTGAGGTTTGGAGCCAGGTTGTGTGTGCCAGCTGGGGATATCAGAGAGGAGTTGCTGGTTGAGGCACACAGTTCGCCGTATTCTGTGCATCCTGGTGGCACCAAGATGTACAAGGATCTTCGTCTGAACTTTTGGTGGCATGGTATGAAGAGGAGCGTGGCTCGGAGTGTAGCCAAGTGCTTGGTTTGCCAGCAAGTGAAGGCGGAGCATCAGTGTACGGCAGGGTTGCTACAACCGCTTCCGATTCCGGAGTGGAAGTGGCAACACATCACTATGGATTTCATGACTGGACTACCTCGGAGTCCGAAGCAGAATGACGTGATTTGGGTGATCGTAGATCGATTGACCAAATCCGCGCACTTTATTCCATTCCGAGTCGGACAGTCCACTGAGGCGCTAGCGAGGAGGTATATGGAGGTAAATTCTTTTACTCTCCATTTTTATTTCCTTTTCCTAGTTTTGATAGTGATGTGACGTGAATCGTGCAGGAGATTGTACGACTTCACGGAGTCCCCGTGAGTATCGTGTTGGACAGAGACACGAGGTTCACATCTCAGTTCTGGCAGAGTTTGCAGAAGAGTTTGGGTACGCGTCTGAGTTTCAGCACGGCGTACCATCCGTAGACGGATGGCCAGTCCGAGAGGACGATTCAGATCTTGGAGGACATGCTAAGGGCGTGCATGTTGGATTTCAAGGGTTCGTGGGAGGACCATTTGCATTTGGTGGAGTTCTCTTACAACAACAGCTTCTAGGCGTCCATTGGCATGGCGCCTTTCGCCGCATTGTATGGGAGGAAATGTCGATCGCCGTTGAGTTGGGATGACGTTGGTGATCGGGAGCTGTTGGGACCTGAGATGATTGTGAAGGCCGTGGATGTTGTCAGGAACATTCGGGAGAGGTTAAGGATTGCTCAGGACCGTTTTAAGCATTGGGCAAATGCTAAACGTCGTCCTTTGGAGTTTCAGCCTGGGGATCATGTGTTCTTGAAGATTTCCCCGAATCGTGGTGTGATTCGCTTTGGGAAGCGAGGGAAGTTGAGCCCGCGATACATTGGACCGTTTGACATTCTGGAGAGGGTTGGCGAGGTAGCCTACCGCTTGGCCTTGCCGCCATCTTTGGAAGGGGTTCATAATGTTTTCCATGTGTCGCAGCTTCGTCGATACATTAGCGATCAATCTCATGCTGTGGATTTCTCAAAGATTACCGTTCGCCCTGATATGACGTATGACCAGCAGCCAGTGCAGATTCTGGACAGGCGTCAGAAGTCACTCCGGAACAAGGTTGTCAATCTTGTGAGGGTGATGTGGCGACACGGCTCGCCAGGAGAGTCTACTTGGGAGAATGAGGATGAGATGCGAGAGCGTTTCCCACTTTTGTTCCCGGACACGTGAGTGTTGGGAAATTCCGAGGATGGAATTTTTCTTAAGTTGGGGAGGATGTAACGACTGGTTTTCATGTATTTGGATTATCTATATTATATATTTTTTTTTTTTTTTTTGAAACCCAGAAAAATCCCCAACCCCCTCCCTCCGCCTTTGGCGTTGGAGGGTAAGGCGAGAGCCCGGCCGAGACTATGTAAACTGGGGAGAACCGCCGTGCCCTCAACGGCCCCCGGGTAAATCCGAGAGGGGAGATGTAGCCCCAGGGTAAATAATCCCCCAACAAATACCAACCCATGGAGGCTAGAGGCCTTGAACCCATGACCCTTGGCTTTGGAGTGGAATGACTTACCACCAGGACACCCTCTCGTGGGCTTATCTATATTATATATATATATATATATATATATATATATATATATATATATATATATATATATATATATATATATATATATATATGTTTTGGTGCATATATATAGATATATAAAAAATACGATGAGTGATTTGCGGAGCGTTGAGCCAGGCGATCCTGGCGGCTTGGGTGCTGGGCCGTCCGACGTCAAGACGGCCATCGTCTCCAGTATCAAGGCGGGGGGCGAATCCGGCGTTCCACCTAAGGTGCGGGATCCTGTTTACACGCCTCTCTGCCATGTGGAGAGGCCGAAAGATGTAGCAGGTGCTGTTGAGATCCTTTCATCGGTTCGCCCCAAGGCTGATGGGGGCTCTGATGGGGGGGTTTCCCTTGCTGATGGAGGGCGAGGGTTGGAAGGCGATTGGAAACTGGTATCTAGAAGGCGGAATTCAAATGGATCAGGATCGGGACTGGGAGGTGTCGGGATGAATAAGGGTCGTCGTAGGGACTACCCTCGTAAGGGCGACCTATTGGATGGCAGACAACGTTCAAAAGGTAATTTTCATAATTCCTTCAACCGCTTTGAGAAGACTGGTGTTGCCCAAAGGGTGCTTGATAAAATGCCCGTGAGACCGAAGGTTGATATTAAGATTGATACTACCGGGACAAAGCACTCGTGGCTAGATGTTTGTACCAATAGGCGAAAGTATGATGCAGAGTTAGGCATGTCTTTCGTAGCGCCTCGAGTTAAGGAGGATGGTACGGAGGTTGGTTGGGTTCCGAGTTCGGCTATGGCTAGGGGTAATGAACAGTGGAGAAATACTCTGGTTGGGTATGTGCTGGGGGATGCACCGTATTTTGGCCAAATTAAGGCCTGGGTGGATAGACTGTGGTTCCTTAAAAAGCGGGTCAGGATTTATGTCCGTGACAATGGATTCTTCTGCTTTAAGTTTGAAGACGCTGCTGAATGTGAAAGAATCCTTCATGGGGGTCCCTGGATGTTTGATGGTCGACTCGTCGTCCTGCAACGATGGAGCGATTCACTCAAACATGAGAGAGATATCCTCTCCTCCGTTCCCATGTGGGTGCAGCTTCATGGGGTTCCATTGGGAATGTGGACCTTAGAGATACTTAATGTTATTTCTTCCCTTCTGGGTAAGCCTCTTTGTTTGGATAGACTCACGGCGAAGAAGGAGCGTCTAACCTATGCTAGGTGCCTAGTTGATGTCCATGCGAGAAAAGCTATTCCTAAACATGTTGCAATAGAGACAGAAGATGGGCACTCTATTAATATTGAGGTTAAGATTGAAGGCGAACCACCGCGGTGCTCCAAGTGCGTTTGTTTTGGACATTCTTTGGTGCAATGTCCCGACTCGCTAAAGCTCCATTCAATCCAAAAAGGGAAACTATGCGTCAATGATATTGATTCAACAGTAACTGCAGATTCAAATGTTGTGCATGCTTCTTCTGGGTCAGTTGGGCTTACCTGCCAACCTATTTCTACATGTGGGAAGGATGCAGCACCTGCTACCTCTTCAAAGGCTGTGAGTTCTCCTTCTTCGCCAGATAGGTTGAAGGGCCAACCAGCTACTATTGATATAAATTTGGGGAACATATCCACTATTAGGGAGGAGATTGAAGAGACCCCCTTACCTGTGAACCAAATTTCAGGCAGTGAAGTAAATATTCATGCTAGTGATGTATCTGATGGTGTTCCTCAGCAGGCGGCTGAATCCCTCAAAGTGCCCATGTTGCGTTCAAGTGAGAGTGCAAATGAGGCCGAAATTTCTGAAAGTTTACTCTCTAATTTGGCCAATGCGGAAAATGCAAGCACTGTTAAAATTACTACTGCTGTTCCCCATAGCTTCATCCAAAGAAGCAGCGCCGGGTTGGATCCTGCGGCGGCAGTCCTACCTGACTTTGTGAAGACTATTCCCATGCCGTCCCTTGTTGAGGAAAGAATGCTCCCTGAAGATGAATATGACAGAACCCCAACAGTGCTCGTAATGGACAACCCTGAATGGGTTATTGAAGAAGCTGCCCAACTCCTTTCTATCACTGCCGCATCTACAACCAAGAACAAAACTGAGGCACAACGCTCTTCATGTACCAGGAAAAGCTCCAGGTTGCAGGTTAGCAACCAATCACAATAGAATCCCCCTAATGACTGTGCTAATCTGGAATGCTAGGGGGTTAAATAACCCAACTCGGAGACGTGATTTGAGAGATATAATTCATTCTCATAAGCCTTCAGCAATGATCATACTTGAGACTAAGCTCAAGTCTACTATCATCAATAAAAGGCCAGTATTCCCTTTAGACTGGAATTTGTTCGACAACTTCTCCATGGCGAAGGGAGGAAGAATTGTTATGTGCTTCAATCCTCATGTCTGGAGTGCCTCTTTGATCTCTTCTTCCGATCAACATATAACTATCCACTGCTGTAATATGGGGGGTTTCACTTGCTTCATCACGGGTATCTATGCCCGTAACACTATTGCTGAACGAATGAGTCTCTGGGATTGTCTGAAGAAGGATGTCAAGACCGTTGACGGGGAGGCTTGGTTGGTAGGGGGAGATTTTAACAGCGTTCTTTTCAGCAAGGACAAGTTAGGGGGGCGTAAGCTTGAGGACAATATGCTCAAAGACTTTAATTACTGTATCGACGATTGCCAATTACAAGAACTGAGGAGCATTGGGCCTAAAATTAGCTGGTGCAATAACCGTGTGGGAAATGGGCGCATAGCGGCTCAGCTGGATAGAGTTTTCTGCAATGCATCTTGGATATCCCGTCTGACGGAATCTTACTTCTGTTATCAAGACCCCCATACTAGTGACCATTCGGCTATGATTGTGCGGCTTCACCCTGAGGTAACCTCTGATCCAAAGCCATTCAAATTCTATAATTATTGGACTAAAATTGCGGGATTTAAAGAACTTATTGAAGATAGTTGGGAATTTCATTCGGTTGGTACTCCAATGTTCTGCTTAGTTCAAAAATTAAAGCATTTGAAATCTAGACTTCGGCCATGGGGCGTGGCAAACAATGCAGCTAATCAGGTAGCTAGCATTCGAAGGGAGCTTGAAGTACTTCGGAAATCCACAGATCTACATGCCGATATCAATCTACAGCAAAGGGTTCAACACCTTTTAAACAATTTGGCAAATGCAATAAACTTAGAAGAAGAAATGTACAAGCAAAAGAGTCGCCAGGACTGGTTGCAATTGGGGGACAGAAACACTAAGTTTTTCTATACGGCAATGAAAGCAAGGGCTAGCCATAATAATTTGAACCATTTGATTGACGCCAATGGAAACCGGAATAGATCTCAGATGCTTCTAAAAACTGAAGCTCCGGTATTTTTTGAAAAACTTTACACCCAAAGTGACTACAGGACTCTATTTCCCAAGCTGGTTCCCAAACGCATTCTCACAGATGATGCTGGTGTTTGGCTATGTAGAAGGGTATCTGATGCTGAGATCAGGGCGGCTGTGTTTCAGATTGGGCCTGATAAGTCCCCTGGACCAGATGGCTATAATGGATATTTTTTCCAGCACAACTGGGGCCTTCTTGGAAATGAGGTGACAACTTCTGTGAAATCATTTTTCAGATCTAGTAGACTGCTGAAACAAATTAATCATACGTATCTGACCCTAGTGCCAAAGAACTCCAAAGCTACCAATTTAAGTGATTTCAGACCCATAGCATGCTGCAACGTGCTATACAAGATTATTAGTAAAGTGCTCTGTAACAGAATAAAAACAGTTATACATGAGCTAATTTCCCCAAATCAATCTGCCTTTCTAAAGGGCAGACTCTTGTCTGACAGCTGCCTCATTGCCCACGAGCAGATTAGAGACTTCAGCAACCCTATGGGGGTAGGGCCTGTCTCAAACTTGATTTGAGGAAAGCATTTGATAGCGTGAATCGTGATTTTATATGCTACCTTATGCAACTGATGAGGTTCCCTAGTGTTTTCATAAAATGGGTCAGAGAATGTATTACAACTCCTTTTTCAGTTATGGTAAATGGGTCTCCTGCAGGATATTTCGAAGGCAACAGAGGTATTAGACAAGGGGACCCCCTTTCCCCTTATCTGTTCGTAATTATTATGGAGGCTTTCTCAATTCTCCTGGCAAAATATATCAACACCCAATCTATCCATCCTATAAAGCGTGTAGGGAATATCTCCCACCTTCTTTTTGCAGATGATCTGCTCCTGTTCTGCCGTGCAAATACTAGATCCTTTGAGGGAATTAAAAGATTATTGGCAGAATTTGCTAATCTTTCTGGTCTCCAGGTAAATTGGGACAAGAGTGCTGGCTTGTTCAGTAAAGGGGTTAAAAATAAGAACTCTTTGGCAGATTATTTGGGCATCAAAGTTGTCACCACCTTAACCACATACCTTGGTCTTCCCTTATCCTCCAAATATCCGAAGTCCCCTATGTTCAGCAGATTAGTTGACAAGTGCAGGAAGAGATTGATGGGCTGGACGTCTTCTTTGTTGTCTATATCCGGAAGGGTTGAGCTAGTTAAATCTGTGATCTATGGAATTATTGGCTTCTGGATGCAGGCTTTTCACATTCCATCTACAACATTAAGAACTATTACCTCCATGTGCAGGAAATTTATATTTGGAAAGTCTAGAGCTTGGAGTTGGGTGGATATGTGTTCCCCAAAAACGGAGGGGGGATTGGGCTTAGATTATTGGAAGACCTTAATGTTGCGGCAAATATCAAACGTACCTGGAGATATCTAACCTCAGGATGCCTTTGGGCAAATGAAATGAAGTGTCGTTATGACCGATATGATGGCTTCTTTGCTGCTGAGAAGAATGTTTTGCAATCAGGCACATGGAAGCACATGCTTAACAGTCGAAGTTCCGCTCTGAAGCTTATTAAGAGGAAGGTTAAAGATGGGAGAAATACTTCATTCTGGCAGGATAATTGGCTTGACTGTGGCCCCCTTTACCTCCTCACGAATGTCCCTGCAGATTCTATGAATAAGAAAGTATGTGATTATTGGAACCCGGCTGGGGGATGGATACAAGACCCGGCCATTTCCCAGTTCAAAGAGTATCTTAGTAGGGTGCGGCTACAGGTGGGTTTGGATAGCTGGTGTTGGTCACTTGGAAAGGAATTCCAATTTAGGCAAGCATGGGATGGAATCCGAAAGCAAAGGCCGGCCTTCTCATACTTCAAGCTTATATGGTACCCAAATCACACTCCGAAATTTTCTCTGTCTTTACTTCGTGCATTCAGAGGGAAACTGCTGACTAGAGATGCAATTCGTAAATGGGATCCTCACTCTCCTACTGCATGTGTGCTATGTGATGAGAATCTGGATGAAGATATTGCACACCTATTCTTTGAATGCAAATTCTCCAACTATATCCTACAAAGGGCCAGGCTAAAGCTGCATATTACAGATCAATTTGAGCATTCCTTAGTGGGGGTGGGGAATTATCTCCTTCGGTACTTTGGCAGTAAAAACATGCTTAGCTTTCTTGCAAAAAATGTTCTTGCGACATCTGTTTGGCATATATGGAGGGAGCGCAACAAGCGTATTTTTGATAATGAGGTAAAATGTCCTACATTGATCTTTGAAGATATTATGGCTGACATCAGGATCCTTATGAGGAACAATGACCCTACAACAGAGGAAGAGGTTGCGATTTTGGCAAATTGGGTTTCTGGATGACTTCATCTTGGTTGCTATTAGTTTATGAGATGTATAGAAATTTCGGTCTAGGGTACTAATAGTAGGGAGTGACGGCGCTTGTGCTCTATCCTTCCTCTATTGATACCCCAAGGCTGTTTTAGGATGTATCTCTTTGTACATTTTCAATAATAGGATCATACTAACTTTGCAAAAAAAAATATATGTTTTGGTGGATTTTCTCCTCATGTGTGGTTTTCGTCTCCGTAGCTTTCGTTTTAGATCGTTTCATCGTGATTTTCTAGCTTCTTCCTTAGAATCATTGAGTTTTGGAGTAAGTCACTCGTGACGAGCTTCATATCGCTCATATCTTATAGATAGGTTGATCCTAGAAGCCGTAGGAATCTTCCCGAAGCTTCGCGCTTCGATTCGGCACTTTTAGTGCACTTTAGTTGGTTCAAGAAGGGGGACCAACCGACTAGATTAAGATCTAGTCGGTCAGGAACTCTACTGGAACCGACTAGTTCATTGAATCAATTGTACAGGAGTTACTGTTTACTTTTAGTCGGTCTAAGAACAATCACCGACCGACTAGATTTGAAACTAGTCGGTCAGAACTTGCTCTCAGACCGACTAGTTTCTGTCAGTAAATTTCACTTAAGTTACTGTTTATCGTTAGTCGGTCCATGAACACTCACCGACCGACTAGGTTGCAAACTAGTCGGTCGACGGGCCTTCACAGACCGACTAATTCATTACCCAGATTTTTCCCTACTTTCGCTGTTTGGTTTTAGTCGGTCACAGTTATCCGACCGACCGACTAGTTCTGAAACTAGTCGGTCAGCCAACCTTCTTTGACCGACTAATCAGTGTCGAAACCCTAATTTTTGGGCAGCCGCTGGCTGTGCCTATTTAAACCCCCCAAACGTTTTCTTTTCTTCTTTCATTTTCTCCTGAGCCTCCTTCTTCCCCAAACCATCATCCATCTTCCCCTAGCCTTCCTCCTTCATCAAGAGCCCCTCTCCCTCTCCATTTTGGCCGGCCACCACCTCTAGGTCACCGAAAAACCCCCAAAAATCCCCAAAACCCCATTTCTCCAGATTTTCTCCCCTTTTCTAGATCTAAACCGTAGGTTCCCCGGATCGTTTCTTCCGTCGCCGTGCTTGCTCGGCATCGTTCTTCCGCTAACGATTCAGTAATAACTCGACCCTATAGAGATCTCTTAACCCGTTTGTGTTTATGTAAAACCCTAATAAAAACTAGGTTGGATGTTGTTCTAATATTGTTTTGCCATGTCAGCGATCTCATCTCCGTAGTTAGCATTTGTGTGACGGCCTCGTTGATCGTCATCCTCGGTGCTAGGCAAGTGAAACTTGCCACTTCGGGATTTAGGCCATGTCTTAGGCCATTTGCTTATTGTAGGCGTAAAAGAGACTAGGCGACGAAATGATACTCGCCTAGGCGCAAATTTCAGGAACTAGCTTGATAACGAAGCTAGATCCGACATTTATCATGTTGCATAACTACCATGTCATGTTTAATTTCAATTAACGGTACGCGAATTAATTGTCATGTCATTGCATTCTTTAAGTGTTCACGTGATTGCGTAGCTCCGCTACACCTTGTGAAATGATTGAGGCTAGGCACCTGCTTTTAGCGGGCACAACCCTATGCCAAATTGTGAACCTAATAACAAGCTCTTGTGCGGGGCAACCCTGGCTCATTTACTGAGCATCGTGTACAGGGACCTTGGCTTGTTTACGTGTGGGATGGGGTAAGGGTTAAGCGGCCATTCAACTGGGAGTATGCCCGATCAACAACTTCACTTGTAAGGCGTAAACTCTGGGTTCTGGGGTAGTGTTAAGCGGCCAATCAGTGTGAATGTCCAACAGTTCAGCTGTAAGGCGTAAACATCTACAAACAACTTGAAACGTGACTAGCGAAAAGATTGAGATTGTTAGTAGCTTGGCTACTCTTGACATGCCCTGATAAATTGTTCTCTTGCACTTATTGTTTCACCATGTCTTACTTGTGCCCTCATACCATAACTGCCATGTCATGCATACTATAACTGCTAGGTTGTTAGTTTACCTTCATTTTCAGTTTCCTTGCCCAAGTCATTTAAACTTGCTGACATGTGCCCCTTTACTCTTTTGGGTGACACATGTTAGATCCTGAGCCTGAGTTCATTGTTGAGGACGAGGTGTTTGCAGACGCCGAGCCCGAGCCTGTGTTTGACGAGGACTTCGTGGACACGGGCGATCAGTCGTAGAGACTGTTCGTGTTGTTGTTAGACTGTTTTGTTGTCGGTGCGTGGCACCAATACTTTGTTATGTTGTCCCTTTTGTTGGCCTTGTTCTAGGCCTTTAAACTCTTTCTTTTAGCCTGGTGGCTTTTCTGGATGTTGAACTTAATTTTAATGTTGGACAAATTCTGAGATTTGAGATTTTATTTCTGTCTCTCCTTGTGCTATTATTGTTGTTCCGTTTGTGGTTACAGGGACCTGCTTATGTTTTATTGACGCTTATCGGGTTTGGGGCTTCACAGCTCCACTCTCGTGCGGACCTTTTCACGTCTCGCCTCCATTTTAAGGAAGCGGGGCGTGACACTCCTCAAAGCAAGTTCTACGTGCCACCGACCCAATTGAACACGACGTCAGCTCGATGAGCAAATTCCTCAAGGCCGGCTCTAGGATAACCAATGGGCCATTGACCCAATCGAACCCGGCGTCACTCAGGCTAGCGCCTCCTCAAGACAAGCCCGAAGAAACCATCAGGTCTGTTGGTATCCGAGCCTTCCATAGTCAATACCATCCTCCATATCGTACATATAATCCTCCGGGGCATTCTTGGCCCGCCTCCTCTTCTGCTTCGCTTCATTTCCCACCTTACACCTCCTTACTACAAGGCAAACCTGAAGAAACCGTCACCGCCATGAGCAAATCACAGTGCCATCTTCTGGCTTGAGCACTACACTTGCGAACCAATGAGTTCTGGGAGCGAGTTAGGCCCGGCCTCGTCAACATGAACGAACTTCTCGAAGCAAGTTCTGCAAGCAATTGAGCCCGGTCTCATCAGCGTGAGCGATCTTCTCAAAGCAAGTTTTGTGAATCTCCATCAGTCGACAAACGCTGCCTGAATGGCGACCTCTATCTCCGTGAAACGCTAAGCACTTGTGCCTTGTAAATTTATTGAATAACATTTTCATTTTTTATTAGCACTCTCAAATCTTTGTCATCTCTATTTCAGCTCCCCCTAAGAGGTGGGAAGCGACCTCAAAATCTGGGGCAAGCCCACGTGCTTTGCCCTCGAAAGGTCTATCATGGAGCTGGGGACTGGCAAGCTCCACGCTGCCTCGTACCCTCCTCCTCTGCAAGCTATCGGGTAGCTAGGGACTGGCAAGCTCTGTGCTGCCTCGTACCATCCTCCTCCGCAAACTATCGGGGAGCTAGGGACTGGCTAGCTCCATGATGCCTCGTACCATCCTCCTCCGTAGACTATCAGGGAGCTATGGACAGGCAAGCTCCGTGCTGCCTCGTACCCTCCTCCTCTGCAAATTATCGGGGAGCTAGGGACTGGCAAGTGTTGGATATTGGACTCCCCGGATTTGGTTTTGGATGATGAACAAACATAAATATAATATGAACTAACACTTTGTGAGCGCAGTTATGGAGATCGTCGCCAAATTCACATGAATATCAATTACAACGTCTCAAGACTTCTCAAAGCACGTGATCGTATGCCTAAAGCTTCGTTGAAGCTTATGGACCTTTTTAGAAGTCATGAAGATTCGATTGAAGCTATTGAAGACGGTATCGTCAAGTTTAATTTATAGTCTTTAAGCTTCTTTCGTAGAATGTTAAGCCTTGAGTAGGTCTTACGTTTTAATTCTTCATAACGCTCATATCTTAGCTCTAGGATCTTTGTAGAAGTCCATACAATTCTTCCCGAAGCATCGTGCTTCGTTTCGCGACTTCTTGTGCATGTTAGTTGGTTCAAGAAGAAGAACTGACCGACTAGATGGTGATCTAGTCGGTCAGCCAAGCTTCTTAGACTAACTAGTTTCAGTCAGTTAATTCATTGCTCTTTACTGTTTACAGTTAGTCGGTCTAAGTTGACTCACCGACCGACTAGTTTGTGAACTAGTCGGTCAGTGATGCTTCTGTGACCGACTAGTTGAGCTTTCCCTGAACATGCATATTTTAGCTTGAGCTACTGTTTATCTTTAGTCGGTCTGTGCTTATTGATCGACCGACTAGTTGGTGAATTAGTCGGTCAACTTTCCTTCTTGGACCGACTAGTTTAGTTTACTGTACATACCAAATTTTTCACCATACTTACTGTTTATTGTTAGTTGGTCTATGTTCATTTGGTGACCGACTAGTTGGTGAATTAGTCGGTCAACATTTGTTCTTGGACCGACTAAGTCTAATTCTTCTCACACTTCAGTTTTATCTGTTAGTCGGTCCACGTTGAGTAACCGACCGACTAGTTGTGAAACTAGTCGGTCAGCTACTCTTCTTAGACCGACTAGTTCCTTAGTCTGTACTTTGATCTTTTCTCAGTTTACTCATTAGTCGGTTTACGTTAATTGACCGACCGACTAGTTGATGAACTAGTCGGTCGGTGGTTGTTCTTTGACCGACTAGTTGGGTTCAGAAAAGAGCCGTTGGAGCTTTAATTGAAACGTTTTTCTCTCTCTCTCTCTCCTCTATCCTATATATACTTGTTGGGATGCATTCATTGCTGCCAAGGCTGATATTATTGCAAGTTTAGAGATCAAGAGAAATCATTCCAAGTGCATTCAAAGCTCATTCTTTCCATTCAATAATCTCTCCTCACTCTTACTTCCAAAGAGAGATTCATTGAGTGTGAATCCTTCTAAGCCAAGTGCTTGATTCTAGGTCACCAACATCCCCAAAGCTCTCCATCGCTGATCTACATCTTGGAGCTAGGGTTTGGTGCCACTTCTTCCCCAAAATCATCCTTGCCCTAATTCGTAAGCAATACTCAAGGCATAGGTATTTTTGTTCGGTAAGAAGTTTTCTTATTTCATTTCATATTTGATTTGTAAGTGTCACTCTCGGTTGTGAGAGTGTGGTTGTGATCCCGGGTTGTGGGAGTCACAAATTACATTTTGTATGATTTGACTTGTGGATGATTTTCACAAGTATTTCATAGTGGAAATCTTGAGTTAGGGTTTCTAACTCAAGTATCCGGAGGGGATCCGGGTGGTTGGGACGTAGGATCACCGGGAACAAGTCGGGGAGACTTGGGTGGATCCGAACCCAGTAACATCTCTTGTTAGCATTGTTAATTTTGTTGTTGTCATTCAATTTAAGCTTCCGCAAATTGATTTGGTAGTTGTTTGCATTATAATTAGGAATTATACTCCTTGTTATTTTTAAAGTACTATTCACCCCCCCCCCCTCTAGTACTTGTGCAGTAGCTTGTAGGGCATTACATTTGGTATCAGAGCAAGATACTTAGCTATGTCTGCCAACGACAACAAGACCGTGCGTCCACCTTCCAACTATGACACCTTCAGGAACCGTGAAGGAGCATCTTCGGTGATGGAAGGACATTCCTCTACGAGGCCTCCATTCTTCAACGGTACCAATTACGGGTACTGGAAATGCCGGATGGAAACCTTCCTCCAGAGTGCATCCTTATGGAGGACCACAATGAAGGAATACATCGAGCCCGAAGAAGAAGACTTCGAGAAATGGACAACCGCGGAGGTCGCCGCAGAGGTAAGCAATGCCAAGGCAATGAATGCCTTGCAATGCGCATTGGAGCCCGAGGACTTCAATAAGATATGCACATGTAAGAGTGCATATCAAATTTGGAACTCCCTCCTCATTCTTCATGAAGGGACGAGTAGGGTAAGAGACTCTAAACTCGTAGTTGTAAACAAAGATTACGAAATGTTTCATATGCAACAGGGCGAGAAGATGAAGGAGTATTACGCTCGCTTCGTCGACATCATAAACGAGTTAGAGGCTCTCGGCAAATCCTACACCCAAAAGGAGAAGTGTTCGAAGCTTATCGAAGGACTTCCTTCTTCTTGGGAAAAGCGTACCTTCGCCATCGAGGAAGGTAATGACATGAATAAGTACACCGTAGTTCAACTAATGGGTACTTTAATGTCATACGAGGTACACAAGGATAGCAAGCTCAAATTGCAGGAAAAGATGAAGTCCTATCTAAAGCAAGACGAGCCAAAGAAGAAGGCTATTGCTTTCAAGGCCGCTCCATCCACATCCACATCAACCGATGATGAAGACTCGGAAAACGAGTTGGACTTGGAGTCCATGGCACTCATGGCCAAGAAGTTCAACCGTTTCTTTCGAAAAGGTAACTATAAGAACAAAGCTAAATTTGGTTCTTCTAACGCCTCTTCCTCTCCTTTGTGTTTCAAGTGCAATAAGCCAGGACACATGAAAGCGGAGTGTCCTCTCAACAAACAAAAGGAGAAGTGGAAGGCGCCAAAATTTGATAAGTCCAAGAAGTACAAAAAGGGGTACAAGAAGGGACTTGTCGGAGCAACATTCACCGACTCCGAGGATTCTTCAAGCGGAGAGTCGGACGATGAGCAAGTGGAGCAAGCGCACATGTGCTTCATGGCAAGAGAGGAGCATGATCAAGGATCCTCCTCTTCCGATGATAGTGATGACGAAGGCAACGATGAGGTAACTATGGATGATCTTAGGAATGCTAACTCTCAATTATGGTCAAAATACACTAAATTAGTAAATAGATATACTAAGGTAAAAGATGACCTAGCTAGCATTCAAACCTCGCCTAAGACTATCATCACCAACAACGACACCGTTGTTGAAGAGTTGAGAAATGAGATTATTAATCTCAAATCTAAACTTGAACATGTTAGCATTGATGATCCGGAAGAACATAGGATAGCGGATTTAACTTCTCAAAACTCGACTTTGAGTATTGAGAACGAGAATCTTAAATCTCGTGTTTATGTGCTCACATCGCAAGTATTCAACTTGGATACTTCTATGCGTTCTCTCAAAGAGAAATATGAGAACACATTAGGCCGAATCAATAGATTCAATAAGGGTAAGGACCATTTGGATAAAATCCTAAGTGACTTACTTCCGGCCAATCACCACATTGGTTTGGGGTATACGATGGGATGTCCATCCAAATCGGCCACTACTTTTGTTAGGCCAACTTCCGGTGACTCTACGAGTGGTAGCAAACACACTATTGGTAGTTCATCTACCAATAGTGCTTCCACCTCGTTCACACCCTCTTTCGGAAAGAAACCCACTTTGGATGGACCTCCAAAGAAGGGGCATGCTTATATGTACACCAATACCATGCCACGTAGGAACACACGTCCTACTCCACCGTCTCACACATATGATGATTTTTATGCAACACATTCTCGGGCACGTGCACACAATGTGAGACACCCTCACGCACGTGTTCCCACACATGCATATGTTCACCCACAACATCATATGAATAATTCTCATCATGCACCATTCCATCATGTTCCTTATGCCTATCCACAACATGCATCACGTAGAAATCAACGTCGAATGCATGCACCCAATAGGATGAGTGCTCCGAAGATTTTCACAATTTGGAGCCCAAAGGACACAAGCATGGACGAAAAACAAATGTATATGAATGCGTATTTTTCGGATGTTGTGCATAGTAGAAATTATGTGTGGAAGTCTAAGTCCAATTGGACTTGGCTTCCAAAGGTCTAATCTTTTGGACCCAATGACCTTGGGTACCATGATATGTAATTCTCTATCTTTAGGTACTCAAGGAAAAGAAAAAGAAAAGGAGCAACAAATTTAAATTTAGCTCCAAGGAAAATTGGATACTCGATAGCTGGTGTTCAAAACACATGACGGGTAACGCTAGTTTGCTCTCCGGAGTGGTTCCCATAGCAAATGGAAACCGCGTCATATTTGGAGGCAACGAGAGCGGAACCATCATAGGTGTTGGTAAAGTGGGTAACACATCTAAACCCTTAATTAGTGATGTTTATCTTGTTAATGGTTTAAATCATAATCTTATTTCAATAAGCCAACTTTGTGACAAAGGTTACAAAGTTAGCTTTGTGAAAGGATTGTGTCATATTTTAAGAAAAGATAATGATAAATTATTATTTTCCGGCACTCGTCATAAAGATATTTATATTTTGGATCTTCCTAAGTCTTATGAACAATGTCTCGTTGCCAACACAAGTGAACAACACTTATGGCATCGACGCTTTGGACATGTGAACTTTGGAACACTTTATAAGCTTTCAAAATTAAATTCCATTAAAGGTTTTCCGAAGCTTGTTTTTGAAAAGAAAAGTTTTTGTGATTGTTGTCAACGTGGCAAGCTTCCTAAATCTTCATTTAAACCTAAGAAAAGCATTTCTACTAAACGGCCACTAGAGCTATTACATCTAGACTTATTTGGGCCAACTAGAGTTGCTTCCTTAGGAAATGCAAGATATGGACTTGTCATCGTAGATGACTATTCGAGATTTACATGGGTATTTTCATTATGTAATAAAAATGAAGCTTTTGAAAACTTCACAATTTTTGTTAAGAAAGTACAAAATCTCTTAGGAACCACCATTTTCACTATTCGTAGTGATCATGGAGGTGAATTTGAGAATGAGTCTTTTGAGACATTTTGTGATGAAGTTGGTATTACTCACACCTTCTCTTTCCCTCGTGCACCTCCTCAAAATGGTGTAGTTGAGAGAAAGAATAGGACGCTAGTGGAGTGTGCTCGCACTATGCTTGATGATAGCCAACTTGGCCATCAATTTTGGGCGGAAGCGGTACACACCGCTTGCTATGTGTTTAATAGAATACTTTTGAGGCCCGGCACTAAACAAACTTGTTATGAATTGTTGTTTGGTAGGTTGCCTCAAGTTAAACATTTTCGTGTTTTTGGTTCGAAATGTTTTATTAAGAACACGTATGGTAGTCTGGACAAATTCGATCCAAGATCTGATGAGGGGATTTTTGTTGGATATTCTTCGCGTAGCAAAGCCTACCGGATATTCAACAAACGAACCTCAACGATCGAGGAGTTGCTTCATGTCTCATTTAATGAAGGATTTGTTCCAACTAGAATTTCAAATGATAATGATTCTTTGGATGTTTTATGTGATTCGTTTGATAATTCTAAGTCTAATAATTCTATTGATTCTATTGAGACTAACCCAACTAATGAAGTTGTTGAGAATGTTCCTAGTGACCAAGGTATTCCCAAACGGCTTCATACCGTTCGTGACCATCCTCATGAGCAAGTCATTGGCAATATCTATGATAGTGTCAAGACGAGATCTCAAGTGAACTACTTCGCTCATTGTGCCTTTGCCTCCTCGATAGAGCCAAAGAATGTTAATGAAGCATGCGAAGATAGCGCTTGGATCTTAGCCATGGAGGAGGAGCTCATTCAATTCGAGAGGAATGAAGTTTGGGAGCTTGTTCCATTGCCATCGAAGAACCACACCGTCATAGGGACAAAGTGGATCTTCAAGAACAAAACCGACGAAAACCAAGTCGTCGTCCGGAACAAAGCTCGGTTAGTTGCTCAAGGCTATCGACAAGAGGAAGGTATTGATTTCGAAGAATCCTTCGCTCCAGTAGCTAGATTAGAATCAATTAGATTATTATTGTCTTTTGCATGCCATAAGGATTTTAAATTATTTCAAATGGATGTTAAAAGTGCATTTTTAAACGGAGATGTCGTTGAGGAAGTTTACGTTTCTCAACCTCCGGGCTTCATAAATGAAAAATTTCCAAATCATGTTTTTAAACTAAAGAAAGCACTTTACGGTTTGAGACAAGCTCCTCGAGCTTGGTATGATCGCCTAAAGAATTTTCTTTTGGATTTGAATTTTAAAATGGGAGAAGCCGATTCTACACTTTTTGTTAAGCATGCGAATAATGATATAATTTTAGTTCAAATATATGTTGATGCTATCATTTTCGGTGCTACTAACTTTGCTCTTTGCGAAGAGTTTTCTAATGTTATGAAGGAACAATTTGAGATGAGCCACATGGGTGAGCTCAAGTATTTCTTAGGTCTCCAAATTCGCCAAATGGACGATGCAATCTTCATCCACCAAACGAAGTATACGGTGGAGTTGCTTAAGCGATTTGGAATGGAGAGTGCTTCCGGGAAAAAGACTCCAATGAGCACGACTACGCATCTTGACAAGGATACGGGCGGTAAGGATGTAGACATTCGTCTATATCGAGGTATGATAGGTAGTTTACTTTATCTTACCGCAAGTAGGCCCGATATCATGTTTGTCGTATGCGTATGTGCTCGTTATCAGTCTCAACCTAAGGAGTCTCACTTAGTAGCGGTAAAACGTATTTTCCGTTATCTAAGTTATACACTTGATTTTGGATTACTTTATCCAAAATCTAGCACGTATGAGTTAATCTCATATAGTGATGCCGATTATGCGGGATGCAAATCCGACAGGAAAAGTACTAGTGGCACTTGCCATTTTATAGGAAATTCTCTTGTCTCTTGGTTTTCCAAGAAGTAAAATTCCGTATCGCTTTCAACCACCGAGGCGGAATATATTGCCGCCGGTGCCGCGTGTGCTCAAGTTCTTTGGATGAGACACACACTTAAAGACTTTGGTATTAATTGTGATACTTGCCCTATCATGGTTGACAACCAAAGTGCAATATGTCTTTCCAAGAACCCGGTACACCATTCCCGTTCGAAACACATAGATGTCCGACACCACTTTTTAGATGATCATGTTGCTAAAAAGGACATCATTTTAGTGTACGTTGAAACCCAAAAGCAAATCGCCGATATTTTCACGAAACCCCTAAAGGAGGACTCCTTTGTGCGGTTGCGTCGAGAATTGGGGATTATGGGTGAATCCGAGATATAGGATTCATGTTTCATTCAATATTCTTGCATGCTATTATATTTCGAAATATTTCGTTCATGCTAGACTTATTGGATTTTTCGGGAATTTATGTGATATTTTGAATTTTTGCTCGAATTCATGTTTTGAATGTCGTATTTAAGCTTTCGATGTTTAATGGGGTAGTTTAGATGATTATTGAGAGTTTTGCGATATATCGTCCAAGCGTATTGAAGAGAGAACTTGATTATCACTTTTTGGACTCTTTTAGTCGGTTTCAGTTCAACCACCAACCGACTAGATGTTCATCTAGTCGGTTAGTAGAAGAACTTAGACCGACTAACTCATCCTTTTTGAGTCTCCTCTTCATTTCAAATTTTTAGTCGGTTCATGTTCAGTGACCGACCGACTAGATTTAGATCTAGTCGGTCAGTAAATGAACGCAGACCGACTAAATCTTGTCAGTAAATCTTGGATTCAGCCACTGTTTACAACTAGTCGGTTCAAGCTCATTGACCGACCGACTAGATCGTGATCTAGTCGGTCAGTGCTTGAACTGTGACCGACTAGTTGTGCCAGGGACTGTTTGGTCATTTGCGATCTCGACCGACTTAAACTCAGTTTAGTCAGTCTGTTCTCATTCTAATCGGTCCAAAGTGTTTCTCCTCTAGCTCGAAACCCCGATCCCTAAGACCCTTCGACTTCCGATCGATCTCCGGCCGTTTTCCGGCCATCTCCGTCGATCTCCACCGTCGGCCCCTCCTTCTAGGTGATTTCTTCTCCTTCTAGGGTTAGATTTCCATTCCTAGAGCTAGGGTTAGCTCGGTTTCTAGGGTTTCTAAGGTTCTTAGGGTTTAAGTCTTTTTTGGCTAGGGCTTCTTCTTTTGATCTTCTTGTGTCGTGTCTTGCTTCGACTATGGCAAGAACACGTATCCCGATCACTCCATCTAGCCCCTCGCCGATGACCATAGACCAAAACCCTTCGGACCCCGAGCATCCAACCCCTCCGAAACGCCGTGCCAAGACCACCCAACCTTCGTCGTCTTCGCCTCCTCTCAAGAAGAAGAGGACGACGACCGCCAAGCCTAGAGGTCAACCCAAGCCCAAGCCTAAGCCCAAGGCCAAAATTCTTGCCTCTCATTCTTCGTTCCATACTCCTACCGATTCCGATACGGAGTATAACCCCGAGACCGAGACTCATAGAGAACCCACTCCTCCTATCCATCCCGAGTCTAGCACACACCCTCGTGCGTCTACCCGTAAGCCTAAGGGAAAGGGTCCGATGCCGGTGGGCGGTGTCGATATTTCGTTGTGTCGCGACGACCCTATGTGTCTCGCGGCGTACAACCGTATCGAACATTGCCCTCTGCTTCTGGAGCATTTCGTCCAGTTTAGCGACTTTATAGGGTTAGCTGATCTTCTCTCGTCGTCGGGTCTCCTCGATTACCTTCGATTTGACCCGAAGGCGAATCCTCACCCCTACCCTAGATTAGTGAAGCTTTTCTATGCGAATAGGATCCGGGGTCAGTACGATCAGACCCACTCTGTTGAGACAACCGTTTTGGGGACTCCTATAGTCCTCACTGCGGAAATCTTAGGAGAGATTTTGGGTATCTCTTCGTCTGGCCTTCTTCCCTCTGATATCTCGGTTGACGATATTTCTTCTCTTGATCAGACCATCCTTTCAGAGATTTTCCATCAGATCCCTCCTGCCATGATTGGCATGCCATCTAAATCGTTCAAGCCAAATGCATGGGTCCTAAATCTGATTCTGAAGTCGTGCTTGCTTCCCAAGTACGGCTCCTCATCTCTCCCGTCCCAGCCCTTTCTGAAGCTTATCTATGCTATCTTCATGGGGAGCTCGATTAATTGGGCTCGCATTATACTCGATAAGATTGATTCTTTCGAGTGTATTCGCAAGTCCAATAAATCGGCTCATATCCCATTTCCTTGTTTATTGACCCTCGTATTTCGTCATTTTCGTGTCACGTTGCCTCGTGACGATGAGCGTCCCCTTGGTCCTCCCTTGAACGCGACGGCCGTCAAGAAATCTCTTGCGGCGCTTCGTCACGTTCAGAGGACGACACCTTCAGCGTCTGTCCCTGCCTCTGCCAGTGCCTCTGCTGCTCCCTCTGCCACCCTGGATGATGTCGTACGGATACTTCGTCGTCACGAGTCCCGCTTGGCTCGTACCGAGGAGGTAGTCTGCTGTATGGCTCGTCTTATGGGTGTTGAGCTTCCTCCTTCCGTGTCTGAGGATGAGGAGTTAGATGAGATGGCTGAGGAGGACGTTGAGGAGCTTTGTCGTGCTTCGACTCGTGCCCCCGAGGGCACTTCTGCTGGTACTGCTGCTGCTGGTGCTACCACTTCCGGTGATGCTGTTGCTGCTTCTTCTGCTGGTGCCCCCGAGAGCACACCTGTTTCCACCACTCCTGTGGTGGATACTCCGACTGGTGCTCCCGAGGCCACTACGGTTGCTGCTTCAGAGGTTGCAACTTCAGTCGTCTCTCCTGCTGATCTTCTGGACGTTCCTGCTGATCCAGTCACCTCTTCTGCTCCTGCTGAGCCTGCAGTTGCTTCTGGTCCTCCCGCTGCCTCTTGAGTTTCTCCGAGGCCTCTCTTGATACTCATTGGATGATATATCTAGTTGTGAGAGATGTTGGGTAGGATAGTGTGGGTGGCTATGTATTTTGGATCATTTTGATGTCTTTTTGATATCTGTGATGATGTATTTTTATATGTTTGATGATGATGTATTTTTTTTGTTGACACTCCGATATTTTGTCATGTGATGATGTATTTTTGTGCCCCGATCAGTCGATCGATGTTTTGTATATCGGTGATGTACTCTGCTTCATATTATATATATATATACATCGCAGTTGACATTTCATTATATTGTGCAATGTATAATTTTTATGTCTCTAATGTTTGATTTCGTCGCTCGACGATATTCACTTGGTTTAATAGAAATTTCTTCTATGAAAACATAGAATTGTTTTCCATGCACTAAATTAACCAAGAAATGTTGATATTGGATAGTATATTCCATAACTCAATCCGTTAAATTGATTTGAGTTTTGATGATTTCGTTTTACGATTTTTCGACTTTGGTATCTTTGACACGCCTTGATTCTATTCGTATTTTTCTCTTTGGTGTCACTTGAACCTTCGTCGTATTCTACGACTCCCGTGCTTTTTAATTTGAGGCCATTGTTGTTGTCGTTGTTATCCTCCCGCTCTTTTTGCTTATGCCAAAGGGGGAGAGATATAATAATAACGATGTGCCAAATGAAAATTTAAAGCATTTCTCCAAGAATCTAACTTGATGTGTTAGATTCAGGGGGAGTTAAGATATATAAATGGATTTTCAAATCCGATATTTCAATAACCTACGTTTGGTATTTCAATAATTCAATAATCGATTATCATTTAATATACTTCACTCGTCTGCTTGATTCGTATTATTTTTGTTTATATTGGACTTAACGTGTCATCAATGCAGGGGGAGTAAGTAAATTTCATTTGAATTATTATTTTTGATTATTATTTATGTTGGTTTGTCATCACCAAAAAGGGGGAGAATGTTGGATATTGGACTCCCCGGATTTGGTTTTGGATGATGAACAAACATAAATATAATATGAACTAACACTTTGTGAGCGCAGTTATGGAGATCGTCGCCAAATTCACATGAATATCAATTACGACGTCTCAAGACTTCTCAAAGCACGTGATCGTATGCCTAAAGCTTCGTTGAAGCTTATGGACCTTTTTAGAAGTCATGAAGATTCGATTGAAGCTATTGAAGACGGTATCGTCAAGTTTAATTTATAGTCTTTAAGCTTCTTTCGTAGAATGTTAAGCCTTGAGTAGGTCTTATGTTTTAATTCTTCATAACGCTCATATCTTAGCTCTAGGATCTTTGTAGAAGTCCATACAATTCTTCCCGAAGCATCGCGCTTCGTTTCGCGACTTCTTGTGCATGTTAGTTGGTTCAAGAAGAAGAACTGACCGACTAAATGGTGATCTAGTCGGTCAGCCAAGCTTCTTGGACCGACTAGTTTCAGTCAGTTAATTCATTGCTCTTTACTGTTTAAAGTTAGTCGGTCTAAGTTGACTCACCGACCGACTAGTTTGTGAACTAGTCAGACAGTGATGCTTCTGTGACCGACTAGTTGAGCTCTCCCTGAACATGCATATTTTAGCTTGAGCTACTGTTTATCTTTAGTCGGTCTGTGCTTATTGATCGACCGACTAGTTGGTGAATTAGTCGGTCAACTTTCCTTCTTGGACCGACTAGTTTAGTTTACTGTACATGCCAAATTTTTCACCATACTTACTGTTTATTGTTAGTCGGTCTATGTTCATTTGGTGACCGACTAGTTGGTGAATTAGTCGGTCAACATTTGTTCTTGGACCGACTAAGTCTAATTCTTCTCAGACTTCAGTTTTATCTGTTAGTCGGTCCACGTTGAGTAACCAATCGACTAGTTGTGAAACTAGTCGGTCAGCTACTATTCTTAGACCGACTAGTTCCTTAGTCTGTACTTTGATCTTTTCTCAGTTTACTCATTAGTCGGTTTACGTTAATTGACCGACTGACTAGTTGATGAACTAGTCGGTCGGTGGTTGTTCTTTGACCGACTAGTTGGGTTCAGAAAAGAGTCGTTGGAGCTTTAATTGAAACGTTTTTCTCTCTCTCTCTCTCTCCTCTATCCTATATATACTTGTTGGGCTGCATTCATTGCTGCCAAGGCTGATATTATTGCAAGTTTAGAGATCAAGAGAAATCATTCCAAGTGCATTCAAAGCTCATTCTTTCCATTCAATAATCTCTCCTCACTCTTACTTCCAAAGAGAGATTCATTGAGTGTGAAGCCTTCCAAGCCAAGTGCTTGATTCTAGGTCACCAACATCCCCAAAGCTCTCCATCGCTGATCTACATCTTGGAGCTAGGGTTTGGTGCCACTTCTTCCCCAAAATCATCCTTGCCCTAATTCGTAAGCAATACTCAAGGCATAGGTATTTTTGTTCGGTAAGAAGTTTTCTTATTTCATTTCATATTTAATTTGTAAGTTTCACTCTCGGTTGTGAGAGTGTGGTTGTGATCCCGGGTTGTGGGAGTCACAAATTACATTTTGTATGATTTGACTTGTGGAGGATTTTCACAAGTATTTCATAGTGGAAATCTTGAGTTAGGGTTTCTAACTCAAGTATCCGGAGGGGATCCGGGTGGTTGGGACGTAGGATCACCGGGAACAAGTCGGGGAGACTTGGGTGGATCCGAATCCAGTAACATCTCTTGTTAGCATTGTTAATTTTGTTGTTGTCATTCAATTTAAGCTTCCGCAAATTGATTTGGTAGTTGTTTGCATTATAATTAGGAATTATACTCCTTGTTATTTTTAAAGTACTATTCACCCCCCCCCCCCCTCTAGTACTTGTGCAGTAGCTTGTAGGGCATTACAGCAAGCTCCCCACTGCCTCATACCCTCCTCCTCTACAGACTATCGGAGAGCTAGGGACTGGCAAGCTCCGCGCTGCCTCCTACCCTCCTCCTCCGCAGACTATCTGCGCTGCCTCGTACCCTCCTCCTCCACAGACTATCGGGGAGCTAAGGACTGGCAAGCTCTGCGCTGCCTCGTACCCTCCTCCTCCGCAAACTATCGAGGAGCTAGGGACAGGCAAGCTCTGCGCTGCCTCGTACCCTCCTACTCCGCAGACTATCGGGTAGCTAGGGACAGGCAAGCTCTGTGCTGCCTCGTACCCTCCTCCTCTGTAGACTATCAGGGAGCTAGGGACTGGCAAGCTCTGCACTGCCTCGTACCATCCTCCTTTGCAGACTATTGGGGAGCTATGGACTGGCAAGCTTCGCACTGCCACGTACCCTCCTCCTGTGCAAACTATTAGGGAGCTAAGGACTTGCAAGCTTTGTGCTGCCTCGTACCCTCCTCCTCCACGAAAACTACAGGAAAGCTAGGGCGAGCGAGCTCCGCGCCGTCTTGCACCCTCCCCCTCTAAATTCCAGGGCAAGCTCGCCAGCTTTAGCCCTCGACAGGTCTCCTCTAAATTCTGGGGCAAGCTCGCCAGCTTCTGCCCTCAACAAGTCTCCTCTAAATTCTGGGGCAAGCTCGCCAGCTTAATGAAGGATCCTGCCAAAACAGAGTTAGGATCGATAATATGAAGTTTAGACTTACGCTTGCGTACGCTGCACGGTAGTCTACGAACTTCGCCTTCGGATTCGCCACGACGGATCGAGTCTACTCACGAACGGAGTAAGGCTACTAAATCCACAATCTAAATCTCTACTTTAGATTAAGAACTTGGATAGAGGGAGAGGAAATATTTCTGCAGAGCTTCGCTAGGATGAAGATGCATGCATGAATTTCATGCAAAAGGTGTAAGAAATGGCTTACCCTTGGGTCTTATTTATAGCCCCCAAGGTAGTTATTTTAGGGTAAGATGTTCCTTTGGAACAACTTAATTAAGGTGTACCATGATACATGGCACATTATAAGCTTAAGTTGTACCATATGCATGGTACAACATAAGCTTAAGATATTCCCCCTTTATAAGCCATATGTCGCATGCACTTATGCATATATAATGCGACTTTCCCACTCATCCAGAGATCCTCTCCGCAAGGGAACAAATTCCCTTTGTACACGACTTCGTGTACACGACGTTCGAGGTCCGTATTCCCTCGTACATCCCCCACAAGGGTGTACAAACGTCTTCCATATCCAACATCTCCCACTCACACTTGAGGGGATTGTAAGAGAACGTCTTTCCCTTAGTTCTTTCATCTATCATACCGAGAAATAGACCGTGCGACCGTCATGCGCGTAGAGTCTGTTGTTGTGCACTTGTTAGAGATACACAACGACCTCGAAGGTGCAAAGTTGAGTAGTTCAACGCATGCTTTACCCTAGATTATTTCTTCGCATTTCTTGTACTTTATATTCAACAATTGAATCCCATCTGGATTACAATTGGCTGGCCAGCTTTGAATCACTAAAGTCCAAATGCGAATATGAAATCAATCTTCCTCTTCTTGCGAACCTTCTGATCTTGACTTGATTCGCTTTTCTAACGTGCCCCGCCGAGCCGAATTACCATAGCCCATTAGTAACACGCTAAGATAGCGATCATCTCGTCAAATCTAAAGGAACCAATTGGAGTCCTTGAGGGTAAGAGTTAAGACCCGTATGGCCTTTGAGTCTCACATAATAGCAAACACTATTGCTACTAACTCATTGGTCGAAATGCATACGTGGTATGAACACGTATTACAACATCACTCCTTTCCCAGGGAGAGTATGTCTTAATGATGTTGTACGGATGAAAGATCAGACACCATAGTGCCTATCTTTTGAGTCCCCTTACTACTCCGGAAATATTCCCGGACTCTCATCCTGCATAAGACAGATAGGATTATAAAATCCAATGAGATCTTTTTATCCTTGTGATACAGATCTCAGATCTTTTGTAAGCATCCATATGATGCAGATCTTTCATTCGACTAACTTTGTTAAATTCATGACTCTAAATCATTCGTCTAATGATTTTGACTTTAAACTAGTCTCATCTCTATCTTATCCATCTGATAAGATAAGGCGGTTGCTCATGTGAGAGAGCCAACCTTAATCTGTCCGACATACACACAATTCAGCTGAGATTTCAAAAAATGTACACAAACATTTCTTTAAGAAATTTATATGCAATGCTTGAAAAAGAACTTATTCTTTTATTAAATTTGATCTTTCTTAGACATGGGAATATATATTGGTACAACTCAGCTCATACGCAATCCTTGGGATGATAAGTGTTTATAAAACACATTTCTGGGGATCGCTTTCGTAAGCTGATCCTCTATCATCTCATGCGTAGATATGTACCTTATGTCTACCTTCATGGTTTTATCATAGTCTTTTGCAAACCTGCAGTTCCTTTAAGATACTGCATTATCCTCTTAACCGCTTTCCAGTGTTCTTGCCCTGGGTTGGATTGGTAACAGCTTACCATTTCCAACGGCAAAACAGATGTCCGGTCTCGTACACACCATAGCATACATAAGACTATCAACTGCACTGGAATATGGAACTTTTTCCATAATTTCCTTTTCCTTTTGGTTCTTTGGACACGATTCCAGATATAAATTATCGCATATGCTTATATGAATATCAATGGACTTGCAGTCCTGCATATTAAATCGTTCTAGAACCTTCTTTATATAAGTCTCCTGTGAAAGAGAAAGAAGTTTCTTCGAACGATTCCTTGAAATCTTAACTCCAAGGATATATGCGGCTTTTCCTATGCCTTTCATCTCAAATACTGATGAAAGCCAAGCCTTGATACTCATCACAAAACCCTTGTCATTTCTGGCTATTAAAATGTCATGATAATATACTTGCTTTTAATCCTCTTGATATATACTCAGTTATCTTCATCAAGCATGGAAAAAACCATTTGATAAGACAACTTCTTGAAATTGTATATACTATTGCCTCGAGGATTTACTTAAGACCATATATGGATTTACGAAGTTCACAAACCTTATGTTCGTTTCCTTCTTTTACAAACCCTGTTGGTTGTTCCATATAGATCTCCTCGTCCAATTCTCCATTGAGAAAGGCAGTCTTTACATCCATCTGATGCAATTCGAGGTATAAGCAAGCCACCATTGCCAGAAACATGCGAATCAAGGTAAAATGCACAACAGGTGAGAAGGTCTCTTCGTAGTCTATCCCTTCCTGTTGCGTAAAACCTTTCGCGACAAGGCGAGCTTTATATCTGTCAAATAGAGCCATCAGCCTTATGCTTGATTTTGAGAACCCATTTGTTCCCAATTGCTCTATGTCCTCTGGGTAAGTTAACTAAGTCCCAGACTTGGTTAACTTTCATGGATTTCAATTCCTCCTTCATCGCTTTCATCCATTTGTCTTTCGCAGGGCATGATGCGGCATATTTGAGATTCTTCAAGTCCTTGTTGACTCGAATTAAGATCAATTCTAATATCACTCCCACTTGAAATGTTGTTAGAATTGCTCCCACTTGGATCATTATTCCCGTATGGAATAGGATAATCGTCATTCGTATAATCCATTGGTGAAGGTTGAAAAGAATTTTCGTTTTCAACCAAGAATTTCTCCCACTCGAATGAGGTAATCCTTTTTGATCATAAATCTCAAAATAAAGATAAGTCTGGACTTATCTCGCCCTGTCTTGGAAACTCGTTTTCCAAGAAAGTGACATCCCTCGACTCAAACTCAATTAGCCCACCATTGTCTTCCTGACTAACAAAAATATAACCTTTGGAGTTTTCTGCGTATCGTATAAAGATACGTTTCCTTCCCCTTGGCCCAAGTTTGCCATACTTATGGGAGGAAATATGTGCGTTGAATGCACAAACTCAAGGTAAAAATGTTTAAGTCAGGAGACCTTTGGTTCCACAACTCATAAGGAGTGGAGCTAACTGATTTCGAGGGTACGTGGTTTAAAATGAAAACGGTTGTCAATAATGCATCACCCCAAAAGGTGATTGGCAAGTTAGCTTGCGCCATCATTGAACGGACCATTTTTCATTAAAGTCCTATACCTGCAACACCAATTTGTTGAGGAGTATAAGGCATAGTTACCTGATGTACTATGCCTTTTTCATCACAAAGTTCCTTTAAACTTGTTGATTGATATTCACCGCCCCTATCGGTTCGCACGACCTTAATCTTGCGATCTAATTGATTCTCCACTAAACTCATATAGTTTTTAAAGCAGGTTTAGTGCTTTCACTTTTGTGGGATATCAAATAGATATGACCGAATCGGGTGAAATCATCAATAAAAGTGATGAAATAGGACTTCCCGCGTCTTGTCTTGACATTCATCGGACCACATATGTTTGAATGGATAAGCTGTAATGGAACCTCGGCCTTTGTGCCGGTTCCAAAACGGCTTGCGACAAGATTTCCTCACAAGGCAATGTTTGCAGGTCGACATTTCAACCTTTGAAAAATTGGATAGAAGGCCACGTTTGGCAAGTCTATCCAAACGAGTTGGTCCAATATGACCAAGCCTTGTGTGCCAACAAATTATATTAGACTCATTAGTCAAAGAATTTGTCACAAGGAAATTTTCATTACATGAGGAATTATACATTGTACTTATTACAATAAATCCTTTGAAATACAAACCCAGTACCAATAAAGGAATTATTACAAAAATAGGTCCATATTACAAACATGAAGGAACCAACTATTAACCAAGACCCAATAAATTGACCACAGTTTTAATATTCCTTTGAATATATGGAATGAAGAGAACATCATGAAGTAGGATAGTGCGGCCGTTGTCCAAGACAAGCTTGCGAGTCCCAACGCCTTTCACTTCAACACGTGTGTTGTTTCCTACATTGATCCACTTCATTCCTTGAGTATCCGGTGATACTCCACGAAGGACCGTCTGTCCTTTGCTATGTGGTCGGTGGCACCTGAATCAATTATCCCATAATGGATTAGATTCCACAAGAAATATTAAACTAGAAACACATATGTAACTAGTATTACAAGTTACCTCGTCACTTCCACTCGTACACGAACCAGCATAGTGACCGAGTTTGTTGCACTTGAAGCACTTGATCCTTTTCAAGTCTTTCTTCTTGTGCCATTTCTTGTGCCCACCCTTATGTTTGGGTTCCTTGGTAGACTCAGGTTGCTTATTACGTTCATTAGAAGACTTCGAACGATCTTTACGTTTCTTTCCCCCGTGTGAGGAACTAGCAACCATGTGCACTTCTGCACTTGGCTTGGCAGCCGCAAGCCGCTCTTCCTCTAATTCGAGGTGCTTGGAAACGTCGTTGAAGGTCTTGATGCTCTCATTGTGAGTGAGATGCATCTTCATTTGATCCCACCCATTTGGTAGGGAACGTATGACTGCTTGGATTTGTTGCTCATCAGTGAGCACATGACCTGCGTCCTTTAACTCCGAGATAAGGTTCGCCATATGTCGCAGATGTTTCCCCATGGAATGATCTGGACGTTTCTTATATGTATCGAACCTTATAGTTAAGGCGCGAAGTTTGGTCACCGATGTGCCACCGAACTTCTCCTCTAGCTTGGACCATATGTCCATGGCTAGGTCATATTCTCGGAAGATGTGCATTATGTCATCAGCCATACTGCTTAATAACGTAATGCGCGCTATCTTATTCTTCCGAGACCAAGCATCAAAAGCTTCCTTGTCTCGTCTGTGTTGGGCCGTAGTGCCCAACTTGGGTTCAATCATTACGTTCTTTAGAGTTTCGAGCACTTCTTGCTCCTCTAAAACGTATTGTATCTTAATGGACCAAAGTTTGTAATTATCGCCGTTGAGTTTTTCACCTTTGTTTAACTCAGCGACGATATTTTTTGAAGCGGAAGACATTTTACTTTTAAAATGCTGCAAAAAATACAAAACCGAAGGTTCGATCAAAAACATTGCATAAAGAATTCTTAAAATATAACTCCCACTTGAAATGATAATAGAGTATCCCATTTGGATAGTTCTAAAAATTCAAATCCCATTTGGAATTATATTATATTTGATAAGTTACTTTCGAAAAATATTGAAGATGTTGTTCTAGAATCGAAAAGGTCTCTATGATTCCAATCACCATCTAGAACAACCTTCAATATTCCCCCATCACTTATCAAACAATAGTACTCTTATAGTACTAGCAGCGGAAAACGAGTATTTGATAAGTTACTTTCGAAAAATATTGAAGATGTTATTCTAGAATCGGAAAGGTCACTATGTTTCCAATCACCATCTAGAGTAACTTTCAATATTTCTCCCTCACTTTATCAAATGTTAGTACTCTTATAGTACTTTGCAGCGGAAAAGCGTTTTTGAAAACGTATTTTTCAAAACGAATTTAAAATACATTGGCTAATCTCCGTAGAGTAGAGCACAACGTCATAAGTTCATTGGCTAATCTCCGTGGAGTAGAGCACAATGACATGGCTAATCTCGCATGAAGTAGAGCATTACGGCTAATCTTCAAGGAGTAGAGCACAATTACATAAGTACATTGGCTAATCTCCGTAGAGTAGAGCACAATGACTTGGCTAATCTCGCATGAAGTAGAGCACTATGGCTAGTCTTCAAGGAGTAGAGCCCAAGTTAAAAAAACTTCATTAAAATGTTAGTTCCGTATGAACTAGTCGGCACTATGGTTAGCCCCGTATGGGCTAATCTGCACATTCGAGTTTGGCCAATGCCTTTTGTCACCCCGTATGGGTCAGTTGGCAAGTTTGCAGTCGACCCAGACCTTCTGCCAGATTGGTCGACCAAAAACTCCAAATTGGTCGACCAATTTTTCGAAAGCAACTTCTTCCCGGCCAGGGCCTCTGCCCTGACCGGTGCTTGGCCAAGGGCCGGCCAGGGCCTCTGCCCTGGCCGGCCAGGGGCCCTGGCCTCCTCGGCCAGGGCCGGCCAGGCCCTGGCCTCTGCCAGGGCCGGCCGGCCAGGCCACTGGCCGGCCGGCCAGGGCACTGGCCGGGGCCAGGGCTCCTGCCCTGGCCTCGGCCAGGCCCTGGCCTGAGGCCAGGGCGCCGCCCTGGCCTCTGCCAGGGTGGCCTGGCCGCTGGCCGGGGCCAGGGCTCCTGCCCTGGCCTCGGCCAGGCCCTGGCCTGAGGCCAGGGCGCCGCCCTGGCCTCTGCCAGGGCGGCCTGGCCGCTGGCCGGGGCCAGGGCTCCTGCCCTGGCCTCGGCCAGGCCCTGGCCTGAGGCCAGGGCGCCGGCCCTGGCTTCTGCCAGGGCCGGCCTGGCCCTGGCAGTGGCCAGGGCGCCGGCCCTGGCCTCGGCCAGGGCCGACAGGCCTTGGCCAAGGCCGGCCACTGCCGGCCTGGCCTTGGCCGGCCATTGCCGGCCTGGCCTTGGCCGGCCATGGCTTGGCCATGGCCGGTCATGGCCAAGGCCATTCGGCGTTGGCCGGCCATGGCCCCTTTGGCCATGGTCGGCCACCCCCTTTGAATGGGGTTGCCGCACTTATTCCTCCCCCTTGATGGGGTGGTCGCCGGTGGTTATTGGCCATAGCCAACCCCCTCCGCTTGAGGAGGGGGGGTGCATGGCCTTCATAGCCCATTTGGCCATGGTGCACATGTACCAAATTTCCTCTTACCCGATGGAAATAACTACCATCATCTTCCTCGATGAAGCACCCGTTCGTCGATGAAGCACCCGTTCGTCGAGAAATTAGTTATTTCCTAATGGCCGTGTGCCAAAAATGAAAAATAACTTACTATGTGAACGGTCGGTTCTTCTCGTCACGGAGAGTTCCTACCATATCCGTAATGATAGGAGACCCTAACGTGAAAAGAACAACCGCTGCGTTCTCTCCGTCACGAAGCGTTCCTACTATATCCGTAATAGTAGGAGACCCATTCGTGAAAAAGACAACGACTCGTTCATAGTTTCGACGGGGTGGCGGTTTGACCGGGGCGAACCCATATGGCTCTGATACCAATGAAGGATCCTGCCAAAACAGAGTTAGGATCGATAATATGAAGTTTAGACTTACGCTTGCGTACGCTGCACGGTAGTCTACGAACTTCGCCTTCGGATTCGCCACGACGGATCGAGTCTACTCACGAACGGAGTAAGGCTACTAAATCCACAATCTAAATCTCTACTTTAGATTAAGAACTTGGATAGAGGGAGAGGAAATATTTCTGCAGAGCTTCGCTAGGATGAAGATGCATGCATGAATTTCATGCAAAAGGTGTAAGAAATGGCTTACCCTTGGGTCTTATTTATAGCCCCCAAGGTAGTTATTTTAGGGTAAGATGTTCCTTTGGAACAACTTAATTAAGGTGTACCATGATACATGGCACATTATAAGCTTAAGTTGTACCATATGCATGGTACAACATAAGCTTAAGATATTCCCCCTTTATAAGCCATATGTCGCATGCACTTATGCATATATAATGCGACTTTCCCACTCATCCAGAGATCCTCTCCGCAAGGGAACAAATTCCCTTTGTACACGACTTCGTGTACACGACGTTCGAGGTCCGTATTCCCTCGTACATCCCCCACAAGGGTGTACAAACGTCTTCCATATCCAACACTTAAGCCCCCGACAGGTCTCCTCTAAATTCCAGGGCAAGCTCGCCAGCTTCAGCCCTCGATAGGTCTCCACTAAATTCCGAGGCGAGCTCGCCAGCTTAAGCCCTCGACAGGTCTCCACTAAATTCCGGTGTCAACTGGAATGGAAGTGTTTGTAACAACCTGTTTTCATCAACACATATATTTACGTATTTAACGTATTTTCAACAATTTAAAAATTACTTTATAATGGTTAGTCATGAGTTTTATATCAAAAATGATTTCAAAATTTTCTTATAAAAATATTTTGAAGCATTAAACTAGTTATAGTCAGTAAGTTCGAGTTTCATCAAATACCTCTAAATAATTTTGATAAAAATACATTTTCAACTATTACTGTTTTGGCTTAATGAATTAATTTTCTATACAAACATCATCAAAACGTTTTCAAACATCTACACTACCATCATATGATCACGTAGGGCTCCCCATTTTAATTTCGTAATTTTCTGATATCAAATCGACCTAGAACCTGCAAACCCGCTTTCTAAACGTTTTGGCCTAAAACTAGTATCTCTGTAGCTCAAACCCCAAAATGGATCTTGTATTCACAATCCTCGCAACGATACGATCCCGTGGGTATGTTTTCGTAATTTTTCAGAGTCGTATGCGAAAACGGGGTTGTATTCCTCCGTTTTCACTAATTACATTTACTAATGACCTTTTTACCTTTACTAACTACTATTACTAAGTTACTTTCACCCTAAACTCCCAACCAACCCCCTTAACCCACCTCCCTTAGCTGGTGAGATCCTAAAATTTAGGATCTCACACATTCCTTTGTCTCCCTTTACTAATTACAAACATACCATTTCTAATCCCTATATAAACTAACCCTCCTCTCAAAATAAACACACAGTATCTCTCTCTCTCTCTCTCTCTCTCTCTCTCTCTCTCTCTCTCTCTCTCTCTCTCTCTCTCTCTCTCTCTCTCTCTCTCTCTCTCTCTCTCTCTCTCCTCTCTCTCTTTCTCGTTCGAGACAACCCCAACCTGCATTTTCACCCCCCCCCCCCTCCCCTCTCCGTTCGCAAGCTCTCCCCAAAGCACCCACCTTACCCACGCTCACCCTTACTCTCTCTCTCTCCACCCTCACCGTCGACATTACCGCCGGCCACCCCGAAGCGACACCTCCCCTTCACCCACACACCCCTCCCTCTCTCTCTCTCTCTTTCTCCCCTTCGATGAAAGCAGCCGCTTCTGCTGCTGCAAACGCGCCCGCCGCCGCCTCTGACGAGGCACCCCGCCCTCGACAGCCTCCGAGTGCACTGCCGCCGCCTCCTCCGACTGTCGCCGCCTGCACACCACGCCGCCGCTTCGCTCCCGAGCCCATATCAGCCGTGGCCTCTACCCTCGAGAGCACCACCCTCCGCTCGTCACCGCCTCCTGCTGCTGACGTCGCCCCGAGCCCCGCCGCCGTCCGACGTCGGTGAACGCACGAAACCCCCCGCAGCGAACGAAACGAAGAGCGAAGGTAAGTTTTAATTATAAAAACGTATTTTTATATGAATACGTATATAAGCATATTTTGCAAGTATTAATATTTATATAATATATATTTTCTAATGTAAAATTCATAACTAATTATATAAGGGTAGGAAAAATACCATGCCAGCTCCAGTAAATCAGAAATGACGTTCTGGATCCAATGGTGCTAGTTTCATCTCAATCAGATACTTAGTTTTTTCACAATAAATTTTTAACCCTAAAACTTAAATACGTTGTTTTCACTTAAAAATCTGTAACTTGTTATTTTCACGTAAACTGATACGTGAGAAAATTATATGTTGTAGTACTCTTCGAGACGGTCATTTGACATCTCACTTGCAACTTTTAGATTAGTATTGCACCCAGAAGAAATTGTTGAATAAACACGTTACCTAATTAAAATTAGTTTTTAAATGGATTTTAAGCTTTTAAAAATTATTAAAATTACCAGAAGCTTCTGAAAAATATTTCCTCCTACAGTAAAATTATCTTCTTCATATCTAGCCTATATAAAAATTTAAGGCGCTTTTCGACAACGTTTCAATCATTTATAAAATCAAAACTATCAAAGTATTAGATAGGAAATGTCGTGTTCTTTAACCAATTATTCTTGTGTTTCAGGTACCAGTTCTTGTGCACCATCTTCAGTAGAAGCTCTAGATCTAGTCCCGGCTTGCTACCACAACCTCGAAATTAGTAAGTCACGACAAATTCTAGATTTAGAAAATTAGTTAGGTGTACTCGTACGAACTTAAGAACACCATTTATAGCCTCAGAACGGCTATTCGCCTTGAACCAAACTAGAGACCTAATCTAATAGGAAAGTAATCAACTACAGATTACTTTGCCAACTTTCAACTTTGGTGGTTGTAGCACACAACCATCAACTTGAGTAAATTGTGTGCTAAACAACACTACTACATGCTCGAAGCATGGGATCGACACCCCGAATGTTGGACTTGTCTTTATCCTCTATTTCCTTTGCATCCACTGTGCTTTGGCATAGTCTGCTTTGGAATGAGTTCCTACTTTCTGGTTTTCAATAAGAAAGTCAACCAGTGGTCTTGGTTTGACTAGCATCATGTGATACATCGTATGGAACATCTTGTAGAATATCCCGTATAACACTTGACACTTCACCGGGGTTTTTGGGGTAACTTATAGTTTGAGAGTGTGTAGGAGTGACTAGAGTTCATCTCAATGTCTAGCTGCCTGGGTTTCGGCATCCTGTCTAGCTACCTGGGTTTCGACAAACATAAATATGCTGATGTGTCAGCATCTTATCTAGCTGCCTGTGTTTCGGTATTCGTCTGGGTAAGTGCAACTGGGCAAGACATGAACTCAATGGTCACATATTATACTCTCCGACTTGAGTCACGTAGTTCTAGTGTAGCTTGCACGATCACTTCTTTGCAGTACATGCACTTTACCTACTACACCTGTGCAGTCATAGTACTTTACTTGTCGTTCTTTTAACTACAGCAGTAGCATGTTTCACTTGCACTACCACAGTACAGTTTTTCTCTCCTTTCAGTTTTGTTTACTTTTACAACTCAGTTGTGTACAGTTATTGCTCAGTACTTTACTTTTCACTCTGGTCTGCTTGTACGTAGTTACTTTTGTCATACTTGTGCATTGCTTCTTTTCTATATTTAGAATTGTTGTGACTTACCTACGGTTCTATTTATGGCATCGACAGACGACGACCTGATCGAGGAAGTTGCCCCCGAGTTCGAGGAGCCTAAGTTTGGCCGGAGGCTGCAGAGTTTTAGCTGCTTGTGTTGGTGTAAGTGTTATATTATGTATTTACTTTTTTGCATTTCCTATCTGTACTTCCTTTATGTATTTTGTGAGAGAGTGCTGGCTGCTTTTGTACTTTAAATTTGGACTGTAATAACGTACGTATGCTGGTTTGAGTATTTGGTACATCTCTGGATTGTGACTATATTGATTTCACTGGTAAACTGCATACCTGTAATTAAAAATCAAATAAGTAATGGCCCCCCGAGAGCGGGTCGTTACAGTGTTGTAGCGAATTTTAGTGATAGAAAGCAATGGAAGGCTCCAGAATCAAAGAGAGCTAAGGCTGGTTTAGATGATACTAAGACGATACCTAGAGTATGATAAGGTATACTTAGCATTATATAGTAAAGTGATGAACATCTAATTAAAATAAAGGAGGAAGATCTTAGATGTTACCAGTGATTACTGGCTCAGTAGCCTCAGCTTCTTCGGCAGTCATGGTGAATGCTTGGTGCTTGGTCTGATTCGGCTGGTTCATCCGGGCCTATTGAAAGACCCTCTGTTGTGGAGGCAAGGGTGGTCTACGAGATGTCGATCCAGAAGCTCCCACAGTCGGAGTCACTTGTTTGTTGGTGCGCTGTGGGCAGTCTTTGACAGAGTGTTCCGGTGATCCACAGGCCAAGCATTGGTTCAGTAGTAGGTGACAGTCCTTCTTAATATGCCCTGGTTGGTTGCAATGGTAGCACATCACTGGGGCTCGATTATTGTTTGGAGGAGGAGCGGTCCGGATGTTGGCTGGAACGGCAGGCCTATAGTTGTTTGGAGCAGTAGGCCTCTTAAAAGTGGTAGTCTGCATCGGTCGGAGGTTGTTCCTCGGTGGTTCCATTGGACGCTTTCCTTGGGCTGCTTTACGTTGTTTGTTAACATCTTCATGGTTACGGGTAGCTTCTAGTATCATCTCATAGCTGGTTAAATCGACAGAGGTCATTGAAGCTTGGATATTGAAATTCAGACCTTGACGGAACTGGAATGCATGATCTTCTGGATTCTCGACCATGTGAGGGGTAAATCGACTGAGCATGCAAAACTCAGCAGCATACTCGTCAACAGTCATTGATTCTTGCTTCAAGTTGATGAAGCGTTATTGAAGTTCGCTTTTAGCTGTCTTAGGGAAATACTTCGCGTCGAATCGTTCGCTAAATGTGGCCCATGCAATAGGCTGCATTATACGCTTTTCCTCGGTGTCCCACCAGTTTCAGGCGTTGTCAGTTAGTTGGAGCCTTGCTACCTCTACCCATCCTACCTGGGGGATGCAGGCAGCGCTCAAGTTGTCTTCAGTGCTTCGTGCCCATTCTTCAGCTTCCAGCGGGCCTTCCTTCCCAGAGAATGTCTTAGGACGCATCTCAAGGAATTATTTAACTCCTGCATCACCTCGGGTAGCAGGTTGAGGTTTACATTGGAGAAGTTGATGTTGGATTTCCAACATTTCCCTAATGACTCCCATAAGGTCGTGGTCAGAAACACAGTTAGCTCCATTAACATTTCAGGTGTTGGGTCGACCTGCCATGCTGCAAAACAAACCGCAATGTAAGTTTGGTAAGAAATTTATTCTAGTTAGACATTTTGATATCAATGTCGTCTAAACTATTTCTTAAAGTATTTGCATAAGCAAGACCTACATGGGCCACCACAGAAACCTGTCACACCACGCTTCCCATTCTACCAGAAGCGAGGACGCGAATTGGTCAGCGATGTGCTTAAAATAAGGAGGAACATTTTTTTTATAAATCTTTTCATTTTCTTTCCTCCTTGGCTTAAACATAACAACACGTCTGTGAAAACAATAGCAGGATCTTATAGTACAGATGACATTATTACAATACCAAAGCATCTGAATGTAAAGTACAACATATGCATAGTATGGCCGAATCAACAAAGTACACAAATTACATTATTCTAAATATAAAGGTGCAGTCGTGAAGGTGATCGTCTAGTCTTCGGCAGGTAGGTACTCCATGTATTCTTCGAGCACTGGATCGACTTCTGCAGTAGTATCTTCAGAGAACTCACTATCGATACCTGATGGACATTTCGTAAAATAACAAAGTGAAATGTCCGTCATCGAGGTTTGCTCGGCAAGGTAATCCCCACGATAGAATGATTAAGCAATTTAGTTAAGCCAAGCTGAAACTCAAGATATAACCATAATCAATGTTTACATTGATGATGATTGGGATTCTAACATTGTCCCATGCATTCACGACTAGTCAGGTTTGCCAAGTAGGTCACTATCTCTGCAAGCAGGGTGATCCAAAACTTGAACGCAAATGATTCTAGACACCGGGTGAAACCAATGTTAAGAATGCCAATTAAAATCTCTGCTCTATCAATTTAGTCATAACTTTACAATCAAGCTTGGTGTGAGTACATAGAAGCAATTAACCAGTTTAATATGAAAGAGTTACAGCAGTATAAACAATTGATAGTAATTTTGCAACATGTAGCAGTTAAGCATTTGATAGCAATTAACAACATGTAGCAGTTTAACGTATGATAGCAATTAGCAACCTGTAAGAAAAAGATGTTAAAGCAATATTTAATGACCAATTTGTTCTAGTGCTAAGTCCATGCATGGAGATACAATATGTGACTAAAATGTGCCCCACCATCGAGAGCTAACCTGCAGTGCTACTCACCAACCTCTTTTCTTGGGTGATCAGTCAAGTACTTTCATCCACTTAGTGTACGTGTGAAAGTTGTCGAGCAGACCCAGTCACTCGTGTATCCTCTGTAACTATAGACTACCCCAAACCCATAGGTCAAGTCATGTGCCAGGTTAAAGTTCGTGTACTATCTATTTATATTTAAGTTCCATCATTCATTTAGTCTATTCAATTTATTTGCATCGTATCAGATGCGTACGGTTGTTCCACAGTATCTTAATAGTCCATATAATAGTCCACATAATTTTTATGATTTTACAAGTACAAATTACAATTTTACCAAAGGTTGAAAACATGCGATTATACTAAGAAACGAGCACAAGATGATTATAACTAAGCAAATGATCCGAGAATATTTTTATAAAACAAGTATATATTTTTCAAGACTTCAAAAAAATTAATATGCATTTATTATTAATTTACAAAGGTCAAAAATTAATTTTTAAACTAAGAAAACAATTTTTACAATATATTCAAAGATTTATTTAGTACAAACTGTACGTCAAAATTCTTCCAACAAGGTGTCAAATTGAGTGTATTAACTAGCACTACAACATATATTTTTCTCATACGTCAGTGTACGTGAAAATCTCGTGATATGAATTTTAAAGTGAAAGTAGCTTTATTGGGGTTTATCTTTGAAAAATCATTGTGGGAGATGCACTAGCCTTTTGACGATAAAATCAATGAAAATGAATCTGTTTCGTCGTTTCAGATTTTCTGGCTCTTCCCTCGTATTTTTTTGAGACCTACACAATTTATTATAATTTTTATATCATTTAATATATTACGATATATAAATATATAAGAAAATATGTTTATACGTAGTATATTTGTATGTTCTCTTATATATTCTTCGCTCCGTTCTTTCTTCTTCACCCGAGCATCGTGCGATGGGGCTGTGGTTTCTCGACAGTAGGCGACGCTCTAGCGATGGTGGCGAGGCGATCTGCGGCAATTCCGTGACGGCGAGTGCGGTAGAAGCAGTAGCGGCGGCGAGTGTGGGGTTGTGGGCTGTTGCTCACGGCGGAGCACGGAGGGGGACGTCGGGGCTTCAGTCGATGAGGAAGGCAGGGCTGCAGTGGTGTCGGCGAGGCTACGACGGTGACATAGGGATCTTGAGGGGGCGGCGGTCACGACAGCAGTGCCGGTGGAGCATTGGGGTGCGGGGTCTGTTGACAGTGCACGGTGGCTTCGCATGGTTCAGAGGGAAGCTGCGGGTGGTGGCGAAGAGGTCGGGAGGTGGCGTCGGTGTTGGCGACAATGTAGGGGTGGCGTTGCTCCCGTGGACTGAGGTGGGTGGTGCCAAGGAGCTCCAGCGGCTGTGTTTTGCTCGGGTTGCGAGCTCGAGCTGTCGGGGACATCGAAGGGGGTTCTGGGGTGGCGGGTTCCATCGGAGAAGGCGGAGTCGAGTGGCACTGGGGTAGTCGGAGAGGCACAGAGGGGCGGCGATCTCTGGTGGCGGCTCCGACGTCGGCGAGGGAAGAGGGATGAGAGAGGGTAGGGACTGTCGGTGTTCTTCGTTTGCGTGAGTTTGAATGAGAGAGGGTGATGGGTTTAAGGGGTAATTATATCGGATAATAATATTATTAAAAATACTAATTATTCAATGTAATTAATGCGATTAGGTAAGTATTAAAGAGGGGGTTGGGGATTAGCTTTTAACTAAGCAGATTCATGCACCAAAGCTTAGCCGTTTAACACATGGGGCTGCTAAAGAGGTGGGTTAGGGGAGGTAATTAAGTAATCTTAGTTAGTAATTAGTTAATGGTAATTAGTAATAGTATAATATCACCAAAATACTCATTAATCACATATGACTCCAAAAATTCTAGGAAAAATGCTACGCGTTCGTATCGTCGCGAGGATCACGAATACGAAGTCCATTTCGAAGTTTGAGCTACAAAGTTCGAGTTTCGAGCCAAAACATTTAGGTCGCGGGTTTGCGAGTTCTAGGTCGATTTGACTCCAGAAAATTACGTAAAAAATAATGGGAGTACTAAATGACCATAGAATCAAATCATAAAAGTTTGAAATTGTTTTGATAACGTTTATATAGAAAAATAATTGATACAGTAATAATTAAATATAATATATTATATAAATTATTTAAAGGTATTTGATGGCACTCAAAATTACTAAAACAGACTATAACTATTTTGATACTACAAAATATTTTTTTATAAAGGATTTTGAAACAATTTTTGATATTAAACTCCTGACAAACCATTTTAAAATACTTTTAATATATAAAAATACGTAGAATACGAATATACATGTACTGATGGATACGAGTCGTCTGTAATGCCCTACAAGCTACTGCACAAGTACTAGAGGGGGGGTGAATAGTACTTTAAAAATAACAAGGAGTATAATTCCTAATTATCGTGCAAACAACTACCAAATCAATTTGCGGAAGCTTAAATTGAATACAACAACAAAATTAACAATGCAAACAATAGATGTTACTGGGTTCGGATCCACCCAAGTCTCTCTGACTTGTTCCCGGTGATCCTACGTCCCAACCACCCGGATCCCCTCCGGATACTTGAGTTAGAAACCCTAACTCAAGATTTCCACTATGAAATACTTGTGAAAAACCTCCACAAGTCAAATCATACAAAATGTAATTTGTGACTCCCACAACCCGGGATCACAACCACACTCTCACAACCGAGAGTGAAACTTACAATTCAAATATGAAATGAAATAAGAAAACTTCTTACCGAACAAAATACCTATGCCTTGAGTATTGCTTACTAATTAGGGCAAGGATGATTTTGAGGAAGAAGTAGCACCAAACCCTAGCTCCAAGAAGTAGATCAGCGATGGAGAGCTATGGGGATGTTGGTGACCTAGAATCAAGCACTTGGCTTGGAAGGCTTCACACTCAATGAATCTCTCTTTGGAAATAAGAGTTAGGAGAGATTATTGAATGGAATGAATGAGCTTTGAATGAGCTTGGAATGATTTCTCTTGATCTATAAACTTGCAATAATATCAGCCTTGGCAGCAATGAATGTAGCCCAACAAGTATATATAGGATAGAGGAGAGAGAGAGAGAAAAACGTTTCAATTAATGCTCCAACGGCTCTTTTCTGAACCCAACTAGTCGGTCAAAGAACAACCACCGACCGACTAGTTCATCAACTAGTCGGTCGGTCAATTAACGTAAACCGACTAATGAGAGAACAGAGAAAAGATCAAAGCACAGACATAAGGAACTAGTCGGTCCAAGAAGAGTCGCTGACCGACTAGTTTCACAACTAGTCGGTCGGTTACTCAACTGAGACCGACTAACAGATAAATCTGAAGTCTGAGCTAAAAATAGACTTAGTCGGTCCAAGAACAAATGTTGACCGACTAATTCACCAACTAGTCGGTCACCAAATGAACATAGACCGACTAACCATAAACAGTAAGTTAGGTGAAAATTTGGTATGTACAGTAAACTAAACTAGTCGGTCCAAGAAGGAAAGTTGACCGACTAGTTCATCAACTAGTCGGTCGATCAATGAACACAGACCGACTAAAGATAAACAGTAGCTTAGGCTCAAATGTGCATGTACAGGAAAAGCTCAACTAGTCGGTCACAGAAGCATCACTGACCGACTAGTTCACAAACTAGTCGGTCGGTGAGTCAACTTAGACCGACTAACTGTAAACAGTAAAGAGCTAAGATTTAACTGACTGAAACTAGTCGGTCCAAGAAGCTTGGCTGACCGACTAGATCACCATCTAGTCGGTCAGTTCTTCTTCTTGAACCAACTAACATGCACAAGAAGTCCCGAATCGAAGCGCGAAGCTTCGGGAAGAATTGTATGGACTTCTACTAAGATCCTAGAGCTAAGATATGAGCGTTATGAAGATTTAAACCGTAAGACCTACTCAAGGCTTAACATTCTACGAAAGAAGCTTAAAGACTATAAATAAAACTTGACGATACCGTCTTCAATAGCTTCAATCAAATCTTCATGACTTCTAAATTGGTCCATAAGCTTCAACGAAGCTTTAGGCATACGATCATGTGCTTTGAGAAGTCTTGAGACGTCGTAATAGATATTCATATGAATTTGGTGACGATCTCCATAACTGCGCTCACAAAGTGTTAGTTCACGTTATATTTATGTTTGTTCATCATCCAAAACCAAATCCGGGGAGTCCAATATCCAACATCGTCACAATCATACATGAAAGCGTGATTTTTCTATCATGCATATGATTATATCTAGCAACATGAGCATTTCTAACAACATTACTAATAATGGAATCATGCTTGCGTGTGGGAGTGGCTTTTGCACTAGGATTTTTCTTAAACTTATAAAGCTTAAGAACTAATTCTTCATATGTAAGCTTTCTCGTGAAAATATCACTAGCAAGTGTATCAATTTTATCATTCAAACTAGAAATAGAAATAGCATGCACGTTCTTCAAAAATTCATAATCACTTAATAAAGAATCATATTTAGTTTTAATCATATCATGATCAACAATCAAAGCATTATGACTATCTTCGAAATTCTTATGTGTCTTCTTTAATTTATCATGCTCATTATATATCAATCCAAAGACTCTTACTAATTCATGATTATCATCATCACTATTACTATCAGAGGGGTTAAAATCATATATCTTATCATCATTCTGTTATGCCGTCAAGAACAACTCGTTGTTATTATTTTCCTGGTTGTTTGCTTCCAGAGGTTGCGTCTCCACAGGTTGTTCTCCATACTTTTCGTCCAAAATTCTCAAGATTTGGTGGGAGGTGATGGCTTCTTCAATATCACTAAAAACGTTGTCAGTTAAACTAATATAACGTAAATGCATTACCTTTAGGTTCATTGGATATGCCTTCTTTTGATCAAAATGTCCATGTCACTCTAGAAGTGGTTGAACTTCATAGGGCTCTTAAAGGAAGAGTCGGTAAGGTCCCTGGCTATGAGGAAAACACTAGAATCGGGGTTGAATAGGGTTTATGTAATTTAAAAAATAGTTACACCAAATTAAATTCCTAACCAACAAATAGTGCGGAATAGAAATAAACCCAAAATGAAACAAATGCAAATGCACGGATGTTTCAAGGGTTCGGATTACCCAAGTCACTTCCCGACTTGTTCCCGGTAATCCTACATCCCTTCCACCCGGTTAACAACCGGATACTCAAGTTAGAACCCTAACTTGAGGTTTCCTTAAAGCCCACTTGTAGCAACCCTACAAGTGAAATCGAAATACAATCGATTGACCTTGACTCCCACAACTTGGGAGCAAGCAAACCACTCTCACAAACCGAGAGTAAATCAAATAACTAAAGTTATGAAATATGAAATTAAGCAATACTTACAATCACCTATGCCTTGAAGTAGAACTTAAAGGAGAAGTGTGTTGTGTGTTGAAGGACTCTCTTGGAAGAGAGGAAAGTCCTTTCTCTTGACTGCACCAAATGCCTAGAAGATTTCTCTTTGGTTTTAGGTTGGAGAGCAAGAGATTGAAGATTGGAATTCTAGGGCTTTAGGATTTGAGAGCTTTGATCTTGAGAGAAAGAAAGCTTGAATGATTTAGCAACTTGATAATTAAAGAGTTTAGCCTCTCAATGGAACAGTAGAGGCTTCTTTTATAGGTTTCTCAAACCCTTCAAACGAAATCAACAAAAACCCCTTTGAAATCCGTAAGAAAAAACTCAACGGATAGAATCTGTGCCCGAGACAGTCGACTGTTGAAGAACTCACAGTCGACTATTGCACAGTGACAAAGGGTAGGTGAGAATTCATAACGGTAACTTACCACGTGGACAGTCGACTGATGAGGCATAGACAATTGACTGTTGAACCAACAGGCGACTGTAAATCCTACTACAGGCGACTGGCCGTAAGCTGAGTAAGTTGAGGGAATCTGAGAAATCTCTGGGAGAACAGGACAGACGACTGATAAACAGAAGACAGGGGACTGTTAAACTGAACAGGCGACTGTAATTCCTTCTAAGATGACTGTCAAGACCCTGAGATTTTCCAGAGAGTTGAGTCATCAAATAGGCTCAAAGATAGACGACTGTTGAAGCATTGACAGTCGACTGTTCCATTGGACAGTCGACTGTAAATCCAACAATAGTCGACTGGCCAGATTAAACAGAAAAATAGAATTTGGGCTAAAGATAGACAGTAGACTGATTAACAAAACACAGTCGACTGTCACTTGGACAGGCGCATGTGAATCGTTCATAAGTCGCCTGTGAGAGTTAAAGCTAAGAAGCCCAAAAACTAGACTGTAAAAGTTTGTGCATAACAGGCGACTATAGAACAAAACACAGTCGACTGTTTTGAGACAGGCGACTGTAAATCGTTCAGCAGTCGACTGTTATAAACATGATATGCACAATTTAGATAGAAATGAATTGGAGTCTAAGGAAGGTTGATCTAATGATATCCTAAGACTGAAATGAAGATGTGTGTGTGCTCCGACAAAGTTCTACTTCTAAGCTACATACTAGAAGAGAAACAAGAAAGTTACATTTGACGAACTCTCTCTTCTTTCCAACGCATGAGCTTGAAGTCTTCTAGGAGCTTCAATCACCATCTATGATCATCCAATCCACTTCATTTGCTTTCAATGATCTTTGAGTGTCATCCATTGCAAATAAATCTTCATAATAAGCTTAGACAATGGATTAACTGCAAATAGGGGATTAGTCACAAGTATTTATGTTTGCTCATCATTAATACCAAGCAGGGAGAAGTCCAATACTCAACAGAGTCCATACTTGATGTCTTGGGCCTTAAGAAATATCTCCATTCTCCTTCTCCAAATAATACAGTTAGTTCAATCAAATGATGAAGGAGTATTCAAGCTTTATTTGATCCAAATATGTGTTCTCTCCTTATTAACGCCATCTAATCAATCGTAGCTCCGCTACTATGTATTAGGGATCTTGTAAATGGAAAGCAAACACTAGAGGGGTTGAATGTTGTTATCTGAAAATATGCCTAGTTAAAATTAATTCGTCTACGCATGTTTAAGATTCCAACTAGTTTTACCTAACTTAGATCTTAGTTCACAAGCTTAAATGCTTGTTGTTACGACCTGAAGATCATGCTACACCGACTTTCAACCTAGGATGCTCTAACTGCGCGGGAACCGCCTCCCCCCGAAGGGGGGCTCAACATCCAGGCCGCCCCCGTGCTACCCCAACTCTACGTCCCGGTCCACTTCCAGCCGGACTTATGGGAATCCGCCTTACGAGCGCAAGGGAGTGTCCCGGCTCACCCCATGGCACTGCCCTATGGGTGCCCGCTCCCCTCAAGCCCGCCAGGAGGGCAGATAGGTCGCCCGTCGCCCTCTCAAAATGGCCCGATGGGTCGACTATGAACCACCCACGCCGACCCATCCCCGCAACCCTTTGGCACATCAGACACGACAAACAACCTAGTACAAGGACACCACTGACATTTCTACCGCTCGATAACCAGATAAAGCACCCCCTGGCCGATGCGCCCCTGACCGTTGGTGCTTTCGGCCCTGACACCCTGACAAAGGCACCCCTAGCCGTTGCGTCGTCTGACAAAAGCATGGCTGACATACCCAGTCCTGACATCCTCGACCGAAGCTTCCGCTGACAGGTGAGCCAGCTCAACACAACAGGTTAGCCTCACCTAACCGCCTCCATCAGGTATAAATACCCCTTTGCCTCCATCGGGGAAGTGGTTGGAAAATTAACCCTGAATCTCATTATTCACACACAAGGGCAAAGATCTTCCATATCTTTGTTCTTCCATCATAGCTCGTCACGTAAGGTCGCCTCACTCTTAGTCCGACCTGCGTGCCTAGACCCCGCTTTTAAGCCCTAATACTAACTTAGGCATCGGAGAGGCTAAGGGTTGGACCCCAACCCAGCCTTTCTGACAAGCTGCTCCCTGTGCAGGCGAGCTCGTCTTCACAGGTTGTGCCCAGCTCCCACCTCCGACTGTAGTTGGTGGACGGAGTCCTCGTGCAATCGATCTTGTGGTCAGCCTTCGTAGTGCGCCCAGCCTCGTCACTACCCTCATTACTTGTCAAATAGCCTACCCTAATCACATCCAAACCCTAACCACTGTGCCCTTGGTTCCCCTTAATATAAATTCATTGTATGCGAGTTCTACCCCGTAACAATTGGCGTCGTCTGTGGGAACGAAGGGTCACACACATGTCTAACTCCATACCCATCAACCGGAACACCGACCACGGCAAAGAGCCCATGGATCGAGAATCACATTCTCACCCAAGGACTCCCGTGACTAATCTGCCCCCTGAGGCAGGGGTCGAGACTATCCAGGCATCGGCCCATGCTATACAGCAAAGCTTCAAGGCCTTCACTAAGATGATGGAAGGCTTTGCGGTGACCAGGGCCGAAGCGCCCCCCAGTACCTCTGAGCCCCCGAACTTGAGGAGAAATCTTCATCCTCAGTTCGAAAAAGAAGTGGGTTAGAGAGGGCTCACCGAGGAGATAGCAGCCCAGCAAAGGCCCTTGGACGAAGAGGTGGATGATGCACGGCAGCGCAGGCGCCAGGAAGAAGTGGCTGTGGATCAAAGACGCCAAGATGAAGCAGCAGAGGTCGCCCAGCAAGCCCGCCTCGACGAGGAAGCCGCTCGTTTCCAGCTCCACTTCATCATCGCGGAGCACGAAAGGCTCCGACAGGAGAACGGGGAGAGCCGGGAGATCTCGGAGATGTCGACCTCGGGCCAACGGCGCAGGAACACGCGTAGCCTGCCGTCCGTCGGATCCCCGCCTCGAGGGAGGAGCCCTTCGCGATGGCCCCCTTCCTCACCGGAGCGTGAAGACCGTCGTCGACGAGGCCGGGACCGAAGCCAAACCCCGGAGAGGCGACGGGAGCGTACCCCAGATCGCTTCGACAAGGAATCCATCCGTCAGTAGCTCCGCTTCCTCGTCGCAGAGCGCGAGAGGCTCCGGCGGGGAACAGGGAGTACCAGGAGATCCCGGAGGCGTCGACCTCGGGCCAACGGCACAGGAACGCACGTAGCCCGTCGTCCGTCGGATCCCCGCCGTGGGGGAGGAGCCCCCCATGATGGCCGCATCACTCGTCGGAGCGACGCGACTGTCACCAGCAAGGCCGAAACCGAAGTCGAACCCCGAAGAGACGGAGGGAGCGCACCTCCAGGTGCCCCGCTTACCCCGAGGAGGCCACGCCATTGGCGCGATGGATAACTTCGGCCCTGAGACCCTCGAGGTTCAAGGCCCCCCAGCTAGCGGTCTACTATGGGAGAGGCGACCGCCTCACGCATGTGCAGCAATATCGAGGGGCGATGGAAATGCAGGACGTGGAAGACGCACTCCTTTGCCGAGGATTCCAACAGAGTCTGCAGGATTCAGCCCTGGAGTGGTACCACAGTCTACCTGCCCGGTCCATTGAGAGCTTTGGTGAACTATCTCATAAATTCTGCCAGTAGTTTCGGGCGGGCGCACCAGGAAGAAACCCACGGACTACCTATTCACGGTCGTCCAGAAGGAAGGAGAGATGATCAGAAACTACCTATGTCGCTTCCAAGATAAGAAGCTAGGCATGGTCGCCTGCGGCGATGAGCTGGTCATGACGGCCTTCAAGGCAGGATTGACTAGCCGAAGCCTTCACAAGTCCCTCCTACGAGACCCGCCCGTCGACTTTGACGCACTCATCGTCCAGGCGGAGAGATACACACTAAGCGAGGAGGCCCTTGGAGCAAAGAAGGATGCCACCAGGGCGGGAGCACCCCGCATCGAGCTTCGGCCCAACCCCAGGCCGAGGCAGGAGGAGAGGCCCAGGAGTCGCGACTAACTTGCTCAGCCAAGGCGCGCCCCACAAGGACGTCGTCCGCAAGATCGTCCCAGACCGGTGCGGGAGTTCGCGGCCGCCAGAGAACACGTGCAGGCGATCCCGAGGCTGGACACCCTTGAACACCCTTCGAATTGATAGGTTGTATCAATCATGAAGCTCAACGGTGAGTGAGTTAAAATTCACGGAAGTTTGCACTTTGTGAAGGGAAAACTAACTTGATTTAATTAACTCTAAAATTAATAGTCCCACATCGGTTGTGCGGAAAAGGGGAGAGTCCACCGCCTCTATAAATAGGGGCCTCCCCTTCCTCCAAGCTCGTCCCAAGCTCTAGATCTAAGCGGCTCTCGTAAATGTTGGAGCATGCTCGGATCTAGGCTTAAATTGATATTTCTTTATCTCCATATATTTTTGACTTACTCCTGAGGGCTCTAGCAAAGCCACAAAGGAATTCGGATTCAGATCCGAAATCTTGGCGAAGGTTTCACTCGCGTATAACTTTCTTCGGCCCGTGGTTGGCTCGGCGACACGAGAATTGCTCGCCTCGGGATGCGGAGCGGTTCGAGGAGCGGTTCGAGGAGCGTCTCGGCGTGGGATGGGAAGCGGCTCAGAAGACGGTGTGGAACATCTCGCCTGCCCCAGGGTTGAGATTCCGGGTATGTATTTTATTAGCATTAGTTTAATTTAATCACAGTAGGTTAGATCCTTCTTGGGATGGTCAGATCCATCCCAAGTCGGCATAGATCTTGGCTAAGGGTCTTGTACCTTAGGGCTAAGTTAAATCGTTTAATTGCATGTTAATTAAATTAACATAGTTTTATTTTCCGCTGCAAATTCTTTTTATGTCTATGTTCCGTCCGACTTAGGACGGGAATAGAGTTTTTGTGCCCTAAGGGTCCTAGAAAACCCTTAGATTAACATAGTTTTATAGATATGAGCCATTTGAAATGGCCAGTAACTAATTTAAAATTATTATCGTAAGGTACGATGAGACTGGATAAGATCCAAGGTAATAAAATATTATGGATTCCGAAAGACCAAGTGAATTATTTGAATGAGATTCAAATGGTTGGTTTAACATGAACATATAAACCCCTTAAGTCTATAGTGTAGACGGTTTTAGCAGATCCACTCACGAAGGCTCTACCACATGAAGTCGGAAAAACTTATGTGTAAAAACAGTATAAGATACCGGGATAAATGGGCCTGAGTGCAAGTGGAAGATGTAGAGATATGATGCCCTTGAGGCTATTTATCTCTGTGTGAATAGCACAAACATCTTGTTCGAAATAACAGTAAGCTGTTTGGTAATAATTTATCTAAGTTATATTATAATGTAGTTAACATTAGATATTAACTTAGGTAAAGTCCTGAGACTTTATGCAAGGTCAAACATGTATCGAAATGAGTATCTCGATCATGGAGAACTGTTTGATCGTTTGTAGCATAAGTCTAAAATGGTTCGTGGTCGTAGATGTTTCGAGACAAGGATATCGAAACATCGGATAGACCATTTGTGTCTTAGTCTTCACCATTTCGCGGTGGTGATGATCTCATGATCGTTCGACTTGGCGAAGTCGGAGACGAGACACAGGTGATCATTAGAGAATGAGTTCACTGAACGATCCACAAGAGTTATCATATGGTTACATTGACCAATCTGTCAATGATAACTCTTAGTGATGATAGGCAAGTTGGTCTTTTGACTTGAGGTCATTTTACGAACCTGTGCGTGAACGGTGCCACTTAGATCACTGACCTAACTTCGAGGCTAGGCATGTTGAAAGGTTTTTGATTGGGTGTCACTTGAAGCGTACGATGAGAGTAATGACCAAGAGAGGATTCGTCTCTCCCGGTCAATGGGAGTTAGTGTCGTAGAGTTAGTTCGGTCTTTAGTAAAATCTCTGCGCAGAGTATGTTGGAAGAAGTCCAACATTAGTTGACTAAAGATCGATAGAAACTAACCAAAGTCAAGTTATTGGGTTGACAGTTTGACCGTACCCTAGATTTGATCTACACGACATAGTTTAGACGAAGAGACTATAACTGCAAAACTCATCATAGACACGGTCAGGGTGGTCCCGACAATTCTCATGTTGATGAGCTGACCACATTATGATGATTCTGAAACAGGGACGGCAGCCACTGCTCGTGGTCACCGCCGTATAGGGCTTCGAGCCCAACATGTAGTAGGGTCAGGCCGTAGGGTCATACACAGAGTGCGACCTTCGTCTAGTAATAGGTAGAAATTAGTTAGGGAGAATATTTTGCACTTTTGATGCAAAGGATGGAATAATTGCATTTGATGCAATATGATAATTTAAGCCTAGATAGGGACTAATTTGCATATGATGCAAAAGAGATTAAATGTGTCTTAAATAGTTTAAGACTATTTTTAATAATATAAACACAAGGAAAAGTTCACGGGTAAGACGGGAATGTCCCGGTCTACGCCCAGGTTCAAACGGCGTCCAGATTGGACGCCAAATGCCCAACTTATGCCCAAAACAGCCCAATGGATCAGACTAGATCAGACCAGGTTGACCCAGGCTAGACTAGGGTCTGGCCTGGGCACCTGGCCTACCAGGCCCAAAGGGGCTGGGCACCAGGCATACTGGGCCTGGGCCCGCACCCAGGCCCAGGTGCCTGGGCACCTGCCCAGGCCCAGGTGCCTGGGCACCTGCCCAGGCACCCAGGGCGGGCGCCCTGGGCGCCAGGGCGCCCTGGGCCGGGTGCCCCGCCCGGCCCAGGCACCCAGGGCGGGCGCCCTGGGCGCCAGGGCGCCCTGGGCCGGGTGCCCCGCCCGGCCCAGGCGCCCGCCTGGCGCCAGGCTGGCGCCTGGGCGCCCGCGCCCAGGCCTGGGCCAGGCCCCAAGTCAGCTTTTTGAGCTATGGGGCCCACTTGCTGGGCCCCACCATTGGGTGCAGAACCCTAGGTTTAATGGGCAGTTTTGACGGCTGGTTTTTGCGAAAAACAAGTCGTAGGCTGAACTTTGGGTGATCAATTGGAGGGTCAAACGAACTCCGATTGACGAACGGTTTTTTCCCATGCGTTCATCGTTGAACACCCTTCGAATTGATAGGTTGTATCAATTATGAAGCTCAACGGTGAGTGAGTTAAAATTCACGGGAGTTTGCACTTTGTGAAGGGCAAACTAACTTGATTTAATTAACTCTAAAATTAATAGTCCCACATCGGTTGTGCGAAAAAGGGGAGAGTCCGCCGCCTCTATAAATAGGGCCCCCCTTCCTCCCTCTCGTAAATGTTGGAGCACGCTCGGATCTAGACTTAAATTAATATTTCTCTATCTCCCCAAATTTCTGCCTTACTCCTGAGGGCTCTAGTAAAGCCGCAAAGGAGTTCGAATTCGGATCCGAAATCTTGGCGAAGGTTTCACTCGCGTGAAACTTTCTTCGGTGCGTGGTTGGCTCGGCGACACGAGGATTGATCACCTCGGGATACAGAGCGGTTCGAGGAGCGGTTCGAGGAGCGGTTTAAGGAGCGGCTTGGCGTGGGATGGGGAGCGGCTCGGAAGACGGTGCGGAACATCTCACCTGCCCCAGGGTTCAGATTCCGGGTATGTGTTTTATAAGCATTAGTTTAATTTAATCGCAATAGGTTAGATCCTTCTTGGGATGGTCAGATCCATCCCGATTCGGCATAGATCTTGGCTAAGGGTCTTGTACCTTAGGGATAAGTTAAATTGTTTAACTGCATGTTAATTAGATTAAATATTTTACTCTTCCGCTGTAAAGTTTTTTTGTCTATGTTCCGTCCGACTTAGGACGGGAATAGAGTTTTTGTGCCCTAAGGGTCCTCGAAAACCCTTCAGATCCAAGCGGGACACCTTGGGGGCTTCGTCGAGGGCAGGAGGCCGATCCGAGAAGAGAGAGCCCCGCGAGGAGCACAGAGGTCGGACCCACCCCCAAGCAACGAACAGGAGGAGCCCCGCTTGCTAAGAGCGGTCATGCGCATAGATGTGATATGCAGTGGACCGTCCTCAGGGGGCACATCATCTGCGGGCAAGAAGGCATACATTCGGCAGGTGATGGCAGTGGGCCTTGGCGATGAGGCGAAGCAATGAAGGGTGGCTCGACCTCTCATCACTTTCACTGATGACAATCTGGAGGGGGTCAAGCTACCGCATGACGACGCCATCGTCATCGAGGCCCAGATCAGGATGGCAATCATTAGCCACCTCCTGATCGACACCGGAAGCTCCTGAGACATTTTGTTCATGTCAACCGTTGAGAAGATGGGGCTGAAGCCGGCGGACTTAAGGCCTTGCATAGGACCCATTGTCAGCTTCATCGTCCACTCGGTTCCCATTGTTGGGGTAATCACACTGCCGGTGTCGCTGGGGGAGGAGCCGAGAGTCGTCACACGCATGACATAGTTCGTTGTCATTGACATTGCGTTGGCATACAACGGGATCATAGGACGGCCGTACATGACCACCATCGAAGCACTCCCCAGCCTGCTGCACTAGATGGTTAAATTTCAGACTCTGCAAGGAGTAGGCCAGGTGCTGGGGAGCCAAAAGCTGTCCCAGAGCTGCTATGTGGGATCAACCAAGCACAAGGCCCCGGAGCAAGCCTTATCGGTCGACCTCCTCGATGAACGGGAGGATTACTACGACCAGAGACCGACCCCTGCGGAGGAGGTCGAAGAAGTACACATGGCTGAGGAGGAAGGCAAGACTGTCTCCATTGGCACTGAGCTTTTGGCCTCTCTGAGGGCGGACCTGATCAACCTCCTCAGGGAGAACATGGACATATTCACATGGTCGCCCTCGGACATGCCCGGAGTGGATCCCGCGGTGATCTCTCACAAGCTAAATGCGGACCCAGAATCTTGACCGGTCCAGCAAAAGAAGAGGAGCGTTGGAGGAGAGAAGATGAGGGCAGCCGGCGAAGAGGTTAAGAGCAAGAAGGCTCCGGACCACCTCGCCAACCTGCGGGAGACCTTCCAGAAGGTGCGCTGGTATGATCTAAGACTAAACCCGGCGAAGTGCATCTTTGGCGTGCAATTGGGAAAATTCCTTGGCTTTATGATAACGAAGCGAGGAATTGAAGCGAACCCAGACAAGGTGTCGGCCCTTATCAACATGATGGAACCATGGACCATCCAAGACTTGCAGCGGCTTAACGGCAGGGTCGCCGTCCTGGGGAGGTTCCTGTCGAAGTCTGCAGAGAGGTCTCTCCCGTTCTTTAGAGTCCTGTGGCAGGCCCTCACCGCGGAGAAAGTTGATAGAAGGGTGATCCAGTGAGACGACGCTTGCACCCAAGCATTAGCGGAGCTGCGAGCTTATCTACAGAGCATGCCGCTGCTGGGGAAGCCCGAGGAGGGAGAACAGTTGGGACTATACCTGGCCACCAGTGAAGAGGCCGTCAGCTCGGTCCTGATCAAGGAAGAGAAGGGCGTACAACGACCGGTCTACTATGTGAGCCGGGTGCTCTGGGATGCGGAGACCCGTTATAGCCCCACAGAGAAGGTCGCATACTGTCTCGTCACAACGGCAAGGAAGCTCCGGCCATACTTCCAAGCTCACCCCATCGCTGTCCATACTAACCTACCGCTCGAGAAGAACCTGAAGAGGCTGGAGCGATCGGGCAGAATGCTCAACTGGAGCATCGAGCTCAGCGAGTTCGATATAGTCTACAAGGCCTGAATGGCGATCAAGGGCCAAGTACTGGCAGATTTCATGGTGGAGTGCACCATCAGAGAGCTTCCTAAAGAACCTCCAAGCACTCAACCGACCGATGTGTGTCAGAGAGCGCTGGAAGTGGCCGAACCCTTGATGCCCGCCCAAGGAGAAGTGGGCGAATTATGGACCGTCTACATCGACGGGTCGACCACAGGGTCCGGAACAGGGGCAGGCATCGTCATCCAAACTTCCGATGGATGCCTACTGGAGTACGCACTGCACGTTAGCTTCCCGGCTACCAACAATGTCGCTGAATATGAAGCCGCGGTCAATGGATTGAAGCTGTGCAGAGCGATAAGGACGAAAAACGTGCTACTGCTGAGTGACTCACGGCTCGTCGTCCAACAGGTCCAAGAGAGCTTTGAGGCCCAGGAGGAGATGATGAAACGATACCTTAAGCGCACCCAGGCCGAGCTCCAGAAGTTCAAGAGAGCGGAGTCCGGCACCTACCTCGCTCCAACAATCTCCGGGCCGACGCCCTGTTAAAGCTGGCCTCCTCCTCCCCTGTCGAGATTGGAAAGGCCATTTACGTCGAGAACCTGTTGGCACCCACCATTGAAGAAGACGAATTAATGTATGTCAACCAGACAACGACCTAGATGAGCCCGATAATGAAATACCTGGAGACGGGGGGCACTGCCCGAGGAGCGGCTGGAAGCTAAGAAGATCGATAGGCGAGCCCAGTCATTCTTGATCTTCGATGGAGTGCTTTACCTCAGGCGCCGCACGAGGTTCGATGTCCTGCCTTACCTGAAGTGCCTGGGGCCAGGCCGAACAGGTCATCCGCGAGGTGCACGAAGGCCTCTACGGAAACCACTATGGTGGGCGCACTATCGCCCACAAAATAGTGCGCCAGGGGTACTACTGGCCGACCATGGTCCAGGACATGTCCCAGTATGTCAAAAAGTGCGAAGAATGCCAGAAATTTAGCAGACACACTGCGACACTACCAGCCGACCTGGTTCCCATTCTCAGTCCGGTCCCCTTCGCCAAGTGGGGACTCGACATCCACGGGTATTTCCCGAAGGCCTCCGATGGAAGGAAGTATCTCGTCGTCGTCGTCGTCGACTTCACCAAATGGGTCGAGGCGGAACCTTTGGGTCACATCACATGGATAGACAGGAAGAACTTTATCTGGAAGTCCGTCATTTGTCGCTTCGGGGTGCCTCGCTCCATCATGACAGACAACGGAAGACAGTTCGACTGCGAGGGCTCCCGGGACTTCTGATCGGAATAGGGATCAATCTTCACTTCGCTTCCGTGGCGCACCCACAGTGCAATGGGATGGCGGAGGCAGCAAACAAATGCATACTGAGCCCCCTGAAGAAGAAGGTCGGCGACGCTCTCGGATCTTGGGTGGACGAACTACCGGGTATTCTATGGTCATACCGCACGACCCATAAAGCTTCGACCGGAGAAAGCCCATTCATGTTGGCATTTGGGGTGGAAGCGATCGTCCCCGTGGAGGTGGGGGAGGAAAACCTTCGGCTTCGATACTTCGATGAAGATATCAACACGGAGGGCCTCGGCCTCAGCCTTGAGCTCATCGACAAAGTGAGGGGTCGAGCTCTAACGAATCTCATCCGGCACAGCCAGAGGATGGCCCGGCACTACAACTCCAGGGTACGGAAGCGAAGCTTTAGAATTGGCGACCTAGTCCTCAGAGACACGACCTTCAAACCAGAAATCGTCCGTCGAGGGAAGCTCGTAGCAAAGTGGGAGGGGCCTTACGAAATCATCGACATCGTCAGGCCGGCCACATATATTCTAGCAACCTTGGACAGGGGCGAGCTAGCCCACCCTTGGAATGCCGAGCACTTGCTAAAATACTACCAATGAATTCGTGAGTGTTAATACAATTACCTTCTTTTCTGTCATATTCTCAAATTTTGGTGTCTCCACTTGAAAATTTCAGTTTAACGCACGAGACTCTGGGGCAAGCTTACGGAGCTTTGCCACCCAAACCGGAGAAGGGCACGGGCCGAGCTACTCGCTCACTCTCCCCTCCAGTGAAGACTCCGGGGCAAGCTTATGGAGCTTCGCCACCCAAACCGGAGTGCCATATGCGAGGTAGGCGACGGCCCAATACCCGTCCGACTATAAAGGCCGTGGGGAGGTGACGGCCCAATACCAGCCCTCTCAAAGACTCCGAGGGAAGCTTACGGAGCTTCGCCACCCAAACCAAAGAATGGCACGGGCCGAGCTACGCGCTCGCTCTCTCCCCTCTAGTAAAGACTCCGGTGTAAGCTTGCGGAGCTTCGCCACCCAAACCGGAATGCCATATGCCGAGTAGGCGACGGCTCAATACCCGTCCGACTATATAGGCTCCGGGGAGGCGACGGCCCAATACCTGCCCTCTCAAAGACTCGGGGCAAGCTTACGGAGCTTCGCCACCCAAACCGGAGAAGGGCACGGGCCGAGCTACGCGCTCGCTCCCCCCTCTAGTGAAGACTCTGGGGCAAGCTTACGGAGCTTCGCCAACTAAACCGGAGTGCCATATGCAGGGTAGGCGATGACCCAATACACGTCCGACTATAGAGGCCACAGGGAGGCGACGGCCTAATACCCGCCCTCTCAAAGACTCCGGGGCAAGCTTACGGAGCTTCGCCATCCAAATCAGAGAAGGGCACGGGCCGAGCTACGCGCTCGCTCCCCCCTCAAGTGAAGACTCCGGGGCAAGCTTACGGAGCTTTGCCACCCAAACCGGAGTGCCATATGTGGGGTATGCGACGGCCCAATACCCGTCTGACTATAGAGGCTACGGGAGGCGACGGCTCAATACCTGCCCTCTCAAAGACTCCGGGGCAAGCTTACAGGGCTTCGCCACCCAAACCGGAGAAGGGCACGGGCTGTAACGACTGGTTTTCGTGTAATTGGATTATTTATATTATAATATATGCTTGGTGGATTTTCTCCTTGGATGTGTGGTTTTCGTCGCCATAGCTTTCATTTTCGATCGATTCGTCGTATTTTCTCGTTTCTTCCTTAGGATCGTCGATTTCGAAGTATGTCATTCGTGACGGGCTTCATAACAGTCGTATCTTACTATTAGATCAAGCCTAGGAGTCTTAGGAATCGATCCCGGGGCCCCGCGCTCCGTATCGGAACTTTTGGTGCTCATTAGCCGGTATAAGAAGGGGCACCGACCGACTAGATGTCGATCCAGTTGGTCGGCAATCCTTCTTGGACCGACTAGTTAGCTTTCTAAATTTCTCAGGAGTTACTGTTTACTCTTAGTCGGTCTAAGAACGTTCATCGACCGACTAGATGCTAAACTAGTCGGTCAGTAATTGTTCATGGACCGACTAACTCTAAATCCTATTTTCGTTCAGGAGTTATTGTTTGCACTTAGTCGGTCTGTGTTGGTCGACCGACCGACTAGTTTCCAAACTAGTCGGTCAGTGGTTGTTCTTTGACCGACTAACCAGTGTTAAAACCCTAATTTCTGGGCAGCCGCCAGCCCAACCTATTTATACCCCTCCCAAACGTTTCTTCTTCCTCCAACACGACCTAAAACCCTAAAATCGCCCCCATTGAGCCCCCATCTTCCTCCTAGCTTCATCCCTTCATTCCAAGCCCTAAATCCATCATCCAATCCATTCATTCACTCCATCTACCACTCTTCTTCCCCAAAAATCTCACCAAATCCATCAAAATCCCCAAATCCCCCAAAACCCTAGTTTCCCCAAACTTCTCCAATCTTTTCCAGATCTGATCCTAGGGTTCCCCGGAGTGTTTCTTCCGCCTCCTCTCGGTAAGAAATCGATCTACCGTTGTTTTCATATCCTATTGTAATTTTTATGAAACCCTAATAAAATACTTGTGTTTTGATGATTGTTCCCCATAACAGCGATTCCCCGTAGGCTAGCATCCGCGGAAATGAACTTTCGTAACCGTCGTCCCCGGTGATAGGCAAGTGAAACTTGCATCTCTTGATTTGGGCCATGTCTTAGGCCATTTCCCTTGTTTTAGCGTAAAAGAGGCTAAACGGTGAAAGGATAGCCGTTTAGACGCCATTGACCTAGCTTGACAACGAAGCTTGGTCCGTCACCCTCATCATGCTCATATGTCACGTTTACTTTAAATTATCGGTACGCGAATATGTTCATATCATTGCATTTTGCCTGTCACGTTTAAATTCCATTAACGGTACGCAATTAACTGTTCATGGCATTGCATAGTGATTATTTATCGTGATTGCATAGCACACGCTACAATCCCATGTTTCCTGGCTCATGTTCCAGAAGCGAGCCCTGTAGTTGGAAACCCCAACGCTCGGAAGTCAACACACACTTATTTTCCTGGCTCGTGACCAGAAGCGAGCATAATGAGTTGGAAACCCCAACGCTCGTCACATGTGGGTGGGGTAAGAGATAAGCGGACTGAGCCTGAGTGGCTTGATCAGCCACTCCGGCCAGCAGGTGAAATCTCTAGTGTTTCAGTGTTGATAGTGATAGAGATAAACGAGCTGGCCAGTAAGTGGACTCTCTATGCACTAAGTGTTAAGTGTTAAGTGTTAAGTGTTAAGTGTTAAGTGTTAAGTGCTAAGTGATAAGTGATAAGTGATTAGTGAATTGGTAGCTTTTGCTACATTGTGCATGCTTGCCTCTCTTTTAAACTGTTGCATCATACTTAACTGCCATGTCATTGCTTAATATTACAAGTGCTAGGTTGTTAGTTACTTTCAGTTTCCTTGCCCAAGTCTTTTAGACTTGCTGACATGTGCCCCTTTTCTCTTTTGGGTGTCACATGTTAGTTGCCGAGCCAGAGCTTGTTGCAGAGGACGTTGTGTTTGCTGAGGAGGAGTCTTGTGGACACCGGTGACTTGTTGAGTTCCCTTTATGTTTTAGGATTCATGTTAGTTGTCGCTGCGTGGCACCCTTGTATGTATGTTATTCTTTGTTGGCCATGTTTGGGCCTTAGACCCCTTTTCTTTTAGCCTGGTGGCTTTTCTGCGATATTGTAATTTGTTTATGGACATTTGGAGATTCAATAAAATGTCGTCTCAATTCCTTATTATCATTGTTGTTTCGTTTTCCTTTGCAAGGACTTGCCACAATAAGTGATTTTTATACGCTTATCAGACTTGGAGCTTCACGGCTTTAAGTCTGTGCGGACCTTCTCACGTCTCGCCTCCACATTTTTGGGAAGCGGGGCGTGACAGGTTTTAGTGGTGGCCCATGCAGGTCCCTTTGCAAATGCGAACTATCGGAACAACAATAATAATTATAGAATGTCCATTAAATAAATTAGAACATCCACGTTATAAGCCCGGAGTCTAGGTTTTTAGCGTTCATATGTCTTATGTGGCTAGTAGGCGTGTGAGAGCACCTGTCCCAGCTTGATAGGAAATCCATTAGGTCAGGACTATAGTGAGACTTAGTTAGAAGTTTGTGCTTGCTAGTTAGGGATCCTTGATTGTTAGTTAGACTCCGTGCTAGTGATCGCTATGATAAGTCTTAAGTGTTACCTTAGTGGTTCCTGTCTAGCTCTGACCATGATAGACTTCTATAACTCTTTGGTCTCTCGCTTGGGTTCATCGATTTCGGACCCAGCTGAACTCATTTCATCGCTGTCTATCCCTAGAGAGTCTTAGCGCTTAGTTCCATAATCTTTAGTTGGTTGACCGTAGGAGTTTCCGTAGATTTTCCTAAGTCATAACCTAGGCGTGTTTATGTTTTGATCATCCGACCAAATCCCTTGGCCTTTAGTTAACCCGATGATTAGAACCCCCCCCCCCCCCCCCCCGATTCAATCTTTCCTGGTCACTACACTTTGGTGTTACTGACCGTAGATCTTCATCATGGTTCTCTTGCATTGTGATTTAGGTGCATGCCTCACCCAACCACATTCATTGCCCTTGATTCACATGATCCCCTCCTTACTATTATCGTTGACCTTTCAAATCTTTCCCGTTGCAAATCTTGAATCTTCCAAGTCATTTTCAAATGCTTTCCTTATTTAAAGTTTTTACTCAATTTAAATTTTGTTTTAAATCCCCTTCTCGTATGTTTCCCTTACCTTCGGTTAAGTTAAAGCAATTCTTAGATTTCAAAGTCTATTTGGTCGTAATTTTAAATTACTATCTTGTAACCATTTTCTAATCTATATTTTTCGCATTTTGGTTTAAGGACTCTACCACTATTTTGAAAATTCGATATACCATTTTTCTAAACTGTGAGATTTATTCTAACCGTTTAGCATACATACTTTAAAATCTCTTTATCGCAAATGCTGAATCTTTGGAAGTATTTTCGATTTCCTTATTCGCAAGGTTTAAACTCATTCGAAAACTTTTAATATGTGTATTTGGACTTCATGCTTTTCCGTTGACTTAAATTCATTTTGAAATTTCGAAAGGTTTGACGAGATTTTGATTACTGTTTATAATGTTTCTTCCAGCCTATACTTTTCATACCTATTTAAATATCTTGTTCCTTCTCACATATTAATTGTATTCTGAGCCGTATTTCTATTTTTCCCAATTCGATTTATAATTTTCCTTTCTCATTTATGCGGTTCAAATGACTCGTCGCGCTTCCTTTAACATACTTTTCAAGTTGCATATGGTTTCAGCAAGTCGATGTTAAGCTCAACGTTTTTCCTAGTTCCAATTTCCGTAAAATTACCTTTCAAACCCATTTCCTGATCTAGACCTTCCATAAATTTGATTTTAAAGTTTCACTACAAATTTTGATAATACTACTAATAAGCTGTTGTTATCTTTCCGTTCGCCATACATGCCTTTAGAATAATTTCTAACCTAAATGGAATTTCAATTATTTTTTTTATATCAGCGCCAGGCTCGTGGTGCTCGTATGTTGAGAGCTTTATGTAAAACGATTTCTTTTGGCAAATCCTGGTTGCATTAAGAGGTAGTTTCAATATTGATTATTTGAGCTTTTCATGGCCTAAAGACCTTGAAGGTATTTGGCATGAGTTTAAAATTCTTTCGTTAATTTAATTTCGTTTCAAAACTTTTGCCAACATTATTAAATCATCGCCGTGTAATATTTTCTAAAACTACGACCTCAAGATTCGTGTGAATGAATTACTTTCTTTTAATGACCTTACATGAGCCAATGAATCGTTTTCTCCTATTTATGTATATTCGACTCAAACTTATTTCAAACAATTTGTTTTGTCGACCTCTAAATATTTTTATACGGAAAAGGACTCCAACTTTGAAGTGTGACAGTTTTCAAACTTTTCGTATTTTAGAATATGTTATTTACACTATTTTTCCATGTGTCCTAATGGAGCATCATTACATCATTACACAACCGTTTTCATGCTTTTCGATCCTTCTATTCGTTACGATCTTGATTTCTTTCCTTTTGTCTAGCCAATAGAGCTTGTCGTCGCCGTGTCGACCTTAATATAGTTTGGTGGGCCCCATTAGTGTAATTTGATGTGTCGTCGTGGTGTATTTAATTTCATGGTGCATATGAAGTTGTATGTGTGTTGGTATTGGTATATTGTGTGTAGGTAGTTATGTATTGGCTGCATGAGTGTAAGGGTGATATACATATGATAGTAGGATTATAATGTTTGATTGGTATTACTTGTTTTTATGAGATGTCGTATGCGTGTATACCATGAGGTATACCCGACTACTGCATGTCTTAACTTTTGTATGAAGTGAATGTGTAATGATGTACCAATTCTAGGTGGATGGTATGAATATATACGATGCTTGGATGTGACTATAAGTAAATACTTTTATTAGGAAGAATAATGTGATTATAGGTGTGCTAATGTTGTAATAATGTCATGGTATATGAAGTGATTGAAATATGTGATATTATTCTGTTAGATATTAAGGGTGTTTGACATTTAGATATGTATGTGGTTATGTTGATAGGCGTGTATGCATTAGCTAGTTTTGGCATACGTGTGGATGTTATGTTATGTATATGGAATTATTCCGCTATGATTTTGAGTCTCACTCAAGCTTGAGTGGGTACACTCTATGTACATTGGTGTATTGTATGTGGTTGGTGTATAGTGATGGATGATATATGTATAATGTTTGGATTGTTTGTGCCTGGTTGTGTTACGCACACGATTGTGGGTGGCTATACCAATATATAGTTATGTGAGTTGGTCTTGTGGTATAGTTATTCACTAAGGACTTGGTTGCGTGAATATATGTGCGCTAGCGAAACTAGGTGCGTAGATGTGCTAAGCATATAATGGTGTGATTGATATATATATATGAATGAAATATTAGCGTGTGTGGGCGTGCACCATGCACGGGTAAGTGTGTGATAATTATAGGAATTGGTGACTATGGTCTGTGTGGTGTGTCGTGATTATAGCTATAGGACTATATATGAAGTGGTAATACGGTGAAATGTGTGCATGCATTTGAATGATTATAAATTGTGAAATTAAAATGATGGTGAATGTATATTAGATATAGCGAACTTGTTTTAATAATGGTATGTGATAAGTATTTAAGAGTTCTATAAGGATGCGGTGACTATATGAGTGATTGAAATACGTGTGTGAAATTGTCTGGCTATGATAGGTATAGGAGTATAATGTGCGTGAGTAAATACATGATTGTAGAATAAATGATTGACTACCTAGTGCATATGTATAAGCACTTGAAATGACTATGAGTGGTTGAATGATATTGTGATGTTGATTGAGGGTAGTTACTAGAGTGACTAGATATGTTAGAAAGTCCGAGGACGGACTTTATTCTAAGGTGGGTAGGATGTAACGACTGGTTTTCGTGTAATTGGATTATTTATATTATAATATATGCTTGGTGGATTTTCTCCTTGGATGTGTGGTTTTCGTCGCCATAGCTTTCATTTTCGATCGATTCGTCGTATTTTCTCGTTTCTTCCTTAGGATCGTCGATTTCGAAGTATGTCATTCGTGACGGGCTTCATAACAGTCGTATCTTACTATTAAATCAAGCCTAGGAGTCTTAGGAATCGATCCCGGGGCCCCGCGCTCCGTATCGGAACTTTTGGTGCTCATTAGCCGGTATAAGAAGGGGCACCGACCGACTAGATGTCGATCCAGTCGGTCGGCAATCCTTCTTGGACCGACTAGTTAGCTTTCTAAATTTCTCAGGAGTTACTGTTTACTCTTAGTCGGTCTAAGAACGTTCATCGACCGACTAGATGCTAAACTAGTCGGTCAGTAATTGTTCATGGACCGACTAACTCTAAATCCTATTTTCGTTCAGGAGTTACTGTTTGCACTTAGTCGGTCTGTGTTGGTCGACCGACCGACTAGTTTCCAAACTAGTCGGTCAGTGGTTGTTCTTTGACCGACTAACCAGTGTTAAAACCCTAATTTCTGGGCAGCCGCCAGCCCAACCTATTTATACCCCTCCCAAACGTTTCTTCTTCCTCCAACACGACCTAAAACCCTAAAATCGCCCCCATTGAGCCCCCATCTTCCTCCTAGCTTCATCCCTTCATTCCAAGCCCTAAATCCATCATCCAATCCATTCATTCACTCCATCTACCACTCTTCTTCCCCAAAAATCTCACCAAATCCATCAAAATCCCCAAATCCCCCAAAACCCTAGTTTCCCCAAACTTCTCCAATCTTTTCCAGATCTGATCCTAGGGTTCCCCGGAGTGTTTCTTCCGCCTCCTCTCGGTAAGAAATCGATCTACCATTGTTTTCATATCCTATTGTAATTTTTATGAAACCCTAATAAAATACTTGTGTTTTGATGATTGTTCCCCATAACAGCCATTCCCCGTAGGCTAGCATCCGCGGAAACGAACTTTCGTAACCGTCGTCCCCGGTGATAGGCAAGTGAAACTTGCATCTCTTGATTTGGGCCATGTCTTAGGCCATTTCCCTTGTTTTAGCGTAAAAGAGGCTAAACGGTGAAAGGATAGCCGTTTAGACGCCATTGACCTAGCTTGACAACGAAGCTTGGTCTGTCACCCTCATCATGCTCATATGTCACGTTTACTTTAAATTATCGGTACGTGAATATGTTCATATCATTGCATTTTGCCTGTCACGTTTAAATTCCATTAACGGTACGCAATTAACTGTTCATGGCATTGCATAGTGATTATTTATCGTGATTGCGTAGCACACGCTACAATCCCATGTTTCCTGGCTCATGTTCCAGAAGCGAGCCCTGTAGTTGGAAACCCCAACGCTCGGAAGTCAACACACACTTATTTTCCTGGCTCGTGACCAGAAGCGAGCATAATGAGTTGGAAACCCCAACACTCGTCACATGTGGGTGGGGTAAGAGATAAGCGGACTGAGCCCGAGTGGCTTGATCAGCCACTCCGGCCAGCAGGTGAAATCTCTAGTGTTTCAGTGTTGATAGTGATAGAGATAAACGAGCTGGCCAGTAAGTGGACTCTCTATGCACTAAGTGTTAAGTGTTAAGTGTTAAGTGTTAAGTGTTAAGTGCTAAGTGATAAGTGATAAGTGATTAGTGAATTGGTAGCTTTTGCTACATTGTGCATGCTTGCCTCTCTTTTAAACTGTTGCATCATACTTAACTGCCATGTCATTGCTTAATATTACAAGTGCTAGGTTGTTAGTTACTTTCAGTTTCCTTGCCCAAGTCTTTTAGACTTGCTGACATGTGCCCCTTTTCTCTTTTGGGTGTCACATGTTAGTTGCCGAGCCAGAGCTTGTTGCAGAGGACGTTGTGTTTGCTGAGGAGGAGTCTTGTGGACACCGGTGACTTGTTGAGTTCCCTTTATGTTTTAGGATTCATGTTAGTTGTCGGTGCGTGGCACCCTTGTATGTATGTTATTCTTTGTTGGCCATGTTTGGGCCTTACACCCCTTTTCTTTTAGCCTGGTGGCTTTTCTGCGATATTGTAATTTGTTTATGGACATTTGGAGATTCAATAAAATGTCGTCTCAATTCCTTATTATCATTGTTGTTTCGTTTTCCTTTGCAAGGACTTGCCACAATAAGTGATTTTTATACGCTTATCAGACTTGGAGCTTCACGGCTTTAAGTCTGTGCGGACCTTCTCACGTCTCGCCTCCACATTTTTGGGAAGCGGGGCGTGACACGGGCCAAGCTACGCGCTCGCTCCCCCCTCCAGTGAAGACTCCGGGGAAAGCTTACGGAGCTTCACCACCTAAACCGAAGTGCCATATGCGGGGTAGGCGACGACCCAATACCCATCCGACTATAGAGGCTGCGGGGAGGCGACGACCCAATACTCGTCCTCTCAAAGACTCCGGGGCAAGCTTACGAGCTTCGACACCCAAACCGGAGAAGGGCACGAGCCGAGCTACGCACTCGCTCCTCCCTTTAGTGAAGACTCTGGGGCAAGCTTACGGAGCTTCGCCATCCAAACCGGAGTGCCATATGCGGGGTAGGCGATGACCCAATACCCGTCCGACTATAAAGGCTGCGGTGAGGTGACGGCCCAATATCCGCCCTCTCAAAGACTCCGGGGCAAGCTTACGGAGCTTTGCCACCCAAACCGGAGAAGGGCACGGACCGAGCTACGCGCTCGCTCCCCCCTTCAGTGAAGTCTTCGGGGCAAGCTTACAGAGCTTCGCCACCCAAACTGGAGTGCCATATGCGGGGTAGGCGACGGCCCAATACCCATTCGACTATAGAGGCTGAGAAGAAGCGACGACCCAATACCCGCCCTCTCAAAGACTTCGGGGCAAGCTTACGGAGCTTCACCACCCAAACCGGAGAAGGGCACGGGCCGAGCTACGTGCTTGCTCCCCCCTCCAGTGAAGACTCTGGGGTAAGCTTACGGAGCTTTGCCACCCAAACCGGAGTGCTATATGAGGGGTAGGCGACGGCCCAATACCCGTCCGACTATAGAGGCTGCAGGGAGGCGACGGCCCAATACCCGTGAAGAGGTTACAGACATTGGTGGGGACGACCTTACAAAATTAGCTGCCCATGGTTGCCCCACCCCACATTAAAAAAACAAAGGAAGAAGATCACAGGCCCGAAAATTCCTGGAGTGCGTCTATAAGGCCGCCTGGTCACCCTCCACCAAACCGCCCTTTGGATTGTTTCCCACCGAACGTCCCTCGACACCCTGACCCTCGGTGTCGCCCGACGTATCGCCCAGCGCGATCCCCCCTTGCTCCCCCTCTTCTTCATCCTCTTCCTCCCCTTCTTCTCCCCCTTCTTCCCCTTCTTCCCCTTCTTCCCCTCCCTCCTCCTCCTCACTCCCTGAGGCCGCCATCTCTTCAAAGTCCAACCCAGCGAAGGATAACGGGCCCCAGTCCTTTTCTTAATCCTCTAAAGGCACGCCTTCCATCCCGCTGACCGCGCGGTCTTCTTCACATCGGCCAGCCGAGGAGCGATCTCCTTCGTCTAGTACTCCCAGAACTCCTCCATCCTCATCGCCAACTCCTCCTTGGCGGTCCTTGCCTGCGATTCCAGGTCGCCCATCCAATCCCTCCCTCTTGTTACCACGATCTCTAGCTCGGCATTCCAGTTTAGTTCGGCGACGACCTTCTCCTTGAGCTCTTCCACAAATGCCTCATACTCCCGTATCGACGTCCGCTGGGCTTCGTACGACTCCTTTAGCTTGGCGTAGCGAGACTTCTCTCGGGCGAGCTCCGCATGCTTCCTCGCGACCGCGGCCTCGGCCTTGGTGATAGCCGGGGTGTGGCGCTGCAGGGCCACCATCGAGGCATTGGCATGTACCCCCGAACATGGGAAATTTAGATTCGACAGCGGTAAACATAAGAACACCCATAGAATAGCCCGTCAACTAACCTGCACGAGGTGTCATGCCACAGTGGCACTTAGCCGCTCCGCCCCGACGTGCGACAGCGACTCCCGGTCGCGGGGCAGCATGCAGTTCTCGGCTAGTCTCGTCGCCACCCCGACATCGTCGATGACCGACTCCTTCTTCCCAACTGGGTAGGTCATCCCCAGCCTAGCTTCTGCTGGCAACCCCTTGACTTCGGCCTGCATTGACCGGAATGCTGCCAGCATCGACTCACAGCTCGGGCGAGCCGGCCTCTCTAGCGCAAACCGGGGGCAGCCATTGGGCCACGATTCCTCAGCGGTCGACCCAACCCCAGAGCTCGACCCGGTGGAACCTCCCTGAGGGACCGAGGTCTGGTTAGGAGCCGACGCTGATGCGGCCCGCCTTTGATGCGCCCCATCGCTCTGAGACTCCCGGTCAACCGGACTGTCGTGCTCACCTCCCCCTGCTTTGAGGTCAATGGTCTGGGGGATGACAACGTGCCCGATGCCCTCAGTAGTCCTGCCAGCGCTAGCCCCAATGACGGTCGGACTTTCCACTATCTTCGTCTTCTTTGGCCTGCTGAGCTTCTCGGCCTTCTTTGACGACCTCCCCTCCCGTGACCTCTTCTTATCACTCTTGGTAGCCCGCAGGGCCGCCTGTTCGTTGGCCATCTATTCGTCGGCCATCCTCTCTAACTCCTCAAATGACAGACTCATCGTCGGACCTACAAAAGGGAAGGAGTTCAGGGTGAGCGAATTAGGAATAGAAGCCATTATGATGAGGTTACCTTCGGGCCATATGTATTGAGCTATCATCTTCGGCTTGGCAAGGACGGAATACTGCCTACCCTCGGGGGTATCGCCTCTAACAGCCTCGCCTGCTCTGCCTCGACCTCGCTTAGACAAACTCCCTTCCTCGCCTCGGGGTTGAGCGTGCCCCAGTCCGACTCAGCACCAGGTCAGCGGGCATGGAGACGAACACGAATGACTTCCCCCACCCCTTAATCTTCCCCGACAAGCCTCGGATGAGGGGATGACTCTTCCTCGTCGATAAGTAGTAGTACGACCTCAACCTCTTGACCGCGAAGAAGTAGCAGAACAGTGGGAGGGTCGGACTAACGTTATTCCTCGTACATAGAATGAGAAACCCGATGATCGTACTGACAGAGTTCGGCATCAGCTGGAAGAGCGACAGCCCGAGGAAGTTTAGGATCTCGAGATACAGGCGATTAAGAGGGAACTGCAGCCCCTGTTCGAAGCACGCCACATAGATCCCGAGCTCACTGCCCTTTGCGAAACATACCCATTCCGAAGCGGTCAGCAAGCAGACTGTGTAAGGCGGCCTGAGGTACTTCTGTGCATAGTGGGAATCACGTCTGTCCATGCTTCTGACCTCTGACTCGTTATCACGACAGGCACGTCACCGGCCTCAGCCACGGATACGAGGGCTCTCGCGGGCGGTCTTACCTTCGACTCTTGGGGCCCCTTCCCCTTCCTTGGGTCCCTACTTCCCACCACGGACCCACTCTCAGCACGGCCCTGACCTGCCGGCGATCCTTTCTTCCCAACATCCACCGTTTCCATGGCAGAGCTGTCCGTCACCCCTCCGTCACTGACCCTCTCCTCAACGTCTGTCGACTCCAGAGACCGACATGAAGCTGAAGAAATCAACTCAAAATAAAAAAAGAAGTGTACCTATAGGAATCCGGTGGTCAGAGAGTGGTGCAGAAACGGCGGCCCGAACTCCGATGACGGCGGCGACGGCGGCGGTGACTGAGATTCAGGCGATGGCAAGAACTCTAAGAAATATTAGACGCGAGAAGGTCCTTCGTGGTCACCCTGGTTCCTATTTATAGGAACCACTAGCCGATCCCATCCGCACATTTCCTGCCACGCGTCTGATCGCTCATGTCATTTCGATCGCCCATATTGTGTTTTTCACGCTTATTCGACGATATCGTGTTGCTTTTCACTATTTCTTGTTTTTGTCGGATTTCAGGAAATATGGAGCGATCTGGGGCATAAATGAGATCAAGGGACTTTCGCGCACGCTGGAGCATCGCCTGTGACCCCATCGAGGAGCTAGCAGCGCTAGATGATGAGCGGAAGAAGAAGAATTTCGATAGAATCGACGAGGAGGCGAGGAGGAGAAGATAGGACTCCAGAAACAGCCCACTCGACCGAGCAGACAGCCCACTCGGCCGAGTGAAGAAACGTACTCGGCCGAGTACAATGGATACGGGAGCACTTGGAGTCAAAGTCCACTCGGGCGAGTGAAAGATCTCACTCGACGAGTGAAGAAGTCCACTCGCCCGAGTACGACAGGGTTTTCCTCCTGATATCTCAGCCGACTCTCTGAAGTTTGGAGAAGATCAGCAGAAGACTCACTCGGCCAAGTGAGAAAGCCCACTCGACCGAGTAAAGAACTCCACTCGGCCGAGTGGAACAGAGGACAGACCCTAAAACCCCCAGTATCTCTGTTTTTCTTTGGGTCCGTCACTCAGCCGAGTGACATGTTCTACTCGGCCGAGTGACGCAGTCTGCCTGTATCGCGAATTAGGGTTCTGGGCTGCGCCAGGGGTAAATCTGTCAGGATTTTCTAGCCGACTTTGGCTTGTATTTAAACTAGCATGAGAGACCCAAAATTAGTTTTTGAGCATTATTCTAATTGTAATTCTCAGCTGGAGGTTGAAGATTGGAGATTTGGTTTGTTCTTTCAATCAAAATTTCTTGTTTTTGTGAATTGTTTTCTCTCAATCATGAATTGATATATGTTTTTATTCGTTATTTCTGTGATTGCCATGATTAATTGCGAGTAGTTCCGCTGTTCTAGGGCATGGGGATGAACCCTATGGATCCGATTTTAGAATTGTGATGAATGAATTAATATGTTGCTAGGATTGATATACGGTTGGGTTATGATTGATTTACTACAAGTAGCTAGGAATTTCCATTGATTGGGGTTTGCAAGAGATTGGATTTCAATCGATGGGAAGGCCTAGATATTCGATTTAGGTTTATAATCGAGATTCTCTAGACTTGATTTGCAAGAGATTGGACCAAAGCTAGGATTTTTATTATAAATCTATACTCGTATTCGTTTGCAAGAAATTGGACGAATACGAATTATCATAACCTAGATCGTGACTCGAGTTTGCACGACAGTTGGCTCGAGGTGCGATTGGACGATGATGTCGATTTTCATGCTAGCGGCTTAGGTTAGGGCTTGCACGAGAGTGGGCCCTAATCTAGGTCGCTATAGACCAGCAATAGCACGAGAGCGTGAGCTTGGTTCTTTATTCAGTTACGACTAGTTCACCTCAATTCAAGCCTTGCAACATTGAGATTCACGATTTATAGAGATGAATGACGATCCGTAGTGAGGATTCCCTGGCCCTAGACGCTTTTATTATCTAGAATTCAAATTGTTAATTGAACGACCGTGACAATATTCTCAAAATCATTCCATTCTACCACCAATAGCTAGGTGATTAAAACAGAGTACCGTCATTTGTCCTCCCAGTGTTCGATACCCGCTCGCCACTACACCGTGCGCTTGCGGTAAGACTACAATCGTTTTCCGGGTGTATATCCAGGCACGATCAAGTTTTTGGCACCGTTGCCGAGGAGGCGACGGTGTTTTATTTTCCTCACCCGGCTATATCTCATCTTCTATCTTTCTTTTATGTTATTTTCATTTGACGCTCAAATTGACGTGCTCTTCCAGATTTTCCAATAGAATTTTAAACAGGTAACATGGGAGATACGATGATGAGAACGGATTCTAGCCCGCAATATGATGACGCCTTTGCGTCTCTTCTGGAAGAACTTATGGATGAGGTCCAATCTACAGGGGCTTTGGTCATCGACATGGAGGACCCCATTGAATAGCTATTTGCTAGCTTTGTGATTGATCAAATTTCTCCGGAAGGGACTATCGAGGGCAACATTAGAGTTGATGTGAGGGAAGATAAGTTGTACTTCGAAGTTAGCAAGACACCTCAGCCCAGAATAAGGGAAGGTAGCGAAGCATGCACTGGAGAGGTCTTTACTTGTGAGGATTCCATTTGGCATACCGAGGTTCAGGGAAGTGCACTTGACGATCCTCTTTTCAACATTGATGAACGCACTGACCTATCTTTTGATTTCAGGTGTGAACCTGAGGAAAATGGTAGTCCCACAGACATCAGAGCAGAGTTGTGCAGCATCCACTCCGATGCACCCTCCTCGCCGAGAAGCGAATTTGAGTCGGCATACGAGAGCCTACTCTCCGAGGGGGAATTGAACACAGATGTGATCGAAGACGTGATGCTTTCACAGGAAGAGGAGGTAGGGGGTACAGCGCCCCCTGAGGTAGAACTGAACAATTACCTCCTAACTTAAGGTATGCCTTCTTGGGGGAAAAACTGACCTACCCGGTGATTGTTAATGCTAACCTCAACCACCACCAGCTTGAGAGACTTTTAGATGTCTTTAGGAGCCATAAGGACGTCCTCGGCTACACCATCTCTGACCTCAAGGGAATAAGCCCTAGACTTTGTACGCACATGATCCACCTAGAAAACACTGAAGCCACCTCCATAGAGCCTCAAAGGCGGTTAAATCCTAACATGAAGGAGGTGGTTAAGAAGGAAATCCTTAAACTGCTTGAAGCCGATATCATTTATCATATTTCTGACAGCAGATGGGTTAGCCCTGTTCATGTCGTCCCTAAAAGGGGGGAGTGACCGTCATAAAAAATGCTAAGGGAGGGCATATATCCACACGCACCGTCACGGGTTGGTGAATGTGTATCGATTACAAGAAATTGAATAAAGCCACCTGTAATGATCATTACCCATTGCCCTTTATTGACCAAATGCTAGAATGCCTCGCCAAACATAAATTCTTTTGCTATTTGGATGGGTATTCGGGATTCTTTCAGATTCCCTTACATGAGGATGACCAAGAAAAGACTACTTTTACGTGCCATATGGTACGTATGCTTACTGTAGAATGCCTTTCGGACTTTGTAATGCCCCCGCCACTTTTCAAAGGTGCATGACGTCCATCTTTTCTGATTATATTGAAGACATCATAGAAGTCTTCATGGACGATTTTTCTGTCTATGGTGGCAGGTTTGACTCATGTTTGGCCAATCTTAATAAAGTCCTTAAAAGATGCCAACAAAATAATCTTACTCTTAACTGGGAGAAATGCCATTTCATGGTCACTGAGGGGATAGTTCTTGGTCATCTTGTCTCATCTAGAGGGATCGAGGTCGATAAGGCAAAAATTGAGGTAATCGAAGAACTTCCCCCTCCTATTAATGTCAAGGGCATTAGGGGATTTCTTGGTCATGCGGGATTTTACCGCCGCTTTATCAAAGACTTTGCCCTAATTTCCCGTCCTCTTACAGCCTTACTTGCTAAAGATGCTCCATTTTTCTTTTCAGAAGATTGCTTGCAAGCCTTTAACACAATGAAGGAAGCCCTCATTTCCGCCCCAATCATACAACCGCCAGATTGGAATCTTCCTTTGGAGCTGATGTGCGACGTAAGTGACCAAGCAATTGGAGCGGTAATAGGACAAAGGAAGGACAAAAAGCTTCATACAATATTTTATGCGAGCAAAACTCTGAACGAGGCACAAAAGAATTACACTACCACCGAAAAAGAGCTCTTGGCAGTTGTCTACTCCATTGAGAAGTTTTGCTCTTACCTCCTTGGATCAAAAGTGATTGTGCATACCGACCATGCGGCATTGAAATACCTAAGCCAAGCCAAGACTAATAAGATGGATACTGCTACTCCAAGAATTTGACTTGGAAATCAGAGACAAGAAAGGCACGGACAATGTTGTGGCGGATCACTTGTCTAGGATTGTTCGTGACGAGAGGGATGATAGCATGCCGATTGATGACACTTTTGCTGACGAGAGGCTATTCGCCATCAGACCCGGAGAGGTGCCTTGGTATGCAGATTATGTGAACTATTTGGCGTGCGGGATAAAACCGTGTGGGATGGCCACGCAAAAAAAGGAGGTTCATGCACGAAGCCCGCAACTATTTCTGGGAAGACCCGTACCTCTTCAAGGTATGCAAAGACGGGATTATATGGATGTGTGTTTCAAAGGAAGAGGCCACATCTATTATTTTACATTGCCATGATATGCCTTGTAGGGGACATCACGCCACCTCCAAAACCACCGCAAAGATATTGCAGTGTGGGTTCTTTTAGCCGACCATGTTCAAGGACACACATGACTTCGTCAAGCATTGCGATAGATGCCAACGGACATGAAACATATCCAAACGGAATGAGATGCCAATGAAACCCATTTTGGAAATTGAGCTATTTGATTATTGGCGAGTGGATTTCATGGAACCTTTTCCATCAAGTAAAGGAAACAAGTATATTCTATTGGCCGTTTACTACGTCTCGAAATGGGTAGAGGCCATCACAACCCCAACCAATGATGTGAGGGTGGTATCTATATTCTTCAAGCAAAATATATTCATGCGCTTTGGAGTGCCACGAATATTGATAAGCGATGGAGGAAGCCATTTCATAGAAAGCAAGTTCGAAGCCATGCTAAAGAAGTATGGGGTGAATCATAGAATCGGTATGGCATACCACCCTCAAACGAGTGGACAAGTAGAAGTGTCAAACCGGGAAATTAAACAAATTCTACAGAAGACTGTCGAAAAATCTAGGAAGGATTGGTCCATGAAATTGAATGATGCACTGTGGGCATATCGCACGGCCTTTCAAACCCCCATTGGCACCACCCCATACCGACTAGTTTATGGGAAAGCATGCCACTTACCGGTAGGGTTGGAACATCGCGCCTATTGGGCAATCAAGACTTTAAATTACGACTACAAGAGTGCAGCATTGCGACGTCTTCTAGATATCAATGAGCTCAACGAGATTAGGCGGGATGCTTACGAGAGCTCTAGAATTTACAAGGAAAGAACCAGAATTCTCCATGACGCACGCATCACCGTTACGGACTTCAAGGTTGGCGACAAGGTCCTATTATTCAATTCTAGACTTCGACTTTTTCCCAGAAAGTTAAGGTCACGATGGTCAGGACCTTTCACCATTCGGTACATACAACCGGGAGGGGCCTTTGAGATATAGGGAAAAGACGGTGTCACATTTAAAGTAAATGGACAAAGGCTCAAGCATTATTCGGAGGGAGCCCCCACCGGGGAAGTAAATAACATGTACCTAATTAAGGGTTGGTCCCAAGATCTTTCGTACCTCCTCGACAAGGTAATTGACGAAGCCATGCCATTTGCCATCGGAGCCAAGCACGATGACGGCATCGAAGAGGGCCAACTTACCAAAGAAGGCGAAATGATAGGAGACCCGCCGGACCCTCTTACGGATGAAGAGAAGGACGACGCTGATGTCATCAAGATTAGAGAGTTATGCAAGCTCTCTGCGGTGAAGCACGTGAAGAAAGCTCCACCGGCCAACAAATCTTCGCAGCCAGCCAAGAAGAAGGATGTTAAAAGCTCAATCTTGGGGGGACTCACCCCCCACTACCACCCATGATGAAGGGGAGCCGAGGAACGCCGGAGAACGTCAACAACTGAACCCAAGCGGCCTTCCCGGCAAGTTTGACGCGCGCATCCCACATGCGCCAAACATCGAGCTTTAATCGCGAATCTTAAGGGGTCGAGCTCAAGACCTTAAACGAGCATTGGTCGGGAGGCAACCCGACGGTTCTATCTCATTTTTTAGTTGAACTTTTCTTTTCATTTTTTTTAGATCTTTATTAGTGTTAGAGTCAAGTGTCGAAGAAAAACCTGACAACGGGCAACATTTTTTATTTCAGGAGATGGAAAATAGGAGACTATATGAATGGAGGACGACCATGGCGTTGGGGAGCGTTCCAGGGATGCGCTCAGACGTCAAGAGAGGGAAGAAACTGACGGGGGAAAGAAAATCAGAAAGTGGAGCAAAAGCAGAGAGTTGGAGCTGAAAATAGCAACCCACTCGGCCGAGTGATATCTTCACTCGGCTGAGTGAAGACCCTACTCGACCGAGTAGGGTACTGATCAAGGAAGATTCGAAAAACCCCTCTCTATTAATTACATGCCACTCGGCCGAGTGATTTTGTCACTCGACCGAGTGAACCAGACACTTTCAGCACTTTAAAAGCTCTGAGTGGCCTAGCCACTCGGCCGAGTGAATTTTGTCTACTCGGCCGAGTGATCGTTCTACTCGACGAAGTCGAAACATACACGAAAAATTTTAAAATCTTCATAAATTGAGGTCACTCGACCGAGTGATCACCGCCACTCGGCCGATTGACTTGTCCTATATAACTCAGCATTCGCAGCCCCAAAATTAAAATTCCCAAATCCTCAAATCGACAGCCCGAGCTTATCCCCCATCGCCCGAGCATCTGACCCCATCACCCGAGCCACCCTCACCCGCGCCCGAGTGGTACGACCCCACGCCGGCCATGTCGCTGTCCAATCACCACCGGCGCTGCCTCCCTCACCGCCGATCATCCCCTATCAGCTTTAATTTCCCCTTTCTCCCAATCTCCATTTCGTAAGCCCAATTCCGTCCCGAATCGAAATTAAACTATATTCACACCTAATCCTCTTGATTTTCCCCTTAATTTATTGACATTCATTGCTAATCAATCAATTTTGTGTTTCAGGATAGCTTGGGGGG